>CM046476.1:8786102-10158602 GCA_025506415.1 Flaveria robusta | reverse complement strand
TATTATAAATAGCTTGATTTTGATGTAATTTTATCGGTTGTCATTCCAGAACTTTGTAATTGCAGAGCCAAGCTTATTGTGTGAATATAACAAGTGAACTCTTATTTACATGATTTGTGTTGCCACTTATGATGTGACTGCTAATTGTAATTGTGTTTTATGATGAGTTACACTTATTACGCATCTTTTAATCATTAACCAACCAATAATCAAGTGAATGTGAAGAAATTTGGTCTTTTACACTAGCCAATACCCACCCTAGCAATAACCTTAATGCCAAATAATAATAATATTATTAATAATAATTATAATAATAATAATAATAATAATAATAATAATAATAATAATAATAATAATAATAATAATAATAATAATAATAATAATACAGCTACTGATAATAATTCTAATATATTTAATAATTAACCTACCATAAAGTTAAAGGAGAACATAACTAAAAATTATATATGACAATTTGATGTTGAATCTCTCTACTAGTACTCATACTCGACCTCTAAAAATATCTATTAACAACACTCAAAAATGATATCGACATTAGAATGATTGGTGATGGTCACTTGTTTATTGAAAGATTGGTTGTAATCAAATGACAAACTAGTGTGTTTGAAAGTTCAAAATTTGAATGTTGAGGGTGGGGGCGCTCCAACCAATGTTGACTTGATGAATTTAAACAATTATTTGCTTTATTGCATTTAATTAGGGAATTCTTATACATATCCAATGATTATTAAAATATATTTTATTTTTTTTATCTATATTTTTATATTATAATAAAATTTTAATTAATTGAGACACGTGGGATGAACATATTCATCTTTATCAAAATTTTCCCCATATTTTTTGTTATTAAATAATTATCTTAATTACTAATAATTATTTAACTTCTTTTTAGATTAAAATTAGTTTTTTAATAAATTAAGAAAGAGATCTTTTTATTAAGATTATTTCTAAAAAAATTTAATCAAAAATATTTTTTTCTAAACTGCCAAACTTTTGACAATCATAAAGTATTTTACAATTGGTGTTTTTACAAAAGTAAATTTTTTATAAATCAAATAATAATTAAAATTAGAAATTATAATAAGAAATTTTTTAAAAATGATATTTTTTAATATGGTTTGTTTTGAAAACAATTAAAATTTGATATTATTGTTTTATTACTTATAGTTCGTATTAATTTCAATCATATTTTATTTTAAATATAGCTACGTTAGTATCCCGTGTGTTACACGGGTTAAATAAATAAATTACTAAATAATTAGTAATACAAATTTACAAATTATTAAACTATGTTTGAAGATAAAATATGATTATAATTGTATATAAATAGCTAATTTAAGTAAAAAAATAATATATTTTTCTTAAACTTTTATCTTATAAAAAAATATGGCGTTTAAATATTTTGTTTTAAGAAAAACTAATTTATTTTAAAAAAAGTTTGTTGTATTCTGTACTTTATAAAACTTTTGTTTTAATAAAAAAAGGTTTTAATTTAATAAATTATATAATTTTTAGTATGAAAATTGTATGATTAATATTAGTATTCTACATTATTATTAATAATAAAAAGAAATGATAAAGCATGTAAACAGGAAGAAATTGATGCAGATACACAGGATTGTTTCTTGCATTACCATGAGACTATCCTTCCACCAAGAAATTGACATCCCCATGATGTAGATTTTACAGTCATGTTACAGCCACCATAGTCACTATCTGTATAGGCATACAGATTGAAGTCAGAATTCTTTGGATACAAAAGGCCTTGTGATGGAGCACCTTTGAGATATCTTAAAATTCTCTTAACACCAACCAGGTGCGACATCCTGGGGTTGGCTTGATATCTAGCACAAATGCATGTGGCAAACATGATATTAGGTCTGCTGGTGGTGAGGTACATAAGAGACCCAGTCATAGCCCTGTAAAGATGTTCATCCACACACTCCCCCTTAAGGTCAGGTCCAAGGGAGTGGTTTCTTGTTATGGGTGTCTTTGCAACCTTACAATCAGTCATGCTGAATCTTGTCAAAATGTCTTGGACATACTTTGACTGACTTATGAAGATGTTGCTTCACTTGAATTCCTAGAAAGAAATTGAGTTCTCCCATGGCACTCATTTCAAATCTATTCTTCATCAGCTTCTCAAAGTCTTTACAGAGCTTTGGATTAGTTGACTCAAAAATGATGTCATCCACATAAACTTGAACCAGTCATGCTGAATCTTGTCAGTATGTTTTGGACATACTTTGATTGACTCATGAAGATGCCATTGTCGACCTGCTTCATTTGAATTATTAGAAAGAAATTGAGTTCTCCCATGGCAGTCATTTCAAATCTATTCTTCATCAGCTTCTCAAAGTCTTTGCAGGACCATTGAAGGGGGTCAATAAAATCAGTCTCACAGTGAGAAGAGACTTAGAACACTTAACTTATCAAATAGGGTACTAAAACTTTAGAATGACACTAAGAAACACAAGCAAATAAAGAGACAAAGACTAAGAACAACAACTCAAAATGGTTTTTAATGAATAAGTATATTGCTCTCAAGTTTTTTTTACAAGTGTTACAAAGCATTAAGTCATTTCCTAGTTCCTTTGATGAAGAGAGTTCTATCTATAGTACCCCTTCTGCAGCCATGCTGACAAAGGTACTAAGATAAAGTCTCATACCACTTCCTTGGAGCTTGATGCAGCCCGTAAATAGCTTTATCAAGCTTGCAGACATAATCAGGAAGATCTGGGTCTGAAAAGCCAGGTAGTTGTTTGACATACACCTCTTCATCAATCACCCTATATAAGAAAGCACACTTGACATCAAGTTGATAGACCTTGAAGTTCTTGGATGCAGCAAAGTCTAGGAATATCCTAACAGCTTCTAGTCTTGCTACTGGAGCAAAAACATCAGTGTACTCAATCCCTTCCTCTTGAGTGTACCCTTGAACAACTAGTCTTGCCTTGTTTTTTATGACAAGTCCTCTATCATCCTTCTTGTTGCTAAATACCCACTTGGTTCCTATGGTAGTCTTCCCTGAACGAAGAGGACATAAGTTCTAAACCTTTTGTCTCTTGAATTGAAGCAGCTCTTCTTGCATAGCTTCAACCCAACTTCCATCCTTTAAAGCTTCCTCAACTTTCTTTGGCTCTATCTGGGAAAGAAAACAAGAGTAGAGACAAACATTTTTATCATGGGTTTGTCCTCTTGTTCTTACCCCCTTCTCAACTTCTCAAATGATGTTTGTGGTGGGATGAGACTTTTGGATCCTGAGTTGAGGGATCACAGCAAGTTGATTTGAGAGATCTAAATTTGAAAAATTTTGATCAGGCGGAGAAGAATCTCCCACCATATTAGCACACTTATCAAGTGAGACTTGATCCAATGAGTGTGTGACATCATTGAGGTTGTCTTCCATGGAGTGATTGTCAGCATCAAGAAATTCTTGATCACTGTCACCACTACCACTTTCTCCTACATTTGAAGCTCCTTCTTTTGTGTTTTGTGCCTCTAAGCTGGAATTTAAAGGCACCTCAGGAGTATCAGCTGGATTTGTCATGGTTGTGCTGATAGGAACTCTATTTGTAGAATTTGTTACCACTGGAGCTGAAATAGTTTGATTTGAAGGTTTTCTCAGCTCAAACCTTGGGTCAGGATCTTCTATTGATAAACTACCTTTAGATCCTAAAACATTCTCACAAGACTTGTTAAAATAGTTGGTAACTAAATCAAAATCAAATAGCCAATCTAACCAAAACCTCTCACACAAGGAGTGTGTTAATTGAAGGTCACGTTGGCTGACTCCTCAACAACTTTGGTTCTGAGATTGTACACTCTATAATCCTTAGCTTGGGAAGAGTATCCAATGAAGTATCCATCATCTGATTTCTCAGCAAATTTGGCTATTTGATCTTTGGTATTCAAGATTGTGCAATGATATCCAAATGAACTGAGGAAATCAAGAAAAGGTCTCCTTTGTGCCACAGTTCATAAGAAGTCTTAGCATGAGTCTTAACTACTAAAACTCTATTCTATACATAGCAAGCAATGTTCACTACTTCTGCCTAGAAGGTAATAGTCAGTTTAGAGTCAGACAATATGGTTCTTGCAGCTTCAATTAGTGTCCTGTTTCTCCTCTCAGCAACACCATTTTGCTGAAGAGTCCTGGGAGCACTATATTGTCATGTAATACCCTTTTCATCATAAAATGTATCAAGGATTTGGTTCTTAAATTCAGTTCCTTGATCACATCTTATGGTCTTGACCTTGTGATCAGATTGATTCTCAATCTTCAGAATGAAATTCTTCAAGATTTTAGGAGTCTCATCCTTAATTTTAAGGAAGAAGACCCAAGTAAATCTAGTAAAATCATCTGTGATCACTAAACAGTATGAGGTCCTTCCTAAACTCATTACATTGGTGGGGCCAAAAAGATCCAAATGTAATAAGTGTAGGGGAGTAGTGATAGAGTTTATTTCCTTTTGCTTGTGAAATACCTTGTGCTACTTCCCTTTCAGGTATGCAATACAATGATCATCACTTGTAAACTCTTTCTTTCGCATTCTAGTTACCGAATCATTCTTAATTAATTTATTCATATTTTTTAAAGTTTACATGACACATTCTTTTATGCCAGAGGAAAGACTCATCACTATTTGCTTTAGATAGAAAGCAAGACACTTCTCTTGAAGGAGAAGTTTCTTGCAAGTCCATTTTATACATGTTCCCTTTCCTTAGGGCTTTGAGCAAAATATGCTTATGAGTAATGACCACCGCGGGCTTAAGAACAATGCACTCATGCTCAATGAAGAGCATGTTGTGTCTTTGATCACAAAACTAAGATACACTAAGTAGATTGTATCCAAGCTTTTTGACAAAATTTACCTTCTCAATGCTGAGCTTACCATTTGTGACCATGCCCTTTCTAGTAATTTAACCTCCTTCATCTCCTCCAAAAGCAACTGGTCCTCCATCAATTCTCTCAAAATTTTGGAGTAAAGAGCCATTGCATGTCATGTGCCTGGAACAGCCACTATAAATGATCCATACGTTCCTGTTGGTCTTTAGCTGTCCCTGCACAAAAGGGACAGTTAGTTACATTTGGAAACCCAAGCCTTGTTGGTCTTGGATTCATTAACATTAACTTAAGACAATGCAACAGTAATTGATCCTATGTTCAAGCTTTGTGGACCAAGAGCTGTTTTTGATGAAGAACTTTCAGTCACATGGTCTTTCTTTGTCTTCCACATCACCTTTGAAAACTTAGACTTGACCTTCAACTCCTCAGAAGTTTTGACAACTTCATAGGTTTTGGAGACTCTACTTTCGGAAGATCTTGCTACCACTGCAGCAGGCTTTACTACTTCGGAAGAATTCCTTTCTTCCGAGACCAACTTTTCTTCTGAAGGTAAGTTTTCACTTGCCTTCTTCTTCATTTTCGAGCTTCCAAAAGGAAGAGATTTTCCTTTAGAAGCCGGCTTCTTTTCAATCTTCTCAGAAGGTTTCTTTTTGATCATGTGGACAGTGCTTTTAGGATTGTAAATGCAATCCTTAGCTAGATGAGAAGTACTGCCACACATGACACAATCCATTTGCTTTCTTCTGAGAATCTTCTTTTAGAAGCAAGACTGATCTTGATCACTTTCCATTTCCATCTTCATCTTTACAGACGAAGTAGTAAGCCTTTTAGGGTGTGACTTGTTGTTTCATTTGGATGGTTCAGGCTGTGTAGCAGTGGTACACAACTGATCAGCCTTCTTCTTGTTGCTAGGATGAGCTTGACATGAACTAGAACCCCTATTACTAGGATTCATAGTTGAGTCTTTAGTCTTCACCACTTCAAATCCTGTAAAGATGAACACTTGTTTCTACTTAGAGTTGAAAGTTGCCTTGATCTCTTGAGCCTTCTTGGACTTTCTCTTGGCTTTTCTTATCAGGTTCTTTCTCTTGGATTTAGTCATCCCAACTACTTTTCTCTCCTCTAGAGAATAGTGACCCTTCTAAGGATGATCTTTTTCACTCTTCTAAGATCCATCCTTCACTATCTCCTCATCGTCCTCTTCACTTATGGGGTCTATGAGGGGAAGCTCATCTTCAAAAGTTCCACACCTTGGAGATCTTACAGATAGTAAAAAGTGTGGAGGAGCTATCTCAGTAGATCCCAGTCCCTGCTTATTCTAATAAGAAACTTTGGAATGCAATGATGAGAATATCATGTTCTTGAAGGTCTCTTCTTCAAGAACACATTTTTCTGCCCGAGCTTTGCTGATCACAAGCTCAGCCTAGCATTCAGTTAAATTAGTGATGAGATCTTTGATCTGAGTCCTATAGTTGGTATGTTCATGTTTAAGAGTGGAAATGATTTTCTCTAAATCTTCTATTTTAAGTTTATACCCATTTTCAGCCCTTTTAAAATCAGACTTTAAGATGTTTAAAGACTCAAGATCAGATCTCATCTCTAAGTTGTAGGACCTATCTGTTAACTTTAGCAATACATTCATGAGTACAAAGATGTTCCAATCCCTTGGCTTCATCATGATTTGCCATCAGTGCTTAGTTTAGAGATGCATCTTCAACTTAAAAGCTACAGTCAAAGCCTCCTTCTCCAACAGCAACTACAGCTTGTTGTTTTGGCTTCTCATTCTGGGGAACTCCATCAGTGTAGCTTGGTCTGGTTTGTGCTTGGCCACCATTTGTTCTAGGTGCCTTGCACTCTCTAGCAAAGTGTCCCATTTGGTTATAGTTGTAACACTTCACTTTGCTTTTGTCCAGTCCAAATTTTCCACTGGCTGCATTGCTAGGAAACTTCCACCCTGTCCTATTGTAGAACTTCTTAGCTCTGTGAGTGAGAAGAGCCATCTACTGGACTATTTCCATATACTCCAGATCATTTGGATAAATACAGTCTAGGTCTTTAAGAGTGAAGAGAAAGTTGGCTGGACTTTCATCAGCAGATACAAAAGCTTGAGAAGAGCTTGTCACTTAGAATGGACTTCCTTGGATGAATCTCTTCCTTGGTATCTTTGGAAAGGTGATGAAAGGGCCCTTTTATGAGTTGTTAGGGTAACATATGAGATGATGTTATGGTTCTCTGTAATCCCTTTCAACCACATGAAGGGCTGAACTCTGTTGATTGCTAGAGTTACCAGATGGATTTTTTATGATCATCTCCATCTGATAGCCACTAAGAATACCATACAACTCTATAAGAGTGAGAGTCTTAAGGTTCTCAGTTCTTTTGATAACAACATAGTAATGGGTCCATTGTCTAGGAAGAGAGGACATGAACTTCCTTACAATGTCCCTGTTTTCAAGATTTACTCCAACATCCATTAGAGTATCCACAATCTCAACATACCTGAAGTATTGTTGAGTCATGGTTTCACCTGTTTTGTAGGTGAAATTCTCAAACTGCTACTTCAAGGGTTCCTTTTTGTTCTCTTTTGCTTCAGAGTACCCCTCATATATGAGCTTCAGTGCATCCAAGAGCTGCTTAGCAGTTTCACACTTCTTGAAGCCTTTGTATATGGAGTTTGGAATAGCAGTTTGGAAGGCAGTCATGGCTTTCTTATCTATATCAATCTTTTTTCTATCTTCTTCTATAAGTCAGCTACCTTATTTGGTGTCATGCCACCTCTAGCAGCAATTGAAGAGGTGATGGAATGTAAGGTCCAGAGACAATAGATTCCCACATCCTGGAGTCTTGTGACTTGATGAAGCCTTTCATTCTTTGACACCAAGTATCAAAGTCTTCAGGAGTGATCAGTGGGGACTTTGTCATGGTACCAGTTTCCATATCAGCCTTTGTGAGAGCTGCCATTTAAGATGTTAAGTGTTTTGCAAAACTGAGAGATCTAAGATGGTGAGATCTTACAATCAAGAGCCTGGAATGTTCTGATACCAATTGCAAGATCGTTGAAGGGGGTCAATACAATCAGTCTCACAGTGAGAAGAGACTTACAACACTTAACAGATCAAATAACGAACTGGAACTTTAGAATGACACTAAGATACACAAGCAAGAAAAGAGACAAAGACTAAGAACAACAACTCAAAATTGTTTCAAGGAATAAGTATATTGCTCTCAAGTTTTTTTTACAAGTGTTACCAATAGAAATAAAATACAAGGACCTGAGATACTTTTTACTAAATCCTACAACCGGCCATACTTTGAATGCCAGCTGGAAACACTAATCTAGACAACAAGATCAATGTAAAGTCAAAAGGCAGATTGCCTTTTGACTATTGATTATGACATGCTATAGCTCATATCCTAATATATTACAAAAAGGATAAAAGTACATAAAGTAGAAAGTTACAAACACAAAAACCATAATCTACAGTTTCCTAAAGCATGGACCTTTCACCAACTTATGCAAGTTGGTGATCTTCAGAGTGGCAGAAGAAAGTTGGTTAGCTTTTTGAAAAGGTAGATTAGAGAAAGCATGTCTTCTCTGTCTTCGAAAGAAATCGGTCTTCTATCTTCATGGCTTCGGAAGACTTTGTCTTCTAAGCTTCGAAAGACTTCATCTTTGGCTTCAGAAGATTTGGTCTTTGGATTTGGAAGATTTTACCCTTGGAGTATTTTTCTTGCAGTGTATAAAACTTCTGAAGTAACTTTCACCATGCATAAAGTGCATGCATGCAGGAAGCACCTTGAGTGTATTGGGTGCATCAGCCTTTTCTTTATTTCTAACAGATGAGTAGCGCATATCGACAAGATTCAATTACGGATTTTAATTTTAACAAAATGTATATGGCAACGTAAAAAAAACTTAAAAACTTGAATGTTGTACAAAGGTCAAAAGTTATTATTTATTTACAAGTTAGAAAAGGAAACCAATTTTAATTAAAAAATAAAAATGACGTTAATGTAATAATAAAAAACTATAAAAAAGTTTTATTATTTGACCCCAATATGTCCCACTAGTTAGCCTTAATATTAATGGCCAGGACCATTAGAGTCGAGGCTCATTAGTGATTTTGTTTTGTATTATATATACATAATTTAAATAATAAAAAAAGCTATAAATATTATACTCTAGCACCAATCTTGTGTTTTAATATATATAAATATCCGACAATCACTTATTACCCTCTCTATGCATGTGTATATTTCAAGTATCTAAATATATATTTTTTACTAAAAGAATTTGTTAAACCCACCATCTAAAGCTTAGCTTTAGGATTTAAAACTTCCTTTCTTTTGTAATATTTTGCATTTAAAATTCATTATTTTAAATATTTTTATTTAACTATATATTTTGAACAATTCTATAATATAAAAAAAGAAACTAGATAAATAGTTGACATTAAATAATTTTTGGTAATGAAAAAAGAAACTTGATAAATAGTTGACTTTTAATAATTTTTCGTTTGACCACACAAGTTTTGTACCTTTTACATTTGGACCCCTCCCCACTTGTGTTTAATTAAAAGGTAACTAATAAGAGAGGATGAAGAAGATGTCAGCATCAAAAGGCATCCAAATTGATGAAATCAATAAAACAACAACACTAGGACCAACAATATAAGGTGGAAGGTTGTTGAATGATTTCCCCAAGGATCTTTTCAAATCTCTCAAATCAATAAACAATAATCATAGTGTGGAAACCCATGATTAATGCTATGATATCAGTGTATGTGTGTGTGATTATGTGATTGCTAGTGTTTGAGTGATGGTAATAATCTGCTTGTTTGTATTGATTTGTTTAAAAGCTTACAAATGATTAGGGTAGTATGCTATTTATAGCCTATACACAAAGCTATCTACAATTTTAAACTAGCCTTATGTAAACCAAAATTACATAAAATCCTAAGTCTATAAGTCGTCCGTTGTGGATGATAGATTGTCCACTGTGGAATCTAAGTCATCTGCTGTGGAGAGGAATAAGTTGTCCGCTGTGTCTTGAATGCTGTCCGCTGTGAACGCTTGTATGTTTGTCTTGATAGTCGTCCGTTGTGGAGTGTTCATCCGTTGTGGATTGAATATCCGCTATGTAGTTGATCATCAGCTGTGGACTTGGTTAATCCATTGTGTGTTGGTCATCCGTTGTAGACACTTAAGCACTTTTCTTCATCCACTGCAGACTTTCTTCATCCGCTGTGGAAGGTCTTCATCCGCTTTCGACACTTAGCAAAATTATCTTTTATCTGCAAACCTGAAAAAGACATTTAAGCTATATTAGTATATGATTTAAATGTTAATGATTCTAATATGTTAGTTAATGATTATTTGAATGTTAGAACACATTTTGTTTGATTGTGGCAAGCATTATCCTTTTAATGCACTTATTGAGTCCAACACAAATTGTGTTCTTGCAGTCCAAGTGGGCCCCATGTTGTTCTTTGCCCATTTTATAATATGACGTCTGGTAATTTTCCGTTACCAAACTCCATTAGTTCCGTTAGGTCTTGCATACACGTGTCTTGAGCACACACTAGTTGTCGTTAAACATTGGTGACTTAACCCCAATTAACAATGATAATCAGATAATAATCTAATTAATAATATTGATTATTAATTTGTGATTATGCGATTCACTAATTCTAAATATTATTTATGAATTTTACGTGATAACGTGACAACGTGTAATATTTATTTCATGTGTTGTGTCGTTAGTTGAAAATATATATAATTATTATTGTTGATTAATAATGTTTGTATTTTGTAGTTAAAATTGTTAGAAAGCGCTAAAAAGATTAACTTTTACAAATGGTGATTAAGGAGGGTTTATTTTATAATTACCATTAAACTTAATATTACCAAAAATTAAACCCTAATCCCCCTCCCACACCCAATTTGCGGCCGAGAGCATCCCAAACACCCATCCCTTTCGATTTCAAGCTTCTAGCATCAAGAACATTGGATTTTGCTTGGCTTTGATCACTACAACATTATAGCCGGTCCAATTCTTGACCTATTACATGATTTGAGGTGAGTTTTAACAAGTTTTTCATAGCTTTTGATTCATGAAGAACCCTAGTTCAATTAACATGGTTAAACACGAAATTAATGTTGTTTGATGATAGTGTGATGTTAGTTGTATTGCATTGATGTTAGTTTACGTGGATTATGCAAGAAATTCATGGATTTGATGCGTTGTTCATACCTTGCTATAAGTAGAAACTTTTAGATATGATATTTCGGAATCATGATGAATTGATGGTGTTTATTTTGTTTAGATGATTGCTATGAACTTGATTAGGTATAAAGTTGGTGAATTCATGAACGAATTGGTTGTTAGATGGATTTTGGGTGCTACTTTCCCAAAAGGGAAACTTTATTCATGTAGATCATTGGATATTGTGAATTGGGCATGTTCATGATGTTAGGATCATGTTAAGATGCTTGTTGATGATGTCTAATGTGGTAGAATATGCTAATTGAGTTGTATGGATGCTTGATGCATTATTTGGGAATTTAGGTTTTTATGGAATATTGCAAGATGTTAGGTTATGTTAGGAGATTATGGAAACATGTTTGGTATTATAATAGACTATTGTGGTGTGTATTAGTTGGTGTGAAGTGTGTTGGAAAATGTGATAATGATCGTCATACACGCGTGCGAATCTGAGTCCCCTACTTAGTAGGATTGGCAGGATTTAGGATATGAAGTCGTGAGTGGCTTCACATGGCATGTAGTGCATGATAGACTCCATGTATGATTTGTTACTTTTGATGTAATTATAATTGTATTGAGCATGATTGATTGGTTGAGATTCATATGTGTTGTATGATAATCTAGATTAGTATGATGATCTTGATAGAACTTATGATTATAGTATACGTGAATAACTTGTATAATAATCATGTATATGAGTTGCTATACTTGATCAAACAAGGTTTCAATTAACATCTCACCACCGGGTCAAACGGGTCAACTAGGTCAAATGAGTCTTGTTTTTTCAAAACCTTGGGTCAATGTATTTATTGAGCACCTAGGGTTGTTAAGCTTTCTGTGTACACGTACTTATGTACTTGCGTGTTCTAGGTAACCTTGTCTTTCCACTCATCGTTAGCTTTTGTTATCGTTCGTTTACGCATCAGGTGAGTTCATGCCCCACTTTTTATACACTCTTTTTTGGGGGAGATAGCATACTCTTACAAACGCTTTACTATTATGAAATGTTCATAGTATAACATAGTGTTGTATACCATTGAAAGACCTCACACTTTCAGATCATTAATTAAGGAATCTAGCAGGAAATCTTGGGTAGTAGTACTGGGTCTGACAAGGCCCACCCGTACGACTAGAGGTTAAGCATGTGCAATATTGCCCAAACGACTAACAGCGTCACGATCTGGTATGTCGCGGCGGGAGGCAAACAGACAAACATAGTCAGCTTCAATCGAGAAATCACTATTGGTTATTACTAATGAAATTAGGCTAGCTATCTATTTCAATGCACTTTTTTATATTTTACTAACGCTACTATTTATGATGATTACAAATTCTTGAACTCACCAACCGTCGTGTTGAAACTTTTAGTATGCTTTTCTTAGGTCGTTACTAACAGCTGCCTTAGGAGCAAGCACGAGTCATGTATACTTTGAACAAACATACATCTGTTCTTGACTTACTGCATACTTACATACTTTGATTTGGGTGCGTGTTTTGCACAGTTTACATTTATTGCATTGTGTTTGAAATATTTACAAAACGCTTCTGAAAATGTTTCAAAGTTTTAAACTCTGATTTGTTTTAAAAGTTTCATATAGTGTCGTTCTAAGTAACTAATGACTAGTATCCTAGTTTGTTCACTCGACTCGCGATAAAACCCCACACGTAGATTTTGAGGGCGTGACATATAATATATTATTTTATTTCATAAATATTAAAAGATCACACCATATGTAATATATATATATATATATACATATAAATATTAAATGATCACACCCCTAACATTTTAAGTTGTTATAAAAATGTAATTCTTTCATTTTCACATTAAAAAATATAATTGGTCATTTCATTTAAAATTGTAGTGATGTTCATTTAGCTCCAAATCATTTAAACTTAATGTAAATATTTGACTTAAATCACGTTTTACACAGTGGTCCAATCACTTTCCGATCCACCTTACGCCTTAAAACGATATATACGGACTTCATTTAATAACAAACATGATATTAACTTTTGAAAAAATGATTCTGTATTAGCATCCGAGGAACCAACACATATAATAAATAATGTTTGCATATAAATTTAGTCGGCGTTGAGATCAATAGAACCAAAATACGAAGTATATCAGTTCAAAAATAAAATATCTTGATAATATAAATATTAAGGGTAAATCTACACGTATACCGAATAATGAAAATAAGTAACAGTTAGTGCAAAATTATCTTTATCATAAGGTGTTAGTTGTTGTAGTGTCGGTTTGGCTATGGTTTTATTTTTAAAATGAAACTAATTAATTGGTTTTATTTTTTAGATATATAATTTAAAGTCTAATGCATCTTTTGTAATGATCATTATAGATCATAGAAGTTTTTCATGACTTTTGATGTGACTTTTCGATTTTCATTGACAATTACACATAACTTCATACGCATTTTGTTGTTATAACGGGTTTCATGACATCGTTTAACGTTTATTTCTAACGAGTTTACACCTTCGCGTAACGACCGAGGCATAAAAATCATTAAAAATATATATCAATTCAGTTAATCCAATTAAAATAATGATGAGAAATACTAAGGTTACATTGTCACCGAAATTTAAAAGAAAATAAAAGGTTTTTACTTCATATAAGGTTATAAAAAAAAACCAATATTTTTTCATAAAAAATTAGAAATATAGTCCAAGAAATGCTGCGTGTTTGCGAACTTCATTACACGTACTGTAGCGGTGATATTAACATGGTTAAATAAATAAGAAAAACACATGAGTTTACGAACAAATATAGAAAGCAGACATATAATGATACCAATATTTTACATATTCAGTATCGGATTTTCTATTCAAGGTTACACATTCAGTTTTGGTTTTACTATTCAAGGTACTAACATGTTATCAGAAGTCAATATACCCTACGTCACAAAGAATACCTTA
Source organism: Flaveria robusta (assembly GCA_025506415.1). NCBI lineage: Eukaryota > Viridiplantae > Streptophyta > Magnoliopsida > Asterales > Asteraceae > Flaveria > Flaveria robusta. Next base: position 10,144,536 of record CM046476.1, on the reverse strand, counting down.
TTTGAATGCATCTTTGTTTTTAACAATAAAAGAAATAATAAGTTAAAAACTTATGAAACTTCATAAACATGACGGGTTAATTTGAAAATAGTGTGGGTAGCATTTAATTCACCACCAACCTATTTAATTACTATCGGTGACGTACAGTAGCTCAGTTCTTAAATTGAAAACGTTACTGAATGTAGTAATCAAGTATCAAAATATAAAAAATAAAAATAAAAATTTCCTAACTAAAATAAAAAGAACATGTTTATAATTTTAATTTAAATAAAATATAAAAATTAAGTGATTTAATTAGAATATTTTTTTAACTTCAGTAATCTAATAAAAATATTTTAAAATTTTGGTTACTATATTCTGTGTCATCCCCTAAAAAAAATCATCCATGCTTTATATATGTTTGAAAAGATACAAAAGAATAAGACCCTTGCATAACCACTAAAGTGTAAAATTAATTAATTAATAGATTTATTAATCTGATGGATATTAACTACAAGCAACATTGGTTAGGATATAGCTAACTTATAATGGGAAATAAAGTTAGGCAGAGCTGCAAACTATTTTATATGACTTGAATACTAATCTACCTTTAGCTAAGAAAATGCTATTGTCCTATGGGTGCGCTAAACTTTGAACTGGACTAAACAAAGAAAAAGTGAAGTCGAAGAACAAAGTTTAGTCTAAACAATTTAAGAATTATTTTTTTACTTTCTAAACAATGGTTAGGCGGAAAGGGTACCATTAGACCATAAACCAGTGAAAAAGAAAACCTAGCTAAGCCAACAAATTTCAAAAAACTTGCTTCCAATGTAAATTGTACCTATGTCCAACAGAATGTGCCTTAGAATATTATAATATGAAGACCGAAGAAAGCCTTATATTTATTTTATTTATTTTTTGGATCACGAAATCCTCCCCTTTGAAACAAAAGATGTACTTGGAATAAAGAAAAGGGCATTTCGCTTCTTTTCTAGGCAAGGAGAACTTTACAATAAGAGCTATCTATCTATGTATGTTCATTAGAAAGAAATGAGGAGAGGAAGTTTGGGATTATTAAACTGTACATGCTTAAACTTATAATAGGGTCCATGCTAATGGGGAAAATGCATTCCTCTTTACTCTCAAGAGCTTCTAAGACTATTGAAAGAATTGAATTGCTTTGCCTTATCCAGCTTCCTTCCTTCGAACTGAAAATATTATCTATCGGTTAATCTAAACACCCAAAAACCTTACCAGGTTCCATGGTTCATGCCACTAGCCGAGGAATCGGTTATAATCCCAGATAGTTATCCGAATAGCCCTATTGAATCATAAATGCAAAGAGTTCACAACATGAATTTATCAATCGTTATAAACAAATTTACACATATTGACGGATTTGAATTTATACCGACACATACATAAAATATGAATGTAAGAATTTAGTTTTTTAAGTAAAAATTGTGTAATTGCTTTTTAACTATATAGTAAATGTAGGCAAGTCGATTACACTTGTGTAATTGCTTTAAATTTTATATTATGATTCTTATAACCAAACCTTTAAAAAGCATACGTAGTTGAACAATTATGTTCAATTTGAATTATGATTCAATAAAAGTAAACGAGAACTTTATTATGTTCAATTCATTAAAATTGACGAGTGCGAAAAACTATTTATCAAAAGTCCATTTATGTCAAAGTCAATTCATGGTCAAAGTCCCAAAGTCAACTCACGGTCAAAGTGCCAAACTCAACTCGCGGTTAAAGTGCCAAAGTCAACTCACGGATAAAGTCTCGTCATGATTTCATATTGGTTCGTCATCATCTATTTTGGTTAAAAATTTATATCTCAATGGAGATGAAGTATATGATCCACATTAGTGTCAACGCTCATGGAATCATGTTAATGACATGCAAACCAATGTTAGGTCAATGCGAATGAATAATTATTTATGCAAAATGGGTGAAGTGTCAAAGGTAATGTTGATGCAATGCGGATACGTGTTGTCCAAATAAAACGTGGATACATAATTTATGTTCTTGTGGTTATTCAAGAAACTGAACATTAACTTGCCATTAGTGGAAGCCTTAACTTAAAAGATGAGGAATGCTCTATAGTTCTTCAAAACCAACTACTTCAAAAGATGATCGATCCTAGGAGCTTTACCATACCATGCTTAATATGATATTTGTCTATTAGTAATACCTTAGCTGACTTAGGGGCTAGCATTAACCTCATTCCTTATGTGGTGTTTTGAAAAGTTGAACTTAAGTGAACTTAGACCAACTCTTATGTGCATCCTATTAGCTCATCATTCCGTCAAATATTCGAGGGAAATCATTGAAAACCTTTTGGTTAAATTTAACAAATTCGCATTTCCAGTTAACTTTGTGATCCTTGACATGGATGAGGACAAGAATGTTGCTCTCAACCAAGGTCGAACATTCCTAGCAATCGCTCAAGCTCACATTGATGTTTGCAGTGACAGAATTAGACTTTAAGTGGATGAGGAAAAAGTAACATTCGACATAGGACGATCAATAAAACATCCTCATCATGAAGATGATTTCATTGATGTTTGTGATTCAAGCATTAGTTGTCATTTGAGAGAACCTCCTGAAAGTGAAGCTTGCAACACTCAATTAATAAAAGCCAAACCTTACAAAGAGATATACGAAGATCAAGCCATTCTATAATCAGAAGTTAAAGAAACCTCTTTGCATCAAGAATTATGCGAGATCGTTGAACAAGAATTAGAAACCCTAGCAAAACCATTTGTCGAAGATCCACTAGTTTTAGAACATAAAGAATTCCCGTATCATCTCGAAGACGCTTTTCTTCAAATCACATCTCAACTTCTGTAGAGGTTGAACCTAGAGGCTCGGGAAATCAAATCAAGATGAAGATCAAGATCAAGACACGCGAGAACCTAAAGTTACTATGCGAAAACTTACTTCTTGCGTGACAACATCAAGTCGCGCGAGAACTTCTAGTTTAGTATAAATAGAAGTTTTGTAATGTAATTTAGTAAGCTTTTGTCATTTCCTGATTTCACAGGAATTATAATTCATTCAAATCAGAGAGCAATATGCTCCAAATTTTATTCACATTTGTGGTTGTGTTCTTCATCTACTATACAATCTTATTCCATGATGTTAACATTCTGCATTTTCATTACGAGATCAATCTATGTGTATTGTTGATCCTTACAATTGGTATCAGAGCTTGGCATACTCTTGATCGATTGGATGAAGATTGAAGTAGAGTTTTGAAGAGATTGTCATAATCGAATTGGTTTATACTTGAAGATAGATTTGATTGCTACTGATTTTGTTCACATTTGAAGATGATTAAGCTGATTAACTCGGTGTTCGAAAAACGATGATGTTATTGAGCTTAAACGAGCTTATATAAATCAATTAGAGAGAATTGGATCTTAATTGAATCTAAATCACTAATTAAACACTTAATTAACCAAGATTTAATCAAATTGGCGAAAGATTGCAGCTGGAAACCTTCGAAATTAAAGAGAACAAACAAGCGAAAAGTTGAAGTTCCTGTGCAAAAAGTTATGTTTCGCGCGAAAGGTTGAAGTTTTGCAAGAGTTGGTTAAAAGTTTGTTACAAAAAGATTCCATTCACGCGAAAACTTGAAGATTTCACAAAATTCAGTTACAAAACTTATCGCGCGAAAACTTTGTATTGTTCATGCGAGAACTCTTGATTTCGCGCGAGAAGTTCATTATTTGCGCAAGAATTTTTGAGTTTGAAGAATTGCTAATTTTTAAGTAAGAAAATGGCAAATCTGAAGCACATCACTGCTACTCTTAATCTCGACAATGAGATTGGTACTAGCACAAAACCACCTCGTCTGCTCAACGAAGAAGATTACCCTGATTGGGCTTATAGGTTTGAAAACCATGTCACTTACACTGAACCCAGTATGATGAGATCTATCAAACAGGGTCCGTATATCCCTGTGTACAAAAACGATAAAGGTGACTTGATGCCAAAACCTGAACATTTGTGGGATGAAGACAATTTGAAGAGAATGGAGCTTGATGATAAAGCGTGTGCTGCCATCACTATGGAACATACAACTGAGATAGCTCAGAAGTTTAAAGACTATACAAAAGCTAAGGATTTATGGTATGTAATGGAAGAAAAAATTATGGGCAACAAAGACATGAGAGAGGGAAGAAAGGATATGCTTAACTAAGAATTCAACATGTTCAATCATATTCTTGGTGAAACTTTGAAAGCTCAAATGTCAAGTTTGTGAAACTGATCACAAAGATAAAGAGTGCAGGAATTACACCGGAGAATATTGTAGTAAACAAAAAGCTGCTAAACTCTCTGCCATATAGCTGGAACAACAACTGCACTACCATAAAGAGAACCAAGGTTCTCTTTACCTTATCTTTTAGTGATCTAATCTCAATCATCAAATCTTATGATATGGATGATAACCAAAGGGCTGCAAATTATATCAACACAATGGGAGCTGAGGCATCGGCATTATATGCCAAGATGATTAGTAATCCAAATTATTATGTTAGTTACTCTCAATTGTGTCAAATACAACAGCCAGCAACATCCATCTGCTCATCCAACTATCAAAGATCAATACTTGCCCCAATCCTTGCCTTATTATCAAACTCCTCATCAAAACCCATATGTTCAAGCTCAAGTCCAAACACAATCTCAAACCTACCCACGAATTCAAGCCACACAACCTACACAACAGGCATTAGTTGTAAACTCTTAACCCAACAAACAAACCATTCAGATAGCTGAAGAACTTGATAGTTATGATTTCATAACAAAGTGTTTTTATGAGATGATTAATGTTGTAAACCTTCATGTTTATGCATGTATTATGTTATTATTAGTGTTTTAATGACAGTTGGTAGTTTAATAGTTTCATATTTATGCTAATTTTATGTTGAGATGATGACAATATTCATAAATTATGGTTAAACTATTCTTAATTACATTCATGTTGCAAGAATTTCATTGCCAAAAATAAGGTTTTAAAACCCTACTTACAAGTGTTCATGAATTATTAACATAGTTTTAAAACTACCAACATTATCTTTGATTAATTAACTAAGAAATTGCAAAACCCATGGTTAATAACAGGTTTACAAACAAAACCACATGGGTTCGATTCGAAAAATTTCTTGGCAGTATCTAAACACGGCCGCGTGCCTCACTAGGCATGCCCATAATGTCCCTTCTTTTGACTCCTGAATTTGAATTTTAACTATTTTAAGAACATTCACCCAAGCTGGGTCGTGTGACTAGGTTAGAATTAATATGATTGAATATATTAATTGAATTCAATGATTAATTGTAGTAGAATTACTATAATCATATATCAAAATATATGAAAATACTCATAAACTGCTGTGTATATTGATAATCATTGATCAAATACGATTCGGGGTTTAGGGTTAAGAGAGTTACAAAAAGTGTAATAGACTTATCTATTTATAGGTCTTATGCCATCTTGTGCACATTTACTTAACTACCTTGACATATGATCTAGAATAACTAAGTACAAGTTACAAAATAATTTTATAGCATTTGCTGATTTCTTCAGCTGCATTTGTATTACAATATTCGCATTTGTTAATACGGATATGTTGTCCTTGGCAACATTTCATTAGTTGTTGCATAAGTATTTGTTTTACTTCATCTACATTAGTCATATGTGGATGGACAAATGCTCATCCACATTTGTCTTAGTCATCTGCATAGACTAATACAAATGAGCAAATACATAGAATTTCTTCGCTTTTCGAATTTCTTCTTGAAGCGCATTTCTCTCAACGTTTGTAATATCACACAAGATTAACATTCCAATCATCACTTGAATTGGCATGCATGATAGAAGGATCCAATATAGAATTTATCATTAATCTAAATTCTCTAGCTTCTTTCATTCGATTTTAATCAAGAACAAGTATCTTCATCTGCTTCATCCTCTGAATAGCTTCAATTAAGATCATAGTTCATGCATAGCTATAGTATATAAACCATCTCTATGAATCAACAAATCACCATCAGAGTTTATTTCCATCTTGAACATGCTACCAAATTTTAGAGTAACTCTCAATCTCTTCTTTGATTCTCTCTTTTAGTTGATTTGATCAAATGCAATCTTCAATATGTTACACCCTCAAAATCCACGTGCGGGATTTAACTGTGAGGCGTGTGAACAAAACCGGATCCAAGTCATTAGTTACTCAGAACGACTCTACATGTTATATTAAAAACAAATCTAGAGTTGAAACTTTTAAAACATTGTGGAAGCGTTTTGTAATTATTTCAAAACAAAATTTAACAAATGTAAACTGCGCAAAACATGCGCCAAAACCAATGTACGTAAGTATGCAAGAATTTAAAAGTAAATCAATGTTTGTTTAAAGTATGCTCGACACGTGCGTGCTCCTACAGGCAGCTTCTAATAACGACCTGAGAAAAGACTACTAAAAGTGTCAGCACGACGGTTGGTGAGTTCTAGAGTTTGTAATCACATAAACAGTAGTGTTTGCAAAATATAAACAAGTGCATTGAAATAGATAGCTAGTCTAATATCATTAGTACTAAACAATAATGATTTCGTGATTGAAGCTGACTGTGTTTGTATGTTTCCCTTCGGTCACGACATACCAGGTCATGACGCCGTTAGTCATTTAGGACATTATTGCACCCTCATGACCTCCAGTCGTATGGGTGGGGCTTGTCAGACCCATTAGTACTACCCAAGATTTTCCGCTAGTTTCCTTAATTAACGATCAGAAAGTGTAAGGTCTTTCAACGGTATAAAGCACTATGTTATACTATGCACATTTCATACTAGTAAAGGGTTTGTAAGAGTATCTCCCCTTAAAAAGACTGTACAAAAAGTAGGGCATGAACTCACCGGGTGAGCAAACAAACAATAAACGCAAAGCTAACGTTGAGTGGAAAGACAACCCGTCAAAGGTTACCTAGAATATGTGAGTACATAAGTACGTGCAACCAGAGAAACATAACAACCCTAAGTGCTCAACAACACGTTAACCCTAAGGTTCTGGAAACAAAATGACACATTTGACCTAGTTGACCCATTCGACCCGTTGGTGACATGTTAATTGATATCTAGTCTAATCAGGTTTAGCAACTCATTGCACATGATCATCATGTTAGCTATTCACGTATGCCACATCATCAATCTTAAGTTCTATCAAGGTAATCATACCAACATAGATTATCATATCAACCTAAATTATCATACAACACATGTGAATCTAAACCAAACATCATGCTCAACACAAACATAATTACATCACAACTAACCAATCATAGATTAAGTTTAATCATTCATACATGCCATGTGAAGCCACTCACGACTTCACACCCTAAATCCTGCCAATCCTACTAAGTAGGGGCATCAGATTCGCACGCGTGTATGATGTTCATTATCACATTACTCAACAAGATTCATATCAACTGACATACACAACAATGATCTAACATCATCCCAAACATGATTCCATAATTTTATAATGTAACTCATCACTAGCATAATATTTCATAAACCTAGATTTTCACAATTAATCCATCAAGTATCCATACGACCCAATTAACACATTACGACACATTAGACATCATCAACAAACATTCTAGCATGATCCTAACATCATAAACATGCCCAATTTAAATTATTCAAGGATTCACATCAATAAAGTTTCCCTTTTGGGAAAGTAGCACCCAAAATCAATCTATCATCCACTTTATTCATAATTCATCAATTTTATACCTAATCAAGTTCAAAGCAATCATCTATACATGATAATCATCATCAAAACACCAAAATTCCTAAATATCATGCACAAAAGTTACTACTTATAGTAAGTATGAACAACACATCAAATCCATGAATTTCTTGCATAATACACATAAACTCAATGCAATTCAACTAACATCATATTATCATCAAATAAAATCAATTTCGACACTGAACATGTTAATTGAAAGAGGGTTCTTCTTAAATAAAAAACAATGAAAAACTAATCAAAATCTAACTTTTAATCGTGTAATAATCAATGATTATGCTTGCTACAATGTTGTAATGATCACAATAGCTCAAAATCGAATGTTCTTGATGTGCACAAGCTTGAAATCGCAAGGATTGGGGTGTGGAGAAGGGGTTACGGACGAAAGGTGGGGGAAGGGGTTTCTAGGGTTTGATTTTGGTTTACAAATGGTAAGAATGTTCCAATTTTCCCCTTTGGTTTTATAAATTGCAAAACTAACATTTTATATATTTTTTTAACCACATAAGACATGAATCATTAACAACTAATAATAATCACAGTGTTCAACTAGTAAACACCACACATGGAATCATATATTACACATAGTCACGTTATAACGCGAAATCTATAAATCGTACTTAAAATTTACAATTTACGTAACCATATATTAATAATCTGAATTATTAATTAAATTATTATTTGTTAACCATATTTAATTATTATTAGGTCACCAACGTTCAACGACAAGTAGTGTGTGCTCATGACATGTGTATGCAAAACCTAACGGAACTAACGGAGTTTGGTAATGGAAAATTACCGGATGTCACACAAGTTTCAAATGCACTTTTGAAAGAAATAGAGATCATCTTCACCAAGTCTATTGGTTAGACTGTCAAAGAGCGTGGTGAACATATAATGAATATGACTCATCTAGCAGCCGCACTTCATATGCACTAGAGAGGCTAATGTCGGGGCTAAGTTTTCTTTCCCATCCTCTCTAAATTACCAACTCATAGGTTGTTTCATCATAATTCATGTTTGAGATTGGCATAGACTTGTGAGTTCCAGAAACATTCTTTCTTTTTAGCTCATCTGTTGGATTTACACTCCCTTTTTGTACTAAAAACTCATCAATGCTTATCTTCTTCTTCTTGGAAGCAATGGGGTCGATGAATGGTATGTCACTTCTCAAACTTATTTCTTTTAGTGCTTTGAAATAATTATTCTTTTGAACATCTTTAGAATCTTCCCACACTGATAACCTTTTGCCATTTGAGCATGGTTAATGAGTTCTAGATCTACAAGTTCTATCCAGTCATGTATCTTCAATGTGTTGACTAGATCATGGTATTTAGTGAGAAACTAAACTAGTCCTAATATCTTTTTCCCCATGAACACTTTCCAGTCACTTTCATACTTCTAAGCAATGATTTTAACAATAGTTTTGCCATTGGGAACAGACACCCCTTGCAGCATCTATGAAATGATTAGTCCTTAAACTTATAGTCGAGAAGGTTGTCTAAACCAATCAGGATTTTGGCTAATTATAGATGCCAATACATCATGATCTTCAGTTGAGAACAGCATATGTTGAGCTGAATTTCTTCTTTTTTCTACGAACCACCTCTTCTTCAACATCTTTCATATTTCCTTTATTTCATGAATGAGTTTAAGCATTGTAGCTCTAAGAGAGTTGGTTTTCATGGGACCCAACTTTCAATGAGTTTAAGCATTGTAGCTCTAAGAGAGTTGGTTTTCATGGGACCCAACTTTCTCTTAGTAAACCCATTTCTTGCTAGAAATTTCTTCATTTCCATATAAGTCATTCTATAGGGATTAGGAAATGGATACTGCATCTCTATTTGTTTTCTAGTGGGCTGTGGAATGGTAGAGGAAGTGCGAGCTTGATGTTTCATAGATTCTTCAAACTTCTTAAACTCATACTTTGTTTCCACAATTGGGTCTAGTAACCGCTTTACTTTTATCACTTCAGCAGTCATGGATTCATATGTCATGCCAAACACTTGATGAGCATCATATCCCTTATTGTTCAGGAATATGGCTTTCATCATCAAGTCAACTAACTATGCCTTTTCAACCACCTCTTCCATAGTTGACTCTTTTCTCTATGGGCTTTGCTGGAACTCAAGCTCATTTGCCACTTCTTTCTTCTTCTCCAAGTTAAATTCCAATTCCTTGATCTTGATATCTTTTAAGATCAATTTATCAGTTCTATTAGCTATGGTCTTGTCTTTTCTGCTCATGATCTTCTCCATTCTTCTTATCTATAAGTGAAGCTCAAAAATGAGCTCATCTCTATTAGATTTACTAGAATGTTGAGTTTGGACTTGTGCAACTTATTCCAATGAACCTTCAGATGGTAAATACTTAGAAGTCTATTGTTTTTCTAATATCTCTTGTTGCATAGGAAATTCCTCCTCATTGGGAGATGATTTATAAATATTAGAAGTACTAGTTGATTCACTAGTACTAACTGATTCAGCAGCAGGTGATCTATGATTTGGAGAAGTTTGAGCAGTGTTGTATGAAATAGTGACGTGATTAGTGATGGAGCATGATTAGGAGATGAAATGTGAAGATCACAAACTATAGCAACCTGTGATAACATTGTCTCCTGACCTTAAGTATAAATCTCTTCTTGAATGATGGAGATCAACATCTTGTTGTATCTGAACAATGACAGCTTTAGCTTCTTCTTGAGCTATCGGTTGTTCTTGAACAGCTTTTGCAACCTATTCCTTAACTTGTTCTTTTTTCACTTGTGCATTACCTTATCCTATTTGCTCCAACATCCAATACAATAAAAGGAAGTGTACACTACTATTGAAACTCCTAGGATTCCTCTTCTTGATATAGTTGTAAGACTTGGCATTGTACCATGATAGATTCATCATAGGTTTAATAGCTACTATATCAGGGAACTCCTGGTTATTCAAACACAGCAAAAATATTGGGTACGTAAAGAACTTTTGACTCCTTCCTTCACCAATGTAGGACAACATCCCACTAAATACATAACCAGACATGTTGAAGGATCAGTTAGCGCATAAGGGGTATATGGCAGATGATGTGGCGATAGGAATATCATTCCATTATGTATTCGTTTAAGATAAGAAGTGCTAAAAGTAGTGAACTAGAAATCTCAATGGTGGATCCTTCCTCCCCTTTCACAATCTTATTTCCTTCAAATCGACCTTTATATCCAATGTTAGCAAATAAGTTTAGCAACACATCTTCTTTAATCTCACTAGGTTGATGTGCCTTATTACCAAACTATAGATACTATCTCACAGTTTGCTTGGTGATAGTTAGCACATGTTGTGCATCTATCCTTTTGGAATGTCATCAATCATAGCTACTTCAGCAGATCCCAGGATGATCTTATAAAGTTCTCATAAATGGCAAGTCTTACTAGGATAGCATGAGCAACTCTGGTAGTGAGAATGAATCTAATCATATATCTGAGATTAGTAGCTCTAGGAACATCAGGGTCAAGAAAACCACTAACATTATAAAGTTTACTCTATGTAAGATTGGCCATTTATTTGCACAAGATACATATATATATCAGTTGACTTGATACTGAATAATGCATATAATATTACTATTCTAATTTCAATTTGATTGTGCAAGTAAAAGTCAAACTTTGACTTATCAAAAGTCGAAATTGAAAATTTTGATCTACTATTTGATTGCACGTATAAAAATCAGTAAATTGTAAGCCACCTTTATGGGATTAATCAGAAAAATCTTTAATATTATGCTTGTTATTGTCTTTAATTCATTATTACCTAGAATAATTTTATCCTATACGTGATAATTTTCAAAACCCCTATTCATCGTATTTTCAAGTGATTATGTTATTTTGTATAAATCAGGTTAATATTCAAAAAATCTTGTTCATTAGGGTTCGAATGAATGTTATTAACCGATAAATCCTCACCATTTTGAAGTTCAAACCTAGGGTTCATCATTGACATTTCTAAAAAAGTGTTCAATTGAAAGCATTCATATAATCACCTTAGAATTGATATTACTATGGTGACAAATCGATGTAAGTTGATAATGAAGATTAAATCGGTGTGAATCTTAGGTTTGTGAATGATTTGGAAGATGAACTAATGGTTAAATTTTGTCTTACTGTTTAGCCACTCGAGTAATAAAAGTATTAAACGTTCTGTTCATTTGAGTTTAATAGGAGGAATGATTTTATTTTAAATTCATAAGTGTAGAAAACTAATGCGGATGTAAAAAGTAGATCGCATTTGGTTACTATTCATTGCAGTAACAAATTCTGATGAACAAATAACTTATTCTTATTTCTATTATACATGTATTAACTAATGCGTATGCATACTGAGTTTGAAACTTCTGTACACATTGGACAAATGCGGTGTATAGTGTACTAGCCGCATTGAAAAATGGTGTGAATAATGCACTTCACATTGACAAATCCGGTGAAATGTACACTTCTTGCATTCAATAAATTTGATGAACATTACCCTTCCCATTTAACAAACTCAGAGAACAATGCATTTTGCATTTACCAAATGCAGTGAACAGCAAACTTCAAATTTTCTAATGTCTTGAATAGTGCACTTTGCATCTGCAAATACATTGACCAATGCATTTCTCATTTCACAATTGCGATGAACAGTGTTCTTCGCATTTGTTTTAATTATTAAGTCCACAATAGTTCTTGCCAGCATTATTAAAATGAGGCTGAACACTTATAACTGAGTAGTTTGCTCCATATTAGTTCACTAGCATTGACTAATGTTTTATCACAAATTTCTTCAAGTTCAAATCATAGTAACACTGTTACTCGTATAAGTGTTCTCGTGTGTAGCATTTGAGTAAACACTATTACTCGCATTTGTTTTATATTTGACTTTATTTTCAAGAATTGAATATCCGTATTGGTTTAATGCTTGGGTTACCTTCACCCGCATTAATCAACAACGTATTAAATTTTGAACTTCTCAACATTTAATCTATCAGATAGATGATGACTGATGTGATTTTTGCGTTGTTGCTGAACCATTGACTTTGACTTTTCTAATTTTTTCGGTGTTGATGTTGTCAACTCTTAATAGAATTGATTTGTTCACCGGTGTTAAACAAATTTCCCATTCTGACTTGTCTTAGGCCTTTTGTGCAATAAAGAACTGTAAAGACTAAAATGATATGGTAATCTGATGACTTTTGTACACCAACATGATTGTTTTACCACCGTTTAGTGTTTTTAATGTTTTTGACAAATTAAGTAATTGTTCGAACACGAAATCAAAATGTTAAAATATTTTTGTACTTTTGAAGATTATTAATGTTTTTGGTATTTTTTTATAATTTTAATTACTCCACCTAAAGGTTATATCCATATAAGGATAAAAACTTTAAAGATTTAAAGAAAAGAAAATTTGTCAACAACCCATCAAAAATAAAATTAAATCAAAATTTTTTTATAAGTTTTCATATTTCCTATTCATAAATATAGAATAATACCTTTTGTGAGATTATAATAGTCTAACATTCACAATGCATATAATGTTGGAAAAATAGACATAATCATACACATATGGATAGTAGGATATTTGTCTTTTGAAACTCATGCATGGATATATATTTTCTGCACTTTGTGATATTTATCATGTTTTTTATGCTGATCATTGTCTATGTACCTCACACTCAGAAGCATATGTCGACCAACCACCCGTATGAAACGCATGATAGTACTTCATCACACCTTACATGACCAGGTCATTTAAGTTATGAAATCTCATTTTATTTGAGGCTAGGGGGATCCTTTTGGGATTTATATGTGATCCTTATTTATTGACTCCACTTTGGAGTTGATCCTCTGTAGGATTCTTTTAATTCATTCACTTACTATATGTGATCCTTATTTATTGACTCCATGTCTTTATTCAACAAAACAAAGGAGAAACTGATGGAGGTGATTAGTGTCCACCTGGCTTTCAAAGTATGGCCGACTATAGCTTGTAATATAAAGTGTCTAAATGTATTACTCTTAAAACTAAGCAAGAAAGCAAGATTGTAAGTGGAACAATCTTTGTAATTCTTGTAAACACTTGAGAACAATATACATCATCCTTGAAAACCAATCTTTGTGTTCTTTAGTTTTGTTACTTGTTCTTACTTGTTATTTATTGTTTCACTGCCTGGTTCCCGATTTGATCTAGTAAGTGTGTTTAGTTGATAAATTATTAATTGTGAAACTGTTGTGAACCATATTAGGTCATACAATTGGTATCAGAGCTCTTCAGGCTCATGATTGCAAGATCTCACCATCTTGAATCTCAATTTAGTTTCACATTCACTTACTTGCTCAAATGGAAGCTATTTCTAAGGCTGATATGGAAACCGGCACTATGACTAGGTCTCCACTGATCACTCGTGAGGACTTTCACATTTGGTGCATGAGAATGGAAGGCTTCATCAAGTTTCAAGACAGTAGGATGTGGAGATCTGTAATCTATGGACCTCACATCCCAAGCACTACTTCAGCATCCACTAAAGGTGGGACGATACCCAAGGAAGTGGCTGATTATTCTAAGGAAGACTAGAAGAAAATTGACATTAATCAAAAGGCCATGACCACCCTTCAAACTACTCTTCCCAACTCTATCTACAGAGGATTCAAGAAGTGCAAAAGTGCAAAGAACTTTGGGATGCACTGAAGTTGATGTATGAAGGATCTGATGAAGCCAAGGAGAACAAGAAAGACATCATGAAGCAACAGTTTGAAAACTTCACCTACAAGATAGGTGAAACTATGACTCAATAATACATCAGGTACGTTGAGATTGTTAACACTCGGATGAATTTTGGAGTCAAGCTTCAGAACAAAGACATAGTTAGGAAGTTCATGTTCTCTCTTCCAAGAGAATTGACACACTATAGTGTGGCCATCAAGAGAACTGAGAACCTGTCTACTCTCACTCTCATAAAGCTGTATGGTATCTTGAGCGGTTACCAAATGGAGATGAACATGCAGATCCTTCACTAAGCTCTACCAACACCCAAAAGAGTTCAGCCCTTCATGTGGTTGAAAGGGACTAGAGAGAGCCACAACAACATCTTATTGGCTACCCTGACAACTCACCAAAAGGTCCTTCAATCACCTTCCTAGAGACACAAAGGGAGATATACTCTCAAGGAAGCCCATTACAAAATCCTAACTATTCTTAGGCCTTTGTGTCTTTAAATGAAAGTTCTAGCAACTTTCTCTTCACTTTTAAAGACCTGGACTGCATCCACCCCGATGGTCTGAAGTACATGCAAATAGTCCAGCAGATGGCTCTTCTCACTCATAGAGCCAAGAAGTTCCATAAAAGGACTTGAATGAAGTTTCCAAGCAATGTGTCAAGTGGAAAGTTTGGGCTGGACAAGAGGAAAGTAAAATTTTACAACTGTAACCAAATGTGCCACTTTGCTCGGGAGTGTAAGGCACCAAGGACAAATGGTGGCCATACATAGTCCCGGCCAAACTACACTGATGAAGCTCACAGAGCTGAGAATCCCAACCAACTGAAGTAGCAACCTGTAGTTGCTACTAAAGAAAGAGAGGTTTTGACTGGAGCTTTTAGGTGGAAGATGTCTCTCTCTCCAAACCATGTACTGATGGCAGATAATGATGAATCAAAGATATTGGAACATCTCTGCTTCCCTAAATGCATTACTAAAGTAAATATGTATGGGTCCAACAATTTGAAAGTAAGATCTGATCTTGAGTCCTTAAACATCTTAAAGGCTGATTTTAAAAGATAAAAAATGATTATAAACTTAAAATAAAAGATTTAGAGAAAACCATTTCTACTCTAAAACATTAGCAAACAAACTAAAAGACTCAGATTAAAAATCTTGTTTCCAAATTGACTAAATGTCAGGCTGAGCTTGTGATCAGGAAAGCCAGGGTAGAAAAGTGTGTTCTTGAAGAGGAAACCTTCAAGAACATGCTGCATCATCTAAGAAGATGAAGAAGGAGCTGGAAAATGCTTAGGACAATCCATCTCTTTAATTAGGACAATACTCTTAAGGGGAGGACTATGGAATGCATCATGTGTGGTGATACAACTCATTATGCTAAGGATTGCATCTGCAATCCTAAGAGTACCATCCACATGAATAAGAAGAAGACCTTTGAGAAGAAGAAGAAGAAGAAGAAGAAGAAGATTGCTTCGAAAGGAATATATTTTTCCTTTGAAAACATCAAGGTGACTCAGAAAAAGATAGGTGAAAAACTATCTTCGGAAGCAATTTTGGTCTCAAAAGAAAGGAATGCTTCTGAAGCACTGAAGTCTGCTGCAGTGGATGCAAAAGCTTCCAAAGGTTCAGTCTTCAAAACTTTCAAAGTCATAAAAACATTTGAAGTTTGAAAGCCAAGTCAAATATTTCAAAGATGGTGTGGAAGATGAAGGAAGGTCATGTGACTAAATTTTCTTTATCAACAACAGCCAAGGATCCCATAAGCTTGCATATATGATCAATAACTATTGATCTTTCTTCAGTTCAACTTGATGAACCCAAGACCAACAAGGCTTGGGTTTTCAAATGTATCTAATCATCTCTTTTCATGTGTAGGAACAGTTGAAGACCAAAGGAAATGTATGGTTAATTGACAGTGGCTTTTCCAGGCACATGACAGTAAATGGTTGTGTGCTTAGGAACTTTGATTAAATTGATTGAGGGTCAGTTGCTTTTGGAGATGAATCTTGTGGTTACATCACTAGAAAGGGCACGATCACAAATGGTAAGCTTCATATTGAAAATGTAAACTTTGTCAAGTAGCTTAAGTACAATCTTTTGAGTATACCTCAATATTTTTACGAGAGACATAACATGCTCTTTATTGAGCATGAGTGTATTGTTCTCAAGCCCGGGGTGATCATTCCTCAAGAGCATATTTTGCTCAGAGCCCCCGGGAAACGGAACATGTACAAGATGAATTTGCAAGAAACCTCCCCATCTGGAGAAGTTTTCTACTTTCTGTCTAAAGCAAATAATGATGAGTCCTTCCTTTGGCATAAAAAAATATGCCGTGTAAACTTTAAGAACATGAATAAACTGATTAAGAATGATTTGGTAACTAGAATGTCAAAGAAAGAGTTTACAAGTGATGACCATTGTGTTGCATGTCTGAAAGGAAAGCAACACAAAATGTCACACAAGCCAAAGGAAATGAACTTTATCTCTACTCCCCTTCACTTGTTACACTTGGATCTCTTTGGCCCCATAAGTGTAATGAGTTTAGGAAAAACTTCATAATGCCTTGTGATCACAGATAATTTCACAAGATATACGTGGGTCTTCTTTCTTAGAAGTTAGGATGAGACCCCTGAAATCTTGAAGTCCTTTATTCTGAAAATTGAGAATCAATTTGATCACAAGGTCAAGACCATAAGATGTGATCAAAGAACTGAATTCAAGAACCAAATCCTTGATTCATTTTGTGATGAGAAGGGTATTTCAAGAAAATATAGTGCTCCTAGAACTGCTTAATAGAATGGTGTTACTGAAAGTAGAAATAAGACACTTATTGAGGCTGCAAGGACCATGCTCTTTAACTCTTAAACTGTCCATCACCTTCTAGGCAGAGGTAGTCAACACTTACTGCTATGTGTAGAACAGATTTTTACTAGTCAAGACACCTTATGAACTGTGGCACAAAAGGAGACATTTCATTGGTTTCCTCAGATCATTTGGTTGTCCATGCACCATCTTGAATACCAAAGATCATATAGCCAAGTTTGCTGAGAAAGCGGATGATGGACACTTCATTGGATAGCCTTCTCAAGCTAAGGCTTATAGAGTATACAATCTTAGAACTAGAGTAGCTGAGGAGTCAGCCAATGTGACTTTCAAAGAACACATTCCAAGTGTGAAACGTTCTAGGCTTGTTTGGCTATTTGATCTTGATTTAGTTAACAACTATTTTAATAGATCTTGTGAAGATGTTTCAGGAACAAAAGATAATGAATCTGCAATAGATCTTGATCCAAGGTTTGATTTGGGAAGACCATATGTTCAAATTCCTTCAGCTCTAGAGGTAATACACACTACAAGTGGAGATCCTGTCACACAAACATGACAAATCCTTCTGCTGACACATTTGAAGTGCCACCCAATTTCAGCAATGAGAATCAAAGCTCAAATGAAGGGGTCTCCAATGTAGGAGAAGATGGTGAGGGTAATGGTGATCAATAATATCTTGATGCTGCCAACCTCTCCACTAAAGACAACATCCATGATGTTACACACTCTCCTGATCAAGTCATGCTTGATGGGTGTGTTGATGTGGTAGGTGATACTCAATCACCATATCTGAATTTTTCAAATTTCGATCTATCAAATAAAGGTGTCTCTAATGCAGGAGAAGATGGAGAGGGTAATGGTGATCAAGAATATCTTGATGCTGACAACCTCTTCACTAAAGACAACATCATTACACACTCTTTTGATCAAGTCATGCTTGATGGGTGTGTTGATGTGGTAGGTGATACTCAATCACCGCATCTGAATTTTTCAAATTTGGATCTATCAAATCAACTTGTTATGATTCCTCAACTAAGAATCCACAAGTCACATCCTATCACAAACATCATTGGTGATGTTGGAACTGGGGTGAGAACAAGAGGACAAACCCATGATCAAAATGTTTGTCTGCACTGTTGCTTCTTATCCTAGACTGAGCCAAAGAACGTAGATGAAGCTTTAAGAGATGGAAGCTTGATTGAAGCAATGCGGGAGGAACTACTTCAATTCAAAAGACAAGGTGTTTGGAACCTATGTCCTCTTCCTCCTAGAAAGATGCCAATAGGAACCAAATGGGTTTTCAGGAAAAAAAAGGATGATAGAGGACTTATCATCAAGAACAAGGCAAGACTAGTAGTCCAAGGGTATACTCAAGAGCAAGGGATTCACTACACAGATGTCTTTGCTCTTACAGCTAGACTTAAAGCTATAAGGATATTCCTTACTTTTGATGCATCAAAGGATTTCAAGGTCTACCAACTTGATGTCAAGTGTGATTTTCTATATGGGGTGAGAGATGAAGAGTTGTATGTCTGCCAACAACCTGGCTTTGTAGATCCAGATCATCCTGATTATGTCTACAGGCTTGACAAAGCTCTCTATGGGATGCATCAAGCTCCAAGAAAATGGTATGAGACATTGTCATAGTACCTAGTTCAACATGGTTACAAAAAAGATACCATTAACAGCACTCTCTTCATCAAACGAACAGGGTGTAACACCCGGCCTGTCGTACTACCAATATTATCCGCTTTGCCCAAAAGGAGCTCACAGATTTGCTTTTGGTTGCCCAGGTGAAAACTTCCAACGGAGTTCACCCATCCTTGGATTGCTCCCACCTGAGCATGCTTAACTGTGGAGTTCTCCTCTCATCCACAGCCAATACGCTCAAAACGCGTTAGTAATATTAGAGGCAGGGCATTCTTTATAAACGAGGAATCTCTCCTAACCACGGCCGATGTGAGAAATATGTAAGGTGTTACAATCACCCCCCTTTGGACTCATCGTCCTCGATGAGCCCGAGAACTCACTTACCATCCCTAGTGAGGTGTGTCCCACCATCCCGAACGGCACAGGAGTGGCTCTGATACCATTCTGTAACACCTGGTCTGTCGTACAACCAATATTGTCCGCTTTGCCCACAAGGAGCTCATGGATTTGCTTTTCGTTGCCTGGGTGAAAACTTCCCAGGGAGGTCACCCATCCCTTGATTGCTCCCACCTGAGCATGCTTAACTGTGGAGTTCTCCTCTCATCCACAGCCAATACGACCAAAACGCGTTAGTAATATTAGAGGCAGGGCATTCTTTATAAACCAGGAATCTCTCCTGACCACGGCCGATGTGGGAAATATGTAGGGTGTTACACAGGGAATGACATGATGCTGGTTCATGTTTATGTTGATGACATCATCTTTGGGTCAACTAATGACAAACTCTACAATGTGTTTGAGACACTGATGAAGTATACATTTGAAATAAGTGACATGCGTGAACTCAATTTCTTTCTAGGAATTTAAGTAAATCAAGTTAACAATGGCATCTTCATAAGCCAGTCAAATTATGTTAAGGACATACTAACTAGATTACATTTGACTAATTGTAAAGTTGCTAAGACTCCCATAGCCAGAAACCACTCCATGTGACCTGATCGTGAGGGGGAGTGTGTTGATAAACATCTCTACAGTGCTATGATTGGGTCTCTTATGTACCAAACAACTTGCAGGCCTGATATCATTTTTGCCACATGCATATATGCAAGATATCAAGCCAACCCCAAGATGCACACCTAGTTGCTATCAGGAGGATTCTTAGATACCTCAAAGGAGCTTCCAAACTAGGACTTTGGTACCCAAAGAATACTAACTCAATCTATATGCTTATACAGATAATGTCTATGGTGGATTCAATATGACTAGAAAATCTACATCTGGAGGATGTCAGTTTCTTGGTGGAGGGGTAGTCTCTTGGCAATGCAAGAAGCAATCCTATGTGTCCACATCAATTGTTAAAGCTGAATAAAATATTGCTGTAAGCTGCTGTGCTCAAGTTCTTTGGATTCAGAATTAGATGTTAGACTATGGATTCAACTTTAAGGAGACTTCTATCCAAATAGACAACAATAGTGTTATTTCAATCATAGAAAATCCAGTGCAACGCTCAAACACAAATTACATTAATATCAGTTATCATTTGATTAGAGATAATTTTGAAAAGGGATTGATAAAGCTGGTCAAAGTTAACTCAAATGAACAATATGCTAATCTGTTCACGAAAGCATTTGATAAACAAATATTTAAATATCTTATATCAACTATTTGGATGATTAACTTTGAGTAGATTTTCTTAAAATAATTTCCAAATTGTTTTTCAAAAGGTGTGTGCCTTTACAGTTGTCTAATTTTTTCATTCATATAAGCACTGTTTATCTTAGAAAAAAATTTTCAAGAAATAGTCCTTTGAATTTTAAGAAGCGTGAACAGATTTTCTTTCGGAAGAAATTAATTTGACTTCAAAAGAAACTTATGTCTTGAAAGCTAATAACTACTTACTAAGGAATTAACCTTTCGGAAGAAATTCTAAAATATCTTCCAAAGCTTAAATCTATTTCTAAGTACATATACGTTTTGAAGGAAAATTTTATCTGAAAGCAATTTAGTGTCGGAAGTTTTTACTTCTTAAGTAAAAATTTTGAAGCTTAATATCTTCGGAATCCAAATATGTCTTGGAAGAAAATTACTGTAAGTATATTTTCTTCCTAAGTTATTCTTCTCAAAATGAGGAATATCTTCCGAAGCCAATTTAGCTTCAGAATTTTTTCATTAAACTTCCTAAGAAAAATTACTTTCGGATGGTTTTCAACTTTCGAGATAACTACTCCTTTGGGCACTTTTTCAGACGTGTGACCGACATTTGGATTTTAAAGTTTGTCTTTCAAAATAACTTTGCTTCAAATCCAAGCCTATAAATAGCCTCTACAACAATTCTCACCCTCTCTTCTTCTTCCTCATCCAAATTGTTCAAGCCCTAAACTCTCTACAAACCCTCAATTTTCTTCCACTCTCTCATAAAAGCTCCATAAATGGCCAACCCTGAACTTGAAAACCAGTAAGCTCCTCTCGCCATGTAGCTACACAAGCAACATAACCAAGTTGCTCTGTTAGATTCTTTAAAAGATACTCATTTTTCTAAGATATGCAACTTTTTGTCTCGCTCATCCTACCTCATTGCCCTTACCAAAGACCCTCCTATTTATGAAGATCAACTCCTATAGTTCTGGAGGACGTGTCAAGAAGTCCACATAGTCGGTGAGAAAGCACTATCTGCATCAGCGTAGGTGAGGATAGTTTTCATCACTCCAGCATCAATAAACCAACATCTACTACTGGATGATAAAGATGGTGAACTATCCTTCCCCAAGGAAGCTGTTAACGGAACATTCTAGCTGATGGGCTATGAGGGGGCTACTCTGTAAGAACCTTTAGGAAGGGAAAGGTCTCTTCTCAATGGATATAAATTCTCCATGTTATTATCCACTCCTTATCCAACAAACATGGAGGATGGGATCAAGTTCCAAAAAACCTTTTCTACATAATTCATAGAATGGTTCAGGGAGTCAAGTTTAGGTATTCTCAGTTTGTGTTTACAAATTTACTAGCCAACTTAAACTCCCTTGAGTATTATATTTTCGTAGATATGTTCAGCACATTTTCAACTGTGAAATAGGCATATAGTTGAGGGGAACAGATAATATTCTAAAACTGGAATATGTAACACCCGGCCTCTCGTACGACCTATATTGTCCGCTTTGCCCACGAGGAGCTCACGGATTTGCTTTTGGTTGCCCGGGTGAAAACTTCCCAAGCAGGTCACCCATCCTTGGATTGCTCCCACCTGAGCAAGCTTAACTGTGGAGTTCTCCTCTCATCGACGGCCAATACGCCCAAAACACGTTGGTGATATTAGAGACCAGACATTACTTATGAACCAGGAATCTCTCCTGTCCATTGTAAATGTGGGAAATATGTAGGGTGTCACAGGATAGATAAAGCCCGATATCTTTAAGATAATAAGGAAAACCACAACTGGTTTTTCCAGGATAGAAACAGCCATTTCCCAAAAATGATAGAGCAACCTGCTCCAGGTGAAGACTTAGTAGTTCCAGCAAATGTTGAACCCACACCTACTTCTCCTCCACCATCACAGCCTATAATATCCAACACCTATACTGAAAATCCAAATGAATCCCTTCTCAGTCTACTCAGATTGAGCAGGCCACCACATACTGACCCATGCAGGAGCAAGTGGAAACCAGAACTCCCACTTCTCCTAAAGAGCAAACCACTCCCATTATTTCACATATCAGTGCTGAGGTTTCTCATGCTAAGCTTGATGATCTCATATCCCCGACCTTAAGCCATGATTTTGAGTCTTAACACTCAGATGATCAACCTTTAGTGGAAAGTTACCATCCCTATTCTCTTGACCTTAACCAGCCAATCCCCAACTTAGGATTCTATGATGATAAAGACATGGGATTCAATCAGTACCATGAATCTCCCTTCTCCTCCCCTACTCAAGGAGAGATGAGTGCTCCTGCTTCTCCCATGTTTAGCCCACATTATCCACCCACTACTGAGGTGGACCTCTCTAGACAAGTTCAAGAGGTCCATGTGAAAAAGGCTCTCACTTCTTTAAGTGATTACATCATTAAGACCTCAACAATGGCAACCCAGCTCCTTGACACTTCTTATGTAGCTATCACAGAGCAGGGGAAATCTAGAAACGAATAGCAAATATCTAGTGATGAGAGGGATGACTTTGGTTATGTACTCTCACCCCCCGTGATTCTTCTGATGAAGATGAGGGGAGTCTAAAACAACAGGTGCAGCCACTGAAAGATACTTGCACAAATCTGGTTTCAAAGGTTGGCCATCTGGAATCTCAGGTGGCCACCTTACAAAGGCAGGTCCTTAATCAACAACTTGAGATCACTAATCTCCAGGGCAAGCTAGCTGAGAGGCCTTCCTGCCATGCTCATCCACGGCCACAAGAACCTATTGATGTAGTTGACTTAACCTGTGGATGTAGATAGGTGATGCTACGAAAAAGAGGGAGAAAGTTACTACAGCCATAGAACGTGGGAACACTGCCAAGAGTATGGACATTGAGAATTCACCAACCTTATCTATAATTGTCCAGACTCAACACCCTCCTCTAGGCCACATTAATATGGATTTCATCCTTCATGACATATTTGAGGAGGGTTTCATACCAAGGGCCATGTCACTGATGACATGTCGTCGGGGTCATGCAAAAACCTAATCAACCCAGGTAGCTAAGGTAAGTCAGGTATCGTATCCACGGAGAGCATGTGGTTAGTGTTGCACGATTCGTTTGATATTTACTTAAGTTATTTAACGAAAACTAATTAGTGAATTACTTATACTATTGCCTCTTGGCTGTGAAAATTGGATGTTGTAATGATTACAAATAAACTATGAAAACAAATTGCAAATAATTAAAATTAATTAAGAAGATAGTTATGATAAATAGTAATCCACCTCGGGATCAAGGTTTGGTTTTCGGGAATTGCTTTGTTCAACGTAGTGGGAAATCCTTAATGGGGATTCTATACGTGTAATGATTAAGTGATAAAGATAACCAAGACTTAACGAGTCTTAATACACCATACCAATTGAATTAACAACCAAAACCTTGCAATCATATAACTTGCGCAAAATCATATGATATTCAAATCAAGATTCACTAAAATAATTGTTTAAACAATCAAGACACAAGTTAAACTCAATAAAGAATTTAACGGGTTCTAAAGTTTAATCCCAACACAAATTGAACATTAGCAAAAACCTAATAACGCGAAACCAATTACTTGAGGTAGATCACGAGAAGTTTAGCCTTGCATCTTCATGGATTCGGCAACAAAATCGGATTGGAACATGGATTTGATGGATTGGAATGAGTTGGAGAAGTGGAAGAATCCTCAAGAATGGCCAAAGTTCGTTCCTTTTTGCTCCAAATGCGAATTAGGGTTTTTAAAATTGATAACCCTCCTTAAATATGGTCAAAATCCGGAGAATTCTACCAAAATTAAGTAAACAACGTAAGTTACGTCCTTAGGGACGTAATTTACGTCCTCCCCCTAAAATACGTGGTTAGCCTCTGTCTTACGTCCCAAAAACTGCTCTTTTTTAGAAAGGACGTAGCTTACTTCCTTTAGGACGTAAGTTACATCGTATGCTCATTTTGCGCCAATTTCTTCGTTTTTTCATCTTTTTTCATCCATATATCATCCAATCTTCGTGCAACCCTTAAATACATCATTTAAGCTCAATAAACCTGCAATTCAAACATAAAACAAAGTGACTACGCTCGATAGAAAAATAACGTTAAAAACATATATTTAAACGCTTAAAACACATACAAAACATGAACGTATCACATCCCCACACTTATCATTTGCTTGCCCCCAAGTAAACTTGCTCGTAACACTACAACTATCATTAGACAAATACGATCCAGCCATGTATTCACCTTCTGTTAACTAAGGTCCCAAGTCATGCCCAACTCACAATTTCATACATCAAGCCTTGTAATAAAAGATGTTACTCTTTGAAATAATGATCTATCTAACCAAGCCTAACAAGCTTTCTAATCTTTCCTATGCATGTAGTCATACCTCTCACAAGTTTCACTCCTCTCGGTTTAGTATCTGGTCTAGCGAAAGACGTGCTAGTATATCAATGTAATACTCTTAACCAAGAACAACTCATAATTACCATAAGCTTACATAATGATCGTAACGCCACCAATTAAGACAAACCATGCACACATCAAAAGGTCTTGAAAGGTTGTAATGTAGGGCTTAAGGTTTGGGTGCGGATAAAGGATTTGAGGTGGCTAAAGGTGATGAAATCCAAATAAGAATGTTGAGATCTTCTAAACATTGAAGCAGCACTACACGGTAAACTTGGGTAAACTTGACCCAATTCACACTTTATTACCACTTAAACAACGCATTGACATTGTGATCATTTTGATCCATTATTTCCTCAATATTTTTTCTTTTTTTTTTCTTTTTTTTATAATGATTATATCTAAACACTTCACTGCTTCTAACAATACCATATCAAAACTTCAAGCAATACTTATCAGATTTCACCACACAGGTTTAGAAAGTAAAAAGGTTTGAAAGGCTAGTGGGTTGATTCGGGTTTAAACAAATAAAGCGGTTGGGGCACAAAGTGGCGACTAGGGGATCATTTTAGGGTAGGATAATACAATTGAAAAAGGCTAGTACAAAAGTTCATACTAACGCCTTAATCATTTATGAGTAATAGTTTGGTTCATGATCTCGAAACGCATCAATTATGCAAGTTCTAGAATAATGCAATTGTTTTGGTAAACACACATGAAAGGAAAAATGAGCAATTAACCTATTGATATTCTAAGCTCATGCATGGGCTCAATTCTCACAGAAAATGGTTAAATGGGTTAACGATATGAAAACATGCATAAAAGTCCATTATCTAGCTTGTTACCCCCGGTTAGACATCTCTATCAATGATCAGGAATTACTTTTTCAAGTGAGCGAACCATGACTAAAGACCACTGCTTGTCCATAGGTTAAACATACTTTTACAATTTACATTGAAAAAAAAAATTAAGCTTTCATGCATAAATGAGTCGCTTTAGGGGCATTTTGAAAGATTTTTGTTCAATCAAAATTTTTCTTAATTTTCAAACTTCCCCTTATCCTCACACTTAAACCATACATTGTCCTCAATGTAAATATTAAAATTTTTGTGTGAAACAAGGGTACTATCAAACATCCTAATCGTTACCCAAGTGAAATTACAAGGCTAACTTTCCAAACACGCATTATGTCTACCATGATTATACTAAATGACACCAAACTAGCAAAGCTTTAAAATATGGAAAAAAGTACTTGGACCTGATCGTAGATGATAAAAAGTGCCTCATCATCAATATATGGTGGTTATGTGTCAACATAGACAAGTAAAGTCACCCAAGCCCACATTCCTTTATGCTCCTAAAGATCCATGAGCTTCCCCACACTTGAATATTTGCATCCGGTGCTTAGAGTTTCGTAGGAATCATGGTTGCATTTAGCATATGCAACAAGCCTTTTAAACCCCTTGGTAGGCCCAAGTGGACGAGTAAAATCTCGTGAGGGTTTGTAGTGAACATACCCACAAAGTTCTTCCGGCTGCCTCCCGAAAAGTGATAAGTTTTAGGTCTTCAGCCAGACCGTACCTGACATTAATTATGGTGGTTTAAGCGAACATTTGCCTACCGAATTTCCAATAAATGCTCGATAGTTGACATGCCATTTCAATAATAATTTCCTATTGATTGACATGTAAGTGAAATAGTTGTTGCGAAGCCACTTCTTGAAAACTCGTCCAATGTCTATTGGTGTTACCTTTTTCATATTTGTCTTCAAATCTTCTTCCCCAACATTAGTGGTTGGAGTAGTAAGCATAGCAGAAGGTGGATCTACATTAGGCTTTGACTTCTCCAAAAAAATTATGACTTTAACTAAATATAAACAATTAGATTCAAGCTCAGGAAGACCCATAACTTCTTCACTATCAGGAATACCAGTAACTTCTTCACTATCAGAGAGACCCATAACCTCTTCACTATCAACCATGATATCACTAGCCAATGAACCTTGCTCTCATTTAAGTTCGGCCACATCCTCAGCAAGTTGACCAACCTGCTTAACTAAAGCCTCGAATGTTTTGTCTCTTAGCTTGTCTTCTTTCTTCATTTCCATCATCATGTTCATGATTGCATCAAACTTAGTGTTTATTGAATCTTTAGGCTCCTCGTATGCCAACTGAGGGTATTCAGGGTAGTAATCATCGTACTCCTCTTGATGACCTGAGAAATGTGGCATCTCAGGTTCATAGTTGTTAAAATTTCGCTCATGGCCATAGTGGTAATCCATGTCTACATGATAATATTCTTGATAATTTAATGATGGATGTGGTTCACAGTATGAATAATATGAGGATGTATCTTCATCTTCATGGTATGCTCTCACATATCCTTTTTGTCGTCTATATTCAGAACATCCTCTCTCTATGTTTCTATATTTGCTCTCAAACAGTGGACAATCTTGAACCCAGTGATAATGGCTCCCGCAACAAATGCATGGATCATAATCATCATCACAATCCCAATCCATGATTCTACAAAGCCTGCAAAGAAATTACCCTACACAAACAACTACAAAACCCAGGGTAAAGGCGAACAAATAAAGCAAAACAATAAAAATAAAAATAAAAAAAGAAAGAAAGAAAGAAAGAAAGAAAGAAAAAGAAAAAGAAAAAAAATATAAATTAAATTTTTATTTTTATTTTGAAACTTAAACAAATAATAAAACGAAAACCAATAAATCCAATAACACTAAGCGCACTAGCTCCCCGGCAACGACGCCATTTTGATGACCTGTCGTCGGGGTCATGCAAAAACCTAATCAACCCAGGTAGCTAAGGTAAGTCAGGTATCGTATCCACGAAGAGCATGTGGTTAGTGTTACATGATTCGTTTGATATTTACTTAAGTTATTTAACGAAAACTAATTAGTAAATTACTTATACTATTGCCTCTTGGCTGTGAAAATTGGATGTTGTAATGATTAACAAATAAACTATGAAAACAAATTGCAAATAATTAAAATTAATTAAGAAGATAGTTATGATAAATAGTAATCCACCTCGGGATCAAGGTTTGGTTTTCGGGAATTGCTTTGTTCAACGTAGTGGGAAATCCTTAATGGGGATTCTATACGTGTAATGATTAAGTGATAAAGATAACCAAGACTTAACGAGTCTTAATACACCATACCAATTGAATTAACAACCAAAACCTTGCAATCATATAACTTGCGCAAAATCATATGATATTCAAATCAAGATTCACTAAAACAATTGTTTAAACAATCAAGACACAAGTTAAACTCAATAAAGAACTTAACGGGTTCTAAAGTTTAATCCCAACACAAATTGAACATTAGCAAAAACCTAATAACGCGAAACCTATTACTCGAGGTAGATCACGAGAAGTTTAGCCTTGCATCTTCATGGATTCGGCAACAAAATCGGATTGGAACATGGATTTGATGGATTGGAATGATTTGGAGAAGTGGAAGAATCCTCAAGAATGGCAAAAGTTCGTTCCTTTTTGCTCCCAATGCGAATTAGGGTTTTTAAAATTGATAACCCTCCTTAAATATGGTCAAAATCCGGAGAATTCTATCAAAATTAAGTAAACAACGTAAGTTACGTCCTTAGGGACGTAATTTACGTCCTCCCCCTAAAATACGTGGTTAGCCTCTGTCTTACGTCCCAAAAACTGCTCTTTTTTAGAAAGGACGTAGCTTACTTCCTTTAGGACGTAAGTTACGTCGTATGCTCATTTTGCACCAATTTCTTCATTTTTTTCATCTCTTTTCATCCGTATATCATCCAATCTTCGTGCAACCCTTAAATACATTATTTAAGCTCAATAAACCTGCAATTCAAACATAAAACAAAGTGACTACGCTCGATAGAAAAATAACGTTAAAAGCATATATTTAAACGCTTAAAACACATACAAAACATAAACGTATCAGTCACCTTCATCCAATCTGCTGATAATCCAATCATAGGATGGAGGTATGACACTAACAGAAAGGCTTGCTGCTTTTTAGATCCCAGGGTCAACAACAGATACTCAATATCTATGACCTGGGATTCTATGAAATCTTTCCTCTATTGACCCTGCCACTTGTTAACTCAAGCCAAATAGATAGGCTAGCAGGTTAGCAGAGATGATAATGGAAAGAGTGTCTAAGGAATTAAGAAGAAGGACATGCTTATATAGAGCGAGGCTAGCAACGAAAACAATCGGTTAACTGGATACTGTGTTGGACCCTAAGATTAGCTCCGAATAGGAAACCTCAATTGAAGGCCCAATTGTGGACCATATGATCCTTGAGACTCCTTCTCCTTCAAACACAGTTACCCTCAATGAGACACCAGCTGGTGAAGGTTTCTCACAGCTTTCGCTGTCCAGAACTCAAGAATAGAACAAGTACAAGAAGGACAAAGCTTATTCTCCTCGAGTCACACAGGCCTGTGGTTAACAAGGGAAAAAGAGTCTTATCTATAGAGGAGGTTGAAGAGGAGAAGAGGGATAGGAAAAGGAAGGCGAGGGGAGAAATAAGAAAAAAGAGCCATAGCTTCATGAAGGATGCAATCAGAGCTTCACACAGGCCAAACACCCAGGTAGATGAGTTAGGGGCAGCTAGATTGAACTACCAGGGAGCTAAGGGTTATAATATTGATGATCTGATCTCTCTCCCTTGGATATGTTGATGGAACTAGTAGACACTAAGGTGTCTAAAGAGAGGAAAGTGGCTAAGGATGCTGCTATGCTCCACAAAATTAAGGAAGAGAGAAAGAAAAGAAAGATATATCAAGCCCAAATCCTCTCTCAAGTTCAAGAAATGCCTGAGGTGGATACTATGGTTGCAGAAGAAAAAGCTCAAGTAGGAAAAGAAAAGGAAAGACAAAATATGATATCCTACTTAAGTGCCACAGCTCTCTACTAGGCAGAAGCTTTACTCCTTCTATGTGTTGACCAGATCATGGTATTTAGTGAGAAACTAAACTAGTCCTAATATCTTTTTCACCATGAACACTTTCCAGTCACTTTCATACTTCTAAGCAATGATTTTAACAATAGTTTTGCCATTGGGAACAGACACCCCTTGCAGCATCTATGAAATGATTAGTCCTTAAACTTATAGTTGAGAAGGTTGTCTAAACCAATCAGGATTTTGGCTAAGTATAGATGCCAATACATCATGATCTTCAGTTGAGAACTGCATATGTTGAGCTGAATTTCTTCTTTTTTCTACGAACCACCTCTTCTTCAACATCTTTCATACTTTCCTTTATTTCATGAATGAGTTTGAGCATTGTAGCTCTAAGAGAGTTGGTTTTCATGGGACCCAACTTTCTCTTAGTAAACCCATTTCTTGCTAGAAATTTCTTTATTTCCATATAAGTCATTCTATAGGGATTAGGAAATGGATACTGCATCTCTATTTGTTTTCTAGTGGGCTGTGGAATGGTAGAGGAAGTACGAGCTTGATGTTTCATAGTTTCTTCAAACTTCTTAAACTCATACTTTGTTTCCACAATTGGGTCTAGTAACCGCTTTACTTTTATCACTTGAGCAGTCATGGATTCATATGTCATGCCAAACACTTGATCAGCATCATATCCCTTATTGTTCAGGAATATGGCTTTCATCATCAAGTCAACTAACTATGCCTTTTCAACCACCTCTTCCATAGTTGACTCTTTTCTCTATGGGCTTTGCTGGAACTCAAGCTCATTTGCCACTTTTTTCTTCTTCTCCAAGTTAAATTCTAATTCCTTGATCTTGATATCTTTTAAGATCAATTCATCAGTTCTATTAGCTATGGTCTTGTCTTTTCTGCTCATAATCTTCTCCATTCTTCTTATCTATAACTGAAGCTCAAAAATGAGCTCAACTCTATTAGATTTACTAGAATGTTGAGTTTGGACTTGTGCAACTTATTCCAATGAACCTTCAGATGGTAAATACTTAGAAGTCTATTGCTTTTCTAATATCTATTGTTGCATAGGAAATTCCTCCTCATTGGGAGATGATTTAGAAATATTAGAAGTACTAGTTGATTCACTGGTACTAACTGATTCAGCAGCAGGTGATCTATGATTTGGAGAAGTTTGAGCAGTGTTGTATGAAATAGTGATGTGATTGGTGATGGAGCATGATTAGGAGATGCAATGTGAAGATCACAAACTATAGCAACCTGTGATAACATAGTCTCCTGACCTTAAGTATAAATCTCTTCTTGAATGATGGAGATCAACATCTTGTTGTATCTGAACTATGACAGCTTTAGCTTCTTCTTCAGCTATCGGTTGTTCTTGAACAGCTTTTACAGCCTATCCTTAACTTGTTCTTTTTTCACTTGTGCATTACCTTATCCTATTTGCTCCAACATCCAATACAATAAAAGGAAGTGTACACTACTATTGAAACTCCTAGGATTCCTCTTCTTGATATAGTTGTAAGACTTGGCATTGTACCATGATAGATTCATCATAGGTTTAATAGCTACTATATCAGGGAACTCCTGGTTATTCAAACACAGCAAAAATATTAGGTACGTAAAGAACTTTTGACTCCTTCCTTCACCAATGTAGGACAACATGCCACTAAATACATAACCAGACATGTTGAAGGATCAGTTAGCGTATAAGGGGTATATGGCAGATGATGTGGCGATAGGAATATCATTCCATTATGTATTCGTTTAAGATAAGAAGTGCTAAAAGTAGTGAACTAGAAATCTCAATGGAGGATCCTTCCTCCCCTTTCACAATCTTATTTCCTTCAAATCGACCTTTATATCCAATGTTAGCAAAGAAGTTTAGCAACACATCTTCTTCAATCTCACTAGGTTGATGTGCCTCATTACCAAACTATAGATACTATCTCATAGTTTGCTTGGTGATAGTTAGCACATGTTGTGCATCTATCCTTTTGGAATGTCATCAATCATAGCTACTTCAGCAGATCCCAGGATGATCTTATAAAGTTCTCATAAATGGCAAGTCTTACTAGGATAGCATGAGCAACTCTGGTAGTGAGAATGAATCTAATCATATATCTGAGATTAGTAGCTCTAGGAACATCAGGGTCAAGAAAACCACTAACATTATAAAGTTTACTCTATGTAAGATTGGCCATTTATTTGCACAAGATACATATATATATATCAGTTGACTTGATACTGAATAATGCATATAATATTACTATTCTAATTTCAATTTGATTGTGCAAGTAAAAGTCAAACTTTGACTTATCAAAAGTCGAAATTGAAAATTTTGATCTACTATTTGATTGCACGTATAAAAATCAGTAAATTGTAAGCCACCTTTATGGGATTAATCAGAAAAATCTTTAATATTATGCTTGTTATTGTCTTTAATTCATTATTACCTAGAATAATTTTATCCTATACGTGATAATTTTCTAAACCCCTATTCATTCGTATTTTCAAGTGATTATGTTATTTTGTATAAATCAGGTTAATATTCAAAAAAATCTTGTTCATTAGGGTTCGAATGAATGTTATTAACCGATAAATCCTCACCATTTTGAAGTTCAAACCTAGGGTTCATCATTGACATTTCTAAAAAAGTGTTCAATTGAAAGCATTCATATAATCACCTTAGAATTGATATTACTATGGTGACAAATCGATGTAAGTTGATAATGAAGATTAAATCGGTGTGAATCTTAGGTTTGTGAATGATTTGGAAGATGAACTAATGGTTAAATTTTGTCTTACTATTTAGCCACTCGAGTAATAAAAGTATTAAACGTTCTGTTCATTTGAGTTTAATAGGAGGAATGATTTTATTTTAAATTCATAAGCGTAGAAAACTAATGCGGATGTAAAAAGTAGATCGCATTTGGTTACTATTCATTGCATTAACAAATTCTGATGAACAAATAACTTATTCTTATTTCTATTATACATGTATTAACAAATGCATATACATACTGAGTTTGAAACTTTTGTACACATTGGACAAATGCGGTGTATAGTGTACTGGCAGCATTGAAAAATGGTGTGAATAATGCACTTCACATTGACAAATCCGGTGAAATGTACACTTCTTGCATTCAATAAATTTGATGAACATTACACTTCCCATTTAACAAACTCAGAGAACAATGCATTTCGCATTTACCAAATGCAGTGAACAGCAAACTTCAAATTTTCTAATGTCTTGAATAGTGCACTTTGCATCTGCAAATACATTGACGAATGCATTTCTCATTTCACAATTGCGATGAACAGTGTTCTTCGCATTTGTTTTAATTATTAAGTCCACAATAGTTCTTGCCAGCATTATTAAAATGAGGCTGAACACTTATAACTGAGTAGTTTGCTCCATATTAGTTCACTAGCATTGACTAATGTTTTATCACAAATTTCTTCAAGTTCAAATCATAGTAACACTGTTACTCGTATAAGTGTTCTCGTGTGTAGCATTTGAGTAAACACTATTACTCGCATTTGTTTTATATTTGACTTTATTTTCAAGAATTGAATATCCGTATTGGTTTAATGCTTGGGTTACCTTCACCCGCATTAATCAACAACGTATTAAATTTTGAACTTCTCAACATTTAATCTATCAGATAGATGATGACTGATGTGATTTTTGCGTTGTTGCTGAACCATTGACTTTGACTTTTCTAATTTTTTCGGTGTTAATGTTGTCAACTCTCAATAGAATTGATTTGTTCACCGGTGTTAAACAAATTTCCCTTTCTGACTTGTCTTAGGCCTTTTGTGCAATAAAGAACTGTAAAGACTGAAATGATATGGTAATCTGATGACTTTTGTACACCAACACGACTGTTTTACTACCGTTTAGTGTTTTTAATGCTTTTGACAAATTAAGTGATTGTTCGAACACAAAATCAAAATGTTAAAATATTTTTGTACTTTTGAAGATTATTAATGTTTTTGGTATTTTTTATAATTTTAATTACTCCACCTAAAGGTTATATCCATATAAGGATAAAATTTGTCAACAACCCATCAAAAATAAAATTAAATCAAAATTTTTTTATAAGTTTTCATATTTCCTATTCATAAATATAGAATAATACCTTTTGTGAGATTATAATAGTCTAACATTCACAATGCATATAATGTTAGAAAAATAGACATAATCATACACATATGGATAGTAGGATATTTGTCTTTTGAAACTCATGCATGGATATATATTTTCTGTACTTTGTGAGATTTATCATGTTTTTTATGCTGATCATTGTCTATGTACCTCACACTCAAAAGCATATGTAGACCAACCACCCGTATGAAACGCATGATAGTACTTCATCACACCTTACATGACGAGGTCATTTAAGTTATGAAATCTCATTTTATTTGACGCTAGGGGGATCCTTTTGGGATTTATATGTGATCCTTATTTATTGACTTGACTTTGGTGTTGATCCTCTGTAGGATTCTTTTAATTCATTCACTTACTATATGTGATCCTTATTTATTGACTCCATGTCTTTATTCAACAAAACAAAGGAGAAACTGATGGAGGTGATTAGTGTCCACCTGGCTTTCAAAGTATGGCCGACTATAGCTTGTAGTATAAGTTGTCAAGCACTACTTCAGCATCCACTAAAGGTGGGACGATACCCAAGGAAGTGGCTGATTATTCTAAGGAAGACTAGAAGAAAATTGACATTGATCAAAAGGCCATGACCGCCCTTCAAACTACTCTTCCCAACTCCATCTACAGAGGATTCAAGAAGTGCAAAAGTGCAAAGAACTTTGGGATGCACTGAAGTTGATGTATGAAGGATCTGATGAAGCCAAGGAGAACAAGAAAGGCATCATGAAGCAACAGTTTGAAAACTTCACCTACAAGATAGGTGAAACTATGACTCAATAATACATCAGGTATGTTGAGATTGTTAACACTCGGATGAATTTTGGAGTCAAGCTTCAAAACAAAGACATAGTTAGGAAGTTCATGTTCTCTCTTCCAAGAGAATTGGCACACTATAGTGTGGCCATCAAGAGAACTGAGAACCTGTCTACCCTCACTCTCACAAAGCTGTATGGTATCTTGAGCGGTTACCAAATGGAGATGAACATGTAGATCCTTCACTAAGCTCTACCAACACCCAAAAGAGTTCAGCCCTTCATGTGGTTGAAAGGGACTGGAGAGAGCCATAACAACATCTTATTGGCTACCCTGACAACTCACCAAAAGGTCCTTCAATCACCTTCCTAGAGACACCAAGGGAGATATACTCTTAAGGAAGCCCATTACAAAATCCTAACTATTCTTAGGCCTTTGTGTCTTTAGATGAAAGTTCTAGCAACTTTCTCTTCATTTTTAAAGACTTGGACTGCATCCACCCAGATGGTCTGAAGCACATGCAAATAGTCCAGCAGATGGCTCTTCTCACTCATAGAGCCAAGAAGTTCCATGAAAGGACTTGAATGAAGTTTCCAAGCAATGTGTCAAGTGGAAAGTTTGGGCTGGACAAGAGCAAAGTAAAATTTTACAACTGTAACCAAATGTGCCACTTTGCTCGGGAGTGTAAGGCACCAAGGACAAAGGGTGGCCATACATAGTCCCGGCCAAACTACACTGATGAAGCTCACAGAGCTGAGAATCCCAACCAACTGAAGTAGCAACCTGTAGTTGCTACTAAAGAAAGAGAGGTTTTGACTGGAGCTTTTAGGTGGAAGATGTCTCTCCAAACCATGTACTGATGGCAGATAATGATGAATTAAAGATATTGGAACATCTCTGCTTCCCTAAATGCATTACCAAAGTAAATATGTATGGGTCCAACAATTTGAAAGTAATATCTGATCTTGAGTCCTTAAACATCTTAAAAGCTAATTTTAAAAAGATAAAAAATGATTATAAACTTAAAATAAAAGATTTAGAGAAAACCATTTCTACTCTAAAACATTAGCATACAAACTAAAAGACTCAGATTAAAAATCTTGTTTCCAAATTGACTAAATGTCAGGCTGAGCTTGTGATCAGCAAAGCCAGCGTAGAAAAGTGTGTTGTTGAAGAGGAAACCTTCAAGAA
This sequence comes from Flaveria robusta, assembly GCA_025506415.1. Taxonomy (NCBI): domain Eukaryota; kingdom Viridiplantae; phylum Streptophyta; class Magnoliopsida; order Asterales; family Asteraceae; genus Flaveria; species Flaveria robusta. The sequence goes on along the minus strand of CM046476.1, from coordinate 10,108,417 downwards.
CATGCTGCATCATCTAAGAAGATGAAGAAGGAGCTGGAAAATGCTTAGGACAATCCATCTCCTTAATTAGGACAATACTCTCAAGGGGAGGACTATGGAATGCATCATGTGTGGTGATACAACTCATTATGCTAAGGATTGCATCTGCAATCCTAAGAGTACCATCCACATGAATAAGAAGAAGACCTTTGAGAAAAAGAAGAAGAAGAAGACGATTGCTTCGAAAAGAATATATTTTTCCTTTGAAAACATCAAGGTGACTCAGAAAAAGATAGGTGAAAAACTATCTTCGGAAGCAATTTTGGTCTCAAAAGAAAGGAATGCTTCTGAAGCACTGAAGTCTGCTGCAGTGGATGCAAAAGCTTCCAAAGGTTCAGTCTTCAAAACTTTAAAAGTCATAAAAACATTCGAAGTTTGAAAGCCAAGTCAAATATTTCAAAGATGGTGTGGAAGATGAAGGAAGGTCATGTGACTAAAGTTTCTTTATCAACAACAGCCAAGGATCCCATAAGCTTGCATATATGATCAATAACTATTGATCTTTCTTCAGTTCAACTTGATGAGCCCAAGACCAACAAGGCTTAGGTTTTCAAATGTATCTAATCATCTCTTTTCATGTGTAGGAACAGCTGAAGACCAAAGGAAATGTATGGTTAATTGACAGTGGCTTTTCCAGGCACATGACAGTAAATGGTTGTGTGTTTAGGAACTTTGATTAAATTGATTGAGGGTCAGTTGCTTTTGGAGATGAATCTTGTGGTTACATCACTGGAAAGGGCATGGTCACAAATGGTAAGCTTCATATTGAAAATGTAAACTTTGTCAAGTAGCTTAAGTACAATCTTTTGAGTATACCTTAATATTTTTACGAGAGACATAACATGCTCTTTATTGAGCATGAGTGTATTGTTCTTAAGCCCGGGGTGATCATTCCTCGAGAGCAATTTTGCTTAGAGCTCCCGGGAAAGGGAACATGTACAAGATGAATTTGCAAGAAACCTGCACATCTGGAGAAGTTTTCTACTTTCTGTCTAAAGCAAATAATGATGAGTCCTTCCTTTGGCATAAAAAATATGCCATGTAAACTTTAAAAACATGAATAAACTGATTAAGAATGATTTGGTAACTAGAATGCCAAAGAAAGAGTTTACAAGTGATGATCATTGTGTTGCATGTCTGAAAGGAAAGCAACACAAAATGTCACACAAGCCAAAGGAAATAAACTTTATCTCTACTCCCCTTCACTTGTTACACTTGGATCTCTTTGGCCCCATAAGTGTAATGAGTTTAGGAAAAACTTCATAATGCCTTGTGATCACATATAATTTCACAAGATATACGTGGGTCTTCTTTCTTAGAAGTTAGGATGAGACCCCTGAAATCTTGAAGTCCTTTATTCTGAAAATTGAGAATCAATTTGATCACAAGGTCAAGACCATAAGATGTGATCAAAGAACTGAATTCAAGAACCAAATCCTTGATTCATTTTGTGATGAGAAGGGTATTTCAAGAAAATATAGTGCTCCTAGAACTGCTTAATAGAATGGTGTTACTGAAAGTAGAAATAAGACACTTATTGAGGCTGCAAGGACCATGCTCTTTAACTCTAAACTGTCCATCACCTTCTAGGCAGAGGTAGTCAACACTTACTGTTATGTGCAGAACAGAGTTTTACTAGTCAAGACACCTTATGAACTGTGGCACAAAAGGAGACATTTCATTGGTTTCCTCAGATCATTTGGTTGTCCATGCACCATCTTGAATACCAAAGATCATATAGCCAAGTTTGCTGAGAAAGAAAATGATGGACACTTCTTTGGATAGCCTTCTCAAGCTAAGGCTTATAGAGTATACAATCTTAGAACTAAAGTAGTTGAGGAGTCAGCCAATGTGACTTTCAATGAACACATTCCAAGTGTGAAACGTTCTAGGCTTGTTTGGCTATTTGATCTTGATTTAGTTAACAACTGTTTTAATAGATCTTGTGAAGATGTTTCAGGAACAAAAGATAATGAATCTGCAATAGATCTTGATCCAAGGTTTGATTTGGGAAGACCATATGTTCAAATTCCTTCAGCTCTAGAGGTAACACACACTACAAGTGGAGATCCTGTCACACAAACATGACAAATCCTTCTGCTGACACATTTGAAGTGCCGCCCAATTTCAGCAATGAGAATCAAAACTCAAATGAAGGGGTCTCCAATGTAGGAGAAGATGGTGAGGGTAATGGTGATCAATAATATCTTGATGCTGCCAACCTCTCCACTAAAGACAACATCCATGATGTTACACACTCTCCTGATCAAGTCATGCTTGATGGGTGTGTTGATGTGGTAGGTGATATTCAATCACCATATCTGAATTTTTCAAATTTCGATCTATCAAATAAAGGTGTCTCTAATGCAGGAGAAGATGGAGAGGGTAATGGTGATCAAGAATATCTTGATGCTGACAACCTCTTCACTAAAGACAACATCATTACACACTCTTCTGATCAAGTCATGCTTGATGGGTGTGCTGATGTGGTAGGTGATACTCAATCACCGCATCTGAATTTTTTAAATTTGGATCTATCAAATCAACTTGTTATGATTCCTCAACTAAGAATCCACAAGTCACATCCTATCACAAACATCATTGGTGATGTTGGAACTGGGGTGAGAACAAGAGGACAATCCCATGATCAAAATGTTTGTCTGCACTGTTGCTTCTTATCCTAGACTGAGCCAAAGAACGTAGATGAAGCATTAAGAGATGGAAGCTGGATTGAAGCAATGCGGGAGGAACTACTTCAATTCAAAAGACAGGGTGTTTGGAACCTATGTCCTCTTCCTCCTAGAAAGATGCCAATAGGAACCAAATGGGTTTTCAGGAACAAAAAGGATGATAGAGGACTTATCATCAAGAACAAGGCAAGACTAGTAGTCTAAGAGTATACTCAAGAGCAAGGGATTCACTACACAGATGTCTTTGCTCTTATAGCAAGACTTGAAGCTATAAGGATATTCCTTACTTTTGATGCATCAAAGGATTTCAAGGTCTACCAACTTGATGTCAAGTGTGATTTTCTATATGGGGTGATAGATGAAGAGTTGTATGTCTGCCAACAACCTGGCTTTGTAGATCCAGATCATCCTGATTATGTCTACAGGCTTGACAAAGCTCTCTATGGGATGCATCAAGCTCCAAGAAAATGGTATGAGACATTGTCATAGTACCTAGTTCAACATGGTTACAAAAAAGATACCATTAACAGCACTCTCTTCATCAAACGAACAGGGTGTAACACCTGGCCTGTCGTACTACCAATATTATCCGCTTTGCCCAAAAGGAGCTCACAGATTTGCTTTTGGTTGCCCAGGTGAAAACTTCCAAGGGAGGTCACCCATCCTTGGATTGCTCCCACCTGAGCATGCTTAACTGTGGAGTTCTCCTCTCATCCACAGCCAATACGCTCAAAACGCGTCAGTAATATTAGAGGCAGGGCATTCTTTATAAACGAGGAATCTCTCCTAACCACGACCGATGTGAGAAATATGTAAGGTGTTACAATCACCCCCCTTTGGACTCATCGTCCTCGATGAGCCCTAGAACTCACTTACCATCCCCAGTGAGGTTTGTCCCACCATCCCGAACGGCACAGTAGTGGCTCTGATACCATTCTGTAACACCCGGTCTGTCGTACAACCAATATTGTCCGCTTTGCCCACAAAGAGCTCACGGATTTGCTTTTCGTCGCCTGGGTGAAAACTTCCCAGGGAGGTCACCCATCCCTTGATTGCTCCCACCTAAGCACGCTTAACTGTGGAGTTCTCCTCTCATCCACAACCAATACGACCAAAACGCGTTAGTAATATTAGAGGCAGGGCATTCTTTATAAATCAGGAATCTCTCCTGACCACGGCCGATGTGGGAAATATGTAGGGTGTTACACAGGGAATGACATGATGCTGGTTCAAGTTTATGTTGATGACATCATCTTTGGGTCAACTAATGACAAACTCTACAAGGTGTTTGAGACACTGATGAAGTATACATTTGAAATAAGTGACATGCGTGAACTCAATTTCTTTCTAGGAATTTAAGTAAATCAACTTAACAATGGCATCTTCATAAGCCAGTCAAATTATGTTCAGGACATACTAACTAGATTTCATTTGACTAATTGTAAAGTTGTTAAGACTCCCATAGCCAGAAACCACTCCATGTGACCTGATCGTGAGGGGGAGTGTGTTGATAAACATCTCTACAGTGCTATGATTGGGTCTCTTATGTACCAAACAGCCTGCAGGCCTGATATCATTTTTGCCACATGCATATATGCAAGATATCAAGCCAACCCCAAGATGCACACCTAGTTGCTATCAGGAGGATTCTTAGATACCTCAAAGGAGCTTCCAAACTAGGAATTTAGTATCCAAAGAATACTAACTTCAATCTGTATGCTTATACAGATAATGTCTATGGTGGATTCAATATGACTAGAAAATCTACATCTTGAGGATGTCAGTTTCTTGGTGGAGGGGTAGTCTCTTGGCAATGCAATAAGCAATCCTATATGTCCACATCAATTGTTAAAGCTGAATAAAATGTTGCTGTAAGCTGTTGTGCTCAAGTTCTTTGGATTCAGAATTAGATGGTAGACTATGGATTCAACTTTAAGGAGACTTCTATCCACATAGACAACAATAGTGTTATTTCAATCATAGAAAATCCAGTGCAACGCTCAAAGACAAATTACATTAATATCAGTTATCATTTGATTAGAGATAATTTTGAAAAAGGATTGATAAAGCTGGTCAAAGTTAACTCAAATGAACAATATCCTAATCTGTACGCGAAAGCATTTGATAAACAAATATTTAAATATCTTATATCAGCTATTTGGATGATTAACTTTGAGTAGATTTTCTTAAAATAATTTCCAATTTGTTTTTCAAAAGGTGTGTGGCTTTACAGTTGCCTAATTTTATCATTCATATAAGCACTGTTTATCTTAGAAAAAAATTTTCAAGAAATATTCCTTTGAATTTTAAGAAGCGTGAATAGATTTTCTTTCGGAAAAAATTAGTTTGACTTCAAAAGAAACTTATGTCTTGAAAGCTAATAACTACTTACTAAGGAATTAACCTTTCGGAAGAAATTCTAAAATATCTTCCAAAGCTTAAATCTATTTCTAAGTACATATGCGTTTTGAAGGAAAATTTTATCTGAAAGCAATTTAGTGTCGGAAGTTTTTACTTCTTAAGTAAAAATTTTGAAGCTTAATATCTTCGGAATCCAAATATGTCTTGGAAGAAAATTACTCTAAGTATATTTTCTTCCTAAGTTATTCTTCTCAAAATGAGAAATATCTTCCGAAGCCAATTTAGCTTCAGAAGTTTTTCATTAAACTTCCTAAGAAAAATTACTTTCGGATGGTTTTCAACTTTCGAGATAACTACTCCTTTGGGCACTTTTTCAGACGTGTGACCGACATTTGGATTTTAAAGTTTATCTTTCAAAATAACTTTGCTTCAAATCCAAGCCTATAAATAGCCTCTACAACAATTCTCACCCTCTCTTCTTCTTCCTCATCCAAATTGTTCAAGCCCTAAACTCTCTACAAGCCCTAAGTAAACGACGTAAGTTACGTCCCTAAGGACGTAATTTACGTCCTCCCCCTAAAATACGTGGTTAGCCTCTATCTTACGTCCCAAAAACTGCTCTTTTTTAGAAAGGACGTAGCTTACTTCCTTTAGGACGTAAGTTACGTCGTATGCTCATTTTGCACCAATTTCTTCATTTTTTTCATCTCTTTTCATCCATATATCATCCAATCTTCGTGCAACCCTTAAATACATCATTTAAGCTCAATAAACCTGCAATTCAAACATAAAACAAAGTGACTACGCTCGATAGAAAAATAACGTTAAAAGCGTATATTTAAACGCTTAAAACACATACAAAACATGAACGTATCAGTCACCTCCATCCAATCTGCTGATAATCCAATCATAGGATGGAGGTATGACACTAATAGAAAGGCTTGCTGCTTTCTAGATCCCAGGGTCAACAAGAGATACTCAATATCTATGACCTGGGATTCTATGAAATCTTTCCTCTATTGACCCTGCCACTTGTTAACTCAAGCCAAATAGATAGGCTAGCAGGTTAGCAGAGATGATAATGGAAAGAGAGTCTAAGGAATTAAGAAGAAGGACAAGCTTATATAGAGTAAGGCTAGTAACGAAAACAATCGGTTAACTGGATACTGTGTTGGACCCTAAGATTAGCTCCGAATAGGAAACCTCAATTGAAGGCCCAATTGTGGACCATATGATCCTTGAGACTCCTTCTCCTTCAAACACAGTTACCCTTAATGAGACACCAGCTGGTGAAGGTTCCTCACAGCTTTCCCTGTCCAGAGCTCAAGAATAGAACAAGTACAAGAAGGACAAAGCTCATTATCCTCGAGTCACACAGGCCTGTGGTTAACAAGAGAAAAAGAATCTTATCTATAGAGGAGGTTGAAGAGGAGACGAGGGATAGGAAAAGGAAGGCGAGGGGAGAAATAAGAAAAGAGAGCCCTAGCTTCATGAAGGATGCAATCAGAGCTTCACACAGGCCAAACACCCAGGTAGATGAGTTAGGGGCAGCTAGATTGAACTACCAGGGAGCTAAGGATTATAATATTGATGATCTGATCTCTCTCCCTTGGATATGTTGATGGAACTAGTAGACACTAAGGTGTCTAAAGAGAGGAAAGAGGCTAAGGATGCTGATATGCTCCTCAAAATTAAGGAAGAGAGAAAGAAAAGAAAGATATATCAAGCCCAAATCCTCTCTCAAGTTCAAGAAATGCCTGAGGTGGATACTATGGTTACAGAAGAAAAAGCTCAAGTAGGAAAAGAAAAGGAAAGACAAAATATGATATCCTACTTAAGTGCCACAGCTCTCTACTAGGCAGAAGCTTTACTCCTTCTATCTTTTGAGTATATAAAGTTTGAGTATCTTAAGCAGCTAGAACAAGAAGCTAACAAGGAAAGAAAATCTGCTAAGAGAAAAATGATGGAGGAAGTTGAGAAATCAAGAGCCATCATGTAAGCCAACAAGAAGAAATCTGAAGATAGATAGAAGATAGTGAGCTTCTTGAAGCTCTATGGGTTCTCTGAAAGGAGACTTGGTCCTATGTCTCTATCTACAATGGATGAGCACATTAGGGTGATCAAGCAGAAGTTAAAAAGAGGTGAGCTTCAAGACTTGCATTCTCCTCCAAGTCAAGCTACTTGAAGCTGATGTCAAGGTTGAACCGCAACAAACAACAACAGATAACAGAATGAAGATCTGCTATTGATTCACAGTCAGCTTCAACTTCTGACCCACAGCAGGGTCCTGAAACTTCTTCTGAACTTCTTTAGGGGAAGGATCAAACTGAGGAGGACAAAGAAAAACATGGTGATCAATAACAGCCTTTTCAGTTAAAGTATAGATAGAGGAAGATGATGGCCATCAGAAGAGACAATAAGAAGAATAAAAAGTCTATGGCATCCACCTCTACGCTCAGGATGATTCTAAACATCCTGAGAGTCAACCAGAAGAGACTGGTGAACCAACTCCATTATTTATAGAGCCTCTTGCTACTAAGAAACCCATCTTGTCTTAGGTATACTCTCCACACCCACACAAATGGTATGTCATAAGAGATCAAGGAGCTCAACATGTATTCTTCTAGCAGAACATTCTGGACCTACCTGTGCATGATCTCTTGGACATGAGAAGATACTATGAAAGCTTGAAGAATCCACATCAGCAATTAAAGAGAGGAATGGCTCTGATTCTGATAGTGTTCAACAAGTAGAAAATCTACATTCATAGAAATCCTTAAATTTTGGTAACATCATTCTACGTGGAGTTTGTAAGATCAAATTGATTATCTTAGAGGCTGATGCTAACCAAAGATCTCTCAGCACGCACTAAAATACAAAGCAGGAAGTTCTCCAGAAAAGTTGACCATGCATAAGAAAAAATCAACTAAGTGTCAAATCTTACAAAGCCAAATACAAAAATATTCTGATGCCAAAAGTGAAATCTACTGGAGTTTTAAGACAAAGTCTTCCGAAGCTTGAAGACTGAACTGTTCCGAAGCTTGAAGACTAAACTCTTCCAAAGACTTAGAAGACTCACCAACTTATACAAGTTGGTGATTGCCTTTTTTCTTTTGTCAACTGCCATCATGGTCATTGTTTGCAGCTTCTAACTTTAGTACTTTTATCCTTTTTGTAATACAATAGGATGTGAGCTATGGCATGTCATAGTCACATGTCAAAAGACAATTTGCTTTTTAACTCTACATTGATCTTGTTGTCTAGATTAGTGTCTAGGTGGCCTTCAAAGTATGACAAGTAGTAGGTTGTAGCATAAATTGTCTCAATGTATTAGTTTTAGAACTAAGCAAGAAACTAAGAAAGCAAGATAGCAAGCAGAACAATCTTTGTAATTCTTGTAAACACTTGAGAGCAATATACATTCATTCTTGAAAACCAATCTTTGTGTTCTTTAGTGTTGCTACTTGTTCTTACTTGTTTATTGTTTCACTGCTTGGTTCACTATTTGATCTGGTATGTGTGTTTAATTGATAAGTCTTCAAATGAAAACTGTTGTGAACCACATCAGGTCATGCATAAAGCAAGTTATCAAAATAACAGAGTTAACAAGTGATCAGAATCCTATATTATATATATGTGTGTGTGTGCATGTGCGTGCTGTAACGAAAACATGTGGCGACAACAAAGGTCCCTATACCAACAACACATATCTCAACGACATACTAGACCTATTACTACAACTCTCTAACACGTAACTTATACTGACGAAATGTCAATGCCATAGGTCAAAAGGCCCATAGAAAGTCGTCGGGACCACTAGGTTTTTGTTGTAACTATAACACCTCTTTCTTGTGTTTTTACTCTGTCAAGAAATTTAGCTAAAGTTCACTTTTGCCTCTCTTTCTTGTATGTCATAGAAAGTCGTCGTACATGTACTTTTGTTTTATAAGCATTTTACATAATTTGAAATAATCTATGGTAAGTTTTAAAACATAAAACGTGCAATAGACCTATATCACAACGTATATAGAAATAAGGATGATACAAAATTATATTTTGGGTTAAGTTATACACACCCCTCTATTAATTGTCATACTCTCCCCTCAAAAAAGAATTTCAAACTTGTCATATTTTACCTCGAAAAAAAATCTAGTTTTAGAAAAATGATTTTCTTTTTTTTAATAAGTTTCAAAACCATTTTTTATATTATTATATAAAAGCATATTTAAATAAAAATCCTATAAAAATTAATATAACAAAATCTGAAGTAAAAAAAACTTTTAAAAATATCTTTTAGAATTGAAAATAGACCTAAACAAATCTAATTGAACCGGTAACATCATTTAAATCGATTAATTCGGTTCGGTTATCCTATTAAAACTGTTAAACCAGTTGTTAACCTGTTTATACGGACAACCGAACCGAATTAGCAAGATTTTGTGTTGAATTAAATTTCTTTTGGAACAAAAGATAAATAGATAAATTATCTAAAGAATAATGGTTGATTTAAAGTGTAACTGGTATTTTTCTGTGCATTGTGTCGTTCGTGTAAAATTTATATCGAAATATAGGTGAAATAAGCAAATCGTATCTGTTTTATTTTTAACATAGTAAATAGTTACGATGTTTTGTAAAACACTAAAGATAAATTACAATCGGACAATATGGTTTCATTGCGCGTTGCGAAGCTTGGTTTTAAATTAAATTTATATTGAAACGTCGATAGAGATAATCATGTCACAAGAATATATTAAGAACTAGGTTAGTCCCCGTGTAATACACGAATTGAATAAATATGATATTAAATAATTATTAATAAAAATTTATGCTTTATAAAATCATGCTTGAATATAATATATGATTATAATTACATATAAATAGCTAAGTAAATAAACAATAATGTATTTTTCTTAAACTATTGTTTTATAAAAAAATTGTGATTTTTAAATATATTGTTTTAAGAAAAATGTTTTTTTAATTTCGTTGTATTCTTATTTTATAAATTCTTTATTTTTAAAAAGTGTGCTTTTAATAAAAAATAGGTTTTTAATTTATTAAATTATGCATTTTTTAATTTAAAAATTGTATGAGTAATATTATTAGTATTCAATATTATTATTAATAATATATAGAAATAAGAAAGTAAGTATAATGAGCTTCACAATTGTTTCACGCTTATTTTAGTTTATCGTATTCGCCTAAAAGAAAAACAAAAATTGCGTTTTCATTATGATCTTACAGAACGACAATTACTTAAATACGTTCGTATGGCCGGAAAGATAAAGAGGTCAGCAGGTCAGGTTTTACTACAATTACTTAAAACGATCCGTTAAGCATACATGGCTGAATGGTTAAAGCACCCAACTCATAATTGGCGAATTAAATTTTAAAGCTCTCGAAAAGACCTAATCCTTCCTTAACGTAATATATATATATATATATATATATATATATATATATATATATATATATATATATATATATATATATATATATATATATATATATAAATGAACACTAATAGTTATAATATAATATTTTAATGTAAACTATAGTTAAAATTATATATACGTAATAGTTCAAGAAAATAAACAATTATACCATTTTTAACTCTCTTATCTAAGTAGTTTCATTTTTAAATATTTGTTTTAAAATTTTTTATTAAAAAATATTTTTTTATAAAAATCTTGTTTTTTAAAAACTATGGTTTGTAATTATTCTGGTTGTTTTAAAAAGAATGTTTTAAAATATTTCACTTGTTTATAATTTTTTTTCAAAACAAAACGATTTAAAATATTTTGTTTAAAAAATGTTTAGTGTTTTAGTAAATTTAATATTATATAAAACTTTAGTTTTTTTTTTATTTAGATAATAATTAAAATATGAAAATATAGTTTGAGTTAAAAAAAAAAATTAGATAAGAAAGAAATATAGTAATTAATAAAATTCATTTTTAATAAGAGAGAGAAACTTTTATGAGTATTTAAATTACCTATAATACATTTTTGAAGAAAAAATTGATGTGTATAGGTCTAAAAAAATAACAAGTGGTAAAAAGTGGCTTAATAGAATAACAAATGGCAAAAAAAAATCTTGTTTTATTAGATGTTATAGATTTTGTAAAACATTATGATTTTCTGAAAAAAAATTATATTATATTTAACCCAAGCCAGTTTTAAATGAAATTTAAGTTTCAATGTAAATAAAAATAATCACATTGCAAAGATGCATTTTCAATTTTATAAAATATTATATTTTTAATGTTATAAGAGAAAAAAAATAAAAAATAAAAAAATTGAATCCGTAAAATAAAACGCAGAAAGTTACCATGTGATGCATTTAAATTGTACATCATGTATTAAGTACGTGTTGTTTGGCTCTTGTAGATATAGTAATAATGGTAATATCTTTTTTATAAATTCGCTTCAACAGATGCCACATGTTTTTCTTCAACAGAATTTTTTTTTGCTTGATCAAGGGGAAAAAACTGTATGCGTACTACCCTCGCTCGACGTGTACTGACAAAAAATTGTGTCATAAAACTCAAACAAATAATATATTAAAGAAACAGATGGTGGAAAATGACAAACAACATCTATCATCTGTGTGTTTTGTAATTGTTACATATAGAATAACTTCCATTTACATTTTAAAAGAAAATAAGTATGATTTTCATCTTAAACAAAAACATCTTAGCACCGACATGATTGAATTTCCCATATAAGAACGATAGAGATATGTCACTTTTAAGAACAAAATTAGCCTCCGTAGTAAAAACATCAAGTTTATATATGTTACTCTTAATATGTAACAAACTTATGTTGCATTTCTATATTAGATTATTAATTTATTTTGTATTTCACCTATACATTAATCATTATTTTGTTAGTAAAAGAGGATAATATTATTCGACAGAATAATACGGATAAAATTAAATCGGTCTCATTTGTTTTTTCTCTTCAAAATTTTTCTTCCAAATTTATTAATATTTTAAACTTTGCAGCTAAGTTGAGATGATATAGTGTTTTGGTTGAACATGAAATACAAACCATACTTGAAGAAAAGCTTGACTACTAAAATTACACATTAGCTTGACCAAGCTCCATTGACAGAGATGAATGTGTTTTATCTTTTAGCTTTTTCGTATGCTTGTATTCTCCATAGAAGTAAGAAGCAAATCCCCATAGAGATAAAACAAGTGCGACTCCTTTTTCGGCTTGAAATTTTTCATTATAAAAAAGAACTGCTAATACCTCTATTACAGGAAGAAGAACCGCGATTATAATCCCTGATAGTAGCGACGATGCACAAAAAATCACTCCAATGGCTCCCAAAAAGAAGCATTGCCATATGAAAGCGCTGGCACATAATATTATGTAATATTTTGTTTTCCCTAATTCAAACTCTGTTGCCTCTCTGGGAATGACCTACAAAAACATGGTCCCACTTCGATAAATGTATTGTTACGTCACACACAAACACACACACATATAGCAAGTCTAAGCGTTAAAAGATTCATGTATGAACCAGTTGAACAAATATAAAGAAGTTATAAAGAGTTTTACTTGAAACATTCGTAGCTTTTGATCTACTTAGAGTTGCATGTCCATAAATTTGGACAAAATAATCATAACGTTAAGATAAACACCAAATGTAGTTTTACAGAACGTTGAACCAACATATTAATTGCAACAGCTGGAGCTTCAGTTTTGACTTTCAACATATCCCGAGTTTTCTTAATTTTAGTTGATTTTGGTTTTAATATTATAAACATATAAACTTGTAGATTTACATTTACTTAGTTGAATTTATTTCCAATTTCCTGTTAGTTTACATTATTTTCAATTTGTGTTTGTTTTATAAAGAGGACTTAATATATATTTTTTTCTCTAGAATTATCTTCTCTATTTTTTGGAGAAAATTGCATAAATAGTCCCTATGGTTTAACCAAATTGCATGTTTAATCCCCAAACTTTAAAAATTGCAAATATAGTCCAAACTTTTGTGTAATCATTGTATTTTTGATCCCTAGCACTAAATTAATTTATTTTTTATGTATTTTATAAAATTTAAACTAACTTTTAAATATAATTTTAGGGACCAAAAGTGCAGCGCCCACATAAAAGTTTGGACTAACTTTACACTTTTGTAAAATTTGGGACCAAATTTGCAATGACTACACAAAAGTTTAGACTAATTTTGTAATTTTTAAAATCTGGGGACCAATCATGTAATCTGATCAAACTATAGGAACCATTTATGCAATTTTCTCCTATTTTTTGTGTTATGGTCTTAGAGTGTATTGTATATATAAGAAATATAAAACAAAATTATTAAATAATAAATGGAATTTAAATTACACTATTAACAGCCCACTAAAAGCTTTTAGCATAAATAAAATTTTCGAACTAATTATTATAAACTTGGTATATCTTACTAACGTTTTGTGTTGATTTTATGTGGTATTATAAATTTATTGTTAAAAAAATATATGTGAAATTATAATATATTATGAGGATATAAAATAGCCTAATCCCCTTTACATGAAAACTTTGGCATCAACTTTACGTGGTGGGAATTGGTCAGTATCACTTATTGGAGGGACGAATTAGAATCAAAGGACATGCATGTGGGGTCGAATAAGAAAAATTGGAACATTGAGATGCCGGCTGACAACCACTATTGACATGGTCAACTCTACCATCAAATATTAGGATACTTTAAAGAAACAACATTTTAGCATGTAAAACTATATATTATACAAGTCGAGTAAAAAATATTAATTAAAATAAAATATTATTAATTATACAACGATGCTATAAGATAAGAAATATAAAATATGATTGAAGTTTTATTATTATAAATTAATAGAATGAAAATTTTATTTCAAAACAAACGTTTTAAAAATATATCATTTTTACAAACTTTATTATTATAACTCTCAATTATAATTATTTTGTTTATCAAAGTTTTATTTTAAAAAATATTAATTTTAAAATATTTTATATTTTTTGAAAAAGATTGATGTTTTAAAAAGTTTTTTAAGACTATAAAAATTATGTTTTAGAAATAATATTACTTAAAAAATATCTTTCTTAATTTTATAAAAAAACTATTTTAAACTAAAAAAAATAAATAATATTATTAGTAATTAATGTGATTATTTAATAATAGAGAAAAGCAGAAAATTTTGGTAAGAATAAATCTGATGTTATCACTTGTCCTTTCTGGTTAGCCTTTATTAGATAAGAAAGATAAATTTATAAAATATTAATCAAGTTTTGTAATTATCTTAATTAGGCCACTTATAAAATTTTGTTTTGAGTAGGCCACTCAAAAGGTTTTTATATCCGAATTAGTTCACTCATAAGTTTTTTTTAATCAGATCACTAAATTTTACAGGATTGCTATAATTAAGTTCTTCAAAATAGAAAACATATTTGTAAAAAGCTAAAATATTTAAAAAATTAACTTATTTGTAAAAATTGAATTTAAAAAAATGCGAATTATTTTAAAAAATATGAGTGGTCTAATTAAAACACTACTAAAAATTTAGCGAGTTTATTGAAACAAATAAAAATATTAGTATCTTATTAGAACAAATAAAAATATGAGTGATCTACTTAAACACTATTACAACTTGCTTAATATTTTGTAAAGTTTTTCCTAAAAAGCTAAGAAACACTCTTATGGGAATTGAAAACGAGTGAAATGATTGAAGAGAAGAAAAATAATGTTAACGTGCATGCCGACCCTTGATTTTAAAATTCACTTGTATATTTTGATCACATGTTGCAACACCTAGATTTTAAAATAAAATTCTTATGAAAAAAAATAGAAGCAATGAAAATTAAAAAATAAATTATATTATTTCTGTGGCTTTTGGTCCTGTGTGGCGAAGTCATTGTTTTGAATAAATTTTATTTTCAAATGCAGATAAAAATAAGTATGTAACAATGATATATTCCGAATTTAATGAAAACAATATATTGTTTCCAAATATAAAAAATGTCTTTTACTTGGCCCTAATCAGTTTCAAATAAAATACTTACTGAATATTAGATAAAAATCAACAAGTTAGAATGATGTATTTAGAATTTTATAAAATTCTAAATTTTAAATTTATGAGAAAGACAAAATCTATTAAGGATTAATTATAATATTATAATATTTATAGTATAAATACACAATAACAAACTTTAAACCAACTTGTGGCTGGAACAAACATGATGCAAAACAATGGACCTACGGTTTGGAGGGGCAGATCGGTTACTTGGAGTCTTGGATGTACGCTGCTCTCTGTTTTTGTTTTCTTATTGTTGTCAATGGATTTTTATAGGCAGCCTTCGTCAAAATCAAAAACCAATCAAAATGACTCATCTAGACAAACCTAAGTAGCGGAAAGTTACTGTGCATAGCATCAATGTTGATTAATATGATTAATAATATGCATATATTTAAACATACGTATAGAAATCTTTTCTTATTTGATATTAAAAGTGTTATTTGATTTTAATAATTTTAACTTTTATTTATTTGTTCAAAATTAATCTCAATTCAGAAAATATTTACAGATATTTTGCAACTTTAAATTTATTTTCCTACAACGATAACTTAGTAATTAAGAAATTAACTCCGTTAGTTTTTTGATAACGTGTACTACTTATGTGGCCAAAACACTAATTAAAAAGTTGAAATTTACAACCGGCGCCGTCAATCTAAAATTTCTGCACCCTAAACCTGTCAATCTCCATTTTCTTATCTTAAGCACTTGACTCGTTCGAAAACCGGTTTCTCCAAAAAAACCGGAACCGATTTTTTGCCCAAACCGGTTTGGGCCAAACCGGTTCCAACCCGACCCAAACCGGCGGTTTGTAATATTTTTGGGATATTCCTAGATCGAACCGGTTCTTAACCCGGTCCGGTTTTAAACCGGTATTCAAACCGGTGTTTAAACCGTTTCTTAACCCGGTTTCCAAATCGGTTCCCAAACCGGTTTTTAAACCAGTTTTTAAAAAATAGCCGTTGTGTAACGGCTATATAGCCGTTTTTTGGCCGTTGGAGCCTCTTTTTGACCTTTTTTTGGTGGTTTTTTACCATTATACCCCCAATAGGTTAGTATATATATGTAGTGTATGTTTTGGTTGAATCACAACAACTTAAAACGCTCTCAACTCTCAAAAATCGCAAAAAACGCTCAATTCTTTTATTCTACAAAAAACTCTCTCAAATGGCTTCATCTAGTGCTCAATCATCCGTTGGTTGTGATGCGTCTTCAAGCAACGTGGTGGTAGCAATCCTTCCTACTAATAGGAACCGCGAAGTATGGTGCAATTACGATTTATGTCAAATGGTTACCGGTGCGAACAAAGCTCGTTACAAGTTTTGTCATAAGTTTTTCAAAAAAGATGCAAACACAACTTTGAGAAACCATATTGAGCTTAAATATTGCAAGGCGTTGAAAGGTCAACTGTCACAAGGTCAAGCTTCAATGACCAACGAATAAAATGTTTGGGCTTATAACGTTGATGCGGTTCGGGAGCGAATGGCACAGTTTGTAATTCAAGAAGCTTGCCATTCAAACATTTCGACAATGAACGTTTGACTCGACTCATTCAACGAACTCTCCAACCACATTACACCAATGTAAGTCGTGCTACTCTTCGAAGAGATTGTTTAAAAATATGGAAAAAAGCAAAAAATGAATTAATATCTTATTTTGAAAATTTACAAACCTGTGTTAACTTAACTAGTGATGTTTGGTCGACTTCTCATGATTCACCAGACTCGTACATTTTTGTCACCGCCCATTGGGTTGAACCCGATTCATGGCAAATGATGAAAGTACAATTGCGTTTGAATTGTTTGATTATCCTCACACCGGCCAAAACATTTTTTATCTTATTGATAAAGTTATTAAAACGTATAAATTAGAAAACAAAATATTTTCTATATCTTTTGATAATGCGTCAAATAACACACTTGCGATAGATCATTTAAAATTAAAATATAAACCAATGTGTGACGGTGTTTTTTTCCATAGTCGATGTGTTGCGCACATCATAAACTTAGTCGTTCAAGACGGTTTAAGAACCATTGAAACATTGAAAGATAGTTTTAAAAGAATGTTACGTGACATTTTTAGCAATAACCAAAGATATAGTAAATATCGTAAGTTTTGTAAAGACGCAAATTCCAAATGTTTAGGTCCGAATTGGTACGTACCTACACGATGGAATTCCACTTGTAACATGTTTGAAAAGGCAATTGAACAAAAAGAAAGTTTAATAGCCTTTCATAATAGTTTGGTAAGTCGTGGAAAGGTAAATACTTACCATCCATCGGGTTGGTCCATTATTGAAGAAATAAGCAAAATGCTTCAAATTTTTAAAAATGCAACTACATGTCTTTTTGGAGTTTATTATCCAACGAGTCCGTTAGTACTTCACCAAATTTACTTAATGACTTCAAAATTAAATGAGATGTCGTTTAGGGGTAGACCTTATTCGGATATGATACCCCCAATGAAAGCAAAACTTAAAAAGTATTTTAAAGAAATGCCTCCGGTTTAAATTTGTCGGGGGTTGAAACTTTACTTGATAAAATTACTTCTAATTTGAATTTAGACGATGAAAACCCCTTTTATGCTTAAATTTTAAAAGCTACTTTTAATCAACATTTAAAAAAAAATTATTGATGTTTATTTATTAAAATATGGTGAAACATCACATATCTATGAGTCATTAAGGCATGCGGCACATGCCGAAAGTTCAAATAATCCAATGTTTGCTTTATATAATACTTTAAGGGATGAACGTAATAAACGTCAACGTGGTAACACTCCAAGTAGTGAACTCGGAAGGTATGGTGGAACCAACTTCTTATCTACCATGAGTCCACAAGATTTTAAAATTTTTGACTTGTTGGCTTGGTGGAAAGGTAAGGAAGATAAATTTCCCATCCTATCCACCATGGCCCGAGATTTACTAACCGTCCAAGCTTCCATGGTAGCTTCGGAATCTGCTTTTTCTGTTAGTGGCAGGGTTATATCAATAAGACGAACTCGACTCACTCCACAAGCGGTTGAAATGTCGATTTGCTTGAAGGATTTTTTGGATGCCGCAGAAAGAGTACAAGACAAATGCTCACTTGAAGGAGAATTGGAATACGAAGCAGAATTATACGAGGACGAGGTAGAGAGCGGATTGACGCCCGTAATGACAGATGATGAAGCGGCATATGATGATTACCTTCGTAACAGCTCCGGTTCTGGTGGCGAAGAATAAACGTACAAGTATGCAACGAACGAACGGAGAACGACTAGTCGTTGTTTAGTTTTTATGAAACTATTATTTAATCTTCAATGTTGTTTAAATTGTTTTGTTTTTATATCATATATCTCACTTTTATTATATTTCTCACTTTCATTGTATATCTCACTTTCATTATATATCTCACTTTCATTATATAATAATTTAACTATTTAACATTAAATAAAATAATAATATTATTATATTAATAACAAAATTAATAACAGTAATAATCAGTTAATATAAATATAATTATATAAATAACAACATTAATAACAACATTAATAAAAAAAATTCAATTAATATAAATATAATTATATATTTTAACAAAAAATTTAAATTTTCTTTAAATTTGCTTTTAATTTATTTATATAAATATGATATATAAATAACCAAAAATTTTCTTTAAATTTTTTTATCATGGAATAATAAAAAAAAAAAATTAAACCCGAACCGGTTTGGGCCCGAACCGGTTTCTAAACCAGTCCAAATCGGTTTGGGCGGTTTGATTTATCTGGTGTTGAAACCGGTTTGTAACCCGAACCGGTTTGGACCCAAACCAGTTTTGACTTTCGTTGACCAAACCGGTTCCGGTTTGGATCCCAAACCGGTTTGGCCAAAAAACCGGTTTGTACACCACTAGTAGCAGAGTTGAAAAATAGCTCAAAGTTGGCTTATTTCATAATAATAAATTTAACGGGTTTTAACTTTTAGTTACTAAAAATTGTTAAAAGGAAATAAGATTAAAGTTAAAAATATCTGTAAATATTTACTGAGTTGAATTTAATTTTAGCTGATAAATAAAAATTATGATTATTAAAATCCAATAACCCATATTAAAACATTAATTGATTCTTATGTTTATAACTTTCATTTTAATTTTTGAAATCTTCAATAAACTATTTAATGTTTTCTAATTTCTTTCTCATTTGCAAATGAAAATATATATCATTTATATCATATCTTTTAAAACTGTTTTATATATAATAAATTATTTTAGTAATTAGAAATACCTAGATATTTATATTTATATTTATATTTATATTTATATTTTTATATTATCCAACCATGTATTAAATGTGTTATTTTTTAAGACTAGTCTTGTCTAATAAAGCAAAATAGTTTTTATCAAGATAATCTTCTTACACTCCTTTCCTTATCATATGTTAGTAGTATAAAAAATTAACCATTTATTGATAGTATTAAATGGTAAAGTTATTATTCATATATTTATTCATAATTATAAAACAGATTTTTTAATAATTAAAAACATGGTATTATTAAATTTTTTCTTTAATAATAAAATTTTATGAATTTGAAGTTTTTAATACAAGAAACTTTTTAAAAAGAACACAAAAGTTTTTAGAAACGAATGTTTTAGAAAATGTTGTTATTTTTTTAAATCTAATGATAGTTAATTATATGAAATTCCAGTCATATCTTATGTAATTATTTTATAATTTTTTAAATAGTGAATTATCATTTTTTTCATGTGAAAGATTTGTTATTTTCATTCAAAATGTATATTTTTGGCATCTAGCTCTCTAAGATATTAAAAAAATTATCATTTTCATCAAAAAAACGTTTAGTCTGTTACTTTATATAAAAAATGCTTTTATGAAAAATTAAAATTCTCCTTTTACATCATTTTTGTCTTTAAAACCACCTAACATTGCAATTGCAATTCTTATATATTTGCGGACACATTTGTGTTTACTAAGTTAGTAAATTATTATTTTTTGTAGATGGTAATTTTAGTTTAAAGTATTTATATGGGCAAGAAAAATATTGCTATTCCCATGTAGAAAATGCTATAGCTGCAACATATCACACAACTTTTGATGCATAAGATAAGACCCTATCTAAAAGCATTACCAAGGGGAGCTGAAAAAAATATTAAATGGTATAATCCATAAAAATCACACTCTCCCTGCTCTTTCCTCTCTCCTTCCTTTCCCTCATCAATATTATTAGACTATAATTTCATCCTCTTCTCTTTCCTTCACATCAAGTATTTTCTTCTCCACATCGTCTTTTCTTTTTAAAAAAACACTAAAAAACATCTATATTGGAGATGGTGTAATACGGTTTTAAAAGTAGTTAGTTCATATTGTATGTAAGGGTATTCAATATTCGAATCGAGTTCAAAAAACTCAAAATTCGATTTGATTTGGAAATCAAAAAAAATGAAATTCAAAAATTGATATTTAAATTTTCAATTCGAATTAGATTCGATTGGAAGTTATTTTATCGATTCGATTCAATTTCAAAGTTGCGATTTTTGACTGAATTCGATTCGAAATTTAAATAAAAAGTATACATACAGTTTTATATATACATATATATATGAATGATGTATACATAAATTTATTCAATTATATTTTTAATACTTTAGACTTAAGCTTCTAATTTCCTAACCTTGTTTTCTTGTTAAGTTATTTTATATATTAAAATATATTATTTTTGAAAATTATAACTAAAATACTTTTTTTCAATGAATTTAAATTTGATTCGTATTTGATTTGAATTCGACAATCAAATTCGAATCAAAACTAATTCGAATGTAGTTTTGAATTTAAATTTGAAAACAAATCGAATCCAATGTGGTTTTGAAGTCGAATTTTAATATGAATTGAATCCTTCGAATATAATTCAAATTCAAATCGAATTCCAATATAGTTTCAAAAAATAGAAATTTAAATAATTCGATTAATTCGAGAATGTAAAGTTACATTTGTTCAACATCAATAGAATTATGAGCAAAGTTGTTTACTTTGTTAACATGTTATAAGAATCTTCAGAAAGATATGCAATTGTCGAATTACAATGATGACCTTTTTCTTTAATTAACGGTGATTGGTTTCATAGAGTTTGTGCACAAATAGGGTTTGGAGCATCAATCATTTGTTTGGTCGTATTCATAAAAGATAAAATACATACTATAAAGGTTTATTATTCCATACTCAACGAAGTTTTTACATATATATTTTTATACTGCATAAAAATCAAGGATTCGATATTGTATATTATGAAATAAAATAATAGAACAAATAATTGGACTATTTGAATGTGATGCCGTATTTTTGCCTTATGACGACACTATTCCTAGGCACGCTTTTCAACATATATCTTAAAATCCACGAAAGGAAATGTAATGTGACAAAGATGTAAAACTTGCAAAGTTATAATATTTAACTTGATAAATTCAAAAAACTATATCACTTTTGTCAAATATATTGATGTGAACTCGAAAACATTTAATATTGTATTATCTATGGACAATATGTGTAATTTGTTTATCTATATGGGTGTAATGAATTACAGTACTGTTTCTTTTTCTTTTTCCTTTTCCCAGTTTAGTTTCGTATTCAACACGCTTTTAACACACATATGTGTTTTTTTAAATCTCTCTATTAGTATGTAGAAACTGTTACGTATGAAATTAACAAACAAATTAGTGACATATGTAGCTTACACTGTGACTTCATTCAGGAGTCAAATGTCAAAGATTGTTTTTGAGAAAATCAATCTTTAAAATCATGTCATGAGTGTTACAGGGTAAATAACTGTATCAGTCGTTATTTTAAAAAAATCATCAGGGTCATTAACTATAAAATTCTATGTTTCTTAAACATAAAAATTGATTTATATATAGAAACGAAATTAAACCTAAATTATTTTCCTTCAACTTTATCAACTTATAAGTCAAGCCAGCACTCTATCATGTGTCGGTGTAACTTACTAGTGAAAACTGAAAGAAAATAATATTATCATGAAACAGGGAGCATGGTGTATATATTATATAGTACGTACCTTGAAGTCATTGTTGATGATCATCCCAACAGTACAAAAGATAGTGGCGAACAAACACATAACCATCTGAATCTCCAACACCAACGTGTAGGTGATCTCCTGTCGAGCCTTATTATACGTGAGCTCAATCAACGGCAGCACAAACCCATACAGCAACGCCGCACCCACCGTCATCACAAACCCCATCACATACACCTTCATACTCTCCCCCTCCGGCCGATCGCCGCTCGTGTGCAGCGCCAGCACCCCCGCCCCCACCGTCAGCAGCACCACGGCGTTGATCGAGTACGGCGTGAACTTCTGCTTCACCAGAAAGTACGCGAACAACGCCGTGAACCCCAGCTGCGACGCGATGATCAGGGACGACGTGGACACCGGGAGGCGGGCCACGCCGTACGCGTACAGGTAGTCGTCCAGGCCCGTGATGATCCCGATCAACGCCACCGCCGAGAATAGCCGTGGCCGCATGTAGATGAGCTTTGTGGGTGTGTTGTCTCCGGTTAGCCGGCGGTGGAAGTAGAGGGCTACGAGGGCGATGACGATGAACGGCCAGCCCGCCGTTTCGAGGAACGACGAGAGCCAGACGCGGCTGCCGCCGTGGAGGAAGTAGAGCCGCATGATCAGCGGCCCACCGCAGTTTCCGATGGAGAGCAGGATGCAGTTGAGGAGTAGGAGGGTGTTTCTCGCCCCCGGGCTCACTTTCGCCCTCGTGGGCGCGCTGGTGCCCGCGATGGTCGTGGTCGTGGCCGTGGTCGTGGTTTGTTTATGGCTAATTTCCATCGTGACAGAATTATTGAAGATTAGTAAAATTATGTGGGTTGTATGTTGTTTATTATGTAAAGTGATGTGCCTAACGGGGTGGGGGGAAAGAGAAGGTAGGTGCAAACAAACAAATGCAATGCAGGCGTATTTATATTCCTTAATAGGACGACGAAGTATGAAAAATGGCTTTTTGGGAATATACACGATTGCATATAGATACGAATACGTAAGAGACAAAAAGCCCACAAGTTTTGGCGGATATTACCGATATAAGGGTCGTATGTTTTGTTATTACTCCTATATAAATTAAATTAAAATTGAACAGTTATAATATTATTAAATAATAATAATATTTGTTTATTAAATAATATAATAATAAGAATAATAATTAAATATTTAATAATAATATTTGGTTATTGATTTATATTTATTTGTTATTCAAATATAACTGGTTAACTTTAACACATCATTTTGAACCTTTTAACTTTTTAAAATTTCGGGTTTGCCCAGTTACAATTTTTACTTAAAAAAGTTATTTCTTACTTTTGTATTTTAAGGTAAGAGTCGTGTCAAATATAAAACTTTTCCATGTATATTTTTATATACATTTTAAATTATCTACATTTCGACGTACGCCTACATTTTAATACAAGTTTTATTCAGAAAATAGTCGGGTCAAATGTAAAACGTTTTCATTTGACGGTATAAATCCGATTTACTATACGATTCATATAGATACGGATACGTAAGAGACAAAATATTAAAGCCCACAAGTTTTGGAGGATATTAACGATATAAGGGTCGTATGTTTTGTTATTACTCCTGTATAAATTAAGATTAATAAAATTGAACAGTAATATTATTAAATAATAATAATATTGGTTTATTAAATAATATAATGATAATAATAAATAAATATTTAATATAAATTAAGATTAAAATTGAACAGTTATAATATTATTAAATAATAATAATATCTGTTTATTAAATAATATAATGATAATAATAAAAATAAAAATGCAACTTTGACGTATCAATTTTGACCCCTCTAAGTTTTTAAAGTTTCGGGTTTGCCGCATTACAATTTTTACTTAAAGAAACTTATTTCTTACGTTTGTATTTTTAGGTACGAGTCGGATCAAGTATATAATTTTTCCGTAAATATTTTTATATACATTTTAAAATGATCTAAATTTCTATGTACACCTACATTTGAACGTAAGTTTTATTCAGAAATGAGTCAGGTCAAATATAAAACGTTTTCATTTGAAGGTATAAATCCGAGTTACTATACGATTCAACATAAATTTAGTTCGGAAAGAGTCGGGACGATTGTAATCTATGTATTTTTTTGTATGCTTTTGATCACTTAGTCTGCATTTTGACATAACTCTCCTTGAAAAAAAGACTGGTCAATTATTAGTTTATATAATTTATCACGCAGTGTACAATGCCACAGCAACTAACAGCTAGTAACATTTTAATTGTTACTTGTATAGTTTGACAACTATTAAAACTCACGGTAACTTTTATTATGAAGGGTTATAAGTATCATGGATATATACGTTAAATTCATATTTAATTTTGACTTAATATTTTATACAAGATATGTACATTCCTTAAGTATCTTGTAATGTTTCTTTTGAGCATAACTTATTGAAAATAGATATAAATATATAATAGTTATGAAAGTAGGGCTGTATTTGACAATAAAAATGAAACTTAAAAATGTTATGGGTCAAAGATAATATTATTTATAATTGACTAGCAATGGATCATAATGTGGTTTATTAACATGTAGGATTTTTCTGTTATCTTATAATCATTATTGTGATTATAATCATGTGAAAATTAAGTGTAAAATAATGTAATGATGAGAGTAAAATTGTACTTAGTGATAAATTTATTTAGTGTAATTAGTAAAAGTTATTAATTGTAGACTAATAATAAAAATGTATGTCTTTCACTCAAGTGGTGTTAAATTTCGACACTCAATTCAGACGTAAGTAGAAAAAAATCATGTCTTCTCTATCAATTTCAAATCATAATAGTGTAATTCGATTATGTGTTTGATAAAGTATGTAAACATGAAAAGACATCACCTTCATTATTATTGTTAAAATAATGTTCTTAAGAGTGACATCGATTAGACAAAAGGACTAATGATTCCAACCAACTTGTTAACGAAGACGAACAACTTTTTATAAAACCGTTGTCTGTTTGTAAAAGGAGATTATTAATATCTTAATATAATAAATAAATATCTTAATTCTTCACTTGACATCAAATTAGAAGTTTTTTAACTACTTTTTCTGCTCAAACTTATTCCCCTTTCTTGGTTAACACAATCTTCTCAAATAAACATAATAATCAGGTAGGATATAATATAACATCACAATTTCAATGTCCATCATAATTCTTACTTGATTTTGATTCCTAAATTAGGTCATTATTTTACTCAATTCATGGTCTTTATCGTTTCCTTTCTTCGTGTTAGGGTTGATCCAATTGCTACACAAGAAAGAATCACACTAATTTACAATGTTGACTGATTACTTATTCAATATTGTCTCCCTTCATATGTAAAGTCAAGACATTTCCTTCAACATGTTAATCATGTCATAAGCATACTCATGTGTTTAAGTTCTTTTGAATCTTTGGACTTGCAACATTAAAAATTAGCAAGGACATATCAAGTGAATCTTTCATACATTTATCCCATGCATCCTTGACATCCTGAGATGCATTTGCACAAAGTTGTTTTGACAAGGGGGTTTAAGAGCGTAATTCTTAGGGGGCGTTTGGTTCGCGGAATGTGTTGGAATTGGAATTGGAATTGGAATTGGAATTCGAAGGAATTGCATTTGGAATTTAATATTTTCCAATGGATTTGGAATTCAATGGAATTGGAATCTATAAAGGGAATTTAAATTCCAAATGCATTTCTAGTGACAAAACACTTATAAAGGAATTTGAATTTATCACTCGTTGCATACCGCCACCACCTTGATAACCACCGATTATCGCCGCTACATAGCACCAACCGCCGCCACCGTCACCGCCTACAATTAACCGCGGCCATCAATCACGCCCGCTGCCGAAACCGACCGTACCCCACTGCCGCCACCAACCGATAACGCCCGTCGTCGAGACACGGTTCGGTAACGGCGGTCGGCGACAGTCGACGGTTAAGGTGGCGGCGGTCGGGGCAAATAGTGGGCGGCGGTGGTTGGCGTCAGGGTTGTGCGGCGTCGGTGGCGGTCGATGGGGGGCGGCGGCGGCGGCGGCGGTCGGGGCCGGCGGTCGTGGGCGTCGGCATTCGGTTGGCGGTTGGAAAGGTGGTAGGAGGCGGTCGGGGGCGTCGGCGTCGGGGTCGGCGAGGGGCGACGGTCGGCGGCTGGGGGCTGCGGTCAGGGAGCGGCGGGTGGGGGCGGGGGGCGGGGGGCGGCGATGGGAGGCGGTTGGGGGTCGGCGGGGGCGGCGGTCGGGGTCGGCGGGGGGCGGCGGCGGTCAGCGGTTGGCGGCCGGGATCGTCGGTAGTGTCGGTTGGCGGTAGGCGAGGGTCGTTGGTGGAGGCGGGGATCGGTGGAATTTGAAATACTTCAATAGTTGGAAGGATTTTGAAATCCTTCATTTGATGGAATTTGAGGGTTCAATTCCAATTTTTTTCTCAACCAAACACGTTAAGAATGGAATTCTAATTCCAATTCCAACGAATTACTATCAACCAAACACAATTACCAATGAAATTCGGATTCCAATTCCATTGAATTCCCTTGAATTCCTGCATACCAAACGCCCCCTTAGTTTCGTCCTAAGAACAATGCTCAGGTTGTGGAATCAGATTACAAAGTTGGTGCCATCTTGTCATTACTTTCCATAGATGAATCGTGCAATGTTGATTGAGTAATTTGCAATGTTTTTGGAACCGGATCGGACGTCGAACCAGACGTCTTACTGATTTGGTGGTCGGACCGGATTTAATAACCAGATGACGTAATAATTATATATATATATATACAGTTATATATATATATAATTAAATATAAGTAATTTATATATGTATTTTATAGTTATATATAAAACTTAACTAAATTTTTATATCCAACAAACTAATTTATGGTTAAACACCCCGTGTTTACCCATTAAAATAAAAAAATAAAAATAAAATTAAAAAAATACAAAATCCGGTTCGAACCGGTCTGGTTTCCCGGTTCGACCAGCGATTCGGGATGAACCGGCCGGTTCAACCGGCCAAAAGCGATTCAGTGCGAACCGGACTGGCCACCTAGCCGATCGCCCCAGACCGGTTGGACCGACCGGTCCGATCCGGTCCCAACAACATTGGTAATTTGAGTACAGTAAGATGACATCTACAAAATAATGCATCTATAAAGTCACGATCAACCTCACACAAGCACATGTAAGTGCAAGTGCACAATTGAGGATGTCCACTCGATCAAGGGTTCGTGTATACCATTTGAGTGCTTCGAAGATGCCAAATATAATTATCATTTTAGAAATGCTTTTGCAAATTTCTTGCATGCTAAATTTATAATTCATTTTTAACTGGCCATGTGTGTTACTATCTCTTCCTAGAGGTATTGGGTTTGAATATATTATCTAAAAGAGTTAAATGCGTTTTACGTCCCTGAGGTTTCATAGAAATTGTCATTTGAATCCAAAAGTTTAAAATGCTGCTATTTGCATCCAAAGGTTTCACTAAAACTGCCATTTGAATCCATTTGGATACATCTAACTAACACATTTAACTTTTTCCGTTAAGTTTCCAACATGAGAGTTATTTTAACAAAAAAATTAGAAAATAAAGAACCAACTCACGTGAGCGTTTTTATATGTTTAGCTTCTTTTGATAATTGCAGTTATTATTTGACTAGTCTTTTATTGTTTTGTCTTGTTAATGTATTTTGATTTAGTAATCGTGTTACTTTTGCCCGTTTTATTAAACATAGATTTATTTGGTTTAAAGTTTAATGCCGTTTTATTAAACATAGATTTATTTGGTTTAAAGTTTAATTATGGTTACGATAATTGATATTTTATGATTTTTATTTATGGCAGTTAATGTCATATTATTAATTGTTTTTATACTTTTATAATAATCTGTCTTTTATGGTTATAATTTAAATAATTTATGTTATTTGACTTGTTTGTTTATTTATATATATATATATATATATATTTGTTTTGTATGCTTTATAAAGTTAGAAATAAATCACTTTTAGTTAGTTAAACTTATATTTTACTTTATTTAATAGGACGTTCAAAGATGACTTTCTTGATAAAATAAAATAACTGCTAACATATCATTGTTTGCAAATTAAAATTGCAATGATGATTACCAAAATAGACTGAATGCGTAAAACTTATCACGTAGAGCTTATTTTTATTATTTTGTAATTGTTTTGACTAAAATACCTCTAATTTAGGAAACTTAACGGAATAACTTAACGGCGTTAATTAAGAGTAGTTAAGTGGGTTCAAATGGCAATTTTTGTGAAACCTTTGGATGCAAATGGCAACATTTGAAACTTTTGGATTCAAATGACAATTTATATGAAACCTCAGGGACGTAAAACGCATTTAACTCTATCTAAAACTATATCTGTATTTAAAGCTGTGAATTTTAATTAAATAATCATATTTATTAACTATAATATAAACAAAATCTTCATTTTATTAATCAAAAACTAAATTTTTTTTATCTGAAGTTAACCTTTTTAGTTTCAAAATAAAATATTCATAAGATACCTAGATTGGTATTTTAATTAATATCTTGTCTCTCATCGTGTTGTTACAGCCTTGACATTTAAAACATTAGTTTCTTTTTTCAAAATCAATTTTCATAGTTAAGAAATAATATTTAGATAATCAGACAAAAAATCAATAGATTCTAATAAATCAAGTTTTCTAAAGTCACATGTCATTCTCTTAGCCTATCTTTTTGCCGCTTGTCATTTTTTTATACATTATCACCTTATTTTTCCCTCTAAAAGAGTATTATAGTAATTTAAACATTAAAATAAATTTATCTCTCTTATTAAAGATCAATTTTATTAATTGCAATATTTTCTCTCACTCATTAAAATTTTTTAAAATCAATGTATCTTTTTAAAGTTAGATTTTATTAATAAAATAAAAAATCACACTTTTTTAATTAAACAGAACTAATAATAAAAAAATTTATATAATATGAAATTTTCAAAAACACTAAATCTTTTTGAAACAAAATATTTTAAATCCGGCCTTTTTTAAAAAAAATATAAAAATGTGAACTTTTCTAAAACAATCTTATTAAAACAACTAGAATAATTACAAACCATAGTTTTTAATAAACAATATTTTTATAAAAATGAATTCTCTTATAAAAGAATCTTAATACGAATGTTTACAAAGGAAACTATTTATTAAGAGAGTTAAAAAAATAATATAATTGTTTTATTTTCTTGAACTATTACGTATATAAAATTCATATTTTATATTAAAATATCGTACTGTAAATCTTTATGTTTATTACTAACTATAATCCGTTTAATAAATGGGTTTCTAGCCTATCTATCTATATATATCTATCTGTCTGTTTGTTTATCAATCTATCTATAATAAGTAAAAAATAAGATAATACGTGACGCTATCGTAAGCCTTATCATACTAACTTTATCATTTCTCTCTATTATTAAAATTAATATTGAATACTAATAATATTACTCATACCATTTTCAAATTTAAAAATATATAATTTAATAAACTGAAAATCTATTTATTTTAAATTAAAAACACACTTTTTAAAAACAAAAAAAGCAACGAACTTTTAAAAAAATTATTTTACTTAAAACTAAATATTTACAAACTATAAACTTTTCATAAAACAAAAGTTTAAGAAAAATATATTATTGTTTATTTTACTTAAAGTAGCTATTTATAAATAACTGTAATCATATATTTTCT
This sequence comes from Flaveria robusta, assembly GCA_025506415.1. Taxonomy (NCBI): domain Eukaryota; kingdom Viridiplantae; phylum Streptophyta; class Magnoliopsida; order Asterales; family Asteraceae; genus Flaveria; species Flaveria robusta. Next base: position 10,078,473 of record CM046476.1, on the reverse strand, counting down.
TTAAGTATAGTTTTATAATTTATAAATTTTTTACTAATTATTTAATAATTTATATATACAACCCGTGTAATGCACGGGGTACTAACCTAGTAATCACATAAAACAAACAATAATATAAAGCCATTTGTTCATTTGGTACTCAAGGCAACTTCGAGCCACCAAACAAGGTGACATGGACAGGAAAAAAAACATTTAATCTACTATATTGTTCACTTGTGTTTTTACATCTTTCTCTTAGTTTCCTCTTTTCTTCTTTTTGCTTTTCTCCTCTCTTCCCATGTTTATCTTATCTCTTGTTTTAAATTATACTTACAAAAACAGACAAAAACTAAAAAAACTTATTCTATTACATTAAATAGCTTTCAAAAGGACGCTAAAAGTGCAATACAAGAATCAAAATGATAAATTACAACAAAAGAAACAATCCAATCAAACCACAAGTCAAAGACTTGGTTTACATACAGTAAACATAATCATCCAATAATAATTAAAAAAAAACCAACTTACCAATAGAGATCATTAGAAGATATTGATAAGTAATTAATATAATCAATAAAGATTGAAACTTTTCGAGAAAGATTAACACATTATCTAGCACAATAAATTTAAACCAATCAGAGATCACGACACTTGCAAAGTTGCCTATTATACCATTGTTGGATATTCATTATCTGTTTAAAAAATCAAATTTATTACAGCAGAATAAATACCATCACGAAACTTTTCTTTGATCACAGGCAAAGCTTTAGCTCACGACAAGATCAAAGGATCAAAAGAAGCAATACCCGGCAAGCACCTAGTTCGACACGATGCGTTCCAAGCACGAGGTGTTGGCAAAATTACAACACTTTATGAGTGTTTTGTAATTAAAATGCATTTAAAATTTAATTTTTTTATAAATTCCAAATCTCTTAAATTCTAAATCATTTGAAAAATATTCAATTTCAAATAAAATCCTTCAATTTCCAATTCAAAAAATTTCCCGAACCAAACGTCCAGTTAGTTTTTGGGAAAAAGTTAATTATACTAATCCTTAAATTATATAAGCAACCCTCTCTGAATGATTATTTTTTAAAATTTTTTTTTTGGGTAAGTTAACCCATAAGTTTTGATAAGTCAACCTGATGTCCTTGACTCAAGGCATGTTAGAACATTTGTTAAGGTACGATTGTTCTTAATATGACCATAGTATATAACGATATACATATTCCTATACCAATGTGTGACTAATATTGATTCGTCACATGGCACTTTAATATGAGGCTGCATTATGAAATTGTATTGATAAATGCCTACATAAACATGGATATTTTTCATACGCGTGTGTCAACCGTAATGCCTAGCACCCACGATGGTCTTACCACCATATACCCCTTTCATGTATATCTCAATAGATAGATAATGTCATAATTGTTTACGTTATTTCTTTTTGACTTTTTCTTCACTCGATCTGAAATGTTTAATATGATTTTATTTACTTTGCGAGTATCAAATGCTCATACTTTAACTAGTACTACATATAACATGTGCTTGTCCAGATAAAATTCATGGTGCAACTACTCGAAACACAACATAAATGCATTTATTGAGCTCATATCGTTTAAATTATGACTTTTTGCAAATATTTCTAAAAAATATACCTAAGCGTTTTCTTTTGTATGAAAGAAGACTTGTAAACTATCATATATTCAGAAAGTTGAAACTACATTTGTTTCACTATGTATGTGAGCAAAGATTTTCGTATCAATATCCCTACTATTTTCCTTTACTTCGATGAAGACTTATAAAGTGTATTTTGTGAATAGCTGAATGGTAAAATACGAAATGTGATTTTTTATATTTTGATATTGGGAATCATAGAAATGGATACTTAACAACATAACATAATTAAGTTGTATTATGTTTTAAAGATCAGATAAAAGTTTAATTTAACGTTAAATGTTTTGGTAATGGAAAGTTAATTGCTAGTTCTTTTTAACCTATACGATTAAACTTTTATAAAATATAATAATTAAATATTTGTTGTGTTTTTAAACATGTCTTTTTCTTTTGTTTCTCGTGTACGAAAATTTTCCAAGTAGAAATTTATTTTATTTAAATAAGAAGAAAGATTTATTAATTGTTTCGAAAAAAAGAGAAGTTTTAAATAGGATGTTGTTATTGGAACAACTGTCAATTATAAATTAACACACCAGATTTTTATATGAGTTGTATGGCACTATACGCGTCGTATAAGGGTCGTATAGCCCTATACGGGCCTATATCCCCTCTGACAGGCCCCTTAATTTTTCGTTATATTCAGTGTCGAAATATGTTATGTGCGTCGTATGGCCCATATTTGTCGTATATGGGATCGTATATGGCTATATGAGACGTATAACTCTCCGACCAGCACCCCTAAATTTTTCTCGATTTCAATATTTTCGACCGTATATGCCGCGTATGGTGCTATACGAGTCATATAGAGTGTGTTGATTTATCATGTGAGACGTCTGTATATTAATACCCGATAATTTACTCCATTAAAGTGGGTCTACAAGCCTGCATGCTCCATCTTAGCTCGTCAAATCCAAAGACTAAAAAACACAGGGTCAATAGATTACAAAATAAAACACAATTTTATATCCTAAAGCATGTACAAAAGAGAATTATTTGGGACTATTAAAATAGAAAACAGTGGAGCGGCTTTTTGTTATTGAGTATCTTAATCTAATGACTTTCATTACACCGTTCAAAAGAGAAAATGACTTTATTTACGTCAACACGTAATTTGGTAATATTAAATTAGTAGTTTTCTTCCTTATTTCGCGTGTTAACAACTTTTAATAACCTAGCACGGAATAAAATGGAAATAAAAATATTGGTTTTAAAGTTAAATATTTTAAGCAAGTATAATAACTATTTACATCTAGAGGGGCCGATTACTATACAAATTCAACTTTTGTGTGAAGTGTACGAAATTACCAATACGTGACACATGTTTTTTTGCTGGATGAGTAGTTTCATTCGTGCAACAATTACACATAAAAAGTTAAATAATTACTCAAGTTATATTTATTACTGCGCAACTTATATATATTATTACATAAAGTAAAATTACTCACGTTATAAAATATATTACACAAGTTATATTTATTGTTGCGCAAGTTATATGATAATCACGCAAGTTATATTTATAATTACGCAATCAATAATCACGCAAATTACATGCACATCACATAGCCGTTTTTAAAAATATTTTCTTTTTTATGATAAAATCTAGCAATAATATACTTATATTAAAGATGATAAAATGCTCAATTTTATAGTGTAATTATTTTAACAAATAATGACGTACAAAAAAGTTATATGTGTTTAAAAAAAAAAGGATTTTGAAAAAATTTAACAATTGTATGCTATTTTCAAATACATTCCTCCAGACATATTTCTAACTTAATTATTTTATCTTAAATCTTAATTTTTTATTTCATATATCTATGTTTGTTGTCACTTCGTACACTTCGCAAAAAATCACCAATTTGTACCGTAAACTTTTCTTACGTCTATAATATTATATAAACATTAAAGTAGGTATAACTATTTAATGTGTATGGTACAAATACTTTACATACTAGTTTCTTAATTTGTCCACATTTAATACACCTTACCTAATTTATATATTTTTAATACACTTGAGTTATATATATACTATATTAACTATTATCTTATCTTATTTATAATATTTTAAATTTACATTATAATAAATATTTTATAATTTTAAAGACAATTTAAAGTAAGTATTATCTTATTTAAATACTCAAGTATATAATTACTTAATATTTATATAGTTATATTAATTACCCATATATAATTAGCGTTTAAGACGGATCGAATAAGACTGCCTCTTCAAAAGAGTACTGGTGACACCCACCGTATCATGTAGGTTAACCCAGTATATTTACTCAATTGAAAATCATAATAATCAATATATTTATTCAAAGTTTATACAAATTTTTAACTACTCAAGCCTTTTTTTATCTATATCAGGCCAAGTAAAGCATACCAGTATATTGTCCGCTTTACCTTTGATGGGTTTTCAATCTGAAAACTAGCTTTTCAGGACGCGGTCCTCGCCTAGGTAAAACAGGTCTTGATTGAGAAAATTTCCACCCCCTAATATAGAAGGCTTTATTATCCTCTTCAACCGATATGAGACATATATCTATATAAAACATAAAGATCATACTCCATTGTAAAGCAATGGTTTCTCACTACTTTCACATAAGTTAAAGCATATAAATGACGATCTTTTTCTATTTAAGTTGAAATACCATTTTGTTTTAAATATAATATTATTTTGATTATCAACAATTGTATAAATAAACTCTAATTTTGATAAACTATCATGTTATTCTAATGGTTTTTGGAGTTCTAGGCTGACTAGATTTCCTACTCTTATGAGACCACATTGTATTACATAGTTATCAATGATATAAACATCTTCTCGGTAAATATATATCCCTTCTCATGTTCTTGGGATCTTGCTATTAGGCTAGTTTTAAATCGACATATTTAAAGAGGTGCATTGTCTTTTCATATTTATAGCATAAATTCAACCCCACGTGACAATCCCTCGAATGCCTCCTTCCACACTTCCTACAAACCTCCAATTATCCTTAGTTTCCCTTCTTTCCATTATCAGACTTTTCTTCAAGATCATCATTGTTATTTATATTTCATTTGCTCTTTCTCATCTTGATCTGCTAATCTCTTGTGACTATCCTTGTCATTCTTTTTAGCTTCTTAATTTTTCCTAGTTGTCATCATTGCTCTAGTTAAAATGGAATGCATAACTGATCACATAATCTGGTAAATTTCCTTAGTTATTTCCTTCATGATAGTAGACTCTAGGGTGATGCTTTCCTCGGTACTCCACCAGATGTTGATTTCAGTTTAACAATGCATAACCTTTGTTTCTTTTGCCTTACTTCTAATAATCGGTGGTCTCTCATTACAACTACAAGGAATGCTACCTTTGGCCCCTGTATCACCATCCATTTTTTATTACCTACATAACATCCGGAGTTCTAGCATTGTCATGCTAGGTAACATTTCAGATCATCATAGGTACTGTAAGTTTTTAATAATAGTGGATAGCTACAATGAACTACCTACTTTACATTCCATGTTCTAAAATTTTCTCGTCGTGAGCAATATTAGGACCCATATTTCTATTCCTACAGGAATTATTTGTCTAACACATAACGCACATCCATCACATAAGGCACATAAAGCATTTTTAAAGCATTTTAACATTCCCATCAAAATCATACTTGGCATGCAGCTACCCTCACTAGCATCATTTATTCACAGTTTAAGTTAAAGAATCAGAGAATACCTTGAATGTTTTAAACTATTAGTCTCATCCCAAATAAAGGAAGAGCATCTATTCCCCATGGTTCTATACTTGTGGACTGACAAAGAATCTTTGCCCCCATAGTTCTCTATCAATGGACCAACGAACCATAATTAATATATGGTTGGAGTGACCCGTCAAATCGCTATCACTACTCATAATATAAAGGTTCACGTTCACCCTTTGAGCGGTCATCACTAGCCCGTAACCTTATCCCTTTGGTTCTTAGAGCATAGACCAATAATACATCACCTAAGTTTAACATATCATAACCAAGTTAGGTAATATCACATGTAAATGCTAATAACACATGCTAGCGTGCTTTTTCCTAAACCAAACTTCAATGACATGCCCACATAAGAAACGTCTATAACATTAAACGTGCCAAAAACATACATCACCTTTTACAGGATATTAGTTACGTCTTGTAAAAATCGTAGACAAAGCATAACCATTTCTCCTTGCATAAAAATAACATAATGTTATTGTTGCATTCAACTATACATACAATCACGTTTAATGTCTTCAAATTACATAAGTGTAAAGTAGTACAAGAGGGTAAAGGTTCTCAGTTAAGAAGATTATGCAATAACTAATGATCTCTTGGCCTAGTGGTTAAGGGGGAGGTGGGAGGCTTTGCCTCTCTTGGAGGTCCAAGGTTCAAACCTCGGCATTGGCGAATATTGTTAACTTGATGATACTAACAACTAACCACTAACCAGCCGTTCAAAAAAAAAAGATTATGCAATAGATACGAAGTATATACTTTAGGTACGGAGTCATACTTCAACTATGTAGACTATAAATCATAGTAGGGGTAATAGGTCTAGTACAAGGGTTAAGTCTTTTTCAGTTTAATATTATGAGATACGAGAGCATTCATCTATATAGTGATTGTACCTCAGATTTGAAGTTACAAACTATTATGGCGGGGATAAATATGGTAAATATTATTTTTATGGAAGATGAGATGGTGCAAATTAGTTACATATGTACAATCTAAAGTACAGATGTTACAACTCAAATGCAAAGGGACTAGTCAAATCATCCAATAGTTTTGTGTTACGAAGGTGTTAACAAGATAAGGATGTTTTAACCAAAATATAGAGGTATTAAACCAGGTGAGGAAGGTAGAAATCCTTAGTGTAAACTGTAACATATAAGTGTAATCCGTTGCGAAGGGGATTCGGTCATAGAGGCATAAGTTACTATAAGGAAACAAAGTAAAATACGAGGGTGGTTGGACACTTCACTTGCGAGGGTGCCTTTTAAATCTAAGAAGAATACCAGTATTCAAATTTTACCAATTAAATATATAATCTGAAACATCATGATTCCTGCATTAATCTTGTATTTTGACCAAATTTAAGGGATAAAAGCTTATATTTTCTTTAGTCTTTCACTTTGTTTCTCTTGAACACCTTCTCACTCTCTTTTTTTTTTTTTCCTAGAAATAACATGAGTGAACAAATAGGACGGGGGCGGGGTCTACTTTTCTTAAATAGTAAGGAAATTTTGATTATTTATCCCAATATATTAAAATTTAACTTTAGTTATTAAATTTGCTTCATTACAATTTTAATTTTATGGTGATTTGCACACTAGTCAAAAGATTTATCCACTATATCTAAACGACAAAACCTTCGCGTTCAAAATTCATTTGAGACATGACTATAAATACCAAAGTTTTACCACCACACTATATGCTCATTCTATGCTCTCCCTAAAATGGTGATCTTTCTTAATACCCCATGTGTCTTTCTTTACAAAGGAGATTATGTTACCTTCCACTCAACTAGAGAACCTCTAGATCCTTTGCTATCACAAAATATATATCATACAAGTGGAAGCAAGTTTCTAATCATCTTTATATTAAATAATCTCATAATAATATTTTATTCTCATATTGTACACAAAATATCACATTCATTCACGCGAAATATTGAAAAAGACGTCTATGAAATGGACTTCTAGCACATGACAATGCCAATAATGGGCAAATTAGTCAATCCTGGGGCGCACGTAATCCGTATATTTAAATAGTATGGGAATTTACGATTAATTATCCCAATACATCAGACTTGTCTTTATTTATAAGTCAAGGGGGAGCAGCCAACATTTGTCTCTTCACATGTTTTCTTTCACAAGTGGTTCCTCCCAACATAACTGCTGCATTGAAGGATAACAACTGGATTGAAGCTATGCAAGAGGAGCTTCAACAATTCAGAAAGCAGAAAGTGTGAAATCTAGTTGATCTTCCTGAAGGTCAATATCCAATTGGCACAAGTTGGCTTTTCAAGAATAAACTAGATGACAGAGGTATTATTGTGAGAAACAAAGCAAGGCTGATAGCACAAGGATATACCCGACAAGAAGGAATAGATTATGATGAAGTTTTTGCACCAGTTGCAAGGATTAAAGCCATAAGAGTATTCCTAGCCTATGCTTCATATAAGAAGTTCACAGTTTACCAAATGGATGTAAAATGTGCTTTCTTATATGGGAAAATTGATGAAGAAGTTTATGTTGCTCAACCTCCAGGCATTAAGGATCTGATTACCCACACAGGGTATACAAGCTTGACAAAGCTTTGTATGGTCTTCATCAGGCTCCAAGAAAGTGGTATGAAACATTATATATAAAAGGGGAACAATAAATCAGACTCTCTTTCTCAAACAAGAACATCAAGACCTCTTGGTTGTCCAGATTTGTGTAGATGACATTATTTTTGGCTCAACAAACAAGAGATTGTGTGAAAGCTTTGAAGGTTTAATGAAATCTGAATTTCGGATGAGTTCAATGGGAGAATTAACCTTCTTCCTTGGTTTACAAGTTCATCAGAAACCAGATGGCATCTTCATTAATCAAGAGAAGTATATTCATCAAATCTTGAAGAAGTACAATCTTGCTGATACTTCTTCATGCAAAACACCAACATCCACAACAGACAAGATTGTACCTGATCCTACAGGGAAATCAATTGATCAAAGACTATATAGATCAATGATAGGATCTTTCATGTATTTAACTGCAAGCAGACCTGACATAATGTTTGCTGTGTGTGTGTGCTAGGTACCAATCAGATCCTAAAGAGTCACATCTAAATGCTGTTAAAAGGATCTTCAGATATCTCAAAAGAAAGCCAACTGTTGGACTTTGGTATCCCAAAGATGGAGAATTTAACCTTTATTCATACTCTGATGGTGACTTTAGAGGATGCAACAACAACAGAAAATCCACAACTGGTGGATGTCAATTCATAGGACCAAGACTTGTCTCGTGGCAGTGCAAGAAGCAAACAAATGTATCCGTATCCACAGTTGAAGCTGAGTACATAGCTGCTTCAGCTGGTTGCTCTCAGGTTCTTGGGTTGCAAAACCAATTACTTGATTATGGTTACAATTTCCTTCAAACACCAATTCATATTGATAATTCTGCTGCTATGTTCATCACTACAAATCCAGTGCAACATAGTAAAACAAAACACATAGAAATCAGATATCATTTTTTGAGAGATTGCTCAGAAAAAGGTTTAATCAAGTTAATCAAAGTGGATACAACAAATCAGCTTGCTGATTTATTCACTAAAGCCTTTGATTCAGTTAGATTTAATTTTCTGATTGAATCTTTGGGCATGATTAACTTAGATTAATCATCTGTCAACTGAAAAGCATGAGTCTGTCCTTGTATATATTCATATGCAAAATCCAAAAACATTCATAAAACAATATACAAATAAAATAAAAATGTCTTAATTATTTGTTTTCATATCTAGCAGTCCATATTGATGGGAAATTATAGTACATTATGTCTTTGCTACTTTCCTGAGTTTTAACTTTCACTAAAGACTAATCAAAAGTGATTTGATATGTGGGTAGGTTCAGCTTGAGTGGAAATTACACTAAGTGCATGCATAATGTAATGAAAAGGTAACTATCTATGGGAAATTCCATTTTGAGGATCAAGCAAGCAAGTCTTATCATGATGTGATCAACTCACTCACCCAAGCACACTATGTAACAGCACTTTATAACTTCTATCTTTGCAATTCATATTCCATTTGTTTTGTGTAAACAAAGATCTGGGTTAAAGGCACCTCTGTTTTACGAAAGTAAAGACCTGGTGACCTGATGATGATCATATCTCAGCTCTTAAAAGAATCCATTGTGATCAACTGTATATTAACTTAAGAGCTTTTGCATCAATGCATTAATGAGATGTAAAATACATCTCAAGATAGAACTTATAACTTAAAGTACATAGTTTCAAAGTGTGAAAAAGTGATGAATTTACTCACAAACGGAGGCCATACTCTAATGTGACTTGAATGTGGAACTCATAATTTTCTATCTTTAATCAACAACAAAACATGATAATCAGCATGCCTAGTTGACCACATACTCTTGTTTGAATTTATGTGGAACATCATACTTGCAATCAGCACTAGATTCAGGTGTCATTTATCAAACAAATTAATACAGGAAGGTGCTTAATGTCATAGTATGATCCCATTATATGTATATATATGCTTGTACATAAGTTTTTAATTCATTTTGTTTACAACTTGAGTTAAGTTATTTATATTTCTGTTGGACAGACTAGTGTCTTTCATGCTATTTTCTAGATAAATTTATGATAAATGCATCAGTTCATTATTTATCACAAATTTAGGGGGAGTAGTTAATGCATGAAATCATGAAATCTGATGTTTCTAAACAATCAAATGAAGGAATTAGGACTTGAGCACTAACTTGGCTACAGGATAAATAAGGTTTTTCAAGTCAAATCATTTCTTACAAAATTGCCATGTAGAGAAGTCAACAAGGTCCAAAAGCAACAAATGGCTCTAACATGTTGATAGAATCATACAAATCAATTAGTTTCAAAATTTTCAATTCAGCAAAAGCTACAGTGCAAAATTTGGACTTCAGCAGAAGCTATAGTGCATTTTTCTCATCAGCAGATGCTACAGTGCGAAACTTAAAACAAGAAAAATATGTCCATCCGTAGATTGGAAACCTACGGACGTGCTGAAATTTTAAAGTATAATACATTTCCATGGATTGGTAACCTATGGAAAATCAACTCTATCAAAATTCAGTTCTTTCAAAGTTAGGCTTCCGTAGATGATCTACGGAAGAACTAGAATCTGCGGAATCAATAAAATTCCTCGGAAGGGTAATAAGGAAAGAGGATCCCACTTCATTTAATAAATGAAATTAATAAGTCCGAGGGAGTATAAATGATGTTTTTTGACGTGTCATTTTTATTCACTTTTTCAGAACACTTTTTCTGACCTAGAAAATTGTTCACAAAACGTTAACCCCTCTTTCTGCCAACATTCAAATTACCTACTTCAAAACATCAAACCATACACTAAACTTGATCTGAGACTCAACTCTCGATCATTGTTTACAAGGTAAATCATATCATAAACATCAAAAACAATATTTTGATTCTTATGTATCAGTAAAACTGTTCATATTCTCATGTCTGAAATATCATTTTTGACCTAATTTCTCTCATTCTCATATACAGATGGCAAATAGATTCGCGAGAGAGCACAATGTATGTGCTTTTCTGAATGCGGACGACCCTGTGTCTGAAGGGTGTCAAGACATCATCCGCTACTTAAGAAGATCTAGGCTATTCTATGCCCTGTCGGCGGAGCCTGTAATCTATCAAGAGCATATTGTTGACTTCTGGAACTCTGCTGAGATAGAAGAAGGAGAAAGTGAAGTAATATATGCAGATATTAAGAATAGATGACTGAGAATCGATGAGCAAATCATAAGAAGGGTTCTTGAGCTGGGAGAACAAGAGGCAGGTCACCCAGAAGTGTTTGAAAATGAATACATTGAGAAGATCTTCTATTTGATGGGTTATGATGGTGATTTTGACAAGGGAGAAATCAAGAAAGGAAGATTGTGCAAGCCTTACCGATTTCTATGTCACACTTACCTAAAGTGTATCTCAAACAGGAAATCCGGTTTTGATAGATTTTCAAGGCATATCTCCTCAGGCATCATTGGAATCTTTGAAGGGACCTACAACTATGCAAAGTTTATCTTTGGATGCCTATGTGATCAGGTTAGGGTCCAAAAGGCTGACAAAATGTTTATGTTTCCAAGGTTCACCCAACTAATCATCAATGCAGAGCTGCCTTCAATTGAAAGAGGAGGTGATTTGTTTGTACAAGCCCATTTGGGAAGATCTGTGTTAAACAAGATAAGTGGCAAATATGAAGGAGAGGAAATGCCAATGTTTGCACATGTGGTTGATCCTAATGCTAATATTCCACAAGAGTTGGTGTATGAAGATCAACAAGACAGTTCTCCTGCTGCTACTGAACAAGCATCCCACACTCCTCCTCAATCACCCATACACCACCACCATACATCTCCACAAATTCAATCACCTGTCAGTGAGAATACACAGCCTATCTTTCCCATACACCCATAATCACCCATACATCATCAACCTGCATCATTACAAGTGCAATCCCCTTCCAGTGAACATACTCAGCCCATTTCTCCCATTCTTTCACAAGCATCAGTTTACTCTGGTGAGACTGAACTAGTGTCACAAGCCAGCACTATTCCACTATCAATCTCCCAATATCAAACACCTGTCAACTCAAACAACACTAAACCGTTTTCACCCACCACTAATCTTCATCTCCATCAACAACTCCATCAAGAGCCAGTATTCACAGCAGCTGAATCAAACTCAAGCACTACAAGTATAGTTCCCACTGAAGTAATAAACCTTGAAGAAGCTGATGATATTGTGGAAACTGAGAAAATTGAAGAAGTGTTTTTGAAAGAAGATAAAGAACAAGAACAAGAAGTTGAGACAAAGGCTGTGAGTGAAGTGAAGTTTGAGGATGTTATTGCTTATGATGAAGATGATCTGAGTGATAATAACATTCCTGTGAGTAAAAGTTATCTGGTGGCTGAGTATAACAAGTTGACTATTAAGTCAAACAAAAGGTTGGAAAGAATAAGAGAGTTGAAGGGAATGATGAAAGAGAAGGAGGAGCTGTTGAGTAAACAGGAAGCTTCTCTGAAAAGATTAAGAGAAGATGCACAAACCAACAATGAAGTGATTGATGCACTAAATGAGCTGGTTAGAGAGCCTAAAGAGTCTGTGAAGTATGAGAAGGAAGAAAGTGAGAAAGTATTGATGGATCTAAACAAAGCAAACGAGTCTTTGATTGAACAATCAATGATGTTGAAAAAGAAAGATGAAGAATTTGCTGAGCTCAAAATGAAGATTTGTGCTCTGGAATCTGATGAGCAAGCAACAAAAGTAACAAAAGAATATGCTGATGCTTCAAAGTCAATCATACAATACAGTAGACTAAGAAAATAGCTGGGGTCTTTCAAGAAAGAAGTGATAGAAATTCTAGACTCTCCCAAAATAGCAAAAACTATGTCTCCTGAACACACTCCTTCAGTGGATTTATCTACTGTGAAGGCTATTTCTTATGAAGATAGTGAGAGTGATCAAGAATGGGAAGAGCTGACCAAGATGGATTCCTCCATTAAACAAGAAAAAGAAAAGGATGATCAACTGATGACAACAAAAGATATCTTGGAAGAGAGGCCTCTATCTACAATGTTCATGACTTTGATCAATTATGGTTTTCCATATGACATGGTAGAGATAATGAACCTAACTGAAATGAAGGATATACTTAAAGAGTTCGAGCTTGCAAGATTCATGATTCCCAACTGTAATTATGAAACTTTCACTACTTTTCAAGCTGTTCAAAAGATAAAGAAAGATTTGGGCCATGGTGATACAGCAAAACTTACCAAGTACAACTTGACATGCTGGCTAGAAAGTCACAACTACAAGAAGCATGAGCTGAAAGGAAGATCAGTGACTGAACTGAGGAGAATGATGAAACATGTCATGAAAATAGAATTGGAGACTGGAGTAAGGTTCAGAACTGCAGCACCAAATCCTGCATATGAACTCCAATCAAAAACTCCTTCTGAATCAATTACTGTTGAAAGCAAAAATAAGCATAAAGGGAAAGAAAAGCTCATCTAGAACCAAGAGAAGTGATTCCTGGCAAGGTATTGCCACTGGGCACAACTGTGAGAGAGATCACTAAAGAAAAATCTTCTCTAATCCAGTTGTTTGATCATATCACAACTCCCACTCCTGCTGAAGATAACATGATTATGGCCTAGAAATATGATCCAGAGAAGGATTGTACACTTATCAAGAGGGTATCTGGAAGAGTTGAATACTTCCACTTACTTGAATTAATTTTGTTGCTGCCTGATGCTGATATTCATGATCTACAAAGTTTAATCATCTCCAACTACCCAATAAGCCCAAGAGGAAGAGGCTTTTCTGTTTCAGTGGGGAAGTTGAAAACAAAATTCAAGGATGATGTTCTTAAGAAAGCTAGAAGGGAAGATGCTAAACACAAGAAAAGAATTCAAGGGTAGAGAAGATCCAAATCCAACTCCTCTACACTGATTGATGATGAATTTCTAAGGAGAGTTGGATACTCTAACAGAAAATCAGCTGCAATTAAAGTTATTGAAGGCAATCAATACACATATCCTATAACTGAGTGGGGATATGTTGAGAGAACAAAGGAGATGGTGCTACTGAGGAATGAAGTTAAGAAGAAGGCCAAGAGCATAAGACTTTTTGATCCAATAGAAATCAAACTTCTACATACAAGCTACACTTCATATCTACATGACAAGTTCTTTCCTAAACTCAATGATGACCAAGCCCAAAATGACTTATGCTTATATATGTACCTCATTAAAGTCATTGACAAATTACATGCAAAGGCATATAAGATAAGGAAGTTTAAGGCTGGACAGCTGATTGGAACAGAGATAAAAGAAGTGTCTGAATTGAGAATCTCTGAGCAAGATGAACTTGAGATAGTACACAGCAATAATGTTTTGACAACTCTTACAACTGAAGAGGATGTTCTGGGGTTGAGTTTTGAAACATTAAGGATGATCAACAAGATGGAACTAAAATACAAGTATGATGATAAGAAGGTTGCAGTCTACTACTTCAACAACAAGATGGTTGCAAGAGTAAAAGAACTTTCAAGACTAAAAAGCTGATTATCAAGTATCGAAGCCTAAGGGGGAGCATTGTTGAGTCAAGTCTTGATAGGTCTAGATACATTGTATAGGCTTAGAACTTTAATCAATCTTTTCTAATAAACTTTTGTAAATCATTATCTTAATGTATGCTTTATATGTGTAGGTTAACCCATAACTGTGTTGATTTATATATGTGATTGCAGGTTTAAGAGTATACTTAGTCAATTTCACAAAATTAACTAAGTGTAAGAAACATCTACGGATGAACATTTTTGTTTTTCCGTAGATAATCTTCTGAAACAAAGTAAAGTACATCCGGGGATCTTCTGCGGGAAGAACAACTTGTTGCGGATGAAGTCTACCAAGTGAAGACTCCTACGAAAGGCATAACTCCTACGGAAGACTAATGACCTACGGAAGACCAACACGTACCTGTACTTCACCAAGTACTTCAAGTCAACAAGTCTACCAAGTAAATTCCTGAGCCTATAAATACAAGGCATAGGCTCACACTTTGAAAAACGGCTAAATACCTAACAATACATCAATCAATCACGAACAAACCCTAGCAGCCGCAACATCATTTACACCAAAATCATCAATAGAAACATAGCAACCGTGATCATCATCAATTATTATTTGTTTTTTTGTAATCATTAATCTGTTTTTAATGAAATACTTTTGAATCAAATCGTAGTTGTTCATTCATTGCACTTAATTGTTCTATTCTTCATTATTACTTATTACTGCAATTGTTATTTCGTATTCAATTAATCAAACAACGAATAGTGATAATTCCGCGATCATTATTCGAACTAAGTCTAACTTGATAATTCCTGATTGCGATCCTTGGATTCACAATAAGTTTTATGTTTATGGTTCATATGTTAAAATACTTATGATTAATCAAGAGTTATTGTGCAAATTAATAAGTAAAATAAGTTGAGGGGTTGAAATTAAAACTTTGAATTTACTCTATACTCATCTTCCTAACTACTTTCTTTAATGCCCAACCATAATTTTCATCTATAAATACTCATGCAAATCCCTCCGTAATCACTTTCATCACTCTAAACTCTCTCTTAATCTCTCTCATTCCACCCACCAACTTCATATTTTGCAAGAAATCTTGAAGAACAACTTGTGAGTTTTATCTATTTATTTATTTATTTTTTTTACTTTCTTTTCTTACTTTCTTCCATTTTCTTTACCACTTGGAACAACCTCTTGGACATAACCACTTAGTCACCAAGGTGAACAAGTAAGGTAAACCCCTATTTTTGAGGTCCAAGTTGGAAATATTCTACTTGATTCTTTCATACATGTTTTCTTGTCTTGTTTTTAAGCTTTTTACATACTAAACCAAGTCACCAACAACTTCAATGTTGGAAGGCTTGTGTTGAAGTTATATTCCAGAAATTTTGAGACTTTTATAACCCATTCTTTCATCTTTATAAAACACTAAGTGATCTACAAATCAAGAAGTGGATGAAACCAAACCGAGCCTCCAACCAATGTTGAAAGGCTTGTGTTATGGTCTAAAATGGTGATGTTGAACCTTGGTTCTACAACTAATCTATCCACTATACCCCATTTGAACACTTAGTCAAACTAGTTAGTTTACTTTAGTATTTTCATTTATGTACTCATGACCATCCGAATCACCCTTATGTGGAGATTTTGTGCAATGGTGACAATCTTGAGGTTTGTGGATATCCCCACCTCTAATGCATGACTTATATGAATATAACACTTGAGGTTTGTGGATTACCCTACCTCTAATGCAAGACTTATATTTATATCTACATAGTACTTAATCAAAACCAAACCGTAACATCAATCAGACCATGGTTAAATGTTATGTGTTAAGGTAGACATTATACTAATCTTATGATTTATTATTTTGGACTTTCAATGAGTGACTAATACTCATAAAGAACACATACAATACATGGTGTCCAAATAAGTGTCTAAGTAGTATATACTTTCATGTACTCTCATATTTGTAATTTTCGTATACTTTCCAATTTCTAAAATCTCAAACTTTAAATCCTAAACTTACACCCTTTTGTTTACCTTTTAGGGTGACTTTGGTGACTGAAACCTTTAAACTCATTCATCTATTCTTGTGGATTCTAATCGCCAAACCGTGAGTCATGCTTCACCCTTTTTATTTTAGCACTATTTGGGTTGCAACATGTACCAACTATCAAATACACTCAATAATACATTCAATCAATCTCATTCTAAAACTCAATTCATACAAACATGCCTACTTGTTATACTATTTGTGAATACATGCTAGAATACATTATCTTGCAAGCAATCTAAACCTCCTTTAACATGTGTAGCGTTATAGGACTAGCACATCCGCCCTATTATGATGGGTCTATGTTAAGTTATTCAATCTTTACGGTCTTGGTTATTTTTATGCTAAGATTACGTTTGTGGACATTTTGGTTTGATTATTGGATTTGCATGCCAGCAATGTATAAACTTTAGTATACTTGACTCATGTTGAATTGAGATTTATTCACTATTATGCTATGTATTCAAACTTGTATGATCACCAACATATTCATATGTTGACCAATATTTTATGCATATTGTAGAAAATGCTTGAAGCTTTATCAAGAAATTCAATTAGGTGGACTTAGAAACACACCAAATCTATCATTTTGTTATGTTTGTTTTAGACTTGTATTTCTCAAGATCATTGTATGTTTATTTGAAACTTTGTAATATTATGTTGATCAATGGAAATGAAATTTAATCTTAATTTATTATCACTTTAGTTCTATGATGTCTTTGAACAATCTATCACTTCTCGCGCCCCGATGTTTCTGCCATCGGTTGGGGTGTGACACCTGACAACTCACACATGGGCCCTTTCTTCACCTTCTCAAAAACACCAAGGGAGTCCAAGAAAGCCCATTACAAGAGAAAAGCTCTTCTCAAGCCTTTGTCCCTTCTGATGAAAGTTTAGGCAACTTTCTCTTCACTCTAGAAGACTTATACTGCATCCATCCAGATGATCTGGAGTACATGGAGATTGTGCAGCAGATGGTTCTCCTCACTCATAGAGCCAAGAAGTTTTACCAAAGAACTAGGAGAAAGTTTCCTAGCAATGTATCCAGTGAAAAGTTTGGGTTGGATAAAAGCAAAGTAAAGTTTTACAACTATAACCAAATGGGACACTTTGCTAGAGAGTGCAAGGAACGAAGGACAAATGGTGGCTAGGCACAATCTAGACCAAACTACACTAACGGAGCTCCAAAAACTGAGAAGCCCAAGCAACACGCTGCAGTTGCTATTGAAGAAGGAGGCTTCGATTGGAGTTTCCAGGTTGAAGATGTTTTTCCAAAACATGCCTTGATGGCTGGTCATGAAGAACCCAAGGTAATAGAACATCTTTGTACTCCTGAGTGCATTGCTAAAGTTAGCATGTATAGGTCCTATTACTTGGTAGTGAGATCTGTCCTTGAGTCTTTGAACATTTTAAAAGCTGATTTTAAAAGGGAAGAAAATAACTATAAAATAAAAATAGAAGATTTAGAGAGAAAAATTTCTACTCTTAAACATGAGCACACAAATTACAAGACTCAAATCAAAGATCTCATAGCCAACTTAACTGAATGCTAGGCTGAGCTTCTAGGGCAGAAAATGTGTTCTTGAAGAGGAAACCTTTTACAATATCATATCCTTATCTTTACATGCCAAAGTGTCTTATCAAAAGAGGCAGGGATTGGGATCTAGTGAAATAGCTCCTTCACCCACTCTATTATCTATAAGACAGCCAAGGTGTGGAACTAGTGAAGATGAGCTACCTCCTAAAAATCCAGTTCAATAGAAAGATGAAGATGATGATGAAGATGAGATGGTGAAGGATGAGCCTGAAGTGAGTGAGGATGCTTATTCTAAGAAGAGACACCACTCTCCTAGAGAGAAAAAAAAGAAAAAGATGGCCAAGTCAGCAAGAAATAATTTGATCAGGGCAGCTAAGAGAAAAGCAAGGAAAACCAAGGAGATCAAACCTACCTTTGACTTGAAGTAGAAATAAGTATTCATATTTGCTGGGTTTAAGGTGGTGAAGACAACAAACTTATCTATGGATTCTAGTACCAGGAGTCCTAGTTCATGTTCAAACCATCCTTGTCAAAAAAGAAAGGTTGATCAAAAGTGCACCACTACTGCACTACCTGAACCATCCAAATCCAAGAGCAAGCCTATCCCTAAGAAGCCTGCTGCATATCTACAAAGATAAAGAAAGAACTGGAAAGAGATCAAGCTCAACCATTCTTTCAGAAGAAGTCCTTAACAAGTATGGCAGTTGAATGCATCATGTGTGGCAGTACTTCTCATCTTCCTAAGGATTGCATCTATAATCTCAAAAGCACTATCAACATGACCAAAAAGACTTCTGAGGTGAAGAAGAAGAAGAAAGCTTTGAAGGAAAGTCACTTTCCTTTGAAAGCTAAAAAATGAAGGCAAAGAAGATAAGTGGAAAATTGCCTTTGGAAGAAAATTTGGTCTTAGAAGAAAGGAATGCTTCCGAACTAGTAAAGTCTACAGTGGATGCAAAAACTTTCGAAGGTTCAGTCTGCAAAACTTCTGAAGTTGTAAAAATTTCCGAAGCATTGAAGACCAAGTCTAATCTTTCAAAGATGGTATGGAAGATGAAGGAAGGCGAAGTGATTGAAGTTTACTCATCATCAACAACTCAAGCTCATCCAAGCTTAAATATAGGATCCATAACTATTGATTTATCTTCTATGAATATTAATGAACCCAAGATAAACAAGGCTTGGGTATCCAAATGTAACTAACTATCTCATTCTGTGCAGGAACAGCTAAAGACCAAAAGGAATGTATGGATCATTGATAGTGGTTGTTTTAGGCACATGACAGGCAATGGCTCCTTGCTTCAAGACTTTAAGAAAATTGATGGAGGGCTAGTTGCCTTTGGAGGAGAAGCAGATGGTTACATTACTGGTAGGGGCAAGGTCACAAATGGTAAGCTCAGCATTGAGAAGGTAAACTTTATCAAAGAGCTTGATTACAATCTTTTGAGTGTATCTTAATTTTGTAACCAAAAGCATAACATGTTCTTTACTGAACATGAGTGCATTGTTCTTAAGCCTAGGGTAATCATTCCTCAGGAGCATATTCTGCTCAGAGCCCCCAGGAAAGGGAACATGTACAAGATGAATTTACAAGAAACATCCCTTCTAGAGAAGTTTCCTGCTTTCTGTCTAAAGCTAATAGTGATAAGTCTTTCCTTTGGCATAAAAGAATGGGCCATGTAAACTTTAAGAACATGAATAATTTGATTAAGAATGATTTGGTATCTGGA
Source organism: Flaveria robusta (assembly GCA_025506415.1). Classification (NCBI taxonomy): domain Eukaryota; kingdom Viridiplantae; phylum Streptophyta; class Magnoliopsida; order Asterales; family Asteraceae; genus Flaveria; species Flaveria robusta. The sequence continues at coordinate 10,058,630 of CM046476.1, read as the reverse complement.
ATGCCAAAGAAAAAGTTTACAAGTGATGACCACTGTGTTGCTTGTATGAAAGGAAAGCAACACAAAGTGTCTCACAAGCGAAAGGAAATCAACTTTATCATAACTCCCCTTCACTTGTTACACTTGGATCTGTTTGGCACCACAAGTGTAATGAGTGTAAGAAGAACTTCATACCGTCTTGTGATCACAGATGACTTCACTAGATATACTTGGGCCTTCTTTCTTAGAACTAAGGATGAGACCCTTGAATTCTTGAAGTCCTTCATTCTGAAGATTGAAAATTAATCTGATCACAAGGTCAAAACCATAAGATGTGATCAAGGAACAAAATTTAAAAACCATATACTTGATATATTTTGAGAGGAAAAAGGTATTTCAAGGCAATATAGTGCTCCTAGTACTCTTCAACAGAATGGTGTTGCTGAAAGGAGAAATTAGACACTTATTGAGGCTGCAAGAACCATGTTGTCTGACTCTAAACTGCCTATCATCTTCTGGGCAGAGGCAGTCAACACTGCCTACTATGTGCTAAACAGAGTTTTAGTTGATAAGACTTATGGTAAGACTCCTTATGAGCTGTGGCACAAAAGGTGACCTTTCATTGGTTTCCTCAGGTCATTTGGATGTCCTTGCACCATCCTTAATACCAAAGATCATATAGCCAAGTTTGTTTAGAAATCAGATCATAGACATTTCATTGGATATTCTTCTCAAGTAAAGGCTTATAAAGTATACAATCTCAGAACTAGAGTAGTTGAGAATTCAGCCAATGTGACTTTTAATAAGCACACACTCAGTGTGAAGGGTTCTAGTCCTGATTGGTTATTTGATCTTGATTTAGTTACCAGCTGCTTTAACAAATCATGTGAAGATGTTTCATAATCAACAGGTAACTCTTAGCAGGAGATCATGACCCATGATTTGAGCTAAAAAGACCTACTAATACCATTTCTTCAGCTCCAGTGGTAACAAGCCTTGTAGGTGGAAATCCAGTCAACACATCTATGACAAACTCATTAGCTAAAACATTTGAAGTGCCTACCATTTCCAGTTATCAGGCACAGAATTCAAATTAAGGGATTTCCAATGTAGCAGGAAATGGAGATGGTGATTCTAACCTAGAATTTCATGACTAAAGACAACATCAATGATATCACACACTCATTGGATCAAGCTTCTCTTGATAAGTGTGTTGATGTGGTGGATGATACTCAATTTCCAAATCTGAATTTCACTAATTTAGATCTGTCAAATTAACTTGTTGTGATTCCTCAACTGAGAATCCACAAGTCCCATCCTACCACGAACATTATTGGAGATGTTGAGACTAGGGTAAGAACAAGAGGACAAACTCATAATGCAAACATCTGTCAACATTCTTGCTTCTTGTCCTAGATTGAGCCAAAGAAAGTTGATGAGGCTTTGAAGGATGGATGTTGGGTTGAAGCAATGTAGGAGAAATTACTTCAATTCAAAGGACAAAAAGTTTGGAACCTATGTACTGTTCCTCATGGGAAGACTACTATCTTGTCCAACATGGTTACAAAGAGGTACCATTGATAGTATATTTTTCCTCAAAGGAATAAGGAATGACTTGATGCTGGTTCAAGTTTTTGTAAATGACATTTTTTTTGGGTCACCTAATCCAAGTCTCTACAAAGAGTTTGAGAAGCTGATGAAAAATAGATTTGAAATGAGTGACATGGGAGAACTCAATTTTTTTTTAAGAATTCAAGTGAAGCAGGTGGACAATGACATCTTCATAAACTGATCAAAGTATATGTGCAAGAGATACTAACTAGAATTCATCTAATTGATTGTAAGATTGCTAAGACCCCCATAGCCAGAAATCACTCTTTAGGTCCTGATCTTAAGGGGGAGTGTGTTGATAAACACCTTTAGAGGGCTATGATTGGGTCTCTTATGTACCTCACAGCCAGTAGGACTAATATCATATTTTTCACATGCATCTGTGCAAGATATCAAGCCAACCGCAAGATGTCACACTTAGTTGCCGTCAAGAGGATGCTTAGATATCTCAAGGGTGCTCCTAAGCTGGGACTTTGGTATCCAAAGAGTTCTGAATTCAATCTATATGCATATATAGATAGTGAATATGGTGGCTACAACATGATTGCAAAGTGTACATTAGGGGGTTGTTAGTTTCTTGGTGGAAGGATAGTCTCATGACAATGTAAGAAACAATCCTGTGTGTCTGCATCAATTGCTAAAGCTAAATACATTACTGCTTCAAGCTGTTGTGCTCAAGTGCTTTGTATTTAGAATCAGATGTTGTACTATGGATTCAATTTCCTGGAGACTTCCATGCACATAGTCAACAACAATGCTATCTCTATTACACAAAATCCTATGCAGCACTCAAAGACAAAACACATCAATATCAGGTATCATTTGATAAGAGATAATTTTCAAAAAGGCTTGATAAAGCTGGTCAAAGTTAACACAAATGAATAATAAGCTGACTGATATTTCTTAGAATTCTAAGAGTTTAAAATATAGTCTCTTTTGAAAGACATTAAACTGACTTCGGAAGAAACTTATGACTTCAAGTCTAATAAGTATTTTACCTTCGGAAGAAATTCTAAGATATCTTTTGAAGCTTAATTCTTCATTTAAATACTTATATGTATTGAAGAAAATTTTTTTCTTTCGAAAGCAATTTAGTCTCGGATAATTTATTCTTGAATAAAACTTCTGAAGCTTAACATTTGTCAAAACAACTATATCTTGGAAGCAATTTTACTCTAAGTAAATTTCTTTCGAAGCAAATTCTTTTAAATCTAAGAAATATCTTTCGAAGCCAAAATTGGCTTCACAAAGTTTTTCAAAAATTTTGAAGACAATTACCTTCGGGAGATTTTTCTATTTTCAAGAAAACTACCTTTATGGGCACTTTTTTAGAGGTGGGACCGACATATCCGGATTTCAAAGTTTATCTTTTGTAATAACTTTGTCTCAAATCGAATCATATATATACCTTTTCCAATGGGCCTCTCTCTTTCTACTTCATCTTCCTCTACAAACCCTCAAGCCCTAAAATCTCCCAAAAACCCTTACCGTTCTTACCATCCTTCACGACGAAGCTCTCTAAAATGGCCAACCCTGAACCAAAAAATCAACCAAACTTCGCCATGCAACTTCACAGGCAACATAATCAGGTTGTTCTGTTAACATCTGAGAAAGAATCTGGTTTCTCATATGTCTGCCGCTTTCTTGCTCACTCCTCACACCTCACACGTCACTGCCCTTACCATAGTTCCTCCAATCTATGAAGATCATCTGCTGGACTTCTAGAGAACCTGCCAATAGGTCATCTTGGATGGTGAGATGGCACTTAGAGCCCAAGTGTAGGGGATGACTGTTTTCATCACCGCTGCCTCCATCAACATTCATCTGAGGCTGGATGATGCAAACGGTGAAACATCATTCCCCAAATAATCTGTCATGTTTTCTGGTGGTGAGGAAACTGACTCAGGTCATTTTCTCTCATCCCCTCATGATTCTTCATTTGAATATGAGGGGAGTCTACAACTAAAGGTGCAAAAACTGTTAGACCTATACACCTATTTAGTTTCAAAGGTGAGTCACTTGGAATCTTAGGTGACAACCCTTCAAAAACATGTTTTTGATCAGTAACTTGAGATCACCGATCTCAAGGGCAAGTTAGCTAAGAAACCTGCTAGGCAAACTCAACCAGGTCCATAAAAACCTATGGAAGTGGTGGCCTTAACCTCTAGCTCATCTATGCAAGTGGGTGATGCTACCAAAAATGGGGAGAAAGTCACTTCAACCACAAAATCTAGGAGTTCTGTCCATAGTACGAACAAAGAGGATTCACCACCCTCACTTGCAGTTGTCCAGACTCAACAACTTCCTTAGGCTCACACTGATGTGGAGGCCTTACTACAAGAACTACTTGAGGAAGGAATCCTAAGGGCCATGTCTGCCGTATCCTATCCTGCTAAAAACCCAATAGTGGGATGGTGGTATGATGCTACAAGAAAGGCCTAGGTACTCTCCAGGTCTCAGGGGCAGTAAGAAGTCTTCAACTATCAGACCTTGAGATTTTATGAGAGTTTCTCCCTAGTTGATCTACCTCTTTTTAATCCTAGCCAAAACAGGTAGGCTGGAAGATTAACTAAGAGAATTCAAGAACGGATGCTGGAGGAATTAAGAAGAAGATTAAACCTACATAGACAAAGGCTAGCAGGAAAAACTGTTGGTGATCCTAAGATTAGCTTCGAAGAGGAAACATTGGTTGAAGGCCCGATAGTGGACCCTGTGAACCTTGAGAAAGGATCAATCTTAGCACCCAATACCCTTACTAAAACAACTGCTGGTGAAGGTGTATCGTAGCCTCTCCCAGGCTAGAGCTCAAGTTCAGCACAAGTCTTAGAAGGCCAAAGCTCTCTCCACCCTGAGTCATACAGACCAACCATTGACAAAGAGAAAAGGAAAATGACTCCTGAGGAGATTGAGGAGGAGAAAAGGGAGAGGAAGAGAAAGGCAATGGGAAAGAAAATAAGAGAAGCCCCCAGCTTTATGCAAGCTGCAATCAGGGCTGCCCACATGCCAAATACTCATGATGATGAGTTACGGGCAGCCAGATTGAACTACTTGGGGTTAAGGATCTATAACATTGATGAAATCATCTCTCTCCCCTTGGATGAGTTAAATGAACTGGCTGATACAGGGCTGCCAAAAAAAAGAAAAGAGTTTGAGGCTGTAGAATTGCTTCTCAAAATAAAGGAAGAGAGAAAAAGAAAGAAACTATACAAAGACCCTGGCCTCTCTTAATAGTTCAAGAAAGTGCTAAGAAAGAGACTGTGGCTGTGGAAGAAGAGCAAACTCAGATAGGCAGGGAACAAGACAGACAAAAGATGATAGCCTATCTGAGTGTCACAGATATCTATCAGGCAACAACTCTTCACCCTCTCTTATTTGATTACATAAAATTTGAATACCTCAAACAGTTGAAAGAAGGAGCTCAAACCAAAAGGAAAGTTGTAAAGAGAAAAATTAGAGAGGAGGCTGCTAAATCAAGAGCCACCATCAAAGCACTAGAAAAGAAGTCTGCTGACAGACAGAAGATGGTGAGCTTCTTAAAGCTGTATGGGTTCTCCAGAAGGAGACTTGGTCCTATGTCTCTATCTACCATGGATGTGCATATCAGAAGGATCAAGCAGAAGATCAAAGAAGGTTAGCTGGTTGACTTGTATTCTCCACCAAGTCAGACTGCACCTAAAGTTGAGGTGAAGGTTGAACCCTAATAGACAACACAACCTGATCCTAAAGCTATATCTAAGCCAACTTCATCTTCTGATCCACAACAGGGTCCCAAACCTTCTCCTTCTGAACATACAGAGGAAAAGGAACCGACTGCGAAGGTTAAAAAAAGAACAACTAGTGCTGCAGATCACCCGCGTCTGTTAAAATTCAGAAAGAGTAAAAGGATGGCCATTAGAAGGGACAAGAGAAGGAAGAAAAAGTCCAAGGCATCCACCTCAGCACCTTAGGGATGAGTTAGAACATCCTGAGGGTGAACCAGAAGAGGCTGCTCAACCAACTGCACTTCATATAGAGCCTCTTGCTGCTAAAAGACCCATTATGTTCTGTACACCTGCAACAAATCCAAATACATGGTATGTCAAAGAGATCAAGGAAGTCAAAACATATACTTCCTTTAGAACATTCTTACTCTTCCTCTACATGATCTCTTGGACATGAGAATGTACTTTGAGAGTCAAAAGAATCTGGATCAACTGATGTGAATAGGAATGTTCCTTATTTTAATGAGGATTGTAAACAAGTGAAGATCAAGACTCAAAGCTTCTCCAAAGTTTTGGTAGCACCAGCCAAGGTGGAGTTTGTAGAAGTTATCTTAGAGGCTGATGCTTACCAAAGAGCTCTCAGCATGCAACTTGAAGTACAAGAAAGTTACTTCAGAAGATTTGACATATTCACTAAGAAATTCTCTGAGTGTCAAATCTTTAGAAGCCAAATATGAAGTTTTCCAAAGCTTCACAGACAAAGTCTTCCGAAGCCAAGAGACAGATTTCTTCTGAGCATAGAAAGGACATGCTTTCTCTGACATACTTTTGACAAAGCTGAACTATTTTTCGCTGCCAGCTCTAAAGACTCACAAACTTATACAAGTTGGTGATAATTCCACACTTTTGTCGCCAACTTGTACTATTTTATCTTTTAGTATTAGATTGAGATGTAAGCTATGGCATGCCATAGTCACATGTCAAAAGGCAATCTATTTTTTGACTTTACATTGATCTTTTTGTCTAGATTAGTGTTTCAGCTGGCTTTCAAAGTATGACCGATTGTAGGTTGTAGTATAAAGTATCTCATGCATAGGGACTAAGCCTTGTAACTTTGGTTAAACACTTGAGAGAAACATACAACTTCCTTGTAAGCCAACTGTTTTATTCTTGTTTGTGTTCTTTTATTTAGTTCTTTGTTTCCTACAATTGGTTTCCCATTTGATCTTGTAAGTGTTTGCCTGTTAACTCTCCAACACCTGTAATAATATAATAACAATAATAAATATTATTATTATTAAGATGAAAATAACAAATATGACCATATCACAGGGAGAAAAATGACAAGTCACTCTTTATATTAACACACACACACACACACACACACATATATATATATATATATATATATATGTATATATATATATATATATATAGGGAATGGTTCAAATGAGAACTCACTTATTTTGTGAGAACTCTAGAAAATAATGTGAGCCACACATTTTTAAGGGCAAAATGGTAAATAATGATAACATAATAAAAACATTTTTAAAACAAAAAATAAAATAAAAATAAAAAAATTAAAATGTCAAAAATGTTTCTTCTGTTTCCCTCATTCATAAAACAAATAAAAAATTTATAAAAAATTAAAAAAACTTGTTTTTTTTAATGAGCGTCATTTTACACATATGTAATATTTGGAAATACATATGTGTAAAACAGGATTTACACATGTGTAATGACTAATTTACACATTTGTAAATAACGAGTGGACGATTTTTTTTTAAAAAGGTGACATGTAACTTAAATGTGTGACTTATATTGGTTCCTATAGTTCTCATAAAAAAGGATGGTTCTCAAGATAACTCTATATTATATATATATATATATATATATATATATATATATATATATATATATATATATATATATATATATATATATATATATGGATGAGTTCTTTTGTAAACCAAATGAAATCATGTAAACCAATTAACCATTTTAACCAATGACATGGTGACAAGTGTCATGTTTTAATAAAAATTATATATTAAAGATGAAGGGCATTATAGACATTTCATGTATTTTCCCTCCTTTTTCATTTGTACTTTACCGTATGAAAATAATATGAGATTAGACATACTTTTATTGATTTGTTATCTTCTTTTTAATTGATGATTATGCTAATGGTGCTTTTCACAATTTGAATTTTCAAAAACTTCTAAACTAATGGTTTTTAGGTGATCTTTCTCTCCAAAAGATTCACCATATGTACGTAAATCAATTTTCAAACCATATTTCAATCATACACTACCATTGTTTTCAAGAAAAACATAGTTGGTGAAGGGAATCGAGCCAATGATAAAGGGAATGCATTGTATGTAAGTTTGATGGATAAGTATATCGATCATCTTCATTTTGCAATGCGTGTTAATTGTTTGTTGAATCCAAAAGAAGGTTTGTGTGTTTTTCTTAACAATGTTTGTTTTAGTGAGAAAAAAAGTTTTGTATATTTTGTTTTTTAGCAATGTTAGTTTTTAGTGTGTATATTCAAACACTTGTGTATATGAAATCATGAAAATATAGGAACAAAAAAACTGATAACTTATTTCACATGAAATGTTTGTGAAGTAGTGAAAAGACTGGTAAATTTTTTCAAAACTTATAAATATGTGTTTTTGGTTTTTTGAGATTATAAATTTTTTTAGATGTGTAAGAGGTGTTTGCACATGTAGAAAAAGATAGAAAAATAAACATTACATTGGTAAAGCAATATAAATAAATGTTTTTAAAATATTTTAAGAAGCATTATTCACATTTTGAAAAAAGAAAGTAAAATTTACAAAAATGTATTTTACATAAATATAGTTTACTCAAAACTTTAACAAATGTGTTAACTATATTCTACACACACACCCCTGTTGTAAAAATATTGTTCTGAAAAGTCTAACACATGTGTAAGAGATGTTTTACTTGACATATGTGTTTAGGGTAGGTCTAAAAAGTTAAAGATATGTGCAAAAAGTTCCTGAAAACTTTAACACGTGTGTTAACTATATTCAGCACACTCACACGCACATATAAAAAAATTTTATTTTGAAAAGTCTAACACATAACAGGTGTTTTACTTGAAAGATATGTGCTCAGAATAATTTAACACATGTGTAAATATTTTGTTTAAATTACCCCATTTTGTGTTTGAACGCGTGTAAAAAAGAAAAAAATAAACACCATATTTGTAAAGTAATATAAACAAAAAGTTTGATAGATTTTCTATTTATTTAAAATAATATTATGCACACTCAACCTATATATAAAAACATAGTTCTAAAAAATTTAACACATGTGTAATATAAGATGTTACACATGTATATTACTGAAAGTACTAAAAATAAAATGTTATACATGCATATAAGATGTTTTAATGGACTAAAACTAACTGAGAAACTTTAACACATGTGTTATGTATATTCTACACACTTACACATGAATAAAAAGGCAGTTCTGAATAATTTAACACATGTGTTATTACATTTAACACATGTGTTATTATATTTACACATGTGTTATTACATTTAACACATGTGTAGAGTATATATTTGTTATAACACACTACCACCAATACAACACAAAACCTAATCTGTATGAACAACTTAATAATGCAAAGAATAACGTAAATAGTTACACATGTGTGCATACCTAGTTACCATGTGTAAATGTAATTTTACCTTTAATACAACTAAAATATATAAAGTTTAGGGCTTCAGACACAAACTTTAACAACAAATGATTACATATTTAAGAACCCATTAACAAAACACAAACCATAACAACGATTACATCTGTTTAAAAATCCTAACAGTGAATAACTATTACTAAAAGATGAAAATTTTAGCTTGATTAAACCAGTATGGTTTCAATTAAATAAGCACACTATATATATTTCCTTGATTTTTGATTTCGCTTTAAGATGATGATGAATGTAATTGATATTTTCTATGAAACATGAGATGAAGAAGAAGATGATGATGAATGTAATTGACATTTTAGTGAAACATGAGATGGAGAAGATGATGAATTCTTTTAAATATGAATTATGATTTTTGAAAGAAATACTTATGATTTAGGAAAATGGAGATGAAGATCATGATTTTTGAAGAAAATGATGAAGCTAGATGATGATGATGATGATGATGATAATGACAATGACAGGAAAATAAAGATGTAGGTTTGATTTGAAAGTTATTATCATGTCAACTACTTTATCAAGATGAGAGAAAAAGACCATATTGCCCCTCTTTGTCTATAATGTACTTTAGGGTCCCACTAAAGTATAAGATTGCATTTTTTTATTCAATAAAATTAGAACCATTGATCTTGATCTAATTAAAAGGTAGGATTTGGTTTATTAGTTTACACAATTTCACTTGGTTTACAATTGATTATTAAGTATTATATATAATTAGACATATATGGTAGGGTATATATATGGTATGGTATATATACATATACTAGGTTATATCCCCGTGTATTACACGAGTTGAATAGCAAAAATATTAAATATTTATTGATGATGAGTAGGAATAGTAAAACGTTATTTTAATATAACATATGATTAAATTTACGTATGGTTAAGTATTTTATTTTTTTATTATTTTTAAAACTTTTGTTTTAAAAAATTGCTTTGAAATTTTTTTATTATTTTATAAGTATTTTGTTGTTTAAAAACTCCGGGTTTGTTTTAAATAAATGTTCTTTTATAAAACTTTTATTTTATAAAAAGATTGAATTTAATATTTCATAATTTAAAAAAGCTTTATTTTTTTAAAAAATCATAGTTTTAGAAAATTTTATTTTTGAAAAAATATATTTTTTAATCAAAATACTTAGTTGTTATCTAATGAAAAAATATTTTAAAAATTATTAATTCAAGTACTTGAATTTATAATACAGAGAGAAAGAGAAATATTTGGAAATTAGTTACTTGACTTTTAAGAAATAAAATAAATAGTTTAGGCGGGAAAATAATTGGGGTAAGCATTGTGGGAATGCCATGTGTCCCACATTGTAAAAGATTGTTATTATTAAAACATCATTTACAAAAAAAAAAAAAAACAAACAAAAGGTGTATATTAAATCACATTGTGTATTATACAATTTGAATAAATAAAATATTAAGTGGAATGAAAATGTATTAATTATTAAATAATATTTTAAGGTAAGATATCTACTTCTTAAACTTTTTTTGAATATTTTTTTATTTTCAAAAAATTTAATAATTTTGTTTCAAAAAAATTATTTTGAAAAATGTTATTCTTAGCAATTTCATGATTATAACTCTGTTTTATTATTTTTGTTGATAAGAGTTGTACTTTTTAAAAAAATAAAAATTAAAAATATTTCATATTTTTTAAAAATTTTGATGTATTAGAAAAATTTTAATTTTATAAATAATTATTTATTTAGAAGTAACATTAATTAAAGGATCATTTTTTTGATTTATTAATAAAACTATTTTAGATTTAATAAATTAAATAGTATTATTAGTAACTAATGTAAATATTTAAGATAAGAGAAAATGAAAAAACTTTGGTGAAAAGAAATGTGTTGTTGTTATTTTTTTATTACATTGAAAAGATGTTATCTTTTTTGAAAAATATGTAAAAATGAACCAAATGGAATCTCGGAGATATATTAAGCATGTGTAATATATATATATATATATATATATATATATATCATCTCTATACTCTAAAACAAGTATCTAAATAATACTTGAAGAATGAATTAAGGTTATTAAGGTAAAGATAGAAGTACAAATAAATATTATTTTTTAAAGATGGATAAAAATAATATTATCAGACGCTATATGTCAAAGATGTTAGGTTTGCCGATACAACTCATCTGATAATACTCATAAACAGGATCAAAAGATATGAGATTTTTACATCCAGCAGCTTGTTATTTTGGGTCACTCGTGTTGATGTATTTTGTTCATAATGTTTTTTACTTATAACTTCTCATTCTTCGAAATAAAAATAGACTTTGGTTTATGCTAACTGTAACATGGTTTATATGTTATTTGAAATCAATTCTTCTAATAGTATCATTGCTTACTTTCATACTTTTGGATGATATATGTAATTTGAAATCAATTTCATTGCAATATGGTTTATATGCCAATTGTTTATGTTAAGTTTAGTTATTTATAATTCCTTACAAGTGGGACTGCACGCGTGTTGCAGCGAGTGTAGTTCTATTGTTGTTTTATCGTTGTTGTTGGGCTTTGTGGTGTGTATGATGCTAGTGCGTGATTTGCAAGACCGTTTGAAAGTGTTCAATGTAAATCAGTTTCACAATAAGGAGAGACTTAGAATACTTAACAGATCAAATAGGGAACTGTAACTTTTATGGTAGGAAACACAAGTAAACAAAAGACAGAAACTCAAGAACAACAAGGTTGGTTTTCAAGGATAAAATATATTGCTCTTAAGTTCTATTACAAGTGTTACAAAGCATACGTATAAAATACAAGGACCTGATATACTTTATACTACATCCTACAACAGGCCATACTTTGAAGGCCAGTTGGAAACACTAATCTAGACAACAAGATCAATGTAAAGTCAAAAGGCAGATTGCCTTTTGACTAGTGACTATGACATGCCATAGCTCATATCCAATTGTAATACAAAAAAGATAAAAGTACATAAAGTAGAAAGTTACAGACTTAAGACCTTAATCTACAGTTTCCTAAAGCATGGACCTTTTCACCAACTTGTATAAGTTGGTGAGTCTGCAGAGTGGTAGCAGAAAATTGGTCAGCTTTTCTGAAAAGTTGTTGATCACAGAGAGCATGTCTTCTCTGTCTTCGGAAGAAATCAGTCTTCTATCTTTGAGGCTTCGGAAGACTTTGTCTTCTAAGCTTCAGAAGACTTTATCTTTAGCTTCAGAAGAATTGGTCTTTTGCTTCAGAAGCTTGTACACTTAGTGTAATTTCTTTGCAGTGTGTAAAACTTTAGAGGTAACTTCTACCATGCACAAAGTGCATGCATGCAAGAGACTTCTTGACTATTTTGTGTGCATCAGCCTCTTGGAAATACTTTACAAACTCCCCCTAGGCTGATGCTACCAAAACAGATAGAATGCTTAGCAGATTGCAATCCTCATGTCTTGATCAGCAGTGTACAATCAGGACATAGATGGTCTTCCAAATACAAAAGGCTCTACTTTAAATGGAGTTGATTGAGCATCCTCTTAATGCACTTTCTTAGTATGTTATTACGCATCCTGAGATGATGAGGAGGATGCCTTGGAATTCTTTTTCTTCCTTTTGTCCCTTCTAATGGCCATCCTTTTCCTCACTCTATGCTTCAACTGAGGAGTTTGGCCTGCAGCACCAGATTGGCTTTCTGTGCTCTCCTCAGTTAGGTCCTTATTCCCCATTTGATCAGTAGGAGGGGATTTAGAACCCTGCTGTGGGTCCGAAGATGAAGTTGGCTTAGGTGTAGATTCAAGTTCAAGTTGTGTTGTCTCTTCAACCTTCATCTCAACTTTAGGTGCAGCTGGACTTGGTGGAGAATGCAAGTCAACAAGCTGACCTTCTTTGATCTTTTGCTTGATCCTCCTGATGTGCTCATCCATTATGGATAGAGACATAGGACCCAGTCTCCTCCCAGAGAACCCATACAGCTTCAAGAAGCTCACCATCTTTAGTCTGTCAGCAGACTTCTTCACTTGAGCTCTGATGATGGCTCTTGTTTTAGCAGCTTCCTCTCTTAATTTTCTTTTAACAGCTTTTCTTTGAGTTTGAGCCTCTTCATCAAGCTGTTTTAGGTACTCAAACTCAATATATTCAAATGAGAGGGGATTGAGGTCTGCCGCCTGATAGAGACCTGTGGCACTCAGATAAGCTATCATCTTCTGTCTTTCTTGTTCCCTACTTATTTGAGTTTCTTCCTCTTCAACTGCCACAGACTTCTCCTCAGGACTTTCATGAACTGGAGAGAGGACAGGAGCTTTTTGTTGTTTCTTTCTTTTTCTTTCTTCTTTGATTTTGTGGAGCAGTTCTGCTGCCTCAGCCTCCTTCCTCTCTTTATACAGCTCCTTGTCTGCCGGTTCATCTAACTCTGCCAAGGGGAGAGAAATTATTTCATATATGTTGTAGTTCCTAAGTTCTAGATAGTTCAATCTGGCTGCTCTTAACTCATCATTCTGAGTATCAGGCCTATGAGCGGCCCCGATTGCAGCTTGCATGAAGCTTGGGACTTCACCAGATCTTTCTCCCCTGGCCTTCCTCTTCCTCTCTCTCTTTTCTACCTCAATCTTCTCAGGAGTCATTTTTCTTTTCCATTTGTCAATTGTTGGCCTATATGACTCAGGGTGGAGAGAGCTTTGGCCTGCTGATGGTTGTGATGAGCTTGAGCTCGGGCTAGAGAGAGGTTGTGATACACCTTGACCTGCAGGTGTGTCATTGAGGGTACTAGGTGCTGATGGTGAGCCTGTCTTAAGGTTCACAGGTTCTTCTACTCGGCCTTCAACTGAGGTTTCCCCTTCGAAGCTAATCTTAGGGTCTGCCTTAGTATCCAATTGACCAACAGTTTTCAATGCTAGCCTCTGTCTATATAATATTGCCTTTTATCTGAATTCCTTTAGCACCCATTCTTGAATCACCTCAGCTAACCTGCCAGCCTGTCTGTTTTGGCTTGGGTTGATGAAAGGTAGGTTAACCAAGTTCATACCATCATGGAAACTCAGGGTCTAAAAATTGAAGAGTTCCTGCTACCCCTGAGCCCTTGATAGCACCAATGCCATTCTTGAGTTATCATACCACCATCCCATTATTGGATTTTCAGCTAAGTAAGATAGGGCAGGCATGGACATTGGAATTCCTTTCTCAAACAGTTGTTGAAATATGGCCTCCACATCAGTGTGGGCCTGAGGCAGTTGTTGAGTCTGGACAACTGCAAGTGAGGGTGGTGAGTCCTCATTATCCATACTCATGACAGAACTCCCAGGTTCTGTGGTTGTAGGGACTTTCTCCCCCTTTTTGGTAGCATCACCCACTTGCATAGGTGAGCTGGAGGTCAAATCCACTACTTCCATAAGTTCTTGTGGACCCGGTTGAGTTTGTCTTAATGGTCTCTCAGCTGGCTTGCCCTTGAGATCAGTAACCTCAAGTTGCTGGTTATTGACCTTCTTCTATAAGGTAGTCACTTGATATTCCAAGTGACTCACCTTTGAGACCAAATAGGTGCATAGGTCTGCTAATTGTTGCACCTTTAGTTTCAGACTCCCATCATCTTCAGATGAAGAATCATGGGGGGATGAGAGAATTAGACTGATGTCTTCTTCCTCATCACCAGCATAGTATTCTAGGCTGCTGGATTTCCTCTGCTCACTGATAGCTTCAATGGGCTGAGTTGCCATGGTTAAGGTCTTAATGATGTAATCACTAGCAGTAGTGAGAGCCTCTTCCATATGGATCTCCTGAACTTTTTCAGGGAGATCCATCTCAATTTGGGGTGGATGATGTGGGCTAGACATGGGAGTGGGAGGAGTACTCATCTCTTCTTAAGCAAGGGTGGAGAAGAGAGACTCATGGTACTCACTGAATCCCATGTCTTCATCATCATAGAACTCAAGGTTTGGGATTGGTTGGTTTAGAACAAGAGGCTGGGGATGGTAACTATCCCTTGAAGGTCCTTCACTAGAGTTTTGAGACTCTGAGTGAAGGCTTAAGACAGTTTGGGTTATGAGCTCATCAGGCTGATCATGAGAAACCTCAGCACTGATAGTATGAGAGATGGGAGTGGTTTGCTCCTCAAGGGAAGTGGGAGCTCCAGTGTCCACTTCCTCTTGCATGGGTGATAATATGGGGGCCTGCTCAGACTGAATAGCTTGAGCATGGGTTCGTTTGTGTTTTCTAGAGTAGGTGATGGTTATTTTAGGTTGAGATGGTGGTTGAGAGACAACAGGTGTGGGTTCAACACTAGCTGGTGCTGCGAGGTTGTTACCTTAAGCAATGAGCTCTAACATTTTTGGGACAAGGGCTGTTTCTACCCCAGAGAATCCCACAGTTGGTTTTCTCATAATTTTAAAGATGTCGGGCTTCATCTATCCCAATTTAAGAGTGTTACCTGTTCCCCTCAACTGTGAGCCCAGTTCATAGTTAAGAATGTGCTGGACATATCTAGGGAACATGTAATATTCTAAGGAGTCCAAGTTTGAAAGCAGATTAAGGTAAACAAAGTGAGAATACCTGAACTTGACCCCTGGAACCAGTCCATGGACTATGAAGGATAGATCCTTAGGAATCTGGTCCCATCCTCCATGCTTGTTGGACAAGCTGTGTATGATGACATGGAGGAGGTACTTTCACTGGGAAGAGACCTTCCCTTTCCTGAAGGTTCTGACTGAGAAGTTTCCTTCATACCCCATCTGCTCAAAAGACTGATTAACAGTAGATTTAGGAAAGGACAAATCACCTTCTGCATCATCCAGCTAAAGATGGTTGTTGATGATGGCTGGAGTGATGAAGATTGTCCTTCCCTACACTGTGGCAGACAGTGCCTTCTTCACATCCATGGTGACCTCTTAGCAGGTCCGCCAGAAGTCTAGCAAATGATCCTCATAAAGAGGAGGATCAATGGTGAGGGAGGTGAAGTAGTTTGTCAAAGAAAGGAAATGACAGACCTCTGAGAAACCAGGATCTTTCTCAAAGTTAAACAGAGCAACCTTATTGTGTTGCCTGTGAAGTTGCATGGAAAACTCGGGCTGGTTTCTTCAATTTAGGTTGGCCATTTCAGAGAGCTTCGTCAAGAAGAAAGATAAGAACAAAGGCTGTTTCTGGGTGAATTTAGGTTAGCAGGATGATGCAGATGAACAGAGAAAAGTGAAAGAGGGTCAAACCGTTGAGTATATATATGAAATGGTTTGAGACAAAGTTGATGCGAAAGGATAAACTTTGAAATCCAGATGTCGGTCCCACCTCTGAAAAAGTGCCCAAAAGTAGTTTTCTTGGAAGTCGAAATTCTTCCGAAAGTAATTTGGCTTTCGAAGTTTTGATAAAAGCTTCGGAGGCCAATTTGGCTTCGAAAGATATTTCTAAGAGTTTTGAAAATTTTTCTTCGGAAGAAAAGATACTTAGAGTATTTCTTTTCTCTTTTCAGAGATAAGTGCTTTCGGAAGAAAATTGTCCTTTAATAGCATATTAAGTACTTATGAAAAATTGGATTCGGAAGATATTTAGAGAATTTCTTCCCAAGGTAAATGGTCATAATTAGTTAGTTGATATTAAAGACATAATTTGCTTCCGAAGGTAACTTAGTTTCTTCCGAAAGAAATAATGGTCAAAATTTTCAAAAATCTAAGGAATATTTTCTAAAAGAATCTTCTTCCAAGATAGTTAGGGGCTTATGAAGGTGATAAAATAAACAACTAAGGACACATAGATTTTAAAAATAATATTGAATTTAAGAAAAAGATACTCAAAGTTAATCATCCCAATAGCTGATATGAGATACTTAAATCTCTGTTCATCAAAAGCTTTGGTAAACAGATCAGTATATTGTTCATTTGTGTGAACTTTGACTAGTTTGATTAACCCTTTTCAAAATTATCTCTAATTAAATGATACCTGTTGTTGATATGCTTGGTCCTTGAGTGCTGCACAGGATTCTCTGTAATAGAGATAGCATTATTATTGTCTATGTGGATGGGAGTCTCCTTGAAGTTGAATCCATAGTCTAGCATCTGATATTGAATCCAAAGCACTTGAGCATAGCAGCTGGCAGCAGTAATGCATTCAGCTTCAGCTGTTGATGCAGATACACAGTATTGTTTCTTGCATTGCAATGAGACTATCCTTCCACCAAGAAATTGACATCCCCTTGATGTAGACTTTGCAGTCATGTTGCAGCCACCATAGTCACTATTTGTATATGCATACAGATTGAAGTCAGAATTCTTTGGATACCAAAGGCCTAGAGATGGAGCACCTTTGAAGTATCTTAAAATTCTCTTGACAGCAACCAGGTGTGACATCCTGGGGTTGGCTTGATATCTAGCACAAATACTTGTAGCAAACATGATATCAGGCCTGCTGGCAGTAAGGTACATAAGAGACCCAATCATAGCTCTATAGAGATGCTCATCTACACACTCCCCCTTAAGGTTAGGTCCAAGGGAGTGGTTTTTTTCTATGGGAGTCTTTGCAACCTTGCAGTCAGTCATGCTGAATCTTGTAAGTATGTCTTGAACATACTTTGACTAACTTATGAAGATGCCATTGTCAACCCTCTTCACTTGAATACCTAGAAAGAAATTGAGTTCCCCCATGACACTCATTTCAAATCTATTATTCATCAGCTTCTCAAAGTCTTTGCAGAGCTTTTGATTAGTTGATGCAAAGATAATGTCATCAACATAAACTTGAACCAGCATCAAGTCATTTCCTATTCCTTTGATGAAGAGAGTTCCATCTATAGTACCCCTTCTGTAACCATGCTGACTCAGGTACTGAGATAGAGTCTCATACCACTTCCCTGGAGCTTGGTGCAACCCATATAGAGCTTTATCAAGCTTGAAAACATAATCAGGATGATCTGGATCTGCAAAACCAGGTGGTTGTTGACATACACCTCTTCATCAATCACCCCATATAAGAAAGCACACTTGACATCAAGCTGGTAGACCTTGAAATTCTTGGATGCTGCAAAGGCTAGGAATATCCTAACAGCTTCAAGTCTTGCTACTGGAGTAAAGACATCAGTGTAATCAATCCCTTCTTTCTGAGTATACCCTTGAACAACTATTCTTGCCTTGTTTTTTATGACAAGTCCTCTATCATCTTTCTTGCTCCTGAACACCCATTTGGTTCCTATAGTAGTCTTCCCTGGAGGAAAAGGACATAGGTTCCAAACCTTCTACCTTTTGAATTGAAGCAACTCCTCCTGCATAGCTTCAACCCAACTTCCATTCTTCAGAGCCTCCTTAACTTTCTTTGGCTCTACTTGGGATAGGAAACAAGAGTAGAGACAAATATTTTTTTCATGGGTTTGCCCTCTTGTTCTTAACCCTTTGTCAACTTCACCAATGATGCTTGTGGTGGGGTGAGACTTGTGGATCCTTAGTTGAGGGATCACAGCAAGTTGGTTGGAGAGATTTAAATTTGAAAGATTTTGATCAGGCAAAGTAGAATCACCCACCACATCAGCACACTTATCAAGAGAAACTTGATCCCATGAGTGTGTGACTTCAATGATGTTGTCTTCCATGGAATGATTATCAGCATCAAGGAATTCTTCATCACTGTCATCATTACCACTTTCTTCTCCATTTGAAGCTCCTTCTCTTTGGTCATGTGCCTCTGAGCTGAATTTGAAGGCATTTTAGATGTATCAGCAGGATTTGTTATTATTGTGCTGATAGGAGCTCCATCTACAGAATTTGTTGCCACTGGAGCTGAAGTAGATTGATTTGAAGGTCTTCTCAGCTCAAATCTTGGGTCAAGATCTTCTGTTGATAGGTTACCTGTAGATCCTGAAACATTCTCACAATACTTGTTAAAACAGTTGGTAACTAAATCAAGATCAAACA
Organism: Flaveria robusta; assembly: GCA_025506415.1. Classification (NCBI taxonomy): domain Eukaryota; kingdom Viridiplantae; phylum Streptophyta; class Magnoliopsida; order Asterales; family Asteraceae; genus Flaveria; species Flaveria robusta. Next base: position 10,039,740 of record CM046476.1, on the reverse strand, counting down.
GCTAATCAGGACCAGAACCTCTCACACAAGGAGTGTGTTCATTGAAAGTCATATTGGCTAACTCATCAACTATTTTAGTTCTGAGATTGTATACTCTATAAGCCTTAGCTTGAGAAGAGTATCCAATAAAGTATCCATCATCTGATTTCTCATCAAATTTGCCTATTTGATCTCTTGTATTCAAGATGGTGCAAGGACATCCAAATGATTTGAGGAAACCAATGAAAGGTCTCCTTTTGTGCCACAGTTCATAAGGAGTATTACCATAAGTCTTAACTACTAAAACTCTATTCTGCACATAGCCAACAGTGTTCACTGCTTCTGCCTAGAAGGTGATAGGCAGTTTAAAGTCAGACAACATAGTTCTTGCAGCTTCAATTAGTGTCGTGTTTCTCCTTTCAGCAACACCATTCTACTGAGGAGTCCTGGCAACACTATATTGTCTTGAAATACCCTTTTCATCACAAAATGTATCAAGGATTTGATTCTTAAATTCAGTTCCTTGATCACATCTTATGATCTTGACCTTGTGATCAGATTGATTCTTAATCTTCAGAATGAAATTCTTCAATATCTCAGGAGTCTCATCCTTAGTTCTAAGGAAAAAGACCCAAGTGAATCTAGTAAAATTAACTATGATCACTAAACAGTATGAGGTCCTTCCTAGACTCATTACACTAGTGGGGCCAAAAAGATCCATATGTAACAAGTGTAGGGGAGTAGTGATGGAGTTTCTTTCCTTTGTCTTGTGAGATATCTTATGTTGCTTCCCTTTTAGGCATGCAACGCAATGATCATTACTTGTAAACTCTTTCTTTGGCATGCCAGTTACCAAATCATTCTTAATTAATTTATTCATGTTTTTAAAGTTTACATGGCATATTCTTTTATGCCTGAGAAAAGACTAATCACTATTTGCTTTAGACAAAAAGGAAGACACTTCTCCTGAATGAGAAGTTTTATGCATGTCCATCTTGTACATGTTCCCTTTCCTGGGAGCTCTGAGCAGTATATGCTCCTGAGGAATGACCACCCTAGGCTTGAGAACAATACACTTATGCTCAATAAAGAGAATGTTATGCTTTTGATCACAAAATTCAGATAAACTCAGTAGATTGTACCCAAGCTCCTTGACAAAGTTTACCTTCTCAATGCAGAGCTTACTATTTCTGACCATGCCCTTTCCAGTAATGTAACCTCCTACATCTCCTCCAAAAGCAATAGGCCCTCTATCAATTTTCTCAAAATTTTGGAGTATAGAGCCATTGCCTGCCATGTGCCTAGAACAGCCACTGTCAATGATCCACACATTCCTGTTGGTCTTTAGCTGTTCCTGCACAAAAAGAGATGATTACTTACATTTGAAAACCCAAGCTTTGCTGGTCTTGGGCTCATTAATATCAACAGAACACAATGCAACAGTAATTGATCCTATGTTTAAGCTTTGAGGATCAGCAATTGTTGTTGATGAGAAACTTTCAGTTACATGGTTTTTCTTTGTCTACCACACCACCTTTGTAAGCTTAGACTTGACCTTCAACATTTCGGAAGTTTTGACAACTTCCGGATTTTTGGAGATTGGACATTCGGAAGATCTTTGTTTCACTGCAGCAGGCTTCAGTACTTCGGAAGCATTCATTTCTTCCGAGACCAATTTTTCTTCCGAAGGCAAGTTTTCACTTGTCTTCTTCTTCACTTTGGAACTTCTGAGAGGAAAAGCTTTTCCTTTAGAAGTTGGCTTCTTCTTGATCTTTTCAGATGATTTTTTCTTGATCATGTGGACAGTGCTTTTAGGATTGTAGATACAATCCTTAGCCGGATGAGAAGTACTGCCACACATGACGCAGTCAATCTGCATTCTTCTGGAATCTTTTGAGAGCTAGACTGATCTTGATCACTTTCCACTTCCTTCTTCTTCTTCACGAATGAAGTAGCAAGCCTTTTAGGGAGAGAATTGTTGCTGGATATGGATGGTTCAGGTTGTGCAGTAGTGGTACACAACAAATCAGCCTTATTGTTGTTGTTGTTGGGATGAGGTTGACAAGAACTAGAACCCTTGGTACTAGGATTCATAGTTGAGTCTTCAGCCTTCACCACTTCAAATGCTACAGAGATGAACACTTCTTTCTGCTTTGAGTTGAAAGTGGCCTTGATCTCTTGAGCTTTCTTGGACTTTCTCTTTGCTCTTCTAATCAAGTTCTTCTTCTTGGACTTTGTTAACCCAACAGGATTCCTTTCATCAGGAGAATAGTGACCCTTCTTAGGATGATTTTCTTCACTCTTCTCAGATCCATCCTTCACTATCTCCTCTTCATCCTCTTCACTCATAGGGTCTATGAGGGGAAGCTCATCTTCACAAGTTCCACACCTTGGAGATCTTACTGATAGTAAGGAGTGTGGAGGAGCTATCTCAGTAGATCCTAGTCCCTGCTTATTCTGATAACAAACTTTGGCACGCAGAGATGAGGATATCATGTTCTTGAAGGTCTCTTCTTCAAGAACACATTTTTCTGCCCTGGCTTTGCTGATCACAAGCTCAGTCTGGCATTTAGTTAACTTAGTGATGAGATCTTTGATCTGAGTCCTATAGTTGGTGAGTTCATGTTTAAGAGTTGAAATGGTTTTCTCTAAATCTTCTATTTTTAGTTTATATCCATTTTCAGCTATTTTGACTTCATCATGATCCACCATCAATGTTTGGTTTGGAGATGCATCTTCAACCTTAAAGCTCTAGTCAAAGCCTCCTTCTTCAATATCAACTGCAGCTTGCTGCTTTGGCTTCTCATTCTGGTTGACTCCTTCAGTGTAGTTTGGTCTGGTTTGTGCTTGACCACCATTTGTTCTAGGTGCCTTGCACTCCCTTGCAAAGTGTCCCATTTGGTTGTAGTTGAAACACTTTACCTTGCTTTTGTCCAGTCCAAACTTTCCATTGGCTACATTGCTAGGAAACTTCCTCCCTGTCCTCTTGTAGAACTTCTTGGCTCTGTGAACGAGAAGAGCCATCCGCTAAACTATCTCCATGTACTCCAGATCATCTGGATGGATACAGTCCAGGTCTTCAAGGGTGAAAAGAAAGTTGCCTGAACTCTCATCAACAAACACAAAGGCATGAGAAGAGCTTGTCTTTTGGAATGGACTTCCTTGGATGTAGCTCTCCCTTGGTGTCTCAGGGAAGGTGATGAAAGGACCCTTTTATGAGTTGTCAGGGTAGCAGATGAGATGATGCTGTGGTTCTCTGCAATCTCTTTCAACCACATGGAGGGCTGAACTCTGTTGATTGCTGGAGTTACTAGATGGATGTTGCATGTTTATCTCCATCTGGTAGCCACTGAGGATACCATACAACTCTGTAAGAGTGAGAGTCTTAAGGTTCTCAGTCCTCTTGATAACAACACAGTAATGCGTCCACTATCTGGGAATAGAGGACATGAACTTCCTCACAATATCCCTGTTCTCAAGAGTTTCTCCAACATCTATTAGTGTATCCACAATCTCAACATACCTGAAGTATTGTTGAGTCATGGTTTCACCTGTCATGTAGGTGAAGTTCTCAAACTGCTTCTTCAAGAGATCCTTTTTGTTCTCTTTTGTTTCAAAGGGCCCCTCATACATGAGCTTTAGTGCATCCCATAACTTCTTGGTAGTTTTGCATTTCTTGATGCCCCTCTAGATAGAGTTGGGAAGAGCAGTTTGGAGGGCAGTCATGGCCTTCTGATCGATATCAATCTTCTTTCTATCTTCTTTAGAATAGTCAGCCACCTCTTTTGGAATCATGCCACCTCCAGCAGCAGCTGAAGAGGTGCATGGAATGTAAGGTCCGGAGACAACAGATTCCCACATCCTGGAGTCTTGAGACTTGATAAAACCTTCCATTCTTTGACACCAAGTATCAAAGTCTTTAGGAGTGATCAGTGTGGACTTTGTCATAGTGCCAGTTTCCATATCAGCCTTTGAAAGAGCTGTCATTTGAGTTGTTAGGTGTTTTGTGAAAAACTAAGAGATCTAAGATGGTGAGATCTTACAATCAAGAGCCTGGAAAGCTCAGATACCAATTGCAGGACCGTTTGAAGGTGTTCAATGCAAATCAGTTTCACAATCATTAGAGACTTAGAACACTTAAAAGATCAAATAGGGAACTAGAGCTTTTATGGTGATACTAGGAAACACAAGTAAACAAGAGACAGAAACTCAAAAACAACAAGGTTGGTTTTCAAGGATAAAGTATATTGCTCTCAAGTTCTATTACAAGTGTTACAAAGCATACCTATAAAATACAAGGACCTGAGATACTTTATACTACATCTTACAGCCGGCCATACTTTGAAGGCCAACTGGAAACACTAATCTAGACAACAAGATCAATGTAAAGTCAAAAGGCAGATTTCCTTTTGACTAGTGACTATGACATGCCATAACTCACATCCTATTGTAATACAAAAAGGATAAAAGTACATAAAGTAGAAAGTTACAGACTCAAGACCTTAATCTACAGTTTCCTAAAGCATGGACCTTTTCACCAACTTGCATAAGTTGGTGAGTCTGCAGAGTGGCAGCCGAAAGTTGGTCAGCTTTTCTAAAAAGTTGTTGATCATAGAGAGCATGTCTTCTCTATCTTCGGAAGAAATCAGTCTTCTATCTTTGAGGCTTCGGAAGAAATTTTCTTCTGAGCTTCGGAAGACTTTATCTTTAGCTTCGAAAGAATTGGTCTTTTGCTTCGGAAGATTTTATACTTAGTGTAATTTCTTTGCAGTGTGTAAAACTTTCGAAGTAACTTCTACCATGCGCAAAGTGTATGCATGCAGGAGACTTCTTGACTGTTTTGTGTGCATCAGCCTCTTTGAAATACCTTACATGATTCGATATGGTGACATCGGGAAAAAATATCTTTTCTTATTCTAACTCTAACAGATTCACCTATATTTAGGAGATTAGACATCAATGCATACACAATCTAGAACAATGAACATGTACTACATGAATATCCATAACTACCACGACTTTTAAAGTCAAGAGTACAAGTATCAATAGCTCTATATTCATTGACGTAACTTGTTTTCATAGCATCATGTGATCATAAAAAAAACTTTAGGAAAGTATACATATAAACAAAAATCCTTATAAGATTTACATACACACCGATAAATTGACGATAGTTCAAATATTAAATTTAATAAAACGTCAATAACATCTTTTTAATTTCAATTAACAATACCAACATGATAAAACTAAAGTAAAAAAATATTGAAATACAAAACTTAATAATTATATTAGCTGTATCAACTAAAAACGCCATTGAGTAAGTGACATTCAATTTATTGAGGCATCATCAATAGTGATTTAATATAACAATACCAACATTTGATGAAACATAATTGAAGAATCACTATGTGACAATTTGAAACTAATATAAAGCATCAACAAATGACGTTCAGCTAATAACTTAATATTAGCTGTTAAGACAATCATTTGTTGATGCTTTATATTATTACCTTCACATAATGTAAATCATAATATTCAATCAATCTGAAAAGGTAACACGAAGACATTATCTTAAGCCATGATAAACACCCATCTTGAGGTGGAATTTGTCCAGTCAACTTATTTATATATTAAGATCCCTTTAAAGGATAGTAGCAAACTTGACTAATTAACTCCACCATCAACCATAACCTAGAAATTCAAGTGCAAACTAATAAAATCAAGCAACAAGAAGATTAATATTTTAGTAGGATAGAGTCATACAGCCTTAGACCTAGCAGATTGGTTATAGCAGTAGAGAAAATCCCAACAATTTGCACCACATATACTTCCTCTGCAATGTAGTTGCAATTTAAAATGTGTTTTAACAATTATAACTTTTACAATACCTATGAGTCATATTATAAATCACTCGTAGTTGTTACATACTTAATCAGGCAGTACTTGCATGTATTTTACACAATGTTCAAATGTCTTTAGGTGTTAAGCATTGCTTAACATCCAACTTCACCCACCCAGCACTTCCTGATTGAACTTATCTAATAGAACAATAGCAGCCTTCATGTCATGGTGGATGATTTATGGGTCACTTGCTCATGCCGATATAATAGATCGTGCATAACTTTAATTAGGATTCTTTTTCAAGCATTCCATTCCAATGATGATTTACCTGAAATTCGAGTATTAATGTTTCAAAAGCAAATAGAAAAATAAACATATGTTTGATTATGTGTCTAAGATTTCTTGAAGAACACAATAGGTCAATACAGACCTTTAAGCCTTGAAGCAACACTACCATTAAACATGAAAGGGTAAACCAGTAGCATTTCCATACGGGTGGCATGGTACCCGATCAATTCTGGTGGACTGCGAGGCTAATGAGCTCCAGCCCCATCTTGGACAATAGTTCAGTTCCATAGAAGCCTTTCAAGCGTTTGATTGCAAACATAGGCGATAGGGCCGTTTCCAAATTTCCCTTTGTAAACATTACCAAGTCCTCCAGCTCCAAGGATGTTTTTTGAAGTTAAGATTGTTGGTTGCATATTAAAGTTCTTTAAATGTGAAGCTTCTGAAGTTGTTAAAGATCATTAGACCCTCTTATGGTTAGTTTAGAAAAGTTTCTACACATTATATGAAGATTGAAGCCTACTGATATTGGGTTGTCAATGCCAAGAAATCTTAGCATGTTTGACTTTTAAGGTTTTTCTAGCTAAAATTTTAGTAGGCACACTTTACAAGTTTAGTATCAAAGTTCTTTAAATGATATCAAGTTTTGCAAACTTAAACATATCTATGAAGTTTTCACTCAAACATCTAAATATTCAGTTTAAAAGTAGATCCACTACAAAATTTTCGATCAGTAGCGGCGACACGTGTCGCCGCTATTACGTGGAAACGTCGCCGCTATTTATTTAAGTTAAAAAATTCTGGTTGACTATTAGCGACGACATGTCGCCGCTAATGGCAACTGTTTTTTTTATGTTTTTTAGTTTCTAGTTTTACTCCCAAATAAATCTAGATTTCTCAATAACATACAAATTTCATACAAATACATCTATATTTCCCAATATCATACAATCATACATAAGTACAAACATAAGTAATTTAGTCATAAAACATAAACATAAGTAGGTTAATCGTAATACGCTATTCAAATGGCTTGATTTAACTACTTCAAAACAAACTTAAACCAGTGACACAATACACTATTCATCCCTCTCGTCTGAATCATATTCTTCGGCTTGATTTGGAGCCTTTTGCGACGCAATTGACTGTGTAATTTGTGACATAAAATCCGCATTTTGAAACAGACTTGAAATTTGATCCTGCAAAACAAAATATAGATTTATATTTTGGCAAAGTATATATCATAATGTAACACATTCAACTTTCAGTATAGTAAGTGTCAATTAATCATGTTGAACCAAACACACTTAATATACTTAGAAAATCCTAAAATTATATCATTTAGACCTATTTTGACCTGTTTAATCTAAAATATAGCAGTGGGGATGGTGCGAATGTGGGGAGGGTGGCGGTGGGGAGGTGCGGTGGCGGTGGCAGTGACGGTGGGGAGGGCCGGTCACGGTTGCGGTGGTGTTGCAGAGGTGCAGTCGTGGTGGTGTAAGTGGATTAGGGCGTGAATGTTTGGGGCAGAAGCATAAGGCCCGGGTAAATGTCTTGACCCATAGCGGCGACATGGTCGCCGCTGTTGGCGTGGTACGAACCAACCCCCGCCGTCTCATCAACGGCCAGAAGTAACTCGAAAGACATGGAACGGATCGCTGATCAATAATGACATGTCGCCGCTGTTGGTGTGGTACGAACGAACCCCCGCCGTCTGATCACGTTGCCGCTATTGAGAACAATTCTTGTAGTGAGAACCATGAAAGAAACATATGAGCACTCTAAAACATAAAAGATAGTATTCTCATTACTTTGTAAATATAAACTTTGTGATAAATGATTAATCTAGGCCCGTCGATTTTATCCGTACCCGATTAACCCGCCCAAACCGACCTCACCCGTACCCGAAGAAACCCGACCCGAACAACCCGTTACCCGAAAAACCCGAAAACCGATTAAACTGATTCTTATTCGGGTCGGGTTTCGGATAGACTTTCAAACCTCAAAAACCCGAATAACCCGAAATCCGAATAACCCGATCAACCCATATTATAATTAAGTAATTTGTATGTATACATTTGTTTAGAGTGTCCAAATTGATCAAATTGTTAGTATACAAATATAAATTTAAACACATTTTATAACTTATAGAAGTAAACTAATTTAAGTCCACTAATTTTATAAAATTTCAAATGAAAACTCACTAAAAAAAACTAAATTAAGTCTATTGTTTAATACCCAAAACCCGACCCGAACAACCCGTTACCCGAACAACCCGAAACCGATTAAACCGATTGTTATTCGGGTCGGGTTTCGGGTAGACTTTCAACATTAAAAAACCCGAACAACCCGAACCGATTAACCCAAAAACAGATTAACTAACCCGATCAACACCCCTAGATTAATCTTTGACAAGTTGCTACTTCATCCTATGTTCTTTACAGAATCATTGCAGTCTATGAACAAATCCTAAAGAATTAAGTTGTTATTTTCTTTAGAAAATCAAATAGCAATGTCTACTCATTTGAATATATAAATATGTACCACACTACCATAAACTTTCCAAAATTAATTTCAGATAATGCATGATCATATATAATAGATTAAATTAACCATTCAGCTAAACATTCAACCAATCTGACTTCTCAAAAAAGTTCACTAAAGTACATCAAAATGCTTATTTCACCAACATCGAATTTAAATACTTGTTTATGAAAGAACAACAAAACAGTTGGTGATGTCTCTTGTGTTCCATACCTTTCTTGAAATGTGCTTAAAATATAAAACAAATCAAAGCCCCTTTTCCACTTAGAAATTCATAAAAGAAAACACAATCACATGAACTCTGATCATTTTTTTAAGCATGACCATGTAAACAAGGAAGGTTCATATGGCACCATTATGATGATTAACTATGAAAACTGGGTCAAAAAATTAGGGTACAGGTTGATGGAAGTTAAACAACGTAACAATTGGACATGCCTACCAATTTTAAGTAGCAAATAAAAGAACTTTCAAACATGAATATACTAACAAGGAAAAACATAAAATGTTATAAATACTTTCAAGCATGATTAAACAATCTGAACCACTTTTACTATAACAACTAATGAGAACTTATATATAACCTTAAAGACCATATTTAGATAGTCACTACCAAAATGCAATGCCAAACACTTACTGAGATGAATGGAAAACATGAATACTAAGGGTGGTGCTTGGTTGATTCCTGCAGAGCTCTTATAGGCAAAATGACATCACCGTTCCATTGATAGCAACCTCTAAATTTGTAGAATAATAGTTATCATATTCATTGCTATAAAGTTCGTTTTATAATAAAAAATGCATCCATGTCCCTTATGTTCTAATTAATGCGAGTTTCACTCATTGCCTAATCTAACCCAGGTTAATATTTGCATAAGGTTGTTATGTCTTTATCATTTCAAATTGCAATCAAAAGTTCAATAAATTAGATACTGATGATGTAAAGAAATAGATGCGGAGCCTATAAACTTCTATGATCCCTTTCTAACAAATGACACTAATACAAATACCTGTTACCTTAACCTGATGAAGCAGTTATACATTCAAGTAAGAATACACCTTCAATTATGTACTATGAAAGGCGAAAACATACATGAGGCTTTATGAGCTTTGGCATCTGTTGATTGTAGCAAAATTTTATTTTAAATTAAATTGAACCAAAGCTTATGGTTAAAGGCAACATATAATCTTCAAGTATGCAGGCCAAAATGCATGAAGTCATAAAAAATGAAAAGTAATAAAATTAGTTTAAAAGGGCGAGCTATGTGTAGAAGGAAAACATATAAAAGTGTAACAATACATAGAGTGTGATGATAAATGACACTAGTTATAAATTGTTGTTTATCTTAAATATGTTTGAGCGAATTATAAAAGAAACAGGGTGAAAAAATTTAGAGAAGCATAATAACACAAAAAATGAAACAAAACTATAATATTATAATCCATTCATGAATAATGAGGAGAAGGGTGGTGCTCAGTTCTAACAAAAGGGCATCAGGAATTTTAGGAATATTGAATAATCTTTTGGTAATTATACAAACAGTAAGTGCTTGATGCTAACTTTCACAAAACATTGGTTATTGCTGTAACCAAATATTCTTATTGTCATTAAGCAGCCGGCGGCGTTGTAAAATAGAAACCAGTTTGTGGAACAATCATAGTTAATGTATAGGAATCTTAGTAAGTGTTGGTTAATCATAGTTAATGTGGTTTTTGTGTGTATCAAACAGCATATTGAAACTTGAAGAATCGTAGTTAATATTAGTTATCTAGAGCAGACTTAGTTAATGATGGTGAGTCAGAGGTATTTTGATTTTTGTGTGTGCATGCTAAACTTGGTTGAACTTAGTTAATGAGAGCCATTACAGATAATGGATGAATCTATGTTTGGAAGTGGGTAGCTTTTGTATTTGTAACACAAATGGGTCATTGTGGGTAATTATTATAACATAGTAGAGTTTAACAAAATGCCAAAAGATTGTAACTGTTGGATTTATAATGTACGGGTACGATTAACTGACGCTACTAACCGAGCTATGACCCGTAAGAGTTACACCTTGGGCAACGAACATTAAAGTCCACTTAATTTTATTAACCGGCGTTTACGAACTATATAAAGTTTAATGATTTATAAAGTTATAAGTTGTTTAATTAAAACGTTTAAGCGTTAAACGTTATTTGTCGCGAGTTTCGATTTGAGAAAAAAAATTGATTTAATTAAATTCATAAATTGGGATCATTAGGGATAAAAGTTATCCTTCACCCAAATTTAATTCAAAATTCTCAAGACAATTTTAAACCAAGTCAATCTCCAATTGACACTTTAAAAAGGAAAATAAAAACTCTTTAGTGAAGGATTTATTTTTCTTGATCGCAAGAAAAGAACACGAGGTAGGTAACCTCCATCTTGAAGTTTTCATTCAGCTGCCATAAAAGCAGCCTTTTTGCTCATCTTCCGGTTAACTGAAAACTCGCGCTTCATGACTATAGGCTATCGTGCACTTGAGTTTGTGTTCGTTCGTTTCCGAGCACTCGTTCGTTGAATCCTCGGTGTCTCAAACGGTTATCTATTAACCAAGGTATATTATATCTTATCAGTAGGTTAATTATATCATGTATTTGCATTGTTTGTAACCTAGATCTTGTTGGGTTCACTCTGGTATTTAATTTCACTCTGCCGCATTATAGATTATTAATCTGATTAATAACTATCAAAATTGTTTTGATAAAAATAACCTAACAAAGATACCACTGAACCCAACAGTGGTATCAGAGCCACGCTTACAACATGCAAATCAGATCCGGTCTTTTAACCGGTTATAAATCACAAACTTTAAAATTATCTAAAGTTTTTGATTTATATTATTTAGAGCAACTTATTTATTTTGGTTATATATTTATTAACCAAAAGTTTACTCGATTTATTTTATTGTGTTTGATACGTAAATCTCGCTATACCCTATGGTTGAATTATTGTATTTTGGTTTGTTTTCGTTTATTTTTGGTTTTTATAGTTTTGGCCCATTTGATGGCTCAAAGTTGTAATAGATTAGGGTTTCTTTTAATATGTATTTATATAAATAATGTAATATTTGAAGACCCGAAGCCAAAACTAGAGACGAGACGAATCAAGAAATCACTGGGAGCTGATGAAGACATCTAGATACACTTAGGTTCATCCTTGTGTTTGTTTTGTGTTGTGACCCCGTGACCTAATTTGATCTTGTTACTTGGCTCTAGCAAGATCAAACAATCATAGCCATAAGATTTACATATTTATTTTGTTATTGTGGTTGCTTTAATCTTGTAATTGTTATAACATGTCAACATAATACTAAACTAATTAAAATATTTTTTTCAATCAAAATAAATAACAAGTTCTATACTTATTTTTACAACTTGTTAAAATATTAAAAAAATAGTTTGTTTTATAAAAGGATGATCAATTAAATTTTCAAATTTAAAATTAGTTTAAATTTCAAAACTTGAAACTTGATAATTTTGAATTAAAATTAGTTATCTAAGATAACTAGATAAGTTTTCAAATTTAAAATTAATTTAAATTTCAAAACTTGAAACTTGATAATTTAAAATTATCAACTTATTTTAATAGGATAAACATATAAGTTTTTTAATTTAAAATTAATTTAAATTTCAAAACTTAAATCTTGATAATTAAAAATTCTTAACTTAAAATTGATTGTCTATCTCGCTTTAAACCTAGTTTTAATAGGGTACTAAAATCTAGTGTCCCGAGAGATGAAAGGGTTCGTCATTTGTTATCACGAACTAAATATTGTAAAATTGGATGTTACAACACACGTATGACTTAATCATTCGTTGTGTTTGACCCTATTCGGTAAACAATAAAATTGGATCCCATAGATAAAAATTAATAGTCTATGCCACCCTACTATTAGGAACACTTGAAATATTAAGCGAAACATTAGTGTTTGGAGCCACTGCACCGCACTTGATGAATAGTTTATTATTTCAAGGCGCAAGGGTTTCGTTGACACATCCGGCCCTTCCACACATACCTATGTATGGATTACAGAAGAGGCTGATGCACCCAAAACACTCAAGGTGCTTCCTGCATGCATGCACTTTTTGCATGGTGAAAGTTACTTCGGAAGTTTTACACACTACAAAGAAAATTCTCTATGTTTACAATCTTCCGAAGCCAAAGACCAAATCTTGCGAAGCCAAAGATGAAGTCTTCCGAACTTAGAAGACAAAGTCTTCCGAAGCCATGAAGATAGAAGACTGATTTCTTCCGAATACAGAGAAGACATGCTTTCTCTGATCAACTTTTTCAGAAAGCTGACCAACTTTCCGTTGCCACTCTAAAGACTCACCAACTTACACAAGTTGTTGAAAAGGTCCATGCTTTAGGAAACTGTAGATTATGGTCCTGAGTCTGTAACTTTCTACTTTATGTACTTTTATCCTTTTTGTAATATATTAGGATGTGAGCTATGACATGTCATAGTCACTAGTCAAAAGGCAATCTGCCTTTTGACTTTACATTGATCTTGTTGTCCATATTAGTGTTTCCAGCTATACTTCAAAGAATGGCCAGCTGTAGGATGTAGTATAAAGTATCTCAGGTCCTTATATATTATTTTCTATGTTTTGTAACACTTGTAAAAGAACTTGAGAGCAATATACTTAATCCTTGAAAACTATTCTATTGTTGTTCTTAGTTTTGTTTCACTTGCTTGCTTGTGTTCCTTAGTATCATACCAAGGTTCCAGTTCCCTATTTGATCTGTTAAGTGTTTTAAGTCTCTTCTCATCATGAAACTGATTGTATTGAACCCCTTCAACGATCCTTCAATTGGTATCAGAGCTTTCCAGGCTCTTGATTGTAAGATCTCACCATCTTAGATCTCTCAGTTTTCACAAAACACTTAACAACTCAAATGGCAGCTCTCACAAAGGCTGATTTGGAAACTAGCACTATGACAAAGTCTACACTGATCACTCCTGAAGACTTTGATACTTGGTGTCCAAGAATGGAACGATTCATCAAGTCACAAGACTCCAGGATGTGGGAATCTATTGTCTCTAGACCTTACATTCCATGCACCTCTTCAGCTGCTTCTGGAGGTGGCATGATACCAAAAGAGGTAGCTAACTTCTCTAAAGAAGATAGAAAGAAGATTGATATCGACCAAAAAGCCATGACCGCCCTCCAAACTGCTCTTCTAAACTCCATTTACAGGGCTTCAAGAAGTGTAAAACTGCTAAGCAGTTATGGGATGCACTGAAGCTGATGTATGAGGGGTCCTCTTAAGCAAAAAAGAACAAAAAGGACCTCTTGAAGCAGCAGTTTGAGAATTTCACCTACAAAACAGGCGAAACCATGACTCAACAATACTTCAGGTATGTTGAGATTGTGGACACTCTAATGGATGTTGGAGTAAATCTTGAAAACAGGGACATCGTAAGAAAGTTCATGTCCTCTATTCCTAGACAGTGGACCCATTACTGTGTTGTTATCAAGAGGACTGAGAACCTCAAGACTCTTACTCTTACAGAGTTGTATGGTATTCTCAGTGGCTACCAGATGGAGATGAACATGCAAAATCCATCTGGTAACTCCAGCAATGAGTAGAGTTCAGCCCTTCATGTGGTTGAAAGGGATTGCAGAGAACCATAACATCATCTCATCTACTACCCTAACAACTCACAAAAGGGTCCTTTCATCACCTTTCCTGAGGCACCAAGGGAGAGCTACATCCAAGGAAGTCCATTCCAAGAGACAAGCTCTTCTCATGATTTTGTGTCTGCTGACGAAAGTTAAGGCAACTTTCTCTTCACCCTTTAAGACGTGGACTGTATCCATCCAGATGATCTGGAGTATATGGAGATAGTCCAGCAGATTGCTCTTCTCACTAACAGAGCCAAGAAGTTCTACAAGAGAACAGGGAGAAAGTTTCCTATCAATGCAGCCAGTGGAAAGTTTGGACTAGAAAAAAGCAAAGTGAAGTGTTTCAATTGTAACCAAATGGGACACTTTGTTAGAGAGTGCAAGGCACCTAGAACTAGTGGTGGCCAAGCACAAACCAGACCAAACTACACAGAAGGAGCCACCCAGAATGAGAAGCCAAAGCAGCAAGCTGCAGTTGCTGTTGAAGAAGGAGGCTTTGACTGGAGCTTTCAGGTTGAAGATGCATCCCCAAACCAAGCACTGATGGCAGATCATGATGAAGCAAGGTATTGGAACATCTTTATACTCCTGAATGTATTGCTAAAGTTAACAGATATAAGTCCTATAACTTAGAGATGAGATCTGATCTTGAGTTTTTAAATATCTTAAAATCTAATTTTAAAAGAGCTGAAAATAGGTATAAACTAAAAATAGAAGATTTAGAGAAAAAGATTTCCACTCTTAAACATGAAAACAAAAACTACAGTACTCAGATCAAAGATCTCATCACTAAGTTAACTGAATGCCAGGCTGAGCTTGTGATCAGCAAAGCCCGGGCAGAAAAATGTGTTCTTGAAGAAGAGACCTTCAAGAACATGATATCCTCATCCTTGCATGCCAAAGTTTGTTTTTAGAATAAGTAGGGACTAGGATCTACTAAGATAGCTCCTCCACACTCTTTACTATCTGTAAGATCTCCAAGGTGTGGAACTTATGAAGATGAGCTTCCCCTCATAAACCCCATGAGTGAAGAGGATGAAGAGGAGATAGTGAAGGATGGATCTGAGAAGAGTGAGGAAGAACATCCGAAGAAGGGTCACTATTCTTCTAAGGAGAGAAATGCAGTTGGGATGACCAAGTCCAAGAGAAAGAACTTGATCAGAAGAGCCAAGAGAAAGTCCAAGAAAATTCAAGAGATCAAGGCCACTTTCAACTCTAAGCAGAAACAAGTGTTCATCTCTATAGGATTTGAAGTGGTAAAGACTGAAGACTTAACTATGAATCCTAGTACCAGGGATTCTAGTTCTTGTCAAACTCATCCCAGCAACAAGAAAAAGGCTGATCAGTTGTGTACCACTACTACACAGCCTGAACCATCCATATACAACAGCAAGTCACACTCTAAACGGCTTACTACTTCATCTGTGAAGATGAAGATGGTGATGAAAAATGATCAAGATCAGTATTGCTCTCAAAAGAAGACACTCAAAAGAATGCAAATGGATTGTATCATGTGTGGCAGTACTACTCATCTGGCTAAGGATTGCATTTACAATCCTAAGAGCACTATCCACATGATCAAGAAGAAAACTTCTGAGAAGACCAAGAAGAAGCCATCTTCTGAAGGAAAATCTTTTCCTTTTGGGAGCTCCAAAATGAAGAAGAAGACAAGTGAAAACTTGCATTCGGAAGAAAAATTGGTCTCGGAAGAAAGGAATGCTTCCGAAGTACTGAAGCCTGCTGCAGTGATAGCAAGATCTTCCGAAGGTACAGTCTCCAAAACTTTCGAAGTTGTTAAAACTTCTGAAGTGTTGAAGGTCAAGTCTAAGCTTCCAAAGGTGGTGTGGAAAACAAAGAAAGACCATGTGACTGAAAGTTCTTCATCAACAACAGCTGTTGGTCCACAAAGCTTGAACATAAGATCAATTACTGTTGCATTGTCTTCAGTTGATGTTAATGAGCCCAAGACCAACAAGGCTTGGGTTTCCAAATGTAACTAATCATCTTTTTTTGTGCAGGAACAGCTAAAGACCAACAGGAATGTATGGATCATTGACAGTGGCTGTTTCAGGCACATGACAGGCAATGGCTCTCTACTCCAAAATTTTGAGAAAATTGATGGAGGGCCTGCTGCTTTTGGAGGAGACGCAGGAGGTTACATTACTGGAAGGGACATGGTCATAAATGGTAAGCTCAATATTAAGAAGGTAAATATTGTTAAGGAGCTTGGATATAATTTACTGAGTGTATCCTAATTTTGTGATCAAAGACACAATATGCTCTTTACTGACCATGAGTACATTGTACTCAAGCCCGGGGTGGTCATTCCTCAGGAGCACATACTGCTCAGGGGCCCCACGAAAAGGAACATGTACAAAATGGACTTGCAGGAAACTTTTCCTTCAGGAGAAGTGTCTTGCTTTCTATCTAGAGCAAATAGTGATGAGTCTTTTCTCTGGCATAAAAGAATGTGCCATGTAAACTTTAAAAAATGAATAAATTAATTAAGAATGATTTGGTAACTGGAATGCCAAAGAAAGAGTTTACAAGTGATGATCATTGTGTTGCATGCCTTAAAGGGAAGCAACACAAAGTATCTCAAGAGTCAAAGGAAAGAAATTCCATCACTACTCCCCTACACTTGTTACATATGGATCTTTTTGGCCCCACTAGTGTAATAAGTCTAGGAAGGACCTCATAATGTTTAGTGATCACAGATGATTTCACTAGATTTACTTGGGTCTTTTTCCTTAGAACTAAGGATGAGACTCTTGAAATCTTGAAGAATTTCATTCTGAAGATTAAGAATCAATCTGATCACAAGGTCAAGATCATAAGATGTGATCAAGGAACTAAATTTAAGAACCAAATCCTTGATACAATTTCTGATGAAAAGGGTATTACAAGACAATATAGTGCTGCCAGGACTCCTCAGCAAAATAGTGTTGCTGAGAGGAGAAACATGACACTAATTGAAGCTACAAGAACCATGTTGTCTGACTCTAAACTGCCTATCCCCTTTTGGGCAGAAGCAGTGACACTGCTTGCTATGTGCAGAACAGAGTTTTAGTAGTTAAGACTCATGGTAAGACTTCTTATGAACTGTGGTACAAAAGGAGACCTTTCATTGGTTTCCTCAGATCATTTGGATGTCCTTGCATAATCTTGAATACCAGAGATCAGATAGCCAAATTTGATGAGAAATCCGATGATGGATACTTTATTGGATACTCTTCTCAAGCTACGGCTTATAGCGTATACAATCTCAGAACTAGAGTAGTTGAGGAGTCAGCCAATGTGACTTTCAATGAACACACTCCTTGTGTGAGAGGTTCTGGTCCAAATTAACTGTTTGATCTTAATTTAGTTACCAACTGTTTTAACAAGTCTTGTGAGGATGTTTCAAGATCTACACGTAGTTTATCAACAGAAGATCCTGACCCAAGATTTGAGCTGAGAAGACCTTCAAATCAAACTACTTTAGCACCAGTGGTAACAAATTCTGCAGTTGGAGCTCCTATTAACACAACCATGACAAATACAGTTGATACATCTGAGGTGCCTTCAAATTCCAGCTCAGAGGCATAAAAATTAAAGGAAGGAGCTTCAAATATAGAAGGAAATGGTAGTGGTGACAGTGATCAAGAATTTCTTGATGCTGACAATCACTCCATGGAAGACAACATCAATGATGTCACACACTCATTGGATCAAGTCTCTCTTGATAAGTGTGCTGATGTGGTGGGAGAATCTTCACTGCCTTATCAAAATTTTTCAAATTTAGATCTCTCAAATCAACTTACTATGATCTCTCAAATTAGGATCCACAAGTCTCAACCCACCACAAACATCATTGCATATGTAGAAAAGGAGGTAAGAACAAGAGGACAAACCCATGACAAAAATGTTTGTCTTTAGTCTTGTTTCCTATCCGAAGTAGAGCCAAAGAAAGTTGAGGAGGCTTTAAAGGATGGAAGTTGGGTTGAAGCTATGCAGGAGGAGCTACTTCAATTCAAAAGGCAAAAGGTTTGGAACCTAAGTCCTCTTCCTTTAGGAAAAAGTACCATAGGAACCAAGTGGGTGTTTAGAAACAAGAAGGATGATAGAGGACTTGTCATCAAAAACAAGGCAAGACTAGTTGTTCAAGGGTATACTCAAGAGGAAGGGATTGATTACACTGATGTCTTTGCTCCAGTAGCAAGACTTGAAGCTGTCAGGATATTCCTAGCTTTTCCTGCATCCAAGAATTTCAAGGTCTACCAACTTGATGTCAAGTGTGCTTTCTTATATGGGGTGATTGATGAAGAGGTGTATGTCAAAAAACCACTTGGCTTTGCAGATCCAGATCTTCCTGATTATGTCTGCAAGCTTGATAAAGCTCTTTATGGACTGCACCAAGCTCCAATGAAGTGGTATGAGACTCTATCTCAGTACCTATGTCAACATGGCTACAGAAGGGGTACTATAGATGGAACTCTCTTCATCAAAGGAACAGGAAATTACTTAATGTTGGTTCAAGTTTATGTAGATGACATTATCTTTGGGTCAACTAATCCAAAGCTCTGCAAGGACTTTGAGAAGAAGATGAAGAATAGATTTGAAATGAGTGCCATGGGAGAACTCAATTTCTTTCTAGGAATTCAAGTGAAGCAAGTTGACAATGACATCTTCATAAGTCAGTCAAAGTATGTTCAAGACATACTAACAAGATTCAGCATGACTGACTGTAAAGTTGCAAAGACACCCATAGCAAGAAACCACTCCCTTGGACCTGATCTTAAGGGGGAGTGTGTGGATGTGCATATCTACATGGCTATGATTGGGTCTCTTATGTACCTCATACCCAGTAGGCCTAATATCATGTTTGTCACATGCATTTGTGCCAGATATCAAGCCAACCCCAGGATGTCACACCTGGTTGCTGTCAAGAGAATTCTAAGATATCTCAAAGGTGCTCTATCTCTAGGCCTTCGGTACCCAAAGAATTCTGACTTCAATCTATATGCCTATATAGATAGTGACTATGGTGGCTACAACATGACTGCAAAGTCTACATCAGGGGGATGTCAATTTCTTGGTGGACGGATAGTCTCATGGCAATACAAAAAATAATCTTGTGTATCTGCATCCTGGTGAAGCTGAATACATTGCTGCTGCTAGCTGTTGTGCTCAAGTGCTTTGGATTCAAAATCAGATGCTAGACTATGGATTCAACTTCAAAGAGACTACCATCCACATAGACAACAATAGTGCCATCTCTATTACAAAGAATCCTGTGCAGCACTCAATGGCTAAACATATCAACATCAGGTATCATTTAATTAGAGATAATTTTGAAAAAGGGTTAATCAAACTAGTCAAAGTTAACACAAATGAACAATATGTTGATCTATTCACCAAAGTTTTTGATAAATAGAGATTTAAGTATCTTATATCAGCTATTGGGATGATTAACTTTGAGTAGCTTTTTCTTAAACTTAAATTCAATATTATTTATAAAATCTGTGTGTCCTAATTTGTCTATTTTATCACATTCATAAGCCCCTAACTATCTTGGAAGAAGAGTCTTTTAGAAAATATTCCTTAGATTTTTGAAAATTTTGAACATATTTCTTTTCGAAAGTTAATAAGTTGCCTTCGGAAGAAAATTATGTCTTTAATATCAAATAACTGCTTATGTTAATTTACCTTGGGAAGAAATTTTTTTTAACATCTTCCGAAGCTGAATTTACTCATAAGTAGTCATATGCTATAAAAGAACAACTTTCTTCCGAAAGTACTTATGTCTCTGAAGTGAGAAATACTTTAAATATTTTTCTTCCGAAGCAGAATTTTTAAAACTCTTAGAAATATGTTCCGAAGCCAAATTGGCTTCGGAAGCTTTTATCAAAACTTTCGAAGCCAAATTACCTTCGGAAGATTTTCGACTTCCAAGAAATCTACTTTTGGGCACTTTTTCAGAGGAGGGACCGACATCTGGATTTTAAAGTTTATCCATTCGTATTAACTTTGTCTAAAATCTATTTCATATAAATATTCAACGGTTTCCTCCTCTTTCACTTTTCTCTTTTCATCTGCAACCTCTTTGTAACATAAATTCACCCACAAACCGCCTTTGTTCTTATCTTCCTTCACGACAAAGCTTACTCAAATGGCCAACCAAAATCGTAGAAATCAACCCGATTTCTCCATGCAACTTCATAGGCAACACAATCAGGTTGCTCTGTTGAACTCTGAGAAAGATCCTGTTTTCTTAGAGGTGTGTCGTTTTCTTTCTTTGACCAACTACTTCACCTCCCTCACCATTGATCCTCCACTCTATGAGGATCATCTTCTGGACTTCTGGCGGACCTGCCAAGAGGTCACCATTAATGGGGAGAATGCAATGTATGCCACAGTGCAGCGGAGGAAAATCTTCATCACTCCGGCCATCATCAACTCTTATCTTTAGCTGGATGATGCAGAAGGTGATTTGTCCTTTCCCAAATCTGTTGTAAACCAATCCTTTGAGCAGATGGGCTATGAGGGAGATTTCTCAGTCTGAACCTTCAGGAAAGGGAAGGTCTCATCCTAGTGGAAGTACCTCCTCCATGTTGTCATACACAGCTTATCCAACAAGCATGGAGGATGGGACAAGATTCCTGAAGATCTCTCCTTCATAGTTCATGGACTGGTTCAGGGGGTCAAGTTCAGGTATTCACACTTTGTCTACCTAAATCTTCTTGCTAACTTGGACTCCCTAGAATACTACATGTTTCCTAGATATGTCCAGCACATTCTTAAGTGTGAACTGGGCTCACAGTTGAGGGGAACAGGTAGAATTCTTAAACTGGGATAGATGAAGCCCGACATCTTTAAAATCATGAAAAAACCAGCTGTGGGATTCTCTGGGGTAGAAACAGCCCTTGTCCCTAAAATGTTAGTGCTCATTGCTCAAAGTGACAACCTAGCAGCACCAGCTAGTGTTGAACCCACACCTACTATCTCCCAACCATCATCTCACCCTAGAATAATCATCACGTACTCAAGAAAACACAAACGAACCTCTGCTCAAGCTATTCAGTCTTAGCAGGCCCCTATATTACCACCCATGTAAGAGGAAGTGGACACTGGAGCTCCCACTTCCCTTGAGGAACAAACCACTCCCATTTCTCATATTATCAGTGCTGAGGTTCCTCATGCTCAGCCTGATGAGCTCATCACCCAAACAGCCTTAGCCTTCACTCAGAGTCACAAAACTCAAGTGAACAACTGTCAGGGGACAGTTACCATCCCTATCCTCTTGATCTAAATCAGCCAATCCCAAACCTTGAATTCTATGATGATGAAGACATGGGATTCAGCGAGTACCATGAGTCTCTCTTATCCACCCTTGCTCAAGGAGAGATGAGTGCTCCTGCCACTTCCATGTCTAGCCCACATCATCCACCCCATACTGAGGTGGATCTCCCTGAATAATTTCAGGAGATCCATATGGAAGAGGCTCTCACTATTGCTAGTGATTACATCATTAAGATCTCAACCATGGCAACTCAACCTATTGACACTTCACCTGAAGCTGTTAGTGAACAGAGGAAATCCAGCAGCCAAGAATACTATTTTGGTGATGAGAAAGAGGATATCAGTCTAATTCTCTCATCCCCCCATGATTCTTCAACTGAAGAATCATGGGAGTCTGAAACTAAAGGTGCAACAACTTGAACAACTATGAACCTCTTTAGTCTCCAAGGTCAGTCACTTGGAATCTCAAGTGACTACGTTACAGAAGAGGGTCAATGACCAGCAACTTGAGATCACTGATCTCAAGGGCAAGTTAGCTGAGAGACCAATAAGACAAACTCAACCAGGTCCATAAGAACCTGTGGAAGTAGTGGACTTGATCTCCAGCTCACCTATGCAAGTGGGTGATGCTACCAAGAAGGGGTAGAAAATCTCTACAACCACAGAGCCTGGGAGTTCTGTTCTGAGTATGTACAATGAGGACTCACCACCCGCACTTGCAGTTGTCCAGACTCAACAACTTCCTCAGGCTCACACTGATGTGGAGGCCATAATTCAACAGCTATTTGAGGAAGGAATTCCAATGGCCATGTCTGCCCCATCCTACCCTACTGAAATTTAAATAGTGGGATGGTGGTATGACAGCTCAAGAATGGCATTAGTGCTCTCAAGATCTCAGAGGCAGCTGGAGCTCTTCAACTTTCAAACCCTGAGATTCCATGAGGGTATGAACTTAGTTAACTTGCCACTTGTCAACCCAAGCCAAAACAGACAGGTTGGCAGGTTAGCTGAGAAAATTCAAGATTGGGTGCTGCAGGAATTTAGACAAAGAGCAAGATTATATAGACAGAGGCTAGCAGGGAAAACTGTTGGTCAACTGGATACTGAGAAGGACCCTAAGATTAGTTTTGAAGGGGAAACCTCAGTTGAAGGCCCAGTAGTAGAACCTATAAACCTTGAGACTGTCTCACCCTCAGCACCTAGTACCCTCAGTGAAACACCTGCAGTTGAAGGTGTATCACAACCTCTCTCTGGCCAGAGCTCAAGCTCATCACAACCATCAGAAGGCCAAAGCTCTCTCCACCCTGAGTCATACATGCCAACAATTGCCAAAGGGAAAAGGAAAATGACTCCTGAGGAGATTTAGGAGGAGAAGAGAGAGAGGAAGAGGAAGACCGGGGAGAGAAATCTGGAGAAGTCCCAAGCTTTATGCAAGTTGCAATCAGGGCTGCTCACAGGCTTGACACTCAGAATGATGAGTTAAGAGCAGCCAGATTGAACTATCTGGGACTAAGAAATTACAATATAGATGAAACCATCTCTCTACCCTTGGCAGAATTAGATGAACTGGCAGACAGAAAGTTGTATAAAGAGAGTAAGGAGGCTGAGGCTGCAAAACTGCTCCTCAAAATTAAGGAAGAATAAAAAAAAAAGAAACTTCAGAAAGCTCGTGTCCTCTCTCTAGTTCAAGAAAGCCTGAGAAGGAGTCTGTGGCTGTTCAAGGGGAACAAACTCAGATAGGCAAAGAACAAGAAAGACAAAAGATGATAGCCTATCTGAATGCCATAGGACTCTATCAGGCAGCAGCTCTCAACCCTTTCTCATATGAGTACATTAAGTTTGAGTACCTCAAACAGCTTGATTAAGAAGCTCAAACTCAAAGAAAAGCTATCAAGAGGAAGATGAGAGAGGAGGCTGCTAAAACAAGAGCCACCATCAGAGCACAAGAAAAGAAGTCTGCTGACAGACTAAAGATGGTGAGTTTCTTGAAGCTGTATGGGTTCTCCGGAAGAAAACTTGGTCTTATGTCTCTATCCACAATGGATGAGCACATTAGAAGGATCAAGCAGAAGATAAAGGAAGGTTAGCTTGTTGACTTGCATTCTCCACCAAGTTCAGTTGTACCTGAAGTTAAGGTGAAGGTTGAACCACAAGAGACAACACAACCTGATCCTGAAGCTACATCCAAGCCAACTTCATTTTCTAACCCACAGCAGGGTTCTGAACCCCCTTCTTCTGAACAAATAGGGGATAAGGACCCAACTAAGGAGATTAAAGAAAGCACAACTAGCAATGCAGGCCACTCTCTTCAGTTGAAATATAGAAAGAGGAAAAGGATGGCTATCAGAAGGGAAAAGAAGAAGAAAAGGAAGTCCAAGGCATCCACCCCAGAACCTCATGTTGAATCAGAGCATCCTGAGTAAGACCCATGTAGAGCCTTTTACATCAGGAAGACCCATCCTGTCCTGGACATTTGCTGCTAATCCAGATAGATGGTATGTCATCAGAGATCAAAGTGGTCAAGATGTCTATCTCTAGCAGGACATGCTTGATCTACCTCTGCATGATCTTTTTGATATGAGAAGATACTATGAAAGTCTGAATGATCCGGATCAATTGATGAAGAAAGGAATGCTTCTGATCCTAATGAGGACTGTCAACTACTAAAGAACTTCTCTGTTTTGTTAGCATCAGCCTAGGGGGAGTTTGTAAGGATTATAGAAGAGGCTGATGCACCCAAAACACTCAAAGTGCTTCCTGCATGCAAGCACTTTGTGCATGGTGAAAGTTACTTCGGAAGTTTTACACACTGCAAAGAAAATACTCTAAGTGTAAAATCTTCCGAAGTCAAAGACCAAATCTTCCGAAGCCAAAGATGAAGTTTTTCGCAGCTTAGAAGACAAAGTCTTCGGAAGCCATGAAGATAGAAGACTGATTTATTCCGAAAACAGAGAAGACATGCTTTCTCTAATCAACTTTTTTAGAAAACTGACCAACTTTTCGCTGCCACTTTGAAGACTCACCAACTTACACATGTTGGTGAAAAAGTCCATGCTTTAGGAAACTGTAGATTATGGTCTTGAGTCTGTAACTTCCTACTTTATGTACTTTTATCCTTTTTGTAATATATTAAGATGTAAGCTATGGCATGTCATAGTCACGAATTTGCCTTTTGACTTTAAATTGATCTTGTTTTCTAGATTAGTGTTTTCAGCTGGCCTTCAAAGTATGGCCAGCTATAGGATGTAGTATAAAGTATCTCAGGTCCTTGTATCTTATTTTCTATGTTTTGTAACACTTGTAAAAGAACTTGAGAGCAATATACTTAATCCTTGAAAACCATTATGTTGTTGTTCTTAGTTCTGTCTCACTTGCTTGCTTGTGTTCCTTAGTATCATACCAAGGTTCAGTTCCATATTTGATCTGTTAACTGTTCTAAGTCTCTCCTCATTGTAAAACTGATTGCATTGAACCCCTTCAACGGTCCTGCAACCTATTTTAGGATGCCTATTACTTTTCTCTCTTGTTTCGTGCCATAACTGTTTGGAGAGATAAGTAGGCATAGATGAGGCTAAACGTATCAATGCATTGACAAATGTTGTCATTGCGGCCTCATATTCGAGAGTTGTGTAGTATTAACAATTGACAAACGTTGTCAGTCTGTCTAATCACTTACTAATGTTGTGTGCCCCAGCTGCCTTTAGTAATTGACCAAGCCAGATTCTCATTACTTATTTAGAATTAATGTAAATGGGTCATTAATTAAATAAGGAAATAATGCATCGAAAATACTAATTAATTTATTTTGCTTATTTAAACAGATGTCTTTAGAAATCAATAACTTCTTCATTCTCAAGTCCATACTTAAGGAAGAGAAACTTGATAACACCAACTTTCTCGCATGGCACCGCAATCTAAGAATTGTTCTTATGATGGTGAAAAAGCTCTATGTACTAGATAGCGCTGTTCCCAACGAGCCTGAAAATAATACAGCCGCTGCGCGTAAAACTTGGGAAAAATTTAAGGAGGATGCCGATGAGGTAGCCTGTCTTATGTTAGCCACCATGTTCCCTGATCCCCAGAAGAACATGGACGACATGGCTGCATTTGACATGGTTGAGCAACTTAAAGGCATGTTTCAGAAACAAGTCCGACAAGAATGCTATGATAATATGAAGCAGCTGATATCCTGCAAAATGCAAGAAGGCTCGTATGTTAGTGCTAATGTGCTTAAAATGAAAGGGTACATCGACCAAATGGTCAAACTTGGTTATCCCATGCAAGGTGAAATGGCAACAGACTTCATTTTGAACTCTCTCCCAAGCTCTTTGACCAGTTCGTAATCAACTTCAATATGAATGCATGGGTAAAAACTATGGCTGAACTCCATGGTATGCTCAAAACTACTGAGCAAAATATACCAAGTAAGACTAAGCAACTGCTAATGGTCAGATCTACTTGTGTTAAAAAGCCTAATCCCAAGAAAAGAGGTTATAACAGCAAAGGTAAGGAAAAAGGTTGTTGCTGCCAAGCCTGCCACCAACAACAAACAGCTAGCTACTAAAAACAAAGCGACACTCAATCCTGAGGATCGCCACTGCTTTGAATGTAATAAGATGGGGCATTGTAAACGTAACTGTCCTAACTATCTAGCTAAGCTGAGGGCATAGAAGGCCAATGGTGAAGACACTTCTTCAGGTATTCTCATTTATGTTATAGAACTTTTTACTGCTTCCAGCAACACATGGATATTTGATACTGGATGTGGTTACCACACCATTAATGTCTTGCAGGAGCCTGAGAAGTGGAAGAAACTGAAACAAG
Source organism: Flaveria robusta (assembly GCA_025506415.1). Taxonomy (NCBI): domain Eukaryota; kingdom Viridiplantae; phylum Streptophyta; class Magnoliopsida; order Asterales; family Asteraceae; genus Flaveria; species Flaveria robusta. Next base: position 10,013,331 of record CM046476.1, on the reverse strand, counting down.
GCAACATGGAGCTTGTTGTTGGTGAAAGGAAAAGAAAACCAGTTCTAGCAACTGGTACATATCATCTTTCTAGTCCATCTGGTCTTGTAATTACTTTAGATAATTGTTTATTTGCTCCTAGTTTGACTAGAAACATTATTTCAGTTTCTTTATTGTTTGAACAAGGATTCAAGTACGTTTTTAATAATGCTTTTATTTCTGCCTACTTGAATGATGTTTTTTATTTTGAGTCTAAACCTCGAAATGGAATTTATGAGATTGATGTTCACACAAACAATAACATATATAATCTTTCAAAGCGTATCAAATCTTGAATTAATGATGCATATCTATGGCATTGTAGACTTGGCCACATAAGCAAGGCTCGTGTGAAAAGGCTTCAGTCTGAAGGGATTCTTGAATCCACAGGAGAGGAATTCTTTGATGAATGCGAATCTTGCTTAGCTGGCAAACTCACAAAGGATCCTTTCACCCATGTTGGTGAACGGGCCAAGGATCTTTTAGCACTCCTACAGTCAGATGTATGTGGTCCTTTCAGGACTATGTCTAGAAATCATGATAGATACTTCGTTACAATTATTGACGATTATAGTCGATACTCCTATGTCTACCTTATGAAGCATAGACATGAAACTTTTGAAAAGTTCAAAGGGTAGAAAACCAACTTGGTAAGACTATCAAGGTACTTTGATCAAATCGAGGTGGAGAATACCTAAGTCAAAAGTTCACTAATCATCTAAAAGGATGTTGAACTGTTTCACAGTTCACTCCACCCGGCACACCCCAACTTAATGGCGTGAATGAGAGGATAAATCAAACCCTACTTAATATGGTTCGATCGATGATGTGTAGAACTAACTTACCTCACTCCTTTTGGAGTTATGCTCTTATTACCGTTGCCCGCCTTGTCAATCTGGCGCCAACTAAAAAGGTAGACAAAACCCCATATGAGATATGACAAGGGTATAAACCCAATTTGTCTTACCTAAGAGTATGGGGATGTGATGCTTATGTCACCAGCGAGTCTGATGACAAGCTAGATCCTAGAGGCGAAAAAGTTATTTTCGTCGGATACTATAACAGAAGCAAATATTACTTTTTCCATTCTGATGCAAATATGATTTCCATCTAAAAGGAATGCATATTTTCTCAAGAAAGAGTTTCTTGATCGAGGAACTAGAAGTAATATCATGGATCTTAAAGAAATTCGAGAACCACAAATAAACGCTAATGAAGTCGGTGTGTCTGAATAACAAGAAATTGTTGCTGATTCAGACATAAACACAAGCGTTCGCAGAAGTAGCAGAACTCGCAAAGAACGTGACAGATATTTTTGGAATTTACAGGGTCTCGAGGTTCTGGTAGTAGGTGATTCTGGTGATGAACCTACTAACTACAAGTCTGCTATCTCAGATTCGGAATTTGCGAAATGGCTAGATGCCATGAATGTCGAGATGCAATCTATACATGACAATCATGTCTGGGACTTGGTTGAGCTACCCTCTGGTTCACGAGCAGTAGGGAGCAAATGGATTTTCAAGAGAAAAACTGACATGCATGGAAATGTACACACCTATAAAGCACAGCTAGTAGCGAAGGGTTTCACTCAAACTCAAGGTGTTGACTATGATGAAACTTTCTCGCCCGTTGCTATTATAAAATCAATTAGGATATTACTTGCCATAGCTGCGTACTATGATTACGAAATATGGCAAATGGATGTCAAAACCGCTTTTTTAAATGGACATCTCTCTAAAGATGTCTATATGGTTCAGCCTGATGGTTTTGTTGATCCAAAATATCCAAACAGAGTGTGTAAAATGATTAAGTCTATTTATGGACTTAAACAGGCATCTCGTAGCTGGAATCTTCATTTTGATCAGAGAATCTTGGAATTCGGTTTTGTCAAAAGTGAAGATGAGCCTTGTGTTTACAAAAAGGCTAGTGGGAGCACTATATCATTCCTCATATTATATTTGGATGATATACTAATCATTGGAAACAACATCCTTATGCTTTACAAAGTTAAACAATGGTTGGGAGCTTGTTTCGCAATGAAAGATCTTGGAGAAGCTGCTTACATTCTAGGAATCAAGATCTATAAGGATGGATATAAGCGGCTTCTAGGGCTTAGTCAAAGCACATACATAGATAAAATGATGACACGTTTTAAGATGGAAAACTCCAAGAAAGGAGGAGTTCCTATGACTAAAGGTACTGCGTTGAACAAATCACAATCTCCTTCAACGGACATTGATATGAAGCGAATGGAAAAGATTCCATGTGCTTCAGCGATTGGTTCTATCATGTATGCTATGTTGTGCACTAGACCTGACGTCTCGTCTGCTTTAAGCATTACCAGCCGTTATCAATTGAACTCTAGCTTTGCCCATTGGATTGTAGTTAAGAACATTCTTAAGTACTTGAGAAGAACTAAAGACATGTTCTTAATATTTGGAGGAGTTGAAGAACAGCTCACTGTAAGGTGTTACACTGATGCTAGTTTTAAAACTGATCGAGATGACTCTCGTCATAATTTGGTTTTGTATTCATACTTAATGGTGGAGCCATCTCCTGGAAAAGTTCCAAGCAGAGTGTGATGGCAGATTCCACTACTGAATCTGAATACATTGCAGCATCTGATGCTACAAAGGAAGCTGCTTGGATGAAGAAGTTCATAGCCGATCTTGATGTGGTTCCAAGTATTCGGCAACCAATTGAGATATTTTGTGATAACACGGGTGCTATTGCTCAAGCCAAAGAGCCCAGATCTCATCACAAGGCCAAGCAAATTCAGAGGAAGTTTCACTATACCCGGGAGATAGTGAAACAGGGAGACATCATGATAAGCAAAATAGACACAAATCAAAACCTAGCAGACCCATTCACTAAGCCCATGACTCAAGACAAGCATGATTAGCATAGGGATGCGATCGGGCTTGGATTAGCTAGTGATATGTTTTGATTTAGTATTTGGATGTACGAACATTTAACAGTTATAATCTTGAATTCATTGATTTACTTATTTAAATGCAATTATGAATCTTATAACTGTGTTTGATTTTAATATGTTTAATCCATGAATATTGTATTCTAAATTATCCATAGTCGATCAGACTTGTGGGAACAATTCTGAAATAAGACTATTCTGAATTTAGACTCAAAGAGTTGACTTCTAAATTCACAGACCTCATTATGAATGACGTTGGATGTAACTCGCCCCAAACCATCTTCATTATAAGATGCTTTGATATTGGTATACTCATTTAGTATCCTTTGACTTGAGATGCATGCTAGAACTTTCGTTTACCAAGGGTTATTCCTTGATCACAGTCAACCACTGTCGCGTAACTGCTAGTTATAAAGGCTTTGGTTAGAAATAATTCTGAAGTTCAGTGGGAGTTGTATGTAGTTAATAAGGGATTCTGTACTCTTACATTATATGTAACAGTTAGACATCGAGTCGCCCTTGTTGATTCAAACTGGTGAAGTGTGAGGCCTTACCCAAACTGACTGTGTGTTTGATTGGACCATTTTGAATCTGGATCGAGAACAATAATGATTGAGCTCTATATGAAAATTAGTCTCAATGACTCAATTGATGTCTTTTACAGAAAGGATAAATGACTATGATTATCATAAGTCTATAGGTGTTACTAAAATAAGATGTTTTGGTTAATGACTTTAAACTGCCATACCTTGTTGGGGGCAGCCATGTGCAGCTAGAGCGCCGCTGAGTGTCTACGTTAAGATTTAATCGAATTCCATCCAAGTGGGAGTTTGTTGGATTTATAATGTACGGGTTCGATTAACTGACGTTACCAACCGAGCTATGACCCGTAAGAGTTACACCTTGGGCAACAAACATTAAAGTCCACTTAATTTTATTAACTAGCGTTTACAGACTATATCGGGTTTAATGATTTATAAAGTTATAAGTTGTTTAATTATAACGTTTAAGCGTTAAACATTATTTATCGCGAGTTTCGGTTTGAGAAAAAAAATTGATTTAATTAAATTCATAAATTGGGATCATTAGAGATAAAAGTTATCCTTCACCCAAATTTGATTCACAATTCTCACGACAATTTTAAACCAAGTCAATCTACAATTGACAACTTTAAAAGGAAAATAAAAACTCTTTTGTGAGGGATTTATTCTTCTTGATCGCAAGAAAAGAACAGGAGGCAGGTAACCTCCATCTTGAAGTTTTCATTCAGCTGCCATAAAAGTAGCCTTTTTGCTCATCTTCCAGTTAACACTCGTGCTTCCTGACTCTAGGCTATCGTGCACCTGAGTTTGTGTTCGTTCGTTTCCGAGCACTCGTTCGTTGAACCCTCGGTGTCTCAAACGGTTATCTATTAACCAAGGTATATTATATCTCATCAGTAGGTTAATTATATCATGTATTTACATTGTTTGTAACCTAGATCTTGTTGGGTTCACTCTGCTATTTAATTTCACTCCGCCGCATTATAGATTATTAATCTGATTAATAACTATCAAAATTGTTTTGATAAAAATAACCTAACAAAGATACCACTGAACCCAACAGTAACAACATAAGTATTGTGTGTATAAGTTTGTAACTTGTAAGTTTCAAGTGTTTGGTTATTGCAACTATCTTTCTTAGTTTACTAATATGTTGGTGAAATCTCTCAAATCTAAACTAATATGTTGAAAAATATCTCAAGATTCAAAATTTATAGCCTCGTTATTTTAAATCAAAGGAAGCGTGACATTCAATTAGTAAACTTTCAAACTATACAATGATGCATTGGTTTATTTCTACACCAAAAGTTATAAACATCCTTATAAATAAGGCTAATCTTCATAATACTGTTGAAGCTTTAGAACCTAAACAATACCTCATAAATTGAAGTGCACAAACACTACTAAGCAGAGTAGACCATAAAAATTTATAAACATTATGATCATTTGAGATAATAATCATGCTCTAACAACAATAAAATTGGCATATAATTTTAAATGGGCTGTTACTTGAGAAAGAAGAAACAAGGGATTGGGATTGGACCAGGTAGGAATATAGGTTTACATGGGGGTCTTTAATGGCCATTCAAGGAAGGCAAGCGGTGATCTATAAGTGTCAATAAAGGAGAGGACCAGAGAGGTACTCCAAGCCCAAGATTTTGCTTTGTATAGTAGTAAAGATAAAATAAACACGTGATAACATTTCATTTCCTAAGTTACTAAATTCAATGTGAGAGATCTTAGTTTCTTTCTTTCTTTCTTTACTGAATAAATTACTTCATATACATACATTGACTCAAGCAATCAGCCAAATTAACCTAGTGATGTAATGATACATTTATGGTAATCTTGGTACCTGTTACTTGTTCACTTGATCAAACCAAAACAAGAACTTGATAAGTATACACACACATATATAAGAAAACACACACATATATACACAATAAACACATTACACACACATATACGTAAGAATATGCTAAATTAACCTGAAGGAAACTAAATTACAGAATTCATACCTGAGAAAGCATATACAAGAAGTCAAACAACTAAAACAAGCGTGTGCGCCCCTTATTCATAATTATGGACCACAACCAGATAGCATAGATTACACATCTATATATATATATATATGTATATATATATATAGGAAAAGGTTCAAATAAGAACACTCTTTTATTGCGAGAACTTACGAAAACCCGTCAATATCGATAATATCATTATTATTTTTGTTTAAGTAACATTATTACACGTATAGAAGATTATGATCTTTTATGTATATGTATAGATTCGCAAGTGTAAAAAAGTTTACATTGGTGTAAGTTATGCAAAGAAACACATATATTTGAAGTTATAAATAAAAGTTACATCAATGTAAACTCTTTTACACTTACGAATTTACACATATACATAAAATATCATAATCTTGTATATGTGTAATAATATTATTACAAACAAAAAATAAAAATTTTAATTGATTTTGATGGGTTTTTGCAAGTTCTCGCAATAATAAAGGGTTCTCATTTGAACCTTACCCGAATAGGTTCAAATGAGAACCCTCTTTTATTGTGAGAACTTACGAAAACTCATCAATATCGATGAATATCATTATTATTTTTGTTTAAATAACATTATTACATGTATAGAAGATTATGATCTTTATGTATACACATAGGGTGCGGAAAGAATGTTAACCCTCATTTATTATGATAACCGTGTTAACATCAAGATCATTCAAAATCATTATTTTTTGTTAGAATAACATCATCACACATATATAACATTCTGCTTTTTTATGTATATGTGTAAATTCATAAGTGTAAAAAAGATATAAAAAGTGTAAGTTATTTACATCTGGCAAATATTTAGAGGTTTAAGTGTAACTTACACCTCTTGTAACTTTTTTCACTTGGGAATTTACACATATTTATAAAAGAACATAATATCGTATATGTATAATGATGCTATTTCAACAAAAAAATAATATTTTGCTTGATATTGATGAAGTTAAGATGGTTATCACAATAAAAGATGGTTAACATTCGTTTTCTTCCCTACACATGTATATACATAAGAATATGCTAAATCAACCCACATGACACATTAGGTTTCTCATCTAAACCATCTGATGATAAACCTTTGGTAGCAATAACTGTAACCCATTTGTCACATAAACTATCATCTTCATTGTGGAGAAATCCACAAAAGGTGAAGATTATTAATTGATCATGTTCAAGCGGAAATTTTCAACCATTTTTATTTTGACCTTCCATGCTTGAGGCTCACTTGCAAACTGCAATACACGTTCATTGGGAACCTGCTTCTGTTACTTAACTTTCAAAAAAGTATAAGGAAAAATGGCTGTCATTTAATTTAACTTTAATAAATCCAAACATAAGAATAATATAAAACATAATACTCTTTGATATATTGCTATTCTCTAAGGAAAATAAATATACATACCACATTATTTTGAAACAGTTCACGAACAACAAAATACAAAAAGTAATGACCTCGTTCTATATGATTGACAACGATGATAGAAAGTCAAATTGAATATTGCACTTTCAACACAATAAAAAACGAAGACTCAATCCTTGGTAAGACAAAACTGTTCAACAACCTTACTCCAACGAGTTGTAAAGGTAAAGTAACCGCTTACAACCTTGAAAACAACCTTTCATGAAAGTCTAGCAGATGTTCTTATCATCACTAGTGCCGGTGGTATATCATTCTCCCTCAATATTTGTATATTCCGTACGGGCACTTGTCAGACACTATATTTATAATTAATAATCTACAACGTTAAGTTAAATGGAAGCTTCTTTATAATAGACTCAAACAATCTACGAAAATACTTATTAGATTCAGAAATGAAGGGTGACCTAGTAGCTTGTAGAATGACTTGTAGGTATGATTAAAACCAGCCATCTCCATTCTAAATAAAAAGGAATTATTAAAAAAATCTTTAACAATAAAATCAACATCCATCTATATTAATAAAAAAAGGTTTTTGTATACTACTTGTTACAATTTTACATCTTCTAAATTTTATTTTTCCGCTTCTCTCTTTTAATAAATATCATATTAAATACAAATGATATTATTTAATATTTTTCATATTGAAAATATTTTTATTATATTAAAAAAATAAATCTTTCAACAAATATTATTTGTAAAGAAATAATATTTTTATAAAATAAGAAATTTTTTCAAAAAAATAATATCAAACTTTTAAAAAAGCAATATATTTTAAAACCTGTGGCTTTTAAAAAATAAAATTCTTATGAAACGAAAATAATTAAATTTCAAAGTTATAATAAAAAAATTATTAAAAATGACACTTTTTTAAAAACGGCTTGTTTTGAAGCAATTTGTTTAAAACCAACTTTTATTGAAAAAAACAAAAAAAAAATTAAACAAAAGTTTAAAAAATGATATCGTCATTTTACCAATCGTTCGTAATGTCAATCATATCTTTTATCAAACGATCGTTTTATAATTTTTTTATTTTTATTAATAACTATTTAATATTTTATTCATTCAGACTATGATATACAAGGGATTACTAACCTAGCAAAAACAATATAACAGTTACAATAAACCATATAAGATATAAGCCATATTACGATCAGAGACATCATGAAAAGCATTTGTTTCAACTCTAATAATAACGAGTCATAATTAAAAAGGATATGTTTACTTGCAATCCAAATTACATCACCACAAGGCACGAGCGATGCAAGTTTAACATTCTTATGGATTTCAAACCTCATAACTTTGACATATACCATAAAAGAGTTCTAAAGTAATCAATGTTAATATAAATACAGTTTTATTAAATTGCATATAATTACATATATCATCAAATATTATGAAGGTAAACAATGGTGCTATCAAGATAATTGATTTAAAATTTCGTATAAATATATTACAGTTAGCTTAAACCAAAGTCAGTCTGAAGATTTTATTTCAATCCTAAGAATGAGCAATAATAAGGTGTAGTTTGTTTTTGCAGAGGTAAAATTTCTGCAATTTGCAGACCACATTTGCAGATATCTATAGCAGAAGATGTTGACCAAACCTATGCAGTCTGCAAGAAGAAGACTTTGCAGACCGCTGAAATTAAAAGAAACTTAAATAAACTAATATTCTAAACTATAAGAGTTTTTCAATGTTGAAATTTAAATAATAGTTATACAACAATGATATAAAATTCATAAAACCACAATAACATTTTTTGAGTAATCTATTTTATGGTTTACATTAACTGCTCAGCAATTTCATCTAGTAATAGATTCATATATTCCCAATCTGCTGCAGTACCATGTGCTTCAACCTCATCATCATCAACATCATCGTGCACATGATTATTTTGTAATGTCACATTGGATTGATTGTCTTGTGTAAAGAACTCATCACTCAAACCTTCTTTTCTTATAAAATTATGTTGCGCAAAACATGCAATAGTAATGTTCCTTTGTCTAATCAACGAAAATGATGCCATCCTCTTCAATATATGGAATCGTGCTTTCAAGAAACCAAAAGCACGTTCAATGACGTTCCGAAGTTTTGCATGTGCATGGTTTAATTTTTCTTTATTTGTCAATGCAAGTCTTCGACGAAAATCTCCATGTGCTTCAACCTCATTATCATCAACATCATCGTGCACTTGACTATTTCGTAATGTCATATTGGGTTGATCGCATTGTGTAAAGAACTCATCACGTAAACCTTCTTTCCTTATAAAATTACATAGTGCAAAACAAGCAATAGTAATGTTCCTTTGTGTAATCAACAAAAATGATGCCATCCTCTTCAATATAGGGAATCGTGCTTTCAAGACACTAAAAGCACGTTCAATGACGTTCTGAAGTTTTGCATGTGCATGGTTAAATTTTTCTTTACTTGTCAATGCACGTCTTCAAAGAAAATCTCCAAGCCAATACCTTACATTACGATATGGAGCCATAAATCCCCGTATGTTTTCATACCCAGCATCACAAAGATAATATTTATCTATATAGATACACAATTAATTAGAATTAAAAACTAAGAGTGAAATACATAACAATCCATAAGCATACCTGGTGGTGGAAATAGGAATGGTACATCTGATAATATTCTACAATCATGTGCTACCCCTTCCCAGCCGGCCACAATGAACGTAAAAATCATGTTAAAGTCACAAATTGCTAATACATTTTGATAACATTCTCCTTTTACCCTTCCTCTATATAAATCTTGTTTATCTCTTCAATGCAAGTCTCTAATAAGCATTTAAGTTGCTCATTTGACCATTGTTGTTTCTCTCCTATTTTTATTAATCAACAAACAAGCAACAAATATTTGGTTCTTAATTTCAATTCAAAAACATAAAAAGAACACAACTACCTAAATTTACAATTTACAATTTTCCAATCATCATATTATCCAAATCACAAATTAAACCAAAACACATTTAACAAGTTTGCAACAAATTATACTATCCAAATCACAAACCAAACCATATCAAAAACTACAACAAATCATACTATCAAAATCACAAAACAAACCATATTAAAAGCTACAACAAATATACAATTTACAACAAATAAAACTATCCAAATCACAAAGGTAATCAAAACACAAACAAAACCTAAACACAAACTACATACAACCTAACCAAAGACACAAACCAAACAAAATCACAAACCAACATATACTAGTTTCATCAAACCTAAATTGCAAACCACTACTAATCATAAACAAAACCAAAACAAAAACCTAACCAAGTTACAAACTACAACAACATATACTAGTTTACAAGAAATCTTTCAACCTGAATCACCCAAATCAAATATCAAACAAAAGGAAACCACAAAACTAACCAAAATTGCAACAAATCAAAGACTTTAAAGAATAAAACCTGATGCAATGGGAGGGAGAGGCTGCGGTGGCGGTAGCGGCTGCTGCTGCTCTTCGAGAGGTGGAAACGCAAATGTGGAAGGGAGAGGGGCACGCGCGATGAACTGCAATAGGAAGGGAAGGGAAGGGGGAGCTGCGACGAAAGTGGAAGGGGGAGGGGAGAGGGCCGCCGGCGTCGGCAGTGGTGGTGCTAGATCCGACGAGAATGGAAGGGAAGGGGGAAGGGGTTAGGGTGAAGGTGGAGGTGGATGTTAAAAGAGGGTTTTTTTCTTTGGAATGTTTTTTTTTAAGAAGAGGAGAGAAGACATTGGTCCAAGTCTGTTTTAAAAAGAGGTCCTTATAGACATTTTTAATATAACATCTTCCGAAAAACAAACAATCTGCATATCCCATCATCTACTCGCAGTCTGCACGGTGCAGACAAAAGTGATCAGGAAGACTTTTTTGGAAAAAGCAAACACCCTCTAAGTAAAGAGATTATGTTTGATCAACATGTTTGACCCAAAATAACATTGTGATGGATTTTAAACCTCACAACTTATATACTCCCACAGTTCGAAAGTAAACAACGATACAATCAGAAGAATTGTATCAAATAACACATAATACTATAGGTAAACATTCCAAAGACAACAGTAGAAAGAATCTTTGGATTTTAATCCATTCTATTATCTAAATCACTAGCCATAGTCTGTTTATATTGTCGGTTTGATCTTTAAATCACTTTAGAGAATCGTAATATTTTGTTATTAATTGTGACGATGCTATTTATAATATAACATTTAGAAGTTTACATGAACAGTGATGTACAAACGAATGAAGCAACAAGGTATAATGGTTTAATGCTTTTGCTCAAATGACATATAGGTGACTGAATTATAGTTTCTTCAATCCAGATGTCTCCACTCTCACCTCTCCACCGCTAGAATCTTTTACCACCCATTTCCAATGCCATTGCCACCATCGCCATCTATAAAGAGTACTCCTCCGCCAGAGCTTTTCTCTTTGAATCCGCCTCTCATCCTCCTCGTATTTGTTACAATCATAAGCTATGAAGTGGTGTTAGTTTTATGCCTAAAATCCCATCACCATTAGTTCAAAACAAACGTTTTAACCCCTCTGCGAGGCGAGGGCATGTTGTTGCCTAAAGAATTAAAGATGGACGTATGAAATCTAATGTTGAGCACTATGTTTTATTATAAAATATTGAATTTTCAAGTAATGTGGGTTAAGTGATGATGATACAATGACCTTGAATTCTAATGTTTCAGTGAAGATGCCAAGTATATTGCTTATGCTCTTAGTTCAAGGTGGAAGTGATTAGATCACTATAAAAGTAATAAGGATTGAAGACAAATAATTTTAGTCTGATACATTGTCATGGCTCTAATTGATTCATAATCAATGTAAATTTCATAATGAAATGGAACCAACATATCAAGGAGATGAATGCTATTGACAAATACTTATAGTTTCTTTTCTATTAGATATTTCACCATCCCCATTTGTATTTTTTTAATGCCTGACATTTTAAAGAGGCTTACGTAACATGATTTCATTACAATGCCATAACATTTCTATATATATTACTTCACTTATAAGTGTTTGAACTTCTAAATTTGTCAGTTATTGTTCATAATCCGTAAATATTTGTCAGGTGAAGAACAAGACCTCCCCAAGAGCATGGAATTTGCCGATTCTTTTTCCTGCCTTCTTTTAACTCAATGAACTTAACTCTGGATGAAAACCTAGATTCATTTGGGTTCTCGAAGTGTTCTCAAATATGCCTAGAAGAAAACCTAATTTTGGTACTAACCCCCCCCCCCCCTTCACTTCTCATCAAATCACCATATCATTTCCTTGAACATTCATTTGAACACCCCATTTGAACATGCACATTCCAGATCCATGTGATGTGCTAATCGACCATGATAAGGGGACATCTCGATATCCACAAGGCCCCCATAAGTTAAGGTGAAAGGCCACACACTATCTACACCATAAACTTTCATAAACTCTTTCATTCTACTCCTGCATGATGAGAGGACATCTCAATATTATATTTTTCAGCAACTTAAAGATAAAAAGGTGACACAAAGTCTTGTTGGTCATAAGCATGTTTTGAATAAAACAAGTTTACCCGAAAAACTCGATTTTGGCATAAAATGTTGAGTTTTATAAAATGAGTTCAAAATCATAATATTAATAATTCTGAAAGTTAAACATGACTAAAAGAATTTAGAAATATGTATTTATGATTTATGAAGTTTAATTTTATTTTCTATTTAAACATAAAGATTGAAAAACAATGTATTTTCACAAGAAATTACAAAAATAAAGTTGAGGGTTATAAATAATAAAATATGAGGTTATTATACTGTTATTTTTACTACTATATAATATATAAAAAATAGATAGAATGATAATTTCATCACTATCGTAAGATGTGCCCTTTGTGTTACCCCCTTCAAGTCTTCTCCACCGGACATGGGATTGAATGGTATATTCACTTCAGTCGATTTCAGTTGAGCGATTGAGTCTGTTACACCTAACTATTGAATGATATCATTAATGGAGTCGATTTCAGGTTAACCAATTGAGTCCGTTACACCTTCAATTCAACCGACTGAGTGCCGATTGAGTCTATTACATCTTCAATTTAAAACGCGTCCCTTCCCGCCCCCCCCCCCCTTCCAGTTGCACCTCCCTTTTGACCTCTCGCCTTCCTTCACACGGTGGTTTCCATACCATCTTTGGTTTTTCTGACTGTTTGATTGGCATCGTTTCACATCATCCCTCGCCTCTGCTTCCTGCGAATTAGTTCCTCCTTCGACATGCGTTACGCACCGTCATTGAAGCCAGTGCCCGTTACCAATGAACGTTCCCTTCCTCCTCCATTCATCAATGCTAATCATCCTATAAATTGCAATCGGAGGGCAAAACACCTTCAATCCGTCCTACTAAGATGGTCCTATTCTGGAATCGAGGTGGTGCTGTTCTTGAAGGGGATGCTTTGAATGTGTTTGGTCGATGAGTAAGTAATATCAATTACAGGTATATGATATATTAACTTTAAATATGTTTCTTTGTCGTTTCCTGTTAAGAATTGTTCATCTACGTGGAACAACAACATATGTTGTGGAATTAATGTATATTTTGTTGGTTAGTTGCTACTCTTGGTTGTCTTAACTGTTTGGGGAATGGATTCTTTCAACTGTCCAATGGTATGTATGAAAGATTGGATATTCAAGATTAGGTTACATTATTTTTATTGATTTATCAGTTTGATGTTTAAGATAACTAAATTGATAAATCCTACATTATAACATTAAGGTACTGCAGTTAACCAAATTCTGATGAAAATTGTCATTTTAGCACTCAATTTTGTGGCAATTGCAGTTATATGGATTCTTCAATGTTGGCCTGCATTGCATTCGTCTGCCCCATTTCAAATCTTTATAGATACTTACATGTTAGGCTCAATCAATCGCATCACTGGGCAACCCTATCAACTCATCTATTTGTTGTTAGTTTTATTCTACAAAGCAGGTTTATTGTTATTGAGCTCAAATTATGAAAATTTGATTGGACTTAGGTTGACCCTTATCCCATATTTGAATTTTTGGATTCCCAAATTGTATTTCTTAGTTTCATTTTTAATATTCCACTTAGGTCTTTACTAGAATATTTTACATCTTTATTAATCATAATCTGATACATAGGTATATTAACAATTACTTTTTGTAAATTTAACCAATAGATATCATGAATATTTGTTCTTTTTAATATTCCAGACTTCTAAACGGGTTTGAAGGTCTTCATGACTTTGTCAACTTGTAAATGTGATAATGATGAAGATAAAGGTCAAGGTGTGAAGGTTATAGTTCAATAATTCATAGTTTAACGGCTAGGTAATTTGATATAAAGTGTTTCTTTCATATTATGCGTTATTGATTGCATATGTATAGGAACTGTAAGTTTTATTTCATGGTGGTTGCACATGTTTTATAGATGTACTAGGTTAGTACCCCATGTATTACACGGGTCGAATATATAAATTATTAAATAATTAGTAAAGAAAATTTATGAATTATAAAACTATGCTTAAAGATAAAATATGATTATAATTACTTATAAATAGCTACTTTAAGTAAATAAACAATAATATATTTTCTTAAACTTTTGTTTTGTAAAAAATTTATGGTTTGTAAATATTTTGTTTTAAGTAAAATGATTATTTTAATAGTTTGTTGCTTTTTTGTTTCTAAAAAGTGCGTTTTTAATTTAAAATAAATAGATTTTCAAATTATTAAATTATATATTTTTTACTTTGAAAATGGTATGAGTAATCTTATTAGTATTTAATATTAGTTTTAATAATAGAGAGAATTAAGAAAGTTAGTATGGTGAGACTTACAATTGCGTCACGTATTATCTTATATTTTCCTTATTATAGATAGAGTGATAGACAAACAGACAGATAAATATATATATATAGATAGGCTAAAAACCAATTTATTAAACGAATTATAGTTAGTAATAAACACAAATATTTACAGTACGACATTTTAATATAAGATATGAATTTTATATACGTAATAGTTCAAGAAAATAAAACAATTATATTATTTTTTTTAACTCTCTTAACTAAATAGTTTCATTTTTTATACATTCATATTAAGATTCTTTTATAAAAGAATAAATTTTTATAAAAATCTTGTTTAATAAAAACTCTGGTTTGTAATTATTCTGGTTGTTTTAATAATATTGTTTTTAGAAAAGTTCATATTTTTTATATTTTTTTAAAAAAAGGATGGATTTTAAATATTTTGTTTCAAAAAGATTTAGTGTTTTTGAAAATTTCATATTGTATAAAAATTTTATTATAGTTCTATTTTAATTAAAAAAATGTGATTTTTTATTTTCTTAATAAAATCTAACTTTTAAAAGATACATTGATTTTAAAAATTTAAATTAGAGAGAGAAATATTACAATTAATAAAATTGATCTTTAATAATAGAGAGAAATTAGTTTTAAAGTTTAAATTACGATAATACCCTTTTAAAGGGAAAAATAAGGTGATAATAAATAGAAGAATGACAAGTGGCAAAAAGTTAGGTCAAAAGAATGACATGTGGCTTTAGAAAGCTTGATTTATTAGAATCTATAGATAATGGAACATCTTGGCACACCTTATTACCTTCTACACGAACCTCGGTTCATGACTTGTACTTAATTGACCTCGGTTCATATGACTTGTACTTATTAGACCTTGATTCATATGACTTGTACTTATTAGACCTCGGTTCATATGACTTGTACTTATTAGACCTCGGTTCATATGACCAGTACTTATTTCATGTGTTTTAGGTTGGTTTTTGTAGGAGTGATTAATCTCATTGAATAAACAAGGTACACTACTAGGCAATGATGAGTTTGGTAGGATATGATCTTAGGAGTGAAAGATTCATTTGGTTATTTAAGGTAATGAAACGTAAGGGATATAAGTAGAAGAATTCACTAAAAGACTTATCTGTGCATCAACAATTGAATGCAAGAAGGGATGGCCTTCCGTGATTATTGAAATAACTTTATCTATATTTGAATTTAATTAGTAACCAAAAGTTTGTGATCATTGCAATTTGCTACTTATGAAGTATTATAGCATAGAGTTTTGTATTCTTTGGTAATTAATATCGTAATTCAAAGCTATTAGCTATGTACCTCGATGCCTTGTTAATTCATCTGTAACATTTGGGTGAAATTACATTTTCTTAGTTTAGGGGTGGGGTAGGGTAGGGGAAATGGAAACCACAAGGTGCCTCTGGGCACTGGTCAAAGGTTCTAAAAGCTTTCTTTTGTTTATTGCATCGACATTGACCGCCAATTGTTTTCAACATAAAGAAATATAAACTACCTACTTGAGATTGAACAAAGGTTCTGAAAGGTTTTTTCTGTTTGTTACTATTTTTGTTATCACCATTTGTTGAAACAATATATAACATAAATTAAACCTTGTGCAATCTTTATATGGAATTATTTTCATGCAAATTATGAAATTCTTTGTTTTTTAAGCTTCTATTGCCAAGAAAATATGAGCAAGAATATGAAAAACTAGATAAACTAGATAAATTTCAACATCAGCTAAAACTAAAGGTTTGGAAATTGAAATCTTAACTAAGAAAGAACAGCCAAGACCCAAAAAAGAAATGCAAATGCGGGTATGTGTTAGAAAAAGTAATTTCATTGTAATTTCATTATAGTCTTTTTAATTTCAAAAAAATACAGCAATGTATATTATCAATATTAATTGGCTTTTTAAACATGTAGAAGTGGCCATGGTTTGTCCTGATGGATTATGTTGGTCAACTATTTCAACTCCCGGTTATTGTTAGTTTCTTTAATTTAAATTTATTTTTGAATTGCAATTATATACTTTCACTTCTAGATACTCTCTGATTGATATGTTAGCATGAATAACAGATGTTGATTCTTTTAAACCTTAAAACCATAAACTTGTGTTGTTAGCTACTTTGGAAAACTTCAACTACCCAACTACTTAATATTTATGTTGAATTTTAGATATAGAAAAGTTCAAAAGTACTTCTCTTGATATGAATTTGTTTTGTTAAGTTTATTGTCTATGTAGTGCATTTGTTTGTTTTCAGAATCTGTTCATAAGCAATTGATTTATTTGAGGTTACCTGTATTCTAAAGTATTATATATTATTTACACAAACTTAAAAGATGAATTAATTGTATATTTTAGCAGATAGATATGCAAAGTCCAGACAAAAGTTATTAAGTACATTATTGCTAACAAAAGATACATTTTGCTCCTTACATCTCAAGATGTTAAAAGATGCTTTGTGTTAGATGTAAGAAAATCATTGGCATTGCTATAGTCATTCTAGAAGGAAAAAACATGAATACACTGATAAAAAGATCATGTGTGATGTCGGATGTGTTCTATTTGTTTTGTGTTGCAATGCAGGGGTTTCCAAGAACAATGGTTAGTTGGTGGTTCATGCAATGAAGGACCCAATCGTATGCACTCTACTATGAGTGTTATCTTTTTATCTTGAGATAACCTTATTATTCTTTTGTTATTTTGAATTATCAAATGATTTGCTTACAAGGTTAACTGCATTTTTAGCATGCAAATTTGTGATCTGATGATGGTGGAAATCAGTTGTAACTTCACTACGAAGAACTATGTATTTTTCTTTTTGTGAAATTTATCTATTTTTACTTTTTATGTTGCTAGGCATATATGGAATCAACTGACCACCAATAAACAAAAACTCTTTCTTGAATTTTGGATTTGTAATGGTTGATTTACTTGGAATTCAGACTGTTAAACACATGAGACCGCATATTTCAAGTGAAAAATCATGACTTCTCTGTCTCTTCTAATTTCAAACAAGTTGTCTTCGTCTTGAAGTGCAGCGAACACTCTTGCTTCTAAAGACTGTTGATTATCATTAAGGACTTTACTTTCATGCGACTTCATTGATGTGAACTACTGCTTTTGATTCAAGAGGTTCTTCTTTTTTCACCTTATTTTGTACTACTGTCTAATTTCAAGTATTGTTCTTCTGCACGTCCAACATATTTATTGATCTCATGGCAATCTGATTTCTCCTGATCTGCAGTTCATTAACAAATGCACTCATTTACGGGTTCATGCTCACTTAAGTCGCTACGTTAAGAAGTGAGTTTATGCATAATATATGAGAGTTGTTACGTTGACCCTTTTTTTTACCTCATCTTGTGATGTGGCACTTCAGTTCTACCTTATGTATTTCTATGTGAACTTCAAATTCCACCTTTATTTACCATTCGACTAAATATTTTAAGTTAAGTGTTTTAAGTGTTTAAGACATACCTCTTGACAATCTATCTTTAAGAACACAATACCAATTATTGTTTATGAATAACGAGGCTTCATATCTACACTTTATGTTTCTATGCTCAGGCTAAACTGTCGTGAAGCGCGTGAAGAATACAAAGATGAATAATCTGAAGACGACGACGAAAATAGTGACTTAACTGGGAAGGGAAAGCTTGTTTAAAATACTAAACAGGCCAAAACCGTGACGTAACTAGCATTTAACGGGGCTAACCGAACAACATAATGAAAATAGTAAAAACTTAAAATTTCAGAAACTATCAAATTCCAGTAGCCTATTATTTATAGTAAATGAATATAATTTAGATTTCACAATTTTTAGAGTTAATTTATATGTTAAACAAAAGTACATATATTAAAAATATAAAAAAAAGTAATTAAAAACGAGCTCCATTGCCAAAATATTGAAAAAATTTCAAACCTAATAATATTATTAAACTTATTAAAGTAGTGTATGACCAATAATAAGTCCAAAATCTACCGAACCCAAAAACACATTAAAAGCCGAACCACAAACGTTAAAAACGTAAAACCAACAAGAACCATTAAAAATATGAACTTTTCTTAACTAATAACCTTTATATAATTAAAATAAGTTAGAAATTAAACTTAAGCATTTATAGAATTTTCCTTCTATTTTATATAAAAATTATGATTAATAAAAGTACCTAAACACTAAAAATCAGAAGTACATTATAAAACCCAAAAAATATATATAAAAAAGTAAATAATTACAGAAATAGATGACCCATAAAATTATTCTATAAATTAAATTTAATAAAATAAATTATATAAATTTGTTTTACATAACGCGTTCAAAAAGTGATCATATATGCGCTTAAAATACAACCGACACAATGATATTATAATTGTAACTTTAACATTTCAGGGACTAATTATATAAGAATATACGAACTCGTATTAAGACACTCAAATCACTAAGTAAGAATTCGTGTCTAAATGACATAAAAACGTCTATTTCAAAAATAAATCATTAAAACCAATAAAGAAACTCAAATAACATAAAATGTGATTTATTCTAGTAGAATAACTCATTTAAAAACATTAAGTGTCATCATAAGTAAGTAAATTGTAAAAATTCAAACTTTAGAGTTGAAAGTGTAAATTTAACAAAGTCTAAGAACCAAAATTGTCAATAATTTAAACCTTACTGTTTTGAAAGTAAAATACACTTATAATAAATTTTACAATCTAAAACATAAGAAACATAAGTTAAAACATAAGTTAAGACTACAAAACATAAGACATAAAGCTTATTTACACATATGTAACAAGAAACAACAAAACAAGTAAAGTAAACTTATCACACATGGGGTAGAAATAGGTGATTACATAATGATATACTAATACATACAGAAATGAACTTAGGAAGCATGTTGGTCGATAGCTCTCTAACACCCGAGCATCTAAATAACAACTTCGAGAACAAAGCTAAGGTGAGTCTCACGAGCCCCTTTTTACTTGAATTTTTAGGTGGAATACACACTCTTTAAAAATATTTTATGGTGCAATAGTTCCTACTCTTGTCCGTGAACATGAGCACAATCATTAACTCCTTTGGGAGCCGCATGATTTGTGGATATTATTATTTGGGGAATCACGCGCACATAGGGCCTTATGATAGGGAAGCCTTCCATTGAGATTCAATAATTGTTGTGTCATAAATTAGTGCACATTAATTTTGCTTAGCAGGGTACACTTAAGCCCATAACAATGAGGGGTATGGGTTGGGATGTTTTAGCACTCGGAAGGGTAGCCTGAGTCAAGGTTTGATTGTGACACTTTCTATAATTCACCAATGTTATTGCTAATTTATTTTAAGTTATGATATGTCTTGTGTCTTAAACTTATAAGCTCAATAAAATTATCTTGACGTACTTTGGTTTTGTATTTCAGGAGAAGAATAATTTTAGTAGGCGATCATGGTTAGGAGCCAACCTAGTGTGACATTTGGAGACATAGTCACTACGCTATAAATTTATTATGTTGAAGACAATTTATTTTAAATGTATTTGGGTTTCAGACAAATGTTATTTGGATAGTTTGGATTGGTATTAAAGCCAAAGGTTTTAGCAAATTAGGTGTACTAAAGAATCCTAGGCTTTAACCTAAACACCCTCGGGACTTGATGTAACACCCTAACCCGACAAGGCTGACAGGCCACTATCACAGTAATCAAGATCCAAAACACCATTCCATAATTATTAATGATTAAACGTCTAAATTCTAGAAAATAAAACAATTGTCTAAAAACCAGTCAAAGTCTATTACATCAAAAATAAATATCAGTCTTCTTTATCCAGACTTCAACTCTTCACTCCCCTCCCGGATGACCCTGCTGACCTGATGTGCATGAAAACAAAATCACGCCTGAGCATAACGCTCAGTGAACGGAAAAGCAGATAACAAAAATAATCAGATATGATGATAACAAAGGATAAGATAACGTAACATATATATATATATATATATATATATATATATCAAACAAAACATAGCCCGAGCTAATAATCATATCATGTAATTACTTAACATAGGAAACACAGGTAGCGAGCCCGTGAACAAATGTGAAATGGAGTATGGGCAGACATACCAACCACTCATAAGAGTTTGAAATGGAGTAGTATAAACCCTCCATCAGGAAATAATCGGGACTAACCTAGGATCGATCCATACGCATCTAAGGAAATAATAATATAACAGAATGGCCAATATAAATTCAGAGTCCTCTTTAGAGACGCCATGATCTCAGCTCACCGCCACGGTTGGTGCCACGTTATTGATGCCACAACAACGCGTCTTGGTCATCCCCAAGATAGGGAGAGCTCGGGTAACAGAGTATAGAAATATAAAGTAGTCTTGCTACTTATAATAGAATCAAAAACAAACTAGCTACGTATGAGAGGAATCAAAACGAGAGATGAACGGGAATCAAATATGATACAAGAATCAGGAATCCGTACCTTAGATACGCAAGCAGAACGAAAACAAGTCGAGTACCCTTCAAGAACCACGTGGACCTACACTTTATTTATGATTTAAATTAGATTTATAAAACCCTAAATTACGTTTTTTTTTTTTTTTTTTTTTTTTTTCATTGACTTTTACGATGCACGGCTACAAAATATTTAACTTGTTTGGACTTTAAATATTATGTTTATTTTATTGAATACCTAAATAACACCAACTTTCTCATTTAATCCACTTATAAAACTTATCATAAAACCAGACTTATATAATTTATATATATATATATATATATATATATATATATATATATATACTTCTCTCACGAATCCAAGGTGCTCAATATCAAATTATCTAATGGCATATAACTACTATTCCAATCACTTAAAGTTGCTACAAGTTCATTTACATATTTAAACTGAAGAATTCATTATGCTCCATTACCCTTAATGTTCACTGCGATTTCATCTTTAATGATATAAGTATATGAAGATATTTAAGTAATGGGTGTGTCTACAGGTGTGCGTAGGAGCAACATACATGCAAGTTTAACTTCTAAATAATATGTATAGTTAACGGATTTCAAATATCTTTGCCATTCGATTGTTGATATAGTTGAACCGATCCTAAACAGAAACGAATTGAACTTCTATTGTTATATCCACTTATTAGAGCGTTTCGAGAATCGGTTTCATATATGAACCAAGTTTTAGCCGTCGGGACAAATTAACGATTCATACGCCATAATCGAACAGGTTGAAAGTTAAACAAATCATAAACACATTATTAGAACTGTTACCTGATTTGTGAGACGAGCAATGATCGGAAGCTACAGAAAACTTAGGTTAGTGGAGCGGCTTGCAAATATTCCAACTGCAGCGGATCAGATTAAAGCAACAATGTGCGCGTCGGCTGTGCACGTCACGAAACGATCAACCTTCACCAATTGGTAGCAATATTTAAGGAAAAATCAAGTTGAATTCGGTACCTGATCTCATGGAACGAAACTAATCAAGGTACATACATACTTCCTTGGTAACTATAACTGCGTAGAATTGCTAAGCGAAGCGGAATGAGTGGAAGGTGGCTGATTATGTAGTAGCGGGCAGTGGTTCGCCAGTAGCGGCTAACGGAAACAGAAGGATCGATTGCAACGATCAATAGAACTTGATTGATAATGGTTTCGTGAGGTGTGATCGAGGGTTGCACGGGTATATAACGACCGGTTGAAACGTGATTGAGGATGGAATTTCATCCCGTTACCCACGTATGTTTGTTGCAGAAGATATAAATTACGTTTTTAAATTGATTATGAACGTGCTTCTATATATATATATATACTAGTTTAGTACCCCGTGTATTACACGGGTTGAATAAATAAAAATACAAAATAATTAGTAATAAAAGTTTATAAATTATAAAACCATATTTGAATATAAAATATGATTATAAATTTATAACTAGCCTATAAACCCGTGTAACACACGGGATGTGAATAATAATATTATACAAATAAAGATAAAAATTTCATACATGTAAAATAAAATAGTTTGAATGAATAGTAAAACAAATAACTTTGATTTAAATTAATATAGCCTTAGCTAATTGAGGAGATTCAAAAATTGTAATTGATATTTTATAAGATTTGTTTTTTTAGAAATCTGCAGTTTTAATATTTTTTAGTTTAAATCATTCAGATAATTAAAGAAATTAAAATTTTCTAAATTATATTTTATATGGTTTTTTTTTACCGCAAATTTGTATCTTTTCAAAATTTAAATGGTTTACATAATTAAGGAAATTCTTAATTTGTAATTAGTACATGATATTTTTTACGATGGTTATTTTAAATTGCTCCATGTTTGTGTCTTTAAAAAACGTAAAATCTAATTTTTATGGTTGAAGATTAGTTGAAAGTTTACTAAATTATTCTTTTAATGGTGATTTTAAACTAATATAGTTTCTTTAGATAATTAAGGAGATTCAAAATTATAGTTGATATTTTATAGGATTATTTTTTAAAAATCTGTAGATTTAAATATCTTCCAAATTTAAATCGTTCAGATAATTAAAAAAATTAAAATTTTCTAAATTATATTTTATACGGTTTTTTTTAAACCGTAAATTTGTATCTTTTCAAAATTTAAATGGTTTACATAATTCAGGAAATTCATAATTTGTAATTAGTAAATGATATTTTTTACTATGGTTAGTTTAAATCGTTCATGTTTGTATCTTTAAAAAACGTAAAATCTAATTTGTATAGTTGAAAATTAGTTTAAAGTTTATTTAATTATTCTTTTAACCATGATTTAAACTAATATAGTCTTTATACAAACTCATAAATAAGATAATTCTTGTAAAATCAATACTAATCTATTATGAAAACATATTTATTTATAAATTTATGTATGGTATCACACATCTAAAAATAGATAATATGTTACTATAGAACAAAAAATAACAAATTTAATTCAAATTAGTAGTAAATTATGACTATTTGAACTTTAAAGTGCGATAATTATGGCAAATTTTAATTCAAATTATTGCAAATAATAGAAACAATCACAATTTTCTTATATTAAGTAAAAAAAGAAACAATTTGTATGTAGTATTCAAATTTGAAAGCTAGATAATTGTGAAAAAATTGTTATACAATAAAAACAATTATTATAGAACAATTTATTAAAGAGAAGGAAAAAATGAAGGAAAAAGAAAAATTAATATGGTGACACATGACAAGTAGTAGCCTTTAAAGGATGCCAAGTGGCACATTAGATGTTTTTATATTAATATAGATTGTATATCAATAACTACTTTAAGTAAATAAACAATAATGTATTTTTTAACCTTTTCTTTTATAAAAAAATATAGGTTTTATATATTTTGTTTTAAGAAAAATGAATTTATTTTAAAAAAAAGTTTGTTGTATTCTATATTTTGTAAAACTTTTGTTTTTGAAAAGTGTGTTTTTAATAACAAAAATAGGTTTTAATTTATTAAATTATATAAATTTTAATTTGAAAATGGTATGAGTAATATTATTAATAATAATAAAGAGAAATGAGAAAGTTAGTATGATAAAGCTTACAATTGTGTCAAGTCTTATTTTAGTTAGTAATAAACATGAAGAGTTATAATACGATATTTTAATATAACATATAATTAAAATTATATATACGTAATAGTTCATGAAATAAAACAATTATACTATTTTTTCAACTCTCTTATCTAAATAGTTTTATTTATAAGCATTCCTGTTAAGATTTTTTTTTATAAAATATTTATTGTTTGTAAAATTCTTGTTTATTAAAAACTCAAGTTTCTAATTATTTTGGTTGTTTTAATAAACCTGCTTTAAAAAATTTCATATTTTTTCAATTTTTTTAAAAAATGACCAATTTAAAATATTTTGTTTCAAAAAAGTTTAGTGTTTTAAAAAAATTTCATATTATATAAAAAGTTCGTTTTTAGCCAAAATTACAGAAAACGTCATTTAGGTTTATAGTAAATTGCATGTATCATCCTTTATCTTCAAAAAGTACTCTAATCATCTTTTATGTATACATAAAGGATGATTAGAGTACTTTTTGAAGATAAAAGATGATACATGCAATTTACTATAAACCTAAAGGACGTTTTCTGTAATTTTGTCTTTTGATTTCGTTAATAAAGTTTAATTTTAAAAACATAGATTGATTTTAAAAAATCTAGATGAGAGAGAAAAATGTATTAATTAATAAAATTGATTTTTATTAAAAGAGAGAAATTAGTTTAAGTGTTTAAATTACTATAATACCCTTTTGAAGGGAAAATAAAGTGAGGATGTATAAAATAATGACAAGTGTCAAAATGATGGTTTAAGTGAGTGCCAAGTGGCAAAAAAAACATTATTTTATTAGATACTATAGATTTCTATTGCTTATTACTATTGTTATAAAGATAAAAATCGACTTGGCCATTAGTTGATGATGGCTCAAGTACGCACGTGTTAATTTCAATCTTAAACACAATATTATTTTCTTTACATGTTGGTGTATTTATTGTGATAATTATATAAAGATTGATAATTATATAAATTTATTATTATTGTTATTGTTATTGTTATTGTTATTGTTATTGTTATTGTTATTGTTATTATCGGGTATTATAATTCAATCCCCCTTTAAAAAAATTTCATCCTCGAAATTATTAGGTACGGATAGCTACAGCAATATTAATAGAACAGATATAGAACAACACCGATAACTGAAATGGATAACTGCAATCTCATTACTTAGAGTCGGAACATGTCAAAAGCTTATAAGTTGAATACAAACATATTAAGAGGTAAATAACTACAGATATTGAGAACGGATCGCATCTTCCATCTCCCATGTAGCTTCACATTCAGAATGATTTTTCCATAATATCTTAACAAAAGGAATTGTTTCCTAACGCATAATGCGTTCTTGTCGGTCAAGGATAGCTTTTGGTTTCTCCTCGAATAATAAGTCTTCACTAATCAAATGAAGCGGATAATTCACAACGTGAAGTGGATGATAATTATATCCCCTTAAAAGAGATATATGGAAGACGTCATGCATATGTGACAGCTGAGGTGGTAATGCCAAACGATAAGATACTTCACCAACTCTTTCCAAGATTTCAAATGGCCCAATGAATCTTGGACTGAGCTTCCCTTTAAGACTAAAACGACGTAAGCCTCTGCAAGGCGAAACCTTTAGGAATACTTTATCACCGACCTGCCGGAATACTTGTTGATAAGTAAGACATTTGCTGACAAATCTAGCCACGTCCTCTTTCATACTATTCCGACAGAAATTCTGACGAAGATCACGATAGATCTTAGTAGATCCAGGATGGATAGAGAACGGAGAACTATGTGCCTCGACTAATAAAGATTCTCGAAGAGAAGAATCATTAGGCACACACAAACGTTTGCCACACCACATTACACCTTGCTCATCCATTCTAAAATATGACTGTTTTCCATCATCCAAATTTTGTAAAATTGCCCAAAGTTCACTATCGTCTTTCTATGCATCCTTAATCTGAGATACTAGGTCTGGCTCAATCTTAAGTCTGGTGAAATATCCATCATTCTTACCAATCTGTAGACCAATACCCAGTCTATCAAGATCAGTAATAATCTGAGGCTGTAACTAGAGCGAGACTACCATCTCTGAACTCTTCCTACTAAGAGCATCAGCTACTACATTAGCCTTTTCTAGATGATACTGAATGTTAGCGTCATAATCTTTCAATAGCTCTAACCATCTCCTTTGTCTCATGTTTAATTGTTTTTTAGTGCAGATATACTTCAAACTTTTATGATCGGTAAAGATATCACAAGTCTCTCCACAAATATAGTGGCGCCGGATCTTTAACCCAAAAATAACAGCAGCAAACTCAAGGTCATGCGTAGGATAATTAACCTCATAGGGTTTTAACTATCGTGAAGCATAAGCAATGACCTTTCCATGCTGCATCAACACACATCCTAGCCCTTTTTTTAAGGCATCACTATAAATCTGGTATCCACCTATACCCGAGAGAAGTGTAAGAATCAGGCCGGACACCAATCTCTTCTTAAGTCTTCGAAACTTTTCTCTCGCTCATCATTCCAAGAGTACTTAACCCATTTCCTTAGCAGTTATGTAAGGGGTAGAGCAATAACAGAGAACCCTTCAACAAATCTGCGATAGTAACCAGCAAGACCAAGAAAACTCCGAACTTCTGTGGCTGAAGTAGGTCTTGGCCATTTAGTGATTGCCTCTATCTTTGTTGAGTCCATCATAATAACATCTGCAGAAACCACAGGACCCAAAAAGGCTACTTGACTCAACCAGAATTCGCACTATGAAAACTTAGCATAAAGCTTCTTTTTGCATAAAGTTTCAAGCACGGTACGAAGATGATCTTCATGTTCCTCCTTACTCTTAGAATATATGAAGATGTCATCAATAAATACGATAAAAACTTGTCAAGAAACTCGCGAAAAACACAATTCATTAGGTCCATGAAAACAACCGGGGCATTAGTTAACCCGAACGACATAACCAAGAATTCATATTGACCATATCGCGTACGAAAAGCTGATTTCAGAACGTCAGAATTTTTAATCTTTAACTGATGATACTCGGACCTCAAATCAATTTTAGAGAAACACTTCGCTCCCTGAAGTTGATCAAATAAGTCATCGATACGAGATAGAGGGTAATGATTTTGAATGGTGATCTTGTTTAATTCCCGGTAGTTAATACAAAGCCTCATACTTCCATCTTTGTTCTTCACGAACAAGACTAGTGCGCCCCAAGGCGAGATGCTTGGTCTAATAAACCCAAGATCTAATAACTCTTGTAATTGCTCTTTTAGTTCCTTCAGTTAAAGAAGTGCCATATGGTACGGTGCTTTGGAAATCAGCTCAGCACCAGGAATGAGATCAATAGTAAATTCCACCTCGCGATCTGATGGAAGTCCAGGTAACTCCTTAGGAAAAAATCAGGGAAGTCACAAACAATCAGATAATCAGATATATTAGGCTTCTCAGAAGATGAAATTTTAACTAAAGCAAGGAATCCTACACAACCATGCCATAGGGATTTGTGAGCCTTAAGTGTTGAAATTATTCGAAGAGTTCTTCAAGGTTTAGTCCCCTTATAAATGAGTTCGGGATGACGGGGATCTCCAAACATAACATGACGAGTTTGACACTCAATCGTAACATGATGCTGGGACAACCAGTCAATACCCAAGATAACGTCAAAATCTTCCATTTGCATGGGTAAAGATCCACTGTAAGAATAAGCGATTCGACTCGGATCGGACAATCCTCATACACGTGAGAGATTGCAACAGAGTTTCCCATAGGAGTCATAATATTTAGAGTATTTTCTAATAATGTGGGAGTCATCATTAGGTGTTTAACAAAAGATTGAGAAACTATAGAATGCGTTGCTCCGGTAACAAATAGGACATGAATGTCATGAGTGCCTAACTTGAGAGTACCAGAAACCGTACCTAAAGAATTTATGAGACAATGATATACTTAGTAAACAGACAATAAGCATAATCTGAATTGTAAGAATCTTAGATTTTTCAAATATGATAGGTTCACATATGTGAGAAATATCAAGAATCGTACCTGGTGTGTCTGCTGCATCCTTTGCATTCAAGGCAAACACTCGTCCTTCATTAGTAGGTTGTTTAGTATTACTTCCAGCCTTTCCTTTATTATCAGGATATGGACAGTGTTTCAGTAAATGGCCTGTCTTTCCACATCGGGAACAGGCTCCAGAAGCTCGACAACAAACACCAAAATGACGTTTCCCCACATGTAGTGCATACCGGGGCTTGTTCTTAACCTTGGTTTTCGGCAGGCTTAGAATTTTGTTGTTTTGGTTTCAATAGATTTCCTTGGCAGTTATTATTTCTGTTGAATTTGGCTTTCCAGTCACCTGTGTTGTGATTTTGGTTCGAAGATTGCCCAGAAGGTGTGGTAGGGTTTCCCTCACGGTTTCTCTTACGGCTCTCCTCAGATTTAGCCAACCTCTTCTTATTCTCTAGGTCAAGTGTTCTCACAGCATCGGCTACTTCATTGATGTTGTTAAACTTTTGGGTCACTATCCATCTTTGAGTTCTCTCATGAACTGCCCATTTCAACTTTTCTACTTGGACCACTGGGCTACTGCAGCTTCCCTAAGAAAACTAGCAAGCCTATAGAATCTAGCCATAAATTCTTGCCAATGTTCATCATCTCGTTGCTCAATAGATGCATACTCTCGTGCATACTCATTTCGTTCCACTTCAGAGAAATACTTTCGGAAGAATATAGTGCGAAAGTCAGCCAAGGAAGGATAGCAGCATAACCCTCTCCACCGGTGTGCAAGTTTGACCCCTACCCACCAAACCAGAGCATCATCCTCCAGTTTGTAAGAACCCAAAACCCTAGCACCCACTGTAACTTGTTTTACCACCATTAATATACAAAGCATTTATGAGTAATTTCAGCATTTAATGTTCTATGATTCTGTATTTTCACTACTTAATCACTGACTCAATCATCATATTCGATCCTAGTTGAAGTCACATCAACTGAGAAACCATTCTCGGACCCTGTCAATAAGGATGTTGAATATGTAACAATACTAAATGAAAACTAGCATTTGGTACACACATATTTGTGTTAGATAAAGAAGTTATTTGTCAAAACTTCTAAAGAGTGTATGAAAATACATCACTCATCAAGATGAAAAGAACTTCATGATGGATTGTAAATGCTTGGAGTAATATAGTTGAAAAAATATATTATATCAAGTCGAATGTGGTATAATCCACTTGCCACTTATCTCGGAAAATAGAGATATGATGCAACTGGTTCATGTGTCTTTATTAAAACACAAATATCATGTTTACAAATATTATAACACATGTTGATGTATTTTATCTCACGAAGAGACTGAAGGTTCAAATTATTAAAGAAAGAATATGAAAGTAAAGATGATATTACATATTAAATTTTCAATCAGCATATGAAGTATTTTTTTTCACCAATCTGTCTATATTAAAAAGATGTTAAAACATTTAATCTGATTCGGTTATCATCATTGTACGTAAAGATTGTATGATAATTGCCTCTAATAATCTCTTATAAAGGTTACAAGATTTTATTTTATGTTAGCAATTAGTGCATTATGTTTTGGGTTAGCTTGTGTCTTTCAAGTATATATTGAAATGCAGTTAATTTGGATACCATTAACGAATGGAGTACCTTAGATTATACTTTACTAACCCATCAAAACAAGTTTGGTTAGTTTTTTGATGCAGGAAACATACTACAACAAGATAATGGAGTTTCTGGTACTTATTTACGAGATGAGGCACTTCAAGTCTTGTACGAAGATAATACATCATTGCTCTGCATAAAGAACTGTCAATTGAAAGATCAAGCAGTTAATTGTTAAACAACAAATGCCTTAGAGAAGTTTTTGTTGAAGGTCAAAATCCATCACTTTAAGGATGTATAAATCAGGGGGATTCTTTAGCTATGCTTTTTTTCCAATTGGGTTTTCCTAGCAAGGTTTTTGATGAGGCAGCGTCTCCAAGCGCATTCATAACCAATGTCAGAGTGTTATAAATATTATTCAGTTATGGTTATCAATGTCATTTGTAACTTATGAGTGGTTACTATTTCTTATTAACTTAGCTTTATTGTATTAAGTACTAAACACCCTGATATATTGTAAGAATCCATTGGGTCTTCCAGTATCAATAGGTTGATTGTTTCACTCCTATATAGGGTCATGGTTGTATGAAGATGACACAGTCATGAATAAAAGTTTCTTTTTCTTCTTCTTCTTCTTATTTATTTTCTTTATATTCTCTATATGTTATATTCATATCGAGGTGCTAATAGGTCATTGTTTCACAACAAAAAACAAGTTTTAAATTAACAAACAAAGTTGTATTTTCATAACAGCGTTTGGGTAGAATTTTTACCTAACTTTAAACAATTATAAGTCCC
Source organism: Flaveria robusta (assembly GCA_025506415.1). Lineage (NCBI taxonomy): Eukaryota > Viridiplantae > Streptophyta > Magnoliopsida > Asterales > Asteraceae > Flaveria > Flaveria robusta. The sequence continues at coordinate 9,982,506 of CM046476.1, read as the reverse complement.
TGATTCTTAATGAAATTGAGTGATTCTTTTTCTTATAATCAACTTTAGCGAGTTATCTTTTGAATCCCACTGACCTCATTTCAAAATAATAATATATAGACCTCCAAACTGTCAACACAAAATGAGTGTGCAGCAGATTCAGATACTGTGAGACTTTATTTTATGTCTTATATATGAGATACTTAAGTTAGTTGTGAAAATACCAAAGTTGATGGTTACTAGTTTAACATATGCAACTAAATTATGTAAAACTTACATGCTCATATAAATTTATTTGGTTTATAAAAACCATGTCACAAGATGACTTAATATTTTAAAAAATTTACAATTATGGACCAAATTTTTACTTTGCTATCTAAATATGACAAGAGACATTTAAAATGAATTACAAACTATATGGGCTCTAATATAAGATCAACAAGTGACATTAACACTAAAATTATCACTAATGGTTAGCTCATTAGACATGTGACGTGTGATGTTAAGACATAGTTTGGATCCTTATTATGTTTTACAATTATAGCACTTGGGTAGGACCATTGGACTTGACATTTGGCTTGTGCATGTGGATTATTTCATTCATTACTGTAAGGTGAGTTCTCGAAGCCCCATTTTACTCTTTTCAACATTTTTACCGGATGAGGAGCATACTAACCCTGATTTATCATTTTACTAACATGCCAATGTTTATTATATATATAGGGTATGTTTAGTTCTAAATGATTAGAGTACATGAGGTAATTATTCGGCATCACACTTTAAGTCTCTGCATTCGTTCACAACCAGTTAACTCCTTAAAAAAGCCGATGGATAAGATTAAGCAGTGCTATTCTAGATGACAACCCCACTCAAGGTTACTCGCAACCATCAATGCTATAGGCAGGTAATTGAATGAATATCTTTATTTTAAATTTTAATTAATGTCTTGGATATTAACCAAGGTAAAATATAATGTCAGTAAGCTTGGCTTGTGAACTAATGTTATTCATTGAGTCATTTACTTTATATCCACATATTACATTCAAGCAAACCTGTGTACTCACCTACTAGTTATATTAGAACTGTTTGAGCATGTTTTTCATGTATTAACATTAGGAAATTATATAGATTGTAAAGAGCTAGACTTGTGTATGGCTAGACATAAATATGAATACATTAGTTTCATGTTTGCTTTTTGTTGTTTTAGGATTGATTGGTAACATCTGAACCAGTAAATGAACCAATACATGTTGTTTTGTTGAATATTTGAATAATTATGTAGAATGACTATTTTAGCCCTCTGGACTATTTTATACTAATAAATTTGTATGTTTGTTTAGATGTTCGAGTGACTATACAAAACAAATATAAAACTACATAGAAAATCCAAATTACCCTATCATGAATAAAGCAACTGCCATGAGCACTTGCTTTTCTATCTTTTGAGATTTACCACACAAGTTTTCAGACTTTCCATTTTACCCCCTCAGCTTGCATATATCAAGATTTGGTTTTGCATCTTCATTTTGAGAGAAAGTTAGAGAGAGAGGGGAGCTGTCGATGGTGAATGGCGGCACGACCGTCGGTGTGGCTGCTTGCCATGGTGTTTGGTTCGATGGTGGTGGGATCTGCTGCCGCTCGGCCTCCCTCTGTGGTCTAGGTGGAGGAGGCTGTGGTTTCCCCGCCATGGTCGTTTCTGCTGGTTGTCAGCCGGTGGTGGTGGGATCTTTTGTCACTCCGCCTCCTCTCTGTGGTCGAGGTGGAGGAGCCGGCCGTTTGCCCACCATGGTTCGTGGTGCTGGTGATCGGCCGCCATTTGGTTTGCTTATGGTACAAGCTTTTGATGCATCTCAGTTTGTGTGCCTCCCTTTTAACATCTTTTCACCTTTTCTGCTCTCGATTTTGTAGAGATGGATTTCATCTCCTGGTTTGTATAGAGAGAGGAGGTCTCGGTGGTTCCTTTGCCACCGCCATCTCCACCGGTTGTTGGGGGGAGGGGGTTTCGATGGTGGTTTTGCCACCCAACAGTTGTTTTGTAGATACAGGGGGTTTTGGGTTGTGGTTTTGTCTCTGTCATCGGTTGTTTTCTAAATAGAGGGGGTTCTTGGTGATGGTTTTGCCACCGTCTCTGCCATCGGTTGCTTTCTGGAGAGAGGTGGTCTCGATGGTGGTTTTTCCACCAGATTCTTGATAAAAATGCTTGATTCTTTGAACATATTGCATGTTTTAGTAGATGAATCTTCAACTTTTTATTACAAAAAATGAGATTTTGTCTTCTCGATCTCAATATCAAATGGTGTTGCGGGAAATCCAATTTTGTAACATGACAACAGATGTTGAAAGACATAATTACCCTTCACATGATGATCATTTAGGCTCTTTAGATGAGGCTATTCATGTCATGAGTTTTGTGCTAACCGGGCGATCATCTATCTCTGGGTTTTGAAACAAGATAAATGATGTTGGTTTTGAAAGAAATTTCAAGATTGTGTTTTTTGACTTTGTTGGTCCATTTACAGATGATTTAAAATTATATATGAACTTTATTGGTTTGTATATATGTGGTGATCGGAGGAAAGAGAGGAAAGAGTGGGTGGAGAAAAGTCTTCAGCTTCGGCAATTTGGTCGAATTAGAGTTGCGGTGGAGGGTGTAGGAGATCCGATGACGTTGAGAAGGTTGTGGAGCTTCTTGCGAATTATCATCTTTTATTAAAGGTATATTTTTTGTTTTAATATCTTTTTGGTTGATCGCTTGACTGATGATGTTTTTATATTGTTAAGAATGATCTTATATCCTTTTTGAAGAATCTAGGCTTTATATATTACATTTCATTCTATGAATCATGGGTTTTACTTTTTGTTTGTTTTTCTATAACAAATTTGCAGATGTAAATTAGCTTATGAATTTGTGGTTCCTCAATTTACAAGTCTGGTTATTACTATTGGATTAATATACTTTATCTTCTAGAAAAATCCTAATGAGAGTGTTTTTTGTGGCAGGATAATCTCAAACGATCCTGATTGCTATGAAATGATCTTGATTTATAACTAAGCAACCAAGTCAATTGCTTATCTTATTCGTATTTGATATTTGTTCATCAATCACAACGATTCTGTTGTTGTTTTAACTTGATATTCACGGGTCTTTTGGGCAATGATGGTGATCCGTGTTCATCTGAGCCCATGTCCGGTTATAGTCTTTGGTTTGGGACACTGTTGTGGTGATGATTAAAAGCGATGATGATAAACAGGAGGTTGGTGTGTTCATTGTTTTGGCACGGCAAACAAATGTTTGTAGCCACAATGAAAGATTGTTTCTGAGCCTCTTTAGGTGATTACTTTTCATTATGTTATTAGCGACCTCTACTACGCTTATGCTTATCTATTGTTGAGAGGCGCTATATACAACTTTGATAGGAAATTATGTTTGCCTATATGTTAATTTCTACACTGAATGAACAGTGTCTTGTATATGTTTATATGCCTATGGTACAAGTTGTTGCGTGTATACATTTGTAGATCTTTAGATGTAATTATACGAAAAAAGGCCATGATGATGTCAAAAAAATCGTCCGTTATTTGGTATGGCATTGCTACCGCTTTGCAACCACAACCGAGCATTAGCTCTAAGCCTTGGATAACTACAATGTATATGTAATATACAACTTGGAAATTCACATTCGCGCAACGCGCGATTTGGAAAACTACTAGTTACTATGAAACCTTTAATTAAAAGAATAATGTAATCTTGTTGTGAGTTTAATCATTAGTTTGGTCATTTAGAGCACCATGGAAGCTTGAATTAAAAGAAAAATATCTACATTTGACTTTTGGAGGTCAAATGAGGTGGTGGTTTCTATTATTCAAATTGATAATTATTATAGCCTATTAAGTTCAAACTTGAGAACTACCTTACAAGATGATAAGTTCTTTAGAGTGATGACATTTCAAAGTTATGCAACAAACTATTTGCTTTTTATTTTGATGAACCTCAAAAAACATTAATGGACTTGAAATATACCATAGGAAGGTTGTAACTTTTAAGCATGTCGGTGCAGATGGTCGATGATAGAGAAGTGGGTTTCAGTGGAGGGTTTCGTTTGAGAACGGGTGTTTTTGTCCATATTTTCAATAGCATTTCTTTTTAGCTAAATCATTAAGAGGCTATCTGAATGATTAAGAGACATTTTTTCAACCAAATAGTTTTACCTCTTATTGATTCAGATGTAGCATCTTAATATAATAATAAAGAGGCTACCAAACAGTCTCTTAGACTTTTAACAATTGTATTTGTATCAGATTATATAGTTCAAGACACTGTAATGTCTTTTAGTTCATCTCTTATAAACAATGTGTTCTTCATAGATTATTCGTTGCATTCTTGTTATTCAGCCTTGCAAAGGTATGACATACAACTACATGATCACTTGCGTGAGCCGTTGTTGAACACGATGTTTGGCTTGTAAACAAGAAATTACCGAACGCTAGAGTACAGAATTATAGTGTTTATTTTATGTGCTGTTGTATTTTTTTATTAATTTAAGTTTGAAATAATAAAATTAAGTAAAAGTAATTTAAGTTAGAAAAATTAAAATTGTAAAACCCGGCCTCTCGTACCACCAATATTATCCACTTTGCCCACGAGGGAGTTCACGGATTTGCTTTTGCTTGCCCAGGTGAAAAGTTCCCTAGGAGGTCACCCATCCCTGGATTGTTGCCACCAGAGCACACTTAACTGTGGAGTTCTTCTCTCAGCCACAACCAATAGGCGCAAAACGCGTTGATGATATTAGAGATGAGAGTGAAAGCAGACAAAGAAGATAAACTTCACATGCCAAGCTTAGAAGAGAACAAAAAGCTTCAGGCAAACAAGTAGAGCAAACAGTTGAACATGTTGATTCAGAACATTTGGAAAGGGTTGGTTACCCTATGAGGCCATCATATCTGAAATTTATCATGAAGAAAATTGAGGGAAATCAATACAATCATCCAATCACCAAATGGTACAATGATGAAACACATTTTGAAGTGGTGCTGGAAAAAAAACTTGAAGGAAAAGAAGTAGCTGTCATAAGATTATTTGATCCTGTTGAGATCAAGCTGCTACATCCATCATAAGTTTCATTTTTGAAAACCAAGACATTCCCTGCAATTGAAGATGTGCTATGTAAGGGAGATTGCTGTTATTTCATTCATATGTTAAGAATTTTAGGAACTGTATATGTCAATGCTGCACTCAATCAGAGATTAGAAACCAAAAAACAACCATTAACACACATAGAAGGCATAACAGGCATGAGAATATCATAAAACAACAATCTTGAGATCCTAAAGGGAAATCATGTTGTAACCACCTTGGATAGCAACATTGATTTACAAAGCCTAGATCAATCAACTTTGGAGCAGTTAGTTCACTTAACTATAAAGAGTAAATATGAAGATTAGAAGAGTGCAGTCAACTACTTTGCTAAACATATAGTCAACTGCAGAAATGCATTCAGGATTACTCCTCTCACAGATCAAGTTAAAAAAGCTGTGAAGGATCAGACAATTGAGAAAGATGTAGATAATCCTTGAAAGCTACAACAGAAGTGAAGAAAAGTGTTGATGAAGCCGGTCAATCTCATTCATAAAGGTTTCTAACAATCAAAGAGGAAAACAAGCAATCAAACACTATCTAACCATTAAAACAAACTAAACATCTAGAGCCAACAACAAACATAACAGATCATCAAGCATACACAAGTATATCATACATAATCAGCAAACAAAACAAACAGATTAGTTAAATCATCAGTCATACCATCAATCATACATAAATTCATCATACAAGGATAATCCAATTACACATGTGTAATCAGTAAGTCATACAAGTAATCAAACAATCATACATGTAAACAGTCAAACAAACATGACATTTCAAACAAACATAAACGTACATAAATGACAACAAGCACAACATATCAAATAATCAGACAAGTAGCACATCTTACAAGCAAACATACTCAAATCAGAACATACATCATAATCTGATTACACATGTGTAATCAGAATAACATTCAATCATTCATTCATAATATCAGACAACCATTACAATCACTCATATAAGCACAAACACATATTGTTGCTAACAAACAAAGCATTAAACAAGCAAACACTAAAGAGATGGCAACATCATCCTTAGGGGGAGTATTGTTGGACTCAACAAGTGCATTAAAAGTATAATGCTTGCCACAATCAAACATAATGTGTTCTAACATTCAAACAATAATTAACTAACACATTAGCATCATTAACATTCATATCATACACTAATATAGCTTAAATTTCTTTTTCAGGTTTGTAGATAAAAGAGAATTTTTGCTAAGTGTCGGCAGCGGATGAAGAAATGACCACAGCGAATGTCCAAGTCTATGCAGCGGATGAAGAACTTCCTAAGTGTCTACAGCAGATGGACAAAGTCCACAGCTGATGAACAACTCTACAGCGGATTTTCAATCCACAACGGATGAACACTCCGCAGCGGACGACCGACATACATACAAGTGTTCACAGCGGACAGCATCCAAGACACAGCGAACAGCTTAATTCTCTCCACAGCGGATGACTTAGCATCCATAGCGGACAGTCTAACATCCACAGCGGACAACTTATAGACTTTGGATTTTATGTAATTTTCGTTTACATAAGGGTAGTTTAGTAATTGTAGATAGCTTTGTGTGTAGGCTATAAATAGCATACTACCCTAATCCTTTGTAAGCTTTTGAGCAATCAATACAAACAAGCAGTTTCTTATAATCATTCAATCACTAGCAATTGCACAATCACACACACACACACTGATATCATACCTCTAATCATGGGTTTCCGTACTAAGATTATTGTTTGTTGATTTGAGAGATTTTAAAAGATCTTTTGGGAAATCATTCAACAACCTTTATCTAGACTGTTGGTTCTTGTCTTTGTTTGATTTCATCAGGTGATATTAGAGCCTTGGCTCAAATCAATCACTGATTTTCGATTCTATCATTCAACAACATGATATCCGTGGTTCATTAGCTTCAAAACATACATTTTGAGCTGAAAATCATCACAAATACCTCTTCTACTTTAAACATTCATCAAATGCTTAAAACATAATTTCTTAATCTGTTTTTGTGCATTTTGTTGAAGTTTTTGTGTTGTTTAGGCTATAATCATCATTCAACATTGTTTTTCAAAACAAAATCATCTCAAAACGTCAAAAAAAAAACCTCATTGGTTCTAAGGGTTTTTGATAAAATAGTCCTCGAGTACTATTTCATCAAGTTTTCATCATACAAATATTGTTTTGAACATTTTTGAATCATTTAAAGTGTTTAAACTCATCATATTCAAGTATATACACACTTGAATTAGGTTTTTGCTTTTCAATCAACAAACCGATTGTTGATTTTGTGAAGAACATCACAGCCGCCAACAAACCCTAGGAAAACCCTAGTTTTTGATCATTCACAAAACTTCACAATCTCCGATGATTGTGTTGTTTCATCATCAATATCAAAGAAGAAACATGATCTTCTTTTGAAATTTTGAAAAAGTCACTTTTTGATCTAAAAAGTTAACTTTTAAAACTTATCATTTGTTTTAGGGTTTTGAATTTTTGACTTACATCACGTAGGAGAATTTACATTCCTTAAACGGAATATTCTATTATTTAACCGAGAATTGACAGTGACTATTCCTAGGACATTAATTATAATTAAAATTAATTAATTTCCTTTATTCGGTAAATATCAAAAAGTAACAAAAACATATCAAACAAATCCTAGTGACCTTAGGATAAAAAAAACAAATTTAGCACCGTGCTAAATAATCAATCAAATTTGACTTAAACCATTAAGTTAACATTTCAAACATGTCTGATGAAATTTCAGGATCAAACAGTGGTCTTAAACCACCAAGACTGAAGAACAAAGCTGATTTTAAACAAATGGAAGATTATGTTCAGAAATTGAATTATCTTCCAAGACCCGGATCTATGGACATCCATAACCGAGGGACCATTCATACCATTGACTCTAGGTGCAGATTATAACATACAAAAACCAGTAAGCTTGAAAAGTGTAGCTGGTGATGACCTCAAAAGAGTCAAAACAGACATGAAGCATACAACATATTAGCAATGACTTTGCCATTTGAAATTTTAACAAGAGTTGAAAATTTCAAAACAGATCATGAATTGTGGAAAGTACTTCAGACTATGTGTGAAGGAAGTGAAGAGATCAGGGAAATTAAAAAGGAAAAACTAAGGACCCAGTATGAAACCTTCCATCACATTCAAGGAGAATCAATTCCACAACAACTTCACAGATTTTTTCAACTAGTCAATGAAATGATATTTTATGGGCTCAAATATGAATCTGTGGAAATTAACAAAAAGATGTTGCACACACTTCGAGAGAGTTGGACTCATTCAATCTCTTTGATGAAGGCAACATTGGATCTTGAGCATTAACTCTAGATGCTCTAGTTGCTAAAGTTGAAGCACTAGAACTAGATGAAAGATCCAGAAACAACAGCACAATCAGACATGTGGAATCATACAAGTTCAAGGAAATTCAACAAACAAACAGTGCATTTTTGACCTACACTGAAGAAGATGAAGATGAAAATTTTCTAGATTCAAGTGAAACTTTCTTCTTCTCAGCACCTGAATCATCCAACAACAAACAAAAGTCAAAAAAGACTAGTGTTCATGCTTCTCATGAAGTTACACCACAGAGCAAACATCATCCTCATATCTCCAACACAATCAAACAACAACAATCAAAGACTCAAAACATTCATAAGTTTGAGAAACCATTGGATGCTCTCACAATTATTCTACAAAGTGAAGAACATAAAGCAGCTTATGTAGCCTTCTCCAGAAGCTTTGAAGCTTATCTGGGAGCAAACCTCACACCATCACAAATCATCCAGCAAGATTTGGATGAGCTACCACCAGACATGGTTGAAGAAATGGATCTTCAGTGGTCTATGGCAATGATTGCCTACACATCAAAAAGGTTTCTACAAAGAAATAGGGGTTTGAGCATGGACAAAAAAACCAAAATTGGTTTTAACAAAACAAAGGTGAGATGCTACAATTGTCAACTATATGGACATTTCTCAAGAGAATGTCAACAACCAAAAGTTGACAGAAACACCAACCAAACACAAGCATCAAACAGCTACCAAACAAACAGACAAATTCCACCCCCTATTAGCATCCCAACTGACCAACTCCACCTCAAATCACATAGTATAGCCCAAATCAACACTCAAAATCCTCTGCCAGGATCATAAAACAAGATGATGAGTGTGATTAGAGCATGTATGAAGCTGAGATCCAATCTCCAGGTCATGCCCTTATGGCAAATATTGAAGATAAGATCACAGAAATCCAGAAAGAGGTGAGGGAAAACCTTTGTTCTTAAACATGCATTGATGAAGTCAATAGATACAGAGAACATGCAGATAAACTTTCCAAGAAAGTAATTGAAACAAACATTTTAAATGAAAGCTTAAAAACAAAACAAAAACAATATGGAATCAAAATTCTTTCATTACAAAATGATTTGGACAAATTGATGTCTGAAAAACTATCACTAGCAGCTCAAGTTGAGCAACTCTCTGCATATTTGACTCAGTCAAAAACACTTCAAGCTGTAACAGAGCAAAGAAGTTGAAAGAGAAGCTAAAAAGTAAAGATGAAGAGATTAATAAGCTGAAAGCTGATCAAACAGCTCAAAAGTTTATTGTTCAAGTTCTAGAACAACAACTGGATCAATCAAAGGGAGGGATAAAGGCAAAAGATCAAGATCTCAACAGCACAAGATTAGAGGTTGCTTATCTTACTAAGCAATTAGATGCTAAAGACACTAAAATAGATGAACTGAAAAAGATTACTTATGCTCAATCTGAAGAAATCAACATATTGAATAGAGAATTGGTGTATGCAGACACTCAACTAAATGACAGAACATTCAGAAGGTCAAGAACAAGACCTGAGTGATGATATTAAAGAACAGATCATATATTAAGCAGAAGAGATCAGTTCAAGGGAAACTAAAAAGCAATCATAATCCCTGAGGAATCATACACAATGGATCAGTTGTTTAGTGAAACAAATCCATTTGAAAACATTCATTATTCACCTATACTCAGACAACACTTTCACACTCAAGAACCATTAAATGAAAAAACAAGCAATGTTCTTGAAAATCCTCTGTCTGAAAAGCAAAAAGAATTAATCAAACAATTTGCTGAATCAGTGAAAGAACAATCTGATTCATCTAAACATCTAGCATCATCATCACAACAACCTCTCAAAACTTATTCAAGGAAGAGAAAACGGCAATACTTAGCTGCCTTAGTGAAAGGGAAAGAAAAGTAGTTGAACAAGCTAAACCTGAATCCCTTCCTCTCAAATTTCTGGAAGCTAAAGCAGAACCAGTAGATGAAGATGAGCTAAAACAAAAAATAGCTAAGGCAACAGTATTAGAAGAGGGTGAAATAGACCAAACATTTGACCAGCAGACTCAGCCTATCATCATCTTAAGTGATACTGATGAAGATAGTGATAATGAAGAGGAGATGCAAGACATTCATGAACTCTTTACTGATGATCCTCAGACTCTAATGGGGATTGATTAACAACAAGGGGCTTTCCTTATGAATCATTCATACATCTTAACCTGACTGAGGTTAAAGACTTGCTCAAGGACTTTCAAGAGATAATGAAAAATGAAAATAAGCAAACATACAAGAGATACAAAGAAATCAAAGATCAACAGGAATTCCAAAAGAATCTACCAAAGGATCCTCAAAAAGACAAAATGACATACTCCCAGGTTAAAAGTTGGTTGAGTCATACAAGGATGCCTTACAGATCAGATGCAGGCAGATCACTTGCACAAATGAAAGATCTTGCTAGAGAAATCTACAAGAATATGTTAACCAGTGCATTGAAGCCGCAAACTACAAGACCTCATCCAGCATCATCATTATCCACCTATCATCAAACTCCACCAGAGCTTCATCCTATTGAAGAACCCAGACAGTTTATGCCTCACAGGCTATGGCCAGAAGGGAATGAAGTGAGAGAAATGATTAATGAGAAGACAAACTTCATAAAGCTCTATGATAAGATAACACTCACTGCATCTACTGATGAAAGAAAGATAGTGGCCTGGAAATATGATGAGACATGGGATGCTATGCTTATCAAAAGAGTATCTGGACTTTTGCAGTACTTAACATACATATCTCAACTAGGAGCCCTGAGCTATGAAGATAGATTGGACCTGATGCAATTAAGAATGGTCAATCACACCAATAATCATAGAGGAGCTGATTTCTATCATATAATAAGGTCATAAATGAACAGACAACATTATGAGATGAGAGTGAAAGCAGACAGAGAAGATAAACTTCACATTGCCAAGCTTAGAAGAGAACAAAAAGCTTCAGGCAAACAAGTAGAACAAACTGTTGAACATGTTGTTTCAGAACTTTTGGAAAGGGTTTGTTACCCTATGAGGCCATCAAATCTGAAATTTATCTTGAAGAAAATTGATGGAAATCAATACAATCATCCAATCACCAAATGGTACTATGATGAAACACATTTTGAAGTGGCGTTGGAAAGAAAGCTTGAAGGAAAAGAAGCAGCTGACATAAGATTATTTGATCCTGTTGAGATCAAGCTACTACATCCATCATATGTTTCATTTTTGAAGACTAAGACATTCCCTGCAATTGAAGATGTGCTATGCAAGGGAGATTGCTGTTATTTCATTCATATGTTAAGAATTTTGGGAACTGTATATGTCAATGTTGCACTCAAAAGAGATTAAAAACCAAACAACTACCATTAACACACATAGAAGGCATAACAGGCATGAGAATATCAGAAAACAATAATCTTGAGATCCTGAAGAGAAATCATGTTGTAACCACCTTGGTTAGCAACATTGATGTACAAAGCCTAGATCAATCAACTCTGGAGCAGTTAGTTCACTTAACTATAGAGAGTAAATATGAAGATCAGAAGAGTGCAGCCAACTACTTTGCTGAATATATAGTCAACTGCAGAAATGCATTCAGGATTACCCCTCTCACAGATCAAGTTAAAGAAGCTGAAAAGGATCAGACAATTGAGAAAGATGTAGATAATCCTTGAAAGCTACAACAGAAGTGAAGAAAAGTGTTGATGAAGCCGGTCCATCTCATTCATAAAGGTTTCTAACAATCAAAGAGGAAAATAAGCAATCAAACATTGTCTAACCATTAAAACAAACTAAACATCTAGAGCCAACAACAAACATAATAGATCATCAAGCATACATAAGTATATCATACATAATCAGCAAACAAAACAAACAGATTAGTTAAATCATCAGTCATACCATCGATCATACATAAATTCATCATACAAGGATAATCTGATTACACATGTGTAATCAGCAAGTCATACAAGTAATCAAACAATCATACATGTAAACAGTTAAACAAACATAAACGTACATAACTGACAACAAGCACAACATATCAAATAATCTGACAAGTAGCACATCATACAAGCAAACATACTCAAATCAGAACATACATCACAATCTGATTACACATGTGTAATCAGAATAACATTCAATCATTTATTCATAATATCAGACAACCATTACAATCACTCATATAAACACAAACACATATTATTGCTAACAAACAAAACATTAAACAAGCAAACACTAAAGAGATGGCAACATCATCCTTAGGGGGAGTATTGTTGGACTCAACAAGTGCATTAAAAGGATAATGTTTGCCACAATCAAACATAATATGTTCTAACATTCAAACAATCATTAACTAACACATTAGCATCATGAACATTCATATCATACACTAATATAGCTTAAATTTCTTTTTCAGATTTGTAGATAAAAGAGAATTTTTGCTAAGTGTCGGCAGCGGATGAAGAAATGTCCACAGCGGATGTCCAAGTCTATGCAGCGGATGAAGAACTTCCTAAGTGTCTACAGCAGATGGACAAAGTCCACAGCTGATGAACAACTCTACAGCGGATTTTCAATCCACAACAAATGAACACTCCACAGCGGACGACCATCAAGATATACATACAAGTGTTCACAGCGGACAGCATCCAAGGCACAGCGAACAGCTTAATTCTCTCCACAATGGATGACTTAGCATCCATAGCGGACAGTCTAACATCCACAGCAGATAACTTATAGAATTAGGATTTTATGTAATTTTCGTTTACATAAGGGTAGTTTAGTAATTGTAGATAGCTTTGTGTATAGGCTATAAATAGCATACTACCCTAATCCTTTATAAGCTTTTAAACAATCAATACAAACAAGTAGTTTCTTATTATCATTCAATCACTAGCAATCACACAATCATACACACACACACACTGATATCATAGCTCTAATCATGGGTTTCCGCACTATGATTATTGTTTGTTGATTTGAGAGATTTGAAAAGATTCTTGGGAAAATCATTCAACAACCTTCATCTAGACTGTTGGTTCTTGTCTTTGTTTCATTTCATCACTTTTGGTAGCCCAGGTGAAAACTTCACAAGGAGATCACCCATCCTTAGATTGCTACCACCTGAGCATGCTTAACTGTGGAGTTCTCCTCTCATCCACAGCCAATACGCCAAAAACGCGTTGGTGATATTAGAGACCAGACATTACTTATGAACCAGTAACCTCTCATGCCCACGGTCGATGTGGAATTTGCTAGGATGTTACAAAAATTAAGTAAAATTAAAATTATGTAAAGGTTCGAGCACTACAACAAAACGAAGCTATTGTAACTCCGATAAAATGTTGCATTAAGCATTAAAAAGGTTGCATTAGACATAATGCAACCTTTTATCAGGGGCTGCATTAGAAGCAGTTGCATTAGATCTAATGCAACCTTTTCAAGGGCTAATACAACTTTTTTTGAAAGTGTTGCATTTGTTATTTAGATGCAACCTTTAGATATGCAACTTTTTTACAATCAAATGCAACATTTTTTACTTTGAAATGCAACTCTTGTAATACTAAAAATGTAACTTTTGTTATAATTTAGTTATCAAAATGCAACTTTTTTATCACTCAATTGCAACTATTTCTAAACTTAAATGCAACATTTATCATGACTTAGGTACAAGAATGCCACATTTTTCTAGACTTAGGGCAACCATTATTATATTTTTTATTATAAAAAATAGTGCAACTTTTATAACGATTCTAATTAATCAAATGCAACCTTCTATACACCTAATGCTAATTTAACACAGATTCAATTGTCACTAATAAATATACATTCAATCATAATTACGTCAAAAGAATAATAACATATGGGTATCATTGATAGTCAAATGGTGTACATTAACATACTTAATAACAATCAACACAGTGTCAATTACAATAATATAATGAAAACATTCTACTCATCTTGATCTCCAACCAGGTATTGTTCCACAATCTTTCGCATCATAACTTCTAAGTCTTTTGTTGGTTGTTAATATTTGTTTACAAAGCTTTGAGGCGGCTTTTGTTTTCTTTCATTATCCTCTTCAACCTCTTTACAAATTTCTAGCAATTGGTATTTCTCAACTTAAACATTTGCTTCAAATGTTTCAACCAGCCCCTTCGAAATTATATATGATGTGCAAGCACCAAGTGTTTTTTTATTAATGTATTTGTAACAGCTCTACTATAAAGTCGGCGTTGCTCGTAATTTTCTTTGTTCATTACAGCCAGAATATGATCTATTGTAGAGTTATCCTCCTTTGTAGGTTTGTACTTCTTTATTTGTTCCTGCAATAATATGAAAAAAAATAAGAAGGAAATATTTTCCAAGTTTAGAAGTCAAAAATTAAGAATGTCAAACTTGCATAAATCCTATGTATATATGTATCTATCTATGTGAGTTAAGCAAACCATAAACAGAACACAAAAGCAAATCATAAACATGATACTTACATGAGTCATAGCAAGTTTCAATTTGATTTTGCTTGCTTTTATTTTCCATTAGACATCTTCCAAATACTTAGTTAAAGTAATCAAAGTGACAAAAATCAAATACTAGTAACTTGATATTGGACAATTGAATAAATATAACTGCATAAGAACATAGTACAATATGAAACCTATAGTAATACATAACCAATTTATGTTGATGGTTAATGGACTAGATAACCAATGTTAATACATAACTACATATGTTGTAGTAGCAAAACTATAAATATAAATGCATAATCAATCTGTTTTCACATAATGCATACCCAATTAACCACATAATACATACAAAAGAATGGAACTAGTGAGCATATAGCAAACCAGAATGCAGTAGCAGACAAGAGTTATATTTAGGGGCCTAAAGCGAATTTGAAAATAGGGGCCTCTAATAATCTTATTAACCTAAAGTGTGTTGGGCGACAGACTGGTATCTTGTAAAGATGGTTCAGGAGGTTTGGGTAATGGGTCAAAACAAATAAATATTTTAGTAATGAAAGAATATTCTAAATAGATTAATACTCTTAGCTTATGAATCTAATAGAAAGCTTTGGAAACTCACCTCTGTAGTTTGAGCATTAAGACCAGAATTTGCCATGCCTTTACATGAGGTAACTCTCTATGCAATAAAAACATGATCATCCAGAAAATATAAGAAATAATTATCTCAAGTCTTTTACTAAAAGGCAAATGGGTTTTGGCCACAAGTACAATAACATTTATGTAGAATGTTTCTTAACTTCTAGATCTTGATTCTTGAACATCAAACATATTTCAGTAACCACTAACTCACTAAGTATTACTTTACTTACAACTCCAATGGTTAGCATCCTTATGAAACAAAAACACTACAACTCTACTTCAAAGTTCAAATGATATTCATACAAGTTACACAAGTTGATCTAACATCTTAGATGCACGCGTGAATATGTTATTTTTGTGAAGTTCATGAGTCCATCACATCTTCTAACATAAGAAAAACTTATAGAAGCAAACAAAGCAATTAAAGGCAAGCATCATAGTATCAGAGCATTACGTAATGAGATCAATAAAAAAAGAAGAGAAGATGAAAGCTCACTATTCCTGTCATTCAACATCAAGCATCAAGCATCACCAACATCAGCAGTGTAGTTCTTCTGTCTCTCACGAAAATCAATGTACGAGTTAATGAAATTAGTTTATCATAGCCAATTCTTCATGTACAATTGAATTCTACAATAGTACAATATAAATTGAATGAACGATTCAGTAATCAAATGATTGTACCTGTTTAAAAATAAGAGGAAAAATGAGAAACAAAACAGATTGAATTGGAGAGATGATGAAGTAATACGACCTAATACTGATTTCTTTATTCAAAGATTTGATGAACGTAAAAAAGATGATTACCGATTTGTAGAATCTGGTAAACGATGAACGCAGAAGAACGATACCTAGCTAACAATCAGTTCGAGAAGGAGAGTTTGAAATATGAAACACCGACTATGATGAAGATTTAGGGGGAAATAGAAATTAGGAGGGAATTTCTAAATTTTTTAATAAAAATATAGGAGGGAACGGGGTAATATAAGGGAAAAATACTTGAATTCAAGAAAAATTTCTATATAAATTGAATTTTATATAATTGTTTAAGAGAATTACTATCTATATTAAAGAAGAACTAAAATGAATAGTGGTTTAACAAATCGAGACCGTTTATTTTTAATCTATGGTGGAAAGCTATTGTGGACTTTTGATTGCTTTGGTTTACGCGTGGCATAGAATACATTTCGTGGCATTTGCATAGAGAGAGAGAAAGATACACAAGGTGACTTTTATCAAAGGGTATGAGAGAGATCCGATGACGAGGGGATGACGGAGAGGCGAATTGAATTCATAGATGGATCTTGAAAGATCGATCTTCAAAAGTATCCTCCTACGCTAGGGCTGTTTTCTTCTCGACGATGGTGATCATGCGATAGTGTTCCCCTCGACAATGGCAGTGTAAAGATGATGCCAGAAAGAAGATGGCAGGCGGCGGAGGCAAAACAACGGTACCATCGGCGGCCTTCAATGGTCAAACATCTGGTCGCATATCTCACTCTGTCTCTGTACCAAACCCCAATTTCTTTGTTGTATGTGGTTGTTATTCATTTGATCTTAGCATTTCATTGTCTGGGATTTTTATATGAGCATGTGTCGTTGGTAGGGCTTTTGATGTTTTAGTTGAACTATATCCTGTATCCATTACACAGACTTCCCTAGCTATACATAAATCATTCTATTGGTTTTTTCATAAGAATCTTCTAATGAGAGTAAAGATTTTTTTATACAAAACGACCAACAAATTGGTGTTTAAATTATTCAACTTGACACTTTAATGTAAATATATATGTAAATACATGACCCAATTTGGAATGCAATCGAAATTAGTTTTATAAGCTCCGGGTTAAGAATCTTTTGAACAAAGTTTCAAATCCAATTTGAAAAATATGACCTTTTGGTTAGTACTTTTATGAACACATTATGGCCTGTATCTAGGTATCTGATTCGTACATATAAAATGACTGATTCAAATTGCAACGGATACAAAGCCCGAGCAAAGCACGGGAGTAGGTTCTTCTTGGGATTAGCTTCCTTTTGGTTTTCATCTTACAGTTATGTCGATATCTTTGCATATTGTGTTTAATTTTATTAGAATTTTGCTTTGGAGTTTCATTGTTTTGTTAGCTGCATTTTACTATCGGGCACTTGATGTCCTAAGTTTTGTTATATTACCTTTTGTTTGGAATTATTATACGATGGTTTTCAAATCATAAGGGAGTTATTCTATGAAGAAAATATTAAAATGTTTATTAAGGATAAATGTATTTGCTATTTTAGATCATTGGTGCTTCAAACAAATTTATAAATCCGTTTAGGTTGCTATGGTTACAAACTTAACGTTTTCTGCTTTACTATTAATAATATGGACTACAAATGAACTCTAGAGTTTATATCAGTTAGGTATTGTGTTAACATAAATGTCATTCAATCATAAATTTAGCTAATCATAAGCTCCTTGGTAATTGTTGGTTACTGGGTCATTTTATTGATTAAAATGTTTTTAATGCTCTAATGTGACATGTTTTGCATACATGTGGTTGTTTTGGTAGTAGCATGTACCAGTTCCTTTTAAATTGTTACTATTACCATTTGGTAGGTAGTTGATTTTGGGTTTCTAAAGTCTTATTATTTTTGTGTAAGTTACATGGTATGGTAGTGTTTGTAGTTCGTCTTTTTTCTTTGTCAGTTGTTTGTCGCTGCTTTTCAGGTTCCTATGTATGTGCGTGAAGAAATTTTTAGCAGCTATTTTGTTTTTAGTTGACATCAGATAAACATGACTTTCACCTGATCTTTGCATAACTATGATATTAAACAGAGACCGCGCAATGCGCGGTTGGGTCTACCTAGTTTTTATATAAATTAAACTTCATAGACATTATTATGTTTTATATTTAAAA
Source organism: Flaveria robusta (assembly GCA_025506415.1). Lineage (NCBI taxonomy): Eukaryota > Viridiplantae > Streptophyta > Magnoliopsida > Asterales > Asteraceae > Flaveria > Flaveria robusta. The sequence continues at coordinate 9,963,990 of CM046476.1, read as the reverse complement.
AACTAATATAAAAGAAAAATAGTTTAATTAGCTTTTTAATAAATGATGGTTGTTTATGGTCATAGATACTCAATTAAGGTCCTTAATGTTATTTATAGTTATTTAGGGTCTTCGATGGCCCGATAGGGTTAATTTGGTCACTAATGACCAAGTAGATTTGATTTTAGTCAATTAGTGTCTATTAAGATCATTAAATTTAATGGTAAATTATGTTAATCTATAACTAATGATGGTTGTTTAGGTTTATACACAACCAATTAGGGTCGTCCATAGTCGTTTAGGGTCATTCGTGGATAAGCATGTCATTACGAGTTATTAAAGTTCATTTGTTCCTTACACATGTAAGTACAAAGACAATGACTGAAGTTGGCGATCATATTGGTTCAGTCGTGTCCAGTTTATGTCATTTAAAGTCAATTACAGTCCTTAAAGCCTCGTTATTGTTAATTACGTCCAATGATCAATTAGAGTTGATAATGGTTAATTAGTCTCGATTAAGGTCATTAAATTGCGTTTGATGGTAAATTACATCAACTATGGTTAACGCGAACATTTATGGTAATAAACAACAATCTAATACCGTCCATGGTCACTTAGGGTCATTTACAGTCAATTAGGGTCTTTGATGCTCCACTAAGGTTAACTTAGTCATTAGAGTTAATTTGGTCAACTAGCGGCGATTAAGGTCAATGAATTGTGTTTGATGGTAAATTACGGTCAACTATAGCTAATTACGGTCAACTATAGCTAATAACGGTCGTTTAGGGTCATAAACAACAAGTTAGGGTCATCCATGGTCATTTTGGGTCATTTATGGTAAAAACATGTTACTTCATGTTATTGAAGTTGATATTTGGTCGTTCATCTCCAATTCAAGTAATTTAAAGTCAAGTAGGGTCTTTGATGCGCTGCTTAGGTTAATTTGGTCATTAATGACCAAGTAGAGTTGACTTTAGTCAATTAGTGTCTATCAAGGTCACTAAATTACATTTGATGGTAATTTACGGCCACCTATAGCTAATAATGGTTGTTTAGGGTCATAAGCAACCAATTAGGGTCGTCCATGATCATTTAGGGTCATTCATGGTTAACCCTCACTTGAGGTTATTGGTGTTCATATTTCATGTCCATGTCCCTTTCATGCCATTGATAGTCAATTAGCATCTTTCATGGCCCGTTAGAGTTAATTTGGTCATTAATGACCAAGTAGAGTTAACTGTGTTCAATTAGTGTCTTTGAATGTCATTGAATTATGCTTGATGGTAACCATATTTTGATGTTCATTCAATTAATGTCCAGGCTTTGATGTTCATTTATTGTTGTCCGTGTCCACTTCATGACATTGATAACCATATTAAAACAGGTCAAAACAACCCGAATAAACCGTATGAAATTATAACAACCCAATTTTAATTTGATATGTGTCAAAACGACCGGTAACCACTTTTTGGAGTCATAACAATCAAAATACTATTTAAACGGGTCAAAAAAGCCAAAACACATTGTACAAGATTATAAAAATCAACTTCTAAGTGGTATGGGTCAAAATGACTCTTAGCCACTTTATGAAGTCCTAACAATCAACATACTATCTAAATGGATCAAAACAACCAGAAAACACTGTATGAAATTATAACAACTAACTTTTAATTTGGTATGAGTCAAATGACCCCTACCCACTTTATGAAGTCCTAACAATCAAAACACAATTTAAACGGGTCAAAACAATCAGTACACATAGTATGAAATTAAAACAACCCATTTTTAATTTGGTATGGGTCAAATGACCCGTACCCACTTTATAAAGTCCTAACAATCAAAACACAATTTAAATGGTTCAAAACAATCAGAACACGTCGTATGAAATTAAAACAACCCATTTTTAATTTGGTATGGGTCAAAATTACCCGTACATACTTTATGAAGTGATAACAATCAAAATAATATTTTAACGGGTCAAAACAACCCAAACACAATATGAAATTATAACGATCAAATATCTAATTATTTTCCAGCTGCAAGACCATGTACAACTAAACCATTATATAAAAACTTTCCAGTAATTCATCATGCTGAAATTGGTCAGCATCATGAAGTTTGAGTGGATCATTTAATTTAAAGGGAGTTTCAAGTAGAAAACATCAAGAGATACACTAATGACTCTTGTGAATCTAAACATTAATGGTATAGATATACTTTCCATTGTATGAATCATTTAAAATAAATATTTTATTGTAACAAATTAAGTTGCAATCAATATATGGCTAATTTGACTAAGCGGACAAGTTTGACTAGCAATTAACAGATTGACTTTTAAAGTCAAATAAGACATTACACAACCATTTAGAACATTTGCAAAACACTAGTTGGCTAATTTCACTAATAATTCATAGCTTTGACTAACTAAAGTCAATAAAAAATAAACAAGCATAATAGACTAGTCTATTTTGTTCTGTTTTGGAAGGGTCAAATAGGTTCATGTAAAAACTTATCATTTTAAGTCATAGTAGAACCGGGCTGGCAAGTTTATTATAAATAAAAAGTTTGCATATGGTCAAAACGTGCAATCTTAATTTAGGGTAGAAATGGGTCAGATTGGGTTGACCTAGAAACATTGTTTTTGTACCTTTATAACATAATTATCATCATTTTTATCCACATGCATCCAATCCCATATTGTATGATTGTATCATCTTCAAGCAAGTAGAATATAGTATGCAAAGATTACTCACCAAATGGCCTGATAATTATATTCCGGTGACTGATAATCGCATGGCCATGAATACATGAGATGATCAGTTAAAATTAAGCAAATAAAACTCATAAACAAGCAAACAAAATTGGGCAGAATTTAGATTAGCTTGACAATGATAAGAATTTCAAATGTAAAAACAAGTAATATGATAATCAAAAGCATGATTTAGCATTAACTTACATGAAAAATCAGCTCACAATCAAAATCTAGATATATATATATATATATGTTTATAATACTCAGCAATCAGTATACTTATAAATCAAGTTCAAGAATTTGAAAGAAATCAAATATATTTCAGACAAATTATGATCCAATTGATAAACATAAAAAAACTTCAATTGCATGGTACACTCGACCCCCACAATTTACATGCCACGATTGATCCCGATCGTCGGTCGATCGAGTTTTGAGGGCTGGCCGCTGCTTTTTAAGATAGATTCCTACTTCGCTTAATCAAAAGCATGTTCGATCTGTTAATCAAGATAAACTTATCTACGAGTCTTCATCGAAATTAGGTTAACTCAAGTTACTTTTTCAACCAACTGACGCCCTGCTTTATTTCATTTAACTGTATTTGTCTTGCTTTAATTAAACCACCAAACAACACCTTAGAACAGTTCTTTTCTTGTCACGGTGGTTAAGTCTTTATAATTTTATAGATCTTACCCGGGTTTGAGTCTTGTGAGTGCCTTTTTATTTTCAATTTCTTCCTACCATTTTTTCAATTTTAATCATGTTATTTTATAATCACATCATATTCAAATAAAAAAATGAATATGGTGTTGTCATGCACTTAACTTGTATACGAACTTATATAAAACTATTTCGTTTTGTAAAAAGTGTTTAAAAAACTAATTTTATTTAATTCATTTTCAATTTATTTCCTTTTTAGGAAGTGATCTAATTCATTCAAAATTACGTTCTAGTTCACAAGCTTCAAATTTGGAGTTATTAAGGTGAACTAACTTTATCAGTAAACATCATGTTAGTACACCATCATTTACAGTTATTTCAATTTGCTCTCCTTAATCATTTTTGCTAGAGATATTGAACAAGTTCTAATGAGTGTTATTGCAATTTTAAGTTTAAATAAAAAAATCTATAATGATTTGTTCCACACGCAGAGCTCTTAGTTTGTATGTTTTTTTTTTTTTCTCTTTAAATTTGGAATTTAATTACTTGAGAGTTTTGTTTGTTTGAATTTAATAAAATTATTTGAAGTTTAATTAGAGAATATCGGTCTCTTTAGATGTTTTTAATTAATGACGTACTTTATATAATTTGCATACAAGTTATTAACTTAACAACACCATATTTATTTTTATCTATTTAAAGATAAAATATCATAAAAGCAAAATATTATTTAAATATCAAAAATATATTTAAATTGCAAACTAGGATTTTATTTAAAAGTTTCTTGTTTCATCAAATATTGCAATGTTTCTCATAAAAAGTTACAAATTCTTATTGAAATATGCACATGTTTAATAAAATTTGAAACTTTTCAAAAAAAAAGGTTGCAATTTTTAGTAATTTTACAGCTTTCAAATAAAAAAGTTGCAATATTAAAAAAATTTTGCAACTTTTTACGCAAAAAGTTGCATTATATCTTGTATTGCAACCTTTATGTTAAACAAAGTTGCATTGGACTCAAATGCAACTCAATTAAAAAGGGTTTCATCTAAAAAGTTACTTTAGCCTTATTTTCTAGTAGTGGAGGATGAGTGAAAGATTCATTTTAGCACTTTAGGGATGAATGAGAGATGGTATATGGAGGTCTATATGAAGGAGAACAAGTTGAAAGATTGGGACCGAGGAAAGATGGACTCCCCTCACCCCTAGGGTGTCTATGCAAACTTGTAACATCAAGAAATGCAATTTATTTCCATCCTTGAAAACTATATCTTGTTGCATATTAGTAAACTTAAGAATAATGGTTATTGCATGATACCTTATTCCTTGGAACTACCTCAATCATGCCAAGCTCCTTGACAACAAGAAAGCTTTCAAATGAGAATATTTTTTCACACATCATATTCTTGTAATAGATTTTGAAACAAAGAAAGACAATATCATTAGGTCAGATTCCCATGCTCCTCGATGACCCTAACGACAAACTAAGAATCTCGTGATGTTAGGGAACCCATTAAGCTTCAAAAACAAATTGCAAGGTGATGGGTATGTCTTGGGGTCCTAGTGTTCCACCACTTGGACACCCATGGGTCCTTATGCATGTAACAACCGAGATCAGTATAGTTGTCTAATAGAGAAACACGACATGGAGTGCCAACAGAGAAGTTTTAGAGATATGTTTATGTAGCATCTAGTGGGGGCAAGCAACGGTTGTTAGCAGCTATATAGAGAAAGGGATAGATGTGAAAGTATTTATGAGATGAGATACATAAAACTAGGAAAGGGGAAACATAAGAAAAAATCGAAAGTGGTTGAGTTAAAATATCTGTAATACCTATCTTATTTTCTTTTTCATTTTATTAGCCTATAATAAAAAGAAAAACAAGCATCTAAGTGTAACTAGGAGTAAATGCGCATGTCATTGCGAGGGTGTTAATGTGTCCAGAATAAATATAAGGTTTAGTTAACAATAAAACTTATATCGAGACATAGATAAAAAAAACACAAGCGTCTCATGAATTAAATAAGAATGATAAACCAAGGTACTTTATATTAAAACAAAAACAAAACGGTTTGAAATAGTTTTGATGACTTGTATGTTTGTGTTTCGAACATAAGATAACTGCAAGTTTATTTTGAGGATTTAAAAAAAAAAAAAAAAAAAAAAAAAAAAAAAAAAAAAAAAAAACAAGAGAATAAAAAAAAATTCCATAAAACAATCAAAGAGTTAAATTAAAAAGAACCTACGACAAAATATGGTTAAAAAATAGATGACATCTAAGTGGAAATTTTAAAATGAAAAAAAGAAGGAAATTAATTAAAAGAAAAAAAAACAAAACAAAAACCGATGTAGGTTGGGACTAAGATATGACCTTGTGTTAGAAAAACACGTTTTACTTAAGCTCGACGTAGTGATTATTTTAGGGGCGTTAACATAATGACATGAATACAATTAGGGTTTCAAACACAATTAGAGACAGTTAAAAAAACTTTAAATCTATAAAGCTCCAAGCAAGGCCGGCTCTGCTGTGCAAAGTGGGCATTTGCATAGGGCCCATTATTGGGAAGGGCCCAAGAATTTATAACATATGTTATATATTTTGCGGCCAATAAATTTTTAGTTGTGTTCTTTTAGTTTTGTGGCAGTAAAAACCCAATCGTAATTCGCAGGCCCAATAAGAATTTAATTTTTGTTTTGCACAGTGGGTCCTAATAGTGGAAATATATTAGCAGGTTTTCAAATTCTGTACTTGAATAAAATATATTAAATTAATTATTTATGATTTTAGAACCAAAAATTTAAATCGCCAACCAATTCATATAAGTCGTTGTAATCACATCACTTAACGTCTTCAAGCCTCACGTTTTACGATTCCAATTGCAGAACGACACGGCCAAATTTGATTAACATCTTAGCAAATAAATAATGCACAACAACAGTTCATATTCATAAAACGTTAACTGTCGGTTTGCGATTCAACTTTCAAGTTAGGGTAAAGACTAAAGACGTGTAGTTCACGAGAAAAAAAAAACTAGACAACAAATTTAGAATTTCAAATTCACATCAAATTAATATCAGAATTCGCACCACATGATGATTGTTCAATAATAAATGATAAATTGTTTGTAACTTGCATTGATCGAAGTCTATTACCCACTAAAGCCCTTGAGTAGTCATTAGACAAATCTAAAATGTTAGCACATCATACTCTTTTTTGATATTTCGTTGTGTTATTTACTTGATTTAGCCTACTTAATTCTTTATATATTTAGAAGATTTTGTGAGGTTATTTGTTATTGTTACATATTTTTGTAGAAATTATGCATCCTAAAAAATTGTCTGGTAGTCAAAAATATAATAATAGAATTTTTCCCTACACGCACAGCCAGCCCTAAGGAGTAGGCTAGACAATTGTTTTGTGCCCACTCGCTCGGTGCCCAAAATATTAAATATTTTTAATTATTATATATATATATATATATATATAGTTTATATATATTTATTCATTAGGGCCCAAGGGCGTTTTTTTTCATCCCGTTCAGGGCATTAAAATCCTCAGGACTATCCCTGGCTCCAAGGCTTTAACTGGCGTCAAACATAAATTTTCCTGTATTAATTATTGTATCAATTGGGGCTTCAATCACTAGTTAACAACTAACTTAATTTAAAAAAGATTTAATGAAATGATTTTGCATACATGACATTTAGTCAATATTTTAACTAAATAAAAATTATAAATACTCACTCTTATATTCTCCCCAAATCCCTCTATATAATACAAACGTTCGAAGAGTAGGGAAAAGAAGAAGGAATTGCACATATTTCGTGGCACATTTTCATTGGCTACATCACACCAACTTTAAAAATATTAATATATGCAATTCTTAATAAATTTTCGAGAAAATGGCAAAAATGGTCCCTCTGGTTTGATCATATTGCAAGTTTGGTCCTCAGATTTTAAAAATTGCAAATTTAATCCAAATATTTAGAAGTTTGTTGCAAATTTAGTCCCCACCGTTAGTGTCTGTTAGTTTTTAACGATCTGGGGACTAAATTGCAATATGATCAAACCATAGGGACTAATTGTACAATTTGCTCAAAAAATTAAAAAAAAATTGAAAATCACTAAAATTTAAAAGAAATTAAAATCAAACATAAGATATTCAAATGAACATCAATAATAAAATTCAATAATCTAAAAAAAAATAAAATAAAGGTTAAGATATCAAATCAAATTCAAAACTAAATAAAAATAAAAATAAAACGCATGTAAAAAAAGAAAACGAGAAGTATTGAAAAAAAGTATGCGATTAAAGTAAAAAAATTAAATAAAAACCAAATAAAAATTAAAAATACAATCGAATAGACATTTATAAAATTCAAAATAAATATTGAAAAAATCATATTAAAGTTAAAATAGAAAATAAAAAACGGTTTGATTTCATTTTTCGTTTTTTGAATTTATACTTTCACAAGGTTTTTGACCTTCATTCTATTTTTTAACGATTATTGGATTTCTTTATTAACGTTTATTTGAATCTTTTAATTTTTAATTTTCATTTGATGTTTTTAGTTTTGATTAATTTTTTGACAAAATTACACAATTGATCCTTATGGTTTGATCATATTGCATATTTAGTCCCTAGATCGTTAAAAACTAATGGATAATAACGGTGAGAACTAAATTTACAACAAATTATTAAATATTTGGATTAATTTTGTAATTTTTAAAATCTATATCAAACTTACAAGATGATCAAAACATTATTTTTACAATTTTCTCTAAATTTTCACTTCTCAAACCATCGCGACTTGCATAACACGTCTATGGGCTGAAGTTTTAAGTGTGTCAAAACATAAAAATATTGCGAGAAAGATGCTTCAAACTCAAATCATTTGAAGATAAAATCCGCGGATTAAACTCCTGTTGCCTCGTACTAACCTACAATGGCGATTCGCTCACTGCTTACCCGTCTCCACCCACAACCAAACTTTTGCAGTTTACATGAAATTCGCACCAATGGATTCGGTTTTCTAAGCGGCATTTCGTCGAACAACTTATGGGCATCTTCACTCCATGATTCTACCTCCTATAGAGAAGATCACCTCAAAAGTAAGTTACTTTCCCTCGTTTATCCTCGACGAAGCGCCACGACTGTGCTGCAAAATTGGGTCGGCGAAGGCCGAAAAGTCTCCATTTACGATCTCAGAGAGATTTCAAAACAGCTTCTGCAACGTAGGCGTTACAAACACGCTCTTGAGGTTTGCTCTTGGCACAATCCATCTCGTATGTGATTACCAAACCCCTTTGATTAATTGATTGTTATTATTATTATTATTAGGGCATTGATTAGGATCAAACGGGATACATGTCACAAGTGTGAAATTGAAGTTTGTAATGTGATCTTTTTGATAGGTAATGAAGTGGATGGAGGCTCAAGATCGGTTCCAGATGTCAGAAACTGATCATGCTCTCAGGTTAGAATTAACCATCAAAGCTAGTACTTTAAAAGAAGCAGAAGATTACTTTGCACAATTGCCAAGCATTGCTTCGCAAAAAGCTTCGTATCTGCGTCTTCTTGGTTTATATGTTAAAGAAAAAGCCACTGAAAAAGCTGAATCCCTTATGATTAAGATGAATAGCTATGGTGCCAATGTGACTCCACATCCATTTAACTCAATGATGAAGCTTTACATGGCAACATCACAGTTTGACTTGGTATTATCCATCATATCACGAATGAAGCAAACTAAAATACCAAGAAATGTGCTTTCCTATAATCTTTGGATGAGTGCATCTTATGAGCTTTATGGCGTCAAATATGTAGAGATGGTTTACGACGAGATGGTAAATGACAAGAATGTAAAAATCGGGTGGAGTTCTCTTTGTACATTGGCTAACATCTACATGAAATCGGGACTTATCAAGAAGGCAACTTTGGCACTTGGAGATGCGGAGAAGAAGCTATCGTCATATAACCAATTTGGTTACTTTTTCCTGATTACAAATTATGCTTCTTTGGAAAACAAAGATGGAGTTATTCGTGTTTGGGAGGCTTGTAAAAGGGTAGACCAGAAACTCACATGTGCAAACTATATGTGTATTATGTTATGTTTAGTAAAGCTTGGGGATGTTAAAGAAGCTGAGAAGATCTTTGTGGAATGGGAGTCTCAGTGTATAAGATATGACATTAGAGTGAGTAATATTCTCCTTGGTTCTTATGTTAGGGATAATTTGATGGAAAAGGCCGAGGCATTACATATTCAGACATTGGAAAAGGGGGGGTGTCCAAATTACAAGACATGGGAAATACTTATGGAGGGATATGTTAGAAACCAAAATATGGAGAAAGCTGTTTTTGCAATGAAGAATGGGTTTAAGATGTTAAAGCATTGTGATTGGAGGCCGTCACCTGTGATTATTGAGTCTATATTGGAGTATTTGGACCAAAGTGGAAATTTGGAAGATGGGAAATGGTTTTTGAAGGTTTTTAGAGATTTTAATCTTGCTAATTTGAATGTATACCGAGTTTTAATCAGGATGCATGTAGCTAAAGGAAAACCCATTGGTGAAATTATTAAGTTGATGCAGGATGATGAGATACATATGGATGATGAAACTATGACCCTTGTTCAGGCTTCAAAATTTGGTACATTGTCATAGATGCTTAGAAGAAAACAAGGCAAAGAGGTTGTGATTCAGGTATTAACCTTTCTTTTTTGTTCATATTTCAAGCTTTTTGGTATAAGGTGTTAATTTCATCTTTTTAGAAAGTTTACATGATTAAATTAATACAATCACATTGACATGTGTTTTGATAAGCAACATCAACCAGTGGAATGACTCATTAAATTTGCAAGGATAAAGTAAAAATTCATTTCTTTAGCCTTCTTTACTGGCCCATGTTGGAGTAAACGAGCGGAGCCTAGCCCGACTAAGCTTTAGCGATTATCTTATTAGAGCTTGATTTAGTTTCATATATTTATAATAAAATTTTGTATATAGTATATATATTATATTATAATTTTATTAAAAGTATATATATAATATTTTATGTTATATTTTATATTATAATAATGTTGGCCCAGAATCAATATATCAACACAAGAACACACCGAAAATATGGAGACAACCCGTCTTAACTATAAGAATATTATTATAAACAAAACCACACTAAATACAATGATCATAACCTCTATTTATACTACATTTATGTTTATCTTAATCTAATTCAAACTCCATAAGATATTGATAAACTAATATTAATAATTATCCTTTTTATTTAAATCAAGATTAAACCTTCATTCTCCCCCTTAATCTTGATTTGTTCCACCCAGATCTTGAATACCATGCAATGCTCGTAATTCTTCAACCTTAATCTTTGGTTTCTTGCTTTCATCCCATAACATGACTACAAATTTAACAATCACAAAGACACACCTTTTGTGATTATTCATCTTCAAGTCCTTTGGAGTATATATGTCTAAAATACGTCCAAACACTTGAATAAAAACACAAAAATTAATCATCATCAAATCCATCAGTTTTTCCGTTTCTTTTCCGTCACGAATCAGCAACAAAATCATTTTTCCTTTCTATCACTTCCTTGATCAGATCTCCACAACTCTGATTTCTTTCCAGGTCTTAGAACTACACTATTCTTGACTACCAATCAAAGAACAAAAACAAAGCCCGCTACCCTGCTGCTTCAACTGTTTTTCTTCTCTACCTGCTAGGCACTATTACATTCGAAGCCTCCTACTTTAACGAATCTTTTTCGTCCGCCTACCCACAAATCTGATCGGATATCTTCTGCCAAAAAAAAACAACCAACCTTGGTTACTTCGTTTTTATCCTTGGCGGGGAAGAAAGAAATCTACTATTGATCTTAACCTTAATGATTTTTTTTGAAAGAATTAATCTCACGTTGTATCTGAAAAGGTGTTTGGAAAAGTTGTTCTCCTTCATTGATTGAATGGGTATATATACACAACTACAAGTCTATCGAATACTATAAAGTAGGAACTATCTAACTAACAATCCTTATCACAATATAACAAACATAATTATCTCCAAATAACAAACTATAATGTTGATGATTATCGGCTGGCTAAGACACCCCCTCAGTATGAGCCGTAGAGGAGGGAAGGCGCAGACTGGATCTGAATTGAGTAAATAGTTGGCGCTGAAGACCTTTCGTAAAAATGTTAGCATATTGATAATCCGCTGGTACATGAAGTACACGAACTGTTCCGAGGCGAACCTTTCACGCACAAAGTGAATGTCAAGCTCCACATGCTTGGTCCTTTGATGTTGAACAGGATTTTCGGACAAATACACTGCTGAAATATTGTCGTAATAAACAAGAGTAGCCTTACGAGTAGGGACATGAAGTTCCAAAAGTAAATTTCTTAACCAACTAGTTTCAGCCACTGCATTTGCAACGCCCCGATATTCTGCTTCGGCACTTGAGCGCGAGATAGTAGGTTGTCGTTTTGAAGACCACGAGACAAGATTATCCCCAAGCCACTGATCACATCACCGGTGACCAAGGTAAGATCACTAACCCCGGTTTGACCATCCCTATTGGCTCGATTCTTGTAGGTAACGGAGCTCTGTTGTTGGGTTCTAAGTTCATAGCGTGAAGTGCCTGGCCAAGTTGAGTGGGCTCGAGCGGATCACAAGACATGAGGTTGGCCTGATTTGAGGAGGGGCCGGGAGACCGCTTCGGATTGGGCCTAGTGGGGGCTGAAGAAGACCACGAGTTAGGCGGGCCGGGCCATCCTGGTACCCATCCAGATTGTGTCGGGTAGGGGCAAGGGGGAGGTGCCCAGGGGGGCGGCCAGTAAGGTGACGGGCTGGGGTAAGTGGGCCAGTGGGCCTGTTGTTGGGATGGTGCTCGGTTATTATGTGGGCCAGAACCAGATGGTGGGCCGCGAGAACCGGGCGGGCCACGAGAAGGGCCAGAGCTGCCGGAGTTGCGCCTGTGGTTGTGCTGTTTGTTAGTGCCGCGACCTGTAGGCCTACGGGCACTGTTGGTGTTGGCGGTGGCGGCCATGGCCGAGGGTGTGGATAAGTTGTCCTGAGCCGATTGACGGTGATGCTCAAGTTGCAGCATACTGAAAGCAACCGTGTCATATTCTGGAGGTAAGCCCCGAACGAGCTGCAGCACAAGGCGTTGTTCATTCACGGGGCTGTCAACATCGTTGAGTTGTTCCGAGAGTTCTTTCAGCTTCTGGCAGTAGGCGTCAAGTGACGGCATGGATTTGAGTGCAAGGTTGGTAAATTCATTTTCGAGTGCCGCAGCCCGGGCACCTTTGTTGTTAAGGAAGATGGTCTTGATGCGGTTCCAAGCTTGATGAGTCGTGGAGTCAGACTGAAGGACCCGAACCAAAAGTTCATCGGAGAGGGTGCCATAGATCCATTGGAGAACAATGGCATCTATTTCAGCCCATTCCGGATAAGCAGGATCGGCTACGGGTGGTGGTGGGCTGCCATCGATGTGAGCTGTGACCTTGTAGCCAAAGGCATGAAGCTGCAATAGTTTAACCCACGAGGAGTAGGAGACTTTCACACCATCTAAGACTCTAACTTTGTTTTGAATGTTTGTCACAGTATAGACAGGATGAATGGTTTTGTGGATTGATGAATGGGAGGGCTCGGGTTCTGTGGTCTTGGGTGGGGTGAGTTCGACTTTGTCAGCCATGTTGACAAGAGAATAGAGGCGGAGGGCTAGGTTTGATCTGGCAGGAGTTCAAGCCGTGGCTTGATGGGCAGGTAGGTGGGTATAGAGCCGTGGCTCTGATACCATGAAAAGGTGTTTGGAAAAATTGTTCTCCTTCATTGATTGAATGGGTATATATACACAACTACAAGTCTATCGAATACTATAAAGTAGGAACTATCTAACTAACAATCCTTATCACAATATAACAAACATAATTATCTCCAAATAACAAACTATAATGTTGATGATTATCGGCTGGCTAAGAGTATCGACTTCATAAGAATCCACACAAACTTTTTCTTTCACTATGTTTGATTTGATTGTTCCCTCTCGGATACAATAGGTGGTTTGTTTTCTCGATCTCCTGTTCGTTGTCTTTAATATTTGATTCCTAGTCTTGACTACATCTGTCTTTGATCTCCTACCTTCCTTCCCGGGTATGAGCTACATCTTAGCTCTAATACCAATTGTTGGCCCAGAATCAATATATCAACACAAGAACACACCGAAAATATGAAGACAACCCGTCTTAACTATAAGAATATTATTATAAATAAAACCAAACTAAATTCAATGAACCCCTATTTATACTACATTTATGTTTATCCTAATCTAATTCAAACTCCATAAGATATTGATAAACTAATATTAATAATTATCCTTTTTATTTAAATCAAGATTAAACCTTCAAATAATATGCTGATGTAGGCTTGCAAGCCTAATTAAGCGAGAACCATTTTTAGTTTGAGCTACTTAAGCTCAGATCGGTTTATGGCATAATTACTTTTTTATATTTATAATAAAATTTTGTGTATAGTATATATATATATATATATTTTAATTTTCTATTAAAATTATATGTATAATATTTTATGTAATATATTATATTATAATAATACGCAGATGTAGGCTTAAGGCTGTAAACGAGCCAAGCCGAGCTGAGCCAGGATGGGTTCGAGCTCGAGCTCGAAGCTTATCGAGCCGGCTCGGCTCGGCTCGAAATTCTAACGAGCTGAAAATACCGGCTCGAGTTCGGCTCGTGAAAAGCTCGAGCCAGCTCGATTTAAATTTTCTTTTTAGTTTTTCTCATTAATTTATTTATATGAAAACACAAAATATATATTAGTGCTTTTGAATTTTGTTGTTTACTCCGTACTTAGGTGAACAAATATCATTATTTTGAATATAAACAATTTACTATCAAGTTATATATTTTTTTAAACAAAATACTTAATGTTTCTAAAAAGACTACATTTTTATTTTAAGAAAACCTTTTTAAAATCCTAATATAAAAATAATAATCATAATAATAGTAGTAGCAATAATAATAATTATTATACTATATATATATATATATATATATATATATATATGCACCGAGTAACGAGCCGAGCCAACGAACCTAGCCACGAGCCGAGCTCGAACCGAGCTAACCCTGGCTCGAGTTCGGCTCGTTTAGAATTCGAGCCGAGCCGAGGCGGCTCGCTTAGACACGAGCTTTTTTCGAGCCGAGCTTTTTTCGAGCGAAATTCGAGCCGCAAACTTTTTGTACAGCCGGCTTGCAAGCCTAATCAAGCGAGCACCATTTTGAGTTTGAGCTAATGAAGCTTGGACAGGTTCGATCTTTTAGCAAATCTATCTCAAGTAGCTTACAAGCAAGTCGACTCGTGTTTACTCTTTATAGGCCTACTATAGCGCATGTATATTTTGCGTGTGTGTCCTATTTTCTCGTCGAAGAAAACAATGTGAATGTTTGGGTGTGTTTCGAAAGTGATTACTATGACCTCAAGAAGTTGAAGCTAAAAATCTATACACGCGGTATTGATTTTGGTCCGTAAGATGTACTTAAACTTTAAAACCAATTGTCCATATAATTTTATACTTATAGTAGTATTATAAGACTATTGACACTAGTTGAAGTCTTTCTGGTAGTGTTTTAAAACATCTGATAATGGGTTTGTTTTGGATTTTAGTGTGGGTAATTAAGGCAGAACTAGCATTTGTCCTATCAACTGCTTATACTAATAATATGTGATCTCTTTGGACAGGGGCAACAGACAACCCAGCCCATCCACGTTTGCGGATTTTGAGTTATGAATTTCTACATGAGATGGTCATGTTGGTCTGCGAGGTTGTGAGGTTAGCCAACTTACGAGTGCCGAGCCTATTTGTTGCAAAGCTTAGCAAAGTTCAATATCGATGCTCGGCTGCTTGAATGAAATGACTCAAGCTTGTCTTTCTTGGTGTGATTTATGTACTTCTGGTGTCGCATATGTTTTAGGAAAAAAAAAAAAAAAAAAGAGTTTTGTTGTAATCTTGTTTAAAACTTTACAGAAGGTTGACTTGTAACTGACTCTAAAAAAGTCAAGGCAAATTTAAAAAAATAAGTCTACCCAAGGCTGAGCTTTTAGCCAACTAAGCGTTGGCTTTTTGAATCTTGAGGCAAGTGAGGTTACCCCACCAATTAGTGTTTGCTTTTTGTAGGGCCAAGCGAGTATTTTGTAATGTAATTAAAATTGTTGATCGATGATGAGATGTTATTCAACAAAAATAATAATAAAGAAAATGCTTGTAAATAGTCAATAAAAATTCTTGGATTACTTCCCTAGAGTTGCATTTTGTTGGGACTCAAAATAAAGGAATTCAAATTTATCATATCATATTATATTATATTATACTCGTATTAAAAAAAAGTGAAATGAATAGTACTTTGAGCAATTTGAACCATAGGTTTTCTAATGGAAGGTGGAAAATAGTGAATGTGTTGCTTGATTTGTGCTTTGTCATGTGTGGCTAACAAGCTTTTCACCTCGCTTGAGAGGAATGCCTTTTTGCATCTCTCATCTTCATTTTTTTGATTTCTGCCACCGCATGCTTATGGTATTCTTGCGACATCAACCTAGACGTCGCTTCCACATCACCATCGCCTATTACCGTCTAAACTAAGAAACCATCACCGCCATATGTACTTTATAGGTTTTGGATATTTGTTTTTTCTGTAGCTTTGGGTAACATTGATTTCCAACTTCTTAGTCGTTCTGGATTTCAAATCTATTGTTCAACCTGCTACTTAGCTTTATGTGTTGATTATTGTTTTGTGGATGTGTGTAATTCGTGTTCGATGTCGACTTTTGTACACATGGATGAAAATTTACGAAGATGAAGACCCCATGGCAAAACCCACTAGGTGTGAAGCAAGGTTGTCAAACCTATAATTTACACCGTGGGTCGTCGGAGCATCAATGCCAAACAAATCAACAATTGATGATACAAGGGAGCTAGTTGGTAAGCAGTAATCGACCATAACACTCGACAATAATACCCACCTAGACTTGGACAAAAAAACGGTTCAGTAAAAAAAAAAAAAAAAAACGTAACCGGTTTAAAAAAAACCTGTTTGGCCCAAATCGGTCCCAAACCGACTCGCACCGTCAGTATTCCATTGATTTCTCATACCCCGTATCTCAAACTGGTTTACAAACCGGTTCCCAAACCGGTTTTTAAAAGATAGTCGTTATGTAACGTTAATATAGCCGTTTTTTTACCATTTGGTGCATTTTTTTTACCCATTTTTGTGTTTTTTACCATTATACCCCCCATTAAGTTAGTACAAATTTGTTTTAATTTTTTTAAATCATAAATATCTTTTATATATAAATGCGTCTTGTGATTATAAAAAAAATATTGTTTTATTTAATTTATCATCTCTTATAATTTTATTTTTATGATTTCATAGTTTATATTTTTAAATAATTACTTTGTAATAATTAAAAAAAAAACAAACCAGTTTCCAAACCGACCCAAATCGGTTTGTATAGGTTGGCTCCACCACAACCGAAACGGGTTTAGAAACCGAACTGGTTTGGGCAAAAACCGATTTCAAGAAAACTTTAAAAAACCGGTCCGGTTTTGAACCCGAACCGTTGTGGGTTCAAAAACCGGTTTGTACATCTCTACCCACCCACCCCTATCTATTATCTACTCCTTCCCCAAATGATTTGATGCCATTGTTGCTCTACTTTTTAGTTGTTCAGACTTTATCATGGGTATACAACAAACTGAATTTGAGAAATTGGGTTCCTGTGCTCTGGTATGTCACTTTGACAAAATTCATATCTCATGATGTCATCTTCTTTTTGAATTGTGGTTTGAATTTTTGGGTTTTCCTGGATTTCATGGTGTCTTACGTGATGATGGTTGATTCGATTAGTTATGAGGAAAGTAGAAAATTAAATTTCTACTTGCAATATACTAGAAGGTGAAGGAAGAAAGATTCATACCCAAGCACCTCCTACTTATGATTCGAAGGTTTGAATTCTAATTTTGAAGTTATTACTTATGTTATGCTTATTGAAATTAGTTTAACTATTTACACAAACAAAATTTCTTCATTGGTTCTTCCTATGTAACATATTGCTTTTCCATTTTGCTTGCATTACTTGGAAATTAAGTTTCATCTTCTTCTACGATTGGTTGTAATGCAAATGCATCACTTTGGTGGTTCGATGGTGATAGCTTTTACCTGTGCATTTGGGTTTGTCACAATGTTGCCGGGCAAAGCACTTTGGATCTTTCAGAGAGCTGTTGTGCTACCTAACCCACTTAGTTTTCATTGGCTGTAATGCAAATGCATCACTTTGATGGTTCGACCACTTCTTGTGGTGATGGCTTTTACTTGTGCATTTGGGTTTGTCACAAAGTTGCCGGGCAAAGCACTTTGGATCTTTCAAAGAGTTGTTGTGCTACCTAATCCACTTAGTTTTCAATGGGTTGCAATGATCTTTGTTGCTTTTAATGTCAGCCTTATTTCTTTATAATCGTTCTTTATTTTTTTGGCCAGACTTCTGGATGTACTCATCTGTGGTCTGTGTGGCTATCGATGATGTTTCAATATGTCTTCCATGGTTGAGTCTTCACGATATTAGTCATTATTGCTTGGTATGGTGGTTTATATTGTTGGTAGGGTGGTTTATATTGTTGGTAGGGTTGTTTTTTGTTAAACCTAAGGGATTGTTGGCTGCTGCCACCTTCCTAGAAGTAAATGGAGGGTTTAAACACGATAGTCATTTTTAGTTTAACTTCATATAAACTAAAAATAAAATATGTACAATATATAAACACGATAGTCAAAAACTTGGATTGTTTTTTGAATTACTTTGTGTCCTCGTCAACGATGTTAAAAGCTTGGTTACGTGAATTTGGTTTATAATTTTTATACAGATTTTTCACACAAAATTAGTTTTAATATGTGTTCACTTATACTAAGCTAAATACAAAAGCCAAGTGCATACATTGTAGAGTAATATAGTAATGGTAAAAACTGAGTATCGATAAGAAGGATCTACCTAATAAAATTTATAAATTAATTACTAGATTGGTTTAGATTTAGAGAAAATGATGAGTTTTTTCAAGTAACCAATTTTTAAATTTTCAAAACAACAGTTTTTTACAGTGTTGTAAAAATCGCGACTAGCCCCTTATTAGTCGCCGATTAATCGCTAATCGGAGGTTGGCCGCTTCGATTTCACCAAATCGGTGGTCGTAGGCGCTAATCGGTCAAAATTGGTCAAAGCCCGACCAAATCGTCCTAATCGGCGGTGTTCCGGTGACAAGAACGGCCGGATTTGCCTATTCCAGTGACAGATTAGATGATTTGGACACCGGATTGCCGATTCCGGCGCCGAACTCCGACGCCGGTGACTGGAACGGGAGGAGATGGAACGATGGAGAAGATGTGTTGTTTTAAATGATTTATTAAAGTTTAGTTATTTTAACATTTAACCACCTTCATATTCACCAATTTATAGTTTATTCCCCCAACTTGTAAATTAATGCATAAATAAGTATAAAATAATGTTATAGATGCATAAATTTGTAAAATTATACACAAAAGTCCGATCCGATTAATTCCGATTAATCCCGATTAATCCGGATTAATCCCTAGTCGGTACCTCACCGTCCGACTAGCGCCTAGCGATTTCTACAACACTGGTTTTTTAATAAAATAAAAAGTAAATAAATGATAGAAACTTTTAAATATTTTTTAAGTGAAATAATGATATCATCCTAATTTAGGTTTTACTTTGATAAGTGTGATGAATTGCATGGTGTACTTAAGGATATTAATTAATTAATTAATTATGTTAATGTTTATTAACGTGAGGCAGTACAAAGTTATCATAAAAAGACTCCGTAGTGAAAAAAAAAACTACAATTAATAACTTACAAGACAACCACCAAGCTACTAGTGAAGTAGGTAATAATTCTGCATCCTTTTAATTTATAATTTCTAAAAACATAATTTTATGTTAGAAAGATAATTGATCAGATTTCTTTTTAACTTAACATTAATTATAAAAAATCATAACAATTATTATAGATTTTTAAACAAAGTAAAAAGGAAACTGTAAATGATAAGAAAGTTAAGGTAATATGATTTTCAATAACCATTTCTAACTTATTATAAATACCGGTGTTACGAATATAAGTTAGTTCATATGTTTTTTAACATTGTATGATATTTACAATTAGAAATCATAAGTTTATAACTTTCTATTCACATATAGATGCTACACAATAAAAAGATTGACACAAGATTACGTTACATAATAAATACCGCACCATTAGTTCATTATAAGTTAAATAAAGTTTTATCAACTTATGATGATATTAAGAATTTAGCTCATAATGACCTTGAAGTTTTGAACATTACAATCACAAAAGATTATTTTAAAAATTAATAAAGTATCAAATAAGTACATGTTCTAATTTAAATTTAGATTTATAAAGTTATCTTATTTTATTTTGATGTTTATCTTATGTCAATTTAGTCTTTTTAAATATTTAGGGTAACAAAAGTTTTTGTTTTATAATATTTTTTAAGTTTTAATAACGATAACATTTTAAAAAATTATATCTTTTATAAATTTTATTCATTTAAGAAATGATTTAGACTTGTTGATTGATATAAAGTAGGTAAAGAAATGAATGAATGGTACAAATAAAGAAAAATTTATATTGCATGTGGTTAGTTATTTTAACGATGGATGTATAACTATTGATGCTATCAAATGGTCTTGGTCTAGCATGGTATAACTACCAATAATATAAAAGAATAAGAATAGATTATACTCTTATATTAAATACGACCCAAGGTGTTTAATACCATAAACTTTTTATTAATATTTATACTATAAAATTATTTTTGTGAGATAATATTATTATTTATCATATAAAAGTAAAATTATTTTAGTTTAAAGAGTGTCTTTAATGTATTACACTTTAAAATTTTATTTTTTGCTTAGAATCTTTGCATTACATTAACTTTCATAATTAACTACACCTTATCTTCATGTTTTAACTTTAATCAGTTATTACTTCTTATATATTTAGTATACACTAGAATTTAAAATATAAATTGTATATATAAAAAATACAACTTGAAAAGGATGTCAATTTATAAAATAATTTAAAACTATAACTATTAATTTACAAAAGAAGTTTTTAAAAGTACAAAGATAGTGCTTAAGAAATAAAATATTATTAACTCATTTTTTTAAAATAGGGAGAATTGCATATGTTCTCTACTTGAAAAATTGCATATTTCTCCAAAGTTTCTATACATAAGTACAATGCTTTTTAATCATAATTTAATGAAATATATAATTTTACAAGTTTAGAGGGGGAGATATGCAATTGCCCCTTTAAAATAAATACTTCGTGGTTGTTCATTTTTATGTTAAAAGATTCAATAATTCTAAGATTTGCGATTAAGAGGTAAAATTATGAACAAATCATTTTTACATCAAAATAGTTTATTGTGTCATATCCAAAACTTAAATAGATAGATTAGTTTTTAAACAATCTAAATAATAGTTATTTCTTTTGAATGCATAACATATAAAAATGAGCATAAAACTCAAAAAGTATGAGTTTAACAAAACCGTCAATATTGTGGCTTTTTACAAAGGCATGTGCACTTTCTTTTCTTTTTAAATCTTAGGGTTTAATAATATATAGGTATATATGCATGAGTGAGTAAAGATCGTAACACGCCACAAAGTGCATGTTATCCACAAGTATGTCTCTTATATGTGTCTCACTATATAATTTTATACCCATATAGTAATAACCATGAATAAAGAAAGTTTTAAAATATAAACCCCTCTATAATCACTTGTCACTAGTTAGTGGATCACCAACACCCATTTGATTTACTTCTAACCTCCTTTCTTGTAATTTCGATTGTAAGGTCCTGATATATGCGGATTGCAATATCAAGTGAAAAGCAACATTCAAAGAAAGTGAAAACTCTTGAAATGCGAAAACTCCAAGAGTTTCAAGAAAAGCAAGAAGTTGAAGAAGAACGATCTTGGAGATGTAAAAACTATACACTATTCGAAAAACTATATATAAAGTTTTCTCATATATGTAAAATGTATAAATAGGAGCTTTGTCTTTGTAATTCGTATGTGTGAGTGCATGTGTGTTGTTTAGTATGTGATTATGAGTGCATATTTTTTGTGAGCACAGTAAAAGGCCAACCGTGGGGAACTCACCTCTAATGTATCAGCTTCAGACGATGAATACATTTTTGGTATTGTAATCATTTGGTTATAATAACCATACGATCAAGTTATTTTATGAATTGATTGATCACACAAATATCCATCTTAAATTGATTATCAAGTGCAATATGTATTCAGCATTTGGTATTAGAGAAACGTATTGCTCTTCATACATGAAATTTCATTTTATGATCATCTGTGTTAAGATGTTAAACAATGAAGGATTTAAGATCAAAACGTTTTGGATCGAAATTATGGTTTTCCAAGGTTAAGAATTGAAATCGAGATGTTGATAACGGTCAAGAATTGGTTAAATTGGCATTGTTTAATAGCGGTTGATGGACTGCCTCAGTGTAGTTCAAATTCGGTCAAGTTCTATATCAATTGATGGTGAAAATTGATGAATTTAAAGGGTAATAGTGGATCACATTCGAAAGTATGATCTTATGGAAGTTTTCTCATGGTATAATCAAAGGCGGAAACTCTAATATTTGTGCAAATGATATAATTTTCGCTTAGAAGTTTTGCAAAAAAAATGGTTTATGTAAAAACCTTAACTCTAAGTGAAAACTCAAATGAGTTCTTGTATTTTGTGAAAACTTTGCAAAAGTGAGAACTAAATCCTAGATGCAAAAACTTGTTAGGTTTAAACAATTTACGACAAGTTCTTCTGTTTAGATCTGTATTTATTTGGATAATTTAAAGATAGATTAAAGTTTGCAAAAGAAAAGAGGGAACAACTTTTATAAATTATTTGCTTCTATTGTAAAGTAGTTTGAAGTTTAAACGAGGTTTTTACTATGTTTGATCTAGTTCAAGATTCAAGATTATTTAGTATTTTGGCTTAGACATTATAGGCTTATCTTATCTTAAATATGGGAGAAAACACCCAAGTAATATGTTTTTTTAAGAATTTTGCCGTTCAAAAAAAAAATGTTTTTTTAAGAATTTGTCATTAGATTGAACAATCAAGTTGTGCGGGATTTGATTAGTGAAAGTTAGAACTCTCGATTATATGTCTGATACAACTTAAGTCTTAGATGATCAAGATGGGTAAATCTTGACTCAGACATAATATTCTTTGAAGATGTGTGATGAAGCCAAACTCAACATGATATCATAATCCAAGGGAAAAATTGCAAGTTCCTGGTATATGTGGATTATAATATCTAATGAAAAACACAAATCCAAAGAAAGCGAAAACTCTTGAAATGCGAAAACTCCAAGAGTTGCAAGAACTTCTAGAAAAGCGAGAACCTGAAAAAGAAAGCTCTTGGAGAAGGAAAAACGTTTTTGCATATATGAAAAATGTATAAATAGAAGTTTCTGTCTTTGCAACTCATATGTGTGTGTGCAAGTGTGCTGTTTAGTGTGTGATTGTGAGTGTGTTCTTGGTGAGCACAGTGAAAGGCCACCCATAGATAGCTCGCCTTGGGTGGATCGAGCTTTAAACAATGTATACTATGTTGGTATTGTGATCATTCGGTTATAATAATCACACAATCGATTTATTTCTGGAATTGATTGATCACACATGCATACATCCGCCTTAAATGTATTATTGAGGGTAATATGTAATAGGTAAAGGAGCCGACGGAACTTTACATAGACATATGTTCAAATTAAATTTCTGTCATTTTATCAAGTGCTCTCTAGTTTTACACAATGTTTTTTGCCAGCTTTATCAATTTATAGTGTTCAATCCAAGACTAGAGATTAACACCTAAGTAAAGTTAGAAAAAAAATCATGCACATAAGATATTTTGAACAGATGCTAAAACCTGACTTAAAGTTTCTTTAATTATGTTTTAATTATTTTCTTAATAATTTTCTCTATCAAACTTTGTTTAATACATCTTTATTATGACAAATATTGTCATTGAAAGTTGGGTATTGATTAGGAGAAATAAAGAATTATACAAAGAAGAAAAAGAGAAAACTCATCTATCTCACATCTTGCCAAAGAAAACTTAAATGAAATTACCTAGTTTTTAGGTCACGTATAAAACAGATGAAGACAACAAAAGCTCAAAATGAAAGTAAATAGAAGATTGGGAAAGAACAATTCAGAACCTACCCCCTTTTTCATGAACATACTTTTTCTCATACCTCAAGATATATATAGAAGATATATGTGCACTCAATACACTTGCATGTTATAAAATTACCATTCTACCTATACCTAAAAGGTAGAGTTAGTATTGCATGGTTTAAAGCAAGGTTACATGTTATGGGAATATGGGTTATGACTATACAAATAAATTCCCCCGTTCTAAACTACTTTAAAGACCATAAGAGATGTTTAACTTAAATCCAAATATACTAGCCTCAATGCTTAAGGTATAGAGCTAGTATATGAACAAAATGAATTTTCTATGAATCTTACATGAAGTCTTGGATATGATCTTTAATCATTCATCATAAATATTAAGTCTTGGATATGATCTTTAATCATTCGACATAGATAATAATAATAAATAACTAATAGATTTTATTTTCACTCAGTAATTTTTAAAAAAAATATATATATTAAGTATTAAATTTTAGATATAATCTTTAATAATTTATCATAAATTCGCCAATCATTATAATAAAAATATATTAACGTATAAGCTATATTATTATTAGATTCTTAATATATGATTTTGTTTGACAATAACTAATACAAGGTACACATGGGACTCAAAAATTAAGTTAATAAGCCTTGCTAAAAACCACAAAACAAC
This sequence comes from Flaveria robusta, assembly GCA_025506415.1. Lineage (NCBI taxonomy): Eukaryota > Viridiplantae > Streptophyta > Magnoliopsida > Asterales > Asteraceae > Flaveria > Flaveria robusta. The sequence goes on along the minus strand of CM046476.1, from coordinate 9,939,577 downwards.
CATATTCAACTCTAGTAAAACGTACTCGTAACACGTTACTAACTAACCCAAATCTATAGCCAATTGAACTAATTAACAATGACTAGATTAAAACTAGTTAACGCACTTACATTACCTAATCTAGTGGGCTAAATTAACTATCCCAAACTAGCACAATAACTAAATTAAAACTAAATAATACACTCACGTTACCTACACTAGCATATTAAATTAACTACTTAAAACCTACCTCAATGATAGTTATCTTTACTAAATAAAACAAGAACAGATGAAGATGAGGGCTCTTAACATTCATACACATCGACACACACACACACATGAATAAGTGTTATCTTGCATACACCAAATCGCCTCACCACCACCACCCATGATTACCATCCATCCACCACCGCCTTTTTCCTAGCTTTAAGAACCTGCAACTACCATCACCATAACTTAATTACACCTTCATCATATACATACATGATACATACTGCTTCCTTGTTTCCATACCTTAACACACACACACACACACACACTCCATCACTATATTCCTCCTTTTAGCTACTAAGCACCACCCCCATGCGACAGCCACCGTAATATATACTACCTCCATGTCTCTCGGCTCCCTCGATCTTACTCTAAACGACCACACACACACATGTACATACAACTTTCTCTCCCTAAACTTTAACGACCAAACCACCCAAGTTACCATCAAACCATCACCTTCCAACCCCACCCTTATCTCCTACTACCACCCTAGACCACCATCGTACCACCATGTTCCTAAATAAACTCCCCGCCACCTTTTTTTTCTCTCTATATTACACAACTTTCTTTCTCTAAAAGTCGGTTACATATTGACTCAAAAAATCAAGTGTTGGATATTACTATTCACCTTGAGAAAATCAAATGTAGTATAATAAATTAATAACTTACCGATTCTGTTTTATTCTATTTTTACACTTATTTCAATTTTTATTTAAATATTACGTTTTATAATTTTATTTAACAAAATTAATAAAAATATTGATATAAATTATTCTCATGATAAATTATGGTATCAAAATGATTAATGCTAATTTTAGTATCTTTACATAAATTTATATTCAAATTTATAGTTAAAATTAATTTAAAAGATCCGTAATTAGAAAAATATAAAAATAATAAAAAATAACTCCATTGGATATAAGAATATTATAAATAAATTTTTCTAATTCATGTGATAACTTTTGCTAATTATCAAATTTATTTAACTCTAATTCGAAAATATGTAAATTCTAAAAGTTTTATATTAGGATATGAATAATAAAAGTAACATATTATAAGATTCATAAGTCATAAATAATAATTGATAAAATCAACACGAACTGTAGATAAATAAAATAAATTATAATATAAATACATATATTTATTTAGGTCAACTAGTATGATTGTGAAATAGTAAAATATTCTACTAATATAGTATTACCAATAGATATATAGATATATGTCTATGTATTTTGACAAACCATCATGATAAATGATTATTTAATAGTATAATTATATTCATTATTATTATAATTAATTTTTGAAGCATATTAAATAATTATGTCATTACAAACAAACTTAAATATCAAAATTTTTGAATATCTAAAATGCCCCTATAAATTATTATTATTATTATTATTATTATTATTGCTACCCCTAGAAATTATTATTATTATTATTATTGTTGCTAATTCTGTTTGTTGTTGTTGTTATAATTAAGAAAATATTTAGTAATTATATAGTTAAGTATATAAAAATATAAATAATAAATTAAATCTAAATTTAAATGTTAATATAAAATATTATAAATTAGAAAATATTTAAAATAGTGAATTAAATAATCTAATATTATTAAATAATTTATTAATAATATGAATTAAATAATGTATTAATTATAATAAGTTTATTAAAACACTTATACCATAAGTTTAATCTTTTCATCAGACATGAGTATTTCAAAAGAGAAAAGAGGAGGGGATTCTAGGGTTTTTTTTAATATTTTTTTTAAATCCTTAACTTAAATACTTCATCATATTTAACCCAAATTCTAAATTTTGTTTTATTACATACAAATGGGGTGTTACCTTTTCACTTTTTTAGCAATCAAGTCAAAGAGTAGTACTACGTACGTGATTATAACAAGGTTGGAGCATTTTTAAAGCAAGCCTGTCAAGCAAAGATTAATAATAAAATGATCAAAAGGCAACCCTTCTTGAAAAACAAAGTTTGAGATCCTTTCATGAACCATGTCAATGTCAAAATGCAAAATGCCTCCATGGTTTACATTATGCTTGACCACGAGCCGAATTATTCTTCCCACTTTACAATGTTTTTCAAATGAGCTTTCAAGCGGGGTTAGACTCGGATTGAGAAACATATGACCATTCTTGCATCGATCCCTAAGCGAGTTGTTTAACATTTTGTAAAAATCAAACTTTGACCTAATTTCTTTATTCTAGTTTGTTGGTACAAACGTTACCTTGGGTGGTTCATTTGAGAAAGCACCGACACGAACTTTTTGGAACTTGCAAGTTTGTGAGCATTATTACATTTTTTTAAATCTTTTTTTAGTATTTTACAACTTAAAAAGTGTTGTGTTCAAAACAAGACACCCTAATAATTGTCTATACCAACATAGGAGTAAAAATATCAAAAGAAGGGCAACAAATTAATTCCAAGGGCCTTAAGACTCTACTTAGTGGGGCGAGAATTAGGCGCCAAAGAGAGATGACATGGAAAGTTTTATTCGTCAAAGCCAGTACTCAACATTGAAAAGAGAGCCTAAGGCTAATTAGCGCCAAGGGTTTAACGCTCGTGAAAAGCTGTATACATTCAAGATTGTAAACTTTTTAATATTTTCAAAAATTCTTTATCGTAATTCACTTTATAACTCTCTTAATTTTTTTTTAAAAAAATCAACTACCTAACGATTTATCTTCTTGGGATGTGTACGGGGCGCTAATTATTGAAGTTGTTCTTGTGGGAGTAAAACTTTTAGTTGAGCACGGTCAAATGACACAACCGGAACCGCTTAGACGACGACCAACACTAGAATGGGGTCGTGTAGAAGCGCATAACTCGCAAGATTAAATGTTCTAGTACCTTTTTTTTATTTTTATTTGAAGTATCTCTTTTTTCTCATTTCAATTAACTTTTATTTTATTGGAATGTTATAGTATTTTCTTATGTGATAATTTTAACTAAATTTATTATGTTTATTAAATATTAAATAAATAATTATTGTATAATAATTACAATAAGTTAAAACCATTACACTTGATTTAAAAATAGCTTTAGTGAATTCACTTTTGCTTACATGTCACCTATGTGGCATTTTAACTAAAATATTTAGTTAAACCACTACACATAATCTAAAGAAAGATTAATCCGTTTTTCATTCATTAAATTAACCGGTTACAAATCGGTTTGTTGGCTGCGAACGAAAAACCGGGTAGAAACCGGCTAGTTCGGTCCATTAGAAGCTAGAATCTCTTGAGCCGATTAATAACTGGTGGTTCAACCAATGATCTTTTAAAAACTAATTCTGAAAAGTTATAAATTAATAAGTCATTTTTGTCAAAAGTCATTTTCAATCAAAATAAACAATTCCAAACATGGCCTTGGTGGTTAAGTGGGAGGTGGGTAGGCTTTGCCTCTTTTGTAGCTTCAAGGTTCAAACCTTAGCATTAGCTAATATTACTAACTTAATGATACTAATAACTAACCACTAGCCAATCATTTAAAATTTTAAAAAAATAAATAAATCAATAAAATAACCGGTGGTTCAGTTTTAGGTTCCGATGTAGGTTTGTGAATTGTGCCCCTAAATGCAAAGAGCAAACCCCGGACCATAGTACCACAGAAACTTCGATCATACAAATCTAGGGTTTCAGTAATCGCGAAACCATTGAAACTCCAATTTGCTGCTTCCAACATGAGTCTCACCCAATTCTCAATGGTAAAGCGTTCTTCTTTATGTCTCTGATACGAACAAGTTGATGTTTTTTGATTTCTTTAGCAATCTATGTTGTAGTTTGCGGGAGTGCTTCTAACTTTTAATTTTCTGAATAATTTTGTTCTTAAAATATATCATCGTATGAACCACTAAACAACTTACAATATTCAATTATAGAACTTCAGTATGATGATCAATACGTACATGGTGCCCAGTTCTAGGATTCTAGTAGTTATGAGGTATAATCAACGAAGAATTGTTGAATAGAGGTCAATCTTTGCTTCCGGGACATTTTTGTGTGCAATATCATGGTTATACTCATATATTGATTATTGGTTTTGCTATAGGAGTGGTAAAATGATATGTCCATTATGCCAGATCAACTGTATAAGAAGTGTTACAGATTATTATTGCACATGGCAGACTATTCATTTTGTTGACATAAACTTTTGTCTTGGCTTCATCTGCGCAAAATCTTATTTTCATGATCCGTGGTGTCCACTAAGCTGGGCCCCCAACAGATTGAAGTTCACTTTTTGTTACTGATAAGGAGTAAAGAGTGGGCAGCTGGATGCTAAATGACTCTACAATCTAGATCAACTCTATATCTTGGTTAACACCTAACTCTTAGATTTTGTGCTTGTTATGACTTGGTCCTTCAACTATATGTCTAATTGAAGTTACCAAATTCGACTACAGTTTTCTGTTGGTCAACTATAATGGAAAAGGATTCTACTGAATCCCTTATCTAGTCATCATCAGTTGAGCAGTTCAAGAACTTTGTATAGCTTAATAAGATTAGGATAGAACCATCTATTGCAGCTAAAAGTCTTCCACATACTATTGAGTATTGAGGGTCTGTTCTCTTGTGTATTAGTGCATCCTCTATCTAAGAACAAATGTATTTATCTTCTTCTTAGATGTCTTTAAAAAATCCTAATTCCTAACCTAGTTTTAACAATTTTTGACAGTATTTTTCTCTTAATTAATGACCATTAGACAGGATTTATGCTATGTATAGCATCCTTTTTGGTTTGCAAGATTTTTTTATTTTCATTTATTGGGGTTGCTTTTGATGTTTGGTTAATAGTCTAAAAACTTCAATTAATTACGCAGGAGTCAAATGTTGCATTCTTTATGGGACAAAAGGAGTACATTTGTTAATTTATATGGTATTTTAACGACAATTATGGGTTTCAGAACGTTGGAACAAAAATTCACATGATTCTAAAATTTCAATCTGACTGCTACAAGTTTAGTTTATATGCATGTTCTTACAGTATTGATTTTAGTGTTTTTGGATTTACTTGCTATGCTTATTTTTTTATACCCTTCTCTAATGAGGTGATATCTATAAGCAAATCTTCTATCTGAAACTATATTTGAGTGGTCCATCGCTTCATCTATTATCCAGAATACTAAATTACTATGAGTTTTAAGTTGACATAAGATTTGGCAGATGTACTTTGCATTAAATTGGTTAATGGTTAAGTACATAGTTACTATCCTGTTTTATTGTTTTTTCTTTTGTTTTCTTGCATGGTTTTTTTGTGTTTGTTTTTTTCTAATGTCTGTATAAATAACATGGTATTTGATCAAGAACTAAGGCCATAATCTAATAGATATGATTTACCCAGATATATTTGTCTGTCTGAAGTCTGAACTGCATAATGAAAGCGCAGGTAGAAGAATTAGCATTTCTAATAAAGGACAATCTTTCTTGCAAGCACCTTGTTCTCTCAATGGAAGACATGCTTGTTGATTTCCTTCAGAATGAAACAAGGTCTGTTTCCTTCCTTTCAACATGCATTGAGATACTCCATCTCGTTTTTCTCAGAGCAAATTTTGAATGTTTAGTCAAACCATTTTCTTGAGCATGTGCTGATCAGAAGTTGCATTTCTATGTGACAGTAGGGATTGTAGTTTATCATAACTTTTACATTGTCAATAAATCTTCTTCCTCCCAAACATTTTTTTAAATAATGTTGAGTTTAATAGGTGTATGAATCTTTGCCAAGTTTTTATCACGACAATTTTTAGAGAAAAGCTTTAGTGGATTTACTATTTAGTATTAATTGGCAATTTAAGTAAAAAATGATCACATCAATTTTGAAGTTTAAAATTGATTTTCTTACACTGGAAACTAAATCAGAACACTGGAAACTAAATCAGAACACTGGGAGTAAGATTTGATGGTTTGATATAAAAAATTAGATTAATATGATTTTCTTGATGACAAATGGATTCCATAATATATATACCATCCATGGTGGTTTGTATTTAGTGCTTGGTTTTAAATTGCGTGACGCGCTCCGATGCGTTTTTGTCTCAAATCCCGATGCGCACACATCATGTATGCGATTCGTTAGTTATTAAAAAATACCAAATTTTTAATTATACAAAAAAATATTTTGTATTATTAGTACTTCAACACAAAAACTACTTATTAACAATTTAACACACTCATAAAACATACTTTAACATAAAAACCCAACTTCAAGACTATTACACTATGCACGTACTTTAGCAAATTTTGAATGTTTTGTCAAACCATTTTTTTGAGTATGTGCTGATCAGAAGTTGCATTTCTATTAGACAGTAGGGATTGTAATTTATCTTAACTTTTACATTGTTAATAAATCTTCTTCCTCCCAAACATTTTTTTAATTGACACTTGTCAAAAGAGTAAATAATGTTGATTTTAATAGGTGTATGAATCTTTGCCAAGATTTTATCACAAGAATTTTGAGAGAAAAACTTTACTGGATTTAGCATTAATTGACAATTGAAGTATAAAATGATCACATCAGTTTTGAAGTTTAAAATTGATTTTCTTACTCTGGAACTAAATTGGAACACTGGGAGTAAGATTTGATGGTTTAATATAAAAATTAGATTAATATTATTTTCTTGATGACAAATGGATTCCATAATATTTATATCATCCATGGTGGTTTGTAATTAGTGCTTGGTTTTAAATTGCGCGATGCGCTCCAATGCGTTTTTGTCCCAAATTCCGATGCGCATGCGCATACATCATGTATGCAATGCGTTAGTTATTAAAAAATACCAGAAATTAATTATACAAAAAAATATTTTGTATTATTGATACTTCAACACAATAACTACTTATTAACACACTCATAAAACATACTTTAACATAATAACCCAATTTCAAGACTATTACACTATGCACGGGCTATTGAAACAACATGTAAGCACATGTAAATATATAGCATGAACACAAATATGAAACAAATTACCCTAATGTTGAGAGGCTAGAACCATATCCATGTTGAAGAGATTCGACCTAGGTCCAAACTGAAGAAAAAACATAAATGCACGAATCAAGGCGCATCTTGCGCATTGGCGCATCAAGGGTGCATCATGGAAACACAGCGCATCAGGTGTTGTGATGCGCTTGCAGTAGCGCATTACACATTATGCGCACATTTTAAAACCAAGATTTAGCGCTTCCTGCAGTTGTCTAATTATGTAGGTGTTTTCACAATTTGTTTGCGGTTCTCTGATATAAAAGAGAGTTGAACAAAATTTAATTTATGCTGTGTTGCAGCCTGACTGATGTGCTAGAACTGGAGCCAATGAACCCATACAATCGTCTTCTTTTACACCGTCTTGCTGATATATTCGGGTATCATTTTGGCAATTTCTCACCTTTTGTAGGCATCATTGTTTTTTAGAGGTGGCAATTTTAACCTATTACTTATGGATGGATTTATTTGGGTGATGTTTTATTTCTAAAGTTAAAAAGGAAATGGGTCATGTGGGTAGAAAGTTTCAGTGTATATTTTAATGCATACCACTCCCTTTTATCTCTATTAAAATATTAGATTATCATCTTTATAAGAAACAATACTATTTTTCATCATTAAAGTGTTTTGGGTCAACCTGATCCTATCCTACCTGTGCTAAAAGCTACCCACTTTGACCCGCCTGATCCTTACTAATTTCCACATCTGCCGTTTTTCATGTTCAATTTTGTAGTTGTTAACGAAGTTTCCCTTTTTTGTATGCAAGATTTTCTCATCAATCTATCGGTGAAGGAGATGATCGGCATCTCGTTTTAAGGCGTTGTGAGGAAACATCAATGTCCGTCTAAAAGACTTTTACCAGAAATCGTAGTTCTCAGATTTTTTTTGTTGTTGTTTCTTCATAGATAATTATTTGTTAACAAAATAGATTTGATAACCAGTCATCAACACATGTATCTTCTTTGTTGGGTTTTATAGCTTTTAAGATTCTGATAAAGACTTTTTGTGTTTCAGACCCTCCATTCTTGTTTCGGATATGTTGTGGGAACATGATGATTATCAGTCTCCAGTTACGTCACAGCTTCTAACACGAAGAGAGGATGGTTCTACTGGTAATTTTTTATGGGAGTGTGGCATTTGCTTGCATGTATAAATGCAACTCTTACTAAAGTAATGACACAGGCTTTTTAATATAGAATCTAGTAGAGATGTGGTGGTTGACCCTGGAACACATTATAAATAACCAATGTGTCAAATGTGATTACAAAAATTATATTAGTTCAATAATAACAAATACACTCCAGTTTGCTTTGAAGCTAATATTTTGGTTCTACTCATTTGACCTATAGATTAAAACATAGCTGAATCAATGCTAAATTAAATCAGTTGAAATTGTCACCTCTAATATTTAGTTCCCTTTATCAGTGACAAAGGCAGAAGAATTATCTGCTAGAGTTTCCTTAGAGGACAGAGAGTCAGCGTACCTGGCAGCTCGGAAGCGGATTTTCTCAACAGAAAATGATGACATGGAAGCACTTGCAAAAGAGAGGCCTAAAAATAATCCTGTTGTCGCTCGACGTATGATTGCTCATGCACTTGGCCAAAGAATTAAACCATCTAATGAAGGGATATGCATCAAAGAGGCAATAAGATACCAGGAACCTTCTAACGAGGTGAAACATCAATCAGCCGGTCAAACAAGCTTGCAAACTTGTCAGAAGTCAAACGGTCCACCACATCCAAGTAAAAAGGTGCCTCAAAACCTTGCATCAACTACTTCGAGTGCAAGAAAAGTTGATACGAATGCCCCCAAGCATAATCTAAAAGAGGAACATATTGGAGCTGCAAAACGGATGTTTGCTAATGCCTTAAGAATGCATCCGTCAAAAGACACGGTTATTTCAATTAGTGATCAAACAAAGCAAACCAATAAATCTTAAGGGGGCTTTGAGTTCTACACCATCCAACTATAATAGAGAAACTGATTCCTTCAGGCGAGAAGAAGGTGAAAATCATTTTGTGAGAACTTTTAAGTATGTGGGGTTTCTTGATCATATACTGGTAAATTGCAAAGTATGGTGCATAGATTATCAAGAAAACTATACAGTTTCCAGCAAATCATGTAGTGCAGTCATAGGTATCAACATGATTTCCAGTCTTCATGCGGGACTTCTTTATGTTGCAGCCATGTTGTTTTGTGTTTAGTTCTAATTTTTTTAAGCTATGTTTGTATAATATTCTAGAGAAAGATGACAAATCAAATGATCTTTGTATATGACTTGTGCATTATCTACTCGGCTTTTAGTGTTGTAAAATGGATTGACATTATCTAAATGAATGAGGAACTAGACCTGGTAATTTTAACCCAAATATGTAAAGTTGGGTTGATTTGGATATTGAATACAAACTAATGGGTTAAGTTGGGTTAAGCAATATTTTCAAGGGGTTAAGGTGGGCGACTTTATAAGTGGAGAAAAAAATGAATGGGTCAAGATAGGTTTAAAAAATATCAAAGGGGTCAAAATGGGCTATTACGTATCTTTAAAAATACACGAAACACGTCTTTTTCATAGTCCACATCCTTTCCCTACCGGCTACCGCAAAGGCTACAAACGAGTATCCTTATGTAACCCACTGTCTTTTTCTCATTTGTTTAATATGGACCTATTTTAACCCGCTTCCATCTTGACCCATACCCATCCTAACCTATGTTTTAAATTGGCCCATCCTGACCCGAATTCATCTTAACCCGAATCCGTTCTGACTCGATGCCCTGCCCGACCCAACCCGCCCATTTTGCCAGGTGTATGAGGAACTCTTCATATATACAGCCTAGAAAAGCCTATGCTGAGCCATATACAAATAAATTTGTACTAGGAATAATACTATAACAGTAATTATACTATATATTAAAAAGCAACTTCACTGCTACAGTGAAGTTGCTTTTTAATATATTGGCCACACATTCTTACAAAATGTATTTTGAAGTTTGTTTTTTAATATATTGGCCCCATATTTTTACAAAATGTATTTAAAACTTAAATTCTAATTAGGATTAACAACAAAGTTTTATATTTTTGCTTTTTGACCACAAAAGTTTATTTTTTTGTGTTTTTGGGTTCAAACATTAGTATCGGTATTTGATATTATTGGAACCGGTATTGGTATACGCTTTTGTGTTTCCGATAAGCCGACCCGACAACGAAGAAAGTCACGGTAGAGTAAGACATAGGAAAACAACCAAACTTCTGCACACGTAACGCGAGTGAAGTTTGCTTTTTAATATACTGGCTTCTTCTTTTTACAAATTGATATTAAAACCCAAATCCTAACTAGGATTATTCTTTTGGTATTTTTTATGATGAAAGCAAGTGAGGTGCTACAACAAAGTTTTATATTTTTGCTTTTTGACAACAAAAGTTTATTTTTTGTGTTTTTGGTGTCAAACATTGGTATCGGTATTCGGTATTTAATCGGTATACACTTTTGTAGTTTCCGATAAGCCAACCCGACAACGAAGAAAGTTACGGTCGCGCTACCGTAAGACGGAGAAAAACAACAAAACTCCCGCGCGCGTAGCGCGGGAGAAAACACTAGTTAAAATTACTTCTCAACTGGGATCACATGGGCTTTTCTTTTTAATGGCCAACTGGTATCACAAGTGTTAATCATGTTTAACTTGTTATAAATATAACCTATATTTGTTTTACAAGTTGAACTTTTGTGATGATATGCATGCTTTTTTTTATTTGGGGGGTGGGTTAAGTTAAATGCTACTACCCAATTCCTAATTAGATGACAGTTGGGTTCTAGAAATTCTATCCTCTCATGAATTACTTAATTTTTGGTTGTAAGTATAATAAGATTGGGATATGAAAGAGGCGATTTGATGAGCCCCACAGAATTTGAGTTGACAGATGTATCAAATTGAAGCTAAAGAATCCAAGCAACAGAGAGGAAACTTGGATAACTTAGAAGTTTGTTTATTAAATGCACAAAGAATATATTTGAATGCTTAATTTTGGTAGAATCAACCTAGAATGAGATTGTTGGGTATTTATGAGGCTCTGTTACTTTACCTACACGACTATGACCTTGATCATAAAGTAAAATACTTAGATTTGGGTGGTCATGAGATTCCTCGATACACGAAGAGCAACATCCTAGTATATGGTTGTATGGTGTGGAATGAACCAACTTAGAACACTTAAGTGAGTGAAATATCTAGTCAAGTAGTTAAGTTTCTTGACCAGTGGTTTGTATCATTCTAAATCCTTCATTGGGCTCCTAAAGGAGCTTCTTTGTAGAAAACATTAGGCTATCAACTGGTTCGTTCGCAACTCAGTAATCCAAAATCACATTGCATGTTTAGGCCACTTCCGTGGAGAAAAAAAGTATTCCTTGTGGAGTACGAGATACTTCTAGCTAAGGAAGTATCGAAGTTGACTTGAGTCACTAATTTAGAACCAAAACAAAAGATCCTTGTTGGTCGCAGGGTTGGCTTAAGTGGTAAACATTCATTTTTTTATTTTTTTATTTTTTTGTGATGTTGAAGCCATTATTTGCAGTCTGTTATGCAATTTTTTCCTATCCTATTATATCATCTGCATTCTGATGTTGATAATGTAATGTTTGCCAACTACATTTGTTGTTTTTGTGGTCAAACTATTATGTTTGCTCACTGTTGGTTATTAGTGGTATACAACAACAACAACAACAACCACAACAACAACAAACCATTCCCAGTAAATCTCATCAATAGCAAATCTATTAGTGGGATGTTGGTTATTAGTGATTTTGTGGCATATGACATGCTATATTGATAGCATATGTTCGATCCCAGTAGGTTTTCTCTTTCTTTCCTTCAAATGTCTTCGGTGTTTGGTTTTGGTTGTTTACGATTTCTAACGATTAAATGTTGTATAGCTGTTGTAGGTTATGTAGTAATTGTATTATATATGATGTACTATACATCTTGACTTATGCAATGCTATTTTGTTTAAGGTTGTATTAAGTTCCTTATCTATATGCTTAGACTTAATTAGTATAGATTTTTTACATTTTTTTGGTTATATAGAGGGATTTATTTGTACCATATTGCATAGTTACGTCCTGTATATTGAAGAGTTGTTTTTGTACTTCTATGCACAAGTTTAGATTGAATTGATGTAAATATCTTGCTTGCTTACGATTAATTATTTTTGATATGTGACTCATTATTGGTAGCGTTTCATTATCGAATGAATCATTAGTGATTGTATCACTAATGATTAGTTCTATTAACCATCTCAATGCTTTGTTGCAGATGTTCTGATGTACTACTTTCAGAATGTAATTTTGTTAATGTAAATTCAACAGTTTGTGTTTGATTGTGTTGCTATATGTAGTTTAATTATACTTTTAAGCTAGCCTTAATGTTGCTTTGATAGAAAGGAGGTGCTTTCCTTTCGAAATGATGCTCTTTTTTAACGTGATAATAGGTTTCCTATTTCCTGAATAATTCATGTCACATATATTATATAAAGACAGAATACACATATTTACAAGTAATGTATGTTAGAAACTTTTTGTTTTAGTTACCACATCATACGTGTTTTGTTTGGCTTTCCAACCTGTAATCATATTTGTTGAAGTATTTTTATATTTCGTTACATCCAGGTCTACTTTTGCTTAGCATTCTACCTATTTGCAGTTTCGTTTACATTTCTCGTGAAGCTTCATGTTTCATTTGTTATTTTTAGCTATTAATTGTCTTATGCGACTTTAACAGGAAGTTTTTTTTAACAGAATTCTCTGTTATTTATCATTTTACCTACGGTTTGTGCCCCGGTGGAAGACGCTAAGGCCTTCTCTTTCGTGGTGGGTCTCAACCAAGGGTCCACGTTGAGTCCATTCTTGTTTGCGGTAGTGCTGGATGAGTTGTCAAGATCGATGCAAGTGGCAGTTGTATGCTTTTTGCAGATGATATTGTTCTACTTGATGATAGTTAATGCTGAATATGCATTTAGTGGAATGGAGAGCAGCGTTAGAGGACAAAGGGTTAAAGATCAATCTTAGTCTAAAGACTGAGTACATGTATTGCAACTTTAGTAGTGCTAAAGATCATAACGAGTCATAGATCATCATTGAAGGACAAGTGGTGCCGCAGAATATAAAGTTCAAGTATCTAGGATCGTATGTGTAAGGGGATGGAGAGATAGATGCTGACGTTGTACACCAGATCCAGGCAGGCTTGTGTAGGTGGAGGGCAGCCTTAGGGTTGTGTGTGATGGGAACTTCCCAACCAGGTTAAATGGGAATTTCTAAGAAGTGGAGACCCTAAATGTCGAGGGGTAAAGAAGTAGAGGTAGACTTAAATTGACTCGAGAGGAGAAGATTAGAAATGATCTATTAAAGTATTCATTCGAAGGAGGTTTTGATAATTCAAAAGTACAAAGTCACTTTCTTTGTCCCTAGGAATCTAAGGATGAAAACTATATGAAGGAAAGCATCAGCATTCTTGCAAAAGAGCAAGAAGCGGAACTAAACGTTGTCATGATTCCATTATTTTGTACACGACTGGGTTTCCATTTTTCTCGTAATGGGAGTTCTGGTTTGAACGGTTATATCTATAGGAGGACTTTTCGCAAGGACCTTTTGATGGGAGACAAGTTATGGCGGCAGGATAACCTTGCCTTAAAGATCAGGACTAGGATTTGTGTCAAATTGACCTCAATAGCTTTCTCGACGTGAAAAGCAGCTCTTAAAGAGCAAAAGAAGGAATACGCCTGAGGAGGGGCTCGTGTTTATTTAGCTAGTTGGTGAGGTGGAACCTATTTAAGAACATGATCCAAGATATGAGTAAGTGAAGCATGGGATTAAGGTTATAAATGTCTAGGGGAGGGTTAAGAGTTATCGTATATGGATATTAGGTTGTTACCGTACATGTTAGCCTTGATTAGTTATTGTCTCTTGCTTAGTATCTAGGTGTTTTTTGGTGCAAATTGGTTATGGATTGATTATGGGTCTTTTATATTGTTGATCATGTATGTGTCTGTTTTTAATTTACAATGATTCCCTAGTAGGTGCTATATGATCTAAAACTGTCAACGAGTGCTTCTTGTATCTCCAGTATATTTGTTTGTCTTGTTGATTATTGTGTTCGCGTTCTATGGGTCGTGTGATCCTATTGTGAGCGCTACAGCTGAGGGTCTCATCAAAAACAACCTCTTTATCATCTGAAATATAGTTAAGACTTGCCTACATCTTACCTCCTTAGGTCTTATTGGTAGCCCTGTCATGAATGAGATATACTAGGTATGACTATAACCATCACTCAGTTGCATTTCATTGCATAGTTCCCACGTCATCTAACAAGTTCAACAACGCAACCAAAGCAACCCCACAACTATCCTTGCAGAAAACAAGACCAAAGCATTACTTCAAAAAAAAAAAAAAAAAAAAAAAAAAAAACCAAGAGGTTTTTGTAAGTGCTGCCTAAAACTGTGTCAAAAGAGGGATACTAAATAAATATGACAACATTTTTACAAGAAAAAGGCACCATTCAAAATTTTAAAATGACCAATGACTGTAAAAATTGAAAACCATAGATAGCCCAACATCTAGAAAGTTTTATGTGTCAGACCATTTGTGCCTATCTTAAAAAATGTTAGATGTCTAACAATACATCTGAATAATCCCTTAAACTAAACCGCATTTATTATATATTAATCATAGTTTTCTATAATCAAAAAAATTTGTTGGTTGCTCTTCTAGCACACGTCCTTAAATCGCATTGTGTGTGTTGATGTTATTACATTTTTCATCATGAACACATCACACACTAAAATATTTATATCTTTTTATGAATACAAAACATACTAAAAATTGATGTTTAATGGTTTATATTGCAATATTATTACTATTGCAGATTTACTATAGGCAATATATAACTACTAATATACGATGGTTTGTTAATACATTGAGGATTGCATGATTAACTTTGCACTTAATGCTATAAATGGTCTGAAAATAGGGCCATTTGTTCAAATTGTTGTTTTGCTTTTAAGTTCGACATCTTCTACTCTGATATAAATTGAGTTTTTTTGCCCCTGTAGGTCCACAAGTAGCTAAACATTCACGCTTTAAGTGAGTTTCACTCTCTAATTTTAAGCCTCACCATCATCTCGATTATAAAGCTAGACATATTTAATCACCAGCCAACTAAAAGATTGTTCAATGCTTCTTTCAACCATCTGCACTTCATATATTATTTTGCAGTCGTTTTTAGAGCATATTTTTGAAGCACCCATAGGCACATGAATAGGTAAAAAGGCATAAACTATTTTGGTATGTTTAGTCACTTTTTGCGTTTCAGAATTTGAAATTTCAACCGTTTTATGATGATGGAGAAATTGGGCCTGTATAACTTCGAAACTTACAAACTTAATAAAAAATGTTACGGTGAAGTATCGGTTAAATAGAAAATAGAAAAGTTGCCTTGACGGCCTTTGTACAATGTTAAACATGTGAAAAACGATATTCTTTCAGAATTTCATGCATTATTTGATTAACGTTAGATTACGTAGCGAGGAGAGAATAAATCTAGTTCAATTAAATCAAAAACATTTTCAAAATAGTAACTTGATTATCTTTTTATTTTTTAAAAATTAACCGAAACGAAGACGCATTTTGTTTCTAAAAAACAAATTATGGTGACATCATATCTTATATAATGATAAGATAATAGAGTGAATACATAATTTCTACGATATGTGACCAACATTGTTTGCAAGAGGTGGCGATTGATAGCAGTCATTTTAGGGACAACCGTAGTAACGACTGGATTACAATTCTATGTACCCCATTATTCTAAAGTCCCATATTTTAACTAGATGAAGAAGCTTACTAGTTACTACCTATAACCTATTACACGTGTTTAAAGTATGTTAACGATAAAATATTCAAGACTATGTGTGGTTGGCTAATGCCCACACCATGTTAGCACCTTAGAGCACCAAACACCATAGTGGTGGTGTTAATGGGGGTTGGGGATTTAACAAACATGAGAGGGAGAGTAGCCGTTGGAGTGGTGGTGGTTTTGATTTTTAAGAGATATAACTATTAGCCATAAATTAGAAAAAATGCTTGTAACTTTAAACAAACACACACACACACAAACCTTTCTAATTTATTCCGCAACTTCCTCATTTTTCTCCCAAAAACCTGTAATTATCTCCAAAGAAATCGATTTGCCACTCAACCATTTGTTGTATTTAGACTTGCTAAGATGATTGTTTCTACAATTTGAGGCGGGGATCCAGCTTTTAGTTTAAATCTCACGACCACCAACACAACAAGCTCCGCCTAAACGTAGTCACGAGCCTGCTCATAACCATTTGGCAAATGATTATTTTTTTTTTCAAATTTGAAATTTTCTAAGTTTGTATATCTTATTTAAATAATCGTAATTTTTTAACTTATTTATAATTAGTAATAGTATCTAATGAAAAAAATATAGTTAAATAAATAAAAGCATTGATTAGCAAATAATTATGTTTTAGTTAAACCATTACATAATATTGAGAGTTTAGTTGGTGAGAACCCTATTGTCTACGTGCCAAGATGTACAATCAGTTTTTATGTATGTGGTACATATGGTATAAAAGTTAAACAATGACTTTATTTTTCACTACACACATGGTTTTAAAGTTTAACAACTTGTCAAAGGATGATAGATTTACATGGTTATGCTTCAATCATTCAGTCCCAACAACAATATATGGAGATGAATCAATGGCACTGTGTTTTTTCTAATTTAGCTAAGAAATATTCAACTCTAAATTGTTACAAAAGATCCGATCCTCAGTAATTAATTTATTAAGAGTAAATTAACTTTTGCATTCTTGACGTTTGTCAATTTTAACTATATGTATCCTTACCTTTTTTAAACCGCATTTTGCATACCTGACGTTTTTATTTTTAACTATTGACATCTCTAACGTTTTCATTATGTAACCATTAGAATTTAAATGAGTGACGCTGTCAGTCAAGTTGGTTACATTTCCTTTTAACCTTATTATTATTCTCATTCACACTTTTGTCATCGTCTCACCATCACTCACTATCATCATTCAAACCATCACCCACCAATGCCAACAAAACCCACCAACCCGACCATCACCCCAACCACTCCCATCACCATCACCGTACCACCATTGATGTCACACCAGCATACTACCACTGCCATCACCAACATCTTCTGTCGTTCCCACCGTTTCCACCCTAGCACACCAGTAGTTTCAAAAAAAATGTGTAACACCACTTCCCCTGACCATCCCACATTCTTTCCTCCTTTCCTTTCCCTTGTAAAATTGGACGCGGTATCATAGCGTTAAGATTTAATATAATTTATAACTAGGTTACATACTTGTGTAATACACGGGTTGAAAATATAAAAACTATATAATTCATAAATGTATAAATATTTGGTATGATTAAGTTACGTATTATATAAAACAATAAAAAAATAAAAAGTTACATTTTTAAGTTATATATATTCAAATACTTCTTTAGATAATATAACATACAATTAACCCGTGTAAAATAAAAACCAGTTGTCTTAAATTGACACCAACCCAAAATATATAAATATATCAATAAATGTTTTTCTTTAACTTTTTTCAATTAAATCTTATTTGACTAAAAAAATATGTATAATTCAAAATAACATATGATTATACAATTTAGTTGATATAAAAAAATTAAATTAAACATAAAATGAATTATTAATTTAGTTTCTTAAAATAAAAAACTTGATTAAAATAATACATTAGTTTAGGCGGGGAATTGTTTTTGAGGAGTATCAGCAGAGTGACATGTGCCATCCTAATTACTCTTTTATTATATACTATAGATATATAATCAATATAATCAAAGGATATTACAAGTTGAATATTGACCATCAAAGAAAGAAAGTTCACTTTGTTATAATTTTTACATGCAAAGAAACACACTTTTCTAAGTTATAGGGTGGCAATTTGCAAACCATTTTTCTCTGCACCTAAACAAACTTGTGTACCTCATCTTCTTGAAAATTTGGACCACAAGTAGACCAAGAAGAGGCAGAAAAGCGCAAATAAGACCACATGCAGAACATTGCTTGAACCAGACTGGATGATGCTCTTGTTTAGTTTCCTCATGTTGTTCTTCACTCCTGCTTGTGCTTTAATAAGTGTCATTTGCTGCAAATTTGGAGATAGTTTCAGGCATCCTTCTTCCAGGTGCAAAAACCATACTTTTAATCACATAATATGAACGAACAAGAGAAGCTCATAATTCTATACGGTATACCTCCAGGTATCACATAAAGAGATTTTCGTTGAACAATCAAGTGATTATACACGAGTAATGTATTTTTCTAGCAGCAAAACGGGCATGTTGGGTAACAAGATGCCGGTTCAAAACTGCCCATTTTATTTTTTGAGTTTTATATACAAGTCATGTATTTAAATCAGGCTATTTTTTATATTATAACCTCATATTTCTTAGTGGAGCAATGTAGAAGGCTTTTGAGCGTCTGAAAATACTTTGGGTTTCTATTTCAGCTAGTCTCAAGTTCTACTTGTTTCACCTATCGAAAACCAAATCGACCTTCTTTCCAGGAGTGCAGAATGGAATGGAATCAATTTAAGATCCCACCACTTTTGGAGCTCCCCAATTACTTTTGAGACCAGAAAACCAATCATTCCGAAACCCCTTAATCCCAAACACCTAGGCCTGTAAATGAACGAAACGTTCATGAACTGTTCGGCGGGAAGTTCGTTTATGTTCGTTTATTTAGGAAATGAACAAACATGAACAAAAAAATTGTGTTCGTTTAATTAAACGAACAAACATGAACACATGCTTTGTTCGTTCGTTTACGTTCATGAACGTTCGTTTATGTTCGTTCATATATGTTCGTTTATGTTTGTTCATTTATGTTCATTTATTTATATTTATTAATATATTAATAAAAGAGTATTGCGTTAATATTTGAAACATAAGTGTATAAAGTTATACTAGAAACTCATAAGTTTAATGAGTGTCAATTTCTACTAATACATCAAAAAATCCAAAATGATAATTTACGATTTTTTTTGTGTTCAGTTTTGTTTGTTTATTATGGTTCATTTATGTTTGTTTATTATTGTTCATTTGTGTTCGTTTATGTTCGTGAAGTGTTCATTTAGCTTCTTAACGAACAAACATGAACGAACACGAATATTTTTATTTTCTTAATGAACGAACATGAACACAAAATTGTGTTCGATAATGTGTTCGTGTTCGTGTTTGTGTTCGGTAAAAGTTAAACGACCGAACACGAACATGCTGATGTTCGTGTTCGTTCGGTTCATTTACAGGCCTACAAACACCCCCACCCCCACCCCCACCCCCACCCCACCCCACCCTACCCTTTTTTAAAAGAAAAAGTTACGTAATTTATATTTCTAACCAAATTCTAGTAATACCTTCCTTATTGGATGCAACTTGATGTACTTTCTTTTTAAGTATGTTTTCTTATTTGACAAGTCCAGGGGCACATGTTCGACTACATACTATTATCCCCTTCTAGGTCTGAAAATCTTTAATCAATTTTTGCATGCAGAAAGCTTAAGTGAGCTTCAATTTTCCACAACTTAACTATTGAACTCTAACCACAAGAACAAAAATAAATTCAGAAAATTGGACAATTGTGACAAGGCATTATTGTTGGAAATATATACCACATCATACAACCAAGTTTAGAACTAAAAAGGGTAGAGCTAATGTCATACCAGCTGATTAATAAACTCATTCTGATATTTGGCCTCTGACTCAATCTCCGAAGCTACCTGTAATGCAACAATAAAATTAGACCATATAGATAAAAAAATCAAAAATACTATCAGGAATAATTATTAGCATACTTTGGGCAGCTAGAGCATATGCAGCAAAATCCAACTACTACTTTATGTTAAAAAAAAAAGCAACACAAGTTCATTGATCAGACAAATAGATTGAACATAGGAGAAACAAATACCATTATTAGGTAGAATTATAAAAGAAAAATACACCAGACATTAGTGATCAATGATTAAGGCTCTTTTTCTCCTTTGGAATATATCTAGGTTAATCATGGATATGTTGGCTCATGGTTCTGTCATTCTGACTATTCCTCATTCCGACCACAAAAGACCTCTTATAGGTCATGAAAGACAAAGCCTTAGTGACCATGTACAATGAACTATAAAATACTACAGTTTGCAACCATATTCATTTATACTTGATATTACTTTATATCCACTTAAAGCATATATTGTATATCCATCCATTTAGTAACAGCCCCCAGTAAGCTATGCAAATCCTATTATTCCCTACCCATATTTGAAAGGAAATATTATTCTAGCCATGCACATTCAGTTGAAATTTGATTATTCTAAAATCAAAAATCATTGTAACATTAAGTAGACTCTTAACTCTTGATGTCATATGAGAACTTTAATTTCTATTGTTAACTTCATGTTTTTTTGTGTAATTGATAAATGATTTTATTATTCTGTTGTTTCTTAATACAACATATCGTACATTTTACTTTATTTTAATATTTACCAACAATTATTTTGATATGTACTTATAAATTTCATAGAACTTCAGATGTAAAGATAAGTACATTTAAATAAAAATTTTGAATATAAAATTAAGTGGATCTGGTCCACTTACACATCGAATGAAGGTTTGAAGAGTAACAAACAGTAGTTTTTGCTTCATTAAACAGATTAACCTATCATAATGCTTGCATTCCTTCTGTTGAGACCACAAGTTTATTCATTATTGTTGTACAATAATCGCTGCACTTCTAACACCTTCAAAAGAAAAATAAAAAACATTTTGGACGGTTGCAAACACATTGGGGCAACTTGTGACATTCAAAAATATGAAGCGCACAGTACAATCAAACTAAATCTGAAGATACTGTGCTAATGATACTAGATTGCAGAGAAGTAGCCATTTGCTTGGAACTATCTAAAAGCTAAAATGGTCGCACTGTTCCAGCACTAAAGTATTCTTTCATTTTAACATGCTAGAAAATTGCGAGGCTTGTATAAGGTTACTTACGTTCTTTAACTGTCTGACTTGCTTCCGGAGCCCACTGATCTCATCATCCAGGTCTGCATGCATTGGATCGATGCGCAGTTGGATTTCATCAGAACCTGTCCCTTGTCTGGTGCTAAGCCCTTCTCTATTTATATTTTAGATATTTTCAACACATCCTAATCAGTATTAAACTCTGAAAAGTTTACTTGGCTGATAAAAGATATTATGGGCTCTTGGTAACATTAGAAGTGAAAAGGTTCAGGTTTTGGTTCAAATTGCTATTTTGACATCTTACATGTTATAATGTTTTTCACTTGTTTTGTTTATATAGACAATTAAGCTTTGCAGCTATTAAATTATTAAGAAACAAACTTGAAAACAAAAAACAACAAAATTATTACCTTGATCTATATGGAGCAGCACCATAGTAGCCACCACCTCTGTTAGAACTGGATGCCATTTAACAACGGGAATGACAAGGTTGTTTTAACTGAGAAGCCCTGAACAAATATTTGGATAAATCAATGTGCTACAAAATTACCAAGCTAATCCCATTGAATATATGTCTTTCAATTGGTAATTTATAAGTGAAAGAATTTAACTACATACTAATTAGTTGAACTAGAGAAGGCCGTTACTTTTGTTCCTCAAAGGATCAGTGAAAATGAAGGTTTAAAAAATTTAGCAACCTAAGTAAGATGACCCTAAACCTTTTATGGTTTTTTTTTCATACCTTAAAAAATTTCATCAAATCAAATTCTTAATTCTCACAAAGTCAATGGCATCATCTATTCATCTGCTTCCAATTGGGTGGTGGTCTCACATAGTCAGTGGAAGATCTTAGTTCACTACTTCACCAAGCAATGACTTTCTTTCAAATCATTGACCTATAATTCCATCTTTTAAGTTGGATGACAAGCAGACGATTGAACTAAAATGATTTGAATTGATACATCTGTGGAAATCTAACCATGTAATTAAACTTGATTGTCAGGTATGTAAGTGTAAAACGATGAAAGTTAAAAGGATAATTTGAAACAATTTGCCTTATGTTGTTGCGCTTTACTTGTATCTCTCTTTATGTCCAAATAACTTTGTCAAAGTAGATATCAACAGTAAAACTATCAGTCAACTAATAATCCCAGTACTAAAGTTAGATGATGCCCTAACGTAGACGACACTCCTCACGTAAATTACACCCACAGCCCATACAATAAAGCAACCATAATTAGTTTACATATCGATTATCGTATCAAATAAATAATTGAACTTTCAATACCATTGCAAAATAACTTTCACATCAAATTTTTTAAAACTAGCAGTTCTCCTAATTGTCTCTACCATTGACCTCTTCCTCTGACCCACTACGTGCAATTCCTGTAGAAGTTAGCATGGGATGCTCACATGTATCAAGATGTATGTAATCATATTAAACTTCTATGTCACAATCTTCTAATAAAGTTGATGCCTTCCCACATATACTCTACAACTAAAACTGACTGTCTTTTTTCTCCAATGAGTGTTGTCAACAATTGAACTCAAGACTTCATCTTTTGATCATACGAACATCTCTTCTCCCTACAACCTACTACTTTTTCTTTCTTCTCCAATGAGTGTTGTCAACAATTGAACTCAAGACTTCATCTTTTGATCATACGACCATCCCTTCTCCCTACAACCTACTACTTCTGCTCAGTTGACCTTTTGATCTCCCTTGATCCTCACTAGATTATCAATATCTAAAATGAATATCAACAGCAAAGGGGAGCTATACATTCCCATGATCATTTGTACCCCATGGCAGATGGCTTAAAACTAAAGATTAAGTCCAAACAGTTATCCTTGTAAATTTTCAAGAGGAAGCATTGTTAGCAGTTTAATACTCAATATAATATATAGAATAAGGTTATAATAAAAAGACTCCGTATTCTGAAAAGGGTAAAAAGACATAATGACGGGCAAGAAAGAAACAGTGACGCGCAAGAAAGAAACAATGATGCGCAGAAAGAAACAATGACGCGCAATAAAACACAATGACGAACAATAAGACACAATGACGAGCAATAAGACACAATGACGAGCAATAAAGACATAATGAGGAGCAGCAAAGACACAATGAGCTGAAAACACAAAAAAAATCTAAAACCTACAAGCTATAAAAACCTGAAAGCTCAACCCTAAAAAGCTAAGATGGCAGAGTTCGATGAGCCGGTGTTGGAACGAATTCAATAAGAGTTCATTTGATCCGCTTTATGTACAAGGGCACTCAAATAAAGGCTCCTTATGGTGTGAATGTGTCTTGAGTAAGGGAGATGTCTTTACTTAAATATAATCAATTTGGTACCAGATACGATGCTGATTAGACGCATTCAATATACATATCCAGGCTGTGAGGAATGCCACTATGAATCATAAACCTGGTGCTTCTTCAAAAGTAAGACATTAGAATTCTAAATCATTAAGATATCTACGTACAGGCCCCCTAGCCCTTTTGCCCTAATTCATCATGATGTCCAATCGAAAGGTTGTACGTTCAGTATTAATGTTTCAGCCCTCTAAGGTGATCGGTTTTTGTGGCCATTCTCTACCTCAGAACACTAAGTTCCCAAATCATAGCGAAGATAATCAATCAAAAAGGCTTAGCGGTATGCAACGGGTAACTTAAAAATCCAAGGGAACACCATGTACTGAGAATCTTAATCTATATATATATCGTAAAATCGAAAATTCTTAAGCTAATGTTCATTAGATTCTAGAAATCCATACAGCTGAATCATTGATTATAAACGGATTTTACTGGAAATTATCTAAAAGAAGCAATGAATTCAACACAGTTACACGGGGTTGAATTATTACCGATTGAAACCGTGATTCGTATCAGGCGCAGAGATCGGAGAAAAAGAAAATGATCAAAATCAAATATCTGCTCGAACAATTTCGATAGAAACGAAAGCTACCGATTCGATTAGTCGGATCTCATCGTTTGCCGTTTACAGGGTTTTTTCCTGATCCTTCGGGTATGATTGCTACTTTTAGGCACTTCTCTAAGTATACTTGAGAGAAAAGAAACAAAATTTTTTTCAATTCTTTTCCTATTTTTTTTCTTTTTTTTTTTCCTTCATTTTTTTTTCTTTTAATTTGAATTTGATTTTAATTTTTATTTTACTTCTATTTTTTTTTTCTTCTTAAGTAACTCGAGAATACAATCTTTTTACTTTTCTTCGATTAAAAATACTTTAAAACAAAATTGTTTTTTTTCTTTCCTTCCACTTCTCTTCTATTCTCTTTTTAAATGAACTCGGGAACACAATATTAACGGTTGATCGTCAAGTTAGACGGGGTTAGGCCTAGCCCCTAGGGGTATATAATACAATACAATGGATATGAAATATAGATGTTCTTTTTAAAAAGGTCAAAGATACTAAACTTAATATTTGAGGTTAAGTAAAATACGCACCTCACACGGCACAAAATAATCTTTATTGCATCACTTTTGTAGCGGAAATACAATCAATATAGATCAAACACAAAATAATCCTCATAAATGATTTTTATGTTGAGATGTTCTTGTTCAAAATACAAGGATTGAGTGTGGGATTCTGGGTTACAAAAAATGAATACGAGCATTCTATTTATAGACTATAACTAAAATACCTTGACAATACTATTACATCAAAATTACAAGTCAAAAGTACAATAAATAGAATTAGCATTTCACTAAGTCATCACCGTTCTTTGTTTTTGTTCATTCACACTGGTTAATGCGGATGACAAAAACATTTGACCGCATTTCTATTTTTTTCTTCTGCATTTCTTTTTATTTGTCAGCATTTGTCTAATGTCCATCTACATTTGTTGTTCATCTGCATATGATAACCAACACTTGGTCGTTTTTTTTCCTCATCTGCGTATGTAACCAACAACCACAATTGTCTTCAATAGTTGTCAAAAATTCATTCATGCAGAACAACTGTTCAACCACCTCTTGAATTGACATGCATGATTCTTTCAGGGTTCAACAATTACATCTTGGATCTTCACATTTGACTCAAACCAACTGAAGGATGTGTGTAATTTGTGCTCGGTTTTTCGTGCTTGTGGCAAAAATAAACATAAAATCAATATAATAATCAACACAACATGTAATTTAAACGTTGCTTTTCATTTCATCATAAACGAGGTTGTACAAAGGTTACACATATAAACACCTTGATCCACAACCTCTTACTCTTGTTCATCATCTAAGTTGTTGTCACACCAATTGTTCTAATAAACACCCCCATGACAATAGCTTCGGATGATTATTACTTCAAATGTTATCGTTAGCTTTCATTCTAAATCCTG
The DNA here is from genome assembly GCA_025506415.1 of Flaveria robusta. Lineage (NCBI taxonomy): Eukaryota > Viridiplantae > Streptophyta > Magnoliopsida > Asterales > Asteraceae > Flaveria > Flaveria robusta. The sequence goes on along the minus strand of CM046476.1, from coordinate 9,913,897 downwards.
AAGCTTGACAGTAAGTGATCAAAGCTTGTCTTGATTGACTTCACCTGAATGCTATCTCCCGACTCCCCCTATCGTCATCTAGTGAGTCTTCATATAACTAGTATGCTATACATTCAAACTCAGTTCATATTTTTGGTCAAAGCCTATCTAAGAAATAAGATTAAAGCCACCGACTTTCGTTCACGATAAATACTTTTGTTTCCATATTCATTCACAAACATTGACTTAGATCAATTGGATAAAGCCTTGGTCAACTTTTCTTTTCCTTTTATGTTTTTCTTATACTTTTTTTTGCCACTTAATAATTCCTTTTTTAAATTACTAAATCATAACATGCAAAACATAATATTTGTTTATATTTATGTTTTAGACTTCATGATAGTGACGTCGTAACTTCATACATTATTTTACATATTTAATCATATTAATGTCATCATCGCAACACGTGTAACGTATTCGCATGTCAATCAATTAAAAAAAATTAATATTTCAAAGGTTTGACGTTATTTTATACTACAAAACATCTATTCGTACGACACGTGAGTTTACTTATAAGTTTTGTTTCATAATACAAAACATCAAAACACATTGACCTTTGACTATTGATTGCGCCTCAGTTAGTGAGTTTACACAAAGTTTATTCTTATTTTATAATGCTATTAACTATCACTCCTTTATCAACGTTTGTGGTCTCATGCCACCAACAACACCACCACGACAAATCTAACTATACATTATCTTGAGGAAATCAAACACAAAGCTAACTGCTGGGCAAGTGGTGTGGATGCTTCATCTCATTTGCATCAATGCAAATTCATTCTAGCCAACCCTCTAATTCTATTTTTAGTTTTCAAATTTGAGTTGGTTTTCTGTTTTTAAACTTTGGTATGTCATGAAAGTAGCTATTACTATACCCTTAATTCGGTGGCCTTCGCTTTGTACGTTTAGACGTTCATTTACATTTTGATATAAATTTTGTTCAGAAATTAGTTTGGTCAAATATAAAACGTTTTTCCTTTATTTTTATGTACGCTTTAAGTTGATCTATGTTTTGACATAAGTTTTGTTTGAAAACACATCGAGTCAAATATAATACGTTCATTCGACGGTATAAACTCCAATTAATAAACATCTTGACGTATATTTAGTTTCTAAACGAGTTGAGCTGATTGTAGTCATACTTTATCAGGTTGTGTACAATGCCTCCGCAACGGGGCGCGGGTTGAAAAAACTAGTAATAATAATTATGCAGGATGGTTAAAGAAACATTAAATAATGAATTAATTCATATATGAAGCTAAATGAAATCATATGCTTGACTCACGTGTCCCAAACGATTTTTTTTTTATTTTTCTTGTTTGATTCATTTATCAAAAAACAATGTTTAGTTACCTAAGTATGAAAGATAATATTCATGAAAGCTTGTGATAAATGTTTTTGGATTTTTGAAACTTTATGCAAAATTACATTGAAAATCTATTTGAGATTTTGAATTTTATCAAACGGAAATTTGAACATAAAAATATTTTTGGTGAACAAATTATGTGTAAGAGGATCTATATACACATAATATATACAACACTAAAGATTAAAAAAAAATCACATTTTTAATCAGGGTCAGGTCAAATTAAGCATTGCAATCGCACTATCTTTTGCATAACGAGACCTGTAACAGCCATCTATTATCAATATTTGCCTAAAATTTTTAATTGATTTTCGTGTGAGTTAAATACATTAATGATTTGAAGGCAATAATTTATTGATAATAAACAACAATTATCTTCTCGTATAATCCATTTCATGCTCGTGTATATGAAAACTCTAACTTTCTATCATTTCCTAATACATGTGTAGTGATCATTTTATTTTCAAGTTATTCATACAATAACACAAACATATAAAATACTTTTATCTTTTTATCTTTTTATATTTTTTTGTTAGTATATGTTTATATTTTGGTAGTATTTTAACCAATGTACTATCATTTCCATTTTTAACAACATGAAAACTCAATTTTCTTTTTTTCAATTTTTAAAAATTTTGTTTTATACAATGATAAAAGCTAAAACAAAGTAAAAGGATAGATAAATCTTCCATGAGCATTGTTCGAAAATGATTTAATTTTGCAAAGAAACAAAGATTCAATAAATAAAGATTCAATCAGTTTATTCCCTTTTCTTTGAAAAATTTGTAGATTCATGGCTTAACGTACAATTTCACTTGAGAACATTGTTTAGTGCTTAGCAGATACAAAACAAATAAATATGAATCAAATGTAACCAGCCAACATCATAAAGTCATCATTAAATGATCATTATGCATAAAGACTTCTCTCCATATCATGTTGCATAAAGCAACAACTATCAACTAATAGTCCTTTTTGGTTTCCTTTGCATACAAAAGCAAACTAGTTAGACAGAAAAACCCATGGCCATTATGGTCTTAGGATGGCTGAACTTATCAAAACAAATTACCTCTCGTAGAACACAATCATTTTAGCTTTGTAGATAAGAACGTATGTTTGATTAAGCAAAAGATAAATCTTGACAAATAGTTTTTACTTTCCAAACTAATCGTGATTTTGATTCTCTTTTTGAAAATACTTTCTTTTCAAGTATTAATGTGTCTACCTTTAGTTTATTAACTTTTGAAAAAAGCTACATTGTGTTTAGGTTGAGTATTTGAAAATCCATATTTGTTAGTTTTAGGACAACGTTTTTTTTCATAATCATGAACACTTTTTGGTTTTTAGTTGTTATATTTACTTTGAGATTTGAGAAAACAATCTTTTTGTTGAATCTTTTATGGTCTGGTTTTAGAAACTAGAATCTACGCTTCCTTTGTTTCAACTATTAATTTGGCCTTCTATTGATCCTTTTGTTTAACAGTTTTAGGTTTAACAATTGGCTTTGCCAATTCTGGAGTCACAAGGAGCTTAGCCTTGTATGGGCATATTTTCATGATATGTCCTTTATTCCTATTATGAAATCAACGTCTTCTACCAACATGATCTTGTTGATAAGGTACTCATTTTGAATGAGATGTGGAAGCTTCAGAACCTCAAGCTTTGGACCCTGAACCTTTGACTTGTATGAATAATCAAGTTTCACTTTCAAAACCTTTTGTTGGTTATCACAATTTATCCCTTCCTTAACAAATTTTACCGTTTAAAACTTTTAACATTCTTTGTTTGTTCAATATTAACAATCTTTTCATAAAATATTTTATTAAGTTGGTAAGGCTTGGCATCTCTTATGGGTGAGTCATCTTCACAAAATAATTTATCACAACCTTTTACTGTATAAAAGATCATAACATCTGGTTTACTCATAATACAGTTATCACAAGTAATATTTGTATTCTTTTGAACTCTAACTCATTAGAAATATCAACTTCCTCTAGTCCAAATTCTCAACAGTTTGACCTTGTCCTACAATCTCAAACCTATCAGTCTTAAATAGGTGAACACGTTAGAGTCATCACTAGCTAGGTCAGTCATACCATTAACATACTCTGACTTGACATCAACACCATCAGAATTTAAAGTTTAAGAATCAAAGTCACTAACCAAATGCTCAACTTTTGACATGGTAGAAATATAACTAGTGATATCATCTTAATTAGGCATCGGTGTGTAGATATCGCTCATAGGAGGAGGTACAACATTAAAACCTAGTCATGTTTTTGACGTATTTGGAATATTCGAATTGGTAATGTGATTTAGTAAAAAGGTAGAACTCTTTAAGTACTTAATTTCCCTTTCTAATAGAGTCACAATACTTTAAGACTTGGCCTATTCCATACACTTCTTATTATATTTATCATAAGCAGCATCTACCTGCAGTTTCTTTGTTCAGTCATTTTTATTGTAAAATCATGGATATTTTTTTATATATCATTTAATCTTATCCTCAAAAGCTTTTTCATTTTCTTTTAAATTATTCTAAATCTAATTTTTCATTGTCACACTTGTAGTTCAAGATGTCGTCTTGAATTTTATCAAATTTTTCAATGAGATTAACATATCTTAGACCAGTATTACAAAAAGATTTAGAGTCTACCTCACATTCCTTGTCTATGTGTGTTGGTTCTGACTTATCCTTTCCTTCCTTCGCAATCTTAGTGAGAACAAATTGATTCTCTTCGACATCATCTAGATGAATTGCAGGACCGGGTAAGGGATCAATACAATAGTTTCACAAAGGTTGGAGAGAAACAGACAACACTTATAAGATCAAATGGGGAACCAGTAGGTTGAAATTAAGAACAAAGGTAAAAAACATAAGCAAGAACAAAGTAATTGATTTTCAAGAATGTTGTATATTACTCTCAAGTGTTTAACCAATGTTACAAGGCTTAGTTACTTAGGACTTATAAATGAGACATTTTATACTACATCCTACAACTGGCCATACTTTGAAGGCTAGCTGGAACACTAATCAAGACAATAAGATCAATGTAAAGTCAAAAGGCTAATTGCCTTTTGACATGTGACTATGATATATGCCATAGCTCATATCCTTATCTAATGTAAAAGGACAAAAAGTACAAACTAGAAAGTTACAGGCTCAATAACCATAATCTATAGTTGACAAACGTATTGAATTATCACCAACTTGTATAAGTTGGTGAGTCTTCAGAGGTGGCAGCGAAAAGTGGTCCAGCTTTGTCAAAAGTATGTCAGCGAAAGCATATCTTCTCTATCTTCGAAAGAAATCAGTCTCTAGACTTCGTAAGACTTTGTCTTGAAGCTTCGAAAGACTTCATGTTTGGCTTTGAAAGAAATGGTCTTTGCCTTCGGAAGATTTGACACTTAGAGAATTTCTTAGTGCTTTTGTCAAATCTTCTAAAATAACTTCCTTGTACTTCAGAATGCATTCTAAAAGATCTTTGATAAGCTTCAGCCTTTAAGATAGCTCTTACAAACTCCCCCTAGGCTGATGCTACCAAAACTTGAGAGTAGCTTTGAATCTTGATCTTCATTTGCTCATAGTCCTCATCAGAACCAGAAACATGCCTTTCTTTATTAGTTGATCCGAATTCTTCAGACTCTCAAAGTATCTCCTCATGTCCAAATGATCGTGCAAAGGAAGATTGAGCATGTTTTACAGGAAGTACATGTTTTGACTTTCTTGATCTCTTATGACATAACATGTGTCTAGGTTTGTGGAAAAAGGCTAGGACATAATGGGTCTCTCAACAGCAAAAGGCTCCACATGAACTGGAGTTGATTGAGCAGGCTCTTCTTATTCACCCTCAGGATGTTCTGTCCCATCCTAAGGTGCAGAGGTGGATGCCTTGGACTTCTTCTTCATTCTCTTGTCCATTTTGATGGCCATCCTCTTCCTCTTTTTGTACTTTAAATGAGAAGGTTGGTATGGAGCACCAAATGTTCCTTCTGTATCCGTCTCAGTTGGGTCCCTTTCCTTCACATGTTCAGAAGGAGAAAGCTTAGGACCCTGTTGTGGGTTAGAAGATAAAGCTGGCTTAGATGCAGCTCTAGGATCAGGTTGTGTTGTCTCTTTTGGTTCAACCTTCACCTCAGCTTTAGGTGCAGCCTGAGTTGGTGGATAATGCAAGTATGCCAGCTCACCCTTTTTAATCTTCTGCTTGATCCTTCTAATATGCTCATCCATGGGGGATAGAGACATAGGACCAAGTCTCCTTCCGGAGAACCCATACAGCTTTAAGAAGCTCACCATCTTTAGTCTGTCAACAGATTTTTTCTCATTGGCTTTGATGGTGGCTCTTGACTTGGCAGCCTACTCTCTTATTTTCCTCTTAACAACTTTTCTTTTATTTGAGCTTCTTGTTCTAGCTTTTAAAGTATTCAAACTCTATATACTCAAATGAGAGAGGGTGAAGAGCTGCTGTCAGATAGAAACCTTTGAAACTTAGGCAGGTTATCATCTTCTGTCTATCTGTTCCCTATCCACCTGAGTTTCTTCTTCAATAGCCATAGTCTCTTTCTCAATACTTTCATGAAATGGTTAGAGGACAGGAGCTTTGTATAATCATTTCCTTTTTCTTTCTTCTTTGATTTTGAGGAGCAGTTCTGCAGCCTCAACCTCCCTCCTCTCTTTTGACACTTCTATGTCTGTTAGTTTATTCAGTTCATCCAAGGAGAGAGAGATTAATTCATCTATATTATAGTTTTTAGATCCTAGAAAATTCAATCTGGCTACCCTCAACTCATCTTCCTGAGTGTTTGGCCTATGGGAAGCCCTGATTGTAGCTTGCATAAAGGTGGGGGTCTCTTTTGTTTTCTCTCCCCTTGCCTTCCTCTTCCTTTTCTTTTTCTCCTCCTTAATCTCCTCAAGAGTCATCTTCCTTTTCTATATGTCAATTGTTGGCCTGTATGACTCAAGGTGGAGAGAGCTTTAGCATTCATGAATTTGTTCTCCATTTGAGCTCTGGCTAGAAAGAGACTGTGAGACACCTTGACCAACTGGCGTCTCACTGAGGGTACTGGATGCTAAAGTAGATCCTTTACCAAGGTTCATAGGTTCCATTACTGGGCTTTCAACTGAGATTTCCCCTTCGAAGCTAATCTTAGGGTCTGCCTCAGTATCTAGTCGACTAGCAGTTTTCCCTGCTAGCCTCTGTCTATATAGCACTGATCTTTTTTTGAATTCTTCAAGCATCCTTTGTTGTATTCTCTCAGCTAACCTGTCAGCCTACCTGTTTTGACTTGGGTAGGCAAGTGGCAGGTCAACTAGAGAAAAACTCTCATAGAATCTTAGGGTCTAAAAATTGAAGAATTTTTGCTACTTGTGAGACCTAGAGAGTACCAACGCTCTTCTACCAACATCATACCACCAGCCTACTATTGGATTGTCAAGAAGGTAGGATGGGGTAGACATTGCCTTTGGTATTCCTTCCTCAAATAAACTTTGGAGCATGGCATCCATATTAATGTGGGCCTCAGAAAGTTGTTGAGTTTGGACAACTGCAAGTGAGGGTGGTGAGCCCTCATTGTCCATACTCTGAGCAGAACTCCCAGGTTCTGTGATTGCAGTTAAGACTTTCTCCCACTTGCATAGGTGAGCTCGAGGTTAGGTTCACCACTTTCACAGGTTCTTGTGTTCTTGGTTGAGTTTGCTTGGTAGGCCTCTTAGCTAACTTGCCCTTGAGATTGGTGATCTCAAGTTGCTGATTAAGCACCCGTCTTTGAAGGATGATCACCTGAGATTCAAGGTGACTCACCTTTGAAACTAAATAGGTGCATAATTTAGACAGTTTATGCACCTTTAGTTGCAGACTCCCTTCATCTTCATTTGAAGAATCATGGGGGGCTGAGAGAACATGACTAATGTCAGTTTCCTCACCACCATGATTGTTTCTTGGCTCCTGGATTTCCTCTGCTCCATGACAGCTTCAGGAGAAGTGTCAAGGGGCTGAATTACAATGGTTGAAGTCTTAATGATGTAATGACTTGCAAAGTGAGAGCCTCTTCCATATGGAATTCCTGAGCAGGTTTAAAAGAGTCCATCTTAGTTGGGGTTGAATGATGTGGGCTAGATATGGGTGTTTCAGTAGCACTCATCTCTTTTTGAGTAAGAAAGGAGAAGAGAGACTCATGGTACTCACTGAAATCCAAATCTTCATCATTATAGATATCAAGGTCAGGAATTGGTTGGTTGAGATCTAGAGATTGGGGATGGTAATAGTCCCTTGAAGGTTGTTTACTAGAGGTTTGAGACTCAGAATGAAGGCTTTCAGCTTGGATAATGAGCTCATCAGGTTGACCTTGAGGAATCTTAGCACTAATTAAAGAAATAATGGGAGTGGCTTGCTCCTCAAGGGAAGTGAGAGCTCTTGTTTCCACTTCCTCCTGCATAGGTAAGTATTTGAGGGCCTGCTCAATCTGAATAGACTGAGCAGGGGTTCGCTTAGATTTTCTGTAGTAAGTGATGATGATTTGAGGTTGTGAGGGTGAAGCAGAGATATCAGGTGTGGGTTCAACATTGACTGGTGTTGTCAAGTTGTCACCTTTAGGAGGAAGCTCTAACATTTTTGGGACCAGTGCTGTTTCTACCCTTGAAAAACCAACAATGGTTTTTTTAATGATTTTAAAAATGTCGGGATTTATCTATCCCAATGTAAGAGTATTATCTGTTCCTCTCAACTGTGAGTCCAATTCACAGTTAAGAATGTGCTGGACATATCTAGGGAACATATAGTACTCTAAGGAGTCCAAGTTAGCATGCAGATTTGTATAGACAAACTAAGAGTACTTGAACTTGACCCCTACACCATCCCATGGACTATATAGGATAAGTCCTCAAGGATTTGGTCCCATCCTCCATGTTTCTTTGATAAACAGTGAATAATAACATAGAGGAGGTACTTCCATTTGTAAAAAACCTTACCCTTCTTAAAGGTCCTTACAGTGAAGTCCCTTTCATAGCCCCGGTTTGAAAGAGTTATTGACAAATTCTTTGGGGAAAAATGTTTAACCTTCAGCATCATCCAGCCTCAGATGATTGTTGATGGTGGCTGGAGTGATGAAAATGGTCATCCCTTGCACTTGGCTCTAAGTACCTTCTCACCATCCAAGATAACCTCTTAGTAGGTACTCCAAAATTCCAGCAAATGATCTGCATAGAGTGGAGAGTCGATAATAAGTGCAGTGAGGTAAGACGAGTGAGCAAGAAAGCGGCAAACATTTGAAAAACCAGGATCTTTCTCAAACGACAATAGAGCAACCAGCTTGTGTTGCCTGTGTAGGTGCATGGAGAAATCTGGCTGATTTCGAGGTTCAAGGTTGGCCATTTGAGAGAGCTTAATCGTGAAGAAAGCTAAGAACAAAGAGGGTTTTAGGTGATTTAGGGATTGAGGATTTGCAGAGGAAAAGGAAGTAGAAAGAGAAAGACCCATTTGAAAAGGTATATATATGCTTGGATTTGAGAAAAAGTTATTGCAAGAGATAAACATTGAAATCTGGATATGTCAGTCCCACCTATAAGAAAAATGCCCAAAAAGTTAGTTATCTTGTAATTAGAAAATCTTGCGAAGGTAATTTGTTTTCGGAAGTTTTGAAAAACTTTCGAATCCAATTTTGACTTCGGAAGATATTTTTTTAATTTGCAAGAATTGTTTCGGAAGAAAAATACTTAAGAGTATAATTGCTTTCGAGATATAGTTGGTTTTGGAAGATATTAAACTTCAGAAGTTTTATTCAAAAAGTGAATAAGTCTTTTGAGACTGAATTGCTTTCGGAAGAAAATTGTCCTTCAAGACATATAAGTACTTAAAAGAGAATTTAAGCTTCGGAAGATATATTTAACTTTCTTCCGAAGGTAAACTTTTTAATAAGTAGTTGTTAGAATTGAAGACATAAATTTCTTCTGAAGTCAATTTAATGTCTTTCAAAATAAACTATATTTTAAATTCTTAGAGTTCGAAGAAAATATCAGTTAGAAAATTTTTTTCAAGATAAACTGGGCTTATATGTGTGATGAAATAGAAAACTTTAAAGACATACATTTTAGAAAACAATCCTGAAATTAATTTATGAAAATCTACTCAAAGTTAATCATCTCAATAGCTGATACAAGATACATACATCTCTGTTAATCAAAAGCTTTTGTGAACAGATCAACATATTGTTTATTTGCGTTAACTTTGACCAGCTTTATCAAGCCTTTCTAAAAATTATCTCTTATCAAACGATACTTGATGTTGATGTGCTTTGTCTTTGAGTGTTGTACTAGATTCTCTGTGATAGAGATAGCACTATTGTTGTCTTTGTGTATAGGAGTCTCCTTGAAAATAAATCCATAGTCCAGCATCTGATTCTGAATCTAAAGCACTTGAGCATAGCAGCTTGCAGCAGCAATGTATTCAGCTTCAGTTGATGCAGATACACAGGATTATTTCTTGCATTGCCATGAGACTATCCTTCCAACAAGGAATTGACAACCCCCTGATGCAGACTTTGCAGTCATGTTGCAGCCATCATAGTCACTATCTGTATATGCATACAGATTGAAGTCAGAATTCTTTGGATACCAAAGTCCCAACTTGGGAGCACCTTTGAGATATCTGAGGATTCTATTGACAGCAACTAGGTGTGACATCTTGGGGTTGGCTTGATATCTTGCACAGATGTAGGTGGCAAACATGATATCAGGCCTCCTGACTGTGAGTTACATAAGAGACCTAATCATAGCCCTGTAAAGATGTTTATCAACACACTCCCCCTCAAGATCTGGTACTAGGGAGTGGTTTCTCGCTATGGGAGTCCTAGCAACCTTACATTAGTCAGATAAAATCTGCTTAGTATGTCTTGCACATACTTTGACTGATTTATGAAGATGCCATTGTCAACCCGCTTCACTTGAATTCCTAGAAAGAAATTGAGTTCCTCCATGGCACTAATTTCAAATCTATTGTTCATTAGCTTCTCAAACTCTTTGCAGAGTCTTGGATTAGGTGACCCAAAGAAGATGTCATCTACATAAACTTGAACCAGTATCAAGTCATCCCTGTTCCTTTGAGAAAAAGTATGCTGTTTATGGTACCTCTTTTGTAACCATGTTGGACAAGATACTGTGACATATACCACTTTCTTGGAGTCTAATGCAGACCATAAAGAGCTTTGTCAAGCTTATAGACATAATCAAGATGATCTAGGTCTGCAAAGTCAGGTGCCTGTTTGACATACACTTCCTCATCAATCACTCCATATAGAAATGCACACTTGACATCTAGTTGGTAGATCTTCTCAAATTTGGTAGATCACTCCATATTGAAAACCTCTCCTCTGAAGACAACATCAATGAGTTACCACTTGAACTAAAGAAATTTTATTAGTTGACTTCTTAGCTCAAATCTTGGGTCAGGATCTCCTGTTGATCCTAAAACATCTTCACAAGATTTGTTAAAACAGTTGGTAACTAAATCAAGATCAAATAGCCAATCAGGACCGGAACCTTTCACACTAGGAGTGTGCTCATTGAAGGTCACATTGGCAGACCTCTCAACTACTCTGGTTCTGAGATTATATACTTTATAAGACTTAGCTTGAGAGGAGTATCCAATAAAATGTCCATCATTAAATTTCTCAACAAACTTGGCTATATGATCTTTGATATTCAAGAGTATGCATTTGTTGGTCCAAATGATCGTTTAAACGTGCTTTTAATGGAGTTATAACACCAAAATCCTCAAGTTATCACTATTTCCAATAACTTGGGGCCAAGTGATGATACAAGAATAAACACAAAACAAACAAAACCCATTTGAAATAAGTTTTTGATAGGATGATAAGATGATAAAGAACAACGCTGAAAGATAACAATAATAAGCTCCTAGCAATACACAATGAACTCAAATCAGTAGTATTTCATTAATGTTCCAAGAGTTCCAAAATGATCAACAAACAAGCATATTTATACAGGATCTAGTTTCGCATACAGTTTCGCATGGTGCGAAACTGTTATGCTCTACTACCATGTGAAACTACCAAGCAAAACTACATTTTCGCATGTAGTTTCTCATGCCACAAAATACAAAACTAACAAAAATAAACTAGATCCTATTACAATAATAACTAAGCTATAACTAACGACTAGGTGAATACCATTCTACACTTGATCATTAATACTCCCCTTAAGCGGGTATTCACCTGCCGGGTCTCTTTGGTTAGCTACTATCGATGCTTTCTCCATCATCATTGCCAAGTCCCTCACTTCTGCTTCCAGATCATCATGTTCCTGCACACTTTTTTCGAGCTGCTTGATCTCCTATCTGACTACCCTAGCTTTGTTGGCCACTATCTCAAACAAACTAGCCAAATGATCAAGAGTACAATGGCTCTGATACCATATTGTTGGTCCAAATGATCGTTTAAACGTGCTTTTGATGGAGTTTTAACACGAGAATCCTCAAGTTTTCATAACTTGTGAGACACTTTGTGTTGCTTTTCTTTCAGACATGCAAAAGAATGGTCATCACTTGTAAACTCTTTTTTTGGCATTCGAGTTACCAAATCATTCTTAATCAGTTTATTCATGTTTTTAAAGTTTACATGGCAAGTTCTTTTATGCCAGAGGAAAAACTCATCACTATTGACTTTAGACAGAAAGAAAGAGACTTCTCCAGAAGGGGATGTTTCTTGCAAATCTATCTTGTACATGTTCCCTTTCCTAGGGGCTCTGAACAGTATGTGCTCTTAAGGAATGATCACCCTAGGCTTAAGAGCAATGCACTCATGTTCAGTAAAGAACACGTTATGTTTCTAGTCACAAAGCTGAGATACATGCAGAAGATTGTACACAAGCTCTTTGATAAAGTTTACCTTTTCCATGCTGTGCTTACCATTTGTGACCTTGCCCCTACCAGTGATGTAATCACCTGATTCTCCTCCAAATGCAACTGGCCCTCAATCAATTTTTACAAAATCTTGAAACAAAAAGCCATGGCCTGTCATGTGCCTGGAACAACCACTGTTAATGATCCATACATTTCTCTTGGTCTTTAGCGGTTCCTACACAAAAAGAGATGGTTAGTTACATTTGGAAACTCAAGCCTTGCTTGTCTTGGGTTCAATAATCTGAATAGAAGAAAAATCAACAATTATGGATCCTATATGCAAGCTTTGAGGATCTTGAGCTGTTGATGAAGAGGAAACTTTAGTCAAAAGGCCTTCCTTTATCTTCCACGCCATCTTTGGGAGACTAGACTTGGCCTTCAATTCTTCTGAAGTTTTTACAACTTTGAAAGTTTTGGAGACTAAACCTTCAGAAGTTTTTGCACCCACTGCAGCAGACTTCAGTGCTTCGGAAACATTCTTTTCTTTTGAGACTAAATTTTCTTTCGAATGCAATTTTCCACCTTTCTTCTTTTTGTTCACCTTGGAGTTTCTAAAAGAAATTGGCTTTCCTTCCGAAGCTATCTTCTTCTTCTTCTCAGAAGTCTTTTTAGTAATGTTGACAGTACTTTTGGGATTGTAAATGCAATCCCTAACAAAGTGAGAAATACTACCACACATGATGCATTCAACTGGTATACTTCTGAGGGTCTTCTTTTGAGAAGAGGGTTGAGCTTGATCTCTTTCCAGTCACTTCTTCACCTTTGAAGATGATGCAGCAGGCTTCTGAGGGATAGGCTTGCTTTTAGAGCTGGATGGTTCAGGCAGTGTAGCAGTGGTGCACTTTTGATAAAACCTCTTCTTTTGACAAGGATGGTTTTAAATTGAACCGGGACTCCTGATACTAGAATCCATAGTTAAGTTTTCAGTCTTCACCACTTCAAACCCAGTAGATAAAAAACTTGTTTCTGCTTCAGGTTAAAGGTGGGTTTGATCTCCCAGGCGTTCTTGGATTTTCTCTTGGCTACCCTGATCAGATTCTTCCTTGCAGACTTGGCCATCCTTGACTTCTTTTTCTCTCTAGGAGAATATTATCCCTTCTCAGAAAGAGCCTCTTCACTCACTTTAGGCTCATCCTTCACCACCTCCTTTTCAACAATATCTTCATCCTTTTCTTGAACTGGATCTACTAGGTAGCTCATCTTCACTAGTTACACACCTTAGTTGTCTGACAGATAATAATATGTGTGGAGGAGCTATTTCACTAGATCCTAATTACTTCTTGTTTTGATAAGACACTTTGGTATGTAATGATAAGGATATGATGTTCTTGAAGGTTTCCATGTCATCTTTAGAGAGAGCTGCCATTTGAGCTGATAAGTGTTTTGTGAAACTGAAGAGATCTAAGATGGTGAGATCTTACAATCAAGAGCCTGCAAAGCTGTGATACCAATTGTAGGACCGGGTAAGGAATCAATGCAAAAGTTTCACAAAGGTTGGAGAGAAACAGTCAACATTTATAAGATCAAATGGGGAATCGGCAGGTTAAAACTAAGAACAAAGTTAAAGAACAAAAGCAAGAACAAAGTAATTGGTTTTCAAGAATGTTGTATATTGCTCTCCAGTGTTTAAACAATGTTACAAGACTTAGTTACACAGGACTGGTAAATGAGACACTTTATACTACATCCTACACTTGGCCATACTTTGAAGGCTAGCTAAAACACTAATCTAGACAACAACATTAATATAGAGTCAAAAGGCATATTACCTTTTGACATGTGACTATTACATGTCATAGCTCAAATCTTTATCTAATATAAAAGGACAAAAGTATAAAGTAGAAAGTTACTGACTCAATGATCATATTCTACAGTTGACAAAAGTATTATCACCAACTTGTATAAGTGGTGAGTCTTTAGAGGTGGTAACGAAAATTAGTTTAGCTTTGTCAAAAGTGTGTTAGAGAAAGCATGTCTTCTCCGTCTTCAAAATACATCAGTCTCTATGCTTCGGAAGACTTTGTCTTGAAGTTTCAGAATACTTTATCTTTGGCTTCGGAAGATGTCACACCCTCAATTTTCACAAACAAGGTTTTACCGTTAGGCGCTTGACATACCAAGATTCAGCCGATAGTTACACCAAACGACACCGTAATTACAAAATATAACGTTTAGTATTATTACATAAACCCCAAAACATAGTTTAATAATAAATTGAAGAAAACATTTGCGGAAGCAAAAATAGTTAAACATTCATGAAATTTAAACAGTGCAAAACACATGCAACCCGAATAACTATAATTTATAGAAAATATTGTTTAACCGTTTGAATAAACTAGAAAAGCATGCAGTGACGCAATGCTCCTAAATCATGCGTACCTTAAGAACTTGAAAGAAACATTCTAAAATGTCAACACATGGTTGGTAAGTTCAAAGGATTTAGTAAACAGTAATGTAAGCACAAAATAGATCCAGTAAACAAAGTATATGAAGTAGACAACTAGTCCACATAACAAGTTACATAGTGTATGAAGTTTGCAACCGAAGCTGACAAATAATGAATGCCTCGACTGTGGTTACCAGACCACAACAACAGAAATTAGGTCAATTAAACACCCATTTGACATGCAGTCGTGCTAGCGCGACTAGCCCGGTTGGGGTTTGTCAAACTAGTAGATATACTTAGAATTAACTCGCTAAAATACATAAATTAATGGTTCGAAAGTGAGGACTTAAATTGGTACAACATTAGTAAACATATAACGATACAATAATGCTTATCTAACGAATGAACAATTTTGAAAAACACGTTTCTTTCCCCAAAATAGTAAAAACAGAGAAGGGCTGTAAACTCACCTCAAATGCACAGCAATAATTAATGCAGAGAACAAAAGCTTAGGTTTCTCGAACGCCTAAATTCACATTTAATGTCTATTAATATTAATTATTAATATTGGAATGATACGGTTTTGCGTTCACGGAACGGTTACAATGCAAGCCAACGACATTTCACCCAATCCCAAATAAGCACAAGTATATACCAATCCACCTTTAATGCATAAACCCAATTATATTAATGCATAATGACTAAACGTAATAAATTTTTTTATTTATGTTAATTTATACATATGGATTCCTCTAGCATACACACATATGATATGTTATGCTCATATATATATATATTATACACTCACATACACATAATATATGTTATTCAATATATTGTACACACATGTAGTACAATATAAATTATAAATCACACACACACATATCATGATTCACATAAGCAATAATATGATCCATGTGGCCCTTACTGAAAACAAGATTCACCAACCCAACACATATATATATATATATATATATAAATCTACTTGCAACATCCATACATGCATATCATGCATACATACATAACCCACTCAAGCAAAATATGATCACCTACACACAACAACCATACCAACATGCATATAAATACAACCCACACACACACACACACACAAACACACACACACACACACAAACACACACACACACACACACACACACACATATATATATATATATATATATGCAAAATTAAATAATTGATGCACACCCCTGAAATCAGTTGCCACCATACCACCAAACACACTAACGACCACACTGCCATACGCACGCACACATGCATCGTCGGCCAAATCACGCCAACTGTGAGCACCCCTATAGCAACTGAAATTGCACGCATGAACTAATACCCCTATATATATGAACACTCGACAAGCGCACACACATACACGCATCTCCTACGAACAAAAGCTATTCACATACATAATCGCATATATGCACGCATACAATCATATACACAACCCCATTACGCTCCACCCCATGAATGCACCCGAAAACAAAACACGCACACATGCAATCGATCATCACCAAACCGCAATGTACCCAACGAAAGTAAGAAATGAAACCGTAACTGAAACCGAACACGAATAATATAGTGAGAGGAGGACATACTGTTTGGGGATTGTTTTGTTAGATTCCGCGATCTTCCGAGAGTTGTGATCGACATGACCGGATTCGTCGGAGCTACGTTGTCACGAATAGGGCTTCCGGTACCACTGCTGACGGTCGTAAGGTTCTAGAAAAGGAGGATCGGTTGAGAATGGCTCCTGTGAATTGAGTAGAGAGAGATCACGAATGTGAGGAAGTGGGGTGAGGGGAGGGTTTAACCGAGGTGATTTAGGGAGAGTCGTTTGAGGGGAGGTTTGTTGGGATTAGATAGTTAATTTGAATGTTTATAATTAAGTTGGTTAACAATTTAGGTTGATTTATTAAAAATAACAACAACAACAACAACAACAACAACAACAACAATAATAATAATAATAATAATAATAATAATAATAATAATAATAACAACAACAACAATAAATAATCATTTTCATTTATTAAAGTGAGACTAAGTAAATACAAAGTGACGTAGAGTAATTAGATAAAGAAATGACGTTAACCTAAAAACGTGAGTTATCACAAAAGAAATGGTCTTTGGCTTCGGAAGATTTGACATTTAGAGAATTGTTTAGTGCTTTTGATAAATCTTCCAAAGTAACTTTCGTGTACTGCATAATGCATGCTGAGAGATCTTTGGTAAGGATTAGCCTCTAAGATAGCGCTTACATGAATGCTTCAATCATAAGATGTGTCATGTGGAACAACCATAGTCGTAAATGATGTAGATCTTTGATTGTTACTCAGCTTCTCATACTCCTTAGCAATGTGGCCAAAGTTATTACATTAGGAACACTTAACTTTGGACGTGTCAAATTGAACTTTGGATTGACTACTTCTAAAATGATCATCTTCTTCCTAATTCTCCTCCTTCCCAGTTCTACTTAAGAATTGCTTTGCCCTCACGGTAAGCTAGGCTATCTGCCATTAAATATTTATTTCATTCAAGTCATCTGGATCAATTAGATCATAATATTCATCTATTAGATCAAGCAGAGCAATCCTCCTATTAATTAAATTATCTTATGAATCTTCAGCTCCTTTTAGATATGGAGAATATGAACTTTGGCACAAACTAGGATTTAAAACTATAGTTGATAGAGTACCACAAGAACATCCTTGATGATATAATTCACTTGAACTAGATTGGGTTTCTCATTGAGTTCCACTTCCTCTAAAGAATGTAACACCGTTGGTCTTAGAAAAATAAGACGTCTTTCCAAAATATATCCAGGGTTCCTGAACCTTATCAGATCCTATAACTTTCTTCTTATTATTCAATTCATAAGCTTAAGTCCTTGGTATAACAACTTAAATACACATTTTATCTAAGTCATCATGGTCTTCGATCAATGTTGTGTAGATCTCATTATATGGTGGTAGAGCATCCTAGATTCTCTCATTAACTTCTTTAAAGGAATAAGTCATATGGTATTGTGTCAATTCACTCAACAAATGGTAATATCATGTAATGATATCATCAAAAGTTTCATTCTCCATGTATTTAAACAATACAAATTGTTTGTTTAGAAAGATTTTCGGTTTTTCTTCAAATCAATGTTCCTAACACAAAGATTTTGTAATGCTTTCCATAAAATTATTAGAGATTTAAAATTCTTAAAGTTATGGAAAAATTCCTTTGGTAATTCCATAGTAAGCATGATAAACATTTTCTTCTCAGGGTCATATGCATATCTATCGGCTTCGGTAAGCATGGACACAAGTTTTGTTCCATCACTTTGACCCGAATAAACATATGTAGGATGCTTATTCCCATTAATAAAAGGGATCCACATACTTGTATCCACATACAAGACATACGATACAAACTAATCCTTCCAATTCAAATAATCGGAATGTGCCAAAGGTTTTAGGGCTTCATTGGCATTTCAATCTCACTTTCATTGCTCAACATCGTGGAAAGGATTGTTTGATATGTCATTGTATTATACTTTGAGAGTAGACCTTGAAATATCCTATTGAATTGTCCAAAAGTTGGGTTACATAGTGTAATTCTACCTAACACATGTGTAATTTTGCCTTACACATGTGTAATAAGTATTTCATGAGAAATTAGCTAAGGAGCAAAATTAGACTCACCTTAAAAGCAAAACAAAGGGGAGAAATTAGCTAATTTCCATTGCCCTACAACTGCTAATTTTGTTTGAGCTGCTATTACAGCTAAATTTAGCGTTGGTTACAGGTTTTAACAAGTTTTGAGCCTATTTCTTCAACATTTACATCAAAAATCTATCTTTTCCATCTAAGAATAACTAAAAATCCATCAATAGGATTGATCCACAACATGTGATGAGTGTTTCTATCTGATCAATTCTCAATTTCATCCATAAAATCTTCTAATTGATTTGCAAGTCAAGATGAATAAGATGAATAAAAAAGATGATGAATTTTTGATGCAAATTAACATGAAAATAATCAAATGTCTCTCGAATTTAAGAGCCCAATGCTCCGATAGCAGTTGTAAGTCCTAGTTACATCTTAGATCTTCATGTTTGACTCAAACCAAACAAAAGACATGCAATTAATTTAATTATAAAAAAACATATATTTTAACTATAATCTTAATTCAATTATAAACAAGGTTGTACAAATGTTACACACACAAACTTCATGATCCACAACCTTTTATTCTTGTTCATCACCTACA
The DNA here is from genome assembly GCA_025506415.1 of Flaveria robusta. Lineage (NCBI taxonomy): Eukaryota > Viridiplantae > Streptophyta > Magnoliopsida > Asterales > Asteraceae > Flaveria > Flaveria robusta. The sequence goes on along the minus strand of CM046476.1, from coordinate 9,894,924 downwards.
AATGAATACAACACTTGCTATTTATAAGGATGACAAGCTAATTTCTCCTAACTCCTTATTACGAGTGAAATTACTAACTTCTCATATGATAGAAGAAATTACACTGATATATATTTTTGCTTATCACAAATTTTCTAGCGAACTTTTACAAACTTTGACCAATTGAAAGTTATACATTCTAATACATTTAGATACATTTCAAAACAATTATAATCTATCATCCAAGCTATTATCACACCGAATGTTCTAATAATAAAAAGTTAGAAGCCATAACATGGAATAAGTTTCCATTTAATTGGTTTTCTGAATTAGATTTTAATCACTTAATTAGTGCTTATAGAATGCTATATAGTACATATCTACATACATAAACAATGAATCAGGACATGAGAAAATATGTTAAGAAATTAAATTTACAATTAACCCTCTCGATTAATTTTTTATTTCCGTTTTTGTTCGACTCAATGATGCATCATGAATCAAAGCGTCAGTTGCTTGTTTCATAGCACTGGTGACGGCTTATATTTAAGGCCTTCTAAACCACATCTTTGATTCTTTTATGACGTTCTCCTCTAATTGTTCATGCTACTATGGTGTAGCGTGTAGTTGTCTCGAGGTATTTTAGGCCACCCTCTTTGATCGCCCTTAAAGCCCTTTATGGATTTCAAGTCGGGAATAGAGCTATGACCTATTCTACGCTATATCACACGTCATTCACCATCCATAACCAAAATGAAACAAAGTCAACCTTGGTCAATCTCACTACCTCTTTAGTTTTCGCCCCCTACTTACTAATTTGAATGACTACAACAAGAAAGATTCTCTCTCTCACATCGTTGATGTTAACTCCATTAAAAAAACTTGAAGCTTTAAAACAAATTCTGATGATTAAACCTTTACTCTAGTCACATAAAAACATATATTAGAGGAAATTAAATGTTGAACTCTTCTACGATTTCTTGGTTTACATAGTTCATGTATGAGCTTTTTCAAATCATGACTCTTGATTTTTGAATAAAATCATGGTAATATTTGCTCATATAAAACAGTTTTATTGAAATTACAAAAAAAATCAAAAGGAGGCATGCTTGAAAAAATAAGGGTTAGTTAATTTAATGCTCTAACTTATTAAGTATATATCTTGATAAACTAATCATATTTTGTGAATCCTATCTAATTTCAATATTAGTTAAATTGTGTCTTGTGTAATAAATATTTTGAATTTACTATATCAAAAATATTTTTTTAGCATACATGTTATTATCATCAACCTAAGGAGTTTATAAAGGTAATAAAAAATATAGATTGATGCATGTGAAGCATGTAGATAAAGCTTTGATTGAACTCAAATTTTATTCCTTGCTCCTGTTTTCTCTTTAGTTATATAAAAAATCAAGAGAGAGAGACAGAGAGAGAGACAGGAAGAGAACTCTTAAAATTTTTACTCTTACTATTTTTCTCGTTACATATTGGCCTAGGACCAATCTTGGACCACCAATTATGCATTCTTGCCAATTTAATGATATTAAACCGACATATTACTCTAATGTTTTGTTGGTTTTTGAAAGAAATTTATATGAGTAGGGAATATCTAGTTATATTGAGTTCTCACCACAAATGCAAATTATTTTATAGTAAGAGTTAATCATACTAGACATCATCATATGCAACTATTTCTTCTAACTTTACACACTAAAATCCATTGATGATAAAATAGCCGGTGAGAGATAACCTATATGCAAAGATCAAAAGTGATCATTATCCTTCACTGACTCTAAGATACGTAAAGATGAAATACCTCACTATTAAAGCATAATCTTAGATATACATTATACCATTAGAGATTGGTACCTTCCTCTCTATAATATCTCTCTATCAATTTTCCGTACTTGCTACTATACCATTAGAGATTGGTACCTTCCTCTCTATTCTAATATCTCTATCAGTTTTCCATACTTGCTTTTGCAAGAATTTAAGACGCTTAGTGAGCATAACTCAACTATTTTTACTCATTTCCTTTGAATTTAAAATTATGATGACTAAACATCATTGTTTTTGACATGTTATAAAACACTTTTTCAGCATCTTACCCTCATCACCTCCTATTAGTATAGCGGTTTTAAGAATTTATCAAAATTCATTTGATGGCAAATAACCTAGGCAAGACAATCCTTAACGAGGACGAGACTTACCACTAGTATAAATACTAACGGCATGATGTTTCTCCTCCACATCCTTGAAGGCCTAACAATAGAATACTCACTCATTAAGGACTTTCTTAATGTATGATGGAGCCCCAACTATGGGCTTAACCATCAAAAGTTGGCCCCCTTCTAAAGGATCATTTTGAATTTTCTCCACGCACCATTAATAAGTACAATTCCACTCTCATCCACACTATTTCAAATCAAAAACTATGCAAAGAAATTACTGATCATCACATGTTTGACAAGTCATGCTTCCTTTCTAATGCTCATAACCGGCTTATGCCACAATATAATTGAACATGTGTTTTTCATGAAATGCTCAGAGCTTAGACCATGAATTTTTATCATGATGATCTAATATTAGACAATTCTCTAATATGAATGCCACTACCATTAGATACAAATGGAGGAGAAAGTAGTTTGTGACCCAAGTAAAGGTCGTGTTCCATGCCAACAAGCCATAAAAAAGGCCTAACAAGGGGAAAAATCTACTTCAAATATGTGATGACCAAAAGAGTAATATATATATTTACGAGCCCGAGGGAGCTACCACAAAAATTGTGAGTGATAAGAAGATACTGGCAAAAGATATTTTCACTATATGACATGATCAAAAATGTCATCGAGGTACCATTATGATAAGGAAAAATATTAATTGTAGAAACGAGCATCCACATAAAGAATGTAAAAGCTTTGTTACTATATGACTTATCACGTGTAGTGTGTTTTAATGCAAATCGACTTGTCATATTCCCCTCCACAAAAAGAATTCCCTTCAATAGAATCCAATAGGCATATGTAGACATATTAATTTCCATTTGAATCATTTTAATATCTTATAGTCTTAGATGTGTGTTTTTATATGATAAAATATGGTTTTTTCCAACTACAGGTATATAGTACTTATCTGAAAATATGAAATGTTGTTTTTTGACATGTTTTAAATGCTACTATTTTAACCAAATAGTTATAAGGACCATTCTTGAGTACAATGTGAAGTGTAGTGAATGGCGCACATAGTGGAGATGAGATATGTATATCTGGATGAATGTTGAAAAATGCTTTTAATAAGATGCAAAATACCGTCTCCTACAATAGGGCAAATCAATCCATATATGGCTTACCTAATCAAATAAAATGAAACTACCAATGATGAACACTCCTCATCATAACTAATTCTAAAGAGTCAAGCATGTCTGATCGGATGGTGAAAGTTCAATGTTTAACGGCTTTATTTCCGTGTTTTACATGTCAAATTATGGGAAAAAGAGTAAATTTTGGGATTACTTGATGTTTGTAGGTTAAACTTGAAGAATACGAAGAAATTAGAAGAAACAGGATGAGAATTGGAGCTCGGGAGGTGAAGATATGTAAAAGAGAAGTTTCAAGACAATGGTAACTTAAAACGGGCATAACTTGAGCTAGGAAAGGAGTTACGGGACCCACGACCTATCAACGGGAAGGTCTCGAAAAGTTACACAAGAAAATCAAATTTGTGCAGGGGGTGGCTCCACCGACGCCTCCATAGGCGCCACCGACGCCAATGGCATCAGTATACCTGAATCTTTCTGACTGACGCCTCCTCTGAAGCCTAGACTGACGCTGAACTCCGATTTTGGTGGATTTTAACCTAATTTGAGAGGTTTTAAAAGGGGATCAACCCTAATGCAAAAATAAACTTTTTAGCCACCAATCTTGGATGAAAAACAACCATCTTTCATCAATCTCAAGCCCTTCCAACATCAAGATCATCCAAATCCGCATACCTAATTCAAGTTTCTTTGAAGATCCAATGATGAGGCAAGGCGAATTCATTCATGATTCACTTCGAGGGACGGGTTTGTGCAAGTTTATTTTTTTCTTAGTTTGTAACCTAGATTTGAGATTGGATCTTGAACTTCTTAAGTTCTTTTGGATTCAATTCATGATTTGAATATTTAAACGATTTGATTATGCTTAAACCTAATTGTGGTTTCATATAACCATGATGACCTTTAATCATTGTGTGATTGATTATTAGAATAAGGGTTACATAATTCAAGTTGGTGATTGTGTGAATGAAGTCCTTTAAACTTTAATCTATAATTATCACTTAGATCTTATTATGTGTTAGTCACCATTAATGACTTCTCACTAGGTTTCATTAAAGAAAAATTGTAAATTTGCCAAACCTAAATCCTGAAGTGGGTTGCTTTTTCTCCAAGATTGTTAAAAACCTAAACTTTAATTTTGTTAATTTGATTCTTATTCAATTCAATTGATCAAGCAATTTACTTTTTAAGGTTTAGTATTTTTAGATTAATCAGTGCTAACATTTTCCTGTGATTCCCTGTGTATTCGACACGCTTCTTACCCTTTACTATTAAGTGTGATTAAGGACTCTTTTATTTATATTTTTGACCGACCACACGACATCGATCAATGTCTCATATAAAATATTTAGTTGTGCAATCTATATATATCACAACTATAATGTAGCAAAATGAAGTCCCAAATGAAACTACATGGGTTTTAACTTTGAATTACAAGATCGACCGGAGAAATATGTAAAGCACTTCAGCATGCTAACTATAAGTTAAATATGATAGAATTTCTAGTCTTAAGGGGAGATAAGAATAAGAAAAGCATGATAATACATTAAATGCATCACAAACATCAAATTTAGATCCCTAAAGAGGTCAATATGAATCTAAAAGACAAATAAGTCATAAGTTTGTAAAGAGTAAAAAATAAGTTACTAGATGTATTCACAAACACAAACAGAATGATAAAGTCAAATACAGCAGCATTAAATTTACCGGTTCGAATTGAAATAAGCATATAATAAAAATTTGGAAATTAATCGGTTCCCAAGATAAATATCCATGAAACAAAAAGAGAAGAATAACACAGTTGGTATATACATAGAGATGTCTTGTCAAAATGGCAAGACACCTTAAAGGCTTAATTTGATTTTCTTGACAAGCTAACATTTTCAGGCTTACAGTCTGAACACCCATAGACGACAAACCAGTACGTTATAAATAAGTGCTTTAAACTAAATAGAAACTTACAAAAAAGATTGTGTGATATAAGGCATGACTTGTAATATAATGGTTTTTCATTAATCATGGTAGTTGATTATGTCGAAACGTTGTCCACTGTAGTTGATGCAATATGATAGCCCAATAATGTTTATCGGCCTCACAATCTAATAAGGACTTTAGATGAAACCTATAGATGTCATCACCACACACTTATATGGGGCACTTGAAAATGACATCTACATGAAAATCTTTTACAGGAATAAGATTGATAGAAGCATTAAAATTAGTACCTCAAGATATGAATGTTTGATATTTATATGGTCTTAGAAAAGCTAGTCGTATATGGTAGAATCGACATAATAAATAATTTGAGGTGCACGTTAGAATGAATTATAGCTAATGTGTTTTGCATAGCTTAATCATTTCTCAACTTGTAGTTCAAGTATATGTGTTAAGTATAAGTCTATCAATTTACACCTTAAAGGTGGTAGCATATTTTATATGACTAATTTAAATCCGCTAAGCACACCTACGGTTGTCCGATCACTATACATACACAAGGATCCTTAGTGTCCCCGTGCGTAGGGTGAAGAAGTACTTGGTCTAGAAGTATCATACTTAATCGTGATCGGTACACTAGTGTATCTCATAAGTATCACAAGACATTGTAATCTATTTATTAGCACATGTGCTATAAAATATAGTTTTAATCTAACACGTTGCATTCTTTTTCCTTACACTATGTTTATGTCCATTTGAGTTATCTTACGAAAATTTTTAATTAGGCAACGTAACTGATGTAGTAGAATAAGTTTTTTATAGATCCTGACGTGTCGATTTAACATTATTTTTCAGTATGTTATTATTTATATATGAGACGTGTTGTACTTTTTCATTTAGTTATCGTTTTATACCACTGGGTTTTTGTATCACATTTTTAATGAGGCAACTTCCCAAACGTATCGAAAAATAAGTTAACTTTCTGCAGGATTCAAAACATGAGGTATGATAAAAATAAAAAGTAGTCACGTTAGTTGATTATCCCCATACAATATATCTATTGACATGCAAGAAGTTTAATTATAGAAACACGACAAGTTCATGATGACACAAGAAAGTCCAACTACACTATATGAAGACAACGCAACTGACTCACACAAACTAAAAGAACACTACATGAAAGATCAAGCAAGCAGTTGTCACAGAAAATCAAACTTCAACGACTGAAATATATATGTTAAGTTGAGGGGAAGCATTGTACACAATGCACTGTTTTTTCTTAATTATGTTTTGTACCACTTGATTTTCTTAGTAAGATTTTAATGAAGTAGCCTAAATAATCATGTTGTATTAGTTAATATCGGCCATAAAAAAACCAAGCCAACTACCATTAAGTTGTATAAGAGGATGCGTTATAAATGCAGACTATTTTAAACTCAACTCAATGATTATAGGCTTTAGGGTTCGATAATTATGTATAACTATATGATCTATACATTATGTAAGTATTATAGAAAAGGCTGATTCACCCAAAACACTCAAGGTGCTTCCTGTATGCATGCACATTGTGCATAGTGGAAGTTACTTCGAAAGTTTTTACACTCTGCAAAGAAAATATTCTAAGTGTAAATCTTCCGAAGCCAAAGACCAAATCTTCCGAAGCCAAAGATGAAGTCTTCCGAAGCTTAGAAGACAAAGTCTTCGGAAGCCATGAAGATAGAAGACTGATTTCTTTCGAAAACAGAGAAGATATGCTTTCTCTGATCTACCTTTTCAGAAAGCTGACCAACTTTCTACTGACACTCTGAAGACTCACCAACTTGCATAAGTTGGTGAAAAGGTCCATGCTTTAAGACACTATATATTATGGTCTTGAGTCTGTAACTTTTCACTTTATGTACTTTTATCCTTTTTGTAATATATTAGGATGTGAGCTATTGCATGTCATAGTCACTAGTCAAAAGGCAATCTGCCTTTTAACTTCGCATTGATATTGTTATCTAGATTAGTGTTTCCAGTTGGCCTTCAAAGTATGGCCAGCTGTAGGATGTAGTATAAAGTATCTCAGGTCCTTATATTTTATTTCTATGCTTTGTAACAATTGTAAAAGAACTTGAGAGCAATATACTTATTCTTTGAAAACCATTCTTAGTTGTTGTTCTTAGTTCTGTCTCAGTGTTTGCTTGTGTTCCTTAGTGTCATACAAAAGTTCCAGTTCCCTATTTGATCTGTTAAGTGTTTTAAGTCTCTACTCACTGTGAGACTGATTGTATTGACCCCCCTTCAACGGTCTTGCAATTGGTATCAGAGCATTCCAGGCTCTTGATTGTAAAATCTCACCATATTAGATCTCTCAGTTTCACAAAACACTTAACAACTCAAATGGCAGCTCTCACAAAAGCTGATATGGAAACTGGTACTATGACAAAGTCCCCACTGAAAACTCCTGAAGACTTTGATACTTGGTGTCAAAGAATGGAAGGCTTCATCAAGTCACAAGACTCTAAGATGTGGGAATCTGTTGTCTCTTGACCTTACATTCCATGCACCTCTTCAGCTGCTGTTAAAAGTGGCATGATACCAAAAAAGGTAGCTGACTTTTCTGAAAAAGATAGAAAAAAGATTGATATTGATTAGAAAGCCATGACTGCCCTCCAAACTGCTCTTTCAAACTCCATATGCAGGGGCTTCAAGAAGTGTAAAACTGCTAAGCAACTATTGGATGCACTAAAGCTCATGTGTGAGGGGTCCTCTGAAGCAAAAGAGAACAAAAAGGACCTCTTGAAGCAGCAGTTTGAGAATTTCACCTACAAAACAGGTGAAACCATGACTCAACAGTACTTCATGTATGTTGAGATTGTGGATACTCTAATGGATGTTGGAGAAAATCTTGAAATGTAACACCCGGAAATTTTAAAAGAGGAGAAAAAGTGGAGAAAAAAAGAAAGAATAGCAAAATAACCCAAGTTGAGGGGTTAAAGTTGTACATGGGACAAAGTTGATATTTATTTGTTCAAAATAAGGTGTGGCCGCCCACACCCATGTTCCATCAACTTTCATTCGGATTTTTAGAGAGAGAAAGATCAGAATTCTCTCGGGTTTTAGAGAGAAGAAGAAGAAGAGGCTGATTCAGGTGCTCGAACTCATAGTCATTCGGGTTTGAAGAAGTCTTACTTGGAAGTTGCAAGAGGTGAGTTCTAGATCCCTGTTTTTAAGTGTTTTATACTGATTTTGGGGCTGGAAATACATGTTTTAACGTTTTTATAAAATTTGGGTGTGTACCCGTATGTGTGTGTGTGTGCTCTGTTGGGAGGGTGTATGTTCGGGATGATTGATGATTTTGTTCATGTTGTATGCTTGTTTGATGCTTAGTATGCTAGAAACTAGGCTAGAATAGGTTAGATTGATGATTTTGGGTCTGAAAATAAGGTTAGTTAGAAAACAGTTGGCCATGCGCCTAAGTGCTCATGCGCCTAAGATCATGTGCCCAAACAGTACCCAAACGCCCAAGGTCCATGCGCACAAATAGTGTGCATGCGCCTAGAATATTGCCCAAGCGCCTAAGTATTCCCATGCTTCTAAGTCTGCCCAAACGTCTAAGTTCCCATGCGCCTAAATCAGGCTCATGCGCTTGCATAGTACCCATGCGCCCAGAAATCTGCCCATGCACCTAAGTAAGGCTCGTGCGCCCCAATAGTGCCCATGCGCCTGTGTCGCCCATGCGATTCATGCGCCTGCATAGTGCTCTTGCGCCTGCATAGTGCTCTTGCGCCTGCATAGTGCTCATGCGCCTAAAGACTTAGAAAATTTTCTGAAATTTTCGGGAAAGAGGGACTTTTAGGCTATGACTTGGGATGTTTCCGAGGATGATATGTGATGATTATATGAGGATGTTATGTATGTTATGGCCTGTTTTCTTTATGTTCCTTATTATGTATTACTTCGTGGCTTTACGTGGTATGATTATGTTAATGAACGTAAAGTATTATGTATGTCATACAGCTTGCGATCTTGGCTGCCCCATGAGGGTTCACACACAGGGGGATCAGTCTTGGTGACTGTTCTACACGTGCGAAATGGGGTCCTTGTCGCTAAACCCTAGATTAGTTGGCTTTGTGCCCAAGAGTGGGGTCTAGCATATGACAGGACCTACATAGAAGTGAAAGATAATGTAACGTGCGAAATATACGAAACGTGCGATATGATCCAAATGAACGATGACGGAAGATAATAAATATCACCTTGATGTATGTATGATGTATGATCATGTACGAAAGTATGAAAAGGTTATAACGAATGAAAGGTAATATATTTTTATAAAACTAGAACTCACTCAGCAATGCTGACTTTTATGCATTTTCAGTTGGTAGGTAATGGTTGCTGAGGATGGCACAGGGTGAAGCTGCTTGGCGGGTTTTGACTGGCATCCATTTTGTGTAACAATGATGTTTTGTGTAGTAATGAAACCAAACGACGATTTGTAATGTAGTAATGTTGTAAACAGCTATTGTTAATATACGAAATGGTTTTGTTAAATTTTTTCGCTGCAAATGTTTAATAGATTTTATGTGATTTTGAAATATTATGTGCGATGAATGTCCAACTATGAGTGTCCCGGGAAAGGGGCCTTACATGAAAACAGAGACATTATAAAGAAGTTCATTTCCTCTCTTCCTAGACAATGGACACATTACTGTGTTATTATCAAGAGAACTAAGAACCTTAAGACTCTTACTCTCACAGAGTTGTATGGTATTCTTAGTAGCTATCAGATGGAGATGAACATGCAAAATCCATCTAGTAACTCCAGCAATCAATAGAGTTCAACCCTTCATGTGGTTGAAAGGGATTGTAAAGAACCACAGCATCATCTCATCTACTACCCTGACAACTCACAAAAGGGTCATTTCATCACTTTCCCAGAGACACCAAAGGAGAGCTACATCCAAGGAAGTCCATTTCAAGTGACAAGCTCTTCTCAAGCTTTTGTGTCTGCTGATGAAAGTTCAGGCAACTTTCTTTTCACCCTTGAAGACCTGGACTATATCCATCCAGATGATTTGGAGTATATGGAAATAGTCCAGTAGATGGCTCTTCTCACTCACAGAGCCAAGAAGTTTTACAAGCGGACAAGGAGGAAGTTTCCTAGCAATGCAGCCAGTGGAAAGTTTGGACTGGATAAAAGCAAAGTAAAGTGTTACAACTGTAACCAAATGGGACACTTTGCTAGAGAGTGTAAGGCACCTAGAACAAATGGTTGCCAAGCATAAACTAGACCAAACTACACTAATGGAGTTCCCTAGAATGAGAAGCCAAAGCAGCATGTTGCACTTGCTGTTGAAGAAAGAGGCTTTGACTGGACCTTTCAGGTTGAAGATGCATCTCCAAACCAAGCACTGATGGCAGATCATGATGAAGCCAAGGTATTGAAACATCTTTTTACTCCTGAATGTATTGCTAAAGTTAACAGATATAGGTCCTACAACTTAGAAATGAGATCTGATTTTGAGTCTTTAAACATCTTAAAATCTAATTTCAAAAGAGCTGAAATTGGGTATAAACTTACAATAGAAGATTTAGAGAAAACCATTTCCACTCTTAACATTGAACATACCAACTACAGGACTTAGATCAAAGATCTCATCACTAAGTTAACTGAATGCCAGGCTGAGCTTGTGATCAGCAAAGCCCGGGCAAAAAAATGTGTTCTTGAAGAAGAGATCTTCAAGAACATGATATCCTCATCCTTGCATGCCAAAGTTTGTTATCAGAATAAGCAGGGACTCGAATATACTGAAATAGCTCCTCCATACTCCATACTGTCTGTAAGATCTCCAAAGTATGAAACTTATGATGATGAGCTTCCCCTCATATACCCCATGAGTGAAGAGGATGATGAGAAGATAGTGAAGGATGGATCTGAGAAGCCAAGAGAAAGTCCAAGAAGGCTTAAGAGATCATGGCCACTTTGAACTCTAAGCAGAAACAGGTTTTCATCTCTGCAGGATTTGAAGTGGTGAAGACTGAAGACTCAATTATGAATCCTAGTACCAGGGGTTTTAGTTCCTGTCAAACTCATCCCAGCAACAAGAAGAAGACTGATCAGCTGTGTACCACTACTACACAGCCTGAACCATCCAAATCCAACAGCAAGTCACACCCTAAAAGGCTTACTACTTCATCTGTGAAGATGAAAATTAAAATGGAAAGTGATCAAGATCAGTCTTGCTCCAAAAAGAAGACTCTCAGACTAAAGCAAATGGACTGTATCATGTGTGGCAGTACTTCTCATCTGGCTAAGGATTGCATTTACAATCCTAAGAGCACTGTCTATATGATCAAGAAGAAACTTCTAAGAATATCAAAAAGAAGCCAGCTTCTGAAAGGAAATCTTTTCCTTTCAGAAGTTCCAAAATGAAGAAGAAGACAAGTGAAAACTTGCCTTCGGAAGAAAAATTGGTCTCGGAAAAAAGGAATGCTTCCGAAGTACTGAAGCCTGCTGCAGTGATAGCAAGATCTTTCGAAGGTCTAGTCTCCAAAACTTCCGAAGTTGTCAAAACTTCTGAAGTGTTGAAGGTCAAGTCTAAGCTTCCAAAGGTGGTGTGGAAGACAAAGAAAGACCATGTGACTAAAAGTTCTTCATCAACAACAACTGTTGGTCCACAAAGCTTGAATATAAGATCAATTACTGTTGCATTGTCTTCAATTAATGTTAATGAGCCCAAGACCAGTAAGGCTTGGGTTTCCAAATGTAACTATCTCTTTTTGTGCAAGAACAGCTAAAGACCAATAGGAATGTATGGATCATTGAAAGTGGCTGTTCCAGGCACATGACAGGCAATGGCTCTATACTCCAAAATTTTGAGAAAATTAATGGAGGGCCAGTTGCTTTTGGAGGAGATGCAAGAGGTTACGTTACTGGAAGGGGCAGGGTCACAAATGGTAAGCTTAGCATTGAGAAGGTAAATTTCGTTAAAGTGCTTGGGTACAATTTACTGAGTGTATCCCAATTTTGTGATCAAAGACACAACATGCTCTTCACTGAGCATGAGTGCCTTGTTCTCAAGTCTAGGGTGATCATTCCTCAGGAGCATATCTTGCTCAGAGCCCCCAGGAAAGGGAACATGTACATGATGGAATTGCAGGAAACATCTCCTTCAAGAGAAGTGTCTTGCTTTTTATCTAAAGCAAATAGTGATAAGTATTTCCTCTGGCATAAAAGAATATGCTAGGTAAACTTTAAAAACATGAATAAATTAATTAAGAGTAATTTGGTAACTGGAATTCCAAAAAAGAGTTTACAAGTGATAATCATTGTATTGCATGCCTGAAAAGGAAGCAACACAAGGTATCTCACAAGCTAAAGGAAAGAAACTCTATCACTACTCCCCTACACTTGTTACATTTGGATCTTGTTGGCCCTACCAGTGTAATGAGTCTAGGAAGGACCTCATATTATTTAGTGATCATAGATGATTTTACAAGATTCACCTGGGTCTTTTTCCTTAAAACTAAGGATGAGACTTCTGAAATCTTGGAGAATTTTATTCTGAGGATTGAGAATCAATTTGATAACAAGGTCAAGACCATAAGATGTGATCAAGGAACTTAATTTAAGAACCAAATCCTTCATACATTTTGTGATGAAAAGGGTATTACAAGACAATATAGTGCTCCCAGGACTCCTTAGCAAAATGGTGTTGCTAAGAGGAGAAACAGGACACTAATTGAAGCTACAAGAACTATGTTGTCTGACTCTAAACTGCCTATCACCTTCTGGGCAGAAGCAGTGAACACTTCATACTATGTATAGAATAGAGTTTTAGTGGTTAAGACTCATGGAAAGACTTTTTATGAACTGTGGCACAAAAGGAGACCTTTCATTGCTTTCCTCAAGTCATTTGGATGTACTTGCACAATCTTGAATACCAAAGATCAAATAGTCAAATTTGCTGAGAAATCAGATGATGGATACTTCATTGGATACTTTTCCCAAGCTAAGGCTTATAGAGTATACAATCTCAGAACTAGAGTAGTTAAGGAGTCAACCAATGTGACCATCAATGCACACACTCCTTGTGTGAGAGGTTCTGGTCCAGATTGGTTGTTTGATCTTGATTTAGTTACCATTTTAACAAGTCTTGCGAGAATGTTTCAGGATCTACAGGTATTTTATCAACGGAAGATCCTGACCCAAGATTTGAGCTAGGAAGACCTTCAAATCAAACTATTTCAGCTCCAGTGGTAACAAATTCTGCAGATGGAGTTCCTATCAGCACAACCATGATAAATCCGGCTGATACATCTGAGGTGCCTTTAAATTCTAGCTTAGAGGCACAAAACTCAAAAGAATGAGCTTCAAATGTGGGAGGAAGTGGTAGTGGTGATAGTGATCAAGAATTTCTTGATGCTGACAATCACTCTATGGAAGACAACATCAATGATGTCACACACTCATTGGATCAAGTCTCTCTTGATAAGTGTGCGGGAGATTCTTTACTACCTTATCAAAATTTTTCAAATTTAGATCTCTCAAATCAACTTGCTGTGATCCCTCAACTCAAGATCCACAAGTCACACCCCACTACAAACATCATTGGAGAAGTTGACAAGGGGGTAAGAACAAGAGGACAAACCCATGACAAAAATGTTTGTCTCTACTCTTGTTTCCTTTCCCAAATAGAGCCAAAGAAAGTTGAGTAAGCTCTAAAGGATGGAAGTTGGGTTGAAGCTATGCAAGAAGAGCTGCTTCAATTCATGAGGCAAAAAGTTTGGAACTTATGTCCTCTTCCTTTAGGGAAGACTACCATAGAACCAAGTGGGTGTTTAGAAACAAGAAGGATGATAGAGGACTTGTGATTAAGAACAAGGCAATACTAGTTGTTCAAGGGTACACTCAAGAAGAAAGGATTGATTACATTGTTATTTTTGCTCCAGTAACAAGACTTGAAGCTGTTAGGATATTCCTAGCTTTTGCTGCATCCAAGAACTTCAAGGTCTACCAACTTGATGTCAAGTGTCCTTTCTTATATGGGGTGATTGGTGAAGAGGTGTATGTCAAACAACCACTTGGCTTTGCAGACCCAGATCATCCTAATTATGTCTTCAAGCTTGATAAAGCTTTTTATGGGCTGCATCAAGCTCCAAGGAAGTGGTATGAGACTCTACTTCAGTACCTATGTCAGCATGGTTACAGAAGGGGTACTATAGATGAAACTCTTTTCATCAAAGGAATAGGAAATAACTTAATGCTGGTTCAAGTTTATGTAGATGACATCATCTTTGGGTCAACTAATCCAAGGCTCTACAAAGACTTTGAGAAGCTAATGAAGAATAGATTTGAAATGAGTGTCATGGGAGAACTCAATTTCTTTCTAGGAATTCAAGTGAAGCAGGTTGATAATGGCATCTTCATAAGTCAGTCAAAGTATGTACAAGACATACTTACAAGATTCAGCATGGCTGAATGTAAGGTTGCAAAGACACCCATAGCAAGAAACCACTCCCTTGGACCTAACCTTAAGCGGGAGTGTGTGGATGAACATCTTTACAGGGCTATGATTGGGTCTCTTATGTACCTCATAGCCAACAGGCCTGATATCATGTTTGCCACATGCATTAGTGCTAGATATCAAGCCAACCCCAAGATGTCACACCTGGTTGCTTTCAAGAGAATTCTAAGATATCTCAAAGGTGCTCCATCACTAGGCCTTTGGTACCCAAAGAATTTCAACTTCAATCTGTATGCCTATACAGATAGTGACTATGGTGGCTGCAACATGACTGCAAAATCTACATCAGGGGGATGTCAATTTCTTGGTGGAAGGATAGTCTCATGGCAATGCAAGAAACAATCCTGTGTATCTACATCAACTACTGAAGCTGAATACATTGCTGCTGCTAGCTACTATGCTCAAGTGCTTTGGATTCAGAATCAGATGCTAGACTATGGATTCAACTTCAAGGAGACTCCTATCAACATATACAACAATAGTACTATCTCCATTATAGAAAATCCTGTGCAGCACTCAAGGACAAAACACATCAACATCAGGTATCATTTAATTAGAGAAAATTTTGAAAAGGGCTTAATCAAACTAGTCAAAGTTAACACAAATGAATAATATGCTGATTTGTTCACCAAAGCCTTTGATGAACAGAGATTTAAGTATCTTGTATCAGCTATTGGGATGATTAACTTTGAGTAGCTTTTCTTAAACTTAAACTCAATGTTATTTTTAAATATCTGTGTATCCTAGGTTGTCTACTTTATCACCTTCATCAACCCTTGATTATCTTGGAAGAAAAGTCTTTTAAAAATATATTTCTTAGATTTTTGAAAACTTTGAACATATTTCTTTTCGGAAGATCTCAGGTTACCTTCGGAAGAACATTATGTCTTTAACACCATATAACTACTTATGATAATTTTCCTTCGGAAGAAATTTTTGCAATATCTTCCAAAGCTTAATTTACTCATAAGTACTTATATGCTCTTGAAGAACGATTTTCTTCCGAAAGTAATTATGTCTCGAAAGTTTTATTCTATTAAAGAATAAAACTTCAAGTCTTGATCTCTTTCGAAACCAAAGCATGTCTCAGAAGTGAAAATTCTCAAAGTATTTTCCTTCCGAAGCATAATTTTCAAAACTCTTAGAAATATCTTCCGAAGCCAAATTGGCTTCGGAAGCTTTTATCAAAACTTCCGAAGCCAAATTACCTTCGGAAGATTTTCAACTTCCAAAAAAACTAACTTTTTGGGCAATTTTTCATAGGTGGGACCGACATCCGGATTTCAAAGTTTATCCTTTCGCATTAACTTTGTTTCAAATCCATTTCATATATAAATATCCGA
This sequence comes from Flaveria robusta, assembly GCA_025506415.1. Taxonomy (NCBI): domain Eukaryota; kingdom Viridiplantae; phylum Streptophyta; class Magnoliopsida; order Asterales; family Asteraceae; genus Flaveria; species Flaveria robusta. Next base: position 9,878,836 of record CM046476.1, on the reverse strand, counting down.
CTGTTTTCCCCTCTTTTACTTTTCTCTTCATCTGCAAATTCTCTCTAACCTAAATTCACCCACAAACCGCCCTTACTCTTATCTTCCTTCATGCTGAAGCTCTCTCAAATGGCCAACCTCGATCGCAGTATCCAACCTGATTTCTCCATGCACCTTCACAGGCTACACAATCATATTGCTCTGTTGAACTCTGAGAAAGATCCTGGCTTCTCATTGGTTTGCTGATTTCTTTCTCTGTCTAACTACTTCACCTCCCTCACCATTGATCCTCCTCTCTATGAGGATCAACTATTAGACTTCTGGAGGACCTGCCAAGAGGTCACCATGGATGGGGAGAAGGCACTGTCTGCCACAGTGCAGGGGAGGACAATCTTCATCACTCCAGGCTCCAGCCATAATAAATTCTCATATTCAGCTGGATGATTCAGAAGGTGACTTGTCCTTTCCTAAATCTGTTGTTAACCAATCCTTTGCGCAGATGGGCTATGAGGGAGACTTCTCTATCAGAACCTTCAGGAAAGGGAAGGTCTCTTCTCAGTGGAAGTACCTCCTTCATGTTATCATACACAGCTTATCCAACAAGCATGGAGGATGGGACCAGATTCCTGAAGATATCTCCTTCAAGTTCAGGTATTCACACTTTGTATACCTAAATCTGCTTGCTAACTTGGACTCCCTAGAATATTACATGTTTCCTAGATATGTCCTACATGTTCTCAACTGTGAACTGGGCTCACAGTTGAGGGGAACAGGTAAGATTCTTAAATTGGGACCGATGAAGCCCGACATCTTTAAAATCATGAGAAAACCAACTGTGGGATTCTCTGGGGTAGAAACAGCCCTTGTCCCCAAAATGTTAGAGCTTATTGCTCAAGGTGACAACCTAGCAGCACCAGCTAGTGTTGAACCCACACCTGCTATCTCCTAGCAAGCCATTCAACCAAAAATAACCCTCACCTACTCAAGAAAATACAAAAGAACCCCTGCTCAAGCTATTCAGCTTGTGTAGGCCCCTATATCACCACCCATGCAAGAGGAAGTGGACACTGGAGCTCCCACTTCCCTTGAGGAGCAAACCACTCCCATCTCTTACATGATCAGTGTTGAGGTACCTCATGCTCAGTCTGATGAGCTCATTACCCAAACAGCCTTAAGCCTTCACTCAGAGTCTCAAAACTCTAGTGAACAACCTTCAGGGGACAGTTAACATCCCCAGGCTCTTGATCTAAATCAGCCAATCCCTAACCTGGAATTCTATATTGATAAGGACATGGGATTTAATGAGTACCATGAGTCTCTCCTCTCCATATTTGCTCAAGGAGAGATGAGTGCTCCTGCCACTCCCTTCTCCAGCCCACATCATCCACCCTATACTGAGGTGGATCTCCCTGAACAAGTTCAGGAGGTCCATATGGAAAAGGCTCTCACTATTGTTAGTGATTACATTCTTAAGACCTCCACCATGGCAACTCAGCCCATTGACACTTCACCTGAAGTTGTTAGTGAGCAGAGGAAACCCAGCGGCCAAGAACACTATGTTGGTGATGAGGAAGAGGATCTTGGTCCAATTTTCTCACCCCCCATGATTCTTCATCTGAGGATGAGGGGAGTCTGCAACTAAAGGTGCAACAACTTGAACATATATGCACCTCTTTAGTTTCTAAGGTTAGTCATTTGGAATCTCAAGTGACTACCTTACAGAAGATGGTCAATGACCAGCAACTTGAGATCACCGATCTCGGCAAGTTAGCTGGGAGCAACTTGAGATCAACGATCTCAAGGGCAAGTTAGCTGAGAGACCAACTAGACAAACTCAACCAGGTCCACAAGAACCTGTGAAAGTAGTAGATTTGACCTCCAGCTCACCTATGCAAGTGGGTGATGATACCAAAAAGGGGGAGAAAGTCTCTACAACCATAGAACCTGGGAGTTTAGTCCTGAGTATGGACAATGAGGACTCACCACCCTCTCTTGCAGTTTTCCAGACTCAACAACTTCCTCAGGCTCACACTAATATGGAGGCCATAATTCAACAACTATTTGAGGAAGGAATTCCAATGGCCATGTCTGCCCCATCCTACCCAGCTGAAAATCCAATAATGGGATAGTGGTATGACAGTACAAGAATGCCATTGGTGCTCTCAAGATCTCAGGGGCAACAGAAGCTTTTCAACTTTCAGACCTTGAGATTCCATGAGAGTATTAACTTGGTTGATCTGCCACTTGTCAACCCAAGCCAAAATAGACAGGCTGGCAGATTAGCTGAGGCAATTCAAAAATGGGTGCCGCAGGAGTTCAAAAGTAGAGCAAAACTATATAGACAGAGGCTACCAGGAAAAACTATCGGTCAACTGGATACTGAAGTAGACCCTAAGATTAGCTTCGAAGGGGAAACCTTGGTTAAAGGCCCAGCAGTGGACCCTGTGAACCTTGAGACAGGCTCAACCTCAGCACACAGTACCCTCAGTGAAAGACCTGTAGGTGAAAGTGTATCACAACCTCTCTCTAGCCAGAGCTGAAGCTCAGCACAATCATTAAAAGGCCAAAGCTTTCTCCACCCTGAGTCATACAGGCCAACAATTGACAAAGGGAAAAGGAAAATGACTTCTGAGGAGATCGAGGAGTAGAAGAGAGAAAGGAAGAGGAAGGCCACGGGAGAGAAATCTGGAGAGATCCCAAGCTTTATGCAAGTTGCAATCAGGGCTGCTCACAGGCCTAACACTCATAATGATGAGTTAAGAGCAGGTAGATTGAATTATCTGGGATTAAAAAATTACAATATAGATGAAATCATCTCTCTCTCTTTGGTAGAATTAAATAAACTGGCAGAGAAAGAGCTGTACAAAGAGAGGAAGGAGGCTGAGGCTGCAGAACTGCTCCTTAAAATCAGGGAAGAAATAAAAAGAAAGAAACTTTATAAAGCTCCTGTCCTCTCTCCAGTTCAAGAAAGCCCTTAGAAAGAGGCTGTGGCTAAACAGCAAAAACAAACTTAGATAGGCAAAAAGCAAGAAAGATAGAAAATGATAGCCTATGTGAGTGCCACAGTTCTCTATCAGGCAGCAGCTCTCAACCCTCACTCATATGAGTATATTGAGTTTGAATACCTCAAACAGCTGGAACAAAAAGCTCAAACTAAAAGGAGAGCTATTAAGAGGAAAATGAGAGAGGAGGCTGCTAAAACAAGAGCCACCATCAGAGCACATGAAAAGAAGTCTGCTAACATGCTAAAGATGGTAAGCTTCTTGAAGCTGTATGTGTTCTCAGGAAGGAGACTTGGTCCTATGTCTCTATCCATAATGGATGAGCATATCAGAAGGATCAAGCAGACGATAAGGGAAGGTCAGCTGGTTGACTTGCATTCTCCACCAAGTCAAGCTGTACCTGAAGTTGAGGTGAAGGTTGAACCACAAGAGACAACACAACCAGATCCTAAAGCTACATCCAAGCCAACTTAATCTTCTGACCCACAGCAGGGTTCTGAACCCCCTGATCTGAACAAATGGGGGAAAAGGACCCAACTGAGGAGAATGAAGAAAGTTCAACTGGTGCTGCACGCCAATCTCCTCAATTGAAATATAGAAAGAGGAAAAGGATGGCCGTCAGAAGGGACAAGAAAAAGAAAAAGAAGTCCAAGGCATCCACCTCAGCACCTCAGGATGAATCATAACATCCTAAGGAAGTGCAAGAAGAGGCTGCTCAATCAACTCCAATTCAAGTAGAGCCTCTTGCATCTGGAAGACCAATCTTGTCTTGGACCTATGATACTAATCAAGACAGATGGTATGTTATAAGAAATCAAGGTGGTTAAGATGTCTATCTCTGGCAAGACATGCTTGATCTACCTTTACATGATCTCTTTGATATGAGAAGATATTATGAGAGTCTGAAGGATCCTGATCAAATGATAAAGAAAGGAATGATCCTGATCTTGATGAGGACTGTCAACTGCTGAATATCATCTTTATTTTGGTAGCATCAGCCTAGGGGGAGTTTGTAAGAATTATAGAAAAGGCTGATGCACCCAAAACACTCAAGGTGCTTTTTGCATGCATGCACATTATGTATAGTGGAAGTTACTTCGGAAGTTTTTACACTTTGCAAAGAAAATATTCTAAGTGTAAAATCTTCCGAAGCCAAAGACCAAATCTTCCGAAGCCAAAGATGAAGTCTTCTGAAGCTTAGAAGACAAAGTCTTCTGAAGCTTAGAAGACAAAGTCTTCCGAAGCCATGAAGATAGAAGACTAATTTCTTCCGAAGACAGAGAAGTCATGCTTTCTCTGATCTATCTTTTCAGAAAGCTGACCAACTTTTCGCTGACACTCTGAAGACTCACCAACTTGCATAAGTTGGTGAAAAGGTCCATGCTTTAGGAAACTATAGATTATGGTCTTGAGTCTGTAACTTTCCACTTTATGTACTTTTATCCTTTTTGTAATATATTAGGATGTGAGCTATGGCATGTTATAGTCACTAGTCAAAAGGCAATCTGCCTTTTGACTTTACATTGATCTTGTTGTCTAGATTAGTGTTTTCAGCTGGCCTTCAAAAGTACGGCAGGCTGTAGGATGCAGTATAAAGTATCTAAGGTCCTTGTATTTTATTTCTATGCTTTATAACACTTGTAAAAGAACTTGAGAGAAATATACTTATTCCTTGAAAACCATTCTTAGTTGTTGTTCTTAGTTCTGTTTTATTGTTTGCTTGTGTTCCTTAGTGTCATACAAAAGTTCCAGTTCCTTATTTGATAAGTTAAGTGTTCTAAGTCTCTACTCTTTGTGAGACAGATTGTATTGACCCCCCTTCAACGGTCCTGCACATTATCTATGGTAATTCTTAATCAATAGAATTAGTTTCCCCTCTCAAAATATATCTCTTGTTTACAATCCCTACTATTTATTTCTTTATGACTTCTTAGTTTCTCTATTTTAAAAGATTTAGTATATTAAATTATTCAGTATTGAAGATTGAGGTTGACTTGCACCTGTATACCTTTGGATTGTGTTGAATGTACGCATTGAGGTAAAGGCCTTATGGAAATAAATATTGTGGAATACATGGTGATTTGTCGATAAATGTTCATTTATGAAAATATAACGTAACAAGTAGATTACCAGCCACGCGTTGCGGCAGATTTTCTTCGGACCTTTATACATATATTGATACAACCGCGACACAGTCCTAAATATCAATACCTAATGATTCTTATAATAAGCAAGAACTTCATGAAGTTCCAAAATCATGAAAGCTCAAATGATCATGCTTGCAATAGCAGTTGAAAGTTACAATCACCTTAAATTGCCTAGCCAAAACATGAGCTTCAACCCCTGGAGATTGTACCTTTAACATGAATAATCTCAATTAATGATGTGGATTAATAAGTTACATACGGAAAAAGATAAAATGCAGAAAATAAAAGTAAAAAAGGACTGATGTTCTTACGCGACTTTGATGTTTTTGATGAAGTTCCAAGGCGCTATCAGGCTTTTTAACAATCTGATTAAAACCTAGACGTGTTCGCTGCTCATTCAAGCAAAAACTGTTTTCGAGAAGTTGTTGAATGATTAGATGTCCATTTGCTTCTGTAGATCAGGATCGATCATACCATCCAATCTCCTCATACAACTCTAGACTCAATAAAATAGTTAGAGTTATCTGAAATTATCTTCATAGTAATCTCAGCAAAACACTCGATGCATTTAAAAATAAAATCTAACTATTTCAGTTCAAGAAATGTCTGAACATTACCTCAACACTTGCATGGAAATTGGTCACATCTAGTGTACATGGACGCATGTGTAAGCTGTTTCAATGTCCCTGAAGCCTTTAGAGGGTTTCACAATGGCGGTCAGTGAAGCTGTAGGATTAAAAGTTGTGAAAGTGTGACAACCCGAGAACCTAACTTTTCTCCGTTATGTTATGATTGATTAAATTACGGTTAACCAAATTTTTTTTACTATTAAATAATAATGATTGTTATTATAGTTATCAACTAAACATCATTAACTTGTAATTATTAACTAGATTCAATTGACCTAAAAATGCAAATTATAGGAATTAGAGGGGCTTGTTGTGACAAGTTGCAATGCATATTTCCATTTAAATAACCCCCACTGATCTCCTTCTTCTCCCGTAACCCTAAACGCAGTGGCGGAGCTTGAACTTTCTCGTAGCGGGGGCGGGGGCGAAATCAATTTTTTTTAGGAGGGCGAACTTGATATTTATATAAAAATTTACACTGCCTGACCAAAAATTTACACTACCGGATCAAAATTTAATACTATGGGCGAAAAAAACATGGGGGGCGGCCGCCCCCCCCCCCCCCCCCTAATAAAGATCCGCCCCTGCCTAAACACTTTGCCGTCGTTTTTTTGTCTTCGCAACTACACATCTCCGGCAGTTCGAACGTGTGTCTTCAGCAACCTTTGAGTTCACTTCACGGTGGTTTGCCATCCCAGATTGTTGCTCGCTTATTGTACAGCCCTCGACAGTTTTTTTCCCCCGCTCAAGCTTCTTCACCCCGGCCTTCATGCGACGTTTCCTTGGCGCTCCTCTTCATCAATCGCTGCACTCCAACGGTAACCCGTACGGTATGTTTCCTCTATTATTCACGTGTACTTGTCGCGTACGGTTTCGAGATCCCGAGTCACAGTTTCTGCGAGAATCCGGGTATTCAGATTCAAGTTTTGGGGTGAGTGGTCTCGTAAGCGGGGGCGTCGGGTGATCATAGTAATAATTTTGTTTGTTCCTTGTTCATTCGTGTGACCTTGTGTTGAATAGCCTGCAGTTATTTCTGTATGGTGTTGGTATGTGCCTATGATCGATGTGTGTTGCGGTGTACGTATGTGTATGTGATGATCGGGTGCACCTGGGTTCTTTTTGTCATGTATGTATGCTTATGTATGATGTCTGAATTTGTGTTGGATTCATTGTGTGCTCGTGATGTGTATGTTTTATGTATGGGGTGGTGCATGGAGTAAATAAAATATATACTATATGTGTGTTTGTGTGCAATATATATATATATATATATATATATATATATATATATATATATATATATATATATATATATATTTATATTTATATTTTGAGTATGTACGTAATATATATTATGTGTTGTGTTTAGTATAGGTTGGGTGTGTGCAAAATATATATATATATATATATATATATATATATATATATATATATATTATATGTGTATGTTTTGTTTGGGTCGTTATGCGATTGTAATGTGTAAGTGGCATATTATGAATCGGATTGGTTTTATGATAATAAGTCGAGTACTTAAAATGTACAAAGGGTACCTTTATACATGATCAGGTATAAGCAAGAATAATTGGGTTTTATGCATTTGAGGTGAACTGGTGTTGAGCGTGCTTGCTTGTGATTGGGGGATCAATTGATGACTTGCACCACAACTCGGTCGTGGAACGCGAAATCGTACCTTTCTTGTGTTAATATTTAATAATTAATGTTAATTAGTTATATAATGAAATTCTGGTTAATCGGAAACACAATATCTTGTGCTTGCATTACTTGCTGCTGTGCATTCAAGGTGAGTTCCCAGCCCCACTTTACCTACTTTCTTTGGGGTGAAGAAAACGTGTGTTCTAAACGTATTTTCTTTGACCGGTATTACTGTAATGTCACTTGTTTACTAGTGTTAAACCATACTTAAGTCCTCATATTCGAACCGTTAATGTACGTATTATAGCGAGGTAATTCTGAGTAGATCTAGTGGGTCTGATAAACCCCACCCGGGCTAGTCGCGCTAGCACGACAGCACGTCAAACGGGTGTTTAATTTACCTAATTTCTGTTGCTGTGACCTGGTATTCACAGCCGAGGCCTTCATTTACATTGTCAGCTTCTGTTGCGAACTTCATACACTTAGTAACTTGTTAAGTAGACTAGCTATCTACTGATATTACTTTGTTTACTGTATCTGCTTACATTATGTTTTGTTTATCAAAACCTGTGAACTCACCAACCTTGTGTTGACACTTTAGTATTTTTCTTTCAGGTTCTTAAGGTGCGCACGATTAGGATCATCTCATAATTGAAATCATCATTGTTGGACCTACTAAACGATTTACATTTTCTACAAATTACATTTTACCTGGTTTGTACGTGTTTGCGCCATTTGAATTACGAATTATTACGCTTCCGCAACTATTTTAATGTTTACTTAACAAACTTTGTTTTTGGGAATTTCAAACGTTAAACAAGCAATTATGTTTTGTAATTGATGTGTCGTTTGGTGTAACTAATGGGTGAGATCCTGGTATGTCACGCGCCTAAAGGTAATACCCCGTTGGTAGAGATTGAGGGTGTGACAGATTGGTATCAGAGCCACTCCTGTTCCCTTCGCGATGGTGGGACAAACCTCACCGGGGATGGTGAGTATGTTCTAGGGCTCATCGAGGACGATGAGTCCAAAGGGGGGGTGATTGTGACACCCTACATATTTCCCACATCGGTCGTGGACAGGAGAGATTCCTGGTTCATAAGTAATGTATGATCTCTAATATCACCAACGCGTTTGGCGTATTGGCTGTGGATGAGAGGAGAACTCCATAGTTAATCGTGCTCAGGTGGGAGTAATCCAAGGATGGGTGACCTCTCTGGAAAGTTTTAACCCGAGCAACCAAAAGCAAATCTGTGAGCTTCTTCGTGGGCAAAGCGGACAATATTGGTGGTACGAGAGGCCGGGTATTACAAAATGGTATTAGAGCCACTCCTGTGCCCTTCGCGATTGTGGGACAAACCTCAGCAGGGATGGTGAGTATGTTCTAGGGCTCATCGAGGATGATGAGTCCAAAGGGGGGGTGATTGTGACACCCTATATATTTCCCACATCGGTCGTAGACAGTAGAGATTCCTGGTTCATAAGTAATATATGGTCTCTAATATCACCAACGCGTTTTGGGCGTATTGGCTGTGGATGAGAGGAGAACTCCACAGTTAAGCGTGCTCAGGTGGGAGCAATCCAGAGATGGGTAACCTCCCTGGGAAGTTTTCACCCGGGCAACCAAAAGCAAATCCGTGAGCTTCTTGTGGGCAAAGCAGACAATATTGGTGGTACGAGATCCCAGGTGTTACAGAAAAAAAATTTATACATGATCATAAGCGGGGTACTAATGTGCAAAAAAGACTTACTGCAACTGATATAAGGAATTAATAGTACCTGCTGCTTCCATTTTGCAACTCAGTTGATTTTTCTATTTTTGCTGGTGATCCATTTATAGTTTTTGTTAATGATGTCCTTATTAAGAACAAAATAACAGATGATTGGTCTAGTTGACCCATCAACTGTTGACCAAATATCTAATCAAACTCATTAACTAATATATTCTTTAGTAATGTTATATGCCTTGATTGGCAACAACCTTTAAATAATTGAATAGCAATATTTAAACATCAAGTATACATTTGTAAACTATAGTTATCAAAGCAACTATTGATGCAAGTTGTGTCACATTTAATAGATCCTATCATGGTTGTTTTAGTGTCAATTGTCTTGGTGGAAGCTTGGAATTGAATGTCAGCTAATGGTACGCAATGATAATGTTGTAAAAGTACGCCCACATTATATAGAAGTAAACAGTACACCCACATTGTATATCAACCTTTAAACCAGGTAGCCTTACATTTAAGTTGGTTAGAAAGGCACTAGTTGAAATCAAAAGTGAGCTATTTATAAAAGTTCACAAATCATACAGAGCAAATGAAATCAGAAACATTAAGCTCAGAAATAATATCTCAAAGCAAGCTTATATGATTTTATAAGGCTCAGATTTCACAAAACAACTGTCTACCATGGCTGCATGAGGGGTTGCAGGTCAAAACCTATCATCCTCCAACATCACAATGCCAATGCAACATCTTTATCCAAATTTCAGATAGACGCATCAACTCATCATAGCCTCGTTATAGATAGTAGCAGTAAGCAAGCTGAGTACTGAATTTGCACAATGGTTAGAAGGACATGTGTTTAAATCCATCGTAATGTACAGTAACAATCATGAAAACCGGTGTATTGATGGTACATAGGACCAAACCTTCAAAAAAAAACAACACCACCTCATGAACATTACTCTAAATCAAGCCAAAATCAACCAGCCTCAAAGTTCCCGAAGCAGTGAGTTTACAACAATTGCAAGGAGGGATGCAAGTAAATACCTACCATCCTTTAGCCCCTCAATGCTAAAGAAAGTCTTCATAGGTGTATCCATAGCAAACAAACTGAAACTTGTACAAATATAGCATCCCATAGATAAATATTAGTTCAGATCAACAACACAAACATAGCCCGAAAAAAGGCAATTAATATCAACAATTTCCCGTAAGAAATTACCTGCCATCCTCCAACCCTGAAAGACCTAGGTAACATCCTCATCCAGCTTTTATTTAGACCCACGAACTCATGATAACCCCATGAGGATCACTGACCTCATATCAATCGACCAACAACCAATATCAAATGAGAAACTATTCACAAAGTATATGGATGCGCTTATGAAACCCAAAGGCTGGTTGTGTTGATGGGAATCAACCCACCTTCCCACCATAGATTTGAGAAGAAACATGTTAGACCAACAACACAAATAAACCAAAATCAGCAATCCAGTGTTCATGAAAGCTCAAAAATCATTAAATCAAAAATACTAACCTCATGAACAACACCTTCCAGCAAAGACTCGACCGTGGCTGTAGGGGGTTTATGAGCAGAGAGAAGCAAAGCAACTATTGTGTAAGCACCGTAACGATCATCTCCAACCCTACTTAGCCACAAAACTTGTCATCTGCGGAAGATCAGACCATCAGCCAACAAAACCCTAACAAAAGGAGAGGAATGGCGGATTAGGGTCATTCTGCCTACCGAAGAAGACATAGACAGAGAGATCCGGCAGAGCAACCCTCGCACAAAGGCAAATAAAGTGAGAGAAAATAGAGAAACACGTATATGCAGCAACACGAACTCGCATCAAAAGGCAGAGGACGGTGAGAAGAGGTGGTATGCAACACAATATGCCACGCAGCTACTAATCTGCTTTCACTGTTCATCCCATTACAATTTTAACATATGGGGTAATTTTGACAACTAAATACCATAATTGCAACAATTTCACAATATAGTTATTAGATTGAGTGCGCTTACTTATACAAGATTTGTATACTGGTTTGTAAGGTAGCAAAAAGATTCACAAAAAGACACAATCAAGTGATCAATTCCTCACAATTGATCAATCGGTTATTTAGTAATTATTCTCTTCAAGTTTAACTTGAGACTGGAAGTAATTATAAAGAAAAAGTCAGTAAATGATAATTATGTTTCATGATTGTTAAATTTTGGTTATTCAGTTAAACGTTAATGATTTCCCTACCAATGGAACATTGAACTTGAATAAACTTTATAAATTTTAATAGAAAATATTAAAGTTCGTAATTATTGTATGATTTTATTTCATATTTTTGTAAGGACCTTAAAGAGACTTCTTTAATTTTTACGGCATTTCAATTTATTTAAGTTTTTTAATACATGTAATATATTTCAAGAGTTTTTTTTTTCAAAATAGTGAGCTGGAAAATTTATTTACCAAATTGGGTAATTTGAGAAATAATTACCAAAATAAGTGTTTTTAAAAAAAAAAAAAAAGAAAAAAAGAAAAGAGAAAGAACTTCTCATTTCTCACTTTCATTTAATAATAAATCATTTTTCAAACAAAAATGTTATTTAGAAGAACATATTGAAAAAGCCATAATTATCAACTATTTCGTATAACTTTTAGAATCTATTTTTCATTTTAATATTTTGTCTTCTAGCATTTAACTTAATCATCCAATGCGTTTTCTAATCAATTAAACTTTCTTTGATTTTTAATTGTTTTTAAATTAACTTTTTTAAATACTTTAAGTATTTGATTATTTTAAATGTCTTTAATAATTATAGTTTGTTTTCAAGTGTTAAAAGGATTTTTTTTTGCATGGAATTGATTTATTAATTATTGCACTATTTTTATGAACGTTTCAATGTAAAAGAATTTCACGTTTAGGTAGATATTTTTTTTCACATTGTTAACATTAATGTGAAGGTTATCAAAACCAAGCTTTGCAAAATTTCCCACCTCTCTCCTACCATTGCTCACATCCACTGGTTTAAATTTTAAATTTAAAAGTTGGTAATAGGTATTGTAATCTTTCTACTATAATAAAATAATAACTATGATATACATATCACAACATTTACCTCAATAAATTTTTTTCGCTTTATCTCATATTAATATCATCTTAATTAGGGTAAATATCATAAAAAACCAATATACTTTCAGTTTTTTCTCACGAAAGTCCTTGTATAATTTTTTGCACGTAAAGACTAACATATTTTCTGTTTTGTATCATAAAAGTCCATTAATACTTTTTGCACATAAAAAATTAACATACTTTCTGTTTTTCACATAAAAACCCTTAATAATTATTTGCAAATTCAATTCATTTCACTTTTCAAATTCGATAAAATTCTAAAAAGAAACTAAAACAATTTTTGCACCGATTGCTTTATTTGTATGTATTTTCCGCCCCTACATGGATCGTTTAAGTTATAGGATCACGAGTTCGGATTGTTTAAGTGTTTAAGTATTTTCCGCCCCAACATTTTATATAAAAAATAATTATTTACACATTAAATTCACTTCATTTGTTATAACTTAAATGAGTCGAGCTTGAGCTCGCACAACTTAAACAATCCGAACTCGGGATCCTATAACTTAAACGAGCCATGTAGGGGCAGAAAAATGCAAATAAAACAATGGGTGCAAAAATTGTTTTAGTTTCTTTTTAGAATTTGATCGAATTTGAAAAGTGAAATAACTTAAATGTGTAAATAATTATTGAGGGGTTTTTATATGAAAAACCTAAAGTATATTGGTTTTTTATGTGCAAAAAATATTGAGGGACTTTTATGATATAAAACCGAATGTATTTTGGTATTTTACGTGCAAAAATTGTACAAGGACTTTCGAGAGAAAAAACTGAAAGTATTTTGGTTTTTTATGATATTCGCCCTATTAATTACTAATAATAAATTAAGACATGTATCTTTTTATTAATATTATTTCTAAAGAAATAAATATTTATAAAATAAGAACTTATTCTAAAACATTAAATTTTTTTAAAATTATTAAATTTTCTAAAATTGATGTTTTTAAGAAAAAATTTTTTAAACAAAAATTAATTAAAATTAGGAGTTATAATAAAACTGTTTTAGAAAATTATATTTTTAAAAATTTTTGTTTTGAAAAGAGTTTTTAAATTTTATTTTTTTTTTGGAAAAGATAAAAACAAAGTTTAAACCCAAAATATTAAAAGTTGATATCATTATTTTATTATGACAAAATTATAGAAAACGTCATTTAGGTTTATAGAAAATTACAGTTATCATCTTTTATCTTCAAAAAGTACTCTAATCATTCTTTATGTATACTTTTCATAACAGATTACGTTCTTTAGACTAACGGGCGTTAAGTTTCTCCGTTAAGTCAAGGGCATTTTAGTCTTTCTAACCCTTAAAGGATTATTTTTGAAACTTTAAACCTAATTTAAAGGACCTTTTTTGTATTAGCGTTTATTTCAAAATTTATTATACATAAAATTTTTTAAATTATTTTATTTTAGTAAAGATATACAAGTAACATATATTATACAAATTAACAAATTTTATCATAACTTTTAATAATATAAATTAAAATTAGTTAATAATTATTTATTAACTAATTTGAATTTATATTATTAAATTTGTATTAATATTATTATGTTAAATATAAATTTTGACACAAAACAATTTTTTATTAATTTAAAAAATATTTTATATATTACTAATTATCAAATATATTGGACATCATAATTTGACATTGCCTTTAGTGGTTGTATCCATTTTTTTTTATCGATAATTTTTTTTACTTTTACATCGTTTACAATTGTATCCTTTTAAATTTTCACTTTCAACTTTGGTCACTTATACTTTTCATCTTTTATAAACTTTTCGTTTTACACTTCGGAGTTAACAAGCCGCAACATACGTGTGTGATTCCACGTTTTTATGCCTATTTTCTTCAGTTTATCAGCCATGTCAAAACGCGCAGGTCCTAGATCGACTTAGTTACTGTTTTTAATTTTTATGATTCACGTGCATAGTTTAATGTTTTTACGTCTATTTTCCGTTAAGTTTTATTTTTTCATTTTTACTTAAAACTAGAATATATTTTACTTAAAAAAACACATGAGTAACGATTCATGAAATTTACTTAAAACTTAATTAAAAAAACTAATCATAGGTGACCCTCTCTGTTAATCACTATTATTTATTAAATTAAAAAAAAGGTTTAACGTAATAATCTATATTTATATAAAAATATATTGTAAAAAATATTAAAGGTAAAGTATATAGGGCTAAGGGCGTAAGTATAAAAAACAATAATACTATTTACATAATTACCCTATATGTTAAATAAGCAAGTTGATGAACAGTAACGCGAGGGTAATTTTGGTATTAAGTTGCTATTTTGTGAAACTGTGACGCGTGTTCTGATGCAGTCACCTGCCTATGGTTACCATCAAAAGGAGAGAGATTAAAATGAACAAAGTTCTTGGAGTGTGTTTCGGTATTCTAGAGTATGAAGGTTGTGGTTGTTACGGTGGTTTATCCCTGCCAGTGGTCTCCGTTGTCGCTGTTTTTGATTGCTGTTAGACAATTTGTAATCTTATTTTATTTAGGCCTTTAGATAAGAAACCAAAGTGGTGGGTGGGGATGAAGATGTTGACGATGTTCAAGTGACTTTCTATCCTCATATAATTTCTATTGAATTACTGTTTACAATTGTTTAATGGTTTGAATTACTATAGGTCAATACCACGTATAGTGTAGAGGTTTAATTTGAATTCATATTTAGTGATTCACTCATTTAAACATCACAACTTCAGAAACTTTAAATTAGATTCAAGTTTTATTTGCTACATTGTATCATTGATTGAAATTGTTTAATAGTTTGAATGATGATAGGCTTACACCACACATAATACAAGAGTTAGTAGCATCTATCGCATGCATAATTGGACTTTAATATTGCTGACCAAATTATAAGTCAATCTCATTTCTTCTTGATTAACATTTTATACCTTGGTGAAGCCAAGTACCTTTGTTAATATGTTTCTTAAAAACATAGTTTACTCATTGTGTTTTATGATAGAAAATAGTACTTTTGTATGGAGACTGATGTTATTCTGAACTTGAGGCTTAGAAACCTTACTTTTTGTTGATATTCAACCTCTTAACATATTATCCATCCCCAAAAACTTGGAGATTCATAATTTTATCCAAGTTGTAAACACACATACTAAATTACACAAACTGTTATGTGTAATTTTTCAGATACATGAAAGATGATGGGATGACTAAAGATGGTTGCAAATTTGTTGTTCCAACATGCTCATTTAAGCGTCTACATTGATTCAAGAGAAACTATAAAAATATTAGGTTTCTTATTGACAAATCCAGCATGAAGCTCATGAAATGGTAGTATTTTGAGGCATTCAAATATACATGCTTTCTATTATATTAGCTTCAGATGACATTAGTTCATAGATGGTTATACTTTCATCCAAACTACTATGTTCTAACAAATTCAGTTAATTTTGACATAGCATATTTTGATTTTGTCTACTCAGATTGCTATTAGTTAGAGATTATGACTCGATTTATGCATATCCAGTTGAAACATGTGTGATGTGTTTATGTATTAAATGTGTTATAGAGAGGTAGTATCAAAAGTTATGCAAGTGTTTGAAGTTTATTTCAAGTTACAAAAGCTTGTATCTTTTTTTAAAAAGTATAAGTTTATGTTTTTCAAACTTCAAAACAGGTTTTTAGTTAGGTATTGTACAAGAAAAATTTTTAATTGTTATGTTTGTTTATGTATAACACTATGATTATTATTTTGTAGGTTTTATTATTGTGCTATAACGCAGATTCAATCACATATTCCGCTTAGTTGATATTTCTTGCTTGCCCCCTTTTGTTTTGTATGCAAGTTTGTTAAAGCTTTATTTCCCTAAATTTATTGCAAAATTTGTAAGCATTGCGTATACTTTCATTTGTAATATGGATAGCTACCAAGCTATTCTAAAAAAAGTCAACTTAATAACAAAGCTGTTCAATCTAGAAGCTACATGAATACCTGCCGCAACGCGCGGGCGAAACTAAACTAGTTTATATTAATATGTAAAATGTTGATGAAAATAATTAAATAATATATGTTATGTTATATATAAAAAAACATATGTATATGTATAATTGTAAATGCATAAATTAATTAAAGGTAAAAGAGTTGCAGAAAACGTCTTTTATGGTTAATTACATAAATAGTCCTTTAAAGTTAAAAAACCAAATTACCCTTGACTTAACAGCAGTTAGTGTAAAGCACGAAATCTGTTATAAAAGATATACATAAAGGATGATTTTAAAGTACATATGTATATGTATAATTATAAACCTAAAGTACGTTTTCTATAATTTTGTCTTTTATTATTTATATTATTTACTTATACATAATTTTAATCATATTTTATCTTAGAATATGATTTTATAACTACTAGATTTTTATTATATTTAACATTTTATTTATTCAAATCATGTAATATATGTGTTTACTAAAGATACTAGGAAATATATATCCATAATATAAAATTGAAATGTTAAATTTCAAAAATATATAGCGAACTTAAATTAGAATATTAGTTCCAATTTAAATATCGAAAGTTCCATTAAAAGAAGTAGAATAAATCAATAAATTTGATGAAAGTCGAAAACAAACTAAAACAAATTCTCTTAAAGATAATATTTTTATTTCTAACTTAAAATTAAAATAAAATATAAAGTTTCAAACTTTATATCAAATACAATTTGTACAGGAACCATCAGCAAATTGAGAAATATATTAATTGAATTTTTTTATTTTTAAAAAGTTTTATATAGCCAAAAGTTTAATCTGTTAGAAAAATAATTGGAAAAGTAAATTTAAAGCTAGATGTGAAAATTTTAAAATATAAAAACTTCAAAAATTTTGAGTTAAATTGGTAATACATTAATTAAGATAACAGTTTACCACAGAACAATTAAAAATAGATAGTCTTTTAACCAATACAAATAGAAGGAAGAACAAAAAAGTTTGTTAAAAAATACCTAATATGATGTGTGTGTGTGTGTATATATATATAGGGTTAGGTTCAAATAAAAACTTTATTTTTTTTGAAAACTTAAATAACTAATCTAGATCACTCATTTAATTTTTAATCTTAAAAATTTAAATTTAATAGAAAAGGGTACGATTGTAATTAATAAATTTTCTCTCTCCAATCAATTAACTAACTACTTATTTTTCTTTCATTCTTTCTCTCTCATTTTTTCAAATTTATAAATTTTACGTGCATATTAAATGTCAACTAATATTAAAGTTGATCATCTATTTTTTCATAATTGATTAATAATCAAATTAATTAGTTATACGTTGCTTCTACATGTATTGATTTATTTACGTATATATAAATATATAATATTTACATATATGTAAACTAGGTTAGAAACCTGTGTAATACACAGGTTGAATAAATAAAAATTATAAAAAAAATATTCACAATAGTCAAAACAGTTATTTTGATTTATTTGTAACATTATTTATTCAATCTTATATTAGTAGTTTTAAAAAATACATACTATTAACATGGCATTAACTATTATATGGATTCAAATTACGTATAAATGGGTCAGTATTATTACATAACCACTTTTTATATTTTAAGTTTTTTATACTTTTAACTCCATATAATGTAACATGCACTTGATCGTGTGTGAGAATGATTGTCTCAAAAACAAACCAACCTTTGATAGTGATTATCCATGACTTTTATTTATTGTTATTGCAAAATAGATAACAATTGGAAATTGTCTTCTTTAAAACTTGAATGGAATCTTTTCGTCGAAGCCAAATGTAAAATAAAAGTCTGATTTTCAATATTAATTATGTTTCGTAACCTAGTTTTCTAACAATATTTTTTAAAAACATGTCTAGAACACCAACTTTTAGTATTAACTTATGGTTTGGTAATCATAGTTTAAGCCAATTTAAAACATCAAATAAATATAAACTTTCATCCATGTTGTCATGAAGGTATTATGATTGACATACGCTATCTGAATTTAGGTATTTTTTTTATTTTATGGAAATGTGGATAACAAATAATCGTTAATCTCTTAAACGACTTCATTTGTTGGTGCAAATATTGCTATTTGTTGGAAAAAATCTAGATTATTTAATTTTTCAAGAACATAAGGGCGGTCAAAATTATTTAAACTTACTATAGGATCACATAAATCTATTAGAAGAACATAGGGTGTATAGATTATTGTCTCACAGTCATTCAATCCATCAATTTTTGCTTCTCCTAAATCCAAAAGCCATGATGTAAAAATTTTTATATGATTTATATTTTGTATAGATTCTTAAATGCTATACATACATTATATATGAATAAAAATAGAATTTTATATATGATTTAACCATTAAGTGAGTGGTAAATCCAGATTAATTTTTAATTGAAAATAATTTAGACATACAAAAAAGAAATTCACCGTAATAAAATTAAAAATCGGTTTAACTACAAATGATAATACTCATCAGAATAATTATATTAACAATCTTAATTATAATAATAATAATAATAATAATAATAATAATAATAATAATAATAATAATAATAATAATAATATCCTAAACATCATAAAAGAATAAACGACCGAAATTAAAATATACTCGTAAATGAAAGAAACATAACGTCGAAGATTAAAAGATAGGACATAGAAATAATGAAATTAAATGGATGGTGATAAAATAGTCTCTATGTATACCATTTTTAGGCCACGAAATCAACTCACTAGATAAAAACAATCATAATCTTTTGTCTTCATGTCTATCTCGTTAGGATTTCATTGGTCAATCATAAGAAGTTAGGTACCATTAGTAGTGGATTAGTCATAAGAGCCGGTAAGCACATAAATAACTTACAGATCGAATGTAATGTTTTTGGGCAGACTGTTGCTAAAGAAACAATCAGATTAGATGATAGCCGAAGCAGAGACGAGGGGATGATTTTGAATTAGGGTATATCTGCAGGCTAAGGATGCTTGATGATTAAATAATTGTTGAGATTCGTTTGTTAAAGGGAATTAAAATCAATTTTAGTTTTTTAGTGATTTTAATATTCATATTCAAAATTACATTCCAAAAATTTCAAAATAATCCGTTAGGATTCTATATATTTGCTTGAAGTTAATTTTAAAAACAATATTATTTTCACCTATACAGTCATATTTTGTTTGGAAAGTATCGTAATTAGAGAGAGGGTAAATATAAAATTTAAGTGTACTTTATTATTTTAAACATATGAAGATATGAAAAATTAGTCATTTTTATAAGAAAATTTATTACTGATTTAAAAAAATTAATTTTATTAAAAATTAAATATTAAATTTTTTTTTTCATATTTCTTTAATTATATACAACACATTACAATAAAACTTAATTTATAACGATTTTGTTATTATTAAATGGAATAATTGATAGTAACAGTCAATTGCATGTTTATAATTAAGTGTGTTTCATTGAATATAGATTTTCAATTTATTATATTACTTTCGCACCGACTTTCAAATTAAAAATTTCTTTAATAATCTGAAACTTTTAAATTAAGTGTATTTCATTGATTTCGTCGGGGATTGCAAAATCGCTGGCCTTTCTTTTTGATCATTTGGTTTCCCAATTACAATTCTGCCATATAAATTGCCAATCTATTGATTAAGAGTTTTCTTATATTTTTCAAATTTTTCATAGTAAACAACTTATAGAAAGAAAATTGATTCGAAACTGAAAGATTTCAAACTTATAACACTAAACCCCTTACCGTAATTGACAAGTAATTGAAATATTTGTAAAAGGATTTACAGAATTAATACTAAAACAAAAGAAACAAAGATGTAATGGTATTTTGGGCGGGAAAAATGAGTCAACTATATATTAGATAGGTGCCATGTAAAACAAAAGTTATCTTTCTACTCTAATAAAAAAATATTTATGGGGGACAATTGGCATCACCACATTCATTCTTATAAAAAATTTTCCGCTTCTCTCTCCTATTAAATATTTACATTAATTACTAATAATATTATTTAATTATTTTAGATCTAAATTAGTTTTATAAGTAAATTAAGAAATAGATATTTTTATTAGTGTTATTCCTAAAGAAATAAATTTTATAATATAAGAAACTTTTTAAAAACATAAAACTTTTTTAAATATATTTTTTATAACGGTTTGTTTTGAAACAAAATGTTTAATTTATTTTTGGGAAATAAACAAATAAAGGTTTTAAAATAAAAATTTAAAAAGTTAATAAATTTTTTTTATTACTTATAGTTTTTAACCATATCTTATATTAAAATATAGTTTTATAATTAATAAATTTTTTATTTTATAAAATATTTTATTTAATCAACTCGTGTAATACACGAGTTTACTAAAGTTAGTTCTATTTAATTATAGATTTCCCCCAATTTCTCTTGTAACGTAATTTCCCCCAAATTACTCTTGACTTTTTTAATCAAATGTACCTAGACTAAAGTTTAGACCAGATACATAATTAGGCGGGAAATAAATAAAATAAATCCCTAAGAGAATGCCATGTGGCACTAAAGATATTGTTTTATTAATAAGTATAGATTTTCAAACTATTAATCCTTACAACAAATAGTATATTGACATATGTGTAAATATTTAACATACAATAATATATTTGCAATTGATTTTTTCTTTCTTTTAATTTTCATAATAACTCCAAAGCAAAATGCACATCTCATCTCTATCATAATTCTAAGACGACAATAGCAGAAGGCTTTATTACTACAAAAATAAACACCAAGAAATAGACAACATAATCAAAAGGTAGACCGATTAATTAAACTATCTGTAATAAGAAAATATGTATCTAGGTTGCTAAATAACAAATTTAATAAATAAAACTTAATAACTATTTACAAATGTGTTAATTTTATATCCATAAAGTACATTTTTTCTTGAGTTGTTCCTGTTTACGTGTACGTCAAATTGATATTTTACATATGTAAAAATCGACTATTTATATTACGAACCAATAAACTAAATATAATTTATGTACGTTAATACAAGAACGCTATAAATTAAAAGGAACAAATATGAACTTCAATATTAAGTAATCAAAATAATCAACATAAATCCTAAATTAAAAGAACTAACCCTCGTTTAAACGTTTGGTCAATTTTATTATATAATCGATTTTAAAAAGTCATGCAACTTAAGTGTGAATAATAAAATCCAAGGTTAATATATAATTATATTCAACTATGAAAAGCATATGACATAATTATACTATATATTTAAAAACCAACTCAATGAGCAGTAATGTATAAGTTGGCATTGCACAAAAGTCTACAACTGAATGAGCAATAAATGGACGTTAAATTCATCTTTTTAGTTTCTTATTATTTTAATTATATTATTAATATACCAACTTAATTTACAAAGTAAAGAAATTATATTTTTTTAGGTTCCTTTGACTTTGGTTTCCACAAGTTTTTGGTAATAAAGTTTAGTCGTTAAATTTTAGTATTTGACAGTTTATCATTGTTTTATTTTTTGAACTTGATCATTAAAGTTTAGGAGTGTAGAGTTTGGTGACAATATTATTTATATTGAAGTTTATTTTTTAGATTTTGTCCACTAAAGTTTAGTATTTTTAGAATTCTGCCACCAAACTTATGTTTTATGATTTCTGACAAGCCAGAACGATAATGACTGAAATTCGTGATGATCCATGTGGAAAAAAGGCAGGCCTCCCCGCACTTATTTTTCGAATTTAACTAATAAAGTTTACTATTTTAGAGTTTCATCACTGGACTTTGCTTTTATGGATTTCGACGAGCCGCACCGATAACAAATAGAGTAACACAATGCAGCGTGTAGGAAAAGGTGACTGAACTCCCGCCGCGTAGCACGGGGGAGAAAAAAACTAGTTTTATATTGAAAATTTACCTAGATGCTAACTCAATTCTATTAGCTTTCATAAGAAAATATTAGGTTCTATCTTCGTATTCATCGTCGAAGCAAATCGCACGTGGTTTCCGGTCATTATCTTGTCTTGTTTCACTATCTTTCATTTTTAGCTCGATCTGCGGAGTCACAAGGCTTGCTTCTTTTTATAGTCTTTGATTGAATCTTTTTCCTTGAGACAATGTATTTGCACGATCGTCTCATCTTGTTAGTGGGTTTTGAAAATGACAATCGTTCACTTAGGAATAGAAGAATTGGAAATCAAAAAATAGGAACTGATATGGAGATTGAAAATAAAAAAATTCGTGAGGGAAAAGTCAAAGGGAGAAAGATATGGAGATAAATTAGGAATTTATTATTTGGATATCCCTATAATACCCTTTTTATTAATTAAAATTTCATGTAAAGTTTCTTTAATTACAATAATACCATAATTGTTTCTAACCATTGATCAAATAATTTAATGGTTGTGATAAGTTCTGTAGTTCTGAAGAAAACTAATAGTTTCTTTAATTATAATGATCCGAACCCTATATATATATATATATATATATATATATATATATATATATGTATATATATATATATACTAGGCTAAAGACCCGTGTAACACACTGGTTCAATCCAAAAATATTATTGTTATTTAAAAAGAATCGTAAGTTATAATGTTGTTGATAATACTTTGTATATCGGCTTTTATGTATAATTTTTAACATTAGCTACGTCTAATATTAGTAGGTTTTATCTATTAATATTTTTATGTCTCAATAGTGTATAATATGGAATGAAATAAACTTATAAATAAGAGTTTTAAGTAACAAACAAATAATATTGAACATGAAAAACAATATTTCAAATTAATAAACATTCGAAAATTTATATGTATACAACATTTGAAATTTTATTGGTAATTTTTTCCATCATTATCTAATATTAATAATTTTAATCTCTGCCTACTTTTAACTCGAGATAATACAACATAGAGCTGACCATGATCCTTGTTTAAAAACAAACTAACTTTGGATAGCGCTTGTCCTTGGCTCTTGTTTATTGTCATTGCAAAACACACTGCTAACTGGAATTGTATTCTTTGAAATTTAAAAAAAAATCCTTTTGTCTGAAGGTGTCAAAGTCAATTGTGGAATAAAAGAGCGATTTCCAATATTACTTCCAAATACATTAAAAATTTTTGCACACATATCAAATCAATTCCAATCAAATATAATAATAATATGGCAGTACATATAAAACGATATAAAGAAGTTTAAAAAGTAAAACATGTGATACCTCTTCACAGATGGATTGATGAAATAGATCACCTTCAAATCAAACAAATGAAAATAAAATAATATTAATCCAGAAACATAATTGCAGACAATGATAGGTTAAATCATAATCGCAGAGGATGAAAGCTCAAATATAACAAAAAAAATACATTTTATTGAAGAAAACTTGATAAAACCAAAGCCAAAATGAGAACGTTGGCTGAAGTCTGTCGAAGGGGATATCATTAGACTTTATAAAGACAAATGGTGAGGGTCGTAAAGCTGGGATAGTTGAGAAATATTTTAAAATCGGTATGATTTCATTTCCAAAAACAGATACCCATGAATTCTTTCAAATTGGAGAGGAGTCGATGAAAAAATCCAGTAACTTTTGTCAAGATTTGAATATAACCGAGTATTTAATGGAAATAAACAATCAAGAAATCGATTTCATAGATAAAGAAAATCATAAATGATTTCTACAGTTTTTGTTGATAAATTATTTAAAAAAAAATATCGGGTATGATTTAATTTCCAAAAAAAGATGCACTCTAATTTAGGGTTAAATTTTCAAATTTTCCCTAAATATCTCTTGTATCAAAAGTTGACTTTTAATCAAATGAACCTAGACTAACAATAAGAACAAATACATATTTAGGCGGTAATTAAAAAAAGTAAAGGTTTAATAGAATGTCACGTGGCACTAAAGTTATTGTTTTATTAATAAGTATAGATTATGGATATAAATATACAAACTTTCATTTATTCTTAGTTTATTCCTTTAATTTTGTTGATTTTTATGAGAATGTATAAAAGAAATAGACAGAAAAATCAATCCTATAGTAAAGACTTCCTTTGTAATTACAACAATAATTGATTTTATTTAAATGAACTATTACTGAGAATTAGTATAGATACATTTTTAGACGGGAAATAAAAAGAATGAAGGCCTAAGAAAATGACACGTGACACTTAAGATATTGTTTTATTAATAAGTATTGATGATATTTATATAAAACATTTTTAAAAATGCATTTTTTGTTATAAATAATTTTCTTATTACATCTTTTAAGCTACTTCAAATCATTTTCGAAAAATACGAATTTTCAAAAAGAATAAAAAAACAAATGTGCCTACTCTTGTGTGAAATTGAAACAAAACTATAGATAAAAAAATTAAACTTTTTTTATATGAAAAGACGATTTAAAATTAAGTCTCAGTGAATTAAAAAAAACAAAAATAAGTTTTAAAAAAACTTTCTGTTTTTAATTACGACATATGAACCAAATAGTTTTACGATTTTATTAATTAACCTTTCTAGTTGACTCTTTTTAAATAATATTCTTTTAAAGTAAAATAAATTTAACCAATAGCATTATTGTAAGAAAAAGAAACAATTACTTAAACATTTATTTTGGTAAATAAATTTTCCATATACGCTCTTTTTGGAAAAAAAACTTCCTTTGTAATTATAGAAATAATTGATTTTATTCAAATGAACCATGACTAAGAATGAGTTTAGATACAATTTTAGGCGGGAAATTAAAATAATGAAGGCCTAAGAAAATAACACGTGGCACTAAAGATATTATTTTATTAATAAGTATATATATATATATATAAAATCACCCGTTTCGACAAATAATTTTTTTACTAACATTCTTTAAGGAAAAACACTCTATATTTTAAAATCAAGTATTGTAGACTGTAGTTTGAGGTTGACTTGTACTATATTGTTGACTTTTGCTAAGATTTCTTTTTATTAGAATAATTGATTAAGGTAATTAATATTTTGGGAACAAATACCCTATACTTAGTGCCGAATAATTGCAACATTTGTTGATAGAATTCTCATCTATAGTATATAATAAAAGAGTAACTACGATGCCACATGACATTCTTATGTTACTATTCACAAAAATTTTCCCGCCTAAATTAATATATTATTTTAGTCAAGTTTTTATTTTAAAAAACTCAATAAATAATAATAATTCATTTTGTTTTGAATTTAATTTTTTATATTATCAACTTAATTGTGTAGTCATATTGTTTTGAACTATACATATTTTTATAGCCAAATAAGATTTAATTTAAAAAAACTAAAAAAATATTTATTGATATATTTAAATATTTTAGGTTAGTATGATTTTAAGACAACTGCTTTTTAATTTTACATGGGTCAATTGTATATTATATTATTCAAAAAAGTATTCAAATATTTATAATTTATAAATGTAACTTTTTTTTTCATTGTTATAGTAATACTGTAATACGTAACTTAATCGTACGAAATATTTATACATTTATGAATTATGTTGTTTTCATATTTTCAACCCGTGTATTACACGGGTTTACTAAAACTAGTATAGTCATATAGGATGATTCAACATAATTTTAGACAACATGTACGTTTTCCATGTAGTTCTTAGGTTTAGTATGCTTACTTCCAAAGCCGGTCCTAATGATTTTAGTACCCTGTACGAGCCGAAAAAAAGGGTAAAGACCCTAACAAATTAAATTATATAAAATAGTTTGTTAAACGAAAACAAATGTTCACCAATAAACATAGCAAAATTATAGTAGTACAATGACATACCATAATATCTAACCGATAACAGTTGAAGCCATATTTCCACAAACAATAACAAAGTCAACAGTAGCACAAATACCCTCATATCCTACACGTCGTAGCCTTCTACTGCTTCACTTGTGAATGCCTCGATTTCTATTGTTTTAAGTGAGCTGCTCAATTTGAGTTAATTTATTCTAAAAAGCAATTAAACAATATAACAAATAATAACGGATAATAGCCTATTAGAATTGGTATTTTGTCTTTTAAGAAATAGATTTTTAATTAAATAATAGGATTAATGAAATGAATCCCAAGATATATATTTGATTATAAACGTAATTAGATTAAATTTTTTATTAACTATTTTTTAGAAAAAAGCTTATATAATATGTAATTTTTTAAAAAAATTTTGTACCCACTGAGCGAGTGAGACCTGAATGGAAATTCACTTTGCCTCTACCCAGGGCCCGCTATGCTTACTTCTACAAGAATTACTTATGGTTTGTAACGCAGGAGAAGCATTCACAAAAATCAAGCGCACACTTTTAATCACAAAAACATGATAAAGAAAAATAAATTCTCAAAAAATAGTATATACAACTGGTCGATAAATTATTTAGTAATTATTCTCTTTTAAGTTAGCAAGTAATTATGAATAAAAGACACTATAAAATTATCAAAATGTCATGATTGTTTGATTTAGGTTATTCAATTTAATCAACTATACAAATAAAATTATTGCAATGAAATATTTAACTTAAGTGAGTTTTATAGTTTTTTTTTTATAAAACAACATCAAAAGTTGGTCATTATTGTCTGATTTTATTTTCATATTGTTATGAGGATAGTAACGAAGTCTATTGTTTATTTCTTTTATTATGGGGGATGCAACTTCAACGATAAGTCCGCATCAGGGGATTTTTAATTTCTTGGTCCAAGACTTGTGTCATGGATGTGCAAGAAATAGAATAATGCTTCAGTTTCAACTACAGACGCTAAAGATGTTGTAGCATCCGCTTGCTATTCACGAGTACTCTGGATTCAAAACTAAATGCTTGATTATGTGTTTAATTTCTTGCACAAATCAATTCAAATTTACAACACATTTTCCAGAAATCACTAATAATCAAAGACAACACTCAAAAACTGAACATATTAAGATAAGATATCATTTTTAAGATATTATACTAAAAATAGATTAATTATGTTGATTCATGTTTATATTGATAATCAACTTGCTGGTTTATTTACAAAGGTATTTGAATCTAGTAGGTTTGAATTTCTTATACAATCAATTGGCATTATTAATTTTGACTTAAAAAATCCAAAAATAGAATAATATGATTAAGTTCTTGATCCATCAAATTTTCAAATATTCAAAATACGAAAACATTCAAATATTATGCAAAAAAATATGTTTTTCATTTGAAATATCAAAAAGTCAAAAACATACAAAATAAAGAAAAATAACAAAAATATGTTTTTATAATGAATAATATAGTATATGTCTAATATCACATGAGAAATGATATTACTTTAGTCGGTATATCATGCGCAATGCATTTTTTAAATTATTAAAGACTGACATGTCTTATTTTATGTGTGCTTAAGCTTATCTTAGAATTGAATATATATGCTTTTGTAATGAACTAAACCTTAGGATATGAGTAAGTATTAGCTTATCAAAATTATACGTTAGGAATCACATTTATCTACATCAGTTTCTTTCACACCCTCAAAATCCACGTGCGGAGTTTTACCGCGAGGCGTGTAAACAAACCAGGATCACAGTCACTAGTTACTCAGAATGACACTATATGCCACATTTAAAAATAAAACCAATCAAAGTTCATACTTTAAAACCATGCGGAAGCGTTTTGCAAATAAGACAAACCCAAAGTATATAAATGTAAATTTTGGCAAAACACGTGCCAACCCATTATTTAAATCTCATAAATAAAATTCAAATGTCATGACTTAAGATGAAGTCTTAGTAAGCATGCTGGACCCGTGATGTGCTCCTAATGGCAACCTGAATTAACGACCTGAGAATAGCATACTAAAAATGTCAACACAATGGTTGGTGAGTTCAAGAGTTTGCATTCAACATAAACAATAATAATTTGCATAACATAAGAAGTGCATTGAAATAGATAGCTAGTCTATATTCACAAGTAATAACCATAGTGATTTCGCGATCGAAGCTGACTGTGTTGCGTTTGTTGCCTCTCGTCACGACTTACCAGGTCGTGACGATTGTTTGTGTTTAGGACAATATTGCACCCGTTTGACCTCGAGTCGCACAGGTGGGGCTTGTCAAACCCAGTAGTACTACCCAAGATTTCCCGCTAGTTACCATTATTAACGATCCGAAAGTGTGAGGACTTTCAAGGTATTATGCACTATGTTAAAACATACACAACTTATAATAAAAAGTAAAGTGTTTATAAACAAGTATGCTACCTCCCCCAGAAGAGAGTTTATAAAATAGTGGGGCATGAACTCACCTGATGTGCAAAGACAATGACAAGAGAGAACTGATGATGGATGGAAAGACAACCCTTCAAAGGTTACCTAGAACACGCAAGTACATAAGTACGTGTGCACAGAAAACTTAACAACCCTAGGTGCTCAATAAACACATTGACCCAAGGCTTTGGAAAACAAGACTCATTTACCCTAGTTGACCCGTTTGACCCGTTGGTGACATATTAATTGAAATCTCGTTTAATCAAGCGTATCAACTTATCATACATGATTATCAAACAAAGTATTCACGTATATCACATCATCAACCCAAGTTCAACCTAGATCATCATACAACTTATGCGAATCTCATACAATCAACATGCTCAACACAATCATAAATATATCACAACTAATAATTCATTCATGAAGTCTAATCATGCACAACATGCCATGTGAAGCCACTCATGACTTCACACCCTAAACCCTGCCAATCCTACTAAGTAGGGGCCTCAGATTCGCACGTGTGTATGACAATCATAATCACATTAATCAACAAGATTCATTCCATCTAACAAACACAATAATGATCAATATCCAATCCTAATCATGGTTCCCTAATCACTAACCATAAGTCATCATCATGTATAATCACTAAGAACCTACATTCTTTAAATGATCAATCAAGCAACCATACAACCCAAGAAACACATTCCACCACATTAGACATCATCCATAAGCATTCTAACATGACCCTTACAACATAAACATGCACACATCATCATATCCAATGATCTTCAAAAATAAATTTTCCCTTTTTAGAAGGTAACACCCAAAAGCAATCTAACATCCAATTCCTTCATAATTTCATCAACTTTATACCTAATTAAGTTCATAACATTCATTCTAAGATGATAATCATCACTAATTCATCAAAATTCCCAATCATCATGCATAAAAGTTTCCACTTATAGTAAGGTATGAACAAACCCTAGATTTCATGACTTTTCTTGCACAATTCATATAAACCAACATCCAAGCAATGTATCTAACATCATACAATCATCAAATCATGAATTCCAAGAACAAAAAGTTTCCTCTTAAGGCAATGTGTGAACAATGTGATCAAACCATGGAATTCTTGCATAATCAACATAATCTAACATTCATACAATCTAACCAACATCAAATTAACATCTAACAATCATCAATTTCACTTTTTCATCAACAATTTCGAATTAGGGTTCTTCAAGAATCAAAAATCATGAAAAACTAATCAAAACTACCCTTTAAGTGTGTAGAAATCAAGAATTGGACTTGCTAAAACCTTGCAACCACTTGGAACTAATCAAAATCAACTTGTTTTGATGTTCTTGATCAAAATCGAATGGTATGGGGTGTTTGGGAGGGGGTTACGGTCGCAAATGGGGAATGGGGGCTAGGGTTGGGTTAAATTTGTTTAAATATGGTAACTTTTAATTTCAATCCATTACAAAATAAACCCCATTGTTTATATTTTATAAAAACTAATCTTTTTAACACTTTTTAAAAGGTTTTAACTACAAAATATAAACATTACTAATCAACAATAATAATCATATACATTTACAACTAACAGGCAAACATATGAGATCATAGTTACACGTTGTCACGTTATCAAGTAAAATTCACAAACAATAACTTAAAATGCATGAATCACATAACCACAACTAATAATTAACATTATTCATTAGTTTATCATTTGTTTACCATAGATAATTGTTATTAAGTCACCAACGTTCAACGACAACTAGTGTGTGCTCACGACACGTGTATGCAAGATCTAACGAAACTAACGGAGTTTGGTAACGAAAATTACCGGATGTCACATTATCCCCATGTTGAAAGAATTTTCGTCCCGAAAATTGCGTTACATGGTTGTGTTACATCACTGGTTTACTGCATTGGCATAACGAAATCGAGTGAGTTGTCACATCATCCCCATGTTGAAAGAAATTTCGTCTCGAAATTTAATCAGTACCTTCCCCGGCTGTGACCGTCGTTTCGAACAGATGAGGATACTTGAGCTTCATCTGATCCTCGCGTTCCCACGTGAATTTCGGTCCACGTCTTGAGTTCCAACGAACCTTGACTATAGGTATTTTGCTTTGCTTAAGAGTTTTGACCTCACGGTCCATTACTTCAACAGGCTCCTCAACAAAGCGCAATTGCTCATCCACTTGTACTTCCTCGAGTGGTACAACCAAAGTCTCATCAGATAAGCACTTTTTCAGATTTGAGACGTGAAATACGTTGTGAACGCCACTTAATGACTCAGGTAGGTCTAACCGATACGCCACTGGACCTATTCTTTCAAGAATCTCAAATGGTCCAACGTATCTCGGGTTAAGTTTGCCTCTTTTGCCAAATCGAATGACGCCTTTCCATGGTGAGACCTTTAACAACACTTTGTCATCGACCTGAAACTCCAAAGGTTTCCGTCGCTTGTCTGCATAGCTCTTTTGTCTGTCTCGTGCTGCAGCCATACGGTTCCGTATCTGCATAATCTTTTCGGTAGTCTCGTGCACCAATTCAGGGCCAGTCAGCTGACTATCACCAACTTCAGCCCAACAAACTGGTGATCTACACTTTCGCCCATACAACGCCTCAAATGGTGCTGCTTGAATACTAGTATGGTAACTATTGTTGTACGAGAATTCGACCAACGGTAGATGAACTTCCCAATTATTTCCAAAATCAATTACGCAAGCACGAAACATATCCTCCAAGGTTTGAATAGTACGCTCGCTTTGTCCATCGGTCTGCGGATGATATGCAGTACTCATATCCAACAGCGTTCCCAAAGATTTCTGTAACGACTGCCAGAAATGAGATGTAAAACGAGCATCACGATCAGAAATAATCGAGATCGGCACGCCATGTCTTGAGACTACCTCCTTTAACTTGTCCATTTTGTCAGTCTCCTTGATCGCCAAGAAGTGAGCTGACTTAGTCAGTCGATCCACGATCACCCATATTGTGTCACAACCACTAGGATTTCTGGGTAACTTGGTAATAAAGTCCATAGAAATTTGTTTCCACTTCCACAAAGGAATCTCAGGTTGTTGTAGTAACCCAGATGGCTTCTGATATTCCACTTTAACCTTGGAACAGGTTAGACACTTGCTCACATACGTTATTAAGTCACCAACGTTCAACGACAACTAGTGTGTGCTCACGACACGTGTATGCAAGATCTAACGGAACTAACGGAGTTTGGTAACGGAAAATTACCGGATGTCACAGTTTCTCCTTTGTTTTGCTTAGCAAAGACCAAGAGTAAAGAAGCCACAAAGTGAGGATGTTCATGATTCAAAAATATACCCAATAAGGAACACATCCCAAAGTGGATTAATCAATAAAGTCTATCTGAGACTGCATTCCAAAGTGAATGAATTAAGAAGAAACCCAAACTGGATCACCTCCAAAATAAAATGAATAAATAAGGATCAATTTATAAGAATCCGAAAGACGATCCCCCTAATGTTTTAGATGGTTTCTTGAAAATTTTCATTTTTATATCTTTAAAATTTTAATATCATAATGAACATAAACTTTAGGGGGAGTATTTAATAATATCATGAAAAATTTCACAAAAATTAAAAAGTGATTAAAAATACAATAATATTTAACTTCATGTTTGTATAGTTGTTCATCATTTCTAAAACATCAAAAATTTAACAACATCCGTGTTGATGTGCAAAAGTAAAAACTATCATAGTATTTCAGTCTATGCATGTCTTCAATGTACAAGATGTCTAGAATTTGTTAGAATTGAAAATTTGTATAACACTGGTGAAAAAATCAAACGAACTGAGAAGTGACATCATCAACACAATAAAAAACCAAAAGAACTAAATTCAATAGAACAATTGTAAAGCAAAAATCACATTAGTCAACATATATCAGAATCATTAAATTTTGCCAAGTCAAAAATTTAATACGGGTATTAGTATTGGTTACTGCAGGAACGTAACCCACGCATTTTAACCAATGAAGGTATTCATTTGATGAAAATAATTACAAGTGAAAATCAAATGCTATTAATAGTGTTCTACCCAAATGCGAATGACCGAAACACTTATGGGGGTAAGTGTTGTTCTCTCTTATTTCATTGATGCGGTGACTAGTGTCAAATGCGGGTAATAGTGTTATTATGCTTTGATATTGAAAAGTTTTTTAGTGTTAAGAATTTGTAAACGTTAATGAACAAATGTAAACCACAATACTAAGTACTAAGTGTTCATCGGCATTTGAGTAATGTGGACATAAATTAATGCGGATAATGTAGGTGAAAAAAATGTGTGTGCATTGTTCATCGCATTTGTTAAATGCAAGTCGTGCCCTGTATAACGTATTTGTGGAATGTATATAAAAGTAACACTAAGTATGCCTCTGTATTAACTAATGCGGGTAATTGTGGCAAATGCGAATGTGTTATTTGTTTAATTGCATTAGTTAGTGCGGTGAATAGTAAACAAATGCGAGCACGGTACCATTAGTAAGACGAACTTTTTTACATCCTCATATTTTTTTAAAACTTATACAATTTGAAAATAACTCAATCCTCCTCTTTAAACCAATCCAAAACACACATTTAATACTTTTTAAAATCAGTGTTTGTACATCATAATGTGACCAGTGTATTCTTGAGAGTTCATCTTCCATATCATCCATAAACCTCGATTCATATTGATTTTGAACACAGTTATTATCTTATTTCGATCATCTATCTCAAGAATATACATTATGAGTGAATGATTGACCTTGTTCAAATCAACCAACACACAATGATGTCAACTATGAAACCTAAGCTTAAAAAAACAAAAATTATTGTGTAATAACAAGTTAATATCATTGTTTCAAACCAAAATGAACCATCTATGATCATTATAAACTTTGAGAAATCAACAATTTGAAAATGAAAAGAAACCCTGATGAGTTGGGTAATAAGTAAGTTTGTGATAAAATTAACCAATGAATGATGATTAGATGATGTTCATGAGTCATGCATTGAGGAATAGCATCAATATTCAACTAAAAGTGATAAAGAGTGATTTGATGATGAAAACAATCAAATAAAATAATAGGTCTAAATGCAAAATTTTTACTATCATCAAGTCAAAATGTTGACCTATTAAAATTCAAATAGATTTATTCATACATCATTTTCAAATCATCTCATGCATATGTCTCTTGTGTAGATTATGGCATATGTAACCTTGAACAAGCTTCAAAATGTTGGTGGTTCCTTGACTTTGATGTAGCTGAAGTTGATGGGCTTAGAGACATGATTAGATGTAACTAGACTAGAAGAGTAGCATATGCCATCACAATTATGCTTTTCATCTTTGAAAGCTTCATCAGATCATTCAGGGAACTACGGAAGTGGCTATGGTTGATATTCCAAGGATAACAGAAATTATACACAACCAACATCAGTTGGTAATCACTGAACAAACTATTAGATAGTGTTTATAGTTTGATGATGATGTTGGTCTGCCCCATGAACTTGATAAAGATGGGATCTTAACCTTCTTTGCCAATATTGCTTATAAAGGTGGTTTTGAACAAAATGTTGATCATAATATACCTTTGGAAGAAGTAGTTCAAGCTAAAGGTCAATGAGCAATGTCACCATATGTTAATGTAGGTGGTGATTCTCACATTACCTCTACAGATCAAGTGCCATCTCCTATTCCATCACTATTCCATGTATCTTTTGTCCATTCAGCTCATATATCTCCTTTGCATATGTAACCTGAGGCTGCTGCTGCATTAGTAAGTACTAGTGAATATACTAGGTCTTCTAATGATTCTGAATCCTTTTTTATGAGGATGAACTTCATGCACAACAAGA
Organism: Flaveria robusta; assembly: GCA_025506415.1. NCBI lineage: Eukaryota > Viridiplantae > Streptophyta > Magnoliopsida > Asterales > Asteraceae > Flaveria > Flaveria robusta. The sequence goes on along the minus strand of CM046476.1, from coordinate 9,844,442 downwards.
GCTTTCGACTGGACAATAGACATCAGAGTACAAAACTTCTGAAGGATCACTAAAATCAGTTGCACAGATTCAAGTTTAACCTTTTAGTGAATATGACAGAGATGAGCTTATCTTTTTGAACGTCAACTAAAGTTAAGAGGATGGAAAAGACTTTGGATAGAAAGGACAAGATGATAATAGACAGAACTGAGGAATTTATGTTAAAAGACAAGCAGATCAAACAATTGGAGCCCACAGTTAAAAGAGTCACAGAATAGATGAGTAGATAGCAAATCACAACCTAAGGAGAAATCCACCTTTGGGTGGTTAATCTTCATGATTTTTGTATGAATTTCAATGTAATTTGTTTCATCAACATCAATGAGTTCATCTTATTATCATAATCTATTTTTTGTGTTCTTTGATTCACACATACACCCATCCTAATTTTGACTTTTAGGTCCAGAACATGATAAATCCTAAGATCCAACTTTAATAAATCTAAAATTTTGATTTAGCAAAATGGTATCAAAGCCTTGGCTCTCGAATTTAATCCAAAACCCACTATTTTGGTGTGTTTTACAGATTTGATTTGTAATCAAACTTGAAATAGCCTAATATTCTATCAATCAACCTCCAATTCATCATGAATTGAAGTTTCACTATTTGATTGAGTGAAATAGGATTAAAATCAAACAAAATCATCAAATCAGAGCATATAAGAGAGAACCCTACTACACTCTTGCAACCTAATACTGTATTTTGATCATTCGTTATCCATGTACATGTAATTCCGAGTAATTTCATTATGTTTGATATGTGCTTGATGTATTTCTGCTACAATAATTCATTGAATTCGATCTAGTATATTCGATCCTATTGATTCTAATCCAGTCAAATATGATCAATGGTTAAATGTTGGTTTTTATAGATTTTAATGATAGCATGGTTTTCAAGGGATTCCTCCCTTGTGTAATACATACATATGTATATACATATATATACACATACACACACACACATATATATTCACATACAAGGGAGGGTTTAGATGTTAACTCTTCTTTATTAAGATAACCCTGTTACCTCTTCAAGATCAATGAAAATTATTATTCTTTTATAACATCATTACACATATATAAAAATATATTCCTTTATTTATATGTGTAAATTAGTAGGTGTTAAAAAGATTACACTAGTGTAAGTCATTCTTATGTCTTGTAAATATTTACAAATGTAAGTGTAATTTACATTAGTAAACACTTTGTTGAGCTTACCAATTTAGCCATATACATAAAGTAACATTTTTTTTATGTGCATTGATGTTATTCAGACAAAAATATAGTGATTTTGATTGCTTTTGAAAAGTTAACATGATTATTCCAATAATAAAAGGTTAGTATTTGAACCCTCCCTATTACATATATATATATGTATATACAAACATATATATATAGGAAACAACTAAAATAAGAATTTATTTATCATAAAAAGACTAATAAACAATCTAGCCCAATGACTTTTCTAATCAAATACTAATTAAAGGCTACGGTTCAAGATTGGGGGGAATATGTTGAGTGGTATATTTGAAAGAGTCACTTTTGTTGACTTTTTTTAAATTCTCCTATTTTCTTAAGCGTCCATAACCTATACAATGTTATTTATAAAAAAAATTATACCATAACATAAGCATATTTCAACATTAATTTTAGTATAGTATTAGTTATTTTTTAACAAAAAAAAAAACATAACTGTATAAAATTTTACTATTTTATTATTTTATGTATTGTTTTACCATAAAACACCATATATTGTGTTGTTTTGATGGCAATATAACATCAAATGTACTTACCAATGTTATTTTATCTATTTGATTCATTTTCTTAATAAGACAACATATTATGTGTTGTTAAACATAAAGCACTACATTGTTTATCCATAAAATAATGCATAATATGTTCTCTTACCATTAGGTGATTATTTGTACCAAAAACAACATATTTAATAACAAGACATAATCAAAAGCAAACCAACACATCATCAACAACAAACAACAAATCTGTACATTTAACCATCAAACTATCACAACTCTTTGTAGTGGTATAAACAAGAAAACACATTTTACACATTTTATCAATGTGGAATAAACACATTTTATCAAATATCAATGCAGTATAAACACATTTTATCAAACATGATTTGGATTCATCTTTATTTTACACTTTCATACTTTGTGTTGACTAAAAAATAATGTCAAAATAACTAGCAAACCAAGAAACTAGCACAAAAATGCTTTTAGTGGTATAAACAATAAAGCAACACAGATTATCAAATATGGTTTTGACTTAAATACCTTTTTTTAGCCTTTTTAGGCAAATTATTATTTTTATATGTGTGTAATGGGTAAGGTGAATGTTAACCCTCTATTCTTGCGATAAATGTGTTACCTGTAACTAATCAAAATCATTCTTTTTTTTTTGTTAGAGTAACCTTATTATACACTTTCAAAAATATATTCTTTTATGTATATTTGTAAATTCGTAAGTGTAACAAAGTTTACACTATTGTAAGTTAGAGTTACATCCGTAAATAATTACAAAATGTAAGTGCAACTTACACTATTAAACACTTTTTTATGGTTAAGAATTTACAAAAAGACATAAAAGAACATATTTATATATATATATATATAATAAAGTTATTCCAACATAAATAAGTAATGATTTTGATAGATGATGATGGGTTAACATGATTATTAACAATAATAAAGAGTTAACATTTGAACCGTTCTCTCTCTCTCTCTCTCTCTCTATATATATATATATATATAATCGCTCATGGATTATGAAACTAACAAGAGATTGAAGATGGGAACGGTTATGAATTAGTCAATAAAACAAATATAAAAGACCAATGCTCAATAATTCATTAAAATATGATATAAATGATTCTTTGAACAAAAAAAGAGTTTATTTCATTCATAATCATATAATGGTTCTCTCTTAGTCTTGATCTTGTTTTTAATATTCTTATATTCAATGTTGTATAAAGGAAGTACTAATAATAAAAAGTGAGAAGTAAAATGACTTTAGTACCAGAAGATTTCCTATCTTGTTTGTGGTTATGGCTTAAACAGCTAAAGAGGCTAATAGGCTTCATATCATTAAAGTGAGATATGAGTATGCAAAAATGCTTTAAATGAGTGGTGAGAAACCTATTTTATCTTTTCTTTCAATGGGATATGACCATGGTCTTTTCTTCTGACACCTGGTTTAATAACACAACTCTAACCAATGTCTTACCACAAAGATGCTCACTTTATGAATTACTTTCCTTTTATAATTTATCTGTAATTTTAATAATAATAATAATAATAATAATAATAATAATAATAATAATTCCAGAGTTAATGTTTTAATTCTAGTCCACCTCTATTAATCACTTATATCTGAACACTTAAGATTTAAACTCTCAACCTTTCAAACATAAAGTAGCCTTCCAACCTTGAGGATGTCTCTTAAATAATATGTGAAATAAATATACCAAATTATCAACCAAGAAACTTTGGAGGCGAAAAGTTTATAGGTAGAAATGCCATGTGTAAAAGGCATTTAAATGTTATAACCTGGAATAAGTTTGAATTTCATTTTGTGAATTATCTGTTGTGTTAGTAAAAATAAGCATGGGTCGGCCCCGTATCATTATTAGCTAAAATGAAGTATATGACTGGTTTTTTTTATTTTAGCATCCTTAAGTGGTTGATTGTATTTGATCATTTGGAAAGGTTGGTTGATTGATTAAGTTGACCAAGGATTATCGGCAAGGCTCAATTAATACTCATTTAAATATATATCTTTCAAAGGAGAAAGAGAGGACGTATAATATATTATTTATAAAAATAACTTTAATAAGATATTTTTCATATTTACAAAAAACATAAAAATATGATTGTTAGATTTAAAAATGAAACCTGAACGTTGTTCATAACATTCGATATATATTAAATAAATTTAAAAAGAAAAAAAAATAAATGAACACCTAAAACCAACTTAAAATCAAAAAAAGAAAGCACCATTAAAAAGACATGATGACTTATTCATTGATTCAGCAATGAGTTATACATTTATCACCTAAAACATTGTTTCGAGCGAAACTTACATCATAACTTAGATAAAAATAAATCCGTTGTAGCAGCATACCTTAAACTTTATGTGATATTATACTTGAAAATTATAAGCAACAAAAAAATGTCATAAGTGGGACACTTATTACAATGTGGCTGAGCCAAAAATGAAAAAAAAAAAAAAACTATGAAAGAATATTTAGTTCAAATAGTAAGTCAAATTAAATATCATGAGAACATATTGTAACTTTTTTAGAGGCATACTAACTTTGAATGTTTGTACATCATGCATTAAAACTATGAAAGAATATTTAGTTCAAACAACAAGCCAAATTAAATATGATGAGAACATATTGTAACTTTTTAGAGGCATACAAACTTTAAATGTTTGTACATCATGCATTAAAGCCTAGTAAGGAATAAAGAAATCAAGATGTTGAATTTATGTGGAACTAAATCAAATAGTTAGAATCTCAACTTACTGTATACATGTAGACGTTATACTCATGCATAACTTGTTTCATGTAAGGCACTGTTTTGGATTTATATCATCAAAAACACATAATTTTTAAATATAAAATAACCATCGTAACATTGCAATGGAAATAAAACTTGCTATGCAACATTTCTCGTCTAAAAATTTTGAAGTTATAACATAACAATTATTAATCTCTCTATCAAAATCAAGTCTTGAATGAGCCGGGTAACTTTATCGGCATGCCAAGCTTTCTTTCATCTTTTCATATTTATCATACGTGCAAATATAACGCGAATATAAAAGTTAGCGTTACTGATTGAGTAATAGTTTAGCATATCAGTCTTTAATTTACTTTAATCATTAAATTTATATATTCTTTACATCCATTAGGTAATACCTTATTCTTGTCTATCATTTTCACTTTACCATCATACTTAAGCGATACTTTAAAAGTATTAAGCTTGTGAGTGTGTGACTGTGTGTCAAGTGAGTGTGTACAACACGCAACCCCTATTATTCGAGCAGTGCATGAGGCAAAGCTCCAAGGTGAGAATGCAACGAATATAAACTCCTATAGTCCTTCCAATACTCTTGTACTTTGGTTTCATTTTTGCACTATAATGTTTTGGGCCCATTAAAATTCTTTAATTACTGTTATCTTTCTTTAGCTTTCTCTTTCACTTTATATAATAGTAATTATCATTCGCTATTCGTTCTTTCTTCATTTTACATATTTTATCATACCCATATAACTATAAATATACTTTAGCACTTTATCATACTATAGAAGTTTATCAAAATTTAACACCTTAACATTTATCACTTTAGCACATTAACATACTTTAGCTCTTAAACATACTTTCGCATTTTCATAGTGACAATCCACTAATTACTCATTTTATGGTTCTTTATTGTATCATAGACTCATATCAAGTTACTTATATGTAAATCTCATCAAACATAGAAGCTTTCTATCGCATAGATACTATCATGAAACATTCTAAAGTATAGAGGTATACGGGCGAAGGAACGATTGTGGGAGAAAGGGTTTACATTCTAGCAAATAATCAAATGAGAGATCACATACGATGTTACACCCCAACCAGATTAGGGCTGACGTGCCACTATCATAGTAATAAAAATAGAATACATGATTCCATAAGTGAAATATTAGGAGTTCATCATCAAATCAACGTTTAAGAGCCCTAGGCAAGGCCAACCCTTGATAAATGGAAAAGGAAAATGACTCCTGAGGAGATTGAGTAGGAGAAAAGGGAGAGGAAGAGGAAGAGGAAGACAAGGGGAGAGAAAACAAGAGAAACCCCTAGCTTCATGCAAGCTACAATCAGGGCTGCCCACAGGCCAAGTACTTAAGATGATGAGTTAAGGGCAGCTAGATTGAATTACTTGGGGTTAAGAAATTATAACATAGATAAAATCATCTTTCTCCCCTTGGATGAATTGAATGAACTAGCTGACACAGAGCTGTCAAAGAGGAAGTAGGCTGAGGTTGCAAGAATTGCTCCTCAAAATAAAGGAAGAACGAAAAAGAAAGAAATTATACAAAGCCCCTGGTCTCTCTCCAGTTCAGAAAAGTCCTGAGAAATAGACTATGGTTGTGGAAGAAGAGCAAACTCAGATAGGCAGGGAATAAGACAAACAAAAGATGATAACCTATCTGAGTGCGACAGGTTTTTATCAGGCAGTAGCTCTTCACCCTCTCTCATTTGAATACATAGAGTTCGAATACCTCAAACAGCTGGAAGAAGAAGCTTAAACCAAAAGAAAAGCTTAAACTAAAAGAGGAGGCTGCTAAATCAAGAGCCACCATCAAAGCAATGGAAAAGAAGTCTGCTGACGGACAAAAGATGGTGAGCTTCTGACCCACAGCAGGGTCCTGAACCTTTTTTTGAACACATGGAGCAGAGGGACCCAATTAAGGAGGATAAGGAAAGAACAATTGATGCTGCAGAACACCCTCCTCAGTTAAAATTCAGAAAGAGGAAAAGGATGGCCATCAGAAGGGACAAGAAAAAGAAGAAGAAGGTCAAGGCATCCACCTCAGCACCTCAGAATGAATCAAAACATCCTGAGGATGAACCAAAAGAGGCTGCTCAACCAACTGCATTTCATGTAGAGCCTTTTACTACTGGGAGACTCATCTCGTCCTGGATGTTTGCTACTTATCCAGACAGATGGTATGTCACTAGAGATCAAGGAGGTCAAGACATTTACTTCTGGCAAGATATTCTTAACCTCCCTTTGCATGATCTATATGACATGAGGAGTTACTTTGAAAGTCTGAGGGACCTTGACCAAATGATGAAGAAAGGAATGGTCTGGCACCTAATGAGGACTATCAACTGATGAAGAACAAGTTCAAAGATCTCTTTTGTTTTGGTAGCATCAGCCTAGGGGGAGTTTGTAAGGATCACACTTTGAGGCCGTTACAACCAAAGAGCTCTCAGCATGCAATACTAAAGTACAAGGAAGTTACCTTAGAAGATTTTATACATCTCACTGAATTATGCTAAGTATAAAATCTTCCTAAGCCAAAAGTCCAAACCTTCTGAAGCCAAAGATGAAATCTTTCGAAGTTTCAAAGACAAAGTCTTCTGAAGCCAAAGACTGATTTCTTCCAAAGACAGAGATGACATGCTTTTACTGATCAATTTTTGACAAAAGCTGAACCACTTTTCGTTGCCATCTCTGCTGGTCAATAACTTAAATAAGTTGGTGTAAAGCTTCATACTTTTGTCAACTGTAGATTAAGGTCTTTGGTATTTAACTTTCTAGTCTTATACTTTTATCCTTTTTGTAATTAATTAGGATATGAGCTATGGCATGTCATAGTCACAAGTCAAAAGACAATATGTTTTTTGACTGTATATTGATCTTGTTGTCTAGATTAGTGTTTTCAAGCAAGTATGGCCAGCTGTAGGTTGTAGTATAAAGTGTATCATGCATCAGTTCTTAGGGACTAAGCCTTGTAACTTTGGTTGAATACTTGAGAGCAATATATAACATCCTTAAAAACCAACTGCTTTGTTCTTGTTTGTGTTCTTTACTTTAGTTCTTTGTTTCTTATAGTCTTTTCCCATTTGATCTTGTAAGTGTTTGCTTGTTATCTCTCCATGTGGTTGAAAAGGACAGTAGAAAACCTCAGCATTATCTTCTTACTACCCTGACAACTCACAAAAGGGCCCTTTCATCACCTTCCTTAAGACACCAAGGGAGAGCTACATCCAAAGAAGCCCATTCCAAGACACAAGCTCTTCTCAAGCTTTTGTGTCTTCTGATGAAAGTTCAGCCAACATTTAAAATACCTAGTATTAGCTAAAGTTACGAAAGTATGTTTAAGTTACTACTTTACTTGTAGTCTTTGTAATATTATTTTTTTTCTAAGATTTAAAAAGCATATTGTTTATTATTGTTGTAGATATAATGGCTATCCTTGAATTACTGTTGCTTCCGAGTCAACTTTTAGTACCTGCTAAAGAACTTGTAAACCTGCAGAATTTCTTTGTCCGCTCCAATGTTTGAGACACTGATATGCTCAAGGAATATCCATGTATTTACCGTTTCTTCCGAGTCAACTTTTAGTACAAGTTAAAGAACTTGGAAACCTGCAGAATTTCTTTGTACGCTCCAATGTTTAAGATGCTGATGTGCTCACAAAATATGATACGTAAGTAAAGAAAAAGCAAAGATTTAACAAAACACGACAACATTAGAAAAGGTAATATCTCATACGAATCATTTATCTTTACCGCATTCGTGTATGTTACTTTATTAATATTGCTTTTATTTATCTATTTTTTTGTTGAAATTTGTAATTGGCTCAAACCAGATTGATTGAACCTTCATAGCTGAAGCCCTAGTGCTTCACAACTAGCTTATGCTCGGTAACTAGCTTAATATGTGTGGATGATTATGTAAAGAAGCCCTGCAACTCACCCATAATCTTTTTAAGTAAGGCTTAACCTTTGTAGTAGACAACACTTTTTAAGAATTCCACGACAAAGCATTTAGAGGTGTTTAATACCTCCATAAGTGACTAAACCTCTACAAGTGGCTTAATTTCTTGTTAAAAGTATAAAGGCCTCTGTAACTCTCGGCAATTAGACAGTTTCTAGGTTTGCACCTTTGTAACTAAAGTGTGCCTCCTAAGTAAAGTATACCCCCCTTAAGAAAAATATTGGTGTCATATTAGATAAAGATGAGATAAGTTGCTTTGGAAAATATAATTAGTTGATTCATATATATAGTGGTGTTTTAGTTTGAAAAGATATAAAAATAAATAAAGTTTTTATGTAATTGGTCTAGTGGCCATTGGTGAATATGCAATTAAAATCGTCAACATGTTAAAGGCTTAAGGCTTTAACACCCCGTAACTCTTATCTCGCCCTCACTTAGGGCTTGCGAGAATACAACTTAGTCTTACAAAGATGGTCAAAGTAGGAAATTCAAAATTATAGACCAAATTACAAACTCTCTAAAAATGATTATTAACTTGTCGAATGATATTGAATCCTAGAGGTGGTTGAACTCAAATTATTGATTTTCATGTAAATGGATCTGCAAGGTTGAAAACTTAAATGTGGATACTACAACTATAATATTTATCTAAATTATAAAATTATTTAATATCTATATACCATATAATACATCTTAGAAGGAAAAGATGGTAATTTTACTCAAAAAATAAAATGTCTAATACAACATTTTAAATATAAAGTACAAGTGTTCTATGCTATAGTTTAATTTTTGCCATCATTTAATAAACTTTCTTTAGTTAATATATTTTAATACATAATTTAATAATATGATATTAATTAATAAACTAAATTAATATTTATTTTATTTATAATACTTTAAATTGGCATTTAATTAATTATCACTAATTATAGTTTTATAAATAAGTACTTTCAAATTAAAAATTATTTTATTTTTAATACTTAGGTATATAACTATTAATTATTTTTATATTTATAATAATAATAATAATAATAATAATAATAATAATAATAATAATAATAATAATAATAATAATAATTTCTAGGGGCATTTTGAGTATTTAATAATTTTACTATTTATGACAAAATGTGATAGGTAATGGCATATTGTTTAATATGTTCAAAAACTAATTACAATAATAATAAATATAATCAAATTAATATTACTACTACTAATAATTATTATTATTACTATTATAAGATTAATTATAATAACAACAACAATAGTATTGTGTTATTATATTAGTTATAATATAATATCTTGTTTTTATCATGTTATTGTATCTACAACAGTTTAATATTAATGTAATCATAATATAATGTTTTACATTTGATAACAGTTTTGATACAAAAACTTTTAATATATTCGTTTAATTGATATCCATCACTTATCAAATATTATCTGTTCGGTAATTGTATCATGACAGTATAATAATCAATCGCTAAAACATGAGTAGCGAAAATCTGAGTGCATATATAATTGAACTTATCAAAACCATGATAATCTCAAAACTATCATTGTGACATTCTTATATACGTTTAAAACCAAATTGCGGCGAAGTGCTGGTGCAATGCTAGTATATATTAGATCACAGACAACGTGAGTTTCACCTAAACAATAGAGTTAAGTCGAAAGAGTTATTGTGTCTGGGAGAGGATTTGAAGACAACTTAGTGATAGCATAGGTTTGTTAATTTAGTAATATTAGAACTTTAAGATAACGACGAATTAATATGATTATATGTAAGTTATAAGATGGATGAGGTTAAACGCAACATGTAAAATAATTACATAATTTTTTTATTTCTACTTCAATATGAAGGTAACTAAAGGGATGACATGACATCATCATATTTATTATTATCAAAAAATTTTCACTTCTCTGTTATATTAAATAATTACATTAATTCTTAATAATTTAATTTAATTTTTTAGATTACAAATTAAAAAAATAGATCTTTTTATTAATGTTATTTCTTGAGAAACAAATTTTATAACATAAGAAAATTTTCTAAAATATCAAACTTTTCTAAAAATATGAAACATTTAAAAATTGATGTTTTTAAAGTACAATTTTTATAAAGTAGAAAATAATTAAAATTGAAAGTTATATTAAGAAAATTTAAAGGTTTTTAATGATCCATTAAAAGGCTACCAAAATCCCTTACTTTGACTCGAAGCTGATTATTCAGTTAAGTCAAATTCATACGCTTTTCAACGTAGAAGAGAGTTGGTTCCACTGTCTTTCCATATCCAATAAGTCTGGGACAAAATAGAATTTAAAAAAATACGGACGCTCATGGTTTTTTTATTTATAAAACATTAATAAATAATTTAATATTTTAGAAATATGAACGGATAAAAAATACTTTTTTTTTGAACGGTCGGATAAAAAATACTAAATGTGTTTATAGTATAGTCTATTAGTTTTAGCTTAAGAAAGGCCTATCCCTTTAGAAGTTTGGCAGCCCCATAAAGCAAATTCAGGTGGTGTGACATCTGAAAAAGACTCCTTTAACCCCACAATACCTTTTTAAACATGAAAGATGCACATTGTACAGGTTGATAATGCATTATAATTCAAAATATGGTTTAGGTGTGTCAAGGGCCCACCAATGTTTGTACTTGTACAATTCTTTCCACACATCATTCAATAAGGCCCTCACCATCAATGTCAATACTTGTTAAATATAATACTATAATTTTATATAAATTTCTTCAAAATATATATATACTTTATTTAATAATAAAAAAGTTATCGTAAAAGGGTTATTAATTTTAAGTTTGAAAATCCGGTATATACAGAATCAGTTTCACTTTAACAAATAGATTTAATAGATTTACAATCGTGCTATTAACCTTTGGATTGAGTAAAAATGATACCACCACATTTCAGATATAGTAGTACTTTCATAAACGTTATATTTAATAAAAAAAACCATGAAATAATATTTTATAATATGCAAAACTAAAAATTATTTTACTATCGATTAACGTATACGGTAAATTACATTAAATACTTTTTTTACATGTATGTCTCTCTCACGTACATACTTCCTTTCAAGAGCATTCATATCATTCTTTTATCTCCATCTCCATAATTTTATTAAATTTTATATTTCTCTAAATTTATCCCTAAATCTTATTTAACTGTAAAATTATTTTTCTATCTCAATCTCTATCACACTGGATAGAGATCCTCGTAAAGATGCAAAATTAAAAAAAATCTTTATATTCGAAACAAAAATAAATGTAGATAAGCAGTTATGAATCATTAGCTCTTTGATTTTTATCTTCATCTCTAAATCAAATATAAAACATGCAAGAGCATTCACATCCTATTTTTTATTTTTATCCTTATAATTACACTAAAAATCATTAATTCTTTTCTTTCCTATCAATTAAATAATATATTTTTATACCCTTTTCATCACATTTTCTCTCTTCTCTACTTACAACCACTTTAAAAAACATTAAAAAATTTATAAGGGTTGAACAGTGAATCCTTAAATTTACCGATTAACAGTAATATTTTCTCTCTGATCCACTCACAACACTCAAAACCATTTCATATAATATAACAACTCTCACTCACATAATTTAAAGAATGGGCTGTGAATGCTCTAAAACCATATAAACTTACAAACTAGATATCTCATCCATCTTCATCCCTTATAATTGTAATGTAAACTACTATAAACCCTCATATTTGAGAGGTCGCCATTTATCTCTATATTTATTTTTTAAATATTTTGTGTGGTATTGTGAATGGAATAAAAAGAAAATTTATTAGAAAATGAATAAAAACATATTATTTAATTAAAATAAGAATAAAAATAAAAAATGAGATTTGAAATGTTTTTAAAAACTAAAGATAAATTTAAGAAATGATGACTGTAAAATTATAAAGATAAGAATAGTTAACGTATCTATAATTATTTTCTTCTCAAAACTAAAAAGGCAAAGCAAGTTTGCATATTCTTAAAGAATTTATATAATAGGCAAATATAGAATCAACATTGACCCAAGTACATCACAAAATAATTAACCAATTGCATTATAATCTTTATGCTTCGGGATGATGCGTCTGATATATAAAGCGTCAGAAGAAATCACAAACGTGTAAGAGCATTCACAATCCATTCTCCCATCCACGTCTTTATAATTACATTAAAAACATCTATTTTTTTATTTTTTAATTAAATAATATTTTTTAATACTTTTATCATTAAATTTTATTTCTCATATACTCATAACTACTTTTAAAATATTAAAAAAATTTATGAAGGTTGTACCTCGATACAAACCCATAAATTTTATTTCTTACAATCACTTACAATCATCCCTTATAATATAGGACACCCACTAACATAAAAATTAAATACAAGCTGTGAATGCTTTAAGATGTTAAAGAAACACATTAGGTGGATAAAGGCACGCACGTAACATGCCACATATATTTTTCATTTGTTAATTGCATATTTACCCAAATCAAAATCAAAATTGCATATTCCTTAATCTATTTTATTGCATATTTACGCAACCTAAAACTAAAATTGTATATAAACCCTTTTTTAATAAAAATAATATTAAATTAACCTATTTTGACATTTTAATAATAATAAATTATAGAATTACTATTTTACTTATAACTGGTTGTGATTGTTTTTGTCCTAATTTGTTAGTTCTGTAACAAAATAATAGTTTGATATTTGTATTGCATTTTATTATTGTTACTCTAAAAACTTGATGAAAAATAGACTAAACATAAACGAATAAATTTATTAAAAAACACAAAAAGGAAAAAAATAAACAACTAAAACTCATTAGCAAAATATAATTAAAAACAAAAAAAAAACTAAAAAAAGAAAAAAAGAAAAAAAACAAGCTAAAAATGGGTGCATACGAATTTAAAAGATTTAAATAAATCAATCTATAATTTATTTTTAATAAAATAAATCAAAATTGGTAAATCTGAAATTTTTTCATTAAAAAAGAGATATATGCAATTTTGGTTGTGATTTGGGTAAATATGCAATTAAAAATATTAAAGAAGGGATATATATGTAATTTTAATTTTAAATTAGATAAATATGAAATTAAGTTATTTTACAAGGGCAAATATACAATTTTTCCTAAAATTAAATCCATAAGAGGTTTATACAAGGGAAGTAGAAATTATAATTATAAATAATAATAATAATAATGATAATAACAACTTAAATAGGTTTATATTAAAAATAAAAAAAATAAAAAAATAAAAAGAAGAAGAAGAGAGAGATAGAATCTGAAGATTATTAAAACTTATTTGGTGGTACATATATCTAAACCTCACGCACATGATATGCACACAAAATTGTAACGTGCCCAACTTCTAGTCATTCCGTTGTAAAAGAAGAACCCATGCATCCAAAAAAATACGAAGTATTCTCAAAAAAGGATATCAATGTGTCATTCGGATGAACTAATTCTCTTGATTTCTAACATCTGAATACAACATGAAGCAGAATTTAAACTTCTCTGCTGCCAAATTAAAGAATACCACCATCAATTCGTCATCATCTACCCTTCTGATGAAAGAAACTTCACAAATTTTCGACATCTAACCTCTTTCAGATCGAATAAACATGTTAACATCACATTTTTCCTCCTCCCGAACTGAAAGATCAACTCTTTATGACATGAAACATAACAAACTTGTATTTTGAGCAAAATTTGAACAAGGCGTTACGATTTCCAACAAATCTTAAAACGGGTATAAGATTATCATGAAGAAAGAAGCACCCAACATATCTTAAAACGGGTATAAACTATCACTACTTAGTGCTGAAGCTTTCAGCAACTCAAATCTTGCATGATTGCTACTGAAAATCTGTAGCCTTATCGCTTTACGTCCTGGAGATTCACAGAATCTTGACAAACCGGGGCGCATCAGCTCGTGGTCCATCGAGTGACCTATACATATAAAGTGTATCGACAAAATCACCCCTCTCCCCTCCTTCCTCCTCATCCATACGAAAAACCTCCACGACTAATTTCGGCAGTCTTCTAGCAACCTCCAAACATCCTTGTCTAGTCATTCTACATGAAGACAGCCAAACGAACCTCATATTGTAAAAATGGTGCAAACCTGACTGTAAACCGGCGTCCCCAAACGGACTATCTCTGATCTCGAGCTTTTGCAGATTGGTGCACCCTTCCAACACGCATTTTAGCCCTGTGTCACTGTCACCAGCAAAGGCCACGGATAATGTTCGCACCAGTTTGCCATATTGCCCTATGTAACTAAAGACTCTATCTGTGAGCAAACCAGAAACGGCTAGCCGAGTGAGTTTCTTACAGTTCTTGACGATGGCTCCAAAACCCTTGTCCATCGGTTCACCAGTGACGCGGTCGGGTCTGTACCGACCTATTATACAAAGACGAAACACCACAAGATCCGGGCAGTTCTTGGACATGGCTATAACCGCTGTATTTGTCATCTGCTGACAGAAGTAAAGAATGGACTGTAGTTTTCTACACCCTAAGGAAATTGCAAGGAGACCCACTTCAGAAACCGGCCCCTCAGCATTTTCAGAAGGGTCTACGGGAAATACGCGAAGCTCACGAAGATCTTTACATGTATCTGCTACTGCTTGAAGTCCTTCGTCACAAATTGAATCAAGTGCCTACAACAAGAACATGAATTACATTTCAACTAATCAACTAATTCTAATACAGGTATAGATGTAAAGATCCATATTTGCTGTTATTAAAGGTGTTTAGATGCATAATCGGTAGCTAAAGTTAGAAAGATTCTGACTGAAACTCACCCAAAAAACCTGTAATTTATGACAGTGGCGGATCACAGGCTTCAGCTGCTCGGCATCAATGTTGGCATAGCTAAGATTCAAGGAGGTTAGATTAGCGCAGACCGGAAAGATGGCCGGGAGACATTCGGGCGAGATATCCCTGAAACCCGAAAGACAAACGATCCATCTGCAGGCAGCAAAAGCAGAAGCATAATCGGGTCCTTGATTATCGGCCATAAGCTCCAATGGACGAAATGAACCAGTGCCCAAATGAGTCAACTGTGGCGCCCTCAAAGTCAACCGGCAAAGCTGCCCAATTGAAACAAATAGATTCGGTTTAAGCTTCTTCAACAATGGTGATCTTGCTACTAGTCTCTCTAAAGCATCGAAATTAACTGGGGCTTCAACGCAATCGAAGCACAACGACTCCAAATTGGTTGTACCCTCTTGCGGAAAACAAGAAATCCAATCGATTTCATCATCAGAAACCTCATCTTCAATCAGCTCAAGCACACGAAGATTCCTAGGAGATTTCACAATCACAATGAGGTACCACAATCAATCAAACAATTCAATCGAAGATCAGATCGAGGAGAGCATATTGATGTTGTAAACAGATCTATATTTACCTGCAGTCGCTAGCGATAACCGCGAGCCCACTGGTTCCGAAGCCATCACAGCAAACTAAAACAAGCTCCTTGAAGTTGGGAAAGGAGCGAGCAATCATGGCGAGATCATCATCGGTGATGGACATGCGTTTGAGGTAGATCTTCTCCAGCGCACGATAGGCAGAGGCCATAGCAGAGAGCCAGGGGGTGAAGTGCGCACCCCAATCAGGCGGCAAGAGGCTGAAATCGGCGAACCGGGGCTTCCCCTTCAAGGAAACCGAGCGGAGCCTCTTGAACCGGGCGGTCACACGCGGCGGAGCCACCGCGTAACAGTTTCCGATGAACAGATCTGATCTGGTGTAGGCCTCCGCACGGTACCACGATTTGCAGACGAGAGAAACGGCGCTGCGATCACGCCGTGATTTCAAGAAAACCAAAACGTTTTCAAGCACGTTTTCAAGAACTTCATCTGGGTACGCCGTCAGATGGTCTCCGGCGCCGGCGGTGGCGTTCCTCAGCTTGCCGCCGCCGCCGCCGCCGCCGCCGTTGTCTTCAGACATTTTCAACAGCACCCACGTGATCAAGATAGATGATTGTAACTTTAAACCACTGAATCTTCTTCTTCTTTTTCTTGTTCTTCTTCTTCAGATCAAAGAAGATAATAATAAATTCAGAGAAAGAAAGGAAGAAGATTGAATGGAATAATAATTTAGGGCTGAAAAGGTTGCATAGGGATTCTCCTCCATACTCTAAATCAGTGGCTCTTTATTCATCTGCAAAATCTTATTGGCTACACAGAGGTGAGGGCCTCTATTATTTGGGGTTTTTGTCTTTTATATTGTACTGCTACTGCTAGTACATTCATACATAATTGTTACCCTAATCTGTTAATGCCAAAGGGACTTTGTATTGGTCAAAATTGTTTCTAAATATATATGCTTTCATCAAACTCATCATCAATTCATCACCATTTTTTCACCTTTGCCTTTTTCTTTTCTATTTTTACTTAACACCATTTATTATTATTTATGGAATGGATACAAGTTTAACATTCATTCTTAAAGGAGATGTTTAACATCATATCATATGAGTTGGAGGTGGCTCCTTAGTATAATAACATGAGCTTATTTGTCACAAATAACTTGTTTGTTGTCTTGTAGAATCTATTTCATTTTATTGTATTTTAGTATTTTGTATTGTGTTATTTAAAACTTGGGTAATTTGGAATTATTGTTTAACTTTTTTTTAAATATTTTATAAATTATAAATGTATAATACAATGTAATCCAATTTGAGAAAGACATGTCGGTGCATCGAGCCACAAGCGCAATCGAGTTTGATGAAAACCGAATACAAGCTTAGTTGTTGGCTCGACTGGAAATATTGAATCAAGCTTACACTTAGCTTGTTAATAACTGGATGAAGCTCGAGTTGACGCTAGTTTGACCCTAACTCACTAATTGAATGCCCTCAATATTAATATTTTTGGTTATGAGAGGAGGATAAAAAAATTTTAAAACATATCAATGATTATAAATTTATGTTAAAAAAATAACTAACTTTAGAAATCAATCGAATATATGTTTTGAGTATATGTTAAAAAGATTTCATTTTTGAAAACCTTTATGGCAAAAAATTAGTTGTCGCTTTGTTTCTTTTCTGCATATGATAATTGTTGTTTTTAGTATTATTATGTTTTTCTTAAAATATAATATCTTATATTAAAAAAAAAAAAAAAAAAAAAAAAAAAGATGAATAACTTTTTGCATTGAATATAGTATAATTATTTTGATTTTTTGATAAAGACTTTATGATAAAGTTATGAAAATGAGTGATAGTTGTGATATAAATAACAATGTTAATACCACACTTATAATGAAAAAGTAATCAATTTTCTTTATGTGTTGTGTTTCCATAATGAAATAGATGATAAACAATTGCGTTTATTATATCGATTAAACAGTGAAACAAATTTACATAGATACTCTTTCAAATGTTATATATGTTTCGAAACAAATTTATATGGATGCTCTTGGATCTAGCATGTATATAGATATTATATGCTTGTTTAACGTTAAAACCTGTATTCTTCTTCTAATTAAATTTTGAAATTTACGACCAAATCTTACTTCTAATAAATCAAAATGATTATGTACATGTGACATCTTCTTAGCCTTCTTTTTCCCGCTCATAACAAACTAATTAATACCTTCTATGTTTAAGTTTATACTATCTATATTTAATAATTTTGATTACAAATTTCAAAAATTTATACTTTTCTAAATATCTTAATAAATTAAAAAACGTAAATATTTATACTTTACTCAAATTCGTAATTAATTGTTGATTGTAATTGTAAGTTTCGATAATTAATAAAAAGAAACTTCAATATTTATATTTTTAGTTAAATCTATATTAACAATGCCATAATAACATTTCATCATTATACATATTTAAATTGTTTATTGATACTTCATTCGATGATTATTTTTTTTTATCATTTAACAAAACATAGTGATGGAATTCAAATAAATATGTTTTTGAAGATCTTGATATTATCACGTATGACTATACCATTAAATTATGTATCATCAGCCTATGAAAACAACCAAGTATGTGAGGTTATCCAGAAACTACAAGTAAAATAAGTTAAACTATTAATATTAGATAAAGATGATAGATCTATAAATAAAATATCAAATGTTGTGTATAAATAAATATTTAAAGATTTATAGTTTATGCATGTAATTTTATCATATATATTTAGTTGTTCAACCCGTGTATTACACGGGTTTATAACCTAGTAATAAATAAATCAAAATAGTTTTTATGATTCATCGAAAACAACTATATGTCAAGGAGAAGCATTCGTTTTCGTGGACCCGTGAGTACTTTTTGATAAATTTTCTTTTCTTTTTTTTTTAATGTGTGATTAATGTACTACAATTAATTAAATCCACAATGACTATCAACATTTAAATCTATCGTGAAATTGATGTGTTTGTTGATAGGTCCTTGTGTCTATTCTATTGTTGGATATATGAATTGACAACGAAGAGAAGATAATATAAATAAATATTATTATTTTTATAAGAAGATATACATTTATAAGTATAAATCTAGACTTATGTTTAAAAAAGTTCTAAGAAGTCAGGTATTTAACTATCAACATTTAAATCTATCGTGAAATTGATGTGTTTGTTGATAGGTCCTTGTGTCTATTCTATTGTTGGATATATGAATTGACAACGAAGAGAAGATAATATAAATAAATATTATTATTTTTATAAGAAGATATACATTTATAAGTATAAATCTAGACTTATGTTTAAAAAAGTTCTAAGAAGTCAGGTATTTAATTGGTAACAAATTATATATATTGTAACAAGTGAATATGAAAATCCATTCATTAGCTATTTATAAAACACAGATAATTATTATATAAAAATTTAGTTATCATTAAAATCTTAGTAGATGATACTCGTTAAAGAAACCATAAAAAACCAAGTTATTTCTTACTTCTGACTTCGTGTCCGGCGGTTGAACCTCTTATTCTTTTTCGACATTAGTAGTTTTTTTTAGAAGTCACAACTAACACACCCATTTAATGTAGTCTTAAATCTACACCATTATAAATTTACACAAACCGCTATAAAAAGGGCGTGAACCCATGACCTTATGAGAAGTATCACCACTTTAACTTAAATGGATTTGCCATTACACTCAACTCTCCACCTGTCATGAGTGAATGTTACAATTTATTTACGAGAACCATATCGATTCTATGTCCTTAACCAAATATGATCTTTTCTTATGTGAAGCTACGGATTACGGGGAATTTGTTATATTTATATAGTAGGTGTCATACATTATATCACACAAAGCAAAAATTTTTTTTTTTCATTTTACTGTATTAGAAACTCGTGTATTACACGTATTGAATAAATATATTAATTCGAAAAAGAGAAGATCAAAGATGTGAGAAATGAGATTGATTCGTATTCATTGATTTTATTGTCAATTGCTTTTTATCTCTTTCCATTTATTTGTTTCCGTTAGTAGGTTATTGTTGGGACTCTTAAAGAATGAACCTACCTAACACTCGGTTAATACAAGCTCTTGTTGAACAAGTCCAATTGCCGAAATGAAGTATGTCTGCTGAAGACTTCATCTACCGAGCCATCTGCTAACTAATTGTAAATCAGAATGTACACTGTCTATGAAAGCTAGCAGTTGTATATGCTGAATTGCTATTTTTATAAAGAAGGTATCAATACTGAAATGCAGTGATGCAACCATAACATTACAACTACCAAAGATATGCTCTGCTGATTTCCTATCTATTTTGTATGATTTTTTTAAACCAATAGTATTACACATTTGTAGTAATGTATTAATAGTTGTAGTATGCATTGATTCTAAACCTAGATAGACGATCAAGATTGATTTTAGTTTTTAGCTTTCATAATATAAGTATCTCACACTTGTATAGTTTTAATGTTAGCTGTTTTGCTCACTTGTTTTGCTATTCCCACTCTTGTAATCATTGAAATATAATCAAGCGAAGAATACTATGAAAGAATCTCAATTGTATCTTTTACATTCAAGTATATTAGTTGTGTGTTTGATACTAGTAGTTAATAAAGATTGCACATCTATTGACTGTTGATTTATAGAAAATTCTTGTTTCATCCGATCCAACAATTACATTCTTATATCTCACATAGGTTAAACAATGTAAAATATGTCATTTCTAATTATGTAAAATATTCTTATAAATGAAATTACGTTTACATTGAATAAGAAAAAATTATATTACACTCATAATTAATTCACAAACCTATAAAATAATTCATAAACCTCTAAATATTATTTTCTATACAACATTTAATGTTTTATTTATATGTTTATCATCCCTATCTAATTTATTATTCTACTCTTTCTCTACTTTTACTCTTGATAGTGCCGCATACAACTTTTTAGGTGTGAAAACAGGTTGTTTAACATACAAAGCAACCCTTTGAAAGTAACTATTCTTGATTTTTATTAATTATCATTGTGAAACATACGCATAATGAAAATTGTCTGTATGAAACTTGAAAGTTGACATGACCTGTATGTTTGACAAATTGATACCTTCAAGTCTACGTGACACTTTGGTTTGTTGCGTTTGTTTTATTAACTATTATTAACTAAACACACATATTCTAAGTCACGCCTTCAAAAAATATTTAGAGATCCCCAATTATAGTTTAATTTTCACATGTGTTTTAAATAGTTTGCATAAAGAAATTGTTGCGTGTAATTTCCCTGGTGCATATGTGCATCCACGCATATACCCCGTACAGATGTGTCATAAATTAAGCGATGTAAAAGTGTGTTAATATGGAAGAAGATGAAATAGATTATATCTTTTGAGTTTGTGCCTCTTGATATTATGAATATAAATTAAGCAATTAAAAAGATATTGGATTAGCACAAAAATGATGATTAGATAATAGAGCTAAATGTCAATGATTCTTGAATCAATTGGTTTAAAAAAAGGCATCCTATAGTTTCTCAAAGTAAAGGTTATGGGTTCGAGTCTCACTTGGTGCAATATGCTTCAAGTGGGCAGGGGGGTTTATCACAGTGCGTCTTTAGGTGATGGGTTTCCACTGAAATGGTGGGTGGACCGGGTCACCAACACTATCTGTGTTCGCGGGCATGAGTGACCTTCCCCAATGGGTTCACCCGGGTTATCTGAATTAAAAGTATTCGTTGACTATTTAAAAAAAAAGATAATAGAGCTAATAAAGTAATAGGAAATATCTAATCATTTAATTTAGCCAACAATTGATTTGTTAGTAAAAAAGTTCAATCAATACTCAACATTCTAAAAAATAATTGTATATATATATATATATATATATATATATATAGAAGCCGATTATTATATAAAGTGTAATTTTCATAGTAAGCATACGAAATCATCAGGGCGCGACACTTGTTTTTTTGACGAATACGTAGTTTCATTCGCGCCACAATTACGTATAGAAAGTACATAATTATGCAAGTTATATTTATTATTGTGCAAACTAAAATTATTCACGTTATAAAAAATAATTATGCAAGTTATATGATAATTACGTAAGTTATATATTGATTTCGAATTTATGTTCAATTCGAATTAGGGTTCTTAAGAATTAGGAAAACTGTGCGTTTATTGTTTTTATATATTTTCAAATGGATTTTTATTAGATAAGAGCTTGTGCTCGACTGGTTAGATTTTTTTTTGAACGGAAAATGTGCAACTCTGGTTCGGAGAATAAGTGTTATCTTAATCAGGCCCGACTATTCGTTTCCCATCCGAGACCGCACCCCCAACCCCCTTAGTAGGAAACCCATTGCTGAGAAAACTCTTTGTCTCAACCCTGAGCATTTGTGTTTAGAGTAAGACTTGAACCTATGGCCTCCTAATATTTACATGTCATGGACACCTTATCTTAACCAGTTAGGCTAAGAATTATTGGTAAACTCTAGAAATTTATACCTCACCTTTCATAGGGGAGACCCGGGTTCGAACCGGGCACTCCCCATTTTATTTTTAAAGCCCTATTTTCAATTATTTTAAACTCTTGAAATTTATTAATAAAAATCATTTTGTTTATTAATATAAATTTAGAAATTATTTATTAATTTTTGAAAACTTTAAATATTATAATTTCACATTTATTTTTCTTTTAATGAAAATAAATATTATAAAAACCTTGCAAATTAAATTATAAGTTTTAGAACTTATAAAAAATTACTTTTAAGTCAAACATAAATTATTTTAAATCATTTCAAAGTAATGTTTTGCAAATCGTTTAAATAATTACTTATGTAATTAATTATTTTTGATCAAAGTGATTAATTACTAAATTAATTATTACTCACACTTTTTGAACTTTATTTAATCAATTGTTATAAATTAAGTATTCAAATTACATTTAATAATTCTATTTCATTTATCATTATTAGTTACAAAAATTACTTATCAAGTTATCTACACTTTTTTAATTGATAAACCCAAATCCCTCAATTAAAACCCTAATTCATGTCTCGATCTTAAATCATTGTTATTCTAATTTAAGACACAACTCTTAGGTTAATCGTAAGGAAAACCGTTGGTGTCTATCCTCACAATCTAGAATTCAAATCAATCACATCTATCAAGTGAGTATTCGTTGCCCATTTTTCATGTTTTACATTTGGGGAAAATTATGTGATTCTATATTCAATCATTGTTATTTATTATTATTCTATTTTAATATTCAATTCAAGACATGCTATGTCATTAATTGTAATTATGTGTGTATAGTTAAATAAACTAGATGATAACACAATTATGTATTTATTCTATTTATGGTAAACAATCTACCTACTCTAATAAAATGGTAACTAATAGTACACATGTCAATACCACATTCATTCTCACCACAATTTTCCCGCTTCTCTCTCCTATTAAATAATCTTATTAATTACTAATAATATTATTCAAATCTTTTTTAGATTAATAATAATTTTTAATAAGTTAAGATATATACCTTTTTATTAATGTTATTCTTAAAGAAATAATTTTTTATAATCAAAATTTTTAAAAAATATAAAATAGATTAGAATGGTGTTTTTATAAATTAACTAAAAATAATTAAAATTAAAAGTTGTAATAAGAAAATTTTTAAAAATGCTATTTTTTTTAAAACGGTTTGTTTTAAAACAAAATATTTTATTTTTTAAACTAGATATTTTCCTTCACATGCGTTGCGCACGGGATTCTACCATGGACTCGAGACCCAAATGATACTTTCATCTTGTTACTAATTAATGAAACATGTCATCACAAAAAGTTTGCTCAATTAAACTAAACATTGAGCATAAGAATCCTTTCTACACAAAAACATCAGGTTCTTAGTTTACAAAGTTTCAATAAATCGGTCTGGTCTAATCGAAGTCAAACACTAATCATGTGGCAAATTCCATAACTTGGAACTGATATTCGAGCAAAATGAGCATAAATGTTAATATGCAAAATTCCAACAACAATCATATAACATCATGAAATTAATCAAATCTAACAAATTCACACAATTCAATAACAACAAATTCAGAAAATAAATTTGTCTTTTTGAATCTTCAAAACCTTCTTCACAATCTTCTGTTTAAAAACCAGACAAGCTCTAATTAAAGATCCTATTGATAATCCAACAAATATGGGTATGATAGACATTAAAAACATATACACCATGTAAAGAGTGGAAAATGAAGATATTAACTTACTAAGTTCTCAGCTCAGACAAGTTATGTTTAATCGCTAAAGCTTTGTGCATTGGCTTCAAGTGGGTCGATTATGGTCTTCATAACCATATGATTCGAACATCCAAATTCACCAACTAATACGATAGAATGAATGAAAACGAATGATGAATTATCCTACTTGAGGCAAAGTAGTACCTTTTTCCTTGGCCACCTGCAAATTTAGAATGTTAAATGACCATCTTTAGATTGAATGCAACATTATCAACTTATATTCAAGATTTTAATAACTAACATACCAAGAATCATCGTGACCCTATAAAATCATCACAACTAACATACCAAATACATGTAATCATCATGACCCTATGAAATCATCACATTCTCTAGTCCACATTCTTGCTCATATATTATTCCGTTATCAGTTTGATAAGCAAGATTGTTAACATCATCATTTTGTTTAATATACTGCAACATAATAACATTAACATCGAATTTAATTAACCAAAATAATTTCCTTTCACTACATCTACTTCTCCTTGTTCATTCAGATTAAAAAAAATACAAGAACACACTTTTGAGTAACCTTGATACCTTTAGATTGCAGTCCTTTAAATGCAGTTTACTATCCGTGTTGCATTTTAGTTTGCTCCTTGTCTCCTCACACCACCTGTTTACAAAACACACTCTAGTTAATACTAAAGTCCATACATGAGTACATTAACTATAGTATAGTCTCCATTTCACCATTTGGATCTCATAAAAAAGTTGTTATATAACAAAAACATGGATAATTATCTTTCCTCTTACTTGCTACTGTTTGAACCCATTGTATTAGGTTTATAACAGTTTTTTCCACCTCAAAAAGACCATATTTCAGCTGTAAATATACTAAATATTTACTGCAGTCTGTAACAAAACAACATAAAATGTAGGTCGAAATGCCACTGGCGAAAGACAGCTTTTAGTGCTGTAAGGCAGGCAGCGTAATTCCGCCTAGCCAGCTGATTCAATCACTGCAACACAATTAATTTTTTGTTCTTGCATTCCTGGTCTTTAATCCCCTTTCTGAAGATATTGTTCAAACTAAAAAAATACAATTACTTAATCTTTTTATTTGGATAGCACATTGACATGTTTTTTCCCTCCACTAACATGTATACTATCTACTTTTAGTCAAGTCTTAATCTTGTTTTCTTACTTCCACTAACAATGTGTTTATTTCTTTCCTGCATACTGTTGATGTGCTTTGTTGCTCATTTCTAATCATAATCTGCTTAAATCCATGTCAACGGTAATATTGTAAAAGATAAGAAACCTGTGGAGAATCAATACATTAATCTTGATGTTGCGCTTGCATTTTACCCCGATACAATGCATTTTTCTTTGCTTGAGCATCCATTACTCTGCAACAATAATTCAAAGACCAATCACAAATAGGATTGCACAACGTTAGCTTTAGTTACAATATTTACTTTAAACATTTTCAATATTTACATTAGAAATTAGGGTAAGGGTTGAGATTACACTTTAGAGTAAGTAATCGTCTCGTCATATGTTGCAATCGGGGACAAATTGATGAAATTCAGATAGAATGGTGTGATAGAGCAATAGAGAGAAGATTTTTACCCTTTCGCCGGTCACGATGGCTGAGCTATGTTGTTCTCTTGCTGCTGCCACTGTTGCTTCGATTTATAGTAGATGCTTACAGACCAAGACCAAGTAAATGAACCTCGTATAATTATATAGTAGATCAACCATAAAATAAAAACCAATAAAGAGATCAAGAAACCACCTCCGAGAACAAATCGGAAGATTTGTAATTTTCAAACTCAAATTAGGGCACCATGAAACAAACGGCGGCTCAGACCTGCTTATTAGACCACCATGGCTACAAGAACTCGCCTTTGCTATTCTCCGAATCTGCCACGGTAGGCAACAATCTTCACTTTAATCATTAGAGCCAAAGAACATAATCGACATCACCTCCCCTAATTAATCGTAAGTCAAACGTCGATGAAAAATGCGTTACAACATCGGAATAAGAGACTGTATAGAGACGAAGAGAGATCATGACGGCGAAAACCCCAGTCGTCAACATCAGGATAGGAAACATTGTAGCGGTGGGTTTATTTGGAAGAAGAGATGAAAAAGCAATAGATGGAAGAGGCGGTGACAGGTTAATGCAGTATATGCTTGTACCTGATGCATTATATAATGATTATTACTGTTCATCACCTATCTTTTTTCATATATAATATATAGTGGTATACATTCACGCGCGCGATAGACGGGGTGAACCAATGATCAAATTCATCATCATAGTGACATATGCGTCGTTTCAAACGGAATTCCTATGTTGTTAGACTATGCTATTTTATATTAAAAAAACCAGATGAACATCATAAATGAATGCCATGCCATGACAACCAACACAACTTTTGAAATAGCCTTTGAACCACAAATTGTCTCAGATGAACATGTATTCATCATCATTTGCTTATCAGTCTTGCAAGATACGCGGGACAGCTAAAAATCAGAATACAGCCTTAGTCAACAGCATAACACCACATATAAAACGTATTATCATATCAATTTGAAGGAGCCAAAACTGTGAAAGCATAAAAGAACCGTGCCCAATACCTAATAAACCAACAACACACTATTCCTTCGGTTTGTTTATTTATTGTTGTAATCTAATAATGTAGTAATACACAATAAGGATCAGAACCAACGGTCAGTTACGGTTGCATACCATAAACAGTTGCCAAGCCATGAAAAGTAACACCATTTTTGGTTTATGAACTATCAAGCAGCCAGAAGTCTCTAGTAAACAATGACTCGTCATCACTGAAAACACAAAAATACCTTTTATTAACGCTTGACAGAAAACTACCTGTTGTTCAACCTGCATATTTTCCACCTATAAGGAAAACAAATCCATAATGCAAAAACAAAGATTTCATAAATATAAGATATTCAGGAAAATCTTACAGAAAGCTCCCATATAAGACATTCAAAAATATCTTGCAGAAAACAAATGGTATGAAGACCCGAGTTGAAATTGGGTTAGAATGCTTTGCAGTTGAGCTCCCTACACCTCCTCCCATCAAATCTACTGGCCAAAAGAACAATTGACACCATAAAATGATTCAGTATGAAAATTCATTAAAAACAGGGTAACTATCAGATCCATACCATAATAATTGTTAACAAAAACAGATCCAATAAGATATTTATGTGCATACTAACATATATGTCGACAGAAATACATGATACTTCAAATAACTCGTAACATGTTCATTGGCTATCCGACGTGAGGTGTAAGAAGTCCTGATATTGGATATTATTTTACACACATGTTGCATTCATCAAGGGATCCATATGCAATACGTTGACCCGAATAAAAATTATTCATTTGGACCCAAAAAAAAACTTTGACATGGTTACTCAACTAATTTTGTGACGACTAACCACCTAATATGCGTAAAAAACACTAACAAAAATGTGAATCTCATTGCTAAGACTGGACAATATTTCAACCTATCTTCAAGCAAAGCAGCATGTTATATAACTAAAGTTGAGTCAACATTATTATATTTACTTTTTAGCTTGATGCATCATAAGTTATATCTAAGCTTTTGAAAATTACAGAGCTATCAAGAAATCATGACTTTTAAATATCTTAGGTTTTGTCACATGTGGCATTTGATTGAAGCATGATCCTATAAAGGTGAAAAAAGCTAAATTACACATCAGTCTTGGATTGATACTGTTCATGCGGTCTGAGTATGTAGTAGTAGTTAATAAATCAAATATGTGATGTGTAAGTTCTTTAGCTTTTTAAAACTTTAATCTGTTTCCATGATGTTCGTCGTATACTATATAGTCAAGTACATGGTCAAAATTTCCTCCAAACATAAATAAATAGATATTCTAAAAGCTCATGAACACCATTTGTTGATTGCATTTCATGTTTTCCGCCTGCTATTTTTCTAATAGTTTTATTATATTTTGTTGCTGCCACTTCATAAATAAAATCTTAGGCTGAGACAATATTATCTTTATAAACACCAGATTTTTATTCAATCAATTTAGCGTCTAAATCCCAAATTTTTAGTCTGGTTCTACATGAACCTCTTTGACCCGAACCCACCTGAAAAATGGAATTTTTATGGTATCGAATTCATTAAAAGATGTATACTCGTGCTTTGAAGACACATGTACAACAATTTGAACTATCTAACAAACCCAAATTCCCCTTCTCCAGGAAAGTCAACGTTTGAATTTTTAAACTCAATGCGACCATGACTCAACTTGAAAAGGCACATGTGGATGTGCTCTCATACTAATTAATGTGACTATTCCTACATTGAACATTGTTGCATTACCAATTACAAGTGAAAGCAAGCATAAATGAAACTATTATGATTTTTGGTGATTACAAATCGACTTCCATTTCAAAAATTCAAACCAAATTGATTCCAAGATATATTATATTTTTTTGAGCCTTGAAATCTCTAAATACAGCACCATCTCTATTCCATGAAAATAGCAATGTTTGCTGTCACATATTTTTAGTAAAAAAAATTTACATTTAGTTTTAGTTTAAGAGGACTCTTTGTCAAACATCCAAAACATATGCCAAGAAATTCCAAGATAATCTTACTTGAATCTTCTATTTATAGAAATTTAGAGATAGGAGGAAGAAGTCACCTGGCAATGGTTTATGTTCTCGGTTTCTCTGAAACGCCGATGTCCGTTTTCTCTATCCAACAACACAAATCACAACTCGTGTGAATATCAGGTGATATAAAGCCCTAAACCCCAAATGTTAAACAAATGATACATCTTCTCGGTTTCTCTGAAACGCCGATGTCCGTCATCTCTATCCAACAACACAAATCACAACTGGTAGTGTCGCTTGGTGCTCGCTTTTGTCGCGGGAAAAACTTGTGTTAGAAGTAGGGCGTGGAGGTGTAGGGTCGTCGGGTGGTCGCTTTCCTCACCGGAGAAACTCCGTCGAATCTGCACCTGCAAATAAAGATAGATTGGGGAGAGAAGGCTGGTAGTTGCTTTAGAAGATAAGAGAATAAGATGAGATCCGCCAAAGCTTCAAACGTGATAAAACCCATCACAGTAAGCAACAGGTGGGAGGGGTACGTGGCATAACCAGAGGTTTAACAGCAATAAGCGGATTCTTGTCACCGTAGATAACAAATTGGACGACTATGATTTCAGAAACAACTGTTCATCACCGTTGCTTTTTTAATAGTATGTAATGTATATAAGATAATAAAACAAAAAGTTTAGAAAATGATATCATTGTTTATTATTTATATTTTTTACATACGTAGTTTCAATCATATTTTATCTTATAATATTATTTTATTATTTATAAATTTTTATTTTATTTAATATCTTATTTATTCAACCCGTGTAATACACGGGTTTACTAAAACTAGTAATAGATATATTGGTTTGACAAACCCACCCCACTTGTTTAGACGTGTGGTGATTGTTACCGTATTCAATCAATCATAAGGCTTCGTCTGCGTACCCAGTCAATTCAATCATTTGGTTTGATTGTGTTTCGTTTATATTTTATGTTACACTATTGCACTTATAAGTTTTGACATTGTCATATGAATTGAATTGTTTTTTAATTATTTTAATCAATCTATATATGTAATCAAACTTGTGTTTACTCACCGGCTAATTCGTTAGCTGACTCGTTACTTTTTCACATGATTTCAGGCTTGCAGTTTAAAGTACTTTTATATGCACACTTTGGATTGGACTTAGTCAATTTAAAACAAATTTTATTATATTATTTATATTTATATCTGATTGTAATATAATGTTTTATTAGTCTTATTCAATGAAAATAACATTTAATATTATTTCAATTGATTTAATTGGATGTGTTATGAACAATTGATTCATATTTCGTCCGCCTTGATAATTCCGCCATCGATTGGGGTGGGACAAGTATTTTATGCAATCATTCCTATTTTGCCTCTCATTTAATAAATTTCTTCCAATTAATACGTTAAATATATTGTAAGGACCGTCACACTAATCAGATCGATCTCGTAATTGTGAATGCGGAATGTAAACAATTACGGATTGAGAAGTAGAAGAATAGAAATGAAGAACACAATATAAATAACTTCTCTTTAATTGCTCTGAATATGAATGATTACACAGAAGATACAAATTCAGGAAATGAACAAAAGCTAGCTAAATACAAAGCAAACTACGTATTTATACTAAACTAGAATGTTCTCGCGCGAGATCAACTTATCACGCGAGAAGCTAGTTCTCATGCGACAAGTAAGTTGTCGCGAGGCTTCTTTTTACTTTTCGCTTGATCTTCAACTTGATTTGATTTCCCGAGCCTCTAGGTTCAACTCCTACAATCTCCCCCTAGGCTCGGTAAATCAATGTTCTTTAAAAGTCCACGTCATCTACGTTGTAACTGCCCCCATATGCATACATCTTCTTATCCAGGGCCTTCGTAATCAACCAACCAAACTATACTGCTAGTAAATGTACAGATTCATCAGCTACAATAGGACATTCCTGCAACTTCATCAAATCTTCTTTTCCAAACTTTAGCAAATCCACAGGGTCGATGATACGGTATTCTTTATCAGCATATTTTATTAACGCATGACCCGTCTCCTTTTCACAACTCCACCCGATAAGCTTTGACAAGCTGTTAACTGGCACTGGAGCGTGTATAGGGATCTTACTCACATATCTTGGATGTCTATAAACTCGTATCTTCATTGGTTTCTGCGTGTTTGGATCGATACGGTTCTCATCTTTAATGACCTTTGATTTGGCTGTCTTAAAATCTTTGAAGTTGGTTTTGCTTTATCTCCAAATCATGTTTCTAATCCAATTTCCCTTTCCATAATTGCTTGGATTAATGAATGAAACACGACCCATAGCATACAAGTCTGATGCTCTAAGAGTATGAAAGTCGTGTTCATCTTGGAAGTATTCGATTGCTCCAGCCTTTCTTTTAATCACATACAACTTCTTTTCTTCATCATATGCCCAACTGATAATCGGCTCTGAATTTTCGTACCTTGTGAAAGGTTTGGAATGCCGAAGTGTATGCACATAAGCTAGCGGAAGAGGTGCAGCAACAGTAATATTACCAACCTGACGAACAACCATTTGACCAGTTTGGTCTAATGTCTTGTCAGTGGTTTCAGAAGTGCTAGGCTCACCAACAATCTCCCCTTCTTCTAACAAATCTTCAGAAAATAAATCTTTCAAACTATTTCCAAAAATGTTAGTATATTCTATAACTTCTTCTAAATCATCAAACGATCCAAAATCTACATTTTCTTCCTCTTCTAATATATTTTGCTGAAATGAATATAATTCCTTCTCATACTCAGCTTCAGTGGCAGGATCCAACGGTGTATAATCAACTGTATCATCAGGACTTGATCCGGAGACATTAGCAGTTCCTGACGACCCAGAAGTACCAGTAGCAGCACCCGTATCTCCCCCTTGATCATCATCATAATTTCCACCATCATCATCATCACCATTACCATCATTATCATCACCACCATCATCCTCATCATCATCTTCACCATCATCCTCATCATCATCCTAATCACTATAATCATAATCAACCATATCCAAATCATCATCATCATTTACTGGATTAGGGATAAGCATCATGTGTTCAGGTTCCACAAATGCTTCTCCAACATAAGATACAGGTTGATCCTCAGCAGCCTGATTAGACACCCCTGGACTTGGCTCTTGGTCAACATCAACATTGTCTGTTGTCCCTTCTGTAGCAAAAAGATCAACAACATGTTCTGTATCATGACCTTGCTCAACATTCTGATTAGGATCAACAGTCTGCTGTCCACTAGATTCTCCAACTTCTGTGGTATGATGTGTAAACGAAGAAGATACACAAGAAGTGAGATCTCTCAGATTTTGTTCCATTATCTGAACATATGTAAGCATGAATTGCTGTTGACTTTCCAAAATCTTTATTCTTTCATCTTTATCATTCAATCTTCTACATAAATCATCAATAACTTGAGTTTTCTCTAGCATCTCCCTTTCAAGTGTACTAACTCTTTGCTCCAAGGTAACCCTGGTTGGAGAGAAAGTAGATGTTTCCGGATGAGTTCTTGGTTCTGGAGTAGTATTTATGAAGTCTGCATCTCCAAATAAATCATCATGAGAAGATTGTCTGGGAGGAGTTCTCAGAATGTCATCAGTACCAACAGTAGCAGGCATAGAAGTAGATGTCACGGTTGTAGCTTCTGTGACTATCACTGGAGTAACGGCCTCACTAACTATGACTGGAATATCAGTACTCCCAACATCAATAGTTGTCACAATGGTCATTGGAGTCCGACGCTTTCTTAACACACCACGTTCTCTACCCCTACCACGAGAACTCTCTCCTGTCACCCTAGCCATTCTCTTCCTTCGACCTCGGGTCTGCACAGGAATCTCGATAGGAACATAATCTGAATCACGTTCCTCAGCAGTACGTTTTGATGATGTTTCGTGTACTCTGGGACGTTCTTGTAGCACATATGGTACATTCCCTATCTGATCACTATCTGTTTCACTATCCTCTTCTTCATTTCTCTGTTCTTCACCCACTCCTTCCTCTCTCAATTCTTCAGTTCTTAACCATTCATCAACTTCTTCTTTAGTAGATTTTTCACCAGAATGAGAACTCTTAGGTATTTCTTATGTAGCACTAGAAGATGCACCAATTGTATCATCTCTATGAACCTGAGCAGTTTCAGTCTGTGATTCAGCTCTATAACGATCAGCAAATCGACCAAGTTTAGCAAAGTATGATCCATCCCAAGCATTTCCTCTTGCTCCCAAAAGATAAGTAAATATATCTTTCTTCATCACCATGACAGAATAAGTAGATGAATCAGATATAGATAACTCAGGATGAACAGCATTCACAATCATTTGAACAAATCTTGGATACATGATGAATTTCTTTCCCGGTGCAGCAATTACGTTCTTTTGCATCTCAGAAAATATGGCAGTGGAGATGCTGTATGGTAGATCATCGACGAGAGAAACCAACAGAGATCCAATTATAGCACTTAGACTGTCCATGCCAACTTTCAGATTGCTAAGGCAATGGATTACCACATGAAAGAGATATTTCCAGAATGGTGGCAGATACTTCTTCTCCAATGAAGGATAACGATGTGTATATCCCATACGCACTAGGCAATCTTTAACAGCATCATCATCTATCTTCATCGGTGCTCGTGGAACATCTTCCAATAACAAAACACTGTTAATCACCTCAGCTGTGATTACCACCTTCTTTCCTTTTACTGTGGCTGTTATACACAGATCACCATCAATATCTATCTCGTTGGTAGCAGTCTCCCAAAATTGATTTATCACATCAATAAATATCCTTGGATTAGCAGATATAGCATGAGAAATCCGAGAAGACTTCAATCCTTCAATCAATGATCGGAATAACGCTTTATCATCTGATACTTCTCCCAAATATGCTACAGCGTTATGGTTTTTATTAAAAACCAACGGTCGAGCCATCTGCAAAAGTTAATGAAATTTTATAAGTACACAAAAAATCTTAAATTTCAGTGCATACAAATTAATTTCTAACACTTAGAAAAAATTTCAGAAAATTCAACTTTTTGCTCGAAATGTTGAACTTTTCGCAAATTTAACACTTCTGGAAATTTGAATCTTTCGCGCGATAAGTTAAACTTTTCGCATGATTTTTCAAATTCACACATTTTGAAACTTTTCGCACGAGAAGTACAATCCTATGCGAAAAGTACAACTTTTCGCATCTGTTCCTATTCTCAAGACTTTTCGCACGCGAAAAGTCTGTGTAACTTCCAATTTTTCATACCATTTGATTTTCAACGAATTAAGAGTTCAAATATGTTCAATAACAGGCGCTGAAAGTATTATTAAGGTTTATTATGGTTTATTTCATCAATTTGTCAAGTTTTAATTCATTTTAAATTCGGTGAAGAACCAAATTCATTCAAATCAATCAAATTAACATCTAAATACCTTATAACACTTGTCGGAATCTTAACACGACCCTATTAATCAATGAAAATTAGTTTAAATGCTTTTCTACACTTAGAATTTTAAGAGATGTAATTTTTATAACTTTTCGTGCGAATGAAGACTTCTCGCACGAATTGTTCCTTTTAAAGAATTTGACTTCTCGCGCGATAAGTCAAATTTTCTCAAATTAACTTTTCGCACCCCTTAAACCTTTCGCATTTAAACTTTTCGCGTTTAAAACTTCTCGCGTTTAAGAACTTCTCGCATTTAAAAAACTTTTATTTTGCTATGAAAAATGATTTTATTTAACTAAATGTTTATAATTATTTTAACACCCTTAAGTTTTGAACACTTGAAAAGTAAAATACATCTCAAAACATAACAAGACACATTAATAAAACTATGTAAGAAACAAACTTATTGACACACAAGTTCTATTAGCTATGATTTTATCATGTTTTGATTAAATTATATGATTTCAGTGCGTCCCAAAATAAAAAATCATGCAAAACACTTATCTAGCTTCAAGATACTATTGAGATTTCAAGTCACCCCAATTTGACTTAAACCTTTCACTTCTTATCAGCTTTATCAGTTTTGGTTATTTTCTTATATAATATCTATTAGAGCATAACTAACGTGAGAACATGTTTCTGAGCACAGAATATTAACAAGTTGTAGGATTTATTAACAGCCATCCGGACTTATGTTTTGCCCTCGCAAAACGTTTAGGACTTACATGCCAAGACGGACTTACATGCCCCATCTTTTGATTTTGCCTTCTGTGTCATAACATATTCTCAAAATCAAAAATATTTATCATATAGTATGTATGTCTATGACATATCTTTTATACATGTGCTCAAAAGCATCTTTTATTCCTATATGGCCTTTTGGCATCTTTTTGCTCTTTTTGCTTGAAATATTTTTGACATTTGATTTTTTTTATTTGATTTTTTTATTTGATATGCATATATAGATATATAACTGATATTAGCTGAGTTAGAAAGTAACTGGCTTGAGTATGACTAGACTGTAACTCTCAATCTGTTTTAGCATAGAATCAGTGTATTCATAAGACCTTGATGAGTTACCCACTTCAGTCATTGATGATTATTTTCAGTGTATCACAGACCATAGTGCTTTCCATTCTTGTAAGTCAAGCCTATCAATATATCAAACATAACACAAGTTAGTTTCTTGTATGCCTTCAGATGTAATGAGTCGAAATCAAGAAATGTACTATCATTTCCTATATAATCTTGAAAATTTAATTTTCTCAAATTTTTCCTCCCCCTAAGAATAAAATCTTTTTTGAAACTATTTAAATTTCTCCCCCTAAAATTGTGATTATCTAGATAGAAAATAACAATTTTAAAACAAAAGAAAAAAATATTTTTGAAAAGGGTGTAAAAATAAGAGTTAACCAAAGTTAATCATTCCCAGAGATTGGACTAAAAAGTCAAATCTGGAATGATCAAATGCCTTAGTAAACAAATCAGCAATGTTGTTATCTGATGAAACAGATTCCAAATGAATAAGCTTCCTTTCAAAACAATTACAAATAAAACGTATGCGGATGTTAATGTGTTTTGTCTTTGAATGTTGAATCGGATTTTTCATAATGTTAAGAACCGCAGTATTATCACAGAATATGCAAGTGTCATAAATGTTAAGGCCATAATCAAGAAGTTGTTGCTGAATCCAGACAAGCCGAGAACAACAACTCAAAGCAGCCACATATTCAGCTTCTGCAGTAGAAGTAGACACTGTTTGTTGTTTCTTGCATTGCCAAGAAATGAGACGATTTCCTAAAAATTGACACCCTCCAGTGGTAGATTTTCTGTCCAAGTTACATCCTGCATAATCACTGTCAGTGTAAGCAAATAAATTGAATGTAGAGTTTTTAGGATACCAAAGACCAAGTGTTGGTTGACCCTTGAGATACTTAAAAATCCGCTTGACAGCTTTCATGTGAGATTCTTTCGGATTACTTTGATAACGTGCACACTGACAAACAGGGAACATAATGTCCAGCCTGCTCGCAGTAAGATACATCAAGGATCCAATCATTGATCTATACATGTGTTGATCAACATCTTCTCCCGTGAGATCTGGAGATAAAGTAGGATGAGAAGACATAGGAGTTGGAGCAATCTTGGAGTCCTGAAATTTGTATTTATCAAAAATACTGTGAATATATTTTTCTTGATGAATTAGTATTCCTGTATCATTTTGCTTGATTTGGATACCCAAGAAGAATGACATTTCTCCAAGAGAACTCATCTCAAATTTCTTCTTCATTACTGCCTTAAATTCTTTGCATAGTGAATCATTTGTAGATCCAAAAATTATATCATCAACATAAACTTGAACAAGAATAAGATCATCACCAGTCTTCCTTAAAAATAAAGTTTGATCAATAGCACCTCTTGAATAACCATTTGCAAGCAAATGTTCTGTCAAAGTAGCATACCAAGCACGGGGTGCTTGATGTAATCCATAAAGTGCTTTGTCCAACTTATACATATATTCAGGATGATCTGGATCTTCAAAACCAGATGGTTGACAAACATAGGTTTCTTCTTTCATTTCTCCATACAAAAATGTTGTTTTGACATGCATCTGATAAACTGTAAAGTTCTTGTATGAAGCATAAGCCAGAAAAATACGTATAGCCTCTAGTCTTGCAACAGGAGCATATACTTCTTCATAATCAAGACCTTCAATTTGATAGAATCCTTGAACAACAAGTCTGGCCTTGTTGCGGACAATCACATCCTTTTCATCTGTCTTGTTCTTAAATATCCATTTTGTTCCAATTGGCAGCTTTCCTTTTGGAAGTTCACATAGATGCCAGACATTGAGCTTTTTGAATTGCATCAATTCGTCCTGCATGGCCTCTACCCAACTGTTCTCCTTTAATGCTATCTTAACATTCTTTGGGACAATATGAGAGATGAAGCAAGAATACAGACAAGTATTTATGGCACCAGATTTGCTTCGAGTTTGAACTCCTTGTGATAATGGACCGATAATAGCTTCTGTTGGATGAATTTTGTGAATTCTTAACTGTGGGATAACATTTTTAGAAATACCTTTTTCTAAATTAGTAATGTGACCCACTGGTTCTTCAACAATATGTCCTCTTTCTGGTTGATAAACTATATCTTCCTCCGGATGATTATCATTATTAGACGATAAATCATCAAATAGAACTTGAATAGTATCAATTGGATCAGTTTGAACATAAGAAGTAGGAATATCATCAGAAACATATGGAGATTGTTCAACAATGGGATTAGAAGATGTTTCTATAGATTTAGAAACAGATGAAACAACTTAACTAGTTGTTGAAGAAGGTACATCAGAAGTTGTCATCTTTGGTTGAGATGAAATAATACCAACATCATCATTGAAAATATCCTGAATAGAGGAAGTCAAAGGAAGATTAGCTGTGGAAATAGTAGATGAACGATTAAACTTTTCAAAAAATAAAGCATAATCATAGACCCATGAATGTGCAAAACCTACATTAGTTTTGTTAGACTCATGCCAATCAATATCAAATGACTCAATTATTTGTTTTGATCTTTTATTATAAACCCTGTATGCAACTTTGTTAGCAGAATAACCAACAAAATAACATTCATCAGCTTTTTCATCAAATTTAGATTTTGAATTAGTTGTGTTTAACAAAGTACAACAACAATCAAAAGTTTTGAAATATTTGACTTTGGGTTTATGTTTATAAAAGATTTCATAAGGAGTCATATTTTGTTGTTTGTTGATAAGCACACGATTCTAAACATAACATGCAGTGTTAACAGCCTCAGCCTAGAAAAATGATGGTAATTTGGCTGCTGATAACATTGTCCTGGCAGCTTCAATTAGAGTTCTGTTTCGTCTTTCTGTAATTCTATTTTGTTGTGAAGTTCCTACAGAACTAAATTGTCTAGCTATCCCCTTTGAATCACAGAATTCATTCAATGTTTGGTTGCAAAACTCAGTTCCATTGTCGCTTCGGATGTATTTTATTGTTTTGTCAGGCTGATTCTCTATCAGTGTCATGAATTTTATCAGCAGATGAGGAGTTTCATCTTTGTATGCTAAAAAGAAAACCCATGTAAATCTAGAGAAATCATCAGCAATAACTAAACAATAAGCACGACGTCCCAAACTCAAAACACTTACTGGACCAAATAAATCCATATGTAACAGTTGTAAAATAGAGTCAATTTTTGTATGAGCAACAGGTTTATGAGGAAGTTTATGTTGTTTGCCTTTTGAACAAGACAGACAATGTTTAGATAATTGAAATTCTTTCAATGGCAGACCTACAACATGATTCCCTTTAACCAATTTGTTCATGTTTTTAATATTAACATGACCAAGACGACGATGCCATAGCAATGTGTCACTTTCAGATGCTTTAGATAACAGACACGATTCAGTGACGAATGAATGAGATCCATTCATATCTAGTAAATATGTGTCTTATCTCTTGGTGTTCTCAACAAAATCCATTCTTCAGGAATAACAAATCCTGGTTTTAAGATCAAACATTCTTTATCTGTAAAGTGAGTGGAATATTGTTTGTCACATATTTGTGAGACACTTAACAAGTTATGTTTAAGTTCCTCAACAAAATTGACATCCTCAAAGCTTAACACTCCATTTGATACTGTACCTTTCTTAGTTATCTTACCCCCTTTGTCTCCAGCAAAAATAACATAACCTCCATTATATGGTTTGATGTTTTGTAACAAAGATATGTTACCAGTCATATGCCTTGAACATCCACTGTCAACAAGCCAAACACTGTTGATGCTGGGTCTAGGATGTTTCTGCATGAATAAGAGATTTATTCAGTTTTAGGAACCCAAGCCATGGTTGACCTGAGTACACCTTTTTCAGCCAAATATGATACTGATTTCAGTGTCATATCTCTTTTATCATTAAAGATATAATCTTTAACAATTTCAGGTTCTGATGTTGATGTTTTCACTTTCTATTCTTGAATTGGTTTAATCAATTAATGTGTTGTGTGGAAGATGAATTGTTATCTTTGACAAATAAATTCTTTTTGATGAATTTATCTTTTTGCAAAACTGTATTCTGTGGAACCTTTCTGTTGTCAGCAAAAGTGTTTGACTGACTTAAATTCCTTTTGAGTTTAGCATGTATAAAGAATTGTTTTCTAAATTCCTTTTTGATGAATTGTTTTCTATTATTTGCAATTGAATTATGAAATCTTTGTTTACTTATCAAAGAAAGTTGAAAATGACAATTTCTAGCCATGTGATTTGGCTTTCCACACACATAAAAATTTTTATTATGATACACATTTTGAGCTCGAGTTGGTTATTCAAACTGTTGATGATAACTTCTTTTGTTATCATAAAATCTGCCTTTATGATTTATTTTCTCAACAAATTCTTGTACACTCTCTCGTTTTTCCTTTTCATTTTGATTTGCATCAGATGTACATGAGGCTTTAAATGTTCCTTTATCCTTGAGGATTGAATGAATTAGAGAGGTACCAGTTACTTTTGTACCTGAGCTACACACATCTTGTTTCACTTGATTAGCAATAATAGAAGACTTATTTTTAAAGAAACTTACATTTGTTTCTTTAAAAATATACTCTTCTCTATTAATGTTGCCTTTAGAAACAAATCTGTTCTTGAAATCAGTTTTCAAGTCAGATAACGATGGTGAATTTCTTTTCTTTTCATTTATTTTGAAATTAATTTTGGATTTTAATTTTCTTTCCTTGTTTGACATTGTAGAACAATCAGTTGAAAGATTCAAAACAGTCGCCTTTTCATTGATCAAATCTGATGAACTACATTGAGATTTCTCATTACAATTTTTATTTTCAAAATCTAAATCATCATCAATCCATTCTTCAACCAACCCATCTTTCTTCAATTTTTCTACACAAAAAGTGTCATGATTAATTTTAACTTCAGTCTTTATAATTGGATCAGCAGTCAATGGAAGACTAACTGAAGATGTTAAGTCTGCTTTTGGTTAAAAACCTAAACCATAGGTCTCTTCATCATTGGTGTTAACTGATGAAGGTAAAGAGGTATAATCATGATTAATCGGTGGTGCAATGTTAGAGTAACCAACTCCTCTTTTTCCACCACTGATTTTCTGTGTCATTTGAGACTTAATTATACCTTCAACCATATTTGAAGACAATTCAAACTTTTCAACAATTAGTTTCGAAGATAAGAGTTCACTATTTAATTTGTTAATTTCCAAAGCAAGTTCATTATTACGATTTGTCAAATCTTTTATGTTACAATCTTTATCATAAAGATCTAATTTTAACTGATAATCTGATTTGTTTAAACCATCTATTTTATCTTTGAAAATTCTCTCATTAGTTTTATATTTTTGAATTTGATATTGAAGTTTTTTAACTTCAACAATCAATTGTTCATTGTGAGCTCTATATCTTTGAATCCTTTCAATACAATTAGTTGAACAAAGATTAGAATATACCTCTTCTGTTTTAGCTTTCTTCTCTGTCTTTTCATGGACCACATTTACCATGAAGGCTTTTTGGTTGATCTTTACTGCGCCAGTTGCTGGAGTATTCTCAACAGCCTTTTCTTGATCATTACATGCACTAACTGGAGAAATAATAATAGCTTTTTCTTCAACATCATAAACAGCAGCTGGAGTAATCTTAACAGCTTTTTCTTGAACATCATAAACAGTAGCTGGAGTAATCTCAACAGCTTTTTCTTGAACATCACAAACAGTAGCTGGAGTAATCTCAACAGATTTTTCTTGAACAGATTCAATTATCACATCAACTCTCTCAACAACTTTTTCTTTCACTTTCGTATCTTCATATTCTTGTTCCTCAGCAAACACTCCACTCAACATATCTTTGGACACAAATTCTGTGAACAAATTATCTTCAGCAATCTCTTCTTCACTCTGGATTTCTGCTAAAAGAGCAGTGGACATCTTGATATCCAAAGCTTCCATCTGTTCTGACCAATCATAATCCTCATTCATTTGAGACACAAGAGCTTTGGTCTTGGATGTACTAGCTTGATCTTGCTTTGTCTCTACCTCCACTGTAACCATCCTTTTACCTTGATTGCTTTGATTGTTTCTAGCTTCAGTACATTCTCTGGCAAAATGACCAGGTTTATCACAATTATAACATCTTAGATTTGATTTGCCAAAACCTATCTTGCTTAAATTATTCAACCCAAAAACCTTTCTTCCAGTTCTTCTAGCAAAATTCTTAGCTCTGTAAACCACCATAGCCATCAGATATTTAATGTCATTTTCTTCAACATCATCCGGGTTGACTTGTTGTAAATCATCAACCAGGACATTTGGTGGACTAATTCTTCCTGCTGAGAAGGCTTCATAGCTGTTCATGAAAGAAGTGAAAAGAGCCAGATGCTCTTCAGCTATTTGAATGGTTTGTTTGGTTGGTTGAGAATTCATAATAAAAGCTTGTTGGATTGGTTGAGTGTTTTGGGTTGATGAGTAAGTTTGATTGTAAGGTTGTGGTTGTGGTTGGACATAAGGATTTTGATGAATGATTGGATAATGAGATAATGATTGAGGTGAGGCTTGATCTTTCACACTGGATTGTGCAGATGTAGATGGCTGTTGTAACTGACATAGCTGTGAGTAGCTAACATAGTAATTTGGGTTACTTTCCATCTTTGCATACATTGCTGTTGCCTCTGCACCCATGGTGTTGATGTAATTAGCAGCCCTTTGCTTATCATCCATGTCATAAGATTTGATTGTAGAAATAAGATCACTTAAAGACAAGGTAAACAGATCCTTTGTCTTTTTGATGGTTGTGCAGTTTTTGTTCCAGCTGTAAGGTAGAGAATTAAGAAGCTTTTTGTTCATAGCTATGTTCTCTAATGTTATCCCTGCACTTTTCATTTTTGAATTCAATTTCACAAATCTAGACATTTGAGCCTCTAAAGTTTCACCAAGAATATGATTGAACATATTGAATTCTTGATTGAGCATATCCTTCCTGCTCTCTCTCATATCCTTATTTCCCATGATCTGTTCCTCCAAAGCATCCCATAAATCTTTTGCCTTTGTATAATCCTTAAACTTTTGAGCAATCTCAGTTGTGAGTGCATAGTGATTGCTGTATAAGCTTTGTCATCAAGCTCCATTCTTTTAAGATCATCTTCATCCCAGAGATGTTCAGGTTTAGTAATCCATTCCTCTTTCTCATTCTT
Source organism: Flaveria robusta (assembly GCA_025506415.1). NCBI lineage: Eukaryota > Viridiplantae > Streptophyta > Magnoliopsida > Asterales > Asteraceae > Flaveria > Flaveria robusta. The sequence goes on along the minus strand of CM046476.1, from coordinate 9,801,829 downwards.
ATACAAAGGAATGTATGGACCTTGTTTGATAGATCGCATCATCCGGGGTTCAGTGTAAACAACATGATTCAGAAAACGATACGCCCAATCTGGATAATCTTCTTCGTTCAAAAGACGTGGAGGCTTTGTGCTTGTGCCTATCTCATTATCGAGATTCAGAGTAGCTGTGATATTCTTCAGATTTGCCATAGTAAATTCTTCAAACAAACTTTGAATTTAGAAAAAAATCAAAGTTCTCGCGCGAGTCTTCAGAAACTTTTCGCGCGGAAAGTTCAACCACAATAACTGAGCAAAATGTTCAAACTTTTCGCCTGTAACAAACTTTGTAACTGTCTCATGCGAGAAATCAAGTTTTCGCGCGAAATAAGGGTTTTCGCACAAAAAACAGAAGTTTTCGCCTGAATCAAATTTACCAAATCGGAACTTTTCACCTTCAATTTTAGTCCAAATTGATTAGATTTTGATTAATCAATTGTTTAATTAGTGAATTAAGTTCAAATTTAAACCTAATTGTCCCTAATTGATTCAATTACTCAAGTTTAAGCTCAAAAACATCATCAAACGTCCAATCTTCGAACTTATACTTTTCATCATCTTCAAAATTGATCAAAATTTGACTGAAACAACTTATATCTTCAAGAATGAAGCAAATTGATGATCACGAACTCTTCAAATTAGATCATTCCAACCTCAATTCAATCGATCTAGAGCATACAAGCTCTGATACCAATTGTAAGGACCGTCACACTAATCAGATCGATCTCGTAATTGTGAATGCGGAATGTAAACAATTACGGATTGAGAAGTAGAAGAATAGAAATTAAGAACACAATGTAAATAACTTCTCTTTAATTGCTCTCTGAATATGAATGATTACACAGAAGATACAAATTCTGAAAATGAACAAAAGCTAGCTAAATACAAAGCAAACTCCGTATTTATACTAAACTAAAATGTTCTCGCGCGAGATCAACTTCTCACGCGAGAAGCTAGTTCTCACGCGACAAGTAAGTTGTCGCGTGGCTTATTTTTACTTTTCGCTTGATCTTCAACTTGATTTGATTTCTCGAGACTCTAGGTTCAACTCCTACATATATCATATTATTAATACATTATTTAATAATAAGAGGTTATTTAATTCACTACATTATACATTATATTATTAATAATACTTTAAATTAACATTTAAGTTTATTAATAAATATTATCTTATTTGAAAAATTAACTATAAAATTAATAAAAACTTTTATAATTAAATTAAATAATAATAATTAAATTTATAAATACGTATTATCTTATTTGAAAACTTAACTATATAATTACTAAATACTTTTATAATAATGATGATAATTGTAATCTATATTTATATTATCTAGGGAAAGTTTACGGTACAAAGTGCTGTTTTCGTGCGAAGGGTACGAAGCAACAAGGATCATTGATCTAAAAGATTAACGGTTCAGATTTAAGATAAAATATTCATGCAATGAATGTTACTGGAGGGGTAGAATTGGTAATAGTCTACAATTGTTGACTTTTTTTTTAACTTCTTTTTTTAAACACATATAACTCTTTCGTATGACATTATTTTTTTTAAAATACAACATAAAAACAAGCATTTTATCCTTTTTAATATAAGTATAGTATTGCGATACTTTTTTTAAAGAAACAACATTTTTTAAGAAAACGTCTATGTGCTGTGCGTATAACCTGTTTGATTATTCACTGCGTAATTATCAACTAACTTGCGTAATTATCATATAACTTGCGTAATTATCAATATAACTTGCGTGATTATTTTTTATAACTGAGTAATTTTTTTTGCGTAATAATAGATATAACTTGCGTAATTATGAATATAACTTGTGTAATCATGTAACTTTTATGCGTAATGTAGCGCGGACGAAACTACCATTTCGCCTAAAAACACGTCTCACACTCTAGTGACTTGGTACTTTTCGTGCAAAAATTACATTTTGTATAGTAACCGGCCCTATATTATCTATACTATTATATAAAGCATTTGATGAGTACACACATAATTTTACTTAAAATTTAACACACCTAATATACCTTTTCATACATAAGGTACAAGTGTTATATTCAATAGTTTTTAATTTGCCTATATTTAATAAATTTCTCTCAATTAATTATATTATTTAATATATATTTATTTTAAGTATTATCTTATTTATAATATTTTAAATTAATATTAAAATATATACATTTATTATTTATATTTTTATAACTTAATGCTGTTTGATTTCAGTATTATTGTATTTAAACACTTACGTATATAAGCACTACATATTTAAATAGTTATAATAATAATACCCAAATATATCAACGTTTAAGATAGGTCGGAAAATAAGCTCGATAACACGCGTCGCATCACTATATATAACAAATACAAAAGCTTATGAGTAGTGAAGGTGTGAGTTTTATTAATGTTATCATAATAATTTTGTTTTTCTTCAAACTAATAAAAAAGATACTTATATTATTTTAATTTTACATTTAAATATTTAAGAATTTTTTAAAACTAACCACAAAACTTTCTCTTATTTTGTGTTTTTTTAATTAATAACTACTCATTTTGTCTTTTTTTTAATTATATATTTAAGCCGTTGAGTTATATAAAATTTACATTTAATCACCTAAATATTTTTAAGTTTTATAATTAAGCGTTCGAGTTATGTCTAATTTTGTTTTAATCAATTTACAATAGAGATCGTAAATAATAGTAAAGTCAACATTTACGTATTCGTTATTTTTTATCCGTTTGATGTACTTATTTTTTATAGTATTTTTTATTACACTTTTATAGCAGCGTCTCGCACGTAATATTTTTTTGAGTGGTTGGTACTAACGTACAAATTATCAGAATTAAATCTTTTAACTTTTATAATCCTCTCTACATAGCGCCGGTTACACTCACTAGTACTTGTGTAATTGAAAACCTGTTTGTGTTAATTAATCAGATTATATATATTAAATGCTTCCGCTTAACTTATGGTACTATAAATTTCTGTTTTTAGTAACTTAAATTGGTTAAAATTTACAATCGATATCCAATAGTGGTATCAAAGCCACTTTTATGCACGCTTGCACATTATATTGATGATCTTGTGTTTTATTGTTCAAAGGTTTTGATTTTGACAAAAAGATTTTAAATCTGGATTAAAAGTTTTAATATATAGTAACTTTAATTGTTAAAGATTAAAACTTTTTTTCAAAGTTTTTATATTTTTGTGTTTTAGATTAAATGTGAGTCGAATCAAGCACTAGTTACACGTGGTTGTATGTTTTGGTTGTATATTTGGTATTTTATCATTGCTAAATTGTTTTATGTGTTTTGGAAGCCAATGTAATAGATAAGTTTATTTTATTATTTCTAATAGTTGTTTATTGTAAATATTATAAACTGGAAGACGATGATTTGAAGGCCATAAGACGAGGACACGTGCGGGAGTCAAGATAAAGATCTTGAACTAGTGGGAAAATACAAGCCTGGATTTGACCCAAGAATAGTTCGAGTTCGTTTGTTGGCTCAAAGAAAATTATACAATATATACTTCATGTTCGTTTTTTGTGTTTTAATGTATTAACTAGGAGTGTATCCATCACGCGTTGCGCAAGGAACTCTACGGGTCTATTCTTAAAATGCAGATAAAAATACAAACCTTAATGATTATAACTTCGATGCAAACAACAAAAACACAATTGACACAGTTGCTATGTAAAGAAAATTAAATGAACTAAAAAAATCTACAATATTCAGATAACCAAGCGTCCGCTACGTTAGGTGTGTGGATTGGCCAAGTTACATAATAATTTTTCCTATTTAGTCCTCCTTTAACGTTCTAATAATAATTCTCATAGAAAACTTAATGTGTGATAAAGTAAATATAATATGCACATGAATCTTATGCTTAAGATAGATCAATGTTTCCTTCCTCTCCATTGTCTCTTTCCTCATGTTGCTATCAGAGAAAGTGAACACAATCATTAGCAATGTAAAAATTATATGGGGCATGGCAAAAATACAACTTTGAAAAAAAATTAATATAATGCATGACATTATCATTTATTTTCTTATTTATTTTTGGTTAAAAAGTTTGACATATAAAACTTAGTAAACAAATGGGTGAGGCACCATACTAAACTGACCTAAACTAAAAAACTTAGTTCATTTCAATGTGAATTTGTGTCAAAACCGCAATGTGCCGGGTTGTAGGACCACACAAAAGTTACCTTATACATCACACAATAACTCTTAAAACAAAATAAACAAAAAAAAAGAAGAAAAAAAAAAAAGAAACAACCTATATTCGAGATAAATGTGGAACCAAAAATCATGAGAGGTAGTTACAAAGCATTAAAAAGAGTAAACCAAAAATTCAAGCAAGGCTATTAAACGTTAGATAACTATCCTAAATCATAAGGATGGTGTTGGACGATTGCAACTAATAAAGGAACAAAGATGATTATGGTCGTCTGATTATTACTTTCAATTGCTACATAAAATCAGAAAAAGTCCTTGATTGCTACCGGTATTGTAGGTGAAGTGATGGTTTGTTCTAAAAAATTTGCACATAATTCAACCTAAAAATCAACTTGAAAAAGCCCGAACTTTAATTTCCTGTTTACCGCCATTTGAAAATGCCTTTGATCTACAAAACAAAGGGAATAGCTCCTAATATGTACTAATTTTCAAACAGACAAAACCACAAATACTCGGCGTGCAAACTATCCATTAATAAATCACAACTCAAAATCATAGACTACAACATTGAAATGCCTAATAATTCTTATGTAAAAATTCTAGTTAATAAGACGAATCCAATCAATGTTCATGAAGGTGCTTCGTTGGTTTAAAGCAGCAGTGTGAAATGTACAGTACATTTTTAACACAAAACTGTTAACAACCAACTTTATGTGTAGACTAGTCAAAGGGTCATAAACGTTGTATATAAAAAGGGATTCAGAATACATTTATTAAGTTATAGCCAATAACACAAAGAACTACATAATTGATGGGTTCAAAAGATATTTGTTAACCTTCCATCAACAACATAACCATTTATATAATGAAGAATACCACGAACAGCTACATAACTACTGGGTTTAATTGTTCAAAATACATTTGTTAACCTGCATTCAAGAGCACGTCAAGAACATGGACATTTACATAATTGAGGGGAGTTGATCCACTATTTCATATAGATGTATACATGTGTATATCTACCTAAAACCTATCTTGCAATTTGTTGTTTTTCAGTGTGTGTAGTTATGATTAACAATATATTAGGACTGTTTAGATGAACAATCCAAAACACCCTCTTCGACTAATTAACGCATTTGAGATAAAATCATATTACACATCTGTTGGTCTCAACAAAGTGCATTAAAAGGATAATGCTTGCCATAATCAAACATAATGTGTTCTAACATTCAAACAATCATTAACTAACACATTAGCATCATTAACATTCATAACATACACAAATGTTGCTTAAATTTCTTTTTCAGGTTTGTAGATAAAAGAAATTTTGCTAAGTGTCAGCAGCGGATGAAGACATGCCCACAGCGGATGACTAAGAAGCTGCAGTGGATGAAGAAAAGCTCCAAGTGTCTACAGCGGATGAACAAGCATACACAGCGGATGAACAAATGTCCACACCTGATGAGCAACTCCACAGCGGATGTTCAATCCACAACGGATGAACATTCCACAGCGGATGACCATCAAGACAAACATACAAAGGGTTCACAGCGGACAACATCCAAGACACAGCGGACAACTTATTCCTCTCCACAGCGGATGGCTTAGACTCCACAGCGGATAGTCTATCATCCACAACGGACGACTTATAGACTTAGGATTAATTATGTAATTTTCGTTTACATAAGGGTATCTTAGTAATTGTACATAGCTTTTGTATAGGCTATAAATAGCATGATACTCTAATTCTTTGTAAACTTTTGAACAATCAATACAAACAAGCAGTTATAATCATCCAAGCATTCAATCACTAGCAATCACACAATCATACACATTCATACACTGATATCATAGCATTAATCATGGGTTTCCGCACCATGTTTATTGTTTGTTGAATAGAGAGATTAGAAAAGATCCTTGGAGAAATCATTAAACAACCTTCCAACCTTCTTGTTGTTGGTTCTTGTTGTTGTTGGTTGTTTTTCTTTGATTTCATCAACATCCAAAATCAACCATTAATTAGTAAACGGGTCAAAACTATGGTTAGTACTAAATCCAAATGGAAAACTAACCGTGCCAAAGAACTCATTCCACTCATAACATTTTATCCCCATGGAATTTGCCTTATTTTGTTCCTCTTCTTTCATTGATGTAAATCAAATGGTCATTGAAACCATTTAGGAAATTTAAGTTTAGATTAATCATTTTTTGGTTATATTCAATTGCAATTGTTTATATTATAAGTTTGAACTATTATATAAATTTGTTTACATCTTTCATGAATAGTTGTGTATATGTATCCTCTAGATTCTAAAGCCACAAAATTAAAGCAATATTATGATTGTTATGAAGAAAGTTAGAAACTTTAGTGCTTATTTAAGATACTTCTTTAATTTTTCTATATTTTCTCTTGGACAAAAACAAAATTAACTTCAGCAAGGTCTAATATAATGTTAACCGCTCCTAATCCTATTTAGGTATAATGTATAAAAAATTAACAGATCAAATAACTAAAGGGGTTTTCTTAAGCTGCCAGGCTAATACCTTAGAAACCATGTGATGACACAAAATCTTGATGTAAATAAGAACTATAGGTCAAATCATAAGAAGATTTAGGTTCATAATGATTTAAAGATATAAAGGATATATAAAAAATTAAACCTAATGCGACTTAATAATAGGATGTTAGAATCAGCTTATTAAAATCATGAACAATTTACTATAAGATAATAATATCTTTGATCACAATCATCATTTGTGCACCATTAAAGAGAAAAATGTCAATGTTTGAGTAACCTATAATAGTATTTCCACCACCAAAAAAATGTTCTCATGACAATTGAACTTGTGTAAAATACCCAAACCATTAACAAAACTTGTCATCAAAATTAAACTTGCGTAGGGATACCCAAATATCTATGAACTATAACTATTAAAACAATCGAAGAGTTCCCTCTAACTTCAAACCTATTGATTTGAAGGGTACCTGTGATTCGGCGAAGGGGGAACTACAAAAACGAAATTCGATCTATGATTTGCATGTTAATCACAGAACAACATAGGCAATGAATGACAAAAGCGAATTAGGGATCGGAATTCTAACACCGCTGTTCGTTCGACTAAGAACCTAAAATCACATGCATGTTACTCCATCATGTGCAAAGCACTTGTAATTGTTGCTTGAAGCACCGGTTTAGGGCTATGAGATTCTCCATCTGATTTAATGACGAAGGTGCCGGCGCTGAAGAAATCGATCAACAATTTGAAACGGTAGAGAAGGTAATCCTTCGGCGTGATTCTGGAGGACTTGGTGAAGATTCCTTCATCAAGGAGTTCAACAACGCCTTCATCCTATACCTCAAACTGTATATAGGTTTATACTTTGCTGCAGTTATACCCTCATTCTCAACTTGTACCTCATGCTTTACCAATTGCAAAATACTGTTCATTACCTGTCATTTAATAATAAAGTAATGGTTGTGGAAGTTTATTTAGGAAATAATTAAAACTATAAAATATTAAAAACAAATTTTTACAACTAAAGAAAAAATAATTAAAGGATTTAATTAATAAAAGGTAATTAGATAAAAGAGTTTTATTTAAAGTAAAATATGATAAGATAAAATGTTTATTTTATAAACTAATTTAATAAAAGATTATTAGTTTAGAATTTGGTTTGTGATAACGAGCAATACAGTTTAAAAAAGGATATTTCAAACTGGATCGTGCCAAGTGATTAAAAGGAGTTTCAAACACCATCATAAACCAACATTAAAATTGTATTTTAATAAAATTGCATGACATGCCTCATGCTACAAGTCGTCCAATATGTTTTTGACTAGAACGGTAATTAAAACGTAAAAGTAATCCCAAATTAAAATCGATATTTTATGCTACCTTAAATTAGTGATATTTTCATCCAATCTATTCGAACCCCCGATGTTAGCATTTACATGCATCTGGGCATATGGTTTTGGTAGAATGTACAACTGCGATCCCTAAGTCACTTAGGCTGGTTATATAATTACAAATTAAGGGTCAATATCTAAAATCGTTTAAACTGGCATTGCTGTGGTCAACGTACCAATACTCAACAACGCTCCTCATGCGACCCCCAACCGAGAGTTATGTAGTGGACACAGTTTGTAATCGTTACCTACCTGCATAACCATGCTAATGGAAAGAGCTTTAACCATTTAGTGAGTTTAAGTGAAGCAAAATTTCATCCTAATTATATATATTTTTGTAATTGGGTCTTAAAATTAATTAGGAGGTTAAGCATGAAAAATACTAAACAAGTTTCTTTTGAAGTTCGTAGAGGTTTCACAAAATTGATCCCACTAATGTTTTCTCTCTTAAGTCTATCCATGAGAAGAACAAACTCAACAACTCTAACTTCATGGATTGGTTCAGGAACCTAAAAATTATTTTCAGGACATAAAACAAGATGTATGTTCTCAAACTTCATGAATTGGTTCATGAACCCATTACCCAGATGGGAGCTACTCATAAGAACTAGGAAAGGCATGTGGATGACTCTTTAAAAGTCTCCTATATCATGCTAGCTTCCATGATTCTTGAATTCTAGAAAAATCTAGAACCATGCTAGCATTTGACATAGTTGAGTACCCGAAGGAAATGTTCCAATAACAGGCGCATCATGAGTGGTTTGAAGTGATGAAATCACTGATTGCTACTAGAATACAAGAGGGTTCTGTAGTTAGGACTCACATGTTGAAGATTAAGGGTTATGTTGATCACTTAGCACAGTTTGAGGCCCCATTGAGGAATAAACTGGTTGACAGTTCTATTTCAATCCACGAGGTCGTCAACAAATGAGTTCATGCAGTGCTGGATTGAAACTTGTGCTGATGGACGTTATTCAAATTCAACGACCACCAAGTAAACAAAGCTACTAACACCATATTTGCTCGATGATGAATTTAACATTACTTTCGCCATATTCATTCCTAAAACCATTGGTTCTAACTAATTGGGTGGTATGCAGAATATGTATTGGTATTCAATGTAGAATACACATCATGAGACTTAAGAATACGTTTGAATATAAGAAGGGATGACTGATATTATAATCACACTTTTCAACAAATTACACGATCATATCCTCAAAAATCATGTCTGATAACCGAGTAGCGATCATTTTGATAAACCTGGTGAAGGGAAGATTGCCTTTAAATTATAGACCGTTTACCGACGCTAAAATTTTTTTTGTTACTCACGAATCACCGACTAAATCCACAAAAAAACACAAAAAATAGAAGTCCGTATTGTTTTTTGGGATTTTGGTGGATTTTGTTAGTTATCCGTCAGATTTCTTTGGTTGGTAATACTCAATATACAAGCCGTGTGATTATGTCTAGGTTGTTAGTCTCTTGCTTGCTTTATTAAAAACTTATTAACTGTTCAAAAATAAAGACAAAGTAAACATTTTTAGCATTCTTTCCATATAAATGCATACAAAAGTACCAACACATTGCTGAATCATGAGCAATATACTCATAGAGAGTTCTACACTCAACTATCTTCTCTAGGTTGTGGTAATTCTTGGAGATTACTATACTGTCTTTGTAGTGAGGGATTCATACATGTAAAGAGTGAATGCTTACGCTTTTTCCTCAACTTAGACCTAAAAAGTATAGATCTAAAAGGAACCTTTGAGCTACCGTTTGACCTGTTTACCTGGATTAGTTCTTCATCCAATTTTGATAATGTATTCCCTATATCAATCTGCAGCATTCTGACCCTTTTAGATGCCTCTCTAAGTTCGTCTAACACCTTAACATTCTCTTGCTTCATGTTAAGAACTCCTCCTTGAAATTTTGCAGCCTTATAATTATTAAGTGATGCATTCATTGATTCGATTTCTGTAACAACATTAGTCAAGTCTGATAATTCATTTTGAATATCAGAAAGTGATGTTAACCTATGCTGCAAATCATCCTCTAATATGCCACTCTTTTCCAACCATAGAATGACTTCTGTTTGTATGTCTTGCAAATGTTGATATAAAGGTCGGATATCGAAAGCATAAGGAGGATGATGATGATGGTGTCGTAGTTTGCCGCTACCATGTTCATGCTTCTTTTCTTTCACTTGTTTTATCTCTTGTACTAAATCATGGAATGAATCTTGAAACCTGTTGATTTGATGATATAAGTTACTAAACCTTAACCATAGTTCTAAGTTTTCCTTACCTAGATCCTTGATTTCTGTTCGAATCTCCTCTTCAATCTCTAGATTTTCATGGGTCACATCTACACTATCACCATGATCTTTTGTTCTTTGTGTTTTTTTATCAACATAATTTGAAGCTTCTAAATCTTTTGATTTCACTTGTTCATATTCCATGGTTTGATTAGATTCCTTTCTTTTTTGTGTTCCTTCATCAATCAACTCGCTAGCTTTCTTTAACTCATCATGTGTAGTTTCAACAAGTTGTTTTATTCTGTGTGTTCCTTCATCAATCGCGTTTGAAGCTTTCGTTAGTTCAATGTCTGTAGGATCATCTATTTCGTATTCTCTTTGTGTTTCATCAAGAATCAATTCTTGTGCTCCTTCATCAACCATATTTGAACCTTCCTTAATTAGTTCATCTTTTGTAACTGTCTCAAGTGTCCTTTCTTGATCTATTCTTTCATCAAAGTCGACACGATTTTCTATCTCTGTTTCCAACCGTTTTAGTTTATCATATAAGGATCTAATCTCAACATCTTTTGAATCATTTGAAGTTCTCAACATCTTCATTTGCACAGCATATTTGAAAGATCGTGCGCGATTCCTCTTTTCTGTTTCATTCAATTTTTGTTTTACTTCTTTGAAGTTTTTTAGTGTTGAAGTGTACTCTTCTAGTAACATTCTCTCCCAGTCCTCTATTTCGTGTGACAATATTTGGCTCCACTTGGGTTGGTCTTCTTCACCATTGCATTCAACATCTTGGTCATTTCTTACCCTACTTTTAGTAAATGGTAGATGTTCACCATCTTCACCTTCATTTTTCTCATCAGATTTGCTCACTAATACCTCTAAATCATCACTATCTGTTGCTTGATTTTCTTTTTCCTTTCCATCTTGGAAGATCACATCATCTTCTTCAGTGCCTTCATCTGATTTTGCATTTAAAAGATCCTTCGACAAATTATCAAGACTGATACTAACCTCATTGAAATTGGTTTCGAACTGCACATTTTGTAGTTTAATCTTTTTATCAAGCATCTGAACTTGCTTAAGTTCTTCCTCTAGCTTCTTAATCTTGATGTTCATGTTATTTGATTCATCAACAAAGCTATTATTTTCTTGTTCTAAGCTTTTAAGTTTCTCATGAAACTCATTGATTTCAAATCGTAATCTCATTACCAACGCAATTTGAGATGCCAAATCGGTTTCAAACGTGATCACCTTGTCAACAAGTTGTTCAATCTTATCAGCAACTTCAGATACGGTGATTTCCTTAACTGTTCCAAGATTCTCTTCTTTGGTCGTTGCCTTTATATCTTGAATTTTTTCAGATTGTTTGTGGTCAAACTCAATTGTGGTTTTTCTTTCACCAAACTCTTCTTGATAATTTCCTTCTGATATTTTAATATTTGGAGTATGATGATGTTGTTGAATCAATTCACATTTTTCTACGGACCTTTTTAACTCTTTCTCTTCTATCTCTTCTTTGTTATCCTTGATATGTTCAAGAGTTTGATCCAAGTTCTTCAAGTTTGTATTATTATTATTATCGTGGGTGATTAGAGCTTGAAATTTTTTTCTAATATCATCAACCCTATGGTGTTCCAAAACCGCTTTTGTTTTAAAGCGATTTTGCTTACTCCTTAACTTATCAACTCTTTCTTTGCACATATTTAATGCATAAGATGACATTAGAGTTTTAGCATCTTGATCATCCATCGCGTCGAGAACAGCAAATTCATGTTGCAAATTGCTAATTCTAGCATGCATCTCATTGATGTTGTTTTCGATTTCCCAATACTTGGAAAGCGCATTTTCGTATGAACTCTTTACAAACTCTTTTTCCGTTTGGAACCCTAATATATCCTTTTGAAGCTTATCAATTTCACCAAGAGCTTGATCTTTACTCAATCCGGAACTCTTGGAATCCCTAGGAGCATCTTCATCAACAACTATTTTCATTAGTCCTCTTTTCAACATCATCTTTGTAGGCACTTTGGACTTCTTGATCATGGCTTGAACTACACTTTCCATTTTTGGAAGGTGGTTTTGTTTAGGTGGCAATGACATTGGTGGCAATGGCACATTTGAATTTATAAGAACCATGTTCTCATGATATTCATCACCATTAGATGTGAAATCTTCATATTCCTCTTCATCAAATGACATTTGTACCCTTTCGGGAAAGACCATAGCAATGATTCGATTAGCATTTTGTAGATCCTTTGATAAATGGTCATATCTTTCTGCTAATGCGCGATATCCTCGAAAAGTGTCTTCCACAAAGTTTACAAGCTCAGGCCTTTTGCTGTAGTATTGTTCGGCCCTAACCCTAAATGAGTCTCCATCCTCGGTGATAATTTTGAGTATGTATTCTACCTTTTCCTCCATATCTGTGAATGAACATAAAAAATATTAAAGACCATTTTTATCCGTGATAAATATTTTCATTTTATCATGTTATTGAAGTCTATCATCTTCTATATTGATTGTTATGGATTATAAGTATACCAATCATAGATCTAACATTTTGGTCACAAGATAATGAATATCATATTAGCCCGTGTGGATATGGTTGTCATTATATCGAAAGAGAACATTATAATGTAACGTACCTAGGAGATTCTGCTCTAGCCATTTTGATTGTTTGGTCCTGATGTGGCTAGCCCACCACCATGAATATGCATTTTTAGCTGCTCTTGACAACATCGCGTATCGTTTTTCTTCAATTAATCTCCCACATGAACACCACGGTCTCTTCGTAGGCCAAGCCTATAGTATTTATGATACTTTTATATCATTGGTATTACCTTTAAAAATTTAGAAAAAGTTTAGGTATCATATGGAGGTGTTGAAATGGTTGATCTCTGGTCAAATTGTTGGATTCTTAGAGTTTCGTATAAGATGACATTTTTACATGGTTTAGATATAAATGCTTGATCTATGATGAGATATTAAAGGATGGAATAGTAAGTTTGAACCAGCATAAAGGTAGGAAACAATCAAATAATCTGTTTTCCATTTGGCATTTTATGAGCACAACATTTAATTTTAAAACAAACGAGTTTCAATTCATTGATAGTTAACACCATAATTCAATTTATGGTTATTGGATTTTAATATTATTAACTTTAATTTATTGATCGAGATTTATATGAACTCAAAAAAATATTTACAGACATTCCCAACTTTCAGATTATGTTTTAGAACCATTCCTTACTAACTAAAAGTTAATCCCGCTAGTTTCTTTTCATGATGTGTACTGCTTATGTGGCCAAAACACTAATCATAAAGTTGAAATATAACATTAGGTTCGTCAAGCTAAAAGTTTTGCACTCTGAAACCTGTCAATATCCATCACATGATCTGAACCACTTAACTCGTTGGAGGTACATTTCAAGTGATGATGGAGGCTAGACACTGAAAAACAGACATGATGGAGGGTAGGCAACGTCAAAATTGTAAATAAGCTCGAAGTTCTAAATAGTCACAAATTTGGTCACATATTATAAAAAAAACTAACGGGTGTTAACTTTCAGTTAGTAAGAGATTTTTGAAGTGTAAACATTTATTGAGTTGGTAATTAATCTTAGCCAATCAAATTATTAATATTCAATAACCCTTCAATTTAATACAATTAAATAATCATTCTTTTCAAAACCGGATTGAACATCAAACTTGTTGTCTTGCTAGTCCACTCAAATTTGTGAACGGGATAAAATATATTTGTTTAAAATTTTATAATATAGAAAATTAGGAACCTACTATAAAAGTAACAATTAAAATAATATTATTATGGATATTATAAACTAAAATTAAAACATTTATAAAAGAAAATATAGATAAGAAACTACAAATAAAATCTTAAATTGTCGGTTATAAAAGAAAATGTCAGTTTTTTAGTGATAGATTGAAAGAAAAGATGCCTTCAAGACCTTTCAAGGATTGCTCAGACATCCCAGGCTTATCCCCTATAAAAGCCAATTTAATTATCCCAGGCTTATCTCCAAACCGGCCTCAGTGTCTAAGGTGGTGGAAGAGGTGATTTTTAACTCATATTCATGTGTTAAAATTAGAGGTAAAGTGAATGGTATGGAGTGGAACAAATGATGTAATTTTGATTTCTCTTGAGTTGATGTAAAACAAATTGTATGACCTTAGCTTCTTGCTAACGTCTATTGTTTGTTCTATTAATAAAATTGTTGTTCCAAAAAAAAAAATTACTCAGCTGTTTACAATGGAGGAAATAAAACTTGCCATGTGGGATTGCGGTCGGGATAAGGCCCCGGGGCCTGATGATTCTAATTTTGCTTTCATCCAACATTTTTGGGAGTATCTTAAACAAGACTTTTTTTGACATTCTTCAAGGTTTCTTCCCTGATGGGAAAATTAGTAAGCAATGCTCCTCATCCTTCATCACCTTAATCCCCAAATATGAAGATCCATCCTCTTATGATGAATACCGCCCCATTTCCTAATCGGTTGCATTTCTAAACTTATTTCCAAAGTCCTTGCAAATCGCCTTAAAAGCATTCTTGTCTCCATAATTCTTGATGCTCAAACTACCTAAACGAAACATTCTTGACGGGCCCTTAGTGGTAAATAAGATTATCTTATGCCTTAAAAGATCAAAGTCTCCTGGTTTGATCTTTAAAATTAATTTGAACAAAGCCTTTGATTCCATTTCGTGGGAGTATATTGACTTTATTCTTGGGCATAAGAATTTTCCTCATCGTTGGAGATTATGGACAATGGGTATTCTCAAGTCCACGAAGGTTTCCATGCTGATAAATAGGTCCCCTTCCATAGTGGTCACATGTACTAGTGAAGTTAGGCAAGGCTGTCCATTATCTCTCTTTCTTTTTCTTATTAGAATGGAGGGTTTAATTAAAGCATGTCCATTGGGCATTTGCAAAGGTATGCCAAACAATGGACCCCTCATTTCTCAATTTTTGTTTGCAGATAATGTAATAGTACTTGGGGAGTGGTCACTATGTAATCTAAAAATCGTTATCAAAACTTTAAGATTTTTCTACCTCGTCTTGGGTTTAGAAATTAATCAAAAGAAATTTTGTTTATTGGGTGTAAATGCACAGGAAGATGAATGCTTCATGTTCATTTCTATTGCACATTGTAAAATTTGTTATCTCTCGTTTACTTATTTAGGCCTCTCTGTTGGGGCCAATATGAACCTGGCTAAGAATTGGCGCTCGATTAAAGAAACATTTGAAAATCATCTCTCGTCTTGGAAGGCAAAGCACCTTAACATCGCAGGTTGTCTTGTTATTGTTTAAGCGGTTCTAGGTAGCCTCCCATTATACTTTTTTCACTATTTACAACCCCAATCAAAGTTATCAACAAACTCGAAGACATACAAAGGAGGTTTTTCTAGGGAGGAGACGAAAGTAACTTTAAAATCCTTTTGGTTAAATGGGAAGAGGTGTGTGAAAAAAATGCCAATGGTGGACTAAGCATTGGGTCTCTTAAAGACATGAACATTAGTCTTTGTCCAAGTGGTGGTGGCGTTTTAAATCTGAAAGTTCTCCTCTTTGGAAGATGACTGTTTCAAACATTCATGCATGTAGAACTCAATCATTTATCCAAAAAAGAAACACAATGGTAGGAACTTGAATCAATATTAAAAACATTGGTCCTATCTTAACTCAACGGAACATCATTCTAGATCAACTAATCACTTGTTCAAATGGGTGCTGGACTTGGAATGGGGATAGCTTGGGCATTTTTCTATTCAATTAGTTCGTGATCTTATCACCAAAAACCAAGTAATGCCATCTTCCTTTATCTTTGAATGGTGTTCTTGGGTTCCGGCTAAAGCAAATATACTTGCATGGAGATCAGAATTGAATAAAATTGCAATAAAAGTCATGCTAATTAGAAGGAATGTCAAACTAGACTCGGACATGTGTCCACTTTGTACCCAACTTTCTGAAACAACCTAGCACCTATTCATTTCTTGCTATTACGCCACGATGGTCTCGGCATTCATTTTGACATGGTGCAAAATCCTACCTATATGCTTTCTCCATCAGAGACCTTCTAAAAGCTCACAAAGTTGCAACCAAATCCACAAAAGATGTTGTATTCTCGGTGATCATCACTTCACTATGGTGTATTTGGAAAATGAAATTTGGGTGGTATTTCGGAATCAAGCTCCAGCGTTGGAAAGACTTATTATGGACATTAAAACAAATGGTTTTCTTTGGATGAATCATAGACTCTTATGTTCACTTGACTCCCCTAATAGCTGTTTTGAAGTGTTGGTTCATCATTTGTTGTTGTGTATCATTTTTGCTTTCAAGCTACTTGCTTGTGAGGCTTTTAATGGAGTTTTTCTTTTCCAAAATCATAAATTGATTAAGTAATAGTAGATGAAACTTTCATCTACTTTACGACAACTTCACATCTTCCAAACCCCAATTGTATTTACTTCAGTAAATTATTTTATTTTTATGTAAAACCTTTTATTTCACTTCATGCGAAATGGGGAACAGTCGCTTCATAATTTTACTTCACATTCTCTTTATTTTACTTTAGAAACGCTAATTTTCAAAGGAGAAATCATTGATCAGGTCGCGCACAACACCACTAGTGTAGCGATCACTTCTTTTAAATTACTACTAGCCGCACCTAAGAAAAATTGTGAAAGAACTAGAAAGTCAAAGCAATGAATAATAGTAGAAGTAAGGATTGAAGGCTATCACATTCAAGATCAAATGTTATTGGCTCTCGGAAAGGCTAGATCAATGTCATCAAGCCGATACAAATGTCGTCAGGCCAATCCAAATATTTGACTAGTTTTCCAGTTTGGTTAGTCATTTGCTTCGAGCTGGCCAATTTTGTCTTTGCGTAAACCAATCATGCTAAACTGGACCCCTCACCTTATCAATTCTTGGTTGGACTGGCAAGTCTGATCCAATTGTAAAAACCATCTAGATAGCTAGAACCAAATGAATCATTTTTATGGGTCATATCAAATTAATTTTACCGTTGAGATTTATTTTTTGTATATGCCTTTGTCATTTCATTAGTTTTGTGACAAATTTAGCGAGTTTAACATTATGTGTTTTTGAACAAACCAACAAACAAAATACCCACTAGAATCTCACACAAATAGTAGGGTCAATCTGGGGAGGGGGAAACGAGGGTAACCTTCTCTTTACATGAAGGATAGAGAGGTTGCACCCACGGAGACTCTCGTCTAATAATAGCCTCTTTTATATGAAATAATACATGCAACATATACGAAAACAATTAATATATCAAATTACTAGTGGAAGAAAACATATGCTGAAAGACTGAAAAATTCCTATGGGTAATGCAACTAAACTAAGGATAACTGAAGTACAACCATCAAAGCTAATGGTGCACCTAAGACTCTAAAACTTATTCCTATATGTTGTTCTTTTAAAAATACATTCTACGAGTAATTTGCGCACTCTACAACTAAAGGCTCACCATTAAACCTTACCACAAAAGGGTATCACCATTAAGGGGGCGTGCATGGTGCGGTTCAGTTAGTTTTTAGCCATGAAAGATATTTTCAATTAAGACATTTTGAAATATGAAAAGTTTCTGTTAAATTGATTTCGATTAATAATGGTCATTTTGTTCGGGTTGGTCGGTTAACCGCAAATGAAAGAATATTGTAACCGAATATAAAAGTTTGAAATTTTTTAGTATTAGATAAAAAAAATAAGAACAAATAGCTACTATAAGAAATAGACTAATTGTTATTCTCTTTTATTAAAAATATAATAGGCGTGAATGTTTGTATAGGCATCACTTTAATAAAATCAATATCACATAAAAATAAATCTTCTAAGCTACAATATGGGATTGAAGAAATATGAATCCAACTTCCTTTTGTTCAGATTAAATACTACTACCAACACCTAATTCCAAGATTTTCATTTTATTAAGATCACCTGAATCATTTGTATGTTTTTGTTCTATCTTATGGTCATACATAATTTACCAATAATTTTTTACCAATAAGTTTTTCAGTTGAGGAAATTATTTGCATAGTAGAGATGTATGGGCATAACGATTGAGCTACAGAGATAGCAGAAAATATTGGTCGTATGGTGAAGGAGAAGCTTGATACCCAATACTGGTCATGTCTTTTATCTCTCACTGTGAATCAAACATCTCTTGAAATTTCGTTGATGATAATTGAAATTTCTCAAGTTTAACCTTAGTAGGTGAGTTTAGTTTTTGCTTTGGTCAAAACTAAGTTAGATTCTCTATCTGAGCTTGAAAATTAAATTTCTCACCATGCAACTTTTCAATATCAATTATTTGTGACTTGATTTTCTCTTCATAACCTTTTAACTCATGTTTTACCATTTCAATTTTCATCTTTTCATCTCTTACCATGTTAGATAGTTTGTGATTATTCATAGCCTTGCATTTCATCAATATAGTTTTGGCTACAAAGATTAAGTTATACCTCAACTGGCATTGGTGTTGGAATATCATTGATATGAGCCATCAAAGCATGATTCTAATAGCTTGGTTTCACCTCCTCTACATATAAACTCCAATCGCATGCCCCATCTTGTCTAATCACAAGAATACTAGAATTATTGTGTAGAGTTGCTTGAACTTGATGAGTAATCTGTGGTTGATGTTGTTGTTGAGATTGATATCACGAATTCATAGAATGACGAGCATGATAACCACCTTGCTGAGATTGCTGATGATTGCCTTGACTTGATGAGATTCAACAAGAGTTTTTGGAGAACCTGATGTTGTTTCTTTGTGCATTAAATTTTCTTGGTGTTCTCACTCAGAGTCATTTTCATCCCTTTTTTGAAGAACTTTTTGGCTTTTGTTGCAATCATAGTCATTTGCCCTTGCAAATTCATCTCTTCAACATCATTTAGATCCATTTCTTCCAAATCTTTTTGGATCAGATGAGCGGATGTCAATCTACCTCCTAGATAAGCTTCAAACCTTGAAAAAAAGGCATTCTTAGTTGCCTTTTTGCTCTTCATTGATAATTTATGGTTGAGGTTGATAATAGGATTTATTTAATAAAGCTTAAGACTTGGAATTTTTTTATGTAAGGAGTTGATACATATGCATATACTTTTGAAGTTTCTGGAGGAGTCATGAAATCTTTAACTTTATATTCTGTGATGAAAACATTCTTTATAGAGTAAGTTTTAGTAGGAAACTTGTTTTCTTCAGTAACTTGAGATCCACCCAGATTTCTAGACTTCTCATCCAATTCCAGTGCCTCAATCTTGGCAACCATTATGTCCAAACTAGTAGTGTCATGATCTTTATCAATGTGACACTATGTTTCCAAGCCTTAGGCTAGGAATGAAACATCTTCTTTTTGACCTTTTTTGCCTTCTAAGTAACTCTCATCATTGATCAACATAACAAACCCGTGTAGTTGTTTTAAAATGGACTCTCCTTAGAGATGGTGAAAGGTTTCATACTGATTCACAAGCTTGTCTTCGTTAATTTCTGTCACCTCAACACCACCTTCACATATTATATGTAAGGCATCCCATACGCCTTTTGCAGTGCTATACTTATCCAATATTTTGAGCACATCCATCTTCAAAGCCGTGGTGATATAAAAATATGCCTTCATATCAATGTTAGTCTTCTTGATGCCATCTAATTCAAGATCCAAATCTTCAACATGAATCCTTATATTTTTGTACTGATCAACATTCAATGCAGTGGAAATGTAAGAACTATTACATATGGAAATCTAGTAATCAGGATTAACTAATATGATATAGTTAATGAATCTGATTTTCCATTGTTTAAAGTCTAATTTGTGTTTTAAAATCAGTGGCTTCAGACTTGCCTAATATTAAATTAGCTTAGTGAATCCATTCTAATTTCTTGATTTTAAAACTTTTTTTGATAGTTTTTAATTGATTTTAGAATTTAGGATGGTTATTTTAGTGTGATTTTTGTCCAAATAGTCAACATAACTAGTCAAAATCAGCAAGATCTTTAAACTTTTGTTCTTATGTGATTAATAGTGGTGCTTAAATAGTAATGCGATGAACACTGATACGCTGAACAATAATGCGGTAAACAGTACACTTGGTTCATAGATTCAATGCAATAAACAGTAATTTTACGTGAGATTTACTAATGCGTTGAACAATACTCAAGCACTGATACGAAGAAAAGTGTTTGATGTTATGAACAGTAAACTATGAGATGTATAGTGTTCTTCAACAAATTTTCAATTTCTTGTTCAAATCATTATCAATTTCATTCAAATTTGGTGTAAAACCCTTCGATTAAGAACCTTTAACTAATCACAGGTCATGATTCTCATAAACACTCGTATATTTGGTGTTTTTGTCAGCTAATTTCACAATACATAAATAATATTTCAATCGCATAGTGTAAATGTTCAGTCCATGATGAATTTTGAACAAAACTTGTCAGGTTTGATATATGGTTTGATTGATTACTAATAAGTGCTTAGTATAGCTTAGAACTGTAGCAAAATATGTAGATAAATTGTTATTTAGATCTAATGAGTGTTAGATCTGAAAATAACAGCTGAGGCTTTGATAAAAATTGTCTGGGTGGATTTTGAAGGATTGAATATACTAAGTTTTGCTATTGAATTATCATGGTCGAATCATAATCATCAATAAACATAAGAACAAAACATACTCATAAAATGCACTTTGTATATATTAAAATGATCAAAATACTCAAAGTAGGAAATTAGGTTGTAAAGGGTTACATCATGCGAATCCTATCATTCTATTTATAAGCCTAACATATGGCATGTACATTGACTATACTACCTTGAGACATACTATTATATTAGAAACAATACAAGCCAAAAGTATACAAAAACATAATAACCATTGATAGTCTTCATTAGCATTGACCATTGTGTTCATCCGCATTAGTTGATGCGAATGAACAAGTTCTTGTCTGCATCACTTGGAATATAACCACATTAATTTGTTCATACGTAATATTGGTTAATGCGGATGACCAATGCCTTGTCCACATTCTTTTTATTCATCATAAGCATCAAGTGTTACTCACTCACATTGAGTTAAACACTTATGCATATTCTTCATTTGCATCAACTCTAACATAATCCGCATCGTCAAACATACTTAGACCTTTTCTTCAGCCACATCAGTGATCCACATTAACATGAACAATTGTAATATTTTCAAAACAGATTAACTACCAACTATCACTTGACTTAATACACATAATCCTTTCAAGGTCCAATAAATAGTAATGAAATCATTGGTAAATTAGAACAATCAACCCAATATGGGTGATGTTAACTCATCATAAGCCTCTTTTACGTGTGAATGGACCTCCCAAGCCTTCCTGGGACCTCTAAATGATAGATTCCTAAGAGCAAACCACAAGGACTTCACCTCCCAAAAGCTCTCCTTAAAATTGCAAACAAGCTACTATTTATAAGGTTACTAGAATGGGGGGCATGGTCCCATGCCTCCCAGACACATCCCCATGTCAAGTACAACATATGTAAAAGTTGGTTGACTAGTATAAGGGACAAAGGTTGACCATGACCTCGTACTTGGTGGGGCATGACCCTGTGCCACTATAGGGCACACACCCATACCTTATGGGGCACGACACCCGTACCTCATTGGGCACAACACATGCCTCCCTAACAGTAAACATTACTTTTTTTCTCTTTGGAATTGAAGAACACGAGGGTGTGTTAAATTTAGCATCGGGTGTCTTGAGGCTGGGCATAGGTGGGGTGTGCCTTCTTGGGCACGGCTCATGCTTGATTCTAGAGCTTCGATTTCTTCAATTTCCATCTTGCAATAGCTTCTTTGGTTCATCTTAGTATGTCTAAAAATACAATTTTAAATAATTAAGTACCAAATCATCACTTTTTATAAAAGCTTGAAGATATTTGATATCCAATTCATATAATTTTTATTTGTAATTTGTAGCATATCAAGCAACCACACTTGTTATAGCTTACGACAAAAAAGCTAATTAATTTTGAATACAACTTTTAGTTTGAAGAATAAAATTATATCAAAGCGCCGATCAATTAATATAAACAACTGTGCATTGCGTTTTTTTAAAAGTTAACAAATGACGAATATTATAGAAAATCGAAGGTTTTATAGTGCAAATTTTGTTATGAGAGGGTGAAAATGAAAATAAAAATTAGAATAAAACGAAGAAAAAAATTATATCAGAGCCGATCAATAAATATAAACAACTGCGCATTACATTTTTTAAAAGTTAACAAATGATGAATATTATAAAAAACCAAAAGTTTTATGGTGCAAATCGTATTATGAGAGGGGTGCAAATTGTATTATAAAAATCCAAAGTTTTCGGATAATATAATTACTATGGGGAGCGGTCAAATGAGAACTCACTTATTTTGTTAAAACTCTAGAAATCAATGTAAGCCACATATTTTCAAGAGCAAAATGGTAAATAATAATAAAATAATTAAATTATTTATAAAACAAAAAATGACATAAAAAAATAAAATGACAAAAATGTTTCTTTTGTTTCCCTTTTTCATAAAAAAAATAAAAAATTTTGTTATAAAAAAACTCATTTTTTATGAACGTTATTTTACACATATGTAATACCTGAAAATACACATGTGTAAAACAGGATTTACACATGTGTAATGACTAATTTACACATGTGTAATGACTAATTTACACATGTGTAAATAACGGATGCACGATTTTTTTAAAAAAGTATATCAATATGGTACGCGTTGAAATGATAAAAAATACTGAACTTAATAGTGCAATTTCTTTGAAAAAATAATATCGTAAAAAAAAGTTATGAATATTTAAATAAAAGGTGGATTTGACATGTGACTTATATTGGTTACTAGAGTTCTCACAAAAAATGATAGTTATCAAGATAACCTTACCCTAATTACTATATACTATTACTAGGTTAGTACCATGTGTATTACACGGGTTGAGTATATAAAATACAAAATAATTAGTAATAAAAATTATAAATTATAAAACCATATTTGAATATAAAATATGATTATAATTGCATATCAATAGTTACTTTAAGTAAATAAACAATAATTTATTTTTCTTAAACTTTTATTTTCTAAAAAATATGGGTTTTAAATATTTTGTTTGAAGAAAAATAAATTTATTTAACAAAAATTTTGTTGCATTCTGTATTTTATAAAACTTTTGTTTTTAAAAAGTGTATTTTTAATAAAAAATAGGTTTTAATTTATTAAATTATATAGTTTTTAATTTAAAAATAGTATGAGTAATATTATTTGTATTTAATATTATTAATAATAATAAAGAGAAATAAGAAATTTAGTATGATAAAACTTATAATTGTGTCAGATTTTATTTTGGATATTTTTTGTTATGGGTAGATAGATATACAGATAAATAGATAGGTTTAAAACATATTTAGTAAACGGATTATAGCTAGTAAACTCGAACAGTTATAACACGATATTTTAATATAATATATGGTTAAAATTATATATACGTAATAGTTCCAAAAATAAAACAATTATAGTATTTTTTTAACTCTCTTATCTAAATAGTTTTATTTTTAAACATTCGTGTTAAGATTTATTTACAAATATTTATTTATAAAAGATTTATTGTTTGTAAAAATCTTATTTATTAAAAACTCGGGTTCTAAATTATTATGGTTGTTTTAATAAAATTGCTTTTAGAAAATTTCATATTTTATATAATTTTTTTAAAAGAGGATCGATTTAAAATATTTTATTTCAAAAAGGTTTAGTGTTTTAAAAAATTTCATATTATATAAAATTTTTATTTTTTATGATTTCTATGTTAATAAAAAGATGTGATTTTTTATTTCCTTAATAAAATTTAATTTTAAAAACATTGCTTGATTTTAAAAAATCTTGATGATAGAGAAAATTGTATCAATTAATAAAATTAATTTTTATTAAGTGAGGGAAACTAATTTGAGTGTTTAAATTATTATAATATCCTATTGAAGTAAAAATAAAGTAAGGATTTTTAAAATAACGACAAGTGTCAAAAAGTTGTTTTTAAAGAGTGAAAAATGGCAAAATAAACTTTGTTTTATTAGATACAATAAATAATATATTAAAAGAGGGAGAAAAGAAAAGTTAAAACAAAAAACTTAGTATCATGACATGTGACACCTTAAAATCTTAATTTGTTATATTATATATATATATATATATATATATATATATATATATATATATATCTATAGCATCTAATAAAAAATTTTTTTTTTGCCACTTGTCCTTTTTTTATCCCATTATTAGACATCCACACATCAATTTTTCCTCCAAAAGGGTATTATAGTAATATAAATACTCATACAAATTTATCTCTCTTATTAAAAATGAATGTTATTAATTGCTATATTTATCTCTTGTATCTAAATTTTTTTAAAAGCAAACTATTTTTTTAAATAGATTTTATTAAAGAAATTAGAAATCAAATCTTTTAATTAAAATCTAATAAAAAACTAAAATTTTATATAATATGAAATTTTCTAAAACACTAAACATTTTTAAATAAAATATTTTAAATCATTTTGTTTTTAAAAAGCGTTATAAACTGGTAAAATTTATTAAAAATTGTCTTATTAAAACAACCAGAATCACTACAAACAAGCGTTTTTAAAAAACAATATTTTTATAGAAAAATATCTATAAAAAATATTAAAGCAAATATTTAAAAGTGAAACTATTTAGATAAGAGAGTTAAAAATAGTATAATTATTTTATTTCTTGAACTATGACGTATATATAACTTTAATTATATTATATGTTAAAATATTATACTGTAACTTTTCATGTTTATAATTAACTATAATACGTTTAATTAATGGTTTTTAAACTATCCATCTATCTATAAGAAAACTAAGATAAGCGTAAAACAATTGTAAAGCTTATTATACTTACTTTCTTATTTCTCTATATTGTTAATAATAATATTGAATACTAATAATATTGCTCGTAGCATATTCAAATTAAAAATATATAATTTAATAATTTGAAATCATAATTTTTGATAAAACAAAATTTTAAGAAAAATACATAATTATTTATTTACTTAAACTAGCTATTTGTACGCAACTATAATTATATTTTATCTTCAAGCATTATTTTATAATGCATAAATTTTTGGTACTAATTATTTAATATTTTATTTAGTCAATCCGTGTAATACAAGGGAACTAACCTAGTATATATATATATGTATGTATATATATATATATATATATATATATGTATGTATGTATATATATGGTAGGGTTATCTTGAAAATCACACATTTAAGTCAAATGCAATTCATATGTTATTTCCATCTTTTTTTTAAATTTTCATAACTTTTTTTCACGACATTATTTTTTCAAATAAATTGCACCATTAATTTCACTATTTTTTTTATTTTTTCAACGTGTACCATATTGATATATTTTTTTTAAAACAGTCGTCCACCCGTTATTTACATTGAGTAAATTAGTCATTACACATGTGTAAATCCTGTTTTACACATGTATTTCCAGGTATTACATATGTGTAAAATGACGTTAATAAAAAAACAAGTTTTTTGATTTTTTACAAATTTTTTTTTATTTTTTTATGAAAGAGGGAAACAAAAAAAACATTTTCATCATTTTACTTTTTTTATTTTTATGTTATTTTTTATTTTATAAATTTTTTTATTATAATATCATTATTTATCATTTTGTCGTTGAAAATATGTGGCTTACATTAGTTATTAGAGTTCTCACAAAATAAGTGAGTTCTCATTTGAACTCACACACACACACACACACACACACACACACACACACACATATATATATATATATAATACTGTGCGGAACGAATGTTTACCATTATTTATTATGATAACCGTGTTAACTTAGTCAAGATCAATCAAAATTATTATTTTTTTTGGCAGAATAATATCATTACACATATAAGCGTAAAAAAGTTATAACTAGTGTAAGTTACTTACATCAGGTAAATGTAACTTGCACTAGTCGTATCTTTTTTACGCTTATAAATTTACACATATACATTAAAAACATATATTTTTATATGTATAATGATATTATTCCAACAAAAATAATAAATATCTTGATTGATCTTTAAAAGTTAACATGATTATCGTAATAAAGGATGGTTAACATTCGTTCCCTTCCCTATAGGGTTCGGAACGAATGTTAACACTACTTTATTGCTATAACCGTGTTAACTTTATCAAAATCATTATTTTTTTGGTGGAATAACATCATTACACATATATACAAATATATGTTCTTTTATGTATTTGTATAAATTTATAAGCATAAAAAAGTTAAAACTAGTGTAATTTACTTACACAAGTTAAATAGTTACACATGTGTAAGCAACTTACATTAGTCGTAACTTTTTTGCGCTTACAAATTTACACATATACATAAAAGAACATATATTTGTATATGTATAATGTTGTTATTCCAACAAAAAAATAATGATTTTGATTTATTTTCAAAAGTTAACACGGGTATCGCAATAAAGAATGATTAATATTCGTTTCCTTCCCTATATATATATATATATATATATATATATATATATAATAATAATTTCATCACATAGATATTTTGTTATTTGATAGATCAAGTATTTTATATAAACTCATTTACCACTGTAATAACTTTTATTTGTTAATATATTTGTTTAGAAAACTAATTTGTAATTGTGGTTAGTTTTTTTTGCTGTGCGCATACTAATTTTATTAATGTTGATATTGTATTCAAAATAGTGTATTTTCTTTTTACTTTTCTTTTTTTTTTGTATCTATGGAAATCGACTTACGATGACTGTTAGTTATATTTTTAAACATTATTTTTCATAGTTATGAATATATTTTGGTGCATATTTTGTAAATATTGCATGCATTTTCATTTATTTTATACAACACTTGCTTGGGTGGAATAGAATCTACTTTGGTTCGTTTTGGATGATTTTGTAGGGCTGATAAGTTCGTGAGAAGGATGAAAGATTTGGATCAGCAGAAAAATGAAGAAATGCTGGAGCTTAGAGCAATCTACACAACATAAACTTCACACAGTCGTGCGGAAGTTGATTCACAAATTTTACACGACCGTGCAAGTTCGCTCTAAGATTTAGGAATTCTTGTTTTTGATAATTATCACCAGATTTTCCTGAATAAAATTACAAAAACTAAAATCCTAAAAGGAGGGATCTGAAAATCAATGCATTATTATAAATATAATAATAGATGATGATTAAAGGAACCATCTTTGAGGCATCTTGGAGCATTTTGAAGACTTTATTTTGAAGAATCAAGTTCTACAAAGCATCTTCATTATCAAGATACTTAATTATTCTTGTTTCATTTCATAAGTTTTTATTTTATTTTAGTTTTGATTGATCTAGCTGTCATGTCCGGCTAGAAAAATTATAGTTTCAACATTAAGGTTTAATTTCTTTGATTTGGTTTGAACTTATGTGAAACATTTTTGAGATCTTTTTTCTTTAATGGTTTGTTTGTTTAATTCTTAATCTTAAACCCGGATCTACTCCGGTATATATTAGATTGTTAATAAACCTGATCAACTTATTAATTTTTCTAATAAAGTTTTTCAAATTTTAAAACCCTAATCAAGTTTTGATTTTTGATATAAGGATCAGTTAACGGTTTGAGTTTGTCTATGAATTCATTCTCGTTATAGAATCATACAATCTAGTTAAACATACCGAACGGCGTGTGTGTTTTTATAATTGATACTTCTATTGTTGCAACCCGCACACTAAGATCCAAACAACGTGAGCTTAGAGTAGCGGGTTGGCTCTAATCAACGAACTGCGCTTGATTATACATTAGATAGATGGATATCCGAATGACGTGATGTTTAGTATCGATACAAATCATTAATCTGAAAGGATCATTGCACCGTAATCATGGATGATCATAAGCCGAATCGAATCAAGAAATTACCTTAGTGTTGGAATTAGTTTCCATATTTTAATTTTTTGCACAATTTAGTTAACATTTTTAGTAATTCTTTTTCATAATAAAAAAATACAAAAAAACGTTATTTTTTGTTTTTCTAGCAGAAGCTTAACACGGCCGCGTGAAATTTTCTTTACAATTTTGATACGGCCGTGTCAGCTTGCTGGAATTTTTCTACTTTTCACAATTTACTTTTAGTTTTAGGTTTTAATTAAAACCCCCATCTTTCTTAAACCATAACCAACTATAGTAACTGTGCTTTAACGTTTTTGGGGTAAAATAGTTAACTCGTATCCCTGAGGACACGAACCCTACTTCCGCTCATACTATTCTTAGTGTGTGTGAGGGTAGGTTCACATTATAATTATTTTATTTGCTGGATTCGACACCCAACAAATTGGCGCCGTTGCCGTGGATACGACAATTCTAACCGTTTTATTCCAAGATCTTTAAGTACAGGTACACTTTTTATACACACCATGGTAGCTGAACAAACACTTAGAGAGTGGGCGACTCATGATGTCATCCAACAACCAGTTTACATCAATTACCCTGCTATGGAAAACTTCGAGATTAAATCCGAACTCATTTATTTATTGCCTTTCTTCCGAGGTCTAGATAATGAGGATCCTTACAAGTTCTTAGAGGAATTTCATGTTGTGTGTTCTGGAATAAAACCACATGATGTTACTGACGATCAAATCAAGCTTAGGGTATTCCCCTTCGCTATGCAAGACTCAACAAAAGAATGGCTTTATTACCTACCACCAGGGTCGGTAACCACTTGGAATGATCTTGCAAAATTATTCTTAGACAAGTACTTCCCGAAAGTCAAAGGTTCCATGCTACGTAAAGAGATTATCGGGATCAAACAAACAAAACATGAGGCTTTACACACTTATTGGGAAAAATTTCAAAAGTTGTGTGCTAGATGCCCACAACATGGTTTATCCGAGCAACAATTGATTCAATACTTCTGTGAAGGGCTAGCACCATTAGAGAGGCGGTTGATAAATGCTTCTTGTGGAGGAACTCTATTTGACAGCACACCAAGTCAGCTTAGAGCCTTGATCACATCAATAGCAGAAGATACAAAGCATTGGGGTCAAGAAAGAAATTGGTATGCTGACACACCACATGGGATCAAAGAAGATAGCACACCTCAAATCAGAACTAAACTTGCTGAATTAACAAAAGCAGTAATGCAACTTGCTAAAGCTAAAGGCGTGGAACTATCTTCTCAAGCTTGCGAGGTATGTTTACAAATTGGGCACCGCACAGATATGTGTCACATGTTAGGAGAGGGTAAGGAACAAGAACAAATAATGGAAAGCTATTTTAGATAAAGCTCAAGACAATACCTACATCACCAAGACAATCTGAATTAGGGAAATCCTCCCAATATAAGCTATCATCAAAGCCTTTCATAATATCAAGCACCACCTTCATTCCAAATAACATATCAGCATAATTACCAACCTTATCGACAACAACAAGCGGATAGCTCAGGAGTGCCTTTGGAAGACATTGTTGAAAGTTTAGCCACTAGCATCCAATCATTCCACAAAGATACAAAGGCTAGCATAAAAAGTTTAAAGCATCAAATGGCTCAACATGGTAGTTCGATAAGCAAGATAGAATCTCAAGATAAATTACCCGTGCAAACGAAGAATTACTCAAATCACAATGTTATTGTCATTACCTTGATAAATACTATCCAAAAAGAAGACTATAATGAAAAAATTATTGTTGAGAAAATGGATAAGGGTGAAGAAAAGAAAAAAGTGCTACAACGAGTTGAAAGTGAAGTAAACGTCACTCATCGCCCTCCATTCCCTTCACGACTACGAAGCATAAAGAGAGAAAGAGAAGATGAAGAAATCGTGAAGACATTTCCCAAGATAAAGAAGAGACTTCCTGACAATTGCAAAAATCAAGTGTTAAATAAAAGTTTTGATGATGATAAGAATGAAAAACTAACGGAAAAATTCAATCTTAAGGAGGCGTTGATGAAAGTCTTGATATTCATGAGTGCACAAAAGAAAACAAGGTATGAAGAACAAAACATAGAATTACCAATTACTAATGAAAAACTTTTTCCATTTATTTCACAGGCACCAAATTGAAGGAGATGAAGCCTAAGTCTAGCCGAAGACGTTAAAGAAAGGCGCTAAATGGGAGGCAATCCGTATTTTCGTTATCTTTTTATTTTTATTTTCTTTTTCATCTTATTTTAAATTAAGATAATTTTTTTTCTTTTTGGTTTTGTTTTGTGTCAAACAGAAGGTTGAAACGTCCGCGTAATAATTGTTTTATAAGCCAGACACGGCCGCATAAGCATTCTGAGTTAAAAAAGTACTTAAACCAATCTCTAACCATACTTGCTATTTGGCTTCTTTCCTGACCTCGACTTCACGACCACACCCTACCTTTACTCCTTACACCACCACTCGCCAACTTCAATCACCATAGTAGGTTTATTCCATTTTCTTTTTCAAGCCTCGAGGATGATGCTAGATTTTAAGCTTGGGGAAAGGTAATTTCTAGTTTATCTTGATTTTTATTTTATTTATTTTTTTGTTTCTTAGTTATATTCTTAATACTTACATTGCATTGCATTTAGTTATATTTTCACAAAAAAAAAAAAAAATTTCTCCACACATCTTTATTGTTCCCAAAAGATTTGTGAGAGTAACATGAAAAATGATATCGACTTTATTATGTTAATCATAGATTGCATGTTAAAATGGTTAATAGTAATAAAAAGACATACATATCCCGTTACGCTAGTGCCCCTTGTTTTTTGATTTACACAAATAAAACATTTAATATCCAAGTGTGCTTAATACCCATCCGATCATATAAGAAAGCTGATACCTAGCAAAAATAGGTTGAGAACCAAGTTCAATTGATTCAAAAAAAAAAAAAAAAAAAAAAAAAAAAAAAAAAAAAAAAAAAAAAAGAGAAAAGAAAAGAAAAAAAAAGAAATTAAAAAAATAAGAAAATTAAAAAAATAGTTATGTGGTGAAAAATTGACCATAATAGTATCGAATCATTTGTGATCTCGCGTGGTGAAAAAATTGACGACTTGTTCTCTATAGTCCTTGAGGTTAGAAAGGTTTCCACCGTGTGAAGAAAGGTGTTGGCACACTTAAATGATTTATATAACATGAACTAATTTATATGAAACGATAAAGGGTTAGAGGATCATAACTAGCAAATTGGGTATGTATTGCTAATAAAAATCTTAAAACCTCATTTATACATGACAATTAAAAATTAACATAATAATATGATTTCATACTCACAATTTATATACGGGATGAAAAAAGGTGTTGTTTACTCGTTTATTTTTATTCTTGACTTACTTGAGGACAAAGAAAGGTTTAAGCTCAGGGATATTTGTTAGTTATATTTTTAAACATTATTTTTCATAGTTATAAAATATATTTTGGTGCATATTTTGTAAATATTGCATGCATTTTTATTTATTTTATACAACACTTGCTTGGGTGGAATAGAATCTACTTTGGTTCGTTTCGGGTGATTTTGTAGGGCTGATGAGTTCGTGAGAAGGATGAAAGATTTGGAGTAGCAGAAAAAGTATTGTTGAAGAAATGCTGGAGCTTAGAGCAATCTACACAACAGAAACTTCACACGGCTGCGCGAAAGTTTATTCACAAATTTTACACGACCGTGCAAGTTCGCTAGAAAAATTCCTAAGATTTAGGAATTCTTGTTTTTGATAGTTATCACTAGATTTTCCTAGATAAAATTACAAAAACTAAAATCCTAAAAGGGAGATCGGAAAATCAGTGTATTATTATGAATATAATAATAGATGATGATTAAAGGAACCAACATTGAGGCATCTTGAAGCATTTTGAAGACTTTATTTTGAAGAATCAATATCTACAAAGCATCTTCATTATCAAGATACTTAATTATTCATGTTTCATTTCGTAAGTTTTTATTTTATTTTAGTTTTGATTGATCTAGCCATAATGTCCGGCTAGAACAAATATAGTTTCAACATTAAGGTTTAATTTCTTTGATTTGGTTTGAACTTTTGTGAAACGTTTATAAGATCTTTTTACTTTAATAGTTTTTTTTGTTTAATTCTTGATCTTAAACCCGGATCTAGTCCGGTATATATTAGATTGTTAATAAACCTGATCAACTTATTAATTTTTCTAATAAAGTTTTTCAAATTTTAAAACCCTAATCAAGTTTTGATTTTTGATATAAGGAACAGTTAACAGTTTGAGTTTGTCTATGAATTCATTCTCGTTATAGAATCATACAATCTAGTTAAACATACCGAACGACGTTTGTGTTTAATTATAATTGATACTTCTATCGTTGCAACCTGCACGATAAGATCCGAACAGCGTGAGCTTAGAGTAGCGGGTTGGCTCTAATTAACGAACTGCGCTTGATTAGACATTAGATAGAGTGGATATCCGAACGGCGTGATGTCTAGTGTCGATACAAATCATTAATTTGAAAGGATCATTGCACCGTAATCGTTGATGATCATAAGTCGAATCGAATCAAGAAATTACCTTAGTGTTAGAATTAATTTCCATATTTTAATTTATTTCACAATTTAGTTAACGTTTTTAGTAATTTTTTTTCATAATAAAAAAAATATAAAAAATGTTATTTTTCGTTTTTCTAGCAGAAGCTTAACACGGCAGTGTGAAATTTCCTTTACAGTTTTGATACGGTCGTGTCAGCTTGCTGGAATTTTTCAACTTTTTGCAATTTACTTTTAGTTTTAGTTTTTAATTACAACCCCACCTTTCTTAACCCGTAACCAACTATAGTAATTGTGCTTAAACGTTTTTGATGTAAAATAATTAACCCGTATTCCTGAGGACACGAACCTTACTTCCGCTCATACTATTTTTAGTGTGTATGACGGTAG
Organism: Flaveria robusta; assembly: GCA_025506415.1. Classification (NCBI taxonomy): domain Eukaryota; kingdom Viridiplantae; phylum Streptophyta; class Magnoliopsida; order Asterales; family Asteraceae; genus Flaveria; species Flaveria robusta. The sequence continues at coordinate 9,768,447 of CM046476.1, read as the reverse complement.
GTTCACATTATAATTATTTTATTTGCTGGATTCGATACCTAACAATGACATGTTAGTATCATGAAAAATGAAAAAAAGATATTGGTCATGTTATATAATTGTTTTTAATTTATATTTTAGTATTCAGAGTTTAGTAGACCCAACTGCATACGTATTTTATATACTTAAATCATATTCATATCGTCCCAACGTAGGTAATAAAGTTGACAAACGTGTTTATTTCCTATGAGTAATTAAAAATGTATGTTTCTAGCAAGAAACAAAATCGCTTATGCCATTTCTGCGACGTATCTTGGACTTTACTCAAATTTGTTTTACATTTTGTCTAACAAGATTCTTTTAAATCAAATATCCCCATTTCTCACACAAATTATGTTTCTTTATAACCTAAAATTCACTCCACGCAACATTTATTACAAAGTTAATTAAAAATATTTCCACGAGATATTTCTCAATTATTTTTCATTAAATTGTTTAAATTAGTCTTCTTCATCATTCATCTTTCATCTCCGACCCCGTTTATCAGTCACCCAACACCAAAAGATGGTGGTTTCAAATCAAGGTGATCATAGAGCTCGTGAAAGTGATAAAGTTGCGAAGGACAACATCAATGGTGGAGATTCATGTTGCTCCATCAATGGAGGATTGGTAGTCATCACAAAACAAGACGAGATGACCGAGCTAGCAGCCCAGAAGCATGCGCTCTCTGAGCGCAACCGTAGAAAGCGAATCAACGACCACTATGACTCTCTTCGACATTTCTTTCCTGAGTTAATCAAGGTACGTATCAAAACCCGCATATTTCTTTGTTTCTGATGTCCTCAGGTCAATGATGGTTTGTTGTTTGTGGTTTTGGACTAGTTTAAAGTAACTAAGATGGTGTGTATTCCCGTGTTAATTTCATTGAAGGTGATGTAGTGGGCTTAGGTTGAGGGGTTGATTGTTAGGTTTAAAACCCGAACCGATTTAAAAGAAAAAAAAAAGTTTGTACACTAGTACATGATACATCTTGAAGCCCACTTATAAGCATGTGGGCTACTTCTATCGAACATACTTTAGAATGGAACCCATGAGTGGAAGTAGATTAAGCAGTATGGATAAAATATAATATACTAGGTTAGTACCCCGTATATTACACGGGTTGAATATATAAATTATTAAATAATCAATAAAAAAATTTATGAATTATAAAACTATGTTTAAAGATAAAATATGATTATAATTACCTATAAATAGCTAATTTAAGTAAATAAACAATAATATATTTCTTAAATTTTTGTTTTATAAAAAGTTTATGGTTTGTAAATATTTTGTTTTAAGTAAAATGATTTTTTTTAAAAAGTTCGTTGCTTTTTTTGTTTTTAAAAAGTGTTTTTAATTTAAAATAAATAGATTTTCAATTTATTAAATTATACATTTTTTATTTGAAAATGTTATGAGTAATATTATTAGTCATCAATATTAGTTTTAATAATAGAGAGAAATGAGAAAGTTAGTATGATGAGGCTTACGGTTGTGTCACGTATTATCTTAGTTTTTCTTATAATAGATAGATTGATAGACAAACAAACAGATAGATATATAGATTGATAAGCTTGAAACCTATTTATTAAATAGATTATAGTTAGTAATAAACACAAAGATTTACAGTACGATATTTTAATATAAGATATGAATTTTATATACGTAATAGTTCAAGAAAATAAAACAATTATATTATTTTTTTTAACTCTCTTGTCTAAATTGTTTTATTTTTAAATATTCGTGTTAAGATTCTTTTATAAAAAAATTTATTTTTATAAAAATCTTGTTTATTAAAAACTCTGGTTTGTTGTTTTAATAAGATTGTTTTTAGAAAAGTTCACATTTTTTATATTTTTTTAAAAAAACGCCGGATTTAAAATATTTTGTTTCAAAAAGGTTTAGTGTTTTTGAAAATTTCATATTATATAAATTTTTTTTATTATTATTTCTATTTTAATTAAAAAATGTGATTTTTTTATTTTTTTTATAAAATTTAACTTAAAAAGATACATTGATTTTAAAAAATTTAAATGAGAGAGAAAAATATTACAATTAGTAAAATTAATCTTTAATAAGAGAGAGAAATTAGTTTTAATGTTTAAATTACTATAATACCCTTTTGTATGGAAATTAAAATGAGGTGATAATATCTAGAAAACTGACAAGTGGCAAAAAGGTAGGTTAAGAGCATGAAATGTGGCTTTAGAAAACTTGATTTATTAGAATGTATAGATTATTATTAAACTAGCTTTAGTAAACTCGTGTATTACACGGGTTGAACAAATAAAATATTAAATATAATAAAAATTTATCAAGTATAAAACGATATTTTACGATAATATATAATTGAAATTACGTATAGTAAGAAAACAATATGTAATAAAACAATTATATCAACTTTTTAAACTTTTGCTTTAAAAGTTTTTTTTCCCAAAATAATAATAAATATTTTGTTTCAAAACAAACCGTATTAAAAAATATCATATTTAAAAATTTTCTTATTATAAATTCAATTTTAATTATTTTTTATTTATAAAAAATTAACTTTTTAAAAACAGTAATTTTAAAAAAGTTTGATGCTATGTAAAATTTTCTTATTCTATAAAAATTATTTTTAGAAATAACATTAATAAGAAGATCTTTTTTAAATTTATCAAAAAACTATTTTTGTTCTAAAAAAAGTTAAATAATATTATTGATAATTAAGGTAATTATTTAATAGGAGAGAGAAGCAGTAAAATTTTTGTGAGAATGAATATGATGACGCCACGTGTCACCTAAGATACTTTTTTATTAGAGTAGAAAGATTCTATAAAAATTATTTTTAGAAATAATATTAATAAGAAGATCTTTTTTAAATTTATTAAAAAACTATTTTTGTTTTAAAAAAGTTAAATAATATTATTGATAATTAAGGTAATTATTTAATAGGAGAGAGAAGCGGAAAATTTTTTGTGAGAATGAATATGATGCCGCCACGTGTCACCTAAGATACTTTTTTATTAGAGTAGAAAGATTATTGATTAGTCTGGCTCTATTATTATATTGTTGTTTAATTATACATAACTAGTTTAAAAATATGTATATTACATTTGTTAAATAAATTAAATATTACATAGTTAATTATTAGTAAAAAATTAGAAATTATAAGATGATACTTAAGATAAAATATCATTAAAAATATGTATAACTAACTTTTTTAAGTAGTAAAAAAATAATATAAAGGTTTATAACTTTTATTAATTTTTAAAATATATATTTTTATAAATTGTTTTTCAAAAAGTGTTATTTTTATATAAAAATCTTGTTGTTTAAAACCTCCAGTTTTTAGTTTTTTTGTCTTTTAAAATAATTTCTTTTTTTAGAAACTTTTTTTTATAGAACAGTTACTTTTTTAAAGAGCCCGTTTTTATATTTTTTGTGTTTAAAACATTTGTTGTTGTAGAAAAGTTTTGTATTATATTAAAGTTTTGTTTCTAAGAAGTGTTTTTAATAAGAAGATATAGTTTACACTTTATTTAAAAAAGTATGTTATTTGGGGACACATTTTACGGATTTAAATATGAAAATTTTGGTAATTGAAAGGGGTCGATGGAGGAGAAGAAAAGAACGAGAAATTGAGAAATTAAAGTTACATAAAAACGACGTGTGTCACTCTTAATCTTCATTTATTAGATAGTATAAATATAAATAAATATAGACAATTAAGGAGTTTATATTATTCGACTGGATATTATTATGTATTTGTTACAGACCAAACGGAAGAACTCAACCCAAAATACTAGTCTGATGGGTGAAGGAACCCATTTGGCATATAAACCCCACACCAATTGTCTATACAACCGATGTGGGACAAGTCCCATACATTACAATGATTTCAGTCCATAATATTCGTCCCTCCTTAAGGACCGACGTCCTCGTTGGTCACGGCCACGTTGGTCACGGCTGGCTCTCTCCAGGCCACCACTCCGTGGGCCACCACTCCGAGGTTGGCTCTGATACCATTGTTACAAACCATACGGAAGAACTCAACCCAAAAGACTAGTCTGATGGGTGAGGGAACCCATTTAGCCTATAAATCTCACACCAATTGTCCATATAATCGATGTGGGACAAGTCCCATACATTAAAATGATTTCAGTCCATAAAAGTATTTTTGTTAACCTTTGTTCCATTTGTGTTATGGTTTTCTTTCTCTCTTCCTCTCATGTTCATGAACGTTGTACGCCTTACACCTACATACAAATTAGTTTGGCAAATTGGATTTTAACAATTGAAACTACTGCATATTTTTATGTTAATTTATACTATTAGTTTGACCATGAGACTTTCAACTTTCACTTTTCAGTTATAGTAACATATGTATCATATATTTACTTTTGATTTGCAATAGATTTCACTTACAATAATAATTATGAAAGAAACAAAAAAAACATACAAGCAAAATCGAGTATAAAATAAATGATAATCGAGTGCAAATCTATAAGAAATATGCTATTAGTATTGCCATTATAAGTAATAAAGTGAAAGTTAAGAATATTATTTGCCAAATTAATAATACAGATAATTATCTTTCAACGAGTAATATTTTGAATTATAATATTCCAATTTGCTTTTATTAATTAGTCAATATACCTCGCTCTGTCGTAAAGTCACCGCACGCTCACTTCAGTGGTAGTAGCTGTCTCAAATCGCTCCAATTTACTCACGTCCGAAACAAATTTATTTTTTTTATAAAAAGAAACTTATATAATATCATGATGTGTAATAACAGTATTTATTTTCAAATGATCGACAGTTTTAATAATATTTTAAAACTTGGTAAAGATTTTAGAGTATGTTTAGAAAGTAAGAGTTAACAATGCTAAAATGAATATGCTTTATCGGTTTAACAAATATTTCTAAATCCTTTGTTTGATTTTATTACATACAAATTAGTTTTGGCAATTTAATTGGATATTAACAGTTGAAACTAATACGTATTTTTATGTTAATTCATACTATTAATTTGGCTGTGAGACTTTTAATTTTAACTTTTTAGTCACAATAATATAATTATCAAATATTACGTTTGATTTGCAATCGATTCACTCACAATAATAATTATGAACGAAATTAAAAAATATACAAGAGAAATCGAGCAGAAAATAAATGATAATCGAGTGTTAATCTATGAGAAATATGCTATTATAATTGCCGTTAGTAATAAAATGAAGGTTAAGGATATCGTTCACCAAATTAATAGTTTGCACACTTTCTATAGATCTCATCATTATACTAAAAAAATAAAAAAGAAAAAGTGGAGAAGGATTCATCATGTTCAAATATATGTTTTACTAAAATGAAAAGAGGTGAATGTAATCTGAATTAAGTTGGCAAGTACTAACGGGTGTGTGTATATGCTACAGACCGACAAGGCTTCCGTCCTATCAGAGACTGTGCGACACATAAAAGAGCTCGAAAAGATGCATGCGGAGCTAGCAGCTTCTCCAAGATTTTTCATACCCGGCGGCGCTGACCAAGTGTCAGTCGACGCCACCGATGACACAACCGTCCGAGCCATTATCTGCTGCGAGGACCGGCCTGAACTGAACCACGACTTGACGGAGGCCATTCGTTCGGTCGGTGGGAAGGTGGTGAAGGCGGAGATGGCGACGGTGGGCGGAAGAACCAAGGTGGATGTGGTGGTGGAGTTGCCGGAATGTGAAGGTCTTGGGTTGTTAAGAAGAGCCTTCAAAGCAGTGGTGGATAATCTGGTTCTTGGTCGGAATGGGTCTGCTGGACATCATATGTTAAATTATGTATAGATAAAAAAGTTTAAAGGCTGTTTACAGCCCTAGAGGCTACATAGTTTTAAATGTCTATTTTAACATCAGTACCTTTGATATGAATAAACATATAATTGTCTTACATGACATTTAAAACCTTTATAAGAATGGGTGGCACACAAAAAATATCACTAGAAACACTTACACTAACAACTTTTAGTGCCACTCTTTTAAGTCGTTATAGAATTTTAGGCATTTAGTAGCACTTTTTTCCGTCACAACGTACACGAACACTTTGTGGCACAAATTGTATGTAGGTAAAAACTATTTCTAACTAAATGTCAATACTACTTTTAACGGCGCATACTTTTTGCCACAAAATAATATGAAATTAAATATCACTATACCAGTTTATGATATACTAACTTTTATTAAATAGAACCATATTTTACATACATTATAAAATAGAAATAAAAGCATATATGTAGAAATCATAGAATCGTCATTTCAATTATAAGTTCGATCGTCATCCAATCATAGTCTAAATGTTAGCAAACATTTTTCTAATGAGTTTCAAAACATATTCCAAATGTTTACAATTGAAGTAAAAACACTATCTCAATAGAAAAATTATTATCAAACTAGTTTTAGTAAACCATGTATTACACAGTTTGAATAAATAAAATATTAAATAAAATTAGAATTTGTTAATAACAAAATAATATTTTAATATTAGATATGATTGAAATATTTTTTTATTATAAATAGAAGAGTAAAATGCTATTTTCGTCATTGACGTTTTGTTGAATTTGTCATTTCATGTGTTTTTTAGTTTTAATTAAATATTAATTGATTAATTTGTTTTAATTGGATAATTAGGGTGTTGAAAAAGACTAAAATACCCTCATATTTAGCGAAGTTTTAACAGAGTTTTAACGGTGTTAGTGGAGTGGATAAAAATGACAACATTTAATAAATTACAGAGATTGAAATGACAAAAAAAAAAGTTTTTGGATTGAAATCGCAAATTCAACAAAACGTCAGGGACGAAAATAGCATTTTATTCTAAATAGAATAAAATATTTTGTTTTAAAATGAACATTTTAAAAAGTGACATATATAAAAACTTTCTTATTATAATTCCAAATTTTAATTATTTTATTAAAATTTTACTTTTTAAAAAACACCAATTTTAAATATTTCATATTTTTAAAAAAGTTTGATTTCTTAGAAAAATTTCTTATTAAATTATAAAAATTTATTTTTTTAGAAATAGCATTAATAAAAGAATCTTTTTATTAATTTATTACAAATTATTTTAGTATAAAAAATTTAAATAATATCAGTAATTAATATGATTATTTAACAGTATAATGAGGCGGGAAAAACTTAATGATAATAAATATGATGATATTATGTGTTCTCTCTACTGAATATTTTATTAAATTAGTAAGATATTTAGATTCAAACAAGCCATGAATCTTGTTATCTCTATTCCTCCTAAGTTTCACATGCTGACTATTGGAAATAAAACACGTCATGGGAGAGATAAATCAAAGAAAGTAAAAAGAATAAAAAAAACATGTGTAAAACAATCAAATAACAAGCACAGCCAAGTCAGCGGAGAGCATAAATGTTAAGTGAACCCCTAGATCAAATCCAATTTATATGTCCTTTAATTTCTAGACAAACTATATGCACAATTGAATATTCAGTCAAAGACAAACTTTCTTCGCTACTAGAAAAAGTACAATAGATGACGCGTAATGCGCGTCATTTTTGAGGTCAGATGGCGCGTTTATGCTCGTCAAGGAAGGGGTAGTCATAAATAAAAGATGACACGTATTTCCGCTTCATCTCTTTATGACGGGCAAAAGATGACGCGCATTTTATGACGGTTTCTAGATGACGCGCAGCGCGTGTCAAGGAAAAGGTAGTTATAAATGAGCTTGGTCCTTACTCGTTCATATTTTGATACATATTAAAAGATAAACTTTAATATTACCAAGTTAATAGGAAGCTAGAGGCAATATGTTCATGTAAATTGGAGATATATCTGAATCCAAGTTCATCCATAGTTCCCCTGCATAAGAGATAAATCATTCACATTAATCATTCTCAGTTGTTTTAGCGACTCCTCAGACTTCAACATCTACACATTTGCAGCAAACATATATAAAAAATCATAATATAGAGATAAAGTAGTGTTACATGATATAACTATTTTTCTTACCCATGATGAAGAGGAACAGGGATCATTTATGTTTTCCCAATTAGACCCATCTTTTTATAAATGAGTTTTGGATTGCTTACATGTCATTTCACAAAGTTATGTCAAAGATCTACCAAGAATGCATTTTAATCTGAAACAACATTTATGTTTGGAAGCAGATTTACTGAGTTAACCAATAATCATGGCGAGCGTGTGATAAGCATAAAAATATTTTCTCATTATTGAATATCATTAGCTTTGGGAGACTATTATGTTAAATTAGAAAGCAACATAATTTTCCAAGAGAAAATACCTGAGTGTTTTATGTCTGCTTGACAAATCTTGTCATGAATCACAAACATTATACCAATCTGTCAAAAATATCCACCACTAGTTTAGGTGCTACACATAAGATAAAATACAATCTAAATTGTTTCATTTTAGTTAACTGGGCATATTAGTTGTTTCATCTAGTATGAGTGAAGTACTCACAAGTTTCATATATGTCCCTGAATATAATGCTCCATTAATCGGAATTAATCGGATATATATATATATATATATATATATATATATATATATATATATATATATATATATATATATATAACATTAGTTTTATTTTTTATGAATTAATTTACATGTTTAGGGGATAATTAGAAAATTGGTGAATATTAAGGGGGTTAAATATTAAAATACCCAAAATTAAATCATTTAAACCTGTTACTCCGTTGTTTACATATTAAAATACCCAAAATTAAATCATTGTCAATTTTATATTCGACTGCTTCGACTTTTAGACCAGAATATATCACTCTTTTATACCCTGTAATGATATTTGCACAAGAAAGGATCAATTTTGTGGGCCCAATCCACTATTGCATAAAAAATCTTCCTAAAAGTTCGAAAAACCTTGCTCATCAATCGAGAACCAGAATTCATAAACTTTTGAAAGAGAATTAACTTTTTGTTAATGTTTTCAGAACCGGATCGAACGTCGAATTGGACGTCTTACTGGTTCGTGGTCGGACCGGTCGGACCGGATTTAAGAACCGGATGACGTTATAATTATATATATAGTATATTATATATATAGTTATATATATAATTAAATATAAGTAATTTATATACGTATTTTATAGTTATATATAAAACTTAACTATATTTTTATATCTAACATACTAATTTGTGGTTCAACACCCCGTTTTTACCCATTAAAATCAAAAAAATAAAAAAAAAATAAAAAAAATTACAAAATCCGGTCCGAACCGGTCCGACCAGCGGTTCGGGATGAACCGGCCGGTTCGACCGGCCAGAAACGAATCGATGTGAACCGGACCGGCCACCCAGCCGATCCCCGGTCGAACTGGTCGGACTGGCCGGTCCGATCCGGTCACAAAAACACTGCTTTTTGGTAAATGATCCATGAACCAGAATTCTTGAATGAGAAACTGGAATATTCAATAAAAATAATAAAAGGCTCCTAAGATAAATGGATTAAAATAGAGTAGGGAAAGACATACATGTTCAACTCGAAGATCTACAGCAGATTTCTTCTCATAATAAACCGTTAATAACCACCCTGATCATCACTCACTGATGAATTGAAGAGACCATTGACGAGCTAAATAAAACTATAGTTGATCACAATCTTCTTGCATTGTGTTAACAGAAGATGCAGGTAGAAACATGAAATCACTTATAACAAGAGATCATTTAGAAAATGTTTGATCTCAACCAAATACAAACTCAATCCTCATTATTAAAATATCATCAGTAGGACACATCATTATTAACAATACTTAAGTTCCTACTTTGTAATTTATGTATTGTGTATGTACTTGTATGTAACTTATTCTTTTATTTATAGCATGTCTCTCCTTTGCCTTTGGTAAGGAGACATTTACCATATGGTATCAACCATTTAATTGCAACCCCTCTCTTCCCCTTCCGCCTCCCCTATCCCTCTTCCTGCTTTCTGCTCATATCCCTCCACCTTCCAACCATGGCTGCTGCATCTTCATCTTCACCGGACTCTCCCTTACCCACGAATACCATTATGCATATGATTATCATCAAATTAGCCTCCTCAAACTATCTGTTGTGGAAAAATCAGTTGCTCCCAATTCTTTCTTATCAAAATCTGGTCTCCCATGTTGACGGGTCGTCGTCTGCGCCTGCTGCGGTGATTACTACCGGCGAAAAACAGGTTCCTAACCCCGCTTATTTGGACTGGGTTTCTACTGATCAGGGGACTATCATCATTATTCAAGTGTCTTTAACCGAGGAATCGACATCTGAGATTGTCAGGCTTGCTACTGCACGGGATATCTGGCTTGCTCTTGAAGCAGCCCATAGTAATTCATCGATGGAACGTATTCAAAATCTTAGAGATCAACTACATCTACTCTCTAAAGGTACTCTTTCTGTCTCCGAATTTGGTCAAAGGTTTAAACTCATTTGTGATCAGCTATTTGCTGTTGGTCACCCGGTTGAGGAAATAGACAAGTTACATTGGTTTTTGTGTGGTCTGGGGCCTTCATTTGAAACTTTCTCCACAGCCCTACATGCCTCTAAACCGGCACCAAACTTTTGTGAACTTCTTGCGCAAGCCGAGATTCATGAAGAGTTTTTGAAATCATTACATGGAAATGCAACACCCACTGTGGCTTTCAATGCCCAGCTTGTTAGATCTCCTTCTAACCAACGTGGTTGTGGTGGTCGAGGAATTGGGTGGCGGACGTGGTCATGGTCGTCGACCCCCGCATTGCCAACTTTGTCGTAAAGATGGGCACTTTGCCAATGCATGTCCCCATCTTGCTTCTTATGCCTCGCATGCTCCAGAAAATGATAATGAATTAGCAAAGGCATTTTTGCCGAGTGTCGTGTTTCTACAACTAGACCAGATTGGTTTGTGGATTCCGATGCCTCCGATCATATGACATCCTTTCTGGAAAACATCTCTAAACCCGAACCATATTTGGGAAAAGCAAAAGTCACATTCGGCAATGGTAATGTCTTACCCATATCGCATATTGGACTGTCAAATATTCATACAAATATTAGCCTTAAAGATGTTTTGGTTATATCCGACATTACACTACAAGAAAAATGAACATTAAGGACTGAAAAATTAGTCCTTGATACTTTGAAATCAGTCCTTAATGGTCATTTGAGACTAATTTTACCAGTCATGAGCCAGTCACCTATTCTTTGTCCCAGATAATGTTATCAGTAACTGAATATCAGTCATAATTGTATGGAATCAATAGCGACTAACTTTTAGTCTCCAAGATATTCAAATTCAGTCTTGATTCAATCACTTCGTACCAGGTCATTTCAGTCCCGAATACACTTTTTTCGTGACTAGAAATCAGTCTTTAATATTATGAATTTTAAGGACCAAAATTCAGTCTTCGAAACACATAAATTCACTCCTTAATTTATCCCCGAAACCAAATCATTTCAGTCCCGAATACTCTTTATTTGTGATTGAAGATCAGACGTTAATACCATGATGTTAAAGACTGAAAATCAATCTTAGATACCATGTTATTAAGCACTAAAAATCAGTCTCTAATATAATGTTATTTGAGATTGAAAATTTGTACTTAACATCGAGTCTATTCAATCTCAAATACATTTTAGTAGCACCATATTGAGTCTCTAATAAGATGTTTTGAAGACTAAGAATCAGTCCCAGATACATATTATTTTAGTTCTTATTATGTGTCTTTTTAGAACTAAAAAATAATATTAGACATCATGTTATTTAGTCTCTTTTATTTGTTTTATAGACTAAAGAATACTTAGTGACTAATAAATAGTCCCTAATACTATTTCTTATTTTTAATATGTTCATTTTAGAGACTAAAGAATACTTATTAGTGTCCTCTATATTAGTCCACAATAATATACACACACACACACACACACACGACTAATAACAGCAAGTAATGCAATGTCTTATCATACCAAATGATAATTCAATCAATCACATCTAAAACATAAGTTCAAAATTTTAAAACCACAAACAATCAATCTTTAGATGAATAATAAGTTGATTACTTCTAAACTATAAGTCTTCACTAACATCCAAAACCTTCGTTGTCGCTATCATTAATTTGCTCAACTGAACCGGTTGCTCTGGTACTCGTAGGTGTGGAAACTGAACGATCAAAATCGGGGAACTTTGAACTCATGAACATTGACATTTTGTCATACTTATCTTTGCTTTGTTTTAGTTCCTCTTCGAGTGAAGCAACTTGATTTCTAAGAGCTTCGGCCTCACTTGTTGGTGGTTGAGACGATCCAGCTTCCAACGTCATCCAATAATCTTTTTTTTGTAAAACCGGCCCGACACCTACCTCCCATGCTGATTTTATTGTTTTCTCTTTGGCACACACACTTTTGATTGCCTCTCTCTCTATCTCATGTTCCATAGTAGTAGTTAGATTTGTTCTTTCAGAAATTAACTTAGCCATAGCCACCTCTTTATAACGAATAATATTTTCCCACAATTTAGAGGGTAATTAAATTAATATTTAAAACCAATAACAGCCTAAAATCAAAAGATATTTAATTTTTTTTCAAGATATGCTTTTAACGAAGATAGTATGTAACTTACATATTCAATACGTGCATCATCATTTTGCCAGCCTTGTTTTTTAGCATTGAAATGCAACTTGTGATATACTTCAAGTGGGCTCGGAGGCACTTGTGTCTCGTGATTTGTCTGTGATAACAAATATTATGATAAATAAAGTTAAACCTATGATTTGAACAGTTGATTATCAAAAGTATAAACATATACAAAATACACTCAATAAAGGTTTTACCCCTACATAGACCGGTACTCCCACATAACAATATTTCTAACGACTTAACAAAAGACTATAGTCTGCTTTAACCGTGCTAAAAGGATATGATTTTGACGCAAACCCAATTTGACCTATAGCCATGCATTATGACAAATGATCTATAAAATGATAATAGAAAACAAATAATAATCATATGTGTTTATAGTGGTAATGATCGACAAAATTCATATGATGTCATAACAAAAGAAAGGTATATTATTTACTTAATAAGCTCATTTAGCTTTTCAATTTCAAATAACTTGTAGCAGTTGACATGTTAGTAAACAAGCTCAAATCCAAAACATATTTCTTTCAATAAAAAAAGAAACAACATAGCAGTAGATCAACTTTATAAAAAAAGGCTCGGCATAGGTATCTAGGTCGTTAAGGCTCAAGGCGCACCCAAGTTGTCAACGTCTAATGAAGGAGAATAATTCTATTTTTAACATAGCAAGCCAAAAAAGTACAAGTAGAACATACCAAGCAATTATAAAAAAAAAAAAATTAAACTATAAATAGTGAAAGCTTACCATTTGGAATATATGATTAGCTATTGACCGGGAGCCTCCTCTACTTGTAACAACCTGCTTTCCTCGGTTAATTTTTATTTGATTACTATATTTCTATAAAATAGAAAACAAAGATATGTGTTAGAAGAACCCAAAATAGATACAAACAGTTGGCTAATATTTTATTTATACAAGATATATGGTCTTTAGAGGGATAATACTAGTCTAAAAGTACCGGTATCGTACCAGTACTGAAAGCAAACGAATTGAAATTAAATAAAGATGATTACCCGAGTCGATTCTAACTCCCAATAGTCGCACATGTGGTTCCAATCTTCTTGGCTGCGGCAATTGGATTTCATTTGTGATCTTGCGTACTGCGGATTGGTTAATCCTCCTTTTGACTTCCAATGTGCACTCAAATCACATCTGGTGCGTTTCCATTGATTACGTAGTCGTGTGTCCACATATTCCATAAAAAGTCTATCTGATCGCGATAAATTAAATCTCACCTGCATTGAATATACACATTAACAATAGAAATGAAAATGTAAATATAAATAGCTACTTATGCTTAAAATACAAAATATATCTAACTTACTTGTAATTTTTCATACATCTGATCTTTTACATCCTTGGGTATAGAATCCCATTTATGAAAGTTTAGCGGACAAACATTACGGATTACAATCCCACACTCAGTTGCAAACTATGTACGTGAAGTTCCTACAAATGCTTTCGTATCTTTATCCATTGTTAATGAAAGTTTTGTACCGTCAGGCAAATTCTCCAACGCCTTCATAGCACTACGATTAATATTTGGACCACGTCTCTTCAGTGGATTTATTGTTGTTTGTGTTGCATCTGTTTGTTGATTTACCCCTGCAAAACATTTAAAACATTTATTTATTCTTACTGTTATAGTAACCTCAATCTCAAATAATTTGAAAATAATCTCATGAAATCATCTTGACCATCAAGTGTGAACTCTTAATATAATTTATAACCATCAAGTGAAAACTCTAATATAATTTATGACCATCAGGTGTGAACTCTCAATATGCATTTTTAATATGTTATTTTGGGCTAAACAAACTCTTTTAACCAAGTTTATGACATCCATATAAAAAATTTTATAATCAACTTTATAACTTCCTGTTCTAATAACTACAACAATTATTAGTTTATAACTTATTATTATGAAATGAAGGGGCTGCACAGGTCTCCTTTTCTATTTCTATTTCTGTTTAGATTTTTGTATGTCTGTTTCTTTTTTTACTTTATTGTTATGTTTATTATTTTCAAGTTGGTTCAATTACTGTAGGGCTGATATTTTTTGTTGAAATTTGGTCAACAAACTGACCTGAAGAGTGGTGTTCAGTTGCTGATTCAGTGTTGCAGAAACGGCGATTGCGTTTACGTGTGGGTTGTAGTGTTACCAGAGAGGAACTTTCATCAACGGCTGAGTGAATTCTAGGTTGTTCTGGACCTTCTTCTTGGGACCTCCCTCTTGTAATGGAAGTAACCATCATCATCAACATAAAGATCCACATTGCACTGCATAAAAGTAGAAAATCTTAGATAAAAAAACATTAAAAAATAAAATATCCATCTAAAATTGGTGTTCATCTACATCATCTGATGTGCGGGTAAGTGCTAATAGCACTTATTTATGTCATAAACATTTATTGTTTATCTATAATTGGTGTTCATCTACATCAAATAGCTGTTGAAATAGAATAAGCGATATTAAAAGCTCACAAACATTTTAATATTTATCATAATTTACTATTTTACTAACTAAACATGACTTAAATTAGCCCAAACAATCAAAAATTACATAGATATTAAACGTTATTGTGTTTAGTTCAAGAAAATGAACCCATAATTTCACTACTAAAAAGTGCATCAATACAAAATTTACTAAACATCATCGTCTGACTCAACAATTTCTATGTCATTAGTTGACACGATATTTCTTTAATCATTTTGAACATTTTTTCCATTTATTTTTAATACATATGTTAGGTATATCTTTAAATCCCAAACCCCATTAGTGGCTTTTCGATAGATGTGATGTACTGGGTATGATTATGGTTAAGGTATGTCCTTAACTCACTTTTCGTTTTCTTTGATGTTAATTTTCACTAAAACGTAATAATTAGTGCTTATTTTTATATTCATTATAGATCTTGATAATTTGCTTTGAAACTAGTATTTGTGTTTGTTAATGTTTAGTTTTATAATTAAGTTTTTTCTTAAATTCCATATGTACCATTCAGATCTACATTATTATTTTTTTTAGTAACTCACATTTTAGGTGTTATAAAAGCGCGCAACATGGCGTATAATGTGTGTTATCATATCATAATGCTTCTTTAACGTGTTACATCTGAATACACTTTGATTGTTCAATATCACATTGGCTTTCCAAGATATATTATTATAACTTATAATAGGTCATGCATATATTCATCAACCATAATGGGTATTAAGAATAACAATAGCTTTAAAGCCCTAACTGATCGTTATTTAATCTAACCATTTATCAATGACCCTAATGGACCAAACAATGACTTTACTGGACCATCAATACTCCACTTAACCATAATTTATCCTAATTAGCTAGCATTAGCTCTAAATGACCGTTGCTGACACATAATGACCCTAAAAATTGTAATTAACTATAAACAATCCTAATTGACAATTGTTAGCTCTAATTGACCATATTTCACCATAACTGGAACCACTTCACCACTATTGACCTTCTTTAACATCAATTACTCTAATTTATTATCATTTCTTATAACTAACTTAAGGATACATATTTCATATACGAGTTAATTTAGATATTGATTTTTAGTCGCTAAAATATTTCTTCAAAACAGTAGAATGTTTCTTGATTATTGTAGAACGAATGTCAGTTTCGAGTAAGATCTACATAATTTTTATGACTAATATTCAGTACTAGATAACTTTCTTAAAATGGTATAACCTACGCCAAATAAGTAGATGTTAAGAATCAGTTGTTAGTCCTTTCTCATATAGAATATATTCATGAATGAATATCAGTCCCTAATTCAATGTGTTAAATATAAAAAACTTAATGTTAGTCTTTAATCTGTTCCCTCGAAAAGATACAATATGTGATATTTATTGGAGACTAAATATCAGTCCTTACTTATCTAATATAAAAAATTATTAACGACTGAATACCAGTTTCGAATCATGTTAAATTTATGATTGGATCTTTAAGACTAATTTCCAGTCTTTGATATCTTTCTTTAAATAATATAATATGCACCAATTAATTCGAAACTAACAATCAGTCATTTATTTTTTTAGGCAAAATACATTTGAGACTAAATATTAGTCCTTGTTGCTATCTTCTCTATGACTATTAAGAATTAATTTTTAGTTGTGAATATGTTCCGTTGAAACTATAGAATTTAGGTTGATTTTGGAAGACTAGATAATACTCCATACTTATTCATCCGTAAAACTCTGTAGAGACTGAATATTAGTTTCGAAGAAGGTTACCTATAAGAACTTTCAAAACTGATTTTCAGTCTTTGATGTCTTTCTTAAAATGGTATGATTTGCGCCAAATAATAGAGACTAAAAATCAGCCATTGATCTTTTTAGCATGAAAAAATCATGTGAGACTAATTATCAGTCCCTCGTTTAATCCAATATATAAATATTAAAAACTAAAATTCAGTTTGTATTATTATCTCTCTTTATCAAAGACTGAATATCAGTTATTCTTACACCGACACTAAATTTCATTAATATGAGCACTTATTTGGGACTGAAATTCAATAACAAAAAACTTTCCCTCCAATCTCCTAACTATGGAAACATATTTGTGACTGAAATTTAGTGTTAAATAAGCTCTCAACGTATTAGAAACTGATTATTAGTCACTAATATGAGTCACAAAGATACCAGTTCCTAATATCATCAGTAACTAATATATTAGTCTTTGATACTATGTATCCGAGACTGATAAATCAGTCTCTTATAATTTAGTACTTGATAACCATTTTTCTTGTAGTGTTACTAAAAACTTTTTATGTATTAGTAAACTTACAACTGATAATCATGTCGATGTTCCATTTTCCCAACCATATTTTTATATTCGGGATCGAGAGACGAAGGAAGTTCTAGCTCAAGAAAGATGTGATAGGGATCTCTATGAGTTAAACAATGATTATCAAGCACTGGTGGCATCATCAAAATCCAATTTAAAAGCTTCATATGAGCTTTGGCATAATAGGTTGGGACATGTGTTGTTTGAAACTATTACTTTGTTAAATAAACTGGGACAAGTTTTTGTTACTTCTATTTTACCAAAACCCATTGTGTGCTCTTCATGTCAATTATCAAAATCACATCGGCTACCCTTCGAAGCAAATAAAAAACAAGCCTCAAAACCCTTAAACTTGATATACTGTGACTTATGGGGGCCTTCACTAGTTTGCTCCATCGATGGGTATCGCTACTACGTTGCTTTTTGTTAGATCATATGAGGCTGATGCAACCAAAACAACACTTAGAGTATTTTAAAGTACAATTGAAGTGGCCTTCCGAAAACAAAGCTGCTCTTCCGAATACATTTCAAAGATCTTTCGAAGCTTAAGTATAAAGAACTTCTGAAGGTAAAACTCAGTCTTCCGAGACTAAGTAATTCTCCTTCCTAAGTATACATACTTAGAAGATTCAAGGCATAGTCTTCCGTACAACAGAACAATGAAGACTTATAGAAGACTCGGAAGAAGTTGATTCTTCCGAAGTATAAATGGCCTCGAAAGAACTTATTCTTCCGAAGCCATTTAGCTTTGGAAAAACCAACTATCAACCAGTGGACATAAGTATGATCGTTCTGACATCCTCTGCCACCTCTAATATACTGCATGGCGCTTTCCCATGCCCATGTAATTGACCATACTTTAATCCACTGTTCACCCTTTATCAATTAGTATAGTTGCCACCTTTAGTTCGTGACAAAAAGTAAGTCATAGACCTGCCATGACTATCTAATATAGGATAGTATTTTATCTTAGATGCTTTACTTCTAGCATTGTAGTATTTGTCTAGTTCTAAATTCCAGCTGGTTATCCAAGTATAACCGCCTGTAGATAGTAGTATATATAGTTTCTTATTGTAACTCATCAAACATGTTTGTAAGAGTCTTGTAATACTGAGTTGAGAAGTAATATATACATGTATCTTGAAAAACCATTCTTGTGTTCGTTAACTTATTATATTATTTGTCAACTTAGTTAGAGATTCTTTTTCATCAACCGAGTGAGATTAAGTGAGTATGTGAGATAAACTTGTGTTGTGATACCAACACCGATCCTGCAATTGGTATCAGAGCTTTTTAGGCTCTTGATTGTGAGGTCTAACCATCCCAAATCACCCTTGTTTCATCACACTTACTCACTTCAGTCAAATGGCTCTTAACCAGAAATTTTTTGAGTTTGGGATGGGAACCATGACCAAAACTCCAATTATCACTGCTGATAATTTTAGAGCATGGTGCAAATGTATTGAAGGCTTTATCAAGTATCAAGATAGCCGGATGTGAAGATCAGTTACTCATGGCCCTTACAAGCCAAAGGTGGAATCCCCACCTGGTAATGGTGCCATGATTGAGAAGGCTGTTGAAGATTACTCCAAAGAAGACTTCAAGAAAATGGACATCTATGACGTTAGGCCATTTCAGGTTAAATCTCATTTGTATATCTATCTCATTACATGAAACGTGTGCATGGTTAGACTTAATTTTTGGTTAACTAGGTCATTTCAATATATATATATATATATATATATAATATATATATATATATATATATATATATATATATATATATATATATATATATATATATATATATATATATATATATATATATAAAGAAGCCATATGTACATAAGTTGTTGTTTCAATTATAAATTTTTTTTATTATGACTTCTTTCTCTCAACCAACTCAATGAGCGTAGACGTTGGTGGATAGTCAAAATTCCAAGATGTGAAGTTATGAATTAGTTGCACATAAGTTTGCGACCCTACAAAATCTTTTGTATTTATACATGTCTAAGTATGGTAAAGGATTTTTTTTCTCTAAAAAAATAAAAAGAAAGAGATTTTGAAATCACGAATACGCAAGTATATATATATTTATACATACGTATATGTACATGGCGCATAGTAGTGTTGTAATTAATATCCAAGATTTACTAAGAATATCTTTAAATATTCATTGATTTGTTTTTAGCTTTTGATTTCTTTTTATAAAATTTCTAGTATTTAAACTTCCTAATTAATGTTATAAACTTTAAGACCCTAAACCTTTAAATTTCCAGTTTTGTTGTCTATCCATTTTAAATCTCTCATGTTATTAACTAAAAATAAGTTTAGAACCTCCAAAACATAATTGTTTTCTACTAAGACATGTGGAAGTTGTTTAGTTAGAAATAAATTATTACTTTACTACATCTCTTGTTATATATATATGTGTATATATATATATATATATATATATATATATTGTTTGTTGCAAGAACGAGCACAACCAAATTTACAAAACAAAAATACACATGCTTAAAAGTTTTGAGATGTATTATTTTAATTCAAATAACCATGCGTGGACCTGCAAGACTATCATAAGGTACAATCTACATTTATTATTTATTTATAAACCTTACTACATCTTGTGTATTTTTTTTAAGACGTTGGAAAACTGGAACAAGAAGTCAATCATTAAAAATCATTTCATCTTATTTTCATAACCAACTTTCATACTTTTCTTATTTTATTATAAATTACCATCCTCACCGTAATCTTTCTACATGATTAGAAACTTTATAATAAAATAAGCATATGATCATACCACCCATTCCTAAGTCTGCTCCCCTATCATCTGAACACTCTATTTCATTTTTCAAGCACCCCAAAGAACTAGTTAGATACTAACTCTTTTAGTTGCTTCTAAGTTTTTAAACAACACTATAAATACCCACTCATATCCATCCTTTTAAACTCTTATATTACAATCACCACCACCTAGAGCTCTCTAGCTATTTCTCACTTTTACTCCTGGACGTTAACACCCATCAAGACCCTCACACGCAAACTCTCATGTTCAAGCCTTTAGTCCAAGTCTCAAGATCAAAGTTTCAAGATTTCAAACTCAAGAGTCCTTACTTTCTACCCAAACCTTCTCTTTGCATGCTCTAAGTAACTATTAATCTCTTAAAAACCTATATTTTTCCATAATTAGTCGATTTTATAAAAAAGGATTCACCCAAGAAATGTTAGTATGTTTAAAAACTCATAAAAATAAATAAATAAATGTTAACATAAACAACTTGGTTATCCTAAAATACTTGGTTCATTAAAGAGATTTTAGTAAGAGTTATGTAATGTGGTTGATATATTTTGCTAGTAAGTTTTGATAAGAGTAAAATTATTAGGTTGGTTAACCTTTAAAAGTTCAAAAAAAAAAAATAATAATAAAGTGACATACAAGTATCGAGAACTATTGAAAGAGACATGATGTTTACGTGACATCTTTATTTATATATATTGTAAAAATATATTTTTGAGAAATTAAAAACATATTACCCATAGTTCGTCGAGTCCAAACGTTCAAGAACATGAAGTATTTTATCTTAAGACCAGCTAGTTCGGTCAACTTAATTCATGATATATAGATCAAATTTTAGACCTTGACATGTCTTAAATGATTTAGGACGCGAGTAGGTCGATCCATTGACGGAGATACTTGATTTACTGCTACACATATCAAGTGAGTTCACAGCCCTTTATGTTTATATTTTGGGGAAAGACATGTTTATATTTCTTGGCGTTATTTCTAACTGGTCGATAACACAAAAACGAGACTCAACCAAAATTGATCCTTGTGTGAACTTTGAGTTATATTTCTATATTGCATGCATGAAAGTCCCGTTAGCTTGAACTGGGTATGAATGTGTTTGCTTTAACCATATGCTATGAAATCCATGAATGTTGCACTTCGCGTTTCCGCCGAGGCGGGGTGTGACGGACTGCTATTAGAGCCAATGGTTATAGCGAACTAGGTTTTCTTAGTAAACCTAGACTATAACCTAAGAACTCTCATCTAAGTTTTTTTTTCCTTTGTGCATGAATAATATTAATTCATTTGCATTCATACCATGGCTCATGTCTGAAAATTGATATAGGTATAGTCATCCAAGTCATGTCATCCAGCTCTAGCCCCATCATTATATCTGATACTAAGGTGGAGTACCAGTATGCACCAATGACCCCATCATCATTCACGACATCACCATCCACATCTGCAGCAGCACTGTCTCCACATGTGAGCGACGATGATAGCTATAATGATGAGAGCGCCCCGACTCAGGAGGTTGTTCTTGAGGAAGAACTAGAGGAGTTACCAGATATGTGTTATGATGAGGAGTTGGGTGAAGACACCCTTGAGGTGACGCCTAGCCCTATCTGTTCCCCTATTTTCCCCCGGGAGTATCGTGGGATTGTCACTACTCAGACCGCCCGTAAAAGGGTCTGGTTGCCTACTAAGAGGCCACACACACTCTCTACTTCTGAAGATGAGGATCCGGTTGTCCAGCTAGCATAGAAGAAGATGAAGAGGAGATCCCAGGCTCGCAAGATGAGGTGGATGCCATCAGTGTTAGCTGACTGGAGATATATAAAGGGGACTCCCTCCACTTATGAGATTGGTGAGTCATCACAGCCACCACCATCACTTCCTAGCACTGGCGAGCCAGTGGAAGTTATAGTTCCGACACTTGTAGCTCGTAGCAACACACATCATGAGCAGATTTTGTTCCTTCGTGATGAGGTGGAGGATCTAGATGCTCGTATGGATCTTGATGGTCAGTCTTTGGATGTGCTTCAACAGCGTGTCATCACTGTCGAGGAGAGAGCCATAGTAGCTGATCAGAGAGTCGCTACGGTGATTGAGAGAGCCACTACGGGAGAGCACAGGGCCGATTCAGCAGTAGCACTTGCAGGCGTTAGTGTTGTTCTTGCTGGGGTTGCTATTCTCATTGGAGTATTCTCGCACCTTATACATTAAACCTATGCGAGCGGGTTGTGCTCGCTAGATATTACTAGATGAAAACTTGTAACGATGGGTTATGTACCGCATCCATCTTTTGTATTTTGCAAACCGTTATAACAAGTTTAGTTCATCTATGTACTGTGGTGTTTGTTTTGGTTGTTTACATTTTTGCACCCATGTGATAACATCATTGTTATGAATTGTCTTACTTCTTTTTATCATATGTATTAGAAAGAAAACATGGAAGCAAAGAGGAGGACAACTCATAACAATCAGGGAAGAACAACGCCTATGAGCCCTGAGGATATTGCTTAGCTAGTTTCGACATAGGTAGCAGCAGCATTAGCATAGTATGAAGCCACTCGAAATGGAACAAACGACGGTGGAGTCGGCAGTGGTACCCGAGGTAGTGGAGCTAGGGGAAGCGGTTCTAGAGGTAGTGGTACCGGTACTGGCGGCGCTACAGGTAATGTAACAACATATTACATCTTTAAAAAGGTGAAGCCATAGTTTATTATCATGTGGGATATTAATACAGTGAAATTGACAATACAGAGACTGAAGATTCGGAAAAAGGTTGTTCCTACAAAACCTTTTTGTCATGTAAGCCGCAAAACTTCCAAGGTTCTGAGGGTACCGTGGGCTTAGTGAGGTGGATAGAAAAGATGGAATCTGCACTGGACATAAGTTATTGTGCCGACGATTGCAAGGTTATATATGCTACTCGTACTTTTCTTGATGAGGCTTTAACTTGGTGGAATCTTCAAGTACAAACCCTTGGAAGAGAAGCTGCATATGGTCTTTCGTGGGAAAATTTGAAGACAATGTTAAAAGCTCAGCATAGTCCCCGAAGTGAGGTACAGACACTAGAGATAGAATTCTGGAATCATGTTATGGAAGGTGCTGAGCTTGAAGCATACACTACATGTTTCCATGAACTCCTAAGGCTTGCCCCCCAAATGGTCACTCCTGAGTATAAACGAATTTAGAGGTATATCTGGGGGCTTGCACCCCAAATCCGGGGAATGGTGACTTCTTCTAACCCAACCTCCATACAAAGTGCTATGACTTTAGCACATACTTTGACTTATGATGCGGTCCGTAGGGGTGTTAACCTGAAAAAATTTTGCCGAGAAGAAGACTACGGAAAAAAGGAAATGGTTTGGGAAACTAGGAAACAAGTCATGGAATCAATCAAACAAGAAGCAAGAAACTATTAAGGTGTATGCTGTGCTAACACCTCTGAACCGAAAGTACACTAACCCACACCCTAAGTGCAACAAGTGTAAAAACCATCATGTGGGATCTTGTGAAAGCATACTCCGTGGGAAGTGCAAATGAATTGAACACCAAACTCAATTCTGTCGTTCCAATACAGCTAACAAGAATTATAAAATAGAAAAGACAAATAGGGCGTGTTATGAATGTGGTGCCACTACCCACTTTAAGAAGGATTGCCCTAAGCTCAAGAAACAGAACACCAACCAAGCACGAGGAAGAGCTTTTGTGATTGGTGCAGGGGAAGCCCGCCAAGACCCCAATGTTAACATGGGTACGTTCCTCGTTAATAATCACTTTGCTTCAATTCTATTCGACACCGATGCTGATTTAAGTTTTGTGTCAACTGAGTTTAGACAATTACTTGGTTTAAAAGCAAATAGGTTGAACAAACATTATACTATAGAATTAGCAAATGGTAAGTTAATTAAATCTGAAGAAATAATTCAAGGGTGTACTTTGAGTTTGGGTGATCATGAGTTTAGCATAGATTTTTTTCCCGTGGAGTTGGGAAGTTTCGACATTGTTATTGTAATGGATTGGTTGTCAAAGAACCATGCTAAGATAGTGTGCTATGAAAAGATAGTTCGCATTCCTTTACTCGATGGTGAAACTCTTTTCATCCAAGGAGAAAGTGGTGGAGCCGCGTTGCGGATTATCTCATGCATGAAAGCTTGAAATTTATGCGTAAGGGGTACTATGCATTCCAGGCACATGTGGTAGAGAAGAAGCCCGAAGAACAAAAACTTAAAGACATACTGATTGTGCAGGATTATTCGGAGGTCTTCCCTGAAGATTTGCCTGGTTTACCTCCGCAGAGACAAGTCGAGTTCCGAATCGATTTAGTACCTGGGGCTGCATTGATTGTATGTTCTCTATATCATCTAGCGCCATCTGAGATGCAAGAGTTATCCAATCAACTACAAGAGTTATTGGATAAAGGGTTCATACGACCGAGTTTCTCACCTTGGGGAGCTCCGGTCTTATTTGTGAAGACGAAGGATGGAACCTTCCAAATGTGCACTGATTACCGGGAGCTGAACAAACTCACCATCAAGAATCAATACCCATTTCCAAGAATTGATGATTTATTCGACCAACTTCAAGGTTCCTGCTACTATTCAAAGGTTGATTCGAGGTCAGGTTACCATCAACTACGGGTCCAAGAAGAGGATATTCCTAAATGGCGTTTAGAACACGTTATGGTCACCATGAGTTCTTAGTCATGCCTTTTGGACTGATAAACGCGCCAGCTATATTCATGGATGTAATGAATAGGGTATGCAAGCCCTACTTGGATAAATTTGTGATCGTGTTCATTGATGATATATTAATATACTCAAGGACTAAGGAAGATCACGAACACCACTTGAAGTTAATCTTGGAGTTACTGAAGAATGAGAAACTGTATGCTAAATTCTCTAAATGTGAATTCTGGATGCGAGAAGTCCACTTTCTTGGACACATGGTGAATGAGAAGGGCATACATGTAGATCCTTCCAAGATTGAAGCGATCAAAAATTGGGAAGCACCCAAGTCCCAAATTGAAGTGCGATAATTTTTGGGTCTAGCTGGTTACTATCGGCGATTCATCGAAAAATATTCGAAGATAGCACAACCTTTGACATTGTTAACCCAAAAGGATAAAAAGTTTGTTTGGGGTGGTAAGCAAGAATCGGCGTTACAACTGTTGAAACGAAAATTATGCAGTGCTCCTATTTTATCTCTTCCGAAGGGAACAAATAATTTTTGTTGTGTAGTGTGACGCATCACACCAAGGGTTAGGTTGTGTGTTGACGCAGAAAGAGAAAGTCATAGCGTATGCATCTTGACAGCTCAAGGTACACGAGAGAAACTACACCACTCATGATTTAGAGTTGAGAGCCGTTATTTTTTCAATGAAGATCTGGAGGCATTACCTATATGGAACAAAGTGCACTATCTTTACCGACCATAAAATTCTACAACATATCTTTGACCAGAAGGAATTGAACATGAGACAGTGAAGATGGGTTGAGTTACTTAATGACTATGACTGGGATATTCGTTACCATCCTTGCAAAGCAAATATGGTAGCGGATGCCTTGAGTAGAAAAGAATAGGTCAAAACATTACGAGTGCGAGCATTAGGAATGACTATCCATACGAATCTCACTACTCAAATATGTGATGCTCAACGTGAGGCACTATTGGAACAGAACTTGAAAGATGAGTCCTTGCAAGGCGTGGACAAATAATTGGAAATTAAATCTGATAGGGCTCGTTATTTCATGGATAGAATTTGGGTACCGAACTATGGGAATTTGAAGAAGTTAGTGATGGATGAGACGCACAAATCAAGATACTCATTTCACCCAGTTTCGAACAAGATGTATCAAGATCTCAAAGAACTGTATTGGTGGCCCAATATGAAGGCTGAAATTGCCACCTATGTTGGTAAATGCTTGACTTTCTCTAAAGTCAAGGCAGAGTACCAGAAACCATCAGGATTGTTACAACAACCAAATATACCCCAATGGAAATGGTAGCAGATTTCTATGGATTTCATTACGAAATTATCTAAGACATCAAATGGTCATGACACAATATGGGTAATTGTCGATCGGTTGACAAAGTCTGCCAATTTCCTACCAATCAAAGAGACTGACAAGATGGAAAAGTTGACTAGGGTCTATTTGAAAGATGTTGTCTCAAGACATGGAGTACCGATTTCCATCATATCAGATAGAGATAGTCGATTCACTTCTAGATTTTGGCAATCCTTATAGAAGGCTTTGGGTACTCGACTAGATATGAGTACCGCATATCACCCGCAAACGGATGGTCAAAGCGAAAGGACTATCCAGACCTTGGAAGACATGCTCAGAGCTTGTGTGATAGACTTTGGAAGTAAGTGGGATATTAACCTACCTTTGGCTAAATTTTCATACAATAATAGCTATCACATTAGCATTAAAGCCGCCCCTTTTGAGGCGTTATATTGTCGCAAATGTCGATCACCTTTGTGTTGGACAGAAATTGGAGATATTCAACTCACTGGCCCTGAAATTATTCAAGAAACGACAGACAAAATATTCAAAATCCGAGATAGACTGAAAGCCGCACGAGATCGTCAGCAAAGTTATGCTGACGTGAGAAGCAAACCCTTGGAATTTCAAGTGGGAGATAAGGTTGTATTAAAAGTCTCCCCTTGGAAAGGGGTTATTAGATTTGGAAAGCGTGGTAAGCTCAACCCTCGTTACATTGGACCATTTGAAATTCTTGCAAGAATTGGTCCTGTTGCTTACCGGCTCAAATTACCACAGGAGCTCAAGAATGTACATGACACTTTTCATGTATCAAATCTGAAAAAGTGCTTATCAGATGAAACTTTTATCATACCACTTGAGGAAATACAAGTCGATGACAAGCTTCACTTTGTGGAGGAACCCATAGAAATCATGGATCGAGAGGTTAAAAGGTTAAAACAGAGTCGCATTCCTATAGTAAAGATACGATGGAACTCAAGACGAGGACCAGAATTTACCTGGGAATGCGAAGATCAAATGAGACGCAAATACCCTCAGCTTTTTGAGGTGGCACCAATTAGAGATAGCACAAGCTGAATTTCGGGACGAAATTCTTTTAACGGGGGACGAATGTGACGTTAGGCCATTTCAGGTAAAATCTCGTTTGTATATCTATCTCATTACATGAAACGTGTGCTTGGTTAGACTTAATTTTTGGTTAACTAGGTCATTTCAATACATATATATATATATAAGTATATATATATATATATATATATACTTATATATAAAGAAGCCATATGTACATAAGTTGTTGTTTCAATTAATAATTTTTTTTTTATTATGACTTCCTTCTCTAAACCAACTCAATGAGCGTGGACGTTGGTGAATAGTCAAAATTCCAAGATGTGAAGTATATGAATTAGTTGCACATAAGTTTGCGACCCTACAAAATCTTTCATATTTATACATGTCTAAGTATAGTAAAGGATTTCTTTTTCTCTAAAAAAAATAAAAAGAAAGAGATTTTGAAATCACGAATACGCAAGTATAAATATTTATACATACGTATATGCACATGGCGCATAGTAATGTTGTAATTATTTTCCAAGATTTACTAAGACTATCTTTAAATATTCATTGATTTGTTTTTAGCTTTTGATTTCTTTTTATAAAATTTCCAATATTTAAACTTCCTAATTAATGTTATAAACTTTAAGACCCTAAACATTTAAATTTCCAGTTTTGTTATCTATCCATTTAAATCTATCATGTTATTAACTAAAAATAAATTTATATCCCCCAAAACCATTATTGTTTCCTACTAAGACATGTGGAAGTTGTTTAGTTAGAAATAAATTATTACTTTACTACATCTCTTGTTATATATATATATATGTATATATTTATATATACACACACATATATTGTCTGTTGCAAGAATGAGCACAACCAAATTTACAAAACAAAAATTCACATGCTTAAAAGTTTTGTGATGTATTATTTTAATTCAAATAACCATGCATGGACCTGCAAGATTATCATAAAGTACAACCTACTTTTATTATTTATTTATAAACCTTTCTATTTTTTTTTTGAGACGTTGAAAAACTGGAACAAAGAATTCAATCATTAAAAATCATTTCATCTCATTTTCATAACCAACTTTCATACTTTTCTTATTTTATTATAAATTACCATCCTCACCGTAATCTTTCTGCATGATTAGAAACTTTATAATAAAATAAGCATATGATCATACCACCCATTCCAAAGTCAGCTCCCCTATCATCTGAACACTCTATTTCATTTTTCAAGCACCTTAAAGATCTAGTTAGATACTAACACTTTTAGTTGCTTATAAGTTTTTTTTTACAACACTATAAATACCCACTCATATCCATCCTTTTAAACTCTTATATTGCAATCACCACCACCTAGAGCTCTCTAGCTCTTTCTCAATTTTGCTTGCTCTAAGTAAGTATTAATTTCTTAAAAACCTTTATTTTTGCATAATTAGTCGATTTTATATTAAAAGATTCACCAAGAAATGTTAGTATGTTTAAAAACTCATAAAAATAAATAAATAAATGTTAACATAAACCACTTGGTTATCCTAAAATACTTGGTTCGTTAATGAGATTTTCGTAAGAGTTATGTAAGGTGGTTGATATATTTTGCTAGTAAGTTTTGATAAGAGTAAAATTATTAGGTTGGTTAACCATTAGAAGTTCAAAAAAAAAAAAATAAAATTAATAATAATAATAAAGTGACATACAAGTATCAAGAATTATTGAAAGAAACATGATGTTTACGTGACATCTATACTTATATATATTGTAAAAATATATTTTTGAGATATTAAAAACATATTACCGATAGTTCGTCGAGTCCAAATGTTCAAGAACATGAAGTATTTTATCTTAAGACTAGCTAGTTGGGTGAACTTAATTCATGATATATAGATCAAATTTTAGACCTTGACACGTCTTAAATGATTTAGGACGCGAGTAGGTCGATCCATTGACGGAGATACTTGATTTACTGCTACACATATCAAGTGAGTTCACAGCCCCTTTAT
The DNA here is from genome assembly GCA_025506415.1 of Flaveria robusta. Lineage (NCBI taxonomy): Eukaryota > Viridiplantae > Streptophyta > Magnoliopsida > Asterales > Asteraceae > Flaveria > Flaveria robusta. Next base: position 9,739,110 of record CM046476.1, on the reverse strand, counting down.
GTTTATATTTTGGGGAAAGATATGTTTATATTTCTTGATGTTATTTTTAATTGGCCGATAACATGAAAACTAGACTCAACCAAGATTGATCCTTGTGTGAACTTTGAGTTATATTTCTTTATTGCATGCATGAAAGTCCTCGTTAGCTCAAACTGTAACCATTAGCTATGAACTTAGCCGTAAAAGATGTGAATAGTACTATTGGGTTTGACACCCCCTTTGTGGTTAGTCGCGCTAACCTCCGACCAACAGGTTGAACGATTGCATATTTTTTAAAAGGATATCTCATTGTTTGAATGTACATGGGATGGGGCAAACAGTATTTCGTCTCGGTTTGGTTATAGGCTCTTGGTGTCACACTATTTTTCGCAGGTCCTAACACAACTATGATGATCAATTGGAACTTGTTTTGTTATCGTATGGTTTTCAAGGAAAATGATTTTAATTATGCCAATAAAACCTATGATCTCACCAACATTTTTGTTGACGTTTCCTGACATGTTTAGGCAATTAATTCAAGTACTGGAAAAAGGAGTTTTAGCAAGCATTGCATATTTTGGGATACCAACTTTTGAAAAATTTTCATTTATTACTCAATTACTTGAGTTATTGTTGTAAATCTTTTGTTTTCAAATAATACTTTGCTTTGTAAAAAAAATTATACATTTGGTATCTTTGCTTTAACCATATGCTATGAAATCCATGAATGTTGCAGTTCGCGTTTCCGTCGATGCGGGGTGTGACAACATCGACTGCAAAGCTATGACTGTGTTGCTTACGGCTATACCAAACTCCATAATGGTAGGCTTTTAGCAATGCAAGACTTCCACAGATCTATTTGATGCCATGACGTTGATGTACTCTTGTTCTACTGATTCCAAGGAGTCCAAGAAAAATGTGCTGATGCAAAAGTTTGAAAACTTCAAACACATTGTTGGTGAGACCTTAAGTCAACAATACTTTAGGTACATGGATTTGATCACCTCTTTTTAGTCTATGGGAGTGGTTCTTGAGAAAAAAGACATAGTAAGAAAGTTCATGAGTACACTTCCTCATGAATGGACTTTTTACTATGTCTCAATCAAGAGAACTGAAAATCTCAACAATCTCAGCATGACTGAACTATATGGAATCCTTGATGGATACCATATGGAGATGGAAACTCACAAAGACCATCAGATAAACAGAAACACAAACCTTCCTGTCAGCAATGCTTTACATGCTACTGAAGGATCAATAACCCCCTAGCCCCAGTTGTACCTGAACTACCCCCAAAAGCCATCATCCTCTTCTAAGCCTTATATCACATTTCCTGAGACACCTAGGTCTCCACAGGCTCAACAAAATCCTTTCTAGGATAGTTGTGCTTTTGTTTCAGGGAATGAGCACTATGGAGATTTCCAATTATGTTTTGATGATCTCGAGTGATTTAGCCCATATGATGTGGACTACATGGACATTGTCCAGCAGATGGCTCTTCTAACCTACAAAGCAAAGAAGTTCTTCAAGAGAACTGGAAGACAATTCCCTCAGAACCCAACCATTAGCAAATTTGGATTTGATTAGTCAAAGGCCAAGTGTTACAACTACAACCAACTTGGTCACTTTGCAAGGGAATGCAAGGCTCCTAGATCCAATCCTAGAGCAACTCAAGCCTCCCAACATCCTGCTACCCTAAAAGCTGCAGCCAAACCAACTAAATAATAGACTGCAGCTGTTGCTCAAGAAGTTGATTGGAGCTTCATGGTGCAAGATGTCACTCCTGCTCAAGCTCTCATGGCTGGAACTGAAGAAAGTAAGGCATATGAACATCTTTGTACTCCATCCTGTATTGCTAAGGTTAAATTATATCAGGACTAAAACATGGAAATTAAATCTGATATTGAGTCCTTAAACATATTAAAATCCAACTTTAAGAGAGCATAATCTGACTACAAACTCAAAATTGAAGAGTTAGAGAAAAATGTGTCCTCTTTAAGACATGAACATTCATACTACAGGGCTCAAATAAAAGATTTAATCTCCAAGTTGACTTAGGCTCAAGCCCAGCTAGTAAGAGCTAAGGCTAAAGCAAAGAAGTATGCCATTTTGAGCATAACTTTAACACCATCATTGCATCATCCTCCCACTCAAAGGTGTGTTATCAAACCAAAAGTGGATTGGGAACCAATGAAATTGCTCCACCACACTCTTATGTGTCTGTTAAACAGCCAATATGTGGTACTAATGAGCAAGAGGTTCCAACTGCTAACCTACTACCCAATGAGCTGTAGAATGATGCAACAATGGTAACAACCACAGGGAAGGACAAGGTAGAAAACCTCATCCACACCACTGATGATCAACCCCTAACCATCAAAGAAAGAAAGAATAAAATCAGGGCAGCAAGAAAAACTGCTAAGAAAATGGGTGAGTCGAAATTGAAAATAGACCCAAGGCAAAATGGTGTATTCATCTCAGTTGGATTCCAAGTGGTTGGAAGCCCTGATTCAGGTAAAGAGTGTAGTACTAACACTCCTATCCAGCTGAAGGATCAAAAATTTAAGGAGAAGGCTGTTGAAGAAGAAAAGAAGTGCAAGAAACAACAACCCTCATGCCCCATCAAGAATAACATTAAGTGCATAATCTGTGGGCTGCATAACCACATGGCTAAAAATTGTTACTACAATCCAGCAAGCACACATTATGCAATCAATGTTAAAAAAGAAGGAGTCAAGGATGGTTTCATATTTGGTCCTTACCATATGGTGCAAGTGTTAAAGAAAGGAAAGCTTGTTTTCGAAGTCAAGAAACTCATTCTTCCGAAAGGAAAATAGCTTCAGAGGACAAGCCAAAGAACAAGCAAAGGAACAAAAAGAATCCTTTGAAACCTTCCGAGAAGAAGATTGCTTCGGAAGAAAAGGTGGTGACAACTTCTTCCAAGAAGAAAGAAGCCTCGGAAGCAAGTCATGCTGCTAAAGCCTCCACAGGCTCATCTACACTGATCAACCATATGATGGAATGGAAGATCAGAAAAGATGCTGCAGCCCAAACCTCTTCTTCACAAACCATAATTGAATCCCCATACATACATTTTGGTTCAATTATCTCATATACATTAGAAGAGCCCAAGACCAGCAAGGCTTGGGCTTCAAATAGTAACTAGTCATTTCACCTTATGTGCAGGGACATCCACATGACAAGAATGGAAATGTATGGATTGTGGACAGTGGATGCTCTAGACACATGACTGGGAATCGATCTCTCCTACAACAATTTGAACATTTTGTAAAGATAACTATGTTGCATGTCTGAAAGGGAAGCAACACAAGGTATCTCACAAATCCAAAAAGGTTAACTCCATCATCACCCCATTACACTTATTGCACATGGATCTATTTGGTCTCACAAGTATAATGAGCATCGGAAGGAAATCATATTGCCTTGTGATTGTTGATGATTTTACAAAATTTACATGGGTATTCTTTTTAAGAACTAAAGATGAAACTTCTAAAACTTTAAAATCTTTTATTCTTAAAATTGAAAATCAAATTGATCACCCAACACCTTACGGCACGAGCTGACGACAGCCATGCACCACATATGTCCGCGTACCCGAAGGCACCAGAAGTGATCAAGGGACTGAGTTTAAGAATCAAGTTCTTGACTCATTCTGTAACTCAAAAGGGATTGCCAGACAATACAGTGCTCCTAGAACTCCTAAACAAAATGGTGTTTCTTAAAGGTGGAACACAACACTTATTGAGGCTGCAAGAACTATGTTAGTTGAGTCAATGTTGCCTTTAACTTTCTGGGTAGAGGTAGTCATCACTGCATGCTATGTGTAGAACAGGGTTCTCGTTGGTAAGCCCCATGAAAAGACCCTTTATGAGCTATGGAACAAGAGGCCACCGTTCATTGGCTTTCTTAGGTCCTTTGGCAGCAGGTGCATAAAAGACAATTTTGAAAAATTTGCTGAAAAGTCGGATGATGCTAGCTTTGTTGGATATATCTCAAACTCTATTGCTTATAGAGTATATAACATCAAAAATCAACAATTTGAGGAATCATTCAAAATTATTGTCAATGAGCACACTCCTTGTATTAAGGGAAATGGTCCTGATCATATTTTTGACTTAGAATTATTTCCAAACTATTCTAAACCATCTTGTGCATAAAAGACAATTTTGAAAAATTTGCTGAAAAGTCGGATGATGCTAGCTTTGTTGGATATATCTCAAACTCTATTGCTTATAGAGTATATAACATCAAAAATCAACAATTTGAGGAATCATTCAACATTATTGTCAATGAGCACACTCCTTGTATTAAGGGAAATGGTCCTGATCATATTTTTGACTTAGAATTATTTCCAAACTATTCTAAACCATCTTGTGAGAATGTTTCGGTTGGAAGAGGAACTCAAAGTGACTTTTATGACGATCAACTATTTGAGTTACCCAGACCTATTCCAATTTCTCCAAGAAGTCATGAAAATCACGCTCCCACTACTGGAAGTCCTGAAAGCTTGAACATCTCAGGAAACAATGGTGCTTCAATAGGTTGTCAACCCACTGAGCCTCAAAACTCATCAGCTGACAACTCTAGCATTCAACACCAAGCTGATGAAGATAGTAATCTAGAGGAACAAACAACTGTTGATGCTGCTTCATAGCAAAATACCATTGATGCTGTCACACATTTATTCAATCAGTCCTTATTGAATGAGTGTGAGACATCAGCTTGAAATGGTGTTCAAAATTCTAAGGAAAACTTCTCCAACCTGGATCTATCTATGCAACTAGATGTGATTCCTAGGCTCAGGATACACATCACTCATCCAGCTGAGAACATCATTGGGGATGTCTCAAAAGGTGTGAGAACAAGAAGTCAGACCCATAATGGGAATGTCTGCTTGTACTCATGATTTCTCTTTCAAATGGAACCCAAGAAGATGGAAGAAGCCCTGAAGGACAACAATTGGGTTGAAACAATGCAAGAGGAGTTGCTTTAGTTCAAGAGGCAAAAGGTATGGAACCTGTGTCCATTAGCACGTGTCCAAGTCCCTCTTTGCACTAAGTGGGTGTTCAGAAATAAAAGAGACGATAGAGGTTTGATCATCAAGAAAAAAGCAAGACTTGTGGTTCAAGGATACACACAGGGGGAAGACATAGATTACACTTATGTCTTTGCACTCGTTGCAAAACTTGCGGCTGTGCGAATCTTCCTTGCTTTTGTAGCATCCAAGAACTTCATAGTCTATCAACTTGATGTCAAATGTGCATTTCTTTATAGGGATATAGATAGAGAAGTCTATGTGTGTCAGCCACCTGGATTTGAAGACCTACAGCACCCCAACTATGTGTGCAAACTAGATAAAGATCTTTATCAAACACAGTCTCAGTTTCTTCTAAAGCATGGCTACACTAGAGGCACCATAAACAAGACATTTTACATAAAGAAGTCTGGGAACGACATGTTGCTTCTACAAGTCTATGTCGATGATATCATATTTGGTTGCTCAAATGACCAAATGTGCAAAGACTTCAAAAGCATCATCAGAAAGAAGTTTGAGATGAGTTCCATGGGAAAGATGGATTTTTTCCTTGTGATTCAAGTGAAGAAGATGGAAGAAGGGTTCTTCATAAATCAATGTAAGCATGTCAAGGACATCTTAGAAAGATTTGAGATGAAAGATTGTAAACCATCCAAGACACCTATACCCAGAAATCACAATCTTTGTCCTGATTCCAAGGGGGAGGATACTGATCAACATCAGTACATGGTAATTATTGGATCTCTGATGTATCTCACTGCAAGCAGACCTGATATCATATTTGCAACTTGCATCTGTGCAAGATATCATGCTGCTCCTAAGGTGTCTCACCTAATTGCTGTCAAGAGAATTCTTAGATATCTCAAAGGAGCTCCCAAACCGGGTTTTTGGCATCCTAGGAATAAGGATTTCAATCTCTATGGTTATACTGATAGTGATTATGGTGGTTGCAACATTAACAAGAAATCCACATCAAGTGGATGTCAATTTCTTGGTGGAAGGATCATCTCCTGGCAATGCAAGAAGCAATCATGTGTCTTTACATCAACAGCATAAGCTGAATACATTGCTGCTGCAAGCTGCTGTGCTTAGCTGCTATGGATTCAAAATCAGATGTTAGACTATGGTTTCAACTTCATGGAGACTCCTATCTACATAAACAACAAGAGTGCAATTTCTATCACAGAAAATGCAGTCAAGCATTCCAAGACAAAGCATATTGACATCAGATACCATTTCATTCGAGATATTCATGAGAAAAACTTATTTAAACTAGTCTAAGTCAATTCAAATAAGCAATATGCTGACTTGTTCACCAAAGCTTTTGATGAACAAAGATTTACGTATTTAATCATAGCTATCGGGATGTTTAACATTGACTAGTCAACCTCTTTTGAAAACCTTTTAAAAATATGTCTTGTCTATGTTGTCCTTATACAATTAAGCCCTATTACAAAAGGTTTTTCTTTAAAATTTCTAAGTATGAATTCTTCTGAAGAGAAATTTACCCTCGAAAGAGATCTTTATCTATTTTCCGAAGGCAAATTCCTCTACACAAGTGGTCTCGGAAGACACTACTGAGAAACACAAGTGTTTTCTCTCATAAGCAAATTTACTATTGGAAGAAAACTTTAATTGTGTAACAAAATCTTTGGGCCCCACTATGTAAAAATTAAGAATTTATTGATTGTTGTTGGAATATTTTAAATGGTCTATCTTACCGCCCTTGTCAAATAGAAACCTAGACTATCCTTTCACCTTATCTGTTTGATCTTTTACCCCAATTTAAAAAAAGTTCCGACTCTTTTTCTTTACTTTCTTTACCTCTGCAAAAACCCTAAATTTTCATTATCTTCTTCTCCATTCACTCTTAAATTCCTTCAATCAAACAGTACTTTCAGAACAATGGCCTTGAATCCCCAACACAACCCTGTCGCCATCCTTGATTCTTCAAGGGATGCTGATTTTGCCCCCATCGTCCAATTTTTGTCACAATCCACATACTTTACTGCCCTTACTGTTAACCCTACCATCTACTCAAACCATATGGCCGAATTCTGGGCTAATGGTCAAAGTGAAACGCTCAATGATAAAAGGGTCATCAGATCAAGGATCTGCGGACAGGGGATCATTATCAGTGAAACCACCATCAGGGAGCATCTGGAACTCCATGATGAAGGAACTCCCATTGAATTCCCCAAGTCTGATTTGGAGGATACCTACATCCAACTAGGATATGGCAGAGATCTAAGCAAATCAACAGTCTACAAGTTTAATTTCTCCTACAATTGGAAGTCCTTGCTACATATTGTCCTGCACGGCCTATCCAACAAGTTTGAGGGATGAGATCAAATCCCGTATGATCTGGGCTGCCTAGTCCATGGGTTGGTAAAAGGACTCCGCTTTAATTACTCAAGATTTGTGTTGCATAATGTAAGAGGAAATCTCACCAGGGATCCGTTGTATATGTATCCCCGGTTCATTCAGCACATAATCAATTGTGAGCTTGACGAGGACAAACTATAACATGAAAACATTCTACTGGTCCCTCATAAGAGTCCTTACATCTTCGAAACATTGAAGAAGGTGTCCACCAACTTCACTGGAAGGTTCACCGATCTCCTTCCACGTATGCTTGAGCCAACGACTCCTGGTGACATCCCTGCAGACCTAGCAGGTGATGAACCCACACCAGACACAACCACTATAATGCCAATCATTTCTTCCCACTCAATCAAAATCACATACAAAAAACACCACAAACGAACCCTTGATTAATTTACTCTGATTGAACTCCCTTTGTTCAAACCAAACAGGCTAGAGTGGAACTCAGGGCTCCCACTCAGGCAGAGGTCCAACCATCCTCCTTAATTGACCTTAAGATCAGTGTTAAGTCTCCTCAGTCTCAACCTGATGAGCCCACAACCCAGGCCATAAGCCCTCAGGGTGACTCTCAACACTCCCCTAAGCAGCCAAAAAAGGACAACCACATCATTGGCTCAACTGTTATTGTAGAGGAGCCACTAGGTGCTAACCAAGGTCTCGGGTCATTAGATATAACCTCTGTATCCTTTCTTGACCTTTTAACCCGACATGATAAGGATATCATGTTTCATCAGGGTCATGATGTTGATCTATCTCACCACTCACCAGATGAATTGAGACCCAGGGAACCTCTAATATCTAGCCCACATCAGCTAGACCAAACCGAGGTGAGTCCAACCGGCATGGAGGAGGCTCATGTAGACTTAGCTGCCACTACTGAGAGTGTTTCACTAGCCTCTCAGAACAATTGTAACATCATTGAGACTAAGTCTACGATAACCTTTGCAATTGATGCCTCTGAAAGAGATATCAGTACGCAAGGGTATCCAGGGCGCAAAGAAACCACTACTGGTGGTGATGATGAACACACTAGGTATGTTATCTCATCTCCTAATGATTCTTCAAAAAAAGATGAGGGTAGTCTATAACTCACTATCAGAGACCTACTTTCTAAAGTTTCAAACCTTGAATCAAAGGTTAAGACTTTAGAGGATAGGTCTGCTACTCAGCAACTTGAGATTGAAAATCTCAAGGCTCAACTAGCTAAGAAACAGATTTAGAAGTTTGTTAGGCATGTACCAACTCAGGTTTCTAAAAGTTCTTCCTCTAGCTCATCTACTTCTCAAGATGATGCTACCAAAAATGGGGATAATGTAAAGAAACAAAGATATGTGGAACCCAGCCTTGCCATCACAACTTCCCTTGATGCCATTTCTTTCCCATACAGCAACACCCTGCAACCATCTTCCCTCAACCACCTCCTATTACCATTCAAGTGGATCCAAGGATGCTTATCGACCTTAACATATTTTTAACTAAATTTCTGATAAGCTCCTCCTTTGAACAACCCTTCACTGATGTAGCCATTGCCTACTTTGGAGCTGAAGAGCTTCAAAAGCTGAGTGCACCACCTACCTCTTAGAAGGAAGTTGGTCAACCTTAGGTCCATATTAAACCTGAGATTAACTTCAAAGGGGAAATACAGACTGATGACCCAGCAATTAACTTAGAAGGGACAGGTAGTGCAGTTCAAGTTACTTTTGAAGCAGAAGTCCAAGCTACGAAAGGAATAATTGAACTATCGTCCTTGTACGATGACCTGTTCATCACAGAGGCCATTCTTGATCTAGCCTCTAAGGTAAACAGTGAGGACTTCCTTACAACTCCTCTATCTCAAACACCACAAGTTCAACCCCACTCTCCCCAACCTGAATCCTCTAAACCTGAGTCTCCAAAGGCTGGATCTTCCTCTGATCCTAAGGGAAAGAGGAAGCTCACTGCTGATGAGCTTCTAGAGGAGGAAACGTTGGAAAAGCTCAAGAAGAAAAGAAGAGTTGATACTAGGAAGTTGCTTGCTGTAAGCAGCAAAGCAGCAGTAGCCGCTCAAGAAAATATCAACAGTCAAAAGAGAATGGAGGTCATAGACAGGCTCATCAGCCTGGGAATAGACAATGAAGAAATAGTTCTACTCCTATTTGATGAACTTGTGAAGTTAGAGAAGGCAACCTTGCTGCAGAAAGAAAAAGAGAAGGTAGCAAGGTTGGTCATAGAGGAGGACAAGAGGAAAAGGAAGATCAGCTTCTACACAACTTTGAGCGACATTTCTTGTGAGAAAGAGTCTATTAAACTAAAATACATTGATGGCTCTTTCTGTTCCCTCACAAGAGAAGCATTCCTTGATTTGCCAAGGGGAACACTGGACTAAGCTCTCCAACTTCTTGCAAATAACTCAGACACACTTAAAGAAGAAGAAAAGAAGTTAAGAAGGAGACTGGTGACTCTGCTAGACACTACGAAATGGGACAAGCTGGCAACTAAGCCCCTCAATCCTAGAAGGCAAATTGTCCAGTGGAGGTTTGATGAACCTTCACACAGCTTTCCTATGGAAAGGGAGAGTGGTCAAGTAAACAGACTTGATACATCATTTTGCTACACTCCAGCAGATTTGACATTGCTGAGTTAGCAAAGACACCATCTATACAGTCTTCATCTTGCTGAGCTTACAAAGGAAGTCAAGACTGAAGAAGAGTTGAAAATAAGAGCAAAGGAAGTAGAAGAAGGTGCAACCACAAAAGGAAGAACATTCCTACAGATGGTTGAAGGCCCAACTTCAGATCCTATAGTTTGATGGGAATATGACTACAATTCCTATCAACTAACTCTCTTCAGAGGAACATAGCAAACAGTACATGTCATTCAAATACAGATTAGATTTACTATCTACGAATGACTTGTATAATCTTCTCACCACCACACCAGGGAAAAACAAAAAGAGAGACAAATATCTGCTTTCCCTAGTGTTAAAGACTCTAAGGAGTAGAAGGAAGTGAAGTTTTGGTAGCATTAGCCTAGGGGGAGTTTCTTGGATCATATGAGGCTGATGCAACCAAAACAACAATTAGAGTATTTTGAAGTACAATTGAATTGGTCTTCCGAAGACAATTCAAAGATCTTCTGAAGCTTAAGTATGAAGAACTTCTGAAGGTAAAACTTAGTCTTCTAAGACTAAGTAGTTCTCCTTCCGAAGTATACATACTTAGAAGATCCAAGGCAAAGTCTCCTGAAGAATAAAACAATAAAGACTTGCAGAAGACTCGAAAAAGTTGATTCTTCCAAAGTATAAATGGCCTCGGAAGAACTTATTCTTCCGAAGCCATTTAGCTTCGGAAGAACTTATTCTTCCGAATCCATTTAGCTTCGGAAGAACCAACTATGAGCCAGTGGACATAAGTATGGTTGTTCTGACATTCTCTGCCATCTTTGATATACTGCATGGTGCTTTCCTACACCAATACAGTTGACCATACTTTAATCCACTGTTCACCCTTTATCAATTAGTACAGTTGCCACCTTTAGTTGTTAACAAAAGGTATGTCATGGACCTGCCATGACTATCTAATCTAGGATAGTATTTTATCTTAGATGCTTTACTTATAGCAATTTAGTATTTGTCTAGTTGTAAATTCTAGCCGGTAAGAGTCTTGTAATACTGAGTTGAGAAGTAATATATATAAGTATTTTGAAAAAACCATTCTTGTGTTCATTAACTTATTATATTATTTGTCAACTTAGTTAGACATTCTGCTTCATCAACCGAGTGAGATTAAGTGAGTTTGTGAGATAAACTTGTGTTGTGAGACCAACACTGATCCTGCACCTTTGTTGATGATTTTTCGAGATTCACTTGGTTTTATTCATTGAAAACAAAATCGGGGTTTTATGAGGTTTTCAAGACCATCATACATTTTGTGCAAACACTATTTTCATCTAAGATAAAAACTTTTTAGAGTGATGGTGGTTCGGAATTTATCAATCATCAAGTAAGAAAATTAATTGTATAAATTGGCACATTTCATCGACTATCGTGTTCCCTCTTCATATTTGGTTCATGCTTAGCCATATTTGAACGGAAGAATGGAGTGTAAACATTGACACATAGTTTAAACGGGCTTAGCCATGCTTTTTACCAGTCATTTTCCCTCTTCATATTGGGTTCATGCTTTTAGCACTGCCGTGCATATCATTAATTGTCTCCCCACATTGGTGTTGCGAAGACAATAACCATTTGAAATACTCTATAATGAGTTCCTTTTTATTAAAATTTATGTCCGTTTGGATGTCGTGTTTACCCATACCTACGGGATTATGCGGAGCATAAACTCTCACCAAGAAGCATTTTGTGTATTTTTATTGTGTATTGCTCCCAATACAAACGCTATAAGTTCCTTGTTCCGGTTACATCTAAAATCTATGTAACCCGTCATGCTCGATTCTATGTCCCTTGGCCAATATTACCACTACACTAGATATCTCTATGCTTCAATTATCAGGCTATGTTCCTGAAACTATGGGGCCACCGTCCACTTCTAGCCCAAACAAAACAAAAGAACATAACTCCAACACACCTTATAGCCTTTATGATGAAGCCCAAACTCCATTGCCTAAATCCACTCCACCCCACTTATCAGTTCCCGTGGACTCTATTGATGATGCCTCCTGAGCCTCCATCCCAACAATCCAAGCCCATTATCTAAACCCTATAGAACCACCCCCACCCTCTAATAATCTTCCTTCTCCTAAGCCCACTTTAGGCCTAATTTAAAACCCGTAAAATGAAACTGCTACAAGCCCAACTGAAGCTCCTCAACCTACGGGTCACCCCATGATCACTTGTTCCAAGGCTGGCATAATTAAACCAAAACATCGTGCCGATATTGCATGCCGTCACGATAATATTTTACACTCTGCTCTTTTGACTAGCAGCAATCCGAAAGGATTTAAATCTGCTTCTAAACATCCGAAGTGGATGGAGGCTATGCATAAAGAATTGGATGCTCTTAACTTAAATAACACTTGGTCGCTTGTTCCTCGACCAAAGCATCATAATGTTGGTGGTTCAAAATGGCTATTTCAAACAAAACTCAATGCTGATGGATCAATTGAAAGACATATAGCACGTTTAGTTGCCCAAGGGTTTAGCCAAGTCCCGGGACTAGACTACTTTCACATATTTAACCTTGTGGTAAAAGTTACAACTATTCAAACTGTCTTATCCTTGGCTGTAATAAACAATTGGCATTTACATCAACTTGATGTAAATAACGCCTTCCTTCATAGGTGGTTAAGTGAAAGTGTATATATGGAACAACCCCCTGGTTTCAAGGATCCTAAATATCCTGATCATGTATGTCGACTCAACAAAGCTATCTATGAGCTCAAGCAAGCCCCACGAGCCTGGTTTCATCGATTAAGTACCTTCCTTCTTGATAATGGGTTCATCTGCAGTCGGGCTAACACCTCCTTATTCGTCTTTAAACGGGATGAATGTGTTATGTACCTTTTGGTATATGTTGATGATTTGATTTTCACTGGAAATCGGAAACATTTCATTACCTCATTCATCTCTCGGTTACATAAAGAGTTCGCCATCAAAGATCTTGGTAAACTTAATTATTTCCTTGGTGTTGAGGTATCTTACACAAATAATCGCTTGTTTCTTAGCCAAACTAAATATGCTCATGATATTCTTTAAAGGGCATCTCTTCTTGAATCCAAAGCAGTCTCCATAGCACTTGCTTCGATTGAGGTTTTTACTACCACTAGGGAACCATTCAAAGATCTGACTCACTATTGCTCTCTGGTTGGTGCACTTCAATATTTGACTATTACTCAACCTGGTATTTCATATGCCGTAAATCAAGTCAGCCAATTCTTACATGTCCCAACAATTGCTCATTACAAGTGTGTTAAACGGATTCATTGTTACATAAAAGGCACTGTTCAGTTTGGTCTACTGTATAGCCGACCCACATGTACCAAAATCCTTGGATATTCAGATGCTGATTGGGCCCGCTGCCTTGAAACTCGTAGATCTACATATGGCTACTCAATCTTCTTAGGTGGTAACCTTGTCTCCTAGAGTGCCAAGAAGCAAGCCACCGTCTCTCGCTCCTACTGTGAATCTAAGTACCGTGCCATGGCAAACACAATAGCTGAAATAATTTGGATTACTCATCTTCTAAAGGAGCTATATATGCTACCACTTGATCGACCAACTCTTCTATGTGACAATCGCAGTGCTCTCTTTCTTACTCAAAACCTGGTTTCTCATAGAAGGGCAAAACATATTGATCTTGACTACCACTTCAAACGTGAACTTGTTTCCTCTGGCAAACTTCATACTTGATTTGTTCCAACCAAGCTTCAAGTGGCTGACATCTTCACCAAAAGTCTTCCTCATCTACAATTCGAGTGTTTTCGATGGCTGCTTCGCCTGGGACCACCACCGTTTCACTCGAGGGGGGATATTAACAATACTTAAGTTCCTACTTTGTAATTTATGTATTGTCAATGTACTTGTATGTTACTTATTCTTTTATTTATAGCACGTCTCTCCTTTGCCTTTAGTAAGGAGACATTTACCATAATCATTTATAATATTAAAATTATCACAAAAGATTTACACCACTGTCAACAATGACATTATCTTGATACATAGTAGATAAATCCAATAGAAATTCAAATGTATCAACTACATATTATTAACTACACATATTACAGATGCAATTAATAGAAAAATTGCATAAAACATGAATATTTGAACGAGGTAATGAATAGAAGACGAAACAAACGTACATGTGACAATGAAACTTTATGGTTCCGTAAGGGTGTCTTGGGATGTGATGAAGCGAACATAGGGCAAGAAGCAGGTGAAAGGGTTCAAGTGAAAAATCACTGAGAGCATTCACATCCCACCATCTATATATTTGTGAGTGTGTTCACTATATTATAAAGAATGGTTTTAAGTTTTTGTAAGTGCAGTATAGAGAACATGTTACTGTCCATCTCTATATTTGATAAAACACTATTCATCTCTATTAATTTTTTAATATTTTTTGAAAATAGTTGTGAGTAGAAAAGAGAGAGAATGTAATGATAAAAGTATTAAAAAGTATTATTTAATTGAAAAATAGGGAGAAAAAGTAGTGATTTTAGTGTAATTACAAATATGAAGATGAAGAGTGGAATGTGAATGCTGTGATATAAGAAAACAAGTAATAAAATTACATAATCTTCTAATCATAAAAATAGATTTAATACAGTGACAAGGTAAGAAATCGGTGATTCCGGACCTGCGTATCGAACTTCAAACCTCCGCCTTTTTTCGATGACATGAGTGGCTGGCTATCGAACTTCATTTCAAGCAAAGAGAGAATGATTGTGAATGTGTATTCACGAGACCCGGTTGACTTCGGTTTCACGTGGGGGTGTAAACAAGCCAAGTTGAACCGAGCTTGTTAAAGCTTAGCTCGATTTGAGCTTTTTTCGAGTAGATCCCACATAACTTCTAAATCAACTTGGCTTGTTTACACCCTTAAGTTTCAGAGTGGGAGTAGAGAAGAACGATCAAAGAAACTAATTAGGACGGGAGTAGGGAAGAACGACCAAAGGAACTAATTAGGAATTAGAAAACAAGGTTTTCTTTTCATGTTTTCATACAAAAACCTTTTTTTGTGTCCCTAACATTCTAAAAACTTTACTATTTTCATTCATTTATGTTAATTGCATTTGTTTTACCTATTAGGTGGACTTCAGGTTTAAATACTAAAAGCAATTGAATAATGGTTAAATGTTCAGGGTAATTGAATAATGCTTATTTAGGTATTCTTTTTTACTGATTAGGTGCAAAAGTACATATATGTCTTCACATAAGGTGCACATGATGTATACTTAATGGGTTAAAGAAAATGAATGAAAATAACAAGTTTTTAAATATCAAAAACACAAAGGTAAACAATTGTTTTTAAATAAAAATAACAAAATATACCAAACTTTATGAACAAAAATAATAATTTACTCTATTAAAAGAAGCGTGATCATAGTTGTAAAAGTTATCGTCCAGGCAGTTATGGCAAACTCTATGTACTATAGAAAACATATATTAATGGCATAAAAATTAAATGCCACTAATAGTATATCACTGATAAATAAGAAATACATAAATTAGCACTAAAAATCTAAATTAGTGACATAAAAGCTTAGTGACACTAAAAACGTGTGCCCCAAAATGGTTTTTTTGGGTAGTGTAGGGCAAGAAAAGTTTCAGGATACAAACTTAAGTTTTAATCTTAAGTACCGTTCAACAACAATAAAATCATGATTAAATTGTCTATGAAGCAAAACAAATACTTTTTGTTAGTATGAGAAGCAAAGTCTAAGTGATAAATCCCCATCAACAAACAAAATCTGACTAAATATTGTTTTTAAAGAAAACAGTCCAACAAGTGATATCTAGGGATGACAATCAAACTCAAAACTAATGGACATAACTAAAACCCAAGGCATACGGGGATCGGATAAGCGGGTATGGGGCCGGGTATGGGGCGGGATTGCATTGTATACCCGTTTACCTCACCCTATTACCCTGATTAATCATATCTGTTTACCAAATTCTATACCCATAATTAGTTTATTTTTAATTTATTATACTTAATAATTATATTATATATAATTATATCTTTTAATTTTTTCACTTATTATCTTTATATTTAATAATTATGTGTTAATATAAACTATTAAGCTTTCTATCATTTATATAATATGGTATCTTATAAAATTATAATAAAACTTTTAAAATTACATAGTAGTAATAGTAGTAGTGGAATGTAATCAAATAATAATAATAAAGTTTAACCGAAAATATTGCTTAATACGTATATACAGATGAAGCTTTATATATTTTCATAATTTTAATAGATTTCCGATGGGTATGTCAAATGGGTAATTTTTATAAACTTAACGGGTATACTTGATTAACTGCGGGTTTACCTGATACTCGACACGTAAATATCCGCTATATACACGGCGAGTTTTGGGCCGGATATGGGAAACACTTTTTTAATCGGGTATGGGGTGGGATTATCCATATCCGTTCCAAACACGTTCCATTGCCATCCCTGGTGATATTAGAGCCTTAGATTTATATTTTTCGACTAAACCATCATCAAATCATTTTGGTTTTTGTCATTTACTTCTCTTAAAAAACAATGATCTCAAAATTTCAGTTGCTATCTCTAGCAAGTTATCTCTAGCAAGTATGATCTAAAGAACGGTACCTAGAGCAAGCCTCCAATGTTCATTTTAAATAATTGTGATACTTGAAAGATCAAGATCCAATGTTCACTCTAAATAATTCTATACTTGAAAGATCAAGATAAAAGGTTTTACTAAGCATTAGGGAGAAACATATGGCTTTCTATCATTATGGCCCCGATACAACAATGGTCAAAATTGCTAAAGAGACTGGTGACTTAATCTCAAATGACCCAAACAAATACTCTAATGAAGATCTCAAGAAAATAAATATTGATGCAAGGGATTTGTGGATACTCTAGATGGCTATTCTAACTATACTATCCATAGTTTCAATAAGAACAAAACCACTAAGGGCTTGTGGGGCGCTCTAAAAGAGAGCTATGAAGGAATTGAGGACATGAATGAAAAACAAGAGGGATGTGCTCAAATAAAAGTTTGAAAATTTCAGTTTCATTAAAGATGAAAGCATAACTACTACATATATATTCAACACCAACATTCCTACCAAAGCTCCACTCGTATCTCATCAAGCCCATGTCATGTCACACTAAGTCACCTGTTAGGTGCATGCATTGAATTATTAGGAATTAAATGATAATTAATCTTGTTTAAATTGTTTCACTAATTTCAAATGAGAATAAGTGATTGCTATTATACCATTAGTAATAGTTGCTTATAGTTGAAATTTGTTTTTGTGCAAAGCAATAATTCAACTCAAATAAGCATTTCCGTTAATTCAAATAATATATTGAATGTTATTTTGTAATTGCAAAGTATTGTCTGTGTTGAGTTTTTTATTTTATTTTAGAGTAAATTGTGTTTTTCCAATTTTACAATCTTGCAATATTTTATTAGGTAACACCTTCATGCATTTTTTGTATGATCATTACGCATATAATTTATCTTTACCGGTCCTATTTCTTTCAGGGAGACTGGTCTTGATCTTGAGACCCATGTTCAAGATGTTGAAGTAATAAGTAATTGATTGTTCCTACACTTAAAAAGTAGTCATATACTCTCCACTACGTGGCAAATTTATTTTGTTTTTAAGTATTTGCAGCAATTGAATTTTTTATTTCACCTTCTGACTTGAGTAATATTTCATTTATTTTTGAGTTATGAAAACTTTACTCATTTATGGTATTATCATTTTACAATGGTTTTTGCTACACAAAAATTGCTATGCAAAATTGCTATGCAATTTTTTCTGTAGCAAATTGCTATGCATTTACGACCAAATTGGGACGGAATAAAGGCTAACGTATTTTGCTATGAAATTGCTACAAACCAAAAAACCCTAATTTTTCTTAAAAAATATTGTCACAAATGAGTAGCAAACTCAATTTTTTAAATTCATATCAATATATGGGAATAAAACAATATAAAAATATATATATTAATTATAAATAATTTGTACTTTGTTACGCAATTGCTACGCACAACCTAATTAAACATAATAATTCAAGTTTCTTGGCAAATGAGTCACAAAATACTTTAAATTATAAACATTATAAATATAAAATAATATTAATAATAATAATAAAGTTATCTTGCTACACACTTGCTGCGTGATATGCATTTTCCTAAAATCCATAAAAATACCTATTGCGTAACAAATATGAATCAGCATGACTTTATTGTTTATAATTGCATAGCAAATAATTCAAAAAGTGATTAAATTTACTTATAACTATTATTATAATAATTTTTATTATTATTTAACAATTATTATTGTTTATGCAACAACAATTACTATTACTATTAATATTATTATTATTATTATACGTAGATATTATTATGATTATTAGTATATAAATAACATGTTCATGATATTTGGTATATAATATTATTATTGTTAAGACTAGTTGTATAATTAAACCATAATATGTAGTTATAATAATAATAATAATTATATTATTATTATTATTATTATTATTATTATTATTATTATTATTATTATTATTATTATTATTATTATTATTATTATTATTTTTATTATTATTATTTTTATTATTATTATTTTTATTATTATTATTATTATTATTATTATTATTATTATTATTATTATTATTATTATTATTATCTTGTTTATTATTTGGAGAAATTTGTTTTAGGATACCTCCATAACCAATTTCTGAGGCATCTGTTTCAATTAGTTTTCCCCACTCTGGGTTTGCAATCATCAAACAAGGAAGGTTATTTACCCTTTGTTTGATTTTTTGAACAGCTTTAGTATGGTCTATTGACCATGGCTTTGGATTTTTCTTTAGTCTATCGTATAACAGACTAGTATCTTGTGCTAGATTTTTATAATAAGGAAGAATGTAATTTAGACTTCCAAGAAATCTTTGTAATTGAGTTTTATCCTTAATTTCATCCGGAAATTTGGATGCAAACTCAATACTTCTATTGATTGGTATTATATTACCTTGATCAATATTATGACCCAAAAATCTTATTTTTGTTTGAAAGATCATCATCTTTGGCCTGGATATTACTAAACCATTTTTTATAATTATATTTTTGAAAATTTCTAAATGTTTGAAATGAGTTTCAATATCTTTTGAAAATACCAGGATATCATCGATATAAACAATTATAAATTCACTATAAGGAATAAAAATATCATTCATAATATTCTGAAATTCAGATGGGGCATTTTTTAAACCGAATGGCATTACATTCCACTCATAGTGCCCAATAGGTACTGTAAAAGCAGTTTTGTACCTATCTTGTTCATTAATTTGAATCTGCCAATAGCCTGATTTTAAATCAAACTTTGAAAATATATTGGCTTTATATAATTTATTTAATAAATCTCTTTTATTAGGTATAGGATACCTAATCCATTTTAAAACCTTATTAAGCGGTTTATAATTTATCACCAATCTTGGTGTTCCTCTTTCCTTCTCTGAATGCTTATTAACATAGAAAGCAGTACATGACCAAGGAGATTTAGAGTTTCTAATTAGATTTTTATCAAGAAGCGATTTTATTTCTTTTTTGCATAATTCCATATATTCGGAATTCATTTGACACGGACGTGCCTTAGTCGGAATTTGACTTTCTTTGAAATCTTCTTCATAAGGAAGAGAAACAATATGTTTCTTTCTATCCCAGAAAGCATTGGGATGATCATTACATATTTGTAAACTGAATTGATGTTCAATTAATTTAATTTTTTCTTGTAGTTTGGGTTTCTCCAAACTTTCTTGTGTTGATAAAGAAAGTATTTCTTTCTGTAAAAATTCTATTTGATTTATTTTTGCTTTTAACAAATCTTGTTTTATATTATTTAAAGATCTAGTAATTGGATTTGTAATGAATTGAAAAGTGATTTCTTTTCCTTGATAGACTCCAGTTATTCCGGTTCTATCTAGTTTTATTAACAGAAATTTTTTTCCAAAAAATGGAGTACCAAGTATAACCTGGTTTGATAAATCTTTTACTAGTACAAAGCTTGTACTAATACATGTATTATCTTTACAAATATACGCTTTAGGTATTTTATAATTTACCTCAAGTTTTCCTTTCCCAGCATGGCTGAGACCATGATTAGTCCTATGATAGTATTTTATTGGGACTAATCCTTCCTGAATGCAGTTTAGATCTGCACCACTATCAAATAAGGCAGTAACTTCTATAAAGAAATCTTCTCCTATAAGAAGTTTTATTTTCCCATACCATTTTTGGAAGGTGATTATTTCCATTATACTTTGTAAATACGACTCCTGTTCTTTCTTATTAGAAAGATCTACCGATGGGTTTTCAAGACATATAATTCTTTTTTCTAAATCCGTATTACTTTTTTGTAATTGTTTAATTTCTGTTTTCAAATTATCAATTTCATATTTTAATTCCTTTATAGCTTATGATAGTGCGTCATACGCATCATCCTCATCATCAACTAATAAGTCTAATGATAAACTCTACAAAGAGTTTTTGGCTTATAAAGCTGCTCAACAAGGACATAACCCTGAAAAACCAGCATCATATGCTGAAATCACTGTCAATGATAGTGAAGATGAAAATTGGATTCATAATCCAAAGAAGGATGTTATACTCCTTCTTGATCAAAAAGATAAAAAATGGGATGACCAACCTTGGTTCATCATCAAAAGATATTTTGATCAGGGATACTATCCCACCGAGACTTATAAGTCCCGGATATATTATGAGGAAATCCTCAAAGCAGAAAACTACGAAATAACCCATTATAGTGGGAGTAATAAACTAATAAGTTTTAGCAAAATTATAATTAAACAGATCATATCTGTTGAAAACTAGGGAATATCTCCACTAAATGATAGAGAAGTTCTCCATCCTGAAACTAAAATTCCACTTAGATATAACTACTGGGATTATATAAATGCTTTTTATAAAACATTTTTATTTGAAAACCAGAATTATAAACATTCTTGGTTTATAAAGATTTGTTCAAAAACATATGAATCGGACATTCTGATTTGGTTTTACAAATGGTGGCAATCATATGGCACCACTCCTGAGATATTCATAGGAGAATCCAGAAGGCTGAAAGCCTTGTATACTCAATGGGTGGAGTTATCTCCTACTCTTATTGAGTCCCAACATAATAATGATTTCATAGAGGGAATGGCCTCGCTTTATTTCTTTATCCAATTCAGCATTCCTTGGATATGGAAATGGATTCCAGAAACTGGTTATACCCAGGAAAATATGTTCTGCTTAAAGAGAACATATCTGACTAAATTCTGGAAGAAAATGATGGACAAAGAAGACGGCAAGATTAAATGCCAGGACACATTGGATCATATCCAGCAAACAATAGAATCTTATAAAAAACAACAAGGAAACCTGCAACAAAGAGAGGCTCCTAGCCCGTTCCAACACATTGTTAGGAAGATTAAAATGATTAAAGGATCTGATGCTATCAGTGAAGAAGAATTAATGGATTATTATCTTGAAGAAGTTAAGAAAGATATAGCTAAGAACTTCAAGAAGGTAAAATCTCCTTCAAACATGTCTATATCAGAATCGTCTCAAATTGGGGATGAAGATCAAGATCAAAATCTCCAACAGGATGCTCAAGATCCAGAGGATAATATCCTTGATGACGAAGCATATGCAAAAATGATTCAAGAACTGAATGAAGAGTTCGGGCCAGCAAATGCTGGAAAGTCAAAAAAGCAACAGTCACAATAGGCCCCACATAAAGAAAAGGAGTGCCAATAATTCAAAAAGCACGAGATTCGTCCGACAAAGATTTGTCGTCAAGCAACATTATTGCATTTACTTTAATTATTGTAACTTTACTTTTACTTTAATTATTGTACTAATAAACGCGTGATACGCATAATGCGAATATTCGCAATTAGGTGCGGTGTGAAAACCCCTATATAAAGGGTCCTTAGTCAGAAGTTAGAGGACACACCGAGAATTAGAACACTCTCTCACACTCTCTCACTTTCTTGTAAAAATATTCTGAAGAATAATAATATTTAAAGTTTAATAGTTCAATTCGCCTTCATTCTGGTAATACTCTCTCTTTCTTATCTATAATATATGATCGTCGCCTCAATAAGAGGCTAAACACATAAGTGTTAAAACATTCACCATGCTCAATAGGCTGTTATGATTTAAAAAAAAAAAAAAAAAAAAAAAAAGTGTTTTTTTATAATAATTCTGAAGTAGAAATTAGCTTCGAAGGTAAGAGTAGGGAAAAGGTTTCGTGCCTATTCAGGGTGTTAGTGTGGGCGGCCGACCGCGTGGGGACCCGTTTTGCCCATAAGCCAAAAGAGCGTCGTGGCGTTTTAAGGGTCTTGCCCATTACTGGTCACATACTAACCTCCTGGAAAGTGGCTGAGTAAAATTTCCTATAACACCTAACCTTACCTCTTGGTTTCTAGTCTCTGTTCAGGATTAATATTTAATTTCTGTGTTTTAACTGGGTTTTTGCTCTTTATCCCAAAAGGTCCTCCCCCTTTGTGGTATCAGAGCCAAGAGCTCAATTTTGTTTTGTAAATAAAATTAATAAACAGCCATAGCAATCAGTTGAGTTTTGTGTGTCTGTTTTAACACTTATCAAATATATTCAAATGAATATGTTACGATCTCAAGATACTGTTAAAAACAGTATTGAAGAGGAGTATGATATACCCCATAATTTAGAATTGTTAAATAAATGGACAATTCCAAAAATTGATTATAAATTGATTTATAAACTAGGTACTTTTGAGAAAATAGGTCTCAAACAAGTTGTTAAAACAACGGAAGAAACATTTTCTTTAAATAAAGAAGAAATGGTAGTAAAATTACTATCAAACAGAGATTTGAATAAATATAAAAAAGATTACAAATTCATCCATATTGGATTAGTTCAAATTGCTTTTAAACCCTTAACATTAGAAGGTTTACCAGAGAGTTTTATAGCAGCTCTCAGAGATGCTAGAAATCTTAACTGGAAACAATTCCTCATGGGAATTATCCAATCTAGTCTGGCACATGCCCAGTCTATTTTAATGTTTATCCAAATTTGCAATTATCTTTGTCTGATGTTAATATTACAGATGCTTTAACATTAAATGTTAAAACTAATGGTTATAACTATGCCCCAGGATCTGAGGTAATATGTGTTTGTTATAGAATTTATTATAAGCCCTTGTTTACTTTAAATCCAAATTGCAGAATGGTAGATAAACCATTAAATGAAACAATTGTCATAGAAACTAACTTTGGAAAATCTGAAGTTACTACTAGAAGAAAAATTAAGTGGGAAGAAATTAATTTTCCTGAAAATTGGGTTATAGAAAAATCTACCCCAACAAATCAATATATTGATAACAATCCGATAGATATATCCCAAACCTCAGAAGGTTTAGTTCAAATACAATTTGATAAAATTAAACAAAAATATGAACCATCCTTAATAAGGTCAAATTCTTCATATTATCATATATCTCCCATAGACTACATGGTGAAAAGTCCTTCTAGGGCGTCTACTTCAAGAGTTAGGGAAGAATTTCCTGAAAGAAAAGTAGAAGAATTAAGAATAAATTTTGATAATATTGTCAGAGGATTTAAACAAATAGATTCAGAACTAACCGAGTCAGAAATAAATTTCATATAATATGGATTATAAAGAAAAATTAGATTTTTCAAAAGGATCTCCGGTAAGACTGGAAATCTCAAAAGAATTTTACTTGCCAAAATGGGAAGTATTTAGGAATTGGTTTTTCAAAAATTTTGGAAAAACAGATACGGAATTCTTTCAAAAAGAATTTTATACAGATTTATCTGAGAAAAATGAGGTTATACCTTTTGTTCCATGGTTTATAGAAAAATATACTGAAAGTATAATTTCAATAATTGAAAGACAATTTAACATAAATGGCAATATTGTGTCAAATGTTTTCCCTCCTTCAAATGGTTTCAAAATTGAAAAACAGGGAGAGGAAAGATATTACCAAGCTTTTCAAAAATTATTGGAAGGTAATATTTTGTCAGTGACAATTAGTCACATAAATGATTTGATAAAACAAAATAATTTTTCAAATCTATACCTAATTATATCAGAAGAACAACAAGGTTTATTACAACAATTCTCTTCTTCGGAAGAGTCTGTAAAATCTTCTAAAATATTTAAATCTTCATTTGAAGATAACTGAGATTGATTTTCAATTAATTTAATTTTTTCTTGTAGTTTGGGTTTCTCCAAACTTTCTTGTGTTGATAAAGAAAGTATTTTCCTGAAAACAAAGGGGCAGGACCTTTTGGGATAAAGAGCAAAAACCCAGTTAAAACACAGAAATTAAATATTAATCCTGAACAGAGACTAGAAACCGAGAGGTAAGGTTAGGTGTTATAGGAAATTTTACTCAGCCACTTTCCAGGAGGTTAGTATGTGACCAGTAATGGGCAAGACCCTTAAAACGCCACGACGCTCTTTTGGCTTATGGGCAAAACGGGTCCCCACGCGGTCGGCCGCCCACACTAACACCCTGAATAGGCACGAAACCTTTTCCCTACTCTTACCTTCGGAGCTAATTTCTGCTTCAGAATTATTATAAAAAAAACACTTTTTTTTTTTTTTTTTTTTATAAATCATAACAGCCTGTTGAGCATGGTGAATGTTTTAACACTTATGTGTTTAGCCTCTTATTGAGGCGACGATCATATTATAGATAAGAGAGAGAGAGTATTACCAGAATGAAGGCGAATTGAACTATTAAACTTCAAATATTATTATTCTTCAGAATATTTTTACAAGAGAGTGAGAGAGTGTGAGAGAGAGTTCTAATTCTCGGTGTGTTCTCTAACTTCTGACTAAGGACCCTTTATATAGGGGTTTTCACACCGCACCTAATTGCGAATATTCGCATTATGCGTATCACGCGTTTATTAGTACAATAATTAAAGTAAAAGTAAAGTTACAATAATTAAAGTAAATGCAATAATGTTGCTTGACGACAAATCTTTGTCGGACGAATCTCGTGCTTTTTGAATTATTGGCACTCCTTTTCTTTATGTGGGGCCTATTGTGACTGTTGCCTTTTTGACCTTTCAGCATTTGCTGGCCCGAACTCTTCATTCAGTTCTTGAATCATTTTTGCATATGCTTCGTCATCAAGGATATTATCCTCTGGATCTTGAGCATCCTGTTGGAGATTTTGATCTTGATCTTCATCCCGAATTTGAGACGATTCTGATATAGACATGTTTGAAGGAGATTTTACCTTCTTGAAGTTCTTAGCTATATCTTTCTTAACTTCTTCAAGATAATAATCCATTAATTCTTCTTCACTGATAGCATCAGATCCTTTAATCATTTTAATCTTCCTAACAATGTGTTGGAACGGGCTAGGAGCCTCTCTTTGTTACAGGTTTTCCTGTTGTTTTTTATAAGATTCTATTGTTTGCTGGATATGATCCAATGTGTCCTGGTATTTAATCTTGCTGTCTTCTTTGTCCATCATTTTCTTCCAGAATTTAGTCAGATATGTTCTCTTTAAGCAGAACATATTTTCCTGGGTATAACCAGTTTCTGGAATCCATTTCCATATCCAAGGAATGCTGAATTGGATAAAGAAATGAAGCGAGGCCATTCCCTCTATGAAATCATTATTATGTTGGGACTCAATAAGAGTAGGAGATAACTCCACCCATTGAGTATACAAGGCTTTCAGCCTTCTGGATTCTCCTATGAATATCTCAGGAGTGGTGCCATATGATTGCCACCATTTGTAAAACCAAATCGGAATGTCCGATTCATATGTTTTTGAACAAATCTTTATAAACAAAGAATGTTTATAATTCTGGTTTTCAAATAAAAATGTTTTATTAAAAGCATTTATATAGTCCCAATAGTTATATTTCAAAGGGACTTTAGTTTCAGGATGGGGAACTTCTCTATCCTTTAATGGAGATATTCCCCAGTTTTCAACAGATATGATCTGTTTAATTATAATTTTGCTAAAACTTATTAGTTTATTACTCCCACTATAATGGGTTATTTCGTAGTTTTCTGCTTTGAGGATTTCCTCATAATATATCCGGGACTTATAAGTCTCGGTGGGATAGTATCCCTGATCAAAATATCTTTTGATGATGAACCAAGGTTGGTCATCCCATTTTTTATCTTTTTGATCTAGAAGGAGTATAACATCCTTCTTTGGATTATGAATCCAGTTTTCATCTTCACTATTATCAATAGTGACCTCAGCATATGATGCTGGTTTTTCAGGGTTATGTCCCTGTTGAGCAGCTTTATAAGCCAAAAACTCTTTGTAGAGTTTATCATCAGACTTATTAGTTGATGATGAGGATGATGCGTATGACGCACTATCATAAGCTATAAGCTTTCTGTTCCCCATTTGATGGAGAATTCTTCCAGTTCCTCTTCCTCTATTAGAGGAGGTTCTTCCACGTCCTCTGCCTATCATGGCTGAAAACATTAAGCACAAGAAATTATTATTTCTTTATGTTCTAGGTCCTCCAATTTTGAATCTAAGGACCATATTTGGTATTTAATTTGATTTAAAGCATATTTTTTTGCTTTTTCTGATAAGAAAGGATCATGTTCTATTTCCCCGACCCTTCGATTAACCCAATAATATTGTTGTAATATTTCATCTCGTCTATTTTGGAGACTGGGTTTTATTATCTTCTTATAGATTTCCTTCATTTAGATATTCCCTGGTAAGAAAATCAGGAAGACTGTTATCAGTTCCCTTTTTATATATTATTTCAAAATCAAATGGAGCAAGATGTGCTTGCCATCTAGCAAACATCTGCTTAGAAACATCATGTTTAAAATCTTTGCTAAACATATATTTAGCAGCTTGACAATCTTTCTTGATAATAAACTTTTGATTATATAAATCATCTTGAAATTTTAAAACTCATTTTACTATTGCCAGAATTTCTTTAGCAACAGTAGCATAATTCTTTTGACTATTATTCCATTTCCCTGAATGGAATCGAAAAAGATATTCTTGTTTATTATTTGGAGAAATTTGTTTTAGGATACCTCCCTAACCAATTTCTGAAGCATCTGTTTCAATTATTTTTCCCCACTCTGGGTTTGCAATCATCAAACAAGGAAGGTTATTTACCCTTTGTTTGATTTTTTGAACAGCCTTAGTATGGTCTATTGACCATGGCTTTGGATTTTTCTTTAGTCTATCGTATAACAGACTAGTATCTTGTGCTAAATTTTTATAATAAGGAAGAATGTAATTTAGGCTTCCAAGAAATCTTTGTAATTGAGTTTTATCCGTAATTTCATCCGGAAATTTAGATGCAAACTCAATACTTCTATTGATTGGTATTATATTACCTTGATCAATATTATGACCCAAAAATCTTATTTTTGTTTGAAAGATCATCATCTTTGGCCTGGATATTACTAAACCATTTTTTATAATTATATTTTTGAAAATTTCTAAATGTTTGAAATGAGTTTCAATATCTTTTGAAAATACCAGGATATCATCGATATAAACAATTATAAATTCACTATAATGAATAAAAATATCATTCATAATATTCTGAAATTCAGATGGGGCATTTTTTAAACCGAATGGCATTACATTCTACTCATAGTGCCCAATAGGTACTGTAAAAGCAGTTTTGTACCTATCTTGTTCATTAATTTGAATCTGCCAATAGCCTGATTTTAAATCAAACTTTGAAAATACATTGGCTTTATATAATTTATTTAATAAATCTCTTTTATTAGGTATAGGATACCTAATTCATTTTAAAACCTTATTAAGCGGTTTATAATTTATCACCAATCTTGGTGTTCCTCTTTCCTTCTCTGAATGTTTATTAACATAGAAAGCAGTACATGACCAAGGAGATTTAGAGTTTCTAATTAGATTTTTATCAAGAAGCGATTTTATTTCTTTTTTGCATAATTCCATATATTCGGAATTCATTTGACACGGACGTGCCTTAGTCGGAATTTGACTTTCTTTGAAATTTTCTTCATAAGGAAGAGAAACAATATGTTTCTTTCTATCCCAGAAAGCATTGGGATGATCATTACATATTTGTAAACTGAATTGATGTTCAATTAATTTAATTTTTTCTTGTAGTTTGGGTTTCTCCAAACTTTCTTGTGTTGATAAAGAAAGTATTTCTTTCTGTAAAAATTCTATTTGATTTATTTTTGCTTTTAACAAATCTTGTTTTATATTATTTAAAGATCTAGTAATTGGATTTGTAATGAATTGAAAAGTGATTTCTTTTCCTTGATAGACTCCAGTTATTCCGGTTCTATCTACTTTTATTAACGGAAAAATTTTTCCAAAAAATGGAGTACTAAGTATAACCTGGTTTGATAAATCTTTTACTAGTACAAAGCTTGTACTAATACATGTATTATCTTTACAAATATACGCTTTAGGTATTTTATAATTTACCTCAAGTTTTCCTTTCCTAGCATGGCTGAGACCATGGTTAGTCCTATGATAGTATTTTATTGGGACTAATCCTTCCTGAATGCAGTTTAGATCTGCACCACTATCAAATAAGGCAGTAACTTCTATAAAGAAATCTTCTCCTATAAGGAGTTTTATTTTCCCATACCATTTTTGGGAGGTGATTATTTCCATTATACTTTGTAAATACGACTCCTGTTCTTTCTTATTAGAAAGATCTACCGATGGGTTTTCAAGACATATAATTCTTTTTTCTAAATCCGTATTACTTTTTTGTAATTGTTTAATTTCTGTTTTCAAATTATCAATTTCATATTTTAATTCCTTTATATCAAAAGGGTTTTTATAAATGTTTCTTTTATTTAACTGATTTTTTATTTCAGCTAATGTAAAAGGTTTTAAATCATTTTATGAGTTGGATGACTCACCTTCTTCATGATTTCTCATGTATGAAGAAATTATTTTTTCTTTTGTATCAGGATCTTTTATGACTTTTAAAAGATCAATGATTTCACTGGTTAACACATTTAATTCCATATTTTGGAATTGTGAAATTATTTGATAAAGATTTTCTTCTTTAATATCAGAAGAACAACAAGGTTTATTACAACAATTCTCTTCTTCGGAAGAGTCTGTAAAATCTTCTAAAATATTTAAATCTTCATTTGAAGATAACTGAGATTGATTTTCAGATTCGTCATCAGAATCTAATAATATCTCTGAGATTTTATTTTTTAAATCTTCATCTTCTAGCTTATTAAGCTTTTTTCTTACCCAACAAGTTTTTGCGGTATGACCGTATTTTTTGCATCTTTTGCATATAAGCTTCGGCTTATCTTGGAATTTATTATTCCTATCTTCTCTAAAGTACTTTTTACTTTTATCTATCCTTTTTCTTTTCTTCTTCAAATCCTTATATGGACTCGATTGTTTCCTAATACGGCTCTGATACTAGAAATTGGGTTATAGAAAAATCTACCTCAACAAATCAATATATTGATAACAATCCGATAGATATATCCGAAACCTCAGAAGGTTTAGTTCAAATACAATTTGATAAAATTAAACAAAAATATGAACCATCCTTAATAAGGTCAAATTCTTCATATTATCATATATCTCCCATAGACTACATGGTGAAAAGTCCTTCTAGGGCGTCTACTTCAAGAGTTAGGGAAGAATTTCCTGAAAGAAAAGTAGAAGAATTAAGAATAAATTCTGATAATATTGTCAGAGGATTTAAACAAATAGATTCGGAACTAACCGAGTCAGAAATAAATTTCATATAATATGGATTATAAAGAAAAATTAGATTTTTCAAAAGGATCTCCAGTAAGACTGGAAATCTCAAAAGAATTTAACTTGCCAAAATGGGAAGTATTTAGGAATTGGTTTTTCAAAAATTTTGGAAAAACAGATACGGAATTCTTTCAAAAAGAATTTTATACAGATTTATCTGAGAAAAATGAGGTTATACCTTTTGTTCCATGGTTTATAGAAAAATATACTGAAAGTATAATTTCAGTAATTGAAAGACAATTTAACATAAATGGCAATATTATGTCAAATGTTTTCCCTCCTTCAAATGGTTTCAAAATTGAAAAACAGGGAGAGGAAAGATATTACCAAGCTTTTCAAAAATTATTGGAAGGTAATATTTTGTCAGTGACAATTAGTCACATAAATGATTTGATAAAACAAAATAATTTTTCAAATCTATACCTAATTATATTAGGAGAACAATTACAAGATATTTCGAAGAAAATGGATAAAATATTATCTCATTTAAAAGAAAAACAGGATATAAATAATAAAAAGAAAGAAATTGTAGCTACTCCGAGTATACAATTACCTCCAAGAGTAGTAGATTTTAAAACAAAATCAGAAGAAAATTTAATTCATACATTAAATAAATCAATTAATATTTTAAAAGATCTCAAAATCAATACATTAAGTGATTTTGAAAAAGATTTAAATGATGAAAATTATAAGCTAAAAATAAATGAAGAGATAAATAAATTATCTAAGTTCGCTCATAAGCCAACCCAAAGGATGTATTATTATCCTAGGCTTACTCCGCAGGATGTTCTTATAGAAGAACAAGAATACGTAATTAATAATTCGTATAGTGGAAAAATGATCTATGAATGAAACATAAATGGTCAAACGGAGAGTCAAATTTAGAAGACTGTCCATAGAATGCTTATGTATTCAACCATATGTCAGAATAATAGGAATCCGACAAAAACCATAGCTAATATGATTATATCAGGTTTTACTGGCCAATTGAAAGGCTGGTGGGATAACTATTTATCCGCAGATGATAGAGAAAAGATACTTAATAGTATTAAGGAAGAAGGAAACAATACTGAAAATAATTCAGTATATACTTTAATAGTCAATATTATAGAACATTTTACAGGCAGATGGTCTGATAATTCTGAAAATATCAGAACTCTTTTACAAAATCTTAAGTGTAAAACCCTTACATCTTTTAGATGGTATAAGGATACATTCTTAAGCAGAGTAATGGAACTCCCAGAGTCTAATAGCTCTCACTGGAAGTCTAAGTTTATAGATGGTCTTCCTCACTTATTCGCAGAGAAAGTAAGAAATAGCTTACGAAAAGAAGGAAAGATAAATTATGATGATTATACATACGGGAAGCTCATAGGAACCTGTATACAGGAAGGATTAAACCTGTGTAATGAAATTAAGTTGAATCAACAAATTAAGAAACACTCTTTAAATGAAAAGAGGCAGTTGGGTCAATTTTGCGATCAATTTGCAATGGAAGATAAGAAATTAGTATCTTCTTCTAAGC
Organism: Flaveria robusta; assembly: GCA_025506415.1. NCBI lineage: Eukaryota > Viridiplantae > Streptophyta > Magnoliopsida > Asterales > Asteraceae > Flaveria > Flaveria robusta. The sequence goes on along the minus strand of CM046476.1, from coordinate 9,707,687 downwards.
CTAAGAAAATTAGGAAACAATCGAGTCCATATAAGGATTTGAAGAAGAAAATAAAAAGGATAGATAAAAGTAAAAAGTACTTTAGAGAAGATAGGAATAATAAATTCCAAGATAAGCCGAAGCTTATATGCAAAAGATGCAAAAAATACGGTCATACCGCAAAAACTTGTTGGGTAAGAAAAAAGCTTAATAAGCTAGAAGATGAAGATTTAAAAAATAAAATCTCAGAGATATTATTAGATTCTGATGATGAATCTGAAAATCAATCTCAGTTATCTTCAAATGAAGATTTAAATATTTTAGAAGATTTTACAGACTCTTCCGAAGAAGAGAATTGTTGTAATAAACCTTGTTGTTCTTCTGATATTGAAGAATAAAATCTTTATCAAATAATTTCACAATTCCAAAATATGAAATTAAATGTGTTAACCAGTGAAATCATTGATCTTTTAAAAGTCATAAAAGATCCTGATACAAAAGAAAAAATAATTTCTTCATACATGAGAAATCATGAAGAAGGTGAGTCATCCAACTCACAAAATGATTTAAAACCTTTTACATTAGCTGAATTAAAAAATCAGTTAAATAAAAGAAACATTTATAAAAACCCTTTTGATATAAAGGAATTAAACTATGAAATTGATAATTTGAAAACAGAAATTAAACAATTACAAAAAAGTAATACGGATTTAGAAAAAAGAATTATATGTCTTGAAAACCCATCGGTAGATCTTTCTAATAAGAAAGAACAGGAGTCGTATTTACAAAGTATAATGGAAATAATCACCTCCCAAAAATGGTATGGGAAAATAAAACTCCTTATAGGAGAAGATTTCTTTATAGAAGTTACTGCCTTATTTGATAGTGGTGCAGATCTAAACTGCATTCAGGAAGGATTAGTCCCAATAAAATACTATCATAGGACTAACCATGGTCTCAGCCATGCTGGGAAAGGAAAACTTGAGGTAAATTATAAAATACCTAAAGCGTATATTTGTAAAGATAATACATGTATTAGTACAAGCTTTGTACTAGTAAAAGATTTATCAAACCAGGTTATACTTGGTACTCCATTTTTTGGAAAAATTTTTCCGTTAATAAAAGTAGATAGAACCGGAATAACTGGAGTCTATCAAGGTAACGAAATCACTTTTCAATTCATTACAAATCCAATTACTAGATCTTTAAATAATATAAAACAAGATTTGTTAAAAGCAAAAATAAATCAAATAGAATTTTTACAGAAAGAAATACTTTCTTTATCAACACAAGAAAGTTTGGAGAAACCCAAACTACAAGAAAAAATTAAATTAATTGAACATCAATTCAGTTTACAAATATGTAATGATCATCCCAATGCTTTCTGGGATAGAAAGAAACATATTGTTTCTCTTCCTTATGAAGAAGATTTCAAAGAAAGTCAAATTCCGACTAAGGCACGTCCGTGTCAAATGAATTCCGAATATATGGAATTATGCAAAAAAGAAATAAAATCGCTTCTTGATAAAAATCTAATTAGAAACTCTAAATCTCCTTGGTCATGTACTGCTTTCTATGTTAATAAACATTTAGAGAAAGAAAGAGGAACACCAAGATTGGTGATAAATTATAAACCGCTTAATAAGGTTTTAAAATGGATTAGGTATCCTATACCTAATAAAAGAGATTTATTAAATAAATTATATAAAGCCAATATATTTTCAAAGTTTGATTTAAAATCAGGCTATTGGCAGATTCAAATTAATGAACAAGATAGGTACAAAACTGCTTTTACAGTACCTATTGGGCACTATGAGTGGAATGTAATGCCATTCGGTTTAAAAAATGCCCCATTTGAATTTCAGAATATTATGAATGATATTTTTATTCCTTATAGTGAATTTATAATTGTTTAAATCGATGATATCCTGGTATTTTCAAAAGATATTGAAACTCATTTCAAACATTTAGAAATTTTCAAAAATATAATTATAAAAAATGGTTTAGTAATATCGAGGCCAAAGATGATGATCTTTCAAACAAAAATAAGATTTTTGGGTCATAATATTGATCAAGGTAATATAATACCAATCAATAGAAGTATTGAGTTTGCATCTAAATTTCCGGATGAAATTACGGATAAAACTCAATTACAAAGATTTCTTGGAAGTCTAAATTACATTCTTCCTTATTATAAAAATTTAGCACAAGATACTAGTCTGTTATACGATAGACTAAAGAAAAATCCAAAGCCATGGTCAATAGACCATACTAAGGCTGTTCAAAAAATCAAACAAAGGGTAAATAACCTTCCTTGTTTGATGATTGCAAACCCAGAGTGGGGAAAAATAATTGAAAAAGATGCCTCAGAAATTGGTTATGGAGGTATCCTAAAACAAATTTCTCCAAATAATAAACAAGAATATCTTGTTCGATTCCATTCAGGGAAATGGAATAATAGTCAAAAGAATTATGCTACTGTTGCTAAAGAAATTCTGGCAATAGTAAAATGTGTTTTAAAATTTCAAGATGATTTATATAATCAAAAGTTTATTATCAAGACAGATTGTCAAGCTGCTAAATATATGTTTAGCAAAGATTTTAAACATGATGTTTCTAAGCAGATGTTTGCTAGATGGCAAGCACATCTTGCTCCATTTGATTTTGAAATAATATATAAAAGGGGAACTGATAACAGTCTTCCTGATTTTCTTACCAGGGAATACCTAAATGAAGGAAATCTATAAGAAGATAATAAAACCCAGTCTCGCTGATAGACGAGATGATATTTTACATCAATACCATGTGATTAACTTAAGGGTTTGGAAAATAACCAGTGACCCTACTTTATCTGAAACAGCAAAGAACTATGTTCCTGATTTAATTAAACATAAACTATGGTCTTTAGATCTTCAATTGAAGGATCTGGAACACAAAGAAATAATAATTTCTTGTGCTTAATGTTTCCAGCCATGATAGGCAGAGGACGTGGAAGAACCTCCTCTAATAGAGGAAGGGGAACTGGAAGAATTCTCCATCAAATGGGGAACAGAAAGCTTATAGCTTATGATAGTGCGTCATACGCATCATCCTCATCATCAACTAATAAGTCTGATGATAAACTCTACAAAGAGTTTTTGGCTTATAAAGCTGCTCAACAGGGACATAACCCTGAAAAACCAGCATCATATGCTGAGGTCACTATTGATAATAGTGAAGATGAAAACTGGATTTATAATCCAAAGAAGGATGTTATACTCCTTCTAGATCAAAAAGATAAAAAATGGGATGACCAACCTTGGTTCTTCATCAAAAGATATTTTGATCAGGGATACTATCCCACCGAGACTTATAAGTCCCGGATATATTATGAGAAAATCCTCAAAGCAGAAAACTGCGAAATAACCCATTATAGTGGGAGTAATAAACTAATAAGTTTTAGCAAAATTATAATTAAACAGATCATATCTGTTGAAAACTGGGGAATATCTCCACTAAAGGATAGAGAAGTTCTCCATCCTGAAACTAAAATTCCACTTAGATATAACTACTGGGATTATATAAATGCTTTTAATAAAACATTTTTATTTGAAAACCAGAATTATAAACATTCTTGGTTTATAAAGATTTGTTCAAAAACATATGAATCGGACATTCCGATTTGGTTTTACAAATGGTGGCAATCATATGGCACCACTCCTGAGATATTCATAGGAGAATCGAGAAGGCTGAAAGCCTTGTATACTCAATGGGTGGAGTTATCTCCTACTCTTATTGAGTCCCAACATAATAATGATTTCATAGAGGGAATGGCCTCGCTTCATTTCTTTATCCAATTCAGCATTCCTTGGATATGGAAATGGATTCTAGAAACTGGTTATACGCAGGAAAATATGTTCTGCTTAAAGAGAACATATCTGACTAAATTCTGGAAAAAGATGATGGACAAAGAAGACGGCAAGATTAAATGCCAGGACACATTGGATCATATCCAGCAAACAATAGAATCTTATAAAAAACAACAGGAAAACCTGCAACAAAGAGAGGCTCCTAGCCCGTTCCAACACATTGTTAGGAAGATTAAAATGATTAAAGGATCTGATGCTATCAGTGAAGAAGAATTAATGGATTATTATCTTGAAGAAGTTAAGAAAGATATAGCTAAGAACTTCAAGAAGGTAAAATCTCCTTCACACATGTCTGTATCAGAATCGTCTCAAATTGGGGATGAAGATCAAGATCAAAATCTCCAACAGGATGCTCAAGATCCAGAGGATGATATCCTTGATGACGAAGCATATGCAAAAATGATTCAAGAACTGAATGAAGAGTTCGGGCCAGCAAATGCTGGAAAGTCAAAAAGGCAACAGTCACAATAGGCCCCACATAAAGAAAAGGAGTGCCAATAATTCAAAAAGCACGAGATTCGTCCGACAAAGATTTGTCGTCAAGCAACATTATTGCATTTACTTTAATTATTGTAACTTTACTTTTACTTTAATTATTGTACTAATAAACGCGTGATACGCATAATGCGAATATTCGCAATTATGTGCGGTGTGAAAACCCCTATATAAAGGGTCCTTAGTCAGAAGTTAGAAAACACACCGAGAATTAGAACACTCTCTCACACTCTCTCACTCTCTTGTAAAAATATTCTGAAGAATAATAATATTTGAAGTATAATAGTTCAATTCGCCTTCATTCTGGTAATACTCTCTCTCTCGTATCTATAATATATGATCGTCGCCTCAATAAGAGGTTAAACACATAAGTGTTAAAACATTCACCATACTCAACAGGCTGTTATCATTTAAAAAAAAAAAAAAAAAAAGTGTTTTTTTTATAATAATTCTGAAGCAGAAATTAGCTCCGAAGGTAAGAGTAGGGAAAAGGTTTCGTGCCTATTCAGGGTGTTAGTGTGGGCGGCCGACCGCGTGGGGACCCGTTTTGCCCATAAGCCAAAAGAGCGTCGTGGCGTTTTAAGGGTCTTGCCCATTACTGGTCACATACTAACCTCCTGGAAAGTGGCTGAGTAAAATTTCCTATAACACCTAACCTTACCTCTCGGTTTCTAGTCTCTGTTTAGGATTAATATTTAATTTCTGTGTTTTAACTGGGTTTTTGCTCTTTATCCCAAAAGGTCCTGCCCCTTTGTGATTATTATTATTATTATTATTATTATTATTATTATTATTATTATTATTATTATTATTATTATTATTATTATTATTATAATTATTATTATTATTATTATTATTATTATTATATAATTATTATTATTATTATTATTATTATATTATTATTATTATTATTATTATTATTATTATTATTATTATTATTATTATATTATTATTATTATTATTATTATTATTATTATTAGTTATATTAATAATAACACCCATGTATATACACATAAATGTACACATGGTAACGCATATACATATTATGTACAAAAGCACTTATTTGTCTAAACTATTATGTGCATGTGCATGTATATTGATATGTATATTTGTATGTGCTAAAACATGTGTGCATGTATGCATGGAGACATTAATGCATGCGTGCATACATGCATGGTTGGATGTATTTATCTATGTAAGTGTATGTATTGTGTATGTGTGTGTTGTTTGTGTATATGTCTTAATTATGTATATATAAAAGCATAATTCTCCAGTAGTTATATAATAGGTGTTCACGGTAATGAGTTGTGATGTGCACATGTATGTATGTAAACCTATAACATACATAAGTTCATGAATAAATGTATTGATTGTACACTCAAATTTTTCAAAAGATTAAACAAATAAGACATTGTTTTAAACACAAAAAACGAAAAAATTAACATATTGTATGAAATGTGTAACAAATGTGAAGCAAATTGCTACACATTTGAGGCAAAATATTTTTATTTACAGTTTTGTCACAAATTCGTAGCAAGTTGTTTCATGTTTCTACCCATTTCCCACAACCATATAAGATTTTTTTTTCATTTTCGTATGCCAAATGTTATTTTTTTTTGTTCCATATATCGCAAAACTTCATTATACATGAAATACTTTTCTTTCACATAGTTATAGCCGTTAATCTCCTACGTATGCATACATGCATCATTACAACCATGTATATATGGCTTTGTCTATATGTTGAGACACATAGATAAGCATACATATATGTAAGGGCTTATCTTAAAGGTTGATGCTAACCAAAGATCTCTTAGTATGCACAGAAGTACAAGCAAGTTTTTTTGAAAGATTTGACTATGCTCAAAGATGAAATTATATATGTGTCAAATTTTCTGAAGCCAAAGACAGAAATCTTTTGAAGCCAAGAGTGAAGTTCTCCGAAGCCTGATGACAAACTCTTTCTAATCTAAAGACAGATTTCTTCTAAAGACAGAGAAGACACAATTATTCTTTGACATACTCCGACAAAAGCAGATCTACTTTCCGCTGCCACTCTGAATACTCACCAACTTATATAAGCTGAGATTTACCTTTTAGCTTTTGTCAACTGATAAGTATGGTGTCTATGTCTATAACTTTCTACTCTTGTACATTTATAATAAATTAGGATGTGAGCTATGACATGTCATAGTTACATGTCAAAAGGCAATCTACCTTTTGACTTTACATTAATCTTGTTGTCTAGATTAGTGTTAAGCTGACTTTCAAAATATGGCCAGCTGTGGTATGTAGTATAAAGCATGTCATGTAATCAGTTTAAGGACTAAGCTTTGTGAGACTTGTAAACTTTTGAGAACAATATGCATCATCCTTGAAAACCAATCTTTGTTTTACTTGTGTTTTGTGTTCTTGACTTTTCTTACTAGTTCAACTTTATTTCTTTGCTTGGTTCACTCTTTGATATAGCAAGTCTTATCAGTTCTTAATTGCAAAACTATTATGATAACCTTAAATGATTCTACAATTAGTATCAGAGCTTCTTAGGCTCTTGATTGTAAGATGAAACCATCTTAAATCACTCTTCAGTTTCATAGTCACTTATTGCTCAAATGGTAGCTCTCACTAAGGCTCATATGGAAACCGGCACTATGACTAAGTTTTCACTTATCGCTACTGATGACTTTGATACTTGGTGCCTGAGAATGAAAGTTTTCATCAAGTCTCAAGATAATATGATATGGAGATCTGTAGTCCAAGGACCTGACATCCTAAGCACTACTTTAGCATTTGCTGGAGGTGGGATGATACTAAAGGACGTGGCTGATTATTCTGAGGAAGATTCAAAGAAGATAGATATAGAACAGGATGCCATGACCACTCTTCAGACTGCTCTTCCAAATTCTATCTACAAAGGCTTCAAAATATGCAAGAATGCAAAGAACTCTGGGATGCACTTAAGCTGATGTATGAAGGATCTACTAAAGCCAATGAGAACAAGAAAGATATTATGAAGTAGCACTTTGGAAACTTCACCTTCAAGGCAGGTGAAACTATGACTGAACAATACTTCACGTATGTTGAGATTGTAGATACTCTGATGGATGTTGGAGTTAAGCTTGAGAACAAGGACATAGTGAGGAAGTTCATGTTTTCTCTTCCAAGAGAATGGACATACTACTATGTGGCTATCAAGAAAACTAAGAAGCTCTCCACCCTCACTCTCATTGAGCTGTATGGTATCCTGAGCGGTTACCTGATGGAGATGAAATTGCAGAATCCTTCTCCGAGCTCTTCCAGCACCCAAAAGAGTTTAGCCCTTCATGTGGTTGAAAAGAACTATAGAAAGCTACAACATCATCTTATTGGCTACGTTGACAACTCATCAAAGGGTCCTTTCATCACCTTACCGGAGACGCCAAGGGAGAGGTACTCTCAAGGAAGTCCTACCAAGAACCTAGCTCTTCCTAGGCCTTTATGTCTTCTGATAAAAGTTCTCGTAACTTTCTCTTCACTCTTGAAGAGCTAGACTGTATCCATACAGATGATCTTGAGTATATGAAAATAGTTCATCAGATGTCTCTTCTTACTTACAGAGCCAAGAAGTTCTAAAAGAGGACTGGAAGGAAGTTTCCAAGTAATGTCTCCAATGGAAAGTTTGGACTGGACAAGAGCAATGTAAAGTGTTACAACTATAACCAAATGGGCCACTTTGCTTGGGAGTGCAAGGCACCAAAGACAAATGGTGGCCAAATATAGTCTAGACCAAACTACACTAATAGAGCCCCTAGAGCTGAGAAGCCCAACCATCCAAAGCAGCAAGCTTAAGTTACATCTAAAACATCAATGTCTCACTTACAAAGCCAAGAAGTTCTAAAAGAGGACTGGAAAGAAGTTTCCAAGCAATGTCTCCAATGGAAAGTTTAGACTGGACAAGAGCAAGGTAAAGTGTTACAACTATAACCAAATAGGCCATTTTGCTTGGGAGTGCAAGGCACCAAAGACAAATGGTGGCCAAATATAGTCTAGACCAAACTACACTAATAGAGCCCCCCAGAGCTGAGAAGCCCAACCATCCAAAGCAGCAAGCTTAAGTTGCAACTAAAGAAAAAGACTTTGACAAGAGCTTTCAAGTGGAGGATGTTTCTTCAAACCATGCACTCATGGTAGATCATAATAACTCAAAGGTATTGGAGTATCTCTGCTCCCCTAAATGCATTGCTAAAGTAAATATGTATAGGTCCTACAATTTAGAATTAAAATCTGATCTTGAGTCCTTAAACATTTTAAAAGCTGATTTTAAAAGAGAAGAAAATGACTATAAATTTAAAATAGAAGATTTAGCAAAAAAATTTCTACTCTAAAACATGAGCAAACAAACTTCAGGACTCAGATTAAAGATCTAGTTTCCAAACTGACTGAATGCAAGGCTATGTTTGTGATCAGCAAAGCCAGGGCTAAAAAGTGCGTTGTTGAAAAAGTAACCTTCAAGAATGTCATATCTTCATCCTTGCATGTAAAAGTGTGTTATTAGAATAGGCAGGGACTTGGATCAAGTGAAATATCTCCTCCACACATATTACTATCTGTTAGACAACCACGGTGTGGAACTTGTGAAAATAAGCTACCTCCGATCCTTTCCAATAGAAGGATGAAGATGAAGTTGAGGAGGAGGATATAGTGAAGAGTTAACCAGTCTTGAGTGAAGATGTTCACTCTAATAAGGGGCACTATATGCTAGTTGAGGAGAAGAAAGCAAGAATGGCTAAGTCTATAAGAAAGAACTTGATCAGGGATGCTAAAAGAAAATCCAAGAAATTGTAGGAGATCATGCCCACCTTCAACCCCAAGCAAAAGTAGGTTTTCATTTCTACTGTGTTTGAGGTGAGAAAGACTAAAGACACAACCATGAACTCTAGTACCAGGTTCTGGTGACAGTCCAAACCATTCTCATAAGGAAAAGAAGAATGTGCACCACTGCTACACAGCCTGGAACGTCCAACTTCAAAAGCAATATTCACCCTAAGATGAAGGCTAAATCATCTAAAAAGATGAAGCAGGATGTAAGGTTATAGAAAGGCTGATGCACCCAAAACTATCTAAGTGCTTCCTGCATGCATGCACTTAGTACATAGTAGAAGTTGCTTCGGAAGTTTTACACTCTGCACAGAAGATTATTTTAAGTGTAAAATCTTCCGAAGCCAAAGACCAAATCTTCTGAAGCCAAAGATGAAGTCTTCCAAAGCTTAAAAGACAAAGTCTTCAAAAGCCATCAAAGATAGAAGATAGATTTCTTCCGAGGACAGAGAAGACATGCTTTCTCTGATCTATTTTTTCAGAAAGCTGACCAACTTTTCACTGCCACTTTAAAGACTCACCAACTTGCATAAGTTGGTGAAAAGGTCCATGCTTTTGAAAACTTTAGATTATGGTTCTAAGTCTGTAACTTTCTACTTTATGTACTTTTATCCTTTTTGTAATATATTAGGATGTGATCTATGGAATGTCATAGTCACTAGTCAAAAGACAATCTACCTTTTGACTTTACATTGATCTTGTTATCTAGATTAGTGTTTCCAGCTGGCCTTCAAAGTATGGTCGGGTGTAGGATGTAGTATAAAGTATCTCAGGTCCGGCCTTGTATCTTTCTTTATGCTTTGTAACACTTGTAAAAGAACTTAAAAGCAATATACTTATTCTTTGAAAACCTTACTTAGTTGTTCTTGGTTTTGCTTGTGTTTCTTAGTATCATTGTATAGTATCATGGAATGTCATAGTCACTAGTCAAAAGACAATCTACCTTTTGACTTTACATTGATCTTGTTATCTAGAATAGTGTTTCCAGCTGGCCTTCAAAGTATGGTCGGGTGTAGGATGTAGTATAAAGTATCTCAGGTCCGGCCTTGTATCTTTCTTTATGCTTTGTAACACTTGTAAAAGAACTTAAAAGCAATATACTTATTCTTTGAAAACCTTACTTAGTTGTTCTTGGTTTTGCTTGTGTTTCTTAGTATCATTGTATAGTTCCAGTTTCCTATTTGATCTGTTAAGTCTTCTAACTCTCTCCTTACTGTGAAACTGATTGTATTGACCCCTTCAACGGTCCTGCAATTGGTATCAGAGCATTTTGGGCTCTTAATTGTAAGATCTCACCATCTTCGATCTCTCAGTTTCACAAAATACTTAATATCTCAAATGGTAGCTCTCAGAAAGGCTGATATGGAAACTGGTACCATGACAAAGTCCCCACTGATCACTCCTGAAGGTTTTGACACTTGGTGTCAAAGAATAGAAGGCTTCATCAAGTCACAAGACTCCAGGATGTGGCAGTCTGTTGTCTCCAGACCTTCCATACCATGTTCCTCTTCAGCTGCTGCTGGAGGTGGCATGATACCAAAAGAGGTAGCTGACTATTCTGAAGAAGACAGGAATAAGATTGATATAGATTAGAAAGCCATGACTGCCCTCCAAACTACTCTTCCAAACTCCATATACAGGGTCTTCAGGAAGTGCAAAACTGCTAAGTAGTTAAGGGATGCACTAAAGCTCATGTATGAGGGGTCCACTGAAGTAAAAGAGAACAAGAAAGACCTCTTGAAGCAGTTTTTTGAGAATTTCACCTACAAAACAGGTGAAACCATTACTCAACAATACTTCAGGTATGTTGAGATTGTGGATACTTTAATGGATGTTGGAGTAAATCTTAAGAACAGGGACATTGTAAAGAAGTTCATGTCCTCTCTTCCTAGACAATGGACACATTACTATATTGTTATCAAGAGAACTAAGAACCTTAAGACTCTTACTCTTACAAAGTTGTATGGTATTCTCAGTGGATATCAGATGGAGATGAACATGCAAAATCCATCCGGTAACTCCAGTAATCAACAGAGCTCAGCCCTTCATGTGGTTGAAAGGGATTGCAGAGAACCACAGTTTCATCTCATCTGCTACCCTAACAACCAATAAAAAGGTCCATTCATTACTTCCCAGAGACACCAAAGGAGAGCTACATCCAAACAAGTCCATTCCAAGACACAAGTTCTTCTCAAGCCTTTGTGTCTACTTATAAAAGTTCAGGCAACTTTCTCTTCATCTTTGAAGATCTGGACTATGTCCTTCAAGATGATCTAGAGTATATGGAAATAGTCCATCAGATGGCTCTTTTCACTCACAGAGCCAAGAAGTTTTATAAGGGGACATGGAGGAAGTTTCCTAGCAATGCAGCGAGTGGTAAGTTTGGGCTGGACAAAAGTAAAGTGAAGTGTTACAACTGTAACCAAATGGGACACTTTTCTAGGGAGTGCAAGGCACCTAGAACAAATGGTGGCCAAGTATAAACAAGACCAAACTACACTGATGGAGTTCCCCATAATGAGAAGCCAAAGTAGCAAGCTGCAGTTGCTGTTGAAGATGGTGGCTTTGACTAGAGCCTTTAGGTTGAAGATGCATCTCCAAACCAAGCACTGATGGTAGATCATGATGAAGCCAAGGGACTGGAACATCTTTGTACTCCTGAATGTATTGCTAAAGTTAACATATATAGGTCCTACAACTTAGAGATGAGATCTGATCTTGAATCTTTAATCATCTTAAAATCTGATTTCAAAAGAGTTGAAAATGGGTACAAACTTAAAATAGAAGATTTAGAAAAAACCATTTCCACTCTTAAACATCAGCATACCAACTACAGGGCTCAGATCAAAGATCTCATCACTAAGTTAACTGAATGCCAGGCTGAGCTTGTGATCAACAAAGCCAGGGTAGAAAAATGTGTTCTTGAAGAAGAAACCTTCAAGAACATAATATCCTCATCCTTGCATGTCAAAGTTTGTTATCAGAATAAGCAGGGACTGGGATTTACTAAGATAGCTCCTCCACACTCTCTATTCTCTGTAAGATCTCCAAGGTGTGGAACTTGTGAAGATGAGCTTCTCCACATAGACCCCATAAGTGAAGAGGATGATAAGGAAATAATGAAGGATGATTCTAAGAAGAGTGAAGAAGATCATCCTAAGAAGAGTCACTATTTTCCTGAGGAGAGAAATGCAGTTGAGATGACCAAGTCCAAGATAAATAACTTGATCAGAAAAGCCAAGAGAAAGTCAAAGAAGGCCCAAGAGATCAAGACCACTTTCAACCTAAGCAGAAACAAGTATTTGTCTCTACAGGATTTGAGATGGTAAAGACTGAAGACTCAACTGTGAACTCTAGTACCAAGGGTACAAGTTCTAGTCAAAATCATCCCAGCAACAAGAAAAAGGCTGATCAGCTATGTACCACTGCTATACAGCCTGAACCATCCAAATCCAACAACAAGTGTCACCCTAAAAGGCTTGCCTTATCATCTGTGAAGATGAAGATGGAAATGGAAAATGATCAAGTTCAGTCCTTCTCTCAAAAGAAGATTCTCAGAAAAAAGCAATTAGATTGTATCATGTGTGGTAGTACCTCTCATCTTGCTAAAGATTGTATCTATAATCCTAAGAGTACTGTCCATATGATCAAGAAGAAAACTTCTGAGAAGATCAAGAAGAAAAAGCTAGCTTCAGAAGGAAAATCTTTTCCTTTCGAAAGCTCTAATGTGATGAAGAAGACAAGTGAAAACTTACCTTCGGAAGAAAAGTTGGTCTCGAAAGAAAGGAATGCTTCCGAAGTACTGAAGCCTGCTGCAGTGAAAGCAAGATCTTTCGAAGGTCAAGTCTCCAAAACTTCCAAAGTTGTCAAAACTCCAGAAGTGGTGAAGGTGAGTTTCGCGGCCCCTTTTTCATTACAATTATTTGTAAAACTTAGGGGGAAAAGTATGCTCACCCTTTTTATGCTGTGAACCCTTTACAATTTTGGACAATTATGTTTACTGTTGGTAAGTAGATATCTAGTACATGCATGAGTTTTCTATGTGGTTTTTATTCACAACTATTTAACTCCGGTGTGGGAGACGACGGACAAGTATTGATAGTACTATTGGGCTGACACCCCACCCTTGTTTGTTAGTATACAGTTGGGACTGACAATGGCCACGGACGGGACCTAGGGTGAATATGTTCAGACAAGATCTGTGTGGTTCGTCATAGGTTTAGTTCTGAGGCTCATGTCCTATCAAACAATTACACGGCATCAAGTTTATTTATTACTTAAACCTGCGAACTCACCAACAATATGTTGACCTTTTTGAGCATATCTTTTCAGGTAACATTAATCGAGGTTAGCAAATGATGAGGCCTTAGTGACGACCTAAGGAATTCGAGCTAGGCTTGTTTGACATTATAAACTATGATTATTGACTTGTTTGTCATTCTGAATATTGTTTTACTTAGACTTGTTCGCGGGTTGTGGGAATTCATTTGGATTATGTTTGTTTGACTATGCTGTCGTGAATTGACTAACTACGACACAAGTCACCATTTGTGTCGGGTGACGTCATGACATGTTATTATATCATTGAATGCTCTATATTAATTAACAATGTGTTATGACGATCCCATCCGTTACATCCTCGTGTTTCCGCTATAAGCGGGGGTGTGACAGATTAGTATCAGAGCCATTGGTTATAGATAATTAGGTAGATCACTCGACATAGATTATAACCTAAGAACCTTCATGTAGAATGCATACTAGGGTTTGTTTGCATCTTATATTGCATGTATGTTCTTCTTTATTTGATTGACTATTTGCTATCTTTTGATTGCCTTCATTTGAGGAAAAGTACTTATACTTTTTCCTTATAGGATGTCTTTCTCCGGTCCATCTGATCTTTCCCTAGCTCGCATCACTACTTCTGATTCTGAATCAGAACCTAAAGAGGTCCTTTTAGACCACTTGATGCAGTCGTCTTCAGACACTAAGTCTGAACCTGAGGAGATGATGTCGGATTCTTCGAAATCATCTGAGGAGGAAGAACCAGTGAACTCGGTTACACTAGGAATACCTTCTATTCATGCCGCGCCGATTGCTCCTATGGCACCTGTGACCCCTGCTGCTCTGGCCGCACCTGTTCCTACTGCACCAGTCATGCCTGTTCCTACACCTGCTGAGTTGGACGTGCCTGTCCCTGCTGCACAGACAGTCGCGAGGGTTGCCCCAGAGGCAGGACCTTGGGTGCCTGGTTACCCTAGGGGGCCATACTATGTCAATGGAGTTAGGGTGCTAAGGATGATGACGGCCAGGATGTGGGTGTTCGGCCAATCATTTTAGGTTCTGACTGCTAGCAGATGAGGCCAATCTATGGGGTGACTACCCTAACCAGCCCCCGAGCCCCACTAGTTCCTCTAGCAGTGGGGACAAACAGGATTACATTTCATGAGGATTGACGAATAAATGAAGATTTGCTGGATTTTATTCTTAGTTATTTCATATTTTGTATTGGGATTTTGTTAGACTTTTAGTACTCACATGTTTTTAGGGTATTTTGGTATTTGACTATGTGATGGATATTATGATTTATGAAAATAGGAACTCTGTAATATTATTAATATGAAATTGCTTATGATATTATTCGTGAGTTATATGGTTTGTGATGGTATGTTATTTGTGCATGGATGATTGAATTGTGGTAAACTCTAATATGATTGAAACTTATGTCTTATCTGTGATTGATTAGAAAATGCCGCCCAAAAGAATTACCCACAGTAATAGTCGTGGTGGTGCTGCCCCAAGAGGCCAAAGTAGAGAAAGAGGTGCTGGTGGTCGGGGTGAAGCACCAGGTGGAGGAAATAAAGGTGGTCCAGTTGGCAACAACCATGGAGCTAGGAATCTTGACATAGCTGCTATGATTGCTCAACAGTTAGCTGCGTTCATCCCAACCATAGTGGCACAAGTGAGTGATAACATTATGAACCACGACAACGGGGGTGGCAACAATGATAATGGAAATAACAATGGGAATGATGGTGATGAAGGAACCGGTGGAAATGGGTATGAAGGACAGGATGACAACAACAATAAGGGAGGAGGTGGAACAGGTGATGGAAATGGTAATGGGAATGCAAATGGCAATGGTGATGGTCCGATTGGTGGGAATGGAAATGGACTAAATAATGGAAATGTTAACGGAGGAGGAAACGGGAATGGAGATGGTAATGGCCAGAGAAGAAGAGGATGTACTTATAAGGAGTTTGTGTCTTGTAAACCCAAGGAATTTGATGGCAAAGGTGGAGGAATAGCGTTAACTAGGTGGATTGAGAAGATGGAGGCGGTGATTGACATCAGCGAGTGTTTGGATAGTCAGAAGATCAAGTATGCCACATGTTCACTACAAGGAAAGGCGCTAACTTGGTGGAACACTCAGATCCAAGCAAGAGGAAGGGAGGTAGCAATGTAAATGACATGGGATGAATTCAAAGCTTTTATCACCAAGGAGTATTGTCCTAATAATGAAATGCAGAAGTTGGAACATAAATTCTGGAATCATACTATGGTGGGAGCTGGACACGCGGCTTACACAGATAGATTTCACGAATTGGCTAGGCTTGTTCCGCATTTGGTGACCCCAGAATCAAAGAGGATCAAGAGGTACATTTGGAGTTTGGCTCCTCAAATCCGGGCAATGGTGACTGCAGCCGCTCCTCCCACAATCCAGAATGCAATTCTAAAGGCAGGCACTCTAACTGATGAGATGGTAAGAACTGGAGTATTAGGTAAGGGTGATGAGAAAATGAGAGATAATGGAGAATCAAGTAAGCAGACAGGGGGAAAGTATGATAAAAGGGCAAAGGTGATGAGAAACTTTATGGCGGTGAACCAAGGGAGAAAGGACTATGTTGGGCCACATCCTAAATGTGGTAAGTGTTATTTTCACCATTCGCAAGCGACGTCGTGCTGAATGTGCGTGAACTGTAGGAGCCCAGGACATTTTGCAAGGGACTGTGGAGTGGCAACCAACTTTATTGCACCGATAAATGTGTTTAATCTGTCTAGAAACGTAAGGGTTTGTTACGAGTGTGGAAGCCCTGATCATTATCGGAATGTGTGCCCTAGGCTAAATCAGGCACCGGGTCAACATGGAAATAATCAAAATCAAGTGATGGCGATAGCCGGTAATCAAGGTCAAGTGAATCAAGGGAATGCTGCCCGAGGATGTGCGTTCGTGATTGGAGCAAATGACGCACGTCAGGACCCGAATGTTGTTACGGGTACGTACCTCCTCAATAATCATTTCGCATCCGTATTGTTTGATACCAGGGCAGATAATAGTTTCGTTTCCTCTGAATTTGCACCTCTACTTAGTTTGAACTCTAGTTGCTTAGAGACTAGTTATTCCGTAGAAATGGCTAATGGTAAATTTGTAGAAGCTAAGGAGATAATTAGAGGTTGCATGATAACATTAGAGGATCATGCCTTTGATATAGACTTAATACCTTTTGAATTGGTAAGTTTTGATGTAGTAGTAGGGATGGATTGGTTATCGAAATGTGGAGCCGAAATTGTCTGTCGAGAAAAAGTGGTGTGAATCCCTATGCCTAACGGTGATGGGCTCAAAATACAAGGAGAATGGCCGGGAAGAAATCTAAGGCTTATCTCCTGCATGAAGGCGCGTCGATGCCTACAAAAGCAATGTTACGCCTTCTTAGCGCACGTAGTAGAAAAGAAAGAGGAGGAAAGGAAGCTGGAAGACATTCCGGTGGTGCGAGACTTTCTGGAAGTGTTTCCTGACAATCTGTCCGGCTTGCCTCCCCCTCGATAGGTGGAGTTCCGAATCGTTTTGATTCGTGGAGCAACACCCGAAGCAAAGACACCTTACCGACCGGCACCCTCGGAAATGCAGGAATTATCGAGCCAATTACAAGAATTATTGGATAAGGGTTTCATCCGACCCAGCCATTCACCGTGGGGAGCACCGATATTATTGTTAAGAAGAAAGATGGGTCGTTCTGAATGTGCATGGATTATCGAGAGCTAAATAAGTTGACCGTGAAGAATCGATATCCTCTTCCAAGAATCGATGACCTATTTGATCAATTGCAAGAGCCTCATACTTCTCTAAAATTGATCTTCGATCAGCTTATCATCAATTGAAGGTTCACGAGGTGGACATACCAAAGAAAGCGTTTCAAACTCAATATGGGCATTATGAGTTCTTAGTCATGCCATTTGGGTTGACCAACGCTCCGGCTGTGTTTATGGATTTGATAAACCGGGTATGTAAACCCTATCTGGATAAGTTTGTAATCGTTTTTATAAACGATATTCTTATCTACTCCCGAACAAAGGAAGACCATGATCAACATTTATGAGCGATACTCAAATTGCTAAAAGAAGAGAAACTTTACGCCAAGTTTTCGAAGTGTGAATTTTGGTTATGAGAGGTGAAGTTTTTAGGACACGTGGTTAATGAAAATAGAATCCACGTTGATCCTGGAAAGATTGAAGCGGTTAAAAAGTGGGATACACACAAGACCCCGGATATACAACAATTTTTAGGGTTGGCTAGTTACTATCGTCGATTCATTGCGAACTTCTACAAAATCGCTCAACCATTGACAATGTTAACACAGAAGGATAAGAAGTTTGATTGGGGGCATAAGCAAGGAGAGGCATTTCAAACGTTGAAGGAAAGATTATATAATGCGCCGATATTGACCCTCCCTGATGGATCCAATGACTTTGTGGTGTTCTGTGATGCATCACATCAAGGACTAGGTTGTGTGCTAATGCAAAAGGATAAGGTGATTGCTTACGCCTCACGTCAGCTTAAGGTTCACGAAAAGAATTATACGACACATGACTTGGAATTAGGCGCAGTGGTATTTGCACTTAAGATATGGAGGCATTAACTATACGAGAGTAAGTGTGTTATCTGTACTGATCATAAAAGTCTTCAACACATTTTCGTTCAAAATGAATTAAACATGTGTCAGCAACGATGGGTGGAACTTCTTAGTGATTACAATTGTGAGATCCATTATCATCCCGGAAAGGCAAATGTGGTGGCGATGCCTTGAGTAGGAAGGAACGTGTTAAACCCTTACGTGCACGAGCCTTAGAAATGATCATACAATCAAACCTAAAGGCTCAAATCCTAACGGCACAGACTGAAGCGCTAAAAGAAGAGAATATTGCGAGAGAGGAGTTTCGTGGTTTGGATAAGCAAATGAATTGTAAGGAGGATGGGGTGCACTATTTCATAGACCGCATATGGGTACCTAAGTGGGGTAACGTTCGAACCCTAGTTATGAACGAAGCACATAAGTCCAAGTATTCTGTTCATCCTGGCGCAGACAAGATGTATCAAGATCTTAAGAAATTGTATTGGTGGCCAAGTATGAAGAAAGACATTGCGACGTATGTAAGTGATTGTCTGAGTTGTTCGAAAGTCAAGGGCGAACATCAGAAACCGTCAAGACTATTACAACAACCGGAAATTCCCGAATGGAAATGGGAAAATATAGCGATGGACTTTATCACTAAGTTACCTAGAACAAGTAGCGGGCATGATTAGATTTGGGTTATCGTTGATCGAATGACGATATCCACTCTTTTTTTACCGATTCGCAAGGATTATAAGATGGAAAGCTAGCGAGATTATATGTAAATGAGATCGTGGCTAGGTATGGAGTGCCTGTGTCAATTATATCCGATCGTGATAGTCGGTTTAAATCGCGATTCTAGCAGACTCTATAGAAAGCAATGGGCACTCGATTAGATCTAAAACTGCTTATCATCCACAAATGGATGGTCAAAGTGAACGTACAATACATACTCTCGAAGACATGCTCAGGGCATGTGTAATCGACTTTGGTGGAAGTTGGGATTCTCATTTTCCGTTGGTTGAATTCTCTTATAACAATAGTTATCATACGAGCATTGGATGTGCTTCGTTTGAGGCGTTATATGCAAGGAAGTATAGGTCTCCCGTATGTTGGACTAAGGTAGGTGAAAGTCAATTGACAGGTCCTGGGATTATCAAGGAAATGACTGGTAAAATATTTCAAATCAAGGATAGACTTAAAGCAACTAGAGACCGTCAGAAAAGTTACGCTGATAATCGACGAAAACCTCTTGAATTTAGTGTAGGAGATCGTGTCTTACTGAAAGTTTCTCCTTGGAAAGGAATTGTACGATTTGGAAAGAAAGGAAAATTAGCTCCAAGGTATGTTGGACCATTCGAGATCACTGAAATAATTGGTCCTGTGGCGTATCGATTAAAGTTACCTCAAGAGCTTAGTGGCGTGCATGATACATTCCACGTATCAATCCTTAAGAAATGTTTAGCCGATGTATCCCTTCATGTGCCGATTGAGGAGACCTAGATTGACGAAAAACTTCACTTTGTGGAGGAACCGATAGAGATTACGGATAAGGAAGTGAAGCGTTTGAAGCGCAACAAGATTTCAATTGTAGGGTTTGATGGAACTCTAAGAGAGGACCTGAGTTTACTTGGGAGTGGGAAGATCAGATGAAACTTAAATATCCGCATCTATTCACGGATAGAGTTTCAAGACCTAACTCCAGCTGAATTTCAGAACGAAATTCTCTCAACTACGGGATACTGTGACATCTGTCACCTCACGTTCGTCAATTAACCTGAGACTCGTTAATTTCTAACTATTTATTTGATTTCTTTGTGACCTTATGGTGCCCAATTTAATGTGTCGGTTAATGGGTTCTAGTCGCGCACAAATTAAAAATATATAAAATAAAATCAAATCAAATCAAATAAAATGATAAAATATATTAATATCACTATTATCATTATAACAACCATTATTGTTATTATTATCAATATTATTATTAAAAATTATTACAAATTATTAAATAAAATATTATTATTATCATTATTATTATTATTAAAATTATTATTATTATTGTTATTATTATTATTACTAATACTATTATTATTATTATTACTATTATTATTATTATATTATTATTATTATTATTATTATTATTATTATTAGTTTAGGGTTCAAATTGTAATTATTATAAATTTAAGGGATTAATTACATGGAAGTTGAGGGTCCAAAGTGAAAATATGAATATTATAAATAAATCTTTAATACCCTCGCCCGAAAGCCTATCGACCCTGCTCCCTTCCGCCGTGAGCCGTTCGTGAGCCTTCCGGTCATCGTTTGTTGCCGCCGATCATGATCGTCTTGCTGTAGAGTTGCTCCTCACGTAATCGATCATTGTAAAATTTACTTTTCTTCGTTTCGATAAGTTCGGACACGGTTTCGTTAGGGGTTCGTACGGTGGTTCAGCGGTGGCGGGCGACGGTTCTGTGTGTTCTGTGTTATCCTATGTGTGTGAATGCGCGGCTCGAATGTGATAAGCACAGCAGCCGAAGGCTGCTGTGGGCGTAAGTGTGTGGGTGTGGGTGTGATGTGTGTGTGCGTGAAACGGTGTGTGTGTGTATGGTGTATGTGTGTGTGCACCGTGTGGGTGCTGCAAACCGTGCATGTTCGTGTATTGTGTGCATGAAACAGTGTGTGTTTGTGGGTATGATGTGTGTGTGTGCGTGAAACGGTGTGTGTGTGTATGGTGTGTGTGTGTGTGCACTACGTGGGTGCTGCAAACCGTGTGTGTGTGCATTGTGTGCGTGAAACAGTGTGTGTGTGTATGTGTGATGTGTGTGTGCATGAATCAGTGTGTGTGTATGGTGTATGTGTGTGTGCCGAGAGAAGACACAAACTGCCGTGTGTTATGTGCTAGTATGTGCAGGACCGTAGAAGGGAGTTCAACGCAATAAGTTTCATATTGAGGAGAGACTTAGAACACTTAACAGATCAAATAGGGAACTGAAACCTTTTGTATGATACTAAGGAACACAAGCAAGCAAGAGAGACAGAACTAAGAACAACAACATAATGGTTTTCAAGGATTAAGTATATTGCTCTCAAGTTCTTTTACAAGTGTTACAAAACATGGAAAATAAGATACAAGGACATGATATACTTTATACTACATCCAACAGCCGGCTATACTTTGAAGGCTAGCTGGAAACACTAATCCACAAAACAAGATCAATGTAAAGTCAAAAGACAGATTGCCTTTTGACTTGTGACTATGACATGCCATAGCTCACATCCTAATATATTACAAAAAGGATAAAAGTACAGAAAGTTACAGACTGAAAACCATAATCTACAGTTTCCTAAAGTAGGGGTGTAAACGAGCCGAGCCGAGCTCGAGCTCGCTTAGGCTCGCGCTCGGCTCGTTTTGGTTTTAGGAAGCTCGAGCTCGAGCTCGGCTCGTTTATAGTTTTATTTATAAAGCTCGAGCTCGGCTCGTCAGAAAATTTTCAAGCTCGAGCTCGACTCGGGCTCGGCTCGTTTATTGTTAAATTATTAAATTTTTATTTTTTTATAATTACTTTTATAATTATTTATAATCATACTTTTTATATATAACATAATATATAATATTTAACTGTTTTTTATCATAATAATATAATTTACGTTAATATGTATTTATATATATTTAATATGCAAATAAAAAACTATATAAACAAAAAGCTCGTTTAGGCTCGCGAACCAGCTCGAGCTCGATTTCTGAAGATCGGGCTCGAGCTCGTTTAGTAAACAAGCAATAATCTGAGCTCGAAATCGGGCTCGAGCTCGTTTAAGCTCGGCTCGATTCGAGCTTTTTTCGAGCCGATCCCGAGTAGCTTGCGAGCCGGCTTGGCTTGTTTACACCCCTATCCTAAAGCATGGACCTTTTCACCAACTTGTGTAAGTTGGTGAGTATTCAGAGTGGCAGTAGAAAGTTGGTCAGCTTTCTGAAAAAGTTGATCAGAGAAAGCATGTCCTCTCTGTATTCAGAAGAAATCAGTCTTCTATCTTCATGGCTTCGGAACACTTTGTCTTCTAAGCTTCGAAAGACTTCATCTTTGGCTTCGGAATATTTGGTCTTTGGCTTCGGAAGATTTTACACTTAGAGTAATTTCTTTGCAATGTGTAAAACTTCCGAAGTTACTTTCACCATACACAAACTGCATGCATGCAGGAAGCACCTTGACTGTTTTCGGTGCATCAGCCTTTTTTATATTCATTACAAACTCCTCTTAGGCTGATGCTACCAAAACAGAGAGGATGCTTAACAGTTTGCAGTCCTCATGTCTGGATAAGCAGTACAGATGCAGAACATAATTGGTTATCCGGATGCAAGAGGCTCTACTTGAATGGGGTTGATTGAGCAGCCTCTTAGTGCACTTCCTCACGATGTTATTACTCATCCTGAGGTGTTAAGGAGGATGCCTTTGACTTCTTTTTCTACCTTTTCTCCCTTCTGATGGCTATCCTTTTCCTCAATCTATATTTCAACTGAGGAGTATGGCCTGCAACACCAGTTGAGCTTTCTTTATTCTCCTTAGTTGGGTCCTTTTCCCCTATTTGTTCAGAAGAAGGGGGTTCAGAACCCTGCTGTGTGCCAGAAGATGGAGTTGGCTTGAATGTAGCTTCAGGATCAGGTTGTGTTGTCTCTTGTGGTTCAACCTTCACCTCAACTTCAGGTACAGCTGGACTTGTTGGAGAATGCATGTCAATAAGATGACATTCCCTTATCTTCTACTTGATCCTTCTGATGTGCTCATCCATTGTGGATAGAGACATAGGACCAAGTCTCCTTCCGGAGAACCCATACAGCTTCAAGAAGTTCACCATCTTTAGTCTGTCAGCAGACTTCTTTTCTTGTGCTCTGATGGTGGCTCTTGTTTTAGCAGCCTCCTCTCTTCCTCTTGACAGCTTTTCTTTGAGTTTGAGCTTCTTCATCAAGCTGTTTGAGGTACTCAAACTCAATGTATTCATAAGAGAGAGGGTTGAGAGCTGTTGCGTGATAGAGACTTGTGGCGCTCAGATAGGCTATCATCTTCTGCCTTTCTTGTTCTTCGCCTATCTGAGTTTGTTCCTCTCTTTATACAGCTCTCTGCCTGCCAGTTCATCTAATTCTGCCAAGGGAAGAGAGATGATTTCATCTATATTGTAATTTCTTAGTCCCAGATAGTTCAATCTGGCTGTTCTTAACTCATCATCCTTAGTGTTAGGCGTGTGAGCAGCCCTGATTGCAGCTTGCATAAAGCTTGGGACTTCTCCAGATTTCTCTCCCCTGGCCTTCCTCTTCCTCTCTCTTTTCTCCTCCTCAATCTCCTCAGGAGTCATTTTCCTTTTCCCCTTCGAAGCTAATCTTAGGGTCTGCCTCAATATCCAGTTGACTAACAGTTTTCCCTGCTAGCCTCTGTTTATATAATTATGCTCTTTATCTAAATTCCTATAGCACCTAATCTTGAATTTCCTCAGCTAACCTGCTAGCCTGTTTGTTTTGCCTTGGGTTGATAAGAGGCAGGTTAACTAAGTTCATACCCTCATGGAATCTCAGGGTCTGAAAGTTGAAGAGCTCTTGCTGCCCTTGAGATCTTGAGAGCACCAATGCCATTCTTTAGCTGTCATACCATAATCCCACTATTAGATTTTCAGTAGGGTGGGATGAGGCAGACATGACCATTGGAATTCCTTCCTCAAATAGCTGTTGAAATATGACCTCCACATCAGTGTGAGCCTGAGGAAGTTGTTAAGTCTGGACAACTGCAAGTGAGGGTGGTGAGTCCTCATTGTCCACACTCATGATAGAACTCATAGGTTCTGTGGTTGTAGAGACTTTCTCCCCCTTTTTGGTAGCATCAACCACTTGCATAAGTGAGCTGTAGGTCAAGTCCACTACTTCCACAGGTTCTTGTGGACCTAGTTGAGTTTGTCTTGTTGGTCTCTTAGCTAACTTGCCCTTGAGATCAGTGATCTCAAGTTGCTAGTCATTGGCCCTCTTCTGTAAGATAGTCACTTGAGATTCCAAGTGACTCACCTTGGAGACTAAAAAGGTGCATAGTTGTTCAAGTTGTTGCACCTTTAGTTTCAAAGTGCCCTCATCTTCAGATGAAGAATCATGGGGGATGAGAGAATTGGACTGATGTCCTCTTCCTCATCACCAGCATAGTATTCTTGGCAGCTGGATTTCCTCTACTCACTGACAGCTTCAGGTGAAGTGTCAATGGACTGAGTTGCCATGGTTAAGGTCTTAATGATGTAATCACTAGCAATACTGAGAGCCTCTTCCATATGGACCTCCTGAACTTGTTCAGGGAGATCCACCTCAATATGGGGTGGATGATGTGGGCTAGACATGGGAGTGGCAGGAGCACTCATCTCTCCTTGAGCAAGGGTGGAGAAGAGAGACTCATGGTACTCACTGAATCCCATATCTTCATCATCATCATCACAGAATTCAAGGTTAGGGATTGGTTGGTTTAGATCAAGAGGCTGGGGATGGTAACTATCCCCTGAAGGTTGTTCACTTGAGTTTTGAGACTCTGATTGAAGGCTTAAGGCTGTTTGGGTGATGAGCTCATCAGGCTGAGCATGATGAACCTCAGCACTGATAAAATGAGAGATGGGAGTGGTTTGCTCCTCAAAGAAATTGGGAGCTCCAGTGTCCACTTCCTCTTGCATGGGTGATGATATAGTAGCCAGCTCAGACTGAATAGCTTGAGCAGGGGTTCGTTTGTGTTTTCATGAGTAGGTGATGGTTATTGTAGGTTGAGGTGATGGTTGGGAGATAGTAGGTGTGGGTTCAACACTAGCTGGTGCTGCTAGGTTATCACCTTGAGTAATGAGCTCTAACATTTTGGGGATAAGGGCTGTTTCTACGCTTAGAGAATCCCACAGTTGGTTTTCTCATGATTTTAAAGATGTCAGGCTTCATCTGTCCCAGTTTAAGAATCCTACATGTTCCCCTCAACTGTGAGCCCAGTTCAAAGTTAAGAATGTGCTAGATATATCTAAGGAACATATAGTATTCTAGAGAGTCCAAGTTAGCAAGCAGATTTAGGTAAACAAAGTGTGAATACCTGAACTTGACCCCCTGAACCAGTCCATGAACTATGAAGGAGAGATATTCAGGAATCTGGTCCCATCCTCTATGCTTGTTGGATAAGTTGTGTATGATAACATGGAGGAGGTACTTCCACTGGGAAGAGACCTTCCCTTTCCAAAAGGTTTGGACAGAGAAATCTCCCTCATAGCCCATCTACTTAAAGGATTGGTTTACAACAGATTTAGGAAATGACAAACCACCTTCTACATCATCCAGTTGAAGATGAGAGTTTATGATGGCCGGAGTGATGAAGATTGTCCTCCCCGTGCACTGTGGTAGACAGTGCCTTCTCCCCATCCATGGTGACCTCTTGGCAGGTTCGCCAGAAGTCCAGAAGATGATCCTCATAGAGAGGAGGATCAATGGTGAGGGAGGTGAAGTAGTTGGTTAAAGAAAGGAAACAACAAACCTCTGAGAAACTAGGATCTTTCTTAGAGTTCAACAGAGCAACCTGATTGTGTTGCCTGTAAAGTTGCATGGAGAAATTGGGTTGGTTTCTGCGATTTTGGTAGGCCATTTGAGTAAGCTTCATCGTGAAGAAAGATAGGAACAAAGGCGGTTTGTGGGTGAATTTGGTTACAAAGGAGTTGCAGATGAAGAGAGAAAAGTGAAAGGGGGGAAACCGTTGGGTATTTATATGAAATGGATTTGAGACAAAGTTAATGCAAAAGGATAAACTTTTAAATCCGGATGTCGGTCCCACCTCTGAAAAGATAAAAGCTTCCAAAGGCAATTTGGCTTCGGAAGATATTTCTAAAGTTTTGAAAATTTTGCTTTGGAAGAAAAACACTTATAGTAATTTTCACTTCAGAGACTTAATTACTTTCGGAAGAAAGTTGTTATTTAATAACATATAAGTATTTATATTCACTACTAGAAAATAAGGCTAATGCAACTTTTTAAACGTAACCTTCTTCAATTAAGTTGCATTTGATTTTAAAGCAACTTCTTTTAACATAAAAGTTGCATTAAAAGATCTAATGCAACATCTTTCAAAAAAAGTTGCAAATTTTTGATTTAAATTGCAACCTTTTTATTTAAAAGTTGCTAATTGTACTAAAATTGTAACTTTTTCTTGAAAGGTTGCAAATTTTATTAAAATATGCAACTTTTGTTAGAAACGTCATAGATTTCAATATATTTTTACAACCTGTTATGAAAAAGTTCACATTTTTCACAAAAAGTGACAACTTTTAATTAAAAAGGTTGAAATTTCTAATAAAAGTTAACGATATGTTTATAACAAAGTACATATTTTTATTTCTAAAAAGTATTTTGCTTTTGAACAAAATACACACGAAAACCAAATTACAAATCTCATTAAATATATATTATTTTCTCAAAAAGACTATGCTTTGAATCTAATAATCACTAATTTAGCATGTCTTTTGTTGCAAACTAATTAACACTAAACTATAGTAATAGTAAAATATGTTTTCATTATTGATGTTGTCAAAAAAGATGCATTAGTAGAAAAACAATACTATAAAAAGGGTAGCTACGGATACTAATTTAAAATTAGAAAGTATAAGAAAACTGAGAATTTTAATTTCAAGACTTGAACCTAGGCATGCCAAGTGATATGAGATAACCATGGTAAAAATTTAATTTGTTAATATTCATTGCTTGTATAATTGAAATATAGAAAGAAGTCTGAATTCTTGAAAAAATCAAGTTGTTGTTTTTCTTGCTTGTACAAACTGCAAGTTAATTTATACATACAAATACTAAACCTAATTTCTATGCCTAAAAGTTAACAGTTGTTCAGTCGATCTTAATTGACGATTGAAAAGAGTTTTGATCAATGGAACTAAGGATCAATCGGAAGAAGCAGCGCCCAGCCCTTAAACTCGATCAATCGATTGAACTGTACAAATCAAGGTATGTGAATTGTGGGGGTCGAGTGTGCAGGTAATTGAGGTACTTTGTTTATGAATTATGTCATAATTTGTTTGAGATGTAATTGATTTATGCCCAATTCATGAACTTGTGTGTGGTGGATGTAAAGATTATGAGCATGCTGAGTTAGTGTTAAGGTTTATTCATGCATGTGTTCATCAAGTTATCTAAATTTTTTACAATTATTTTTCTTGTTTATGAGTTTTCATTGCTTCTAACTGATCATATCATTTATTCATGTTAATTTAATTGAGAATGACCTCAATTAGTTGCTAAAAGGTATATATTGTCATCTCTATATTGAAATTCAAATACAGAATAATTAGGTAGATAATATGGATTGGGGATTAAAGGTTCAAAAGGCTCAATTTTATAGTCTTTGTCATTTTCTAATCAGAGTTCCTTGAACACATCCATTGCTTGAACCCATCCAACAGTTCATATTGTTGTTTTATTAAATATTGCTTTTCTTTTACCTTTTTTCCTTAACAGCAACTTACTTTTGAATTCAGAAAAGGATATATGAAACCAGCAAGTTGCTAGCTCAAAAAAACCCAATCCACACCCCATACAGTACATGAGTCCACCCTGATCATGCAAACTTCAAAAACAAGATCAAATGCATTAACTAACCACACAAAACTTGTCATCATAAACATTTTCATGATAAACACGCAACTTTGTTTACACAGATTAAGTTATTGTTCGATATCTTTTTTTGCTTTTTATCAATCACATTCGGATCATATAATGGCTTTTACCACTATCCCGTCATAACAAAATATGAATAGTTTTTTGTTAATTTATTACTCAGCTAAAACTCTGATTTTGCTTCAATTATTTTTACTGTAAAGAATTGCTTCCAACACTTGTGATTATGTGCACAGAATGACAGAAATAAGCCCATGACCATTTGAGGTTCTTGTTATTCTAATCAAGTCAAACTTGTTCAAACAAAAAGTTTGAACAAGTAGTTCAAACTTCATATATCAAAGTTTAAATAGTAGTTACAGGCTTGCGTGACTTTTTTACATCAAACATACCTGATGTAGTTTGTGAAAAAACCTATAAGCATCCTTTCTTTTTTAATTTAGCTAATGATCATGTTGTTTTGACCCAGGTTGATAAAGAATTTCTCTTACAAAAGTCAAAGTAAGTTGGGAATTGATTGCTTTAACGGAGAGGAGTTAAATATCACTGTTATAATGATAAATAGGCGGAGTGTTATAGTGCACAAACTGTCCTTATGGTGATTATGAAATTAGATGTCAAACAATAGCTACAATTTTGAAAGTCAATGAAGACTTGAAGATCTTCAAGTGGAACACCCGATAATACGTGTTCCTCTGATAATTGATTTTTAAAAGTTTTGTATTGCACGTTGTTTATGTTTTTTCCTTTTTATTTATAATTTCTTGTATTAGTTGTTGTGATATGATGTATAGATTTTGTTTTCATGTTTTGACTCGTTTACATAGTATTTTGATTGTTATGACTTCATCAAGTGGGTACAAGTCCTTTTGGCCCATAACAAATAAAAAGTGGATTATTATAAATTTATATGGTGTGTATGGGTGTTTTGACCCGTTTAAATGTTATTTGGATTGTCATGACTTCATAAGTGGATACGGGTCATTTTGACTCATACCAAATTAAAAGTGGATATGCAGATATACGACAAAACTATGGTTTAGAACAACTATTACCCCATTATGTGTTAATGCAGATATGCATTGGACAGCAAGTATTTTTAGTTTATGTACCACAAAAACAAGGCCAAATGCAGCAAGCTTGGATAGCAACTATGGTTTAGTACCTGCTACGCTATTGTATACTTGTTTGACCAAGATATTTAGGTTTTTTGTCATTATTTCACCTAACGATCCTTTTTAGTGATGTGTTTCTTGGAATGGAAAGAATACTTGTTGCAACTATGATTTTTTTTTTAATTTTTGATGTATTTAGGTTCTTTTGAAGCCATCATGTTTAACTAGTTTTGAAAATCCTTACGTGTTAACCAGGTAATGGGCTAACGGGTCAAATTAATGCCATAAAGTTGGAAGTTCACATAATGGGTCAACTAAGTCAAGCACTTTTGATGCATAAAAAATGTCAGATTATTGCAATAAAACCGACATTCACATAATTGGACCACGAGTTTAGTAAATACACGAAAGTTGTTAATGGGTCAACGGGTTAAATTAGTGCAATAAAACTGACATTCACATAAGTAGCCAACGGGTCAAATAATTTTAATGCATTAAACAAGTCAAATTAATGCAATTAAGCTGGTATTCACATAATTGGCCAACCGGTATGCATGAAACTTGCTAATTGCCATAATCGGCCTTAATTAATCTTAAATTAGCATCTTATACCCTAAAACACAATCAATGACCCTTAATGGCAGTCAATTGAGTCTACTTGCCCATTGATGATCATATCAACCCTTGACGACCACCATTGATCCTTATTGTTGTTCATTACCCTAATCGACCTTAATTAATCTAAATTGACCATTGCTTACTCTAATTAGCTGTTGTGATCCTAATCGATCACGAGCAACCTTAAATGAGCGTAATTTACCCTAAAAGACAATAAATGACCCTCATCGACAATAAACCCAGTCTAATTGCTCGCAAATGACCAAATCAACCTTACATGACCACCAATGATCCTTATTATTGTTAATTACCCTAATCGATCATGATTAATCTTAATTGACCATTGTTTACTCTAATTGTTGTGACCCTAATTAACCATCATTAACCTTAAATAAGCATCATTTATCCTAAAAGACAATCAATGACCCTAATCAGTAGTCAGCTGAGTCTAATTGCTAGTTTATGACTAAATCAACCCTTAATGACCACCAACGATCCTAATTGTTTTTAATTACCCTAATTGACCTTAATTCATCTTAAATTGACTATTGTTTACTTTAACTGGCTATTATAATCTTAATCGGCCATCATCAACCTTAAGTGAGCATGAATTACTCCAAAAGACAATCAATGACCCTTGTTGGTAGTCAACTGAGTCTAATTGCCCATCGATGACCATATCAACCCTAAATGACCACCAATGATCCTAACTGTTTTTAAATTCCCTAATTGACCTTATATAATCTTAATTCACCATTGTTTACTCCACTTGTCTGTTGTGACGCTAATTGACCATCATTAACATTATTTGACCATCATTTACCCTAAACACAAACAATTAGTGATGTTGATGTTGATTGACCTTAGTTGGCCAAAATAATTTATGTATCTATGTGAAATCAGAAATAATTTATGTATCTATGTGAAATCAGAAATAATTTACCACATATAAAACATCATACATGTAAACAAATAATTATCTTTTATAGAATTTATCTCAAAATTATATATTTTTTCCTGAATTACTTTCCCCCCTTATTTCAACTAGAAAATTTTGAAATTCCCTCTTATTTTTCACTCCCTCTAAAATCCCAGAAACTTTCCTCCTAGTTGAAGATTATCACGTTCATTTGTAACAAACCACAATCTGATCCTTAAATATGAAATTTGATTACGGACGCTTCCTCCCCCTTCAATTCACGCATCATTATTCTCGTAGATGAGTAGAGACGACAGTTGCGGGACAACACAATTGTAAGTAATCTGATTTCTAACTTGAAATTGATAATTTATTTATGATCTTAATCTGCAGAAAAGGTTTTGAATTTTGCAAATTTAACAAATGGTTGTGAATTTTTCAAATATAATACAAGTACCAACACGATCGTGCGCAACCGTGTTTAGTGGAAGCGGAAAAATTGTTCAATAAAACCAGGTAAATGTCACTACATTTGTTCCTATCTTGAGTAATTCCTATGACCTAATCTTAGAATTAGGCAACTGTTCTATTACGGTTATTATATATATGATTTTTCAGATTCATTGTCAAAATATATATGCACTAAGCTTAACTTCTTTGAAGAAATAATGTATTCATGTAGTTAAACAATTGAATAAAAAACAAAATTAAGCACCTAAGAAACAAAATACAGTGGACTGTGCTTGCAACAACAGAGGACCAATGACCGTAGTGGTGAACTTCTGTGTACAGTAAATTATGTTTTGGATTTGCTTGTGATATGTTGTTTAATATGTTAAATTATTTTTAATTTATGTTTATGTTATTATAAATACAGAAGAACGATGACCCAAAACAAGAATTGCCTACTTTAACCCAATTGTTTGAACGAACACGTAAAAGAACAGAGGGACGTGCATATGTTGATACATATGATGACACAGCACGTAAAATTGTAAGTTCATTCTATTTTTTCCTTTTAGTAAATCTTAAGTATCTTGTTGGTTGTGACACATGTTGGTAATTAGAATGGGTAAAGGGTCATGTTGACATTTTTTAAGGTTAAATTTTGAAAAGTTTTTGATATTTTTTATGGTTGATCATAGTTCTTTTTATGATTTTTCAAAATGAATTTGGGTTAAACGGGTCCCCTTGATAGCTTATTACTTTTCAAATTGAGATTATATGGAAACATGGATGTGCTAAAACTCATTATATGTTTGTATTCGAACCCATTTGTTATGTTACCAAATCTGTATTTATGGTTTATGAACAATTTGTGGTGATAATATGCTAATGTATTTGTAAGCAATCGGTCAGGCTGATACTATTTTTTTAATATTTCTTCAAACAATATTATTGTAGGAACAAATGAAGAACTATAAATCTACAGAGGATGTCAATGCAATGGTGGATCCTTTTTTGGTTGTAATGAGCAAGGAGAACTATGGATATCGTCGGCTTTATGGTAGAGGCGTTACAAATACTTTGATAAAAAAGTTAGACGGTGCTTGCTCATCATACATGATTCCAGAGGGGTTGATGGAATCATTCAAAGCAAACGTTGAAGTTGAGAAAAATCAATTGCTAGAAATGCGTAAAGAAATTGAAGATGATCATGAAAGGAAAAAAGCCGAGCTCGAAGCTATGCAAAAAAATATTGACAACCAAAGAGAAAGCTTGGAAAGTATGATGCAAAAGATTATGGAACAACAACTAGTCAGAGACTAAGATTAGTAGAATGTTTTATTGCTATTTTTCTTACTGTACTTGAAACTTTGTGTTAATTATATTGTTATTTGAGTTTAGACAATTACGTTAAAATATCCCATTTGACGATTAAAGATATCTACCTTATTATTGTTTTGTCGTAATTGCGATTGAATTCATATTAATTAATGACAATTGAATTTATTCTACAAATTAAGTTGCAATTGAGTGTAGATAATGTTGCATTTGTTGTGAAAAAAGTTGCATTTTTTCTATTAGAAATATAATAATAGTTGCGTTAAGTTTAGAAAAAGTTGCATTCTTGTAACTAAACTATAAATATAGTTGCATTTAAGTATAGAAAAAGTTGCATTTCAGTGTAGAAAAGGTTGCGTTTTTATAACTAAACAATAATAAAAGTTGCATTGAAGTATTAAAAAAGTTGCATTTCAA
The DNA here is from genome assembly GCA_025506415.1 of Flaveria robusta. NCBI lineage: Eukaryota > Viridiplantae > Streptophyta > Magnoliopsida > Asterales > Asteraceae > Flaveria > Flaveria robusta. The sequence goes on along the minus strand of CM046476.1, from coordinate 9,675,045 downwards.
AGTAAAAAAAGTTGCATTACAATATAAAAAGGCTGCATCCAAAAAAGGTTGCACTAGAATAGTAAATGCAACACTTTGATAAATAGTTGCAATAGGCCATGAAAAAGTTGCATTAGGTCTAATGCAACTGCTTCTAATACAGCTCCCTATAAAAAGTTGCGTTAAGCCTAATGCAACATTTTATTGGGGTTGCAGTAGCGTTATTTTCTTGTAGTATGAATAAATTTGGATTCGAAAGATATTGTAAAAATTTCTTCCGAAGGTAAATTGACATAAGTAGTTATTTGATATTAAAGACATAATTTGACACCGAAGGTAACTTAATATCTTCCTAAAAGAAATATGTTCAAAATTTTCAAAAATGTGAGGAATATTTTCTAAAAAACTCTTCTTCCAAGATAGTTAGGGGCTTATGAAGCTGACAAAATAGACAACTTAGGTACACAGATTTTAGAAATAATATTGAATTTAAGTTTAAGAAAAAGCTACTCAAAGTTAATCATCCCAATAGCTGATATAAGATACTTAAATCTTTGTTCATCAAAAGCCTTGGTGAACAGGTCAGCATATTGTTCATTTGTGTTAACTTTGACTAGTTTGATTAACCCTTTTTCAAAATTATCTCTAATTAAATGATACCTCATGTTGATGTGTTTTGTCCTTGAGTGCTGCACAGGATTCTTTGTAATAGAGATAGCACTATTGTTGTCTATGTGGATGGGAGTCTCTTTGAAGTTGAATCCGTAGTCTACCATCTGATTCAGAATCCAAAGCACTTGAGCACAGCAGCTAGCAGCAGCAATGTATTAAGCGTCAGCAGTTGATGCAGATACACAGGATTGTTTCTTGCATTGCCATGAGACTATCCTTACACCAAGAAATTGACATCCCCCTAATGTAGACTTTGCAGTCATGTTGCAGCCATCATAGTCACTATCTGTATAGGTATACAGATTGAAGTCAGAATTCATTGGATACCAAAGGCCTAGTGATGGAGCACCTTTGAGATATCTTAGAATTCTCTTGACAACAACCAGGTGTGACATCCTGGGGTTGGCTTGATATCTAGCACAAAAAGATGTGGCAAACATGATATCAGGCCTACTGGCAGTGAGGTACATAAAAGACCCAATCATAGCCCTATAAAGATGTTCATCCACACACTCCCCCTTAAGGGCGGGTCCAAGGGAGTGGTTTCTTGCTATGGGTGTCTTTGCAACCTTACAGTCAGTCATGCTGAATCTTGTTAGTATGTCTTGAACATACTTTGACTGACTTATGAAGATGTCATTGTCAACTTTCTTCACTTGAATTCCTAGAAAGAAATTGAGTTCTCCTATGGCAATCATTTCAAATCTATTTTTCATCATCTTCTCAAAGTCCTTGTAGAGCTTTGGATTAGTTAACCCAAAGATAATGTCATCTACATAAACTTGAACCAGCATTAAGTCATTTCCTGTTCATTTAATGAAGAGAGTTCCATCTATAGTACCCCTTCTGTAGCCATGTTGACATAGGTACTGAGATAGAGTCTCATACCACTTCCTTGGAGCTTGGTGCAGCCCATAAAAAGCTTTATCAAGCTTGAAGACATAATCATGATGATCTGGATCTGCAAAGCCATGTGGTTGTTTGACATACACCTCTTCATCAATCACCCCATATAAGAAAGCACACTTGACATCAAGTTGGTAGACCTTGAAATTCTTGGATGCAACAAAAGCTAGGAATATCCTAGCAGCTTCAAGTCTTGCTACTGGAGCAAAGACATCAGTGTAATCAATCCCTTCCTCTTGAGTATACCCTTGAACAACTAGTCTTGCCTTGTTTTTGACGACAAGTCCTCTATCATCCTTCTTGTTTCTAAACACCCACTTGGCTCCTATGGTAGTCTTCCCTGAAGGAAGAGGATATTGGTTCCAAACCTTTTGCTTTTTGAATTGAAGAAGCTCCTCCTGCATAGCTTCAACCCAACTTCCATCCTTTAAAGCCTCTTCAACTTTCTTTGGCTCTATCTGGGATAGAAAACAAGAGTAGAGACAGACATTTTTGTCATGGGTTTGTCCTCTTGTTCTTACCCCCTTGTCAAGTTCCCCAATGATGTTTGTGGTGGGGTGAGACTTGTGGATCCTGAGTTGAGGGATCATAGCAAGTTGATTTGAGAGATCTAAATTTGAAAAATTTTGATCAGGCAGTGATGAATCTCCCACCACATTAGCAAACCTATCAAGAGAGACTTGATCCAATGAATGTGTGACATCATTGATGTTGTCTTCCATGGAGTGATTGTCAGCATCAAGAAATTCTTGATCACTATCACCACTACCACTTCCTTCTCCATTTGAAGCTCTTCCCTTTAAGTTTTGTGCCTCTACGCTGAAATTTGAAGGCACCTCAGATGTATCAGCTGGATTTGTCATGGTTGTGCTAATAGGAGTTCCATCTGCAGAATTTTCTACCACTGGAGCTAGAGTATTTTGATTTGAAGGTGTTCTCAACTTAAATCTTGGGTCAGGATCTTCTGTTGATAAGCTACCTGTAGATCCTGAAAAACCCTCGCAAGACTTGTTAAAACAGTTGGTAACTAAATCAAGATCAAACAGCCAATCTGGACCAGAACCTCTCACACAAGGAGTGTGTTCATTGAAGGTCACATTGGCTGACTCATCAAGTACTCTAGTTTTGAGATTGTATACTCTATAAGCCTTAGCTTGAGAAGAGTATCCAATAAAGTATCCATCATCTGATTTCTCATCAAATTTGGCTATCTGATCTCTGGTATACAAGATTGTGCAAGGACATCCAAATGATCTGAGAAAACCAATGAAAGGTCTCTTTTTGTGCCACAGTTCATAAAAAGTCTTACCATGAGTCTTAACTACTAAAACTCTGTTCTGCACATAGCAAGCAGTGTTCACTGCTTCTGCCCAGAAGGTGATAGGCAGTTTAGAGTCAGACAACATGGTTCTTACAGCTTCAATTAGTGTCATGTTTTTCCTCTCAGCAACACCATTTTGCTGAGTAGTCCTCGCAGCACTATATTGTCTTGTAATACCCTTTTCATCACAAAATGTATCAAAGATTTCGTTCTTAAATTATGTTTCTTGATCACATCTTATGATCTTGATCTTGTGATCAGCTTGATTCTCAATCTTTAGAATGAAATTCTTCAAGAATTCAGGAGTCTCATCCTTAGTTCTAAGGAAAAAGACCCAAGTAAATCTAGTGAAATCATCTGTGATCACTAAACAATATGAGATCCTTCCTAGACTCATTACATTGGTGGGGACAAAAAGATCCATATGTAACAAGTGTAGGGGAGTAGTGATGGAATTTCTTTCCTTTGGCTTGTGAGATACCTTGTGCTGCTTCCCTTTCAGGCATGCAACATATTGATCATCACTTGTGAACTCTTTCTTTGGCATTCCAGTTACCAAATCATTATTAATTTATTCATGTTTTTAAAGTTTACATGGCACATTCTTTTATGACAGAGAAAAAACTCATCGCTATTTGCTTTAGATCGAAAGCAAGACAGTTCTCCTAAAGGGGAAGTTTCCTGCAAGTCCATCTTATACATGTTCCCTTTCCTAGGGGCTCTGAGCAGTATGTGCTCTTGAGTAATGACCACCCCGGGTTTGAGAACAATGCATTCATGCTCAGTAAAGAGCATGTTATGTCTTTTAAAAATTGGGATTCACTCAGTAGATTGTATCCAAGCTCCTTGATAAAATTTACCTTCTCAATGCTGAGCTTACTATTTGTGACCATGCCCCTTCCAGTAATGTAACCCCCTGCATCTCCTCCAAAGCAACAAGCCTTCCGTGAATTTTCTCAAAATTTTGGAGTAGAGAACCATTGCCTGTCATGTGCCTGGAACAGCCACTGTTAATGATCCTGCACAAAAAGAGATTAGTTACATTTGGAAACCCATGCCTTGCTAGTCTTGGGCTCATTAACATCAACTGAAGACAATGCAACAGTAATTGATCTTGTGTTCAAGCTTTGTGGACCAACAGCTATTGTTGATGAAGAACTTTCAATCACATGGTCTTTCTTTGTCTTTCACACTACCATTGGAAGCTTAGACTTGACCTTCAACACCTCAAAAGTTTTGACAACTTCGGAAGTTTTGGAGACTAGACCTTAGGAAGATCTTGCTATCACTACAGCAATCTTTAGTGTTTCGGAAGCATTCCTTTCTTCCAGGACCAATTTTTCTTCCGAACGCAAGTTTTCACTTGTCTTCTTCTTTATTTTGGAGCTTCCGAAAGGAAAAGATTTTCCTTTAAAAGCTGGCTTCTTCTTGATCTTCTCATAAGTTTTCTTTTTGATCATGTGGACATTACTCTTAGGATTGTAAATGCAATTCTTAGCCAGATGAGAAGTACTGCCACACATGATACAATCCATTTGCATTCTTACAAGAGTCTTCTTTTGAGAGCAAGATTGATCTTGATCACTTTCCAACTCCATCTTCATCTTCACGGATGAAGTAGTAAGCCTTTTAGGGTGTGACTTACTGTTGGATATGGATGGTTCAGGCTGTGTAGCAGTGGTACACAACTGATCAGCCTTCTTCTTGTTGCTGGGATGAGTTTGACAAGAACTAGAATCTCTGGTACTAGGATTCATAGTTGAGTCTTTAGCATTCACCATTTCAAATCCTACAGAGATGAACACTTGTTTCTGCTTAAAGTTAAAAGTGGCCTTGATCTCTTGAGCTTTCTTGGAATTTCTCTTGGATCTTCTGATCAAGTTCTTTCTCTTAGACTTGGTCATCCCAACTGCATTTCTCTCCTCAGGAGAATAGTGACCCTTTTTAGGATGATCTTCCTCACTCTTCTCAGATCCACCCTTCACTATCTCCTCTTCATCCTCTTTGCTCATGGGGTCTATGAGGGGAAGCTCATCTTCACAAGTTACACACCTTGGAGATCTTACAGATAGTAAAGAGTGTGGAGGAGCTATCTCAGTGGATCCCAGTCCCTGCTTATTCTGATAACAAACTTTGGCATGCAAGGATGAGGATATCATGTTCTTGAAGGTCTCTTCATGAAGAACACATTTTTCTGCCCGGGCTTTGCTGATCACAAGCTCATCCTGGAATTTAGTTAACTTAGTGATGAGATCTTTGATCTGAGTCCTGTAGTTTGTGTGTTCATGTTTAAGAGTGGAGATGATTTTCTCTAAATCTTCTATTTTTAGTTTATACCCATTTTCAGCACTTTTAAAATCAGATTTTAAGATATTTAAAGACTCAAGATCAAATCTCATCTCTAAGTTATAAGACCTATATCTGTTAACTTTAGCAATACATTCAGAAGTACAAAGATGTTCCAATACCTTGGCGTCATCATCTGCCATCAGTGCTTGATTTGGAGATGCATCTTCAACCTGAAAGCTCCAGTCAAAGCCTCCTTCTTTAACAGCAACTGCAGCTTGCTGCTTTGGCTTCTCATTCTGGGTGGCTCCTTTAGTTTAGTTTGGTTTGGTTTGTGCTTGGCCACCATTAGTTCTAGGTGCCTTGCACTCTCTAGCAAAGTGTCCCATTTGGTTACAATTGAAACAATTCACTTTGCTTTTGTCCAGTCCAAACTTTTCACTAGCTGCATTGCTAGGAAATTTCCTCCCTGTTCTCTTGTAGAACATCTTGGCTTTATGAGTAAGAAGAGCCATCTGTTGGACTATCTCCATATACTCCAGATCATCTGGATGGATACAGTCCAGGTCTTCAAGGGTGAAGAGAAAGTTGCCTGAACTTTCATCAGCATACACAAAAGCATGAGAAGAGCTTGTCTCTTAGAATGGACTTTCTTGAATGTAGCTCTCCGTCTCAGGAAAGGTGATGAAAGGACCCTTTTGTGAGTTATCAGGGTAGCAAATAAGATGATGCTGTGGTTCTCTTCAATTCCTTTCAACCACATGAAGGGCTGAACTCTGTTGATTGCTGGAGTTACTAGATGGATTTTGCATTTTCATCTCCATCTGGTAGCCACTGAAGATAGCATACAACTCTATAAGAGTAAGAGTCTTGAGGTTCTCAGTCCTCTTGATAGCAACACAGTAATGGGTCCACTGTCTAGGAAGAGAGGACATGAACTTCCTTACAATGTCCATGTTTTCAAGATTTACTCCGACATCCATTAGAGTGTCCACAATCTCAACATACCTGAAGTATTGTTGAGTCATGGTTTCATCTGTTTTGTAGGTGAAATTCTCAAACTGTTGCTTCAAGAGGTCATTTTTGTTCTATTTTGCTTTAGAGGACCCCTCATACATGAGCTTCAGTGTATCCCATAACTGCTTAGCAGTTTCACACTTCTTGAAGCCCCAGTAAATGGATTTTGGAAGAGCAGTTTGGAGGGCAATCATGGTTTTCTAGTCGGTATCAATCTTCTTTCTATCTTCTTGAAAATAGTCAGCTACCTCTTTTGGTATTATGCCACCTCCAGCAGCAGCTGAAGGGTGCATGGAATGTAAGGTCCAGAGACAACAGATTCCCACATCTTGGAGTCTTGTGACTTTATGAAGCCTTCCATTCTTTGAAACCAAGTATCAAAGTCTTCGGGAGTGATCAGTGGGGACTTTGTCATAGTGCCAGTTTCTATATCAGCCTTTGTGAGAGCTGGCATTTGAGTTGTTAAGTGTTTTGTGAAAACTGAGAGATCTAAGATGGTGAGATCTTACAATCAAGAACCTGGAAAGCTCTGATACCAATTGCAGGATCGTAGAAGGGGGTTCAATGCAATCAGTTTCACAATAAGTAGAGACTTAGAACACTTAACAGATCAAATAGGGAACTGGAACCTTTGGTATGATACTAAGGAACACAAGCAAGCAAGAAAGACAAAACTAAGAACAACAACAGAATGGTTTTCAAGGATTAAGTATATTGCTCTCAAGTTCTTTTACAAGTGTTACAAAGCATGGAAAATAAGATACAAGGACCTAAGATACTTTATACTACATCCTACAGCCGGCCATACTTTAAAGGCCAGCTGGAAACACTAATCTAGACAACAAGTTCAATGTAAAGTGAAAAGACAGATTGCCTTTTGACTAGTGACTATGACATACCATAGCTCACATCCTAATATATTACAAAAAGGATAAAAGTACATAAAATAGAAAGTTACAGACTCAAAACCATAATCTACAATTTCCTAAAGCATGGACCTTTTCACCAACTTGTGTAAGTTGATGAGTCTTCAGAGTGGCAACGGAAAATTGGTCAACTTTCTGAAAAAGTTGATCAGAGAAAGCATGTCCTCTCTGTATTCGGAAAAAATCAGTCTTCTATCTTCATGGCTTCGAAGACTTTGTCTTCTAAGCTTCGGAAGACTTCATCTTTGGCTTCGGAAGATTTGGTCTTTGACTTCGGAAGATTTTACACTTCGAGTAATTTCTTTGTAGTGTGTAAAACTTTCGAAGTAACTTTCACCATGCACAAAGTCCATGCATGCAGGAAGCAACTTGACTGTTTTGGATGAATCAGCCTTTTTCATATTCCTTACAGTATGTGTGTGTATGTAGCATTATGTGTGTGTACACAGACATACATATAGCCGTGTGTGTGTAGGTATAATTGTATATATAGTGATTATGTATGTGTTGTGTATGTGATATGTGGGTGTGTGTTCAATTGTGTGTGTGAGTATGTGTGCCAATGTGTGTGTGTTCAGTTGTGTGTAGAATGTGTGTGAACCGTGAGTGTGGTGTGTGTTTAGTGCGTGTTTCTTATGTATTATTAGTATTGTGTTTATTATTATTATTATTTTTATTATTATTATTATTGTCGTCGTCGTCGTCGTCGTCGTCGTCGTCGTCGTCGTCGTCGTCGTCGTCGTCGTCGTCGTCGTCGTTATTATTATTATTATTATTATTATTATTATTATTATTATCATTATTATTATTATCATTATTATTATCATCACCATTATTATTATTATTATTATTATTATTATTATTATTATTATTATTATTATTATTATTATTATTATTATTATTATTATCATCATCATCATGAGTTTTCTGTGTGGTTCTTTATTTACAACTATTTAACTACAGTGTTGGAGCCAACGGAAAGGTATTGATAGTACTATTGGGCTGACACCCCCACCCTTGTTTGTTAGTATACTAGTTGGGACTAACAATGGCCACGGACGGGCCCTATGGTGAATATGTTCCTACAAGATCTGTGTGGTTCGTCACAGGTTTAGTTGTGAGGATCATGTTTACATGTGATATTGCCTGCCTATAATTGTATGCACTTATGTTCTATCAAACAATTACACGGCATCAAGTTTGTTTATTATTTAAACCTGCGAACTCACAAACAATATGTGACCTTTTTGAGCATATCTTTTCAGTTAACATTAATCGAGGTTAGCAAATGATGAGGTCTTAGTGACGACTTAAGGAAATCGAGCTAGGCTTGTTGCACATTATAAACTATGATTATTGACTTGTTTGTCATTCTGAATATTGTTTTACTTAGACTTATTCTCGGGTTGTGGGAATTCGTTTGGATTATGTTTATTTGACTATGCTGTCGTGAATTGACTAACTACGACACAAATCACCATTTGTGTCAGGTGACGTCATGACACGTTATTATATCATTTAATGCTCTCTATTAATTAACAATGTGTTATGACGATCCCGTCCGTTACATCCTCGTATTTCCGCTATAAGCGGGGGTGTGACAAACTACTTCACCTCCCTCACCATTGATCCTTCTCTCTATGAGGATTTTCTTTTGGACTTTTGGTAGACCTGTCAAGAGGTCATCATGGATGGGGAGAAGGCACTGTCTGCCACAGTGCAGGGGAGGACAATCTTCATCACTCCGGCCATCATAAACACTCATCTTCAGCTGGATGATGCAGAAGGTGATTTGTCTTTTCCCAAATCTGCTGTAAACCACTCCTATGAGTAGATGGGATACGAGGGAGATTTTACTGTCAGAACCTTTAGAAAAGGGAAGGTTTCCTCTCAAAGGAAATACCTCCTCCATGTGGTCATTAACAGTCTATCCAGCAAACATGGAGGATGGGACCAGATTACTGAGGATCTCTCCTTTATAGTCCATGGAATGGTTTTTGGGGTCAAGTTTAGGTATTCACAATTTGTATACACTAACTTGCTTGCAAACTTAGACTCCTTAGAATATACATGTTCCCTAGATATGTCCAGCACATTCTCAACTGTGAACTAGGCTCATAGTTGAAGGGAACAGGTAAAATTCTTAAATTGGGATAGATGAAGCCCGACATCTTCAAAATAATGAGAAAACCAACTATGGCTTTCTCAGGGGTAGAAACAGCCTTTGTCCCAAAAATGTTAGAGCTCATTGCTCAAGGTGAAAGCCTAGCAGCACCAGCTAGTGTTGAACCCACACCTTCTATTTCTTAACAACCCTCTCAGCCTCAAATAACCATCACCTACCAAAGAAATTTAAACGAACCCCTACACAAGCTATTCAGCCTGTGTAGGCCTCCATCTCACCAACAATACAGGAAGAAGTGGACACTGGAGCTCCCACTTCTCCTGAGGAGCAAACCACTCTCATCTTACAAATAATCAGCGTTGAGGTTCCTCATGCTCAGCCTGATGAGCTTACAAGCCCAACAGCCTTAAGCCTTCACTGATAGTCTCAAAACTCTAGTGAACAACCTTCAGGGGAAAGTTACCATCCCAGCCTCTTGATCTCAACCAATCAATCCCTAACCTAGAATTCTATGATGATGAAGACATGGGATTCAGTGATTATCATGAGTCTCTCTTATCCACACTTGCTCAAGGAAAGATGAGTACCTCTGCTTCTCCTATGTCTAGGCAACATCATCCACCCTCAACTGAGGTGGATCTCCCTGAATCTGTTCAGGAGATCCATATGGAAGAGGCTCTCACTACTGCTAGTGATTACATAATTAAGACCTCAACCATGGCAACTCAGCCCACTGACATTTCACCTGAAGTTGTCAGCGAGCAGAGGAAATCCAGTAGCCAAGAACCATATGCTGGTGGTGAGGAAGAAGACCTTGGTCCAATTCTCTCATCCTCCCATGATTCTTCATTTGAAGATGAGGCAAGTCTGCAACTAAAGGTGCAATAACTTCTACAAACCTACACCTATTTAGTTTCCAAGGTTAGTCACTTGGAATTTCAAGTGACTACCTTACAGAAGAAGGTCAATGACCAGAAATTTGAGATCCGATCTCAAGGGCAAGCTAGCTGAGAGACCATCTAGACAAACTCAACTAGGTCCACAAGAACCTATGGAAGTGGTGGACTTAACCTCCAGCTCACCTATGAAAGTGGGTGATGCTACCAAAAAGGGGGATAAATTCCATACAACCACAGAAGCTGGGAATTCTGTCCAGAGTATGGATAATGAGGATTCACCACCCTCACTTGCAGTTGTCCAGACTCAACAACTTCCTCAGGCTCACACTGATGTGGAGGCCAAGATACAACAACTTTTTAAGGAAGGAATTCTAATGGCCATGTCTGCCCCATCCTACCCTGCTGAAAATCCAATAGTGGGATGGTGGTGTGACAATGCAAGAATGGCATTGGTGCTTTGATAATCTCAGGGGTAGGAGGGGCTCTTCAACTTTCAGAACTTGAGATTCCAATAGAGTATTAACTTGGTTGATCTGCCACTTGTCAACCCAAGCCAAAACAAACAGGCTGGCAGATTAGCTGAGGCAATTCAAGAATGGGTGCTGTAGGAGTTCAGAAATAGAGTAAAACTATATAGACAGAGGCTAGCAGGGAAAACTGTTGGTCAACTAGATACTGAGGCAGACCCTAAGATTAACTTCGAAGGGGAAAGCTTGGTTGAAGGCCGAGTAGTGGAACCTGTGAACTTGAGACAGGCTCATCCTCAGCACCCAGTACCCTCAGTGAAACACCTACCGGTGAAAGTGTATCACAACCTCTTCCTGGCCAGAGCTCAAGATCATCACAATCCTTAGAAGGCCAAAGCTCTCTCCAGCCTGAGTCATACAGTCCTACAATTGACAAAGGGAAAAGAAAAATGACTCCTGAGGAGATTGAGGAGGAGAAAAGGGAGAGGAAGAGGAAGGCTAGGGGAGAGAGAACAAGACATATCCCAAGCTTCATGCAAGCTACAATCAGGGCTGCCCACAGGCCTGATACTCAAGATGATGAATTAAAGGCAGCCAAATTGAATTATCTGGGATTAAGGAACTACAATATAGATGAAATCATCTCACTTCCCTTGGTAGAATTAAATGAATTCACAGACACTGAGTTGTTTAAAGAGAGGGAGGAGGCTGAGGCAGCAGAGTTGCTCCTCAAGATAAAACAAGAAAGAAAAAGAAATTATACAAAGCTCCTACCCTCTCTCCAGTTCAAAAAAGTCCTGAGAAAGAGACTGTGGCTATACAACAAGAACAGACTCAGATAGGCAGAGAACAAGAAAGACAAAAAAGATGATAGCCTATCTGAGTGCCACAGGTCTCTATCAGGCAGCGGCTCTCAACCCTCTCTCATGTGAGTATATTGAGTTTGAATACCTAAAACAGCTGGAAGAAGAAGCTCAAACTCAAAGAAAAGTTGTTAAAAGGAAAATGAGAGAAGAGGCTGCTATGTCAAGAGCCGCCATTAGAGCACAAGAAAAAGAAATCTGCTAACAGGCTAAAGATGGTGAGCTTCTTGAAGCAGTATGGGTTCTCTGGAAGGAGACTTGGTCGTATGTCTCTATCCACAATGGATGAGCATATGAGAAGGATCAAGCAGAAGATAAAAGAAGGCCAGCTGATTAACTTGCATTCTCCACCAAGACAACCTGTACCTGAAGTCGAGGTGAAGGTTGAACCACAAGAGACAACACAACCTGATCCTGAAGCTACATCTAGGCCAACTTCATCTTCTGACCCACAACAGGGTTTTAATCCTCCTTCTAAACAACTGAAGGAAAAGGACCCAACTAAGGAGAACAAGGAAAGCTCATCTGATACTGCAGACCACTCTCCTCAGTTAAAGTACAGAAAGAGGAAAAGGATGGCCATTAGAAGGGACAAGAAGAAGAAGAAAAAGTCCAAGGCATCCACCTCTGTACCTTAGGATGAATCAGAACATCCAGAGGAAATGCAACAAGAGGCTACTCAACCAACTCGAATTCAAGTAGAGCCTCTTGCATCACGAAGACCCATCTTGTCATGAACCTTTGCTACTAATCCAGACAAATGGTATGTCATAAGAGATCAAGGTGGTCAAGATGTCTATTTCTCGCAGGACATGCTTGATCTACCCCTGCATGATCTCTTTGACATGAGAAGATATTATGAAAGTCTAAAGGATCCTGACCAAATGATGAAGAAAGGAATGCTCTTGATCCTAATGAGGACTGTCAACTTCTGAAGAACTTTTCTGTTTTGGTAGCATCAGCCTAGGGGGAGTTTGTAAGGTTATAGAAAGGCTGATGCACCAAAAACAATCTAAGTGCCTCCTGCATGCACTTAGTACATAGTAGAAGTTGCTTCGGAAGTTTTACACTCTGCACAGAAGATTATTCTAAGTGTAAAATCTTTCGAAGTCAAAGACCAAATCTTCTGAAGCCGAAGATGAAGTCTTCTGAAGCTTAGAAGACAAAGTCTTCCCAAGCCATCAAAGACAGAAGACAGATTTCTTCTGAGGACAGAGAAGACATGCTTTCTTTGATCTACTTTTTTAGAAAGCTGACCAACTTTCCGCTGCCACTCTGAATACTTACCAACTTGCATAAGTTGGTGAAAAGGTCCATGCTTTTACAAACTGTAGATTATGGTTCCAAGTCTGTAACTTTCTACTTTATGTACTTTTATCCTTTTTGTAATATATTAGGATGTGAGCTATGACATGTCATATTCACTAGTCAAAAGGCAATCTGCCTTTTGACTTTACATTGATTTTGTTGTCTAGATTAGTGTTTCCAACTGGCCTTCAAAGTATGGCCGACTGTAGGATGTAGTATAAAGTATCTCAGGTCCTTATATCTTCCTTTATGCTTTGTAACGCTTGTAAAAGAAATTGAGAGCAATATACTTATTCCTTGAAAACCTTACTTAGTTGTTCTTGGTTCTGCTTGTGTTTCTTAGTATCATAGTATAGTTCTAGTTCCCTATTTGATCTATTAAGTGTTCTAACTCTCTCTTTACTGTGAAACTGATTGTATAGACCCCTTCAACAGTCATGCAAAGGAGATGGGAAAGGATCAGGACAAGCCTTCTCCTCGAGACAAGACTTTCATAGGAAAGACTACGGAGTGCATCATGTGTGGTGATACTACTCATTATGCTAAGGATTGCATCTACAATCCTAAGAGTACCATCCACATAAACAAGATGAAGACCTTTGAGAAGAAGAAGAAGACTGCTTCGGAAGAAAAATCTTTTTTGATCGGAAGCATCAAGGTCACAAAGAAGAAGATAGGTGGAAAACTATCTTCGGAAGGAAGTTTGGTCTCGGTAGAAAGGAATGCTCTCGAAGTACTAAAGTCTGCTGCAGTTGATGCAAAAGCTTTGAAAGGTTTAGTCTCCAAAACTTCTGAAGTTTCAAAAGTTAAGTCTAATCTTTAAAAGATGGTGTGGAAGATGAAGGAAGGCTTTGAGACTGAAGTTTTTTCATCAACAACTACCAAGGATCACATAAGCTTGAATATAGGATCAATAGCTATTATTCTTTCTTTTGTTCAGCTGATTAGCCCAGACCAGCAAGGCTTGGGTTTCCAAATATAACTAATCATCTCATTTTATGTGCATGAACAGCTAAAGACCAAAAGAAATGTATGGATCATTGACAGTGGCTATTCCAGGCACATGATAGGCAATGGCTCTATGATTCAGAACTTTAAGAAAATTAATGAAAGGCCTGTTGCATTTGGAGGTGAATCTGGTGGTTATATCATTGCAAGGGACAGGATCACAAATGGTAAGCTCAGCATTGAGAAGGTAAACTTTGTCAAGGAGCTTGAGTATAATCTTTTGAGTGTATCTGAATTTTGTGACAAGAGACATAACATTCTATTTACTTAGCATGAGTGCATTGTTCTTAAGTCTAGGGTGATCATTCATCAGAAGCACATTCTACTCAGAGGCCCTACGGAAGGGAACATGTACAAGATGGATTTGCAAGAAACCTTCCCTTCTTGAGAAGTTTCCTACGTTCTGTCTAAAACCTTAGTGATGAGTCTTTTCACTTGCATAGAAGAATGTTCCATGTAAACTTTAAGAACCTGAACACATTGATTAAAAATGATTTGGTAACTGGAATACCAAAGAAAAAGTTTACAAGTGATGACCATTGTGTTGCATGTCTGAAAGGAAAGCAACACAAAGTGTCTCACAAGCCAAAGAAAACTGCCTCCATCACTCCCCTTCACTTGTTACACTTGGATCTATTTGGCCCCACAGGTGTAATGAGTTTAAGAAGAACCTCATATTGCTTTGTGATTACAAATGATTTCACAAGATATAACTGGGTCCTTTCTTAGAAGTAAGGATGAGACCCCTGAAATCTTAAAGTCTTTCATTCTGAAATTTAAGAATTATTTTGATCACAAGGTCAAGACCATAAGATGTGATCAAGAAACAAAATTCAAAAACCATATCCTTGATTCATTTTGTGATAAAAAAGGGCATTTCAAGACAATATAGTGCTCCTAGAACTCCTCAACAGAATGTTGTTGATAAAAAAAAGGAAATAGGACACTTATTAAGGCTGCAAGGACCATGCTCTCTGACTCTAAACTGCCCATCACCTTCTAGGCAGAGGCAGTCAACACTGCTTGTTATGTGTAGAATAGAGTTTTAGTAGTCAAGACTAATGGTAAGACACCTTATGAACTGTGACATAAAAAAGACATTTAATTGGTTTCCTCATATCATTTGGTTGTCCATGCACCATCTTGAATACCAAAGTTCATGTAGCCAAGTTAGTTGAGAAAGCAAATGATGGCACTTCATTGGATACTCTTCTCAAGCTAAGGCTTATAGAGTATACAATATCAGAACTAGAGTAGTTGAGGAGTTAGTCAATGGGACTTTCAATGAACACACTCCTAGTGTTAAGGGTTCTTGTCCTAATTTGTTATTTGATCTTTATTTAGTTACCAACTGTTTTAACAAATCTTGTGAAGATGTTTTAGGAACAACATACAGCAATTGTCCAACAAATCCTGATCCAAGATTTGAGCTGAGAAGACCAAATGTTCAAACCACTTCAGCTCTAGTGGCAACAAACACTACAAGTGGAGATCCTATCAGCACAGCATGACAAATCCCTTTGCTGATACATCTGAAGTGCCTTCGAATTGTAGCAATGAGTCATAAAATTCAAATGTAGAGATCTCCATTGCAGGAGAAAATGGAGATGGTGATAGTGATCAAGAATATCTTGATGCTGATAATCTCTTCACTCAAGACAACATTCATGATGTTACACACTCTCATGATCAAGTCATGACTCATGGGTGTGTTGATGTGGTAGAGATACTCAATCACTAGATCTGAATTTTTCAAATTTAGATCTGTCAAATCAACTTGTTGTGATTTTTCAACTCAGAATCCACAAGTCACATCCTACCTCAAACATCATTGGTGATGTTGGAACTGCGATGAGAACAAGAGGACAAACCCATGATCAAAATGTTTGTCTACGTTCTTGTTTCTTATCCTAGATTGGGCAAAAGAAAGTGATTAAGCATTGAGATATGGAAGCTGGGTTGAAAAAATGCAGGAAAAACTGGTTCAATTCAAGAGATAAGGTTTTTGGAACCTATGTCTTTTCCAACTAGAAAGACACCTATACAAACCAAATAGATTTTTAGGAACAAGAAGGATGACAGAGGACTTGTCATCGAGACAAAGGCTAGACTAGTGATCCATGGTTATACTCAAGAGGAAAGGATTGACTACACAGATGTCTTTACTCCTTTAGAAAAACTTGAAGCTGTAAGGATATTCCTTGCTTTTACTACATCATAGGACTTCAAGGTCAACCAACTTGATGTCAAGTGTACACTTTTATATGAGGTGATAGATGAAGAGGTGTTTGCCTGCCAACCACCATGCTTTGCAAATCCTTATCATCCTGATTATGTCTGCAAGCTCGACAAAGTTATCTATGGGCTACATCAAGCTCCTAGAAAATGGTATGAGACACTGTCAAAGTACCTTTTTCAACATGGATACAAAAAAGGTACCATTGACAACACACTCTTTATCAAAAGAACAGGGAATGACTTGATGTTGGTTCCAGTTTATGTTAATAACATCATTTTTGGGTCAACTAATGGGAGACTCTGCAAAGAGTTTTAAAAGCTGATTAATAATGAATTTGAAATTAGTGTCATAGGTAAACTCAATTTCTTTCTAAGAATTCAAGTGAAGCAACTTGATAATATAATTTTCATAAACCAGTCAAATTATGTTCTAGACATACTAAACAGGTTTCATCTGACTAATAGGAAGGTTGGTAAGACTCCCAAGGCCAGAATCACTCCCTATGACCTAACCTTGAGGGGGAGTGTGTTGATGAACATCTCTATAGGGGAATGATTGGGTCTCTTATGCAATGTTTGCCACATGCATATGTGCAAAATATCAAGCTAACCCCGAGATGTCACACCTAGTTTCTGTCAAAGGAATTCTAAGATGGCTCAAAAGTGCTCCCAAATTAGGACGTTGGTATCTAAAGAATTCTGACTTCCATTTGTATGCTTATACACATAATAAATATGGTGGTTGCAACATGTCTAAAAAATTTACATCTAGGGGATGTTAGTTCCTTGATGGAGTAATAGTCTTATGATAATGCAAGAAACAATCCTGTATGTCTGCATCAACTACTGAAGCTGAATAATTATTGTTCCAAGCTACTGTGCTCAAGTGCCTTGGATTCAGAATTAGATGTTGGACTATGGATTCAACTTCAAATAGACTCCTGTCCACATATACAACAACAGTGTTATCTCAATCACTGAGAATCATGTGCAGCACTAAAAGATAAATCACATCAAAATTAGGTATCATTTGATAAGAGATAATTTTAAAAAGGGATTGATAAAACTGGTCAAAGTTAACACAAATGAATAATATGCTGATTTGTTCACAAAAGCTTTTGATGAACAGAGATTTAAATATCTTATATCAGCTATTGAGATGATTAACCTTGAGTAGTTTTTCTTAAATTAATTTCAAAATTGTTTTTACAAAGGATGTGTGTTTTTCTTGTTGTCTAATTGTTTCACTCATATAAGCCCTTTTATCTCGGAAGAATTTTTTTTCAAAGAAAATATTCCTTTGAATTTTAAAAAGTTTGAATAGATTTTCTTTTGAAAGAAATTATATTGAATTTAGAAGAAACTTATGTTTTCAAAACTAATAAATACTTACTATAAAATTAATATTCAAAAGAAAATTCTAGAATATCTTCCAAAGCTTAAAACTTGCGTTAAAGTACTTATATGTTTTGAAAGAAAATTTACTTCCAAAAACAATTTAACCTCGGAAGTTGTTACTTATTAAGTAAAATTTCTGAAGCTTAATTTCTTCCAAAACCAAATCTATTTTGGAAGAAAATTACTCTTAGTTATTATCTTCCAATGCTATTCTTTTCAAAATAAGGAATATCTTCTAAAGCTAATTTAGCTTCAGAAGTTTTTCATTAAACTTTTTACGCTAAATTATCTTTGGAAGATTTTTAACTTCCGTGATAACTACAATTTTGGGCCCTTTTTTATTTAGTGGGACACACTTCGGATTTCAAATTTTAACTTCCAAAATAATTTTGTCTCATATCCAAGACCATAAATAGCCTCTACAACGGATCTCACTATATCTCCTTCATCCTCATCCACATTGATCAAGCCATAAATTTTCACCTACCTCTTGTGATTATTTCATCCTTTTATTAAAGATTCATAAATGGCCAATACTGAACCCCAAAACAAGCCTTTCCCTTTTGCCATGCAGCTACACAGGCACCATAACCAGGTTGCTCTTTTAGATGCTTCCAAGGATACTGGTTTCTCAGAAATTTGCCTTTTTTCTTTCCCGCTCTTCATACTTTACCGCCCACACCATAGATCCTTCTCTCTATGAGGATCATCTCCTAAAATTTTGGAGTACTTGCCAAGAAGTCCTTATGGAAGGTAAGAAGGCACTGTCTGCATCAATGCATAGTTTTCATCACTATAGCCTCAATCAACCGCCACATACAACTGGATGATAAAGAAGGTGAAGAAAGGAGTAGACCACTCCTATCTTTTCTCATATAAGTGCTAAGGTTTCTCATGCTCAGCCTCATGAGCTCATCACCCAAGTCTTAAGCCATCACTCTAAGTCTTATGCATCACTCAAATGATCATTATTCAGGGGATAGTTAGCATCCCTAGCCTTTTGATCTAAACCAACCAATCTCTGACCTTGAATTCTATGATGATAAGGATATGGGATTTAGTGAGTACCATGAGTCTCTCTTCTCCTCCCCTATTCAAGGAGAGATGAGTACTCCTACAACTCTCATATCTAGCCCACATCAACCACCCACTACTGATGTGGAACTCTCTAAACAAGTTCAAGAGGTCCATGTGGAAGAGGCTCTCACTTTTGTAAGTGATTACATCCTTAATACCTCAACCACGGCAATCCAGTTCACTGAGCAGGGGTAATCCAGAGACCAAGAACCAATATATGATGTTGAGAGTGCTGAATTTGGTCATGTACTCTCATCCCCCCGTGATTTTTCTGATGAAGATGAGGGGAGTGTGAAACTATAGTTACAATCACTACAAAACATTTGCACATATTTGGTTTCAAAGGTTGTTCACCTAGGTGATCACCTTACAAAGGCAAGTTGCTAATCAGCAATTTGAGATCACCGATCTCAAGTGCAAATTAGCTGAGATACCTTCCTAGTGTGCTCATCCACATCCACAAGAACCCGTGGATGTGGTTGACTGAACTCTAGCTCACCTATGCAGATAAGTGATGCTACCAAAAATGGAGAAAAGTCACTGCAACCACAGAACATGGAAGCATTACCTAGAGTATGGATAGTGAGGACTCACCAATCTCATCTTCAGTTGGTTAGACTCAACAACATTCTGTGGCCCATATTAGTGTGAATGCCATTCTTCAAAGCCTATTTGAGGAAGGTGTTATACCAAGGGCCATGTCACCTCCATCCAATCCTTCTGATAAGCCACTCATAGGATGGAGGTATGACACTGACAAAATAGCCTTGGTACTTTCTAGGTCCCATGGTCAAAAAAAGAACCTTATTATTTATAACTTGAGATTCTATGAAAGTTGTACTCTACTGACCTTACCAATTGTCAATCCAAGCCAAAACAGACGAGCTAAAGGGTTAGCAGGAATGATCAAAGATAAAGTCTTAAAGGAGTTCAGAAGAAGAACAAGCATATAGAGATAGAGGCTAGCAGGAAAAATAGTTGGTCAACTTGATAAAGAGTTGGACCCTAAGATTAGCTTCAAAGGGGAAATAGTTGAAGGCCCAGTTATGGAACCTATGAACCTTGAGATTGCTTCTCTTTCTAACATAGTTATCCTCGGTGGGAAACTAGTTAGTGAAGGTGTGTCACGGCCTCTCCCTGGCTAGAGCTCAAGAGTAGTACAAGTACAAGAAGGCCAAAGCTCCCTCCTCCTTGAGTCTGACAGGCCTATGGTTGACAAGGGTAAAAGAGTCTTAACTTAAGAGAAGGTTGAGGAAGAGAGAACAGAAAGGAAGAGGAAGTCCAAAAAAACTCAAAGAAGAGAGAGCCCTAGCTTGATACAGGCTGCAATAAGGGTTGCCAAGAAGTACAAGCAAGCTACATCGGAAGATTTGACTATGCTCAAAAACGAAATTATCTAAGTGTCAAATCTTCCGAAGCCAAAGACAGAAATCTTCCAAAGCCAAAAGTGAAGTCTTCCGAAGCTAAAGACAGATTTTTTTCGAATACAGAGAAGACACAATTATTCTTTTACATACTTCGACAAAACCAGATCTACTTTCCACTGCCACTCTGAAGACACACCAACTTATATAAGCTAGTAATTACCTTTTAGCTTTTGTCAACTACTAAGTATAGTGTTAGTTTCTGAAACTTTCTACTCTTGTACTTTTATAATACATTAGGATGTGAGCTATGGCATGTCATAGTCACATGTCAAAACGCAATCTAACTTTTGACTTTACATTGATCTTGTTGTCTAGATTAGTGTCCAACTAGATTTCAAAATATGGCTATGTGTAGGATGTAGTATAAAGTATTTAGTGTAATCAGTGTAAGGACTAAGCTTTGTAAGACTTATAAACTCTTTAGAGCAGTATACATCATCCTTGAAAACCAATCTCTGTTTTACTTGTGTGTTGTCTTCTTGAGCGTTCTTACTAGTTAAACTTTGTTTCCTTGTTTGGTTTCCTATTTGATCAAGTAAGTGCTATCGGTACTCAACTATAAAACTGTTTTGATCCCCTTAACCGATCCTAAAATATACCACCAATAATGAGGGACGGAGTGAACATGGGAAAAGCCTGGGTAATCCCAAAAAAAACCTAGTGAATATTTATCATTTCGCACCCCCACAAATTAAAAACTAAATTGGGGAAATGGGGAAACACAGAAAAACTAGCACGACACAATATAAAAAGAGGAAAACTAAGTGTAACTACGGCATGAAAAAGCTTATGTAATGCAATTGTGTCACACCCAAAAAACAGGAAAAATTGGATGGTTGTCGGTGACCTAATACATTCATGTGTATTTATGTCTGTATGTATATGGACGTTGGTATGTACTCTTATTATTAATTCTATTATTATTAATTGTTATTATCAAATAATGATATTATTAATGTTAGTTTTATTATTATTATTTTTTTTTTTTTTTTTTTTTTTTATTTTTATTTTATTTTATTTTTATGTTTATTATTATTATTATTATTATTATTATTATTATTATTATTATTATTATTATTATTATTATTATTATTATTATTATATCAAAAGTAACTATTATTTTTCTTTATAAAAGTATGAGCTCGAGTTCAGGCTCAAGTTTGTTTGTACTTGACTCAATTTGAACATTTTGCGAGCCGATCCTGAGTATCTTTCGACAGAGCTTGACTCGTTTACCTTCATATTAATTCATCAAAAATCAATTAAAAATAAATAAAACAAGTTGAATAAATAATTGGCTTGTTTGTAATGTTGAACCCATACCTTATTGTTTGAATTTTATCAAATTCACCTAATCCTAACTTATTATTATAATCTATGTTAACTTGTTAAAATAGAAAATATAAATAAATACTAAACTAGTTTCCTCCAAAGATACAAACAATTCACTCCTCTTTCTTGTGTATCCATTCAAACTTCTGTTCCTTTTCAAGTTTGGTGTCTTCAACGAGAGTTTGATCGATCATTCAAGCTTCAAGAGGTAAGTCTCCTTCTTCTGTTATCGATTTGCTTTATGATTTATGTTACGAGTACAATGTGTCTTAGTATGTGCGGGTAATAAACTGAACTAAGATTGGAATCCATACCATTGTGTACATTATATTATGTCTTGTATGTGAGAATAATATTTGAGTTTGTCTGCTAAAAATATATTAGGGATTCTAATGTATGTGCTACGTGAGAAGCTGTCACTAAAATTATAAGTGAAATAAGAACACAGACCAACTTGAAGAAAATATAAACATGATGAAGAGTTTCAAGTAAGTGCACCTCCTGTTAGAAATATGCCTCTATGCCTCTATACATATTTCTATTGATGGTACAAGAAGTGGCCAATTAGTAGTACTATATGAAATAGAGATGTATTGTTGCTACAAATATCAATATTAACAACCCAATATATCAACAGCTTATAAATATATTAAATGCAATAGCATACATTCATTGTTAAGAATCATAACAAGCAAGCAAATTTGGCAACTCAAGGGCTGAATGGCCAATGATTCGTGCATACAAATAGGATGGATTTGAAGTGATTTAAGAGTACTCTCATGAGAGTTCATTTGATGATAAGACACTAAAGTGGTGTATGGGATTTTGCTTTAATCATCTTGAATAATTGGATAAGTTACTTTCGTTATCGAAACTGGTTATTTATATTAAAAATAATGACTATGATCACTTTCATCTAAATACCCAAAATCAATTACTAGAGAAATAATGTTTAGAATACTAATAATAAGGTAAAATTATGAAGTTGTAACTTTTTCTTTAGTGATGGGCTGATTAGTTAGAGCATTGAGCTAAAAGTAGTTTCATTACAAATTGAAAATGCTACCTATATGGACCAAGCATATCTTTTATGTAGGCTCTTGTATTTATTTGTTCATATGTGCTAGAGTTAAAAACTAGGTGGCTATATTATCAGGGTAAAGATACACCATTTCTCTTACTAAGAACCATTGTTTGTAATAATCAATAATGATTTTTTTTGGTGATTAACATGGCTAAAGTTTCATTTTTTAGGCCTGTGGTAGATGTAAATTTAAAGGGTGCAATTTCATTTTTCAAGACACAGTTGCATGATTCTATCAAGTTCAAATTTAATTGAGGATTAAAATGCATTTTTGACTAATAAGTTGTTGTGGATCACTAATTTACCCTTCAATGTAATTGTTTACTTGTTTTGTTGTGGTGACCGTTAATGATGGTATAGTAACCTCTATATTTAGTTTGGTTACAATTTCTTAGACAAATGCAACAATAATGCTATTGTTTTCTTTAATCAGGCAATATTTGAAGGTTTGTAGTCGGCTCCATCTACATTGTTATCTATTTTTCTATCTTAAATAGTTAAATTCATTATTTCTTTTGATGTATATCGATATCAACATACAACTCCATCGTTTTATGGTCCAATATTTGTTTTGTCAAATTTGTTAAAACAAATAAGCTCATTTGTGTTAATTGACTTTAGATCATTGTCAAATTTACTTAATTCGTTCTATTTCTATATCAACTAAATAGATATTTGGGATATAAATGGTTTTTATTTTCAGTTTTAAGATTTTTCAACAATTCACCAAGCCTACTTCAATCTCAAGAGTTCAATTCTCCTTAAGGTAATCACACATAACATCATGCTTGTGGTGTCATATGCTGCTGTTGTCTCGGTTATAATAATAGTAATGCAATCTGAAATTGTTGATTTTTTGATGTACTAATTGTTGTTTTAAGTTTTAAAAGTGAAAACCATATAGACACATTCAGATGGTTTCAATCTATTATAAACTTGTATAGATTTGTGAGAAAATAAAACTCCTGTCATAGAAAGAAAAAGAAGAAGATTTACTTTATAAATTCTCGTTTTCCCTAAAATACTTGTTTAAGATTTGAAAACTAGAATAAGTTGCATACTCCTACCTTTTTTATAGATTAAAGTTTATAACTACTATTCACTTGCATTTTCTGATATATGAATCATGTGTGCATTCAATAGCTCTAATTATGTTGTTTTGACATAAGAGAAATATAGATGTAATATGTGATATGTTGGCTTTATATAAATAATTAGATCATATAATTGCTATTGATACCTGGGTTTTATACAAATTGGTATATTCAACACTAACTGAGCTTAAATAGTTTTACATAAAATTATATGATAAAACTGTATTTTAAAAAAATTATTTTCTTTAAAGATTGGATTATGTGACATGAGTGTTTTATTTCTTCCTTTTAATGATTTTTTTTTGTTTTCATGTTTTGATTTTAATATTTCAATCATAATGATCATTCAGTAGGTTAATAAATTCTACATAACTCTAATTTATTTGTACGTATGATGTTAGTTTGTGAAGTTATAAAACTTGCGAAATCTAGTTACTAATTGATAAAATGTCATCTGATAGAGAATGGATGTACACAATGAGAACCACTAGTAATGGTTTTCAATCCGTCATATATTCCTTATGTCAATCATTTTTTGGATTTTACTTTTGCCAAACACACGTAACATTCAAAGTCATACTATAGAAGGAGTTGAGGTTTTAGTAATTAGATGTCCGTATAACAAATGCAAAAACCGTCATTTCAAGACGAGAAAGGAGGTTGAGGGTCATCTATACGACAAAGGATTCGTGGATGATTATAAATTATGCTACTTGCATGGTGAACCATTTAATACCCAAGATGTGGGTCAATGTTCAAATCCCGTACCATCTCAACAGGTCAAGATAATGATGACGATCATGGTAAAAATATAACGTATGATGAAATGGTTATCGAAAGCATGCACCAAAATCACTATGCTTATTATAAGCAAGGACCACAAGATCCGAATGAAACAGCTAAGGCATTCTATACAATGTTTAGGCAATCAAACGAGCCTTTATGGGACGGATCTAAGAGCGTTACGACACTCTCCACCGCCACAAGATTATAAAATTGTAAATTAGATTGTAATGTTTATTACTTGTCATTCAATAAAATACTTCTAATCATCAAAGACATTCTACCCGAAAACAATAAGCTACCCAAAAACTTTTACGAGACCAAGAAGATAATAAGGCCACTAGAGTTACCATCACAACGTATTCATGTATACAAAAACCATCGCATGTTGTTCATTGGAGAATACATTGATATGGATCATTGTATGATATGAAATGAAAACAGATATAAGGGAAAAGGGAACAAGGTGCCTAAGTTAGTGATGACCTACATGCCTATTAGACCAAGACTTCAAAGGTGGTTCTATTCAATGAAGACATCCCAAAATTTGACTTGGCGTACGGATTATGTTAGAGAACCTCAAAAGATGAATCATCCTAGTGAAGGTGAAGCACGATACCATCTTGACTCTATATATCCTGATTTTATAGAAGAAACATGCAATATTCTTCTCGGGTTATGTGCCGATGGGTTTAGTCCAAATAATTATGACAGAACCCAATATTCATGTTGGCCAATGTTTATTACGGTTTATAACCTACCCCCTTGGTTGGCTTTGAAAGATCGATACATACAACTTCCATTGATTATTCCTTGTCGGAAAAAGCCAGGACAAAATCTAGATGTTTTTCTAGAACCTTTAGTAACCGAGATGAAAAGTTTGTTCAATCATGGCATTGAAACATATGATGCTTATCGAAGGGAAAATTTCCAAATGAGAGTCTTGCTACTATGGACGATCAGTGATTTCCCTGCTTTTGCAATGTTGTCCGGATGGAGCGCACATGTTAAGCTAGCTTGCCCTTATTGCTTGAATAAACAAGGATCATTTCATATATCATTCGGAGGGAAACCGTGCTAGTTTGATTGTCATAGACAACATCTTCCATCCGGTCATTGTTTATGTAAAGCTAGTGTAAACTTTCTAAAAATCATAAAAGTGTCACATAGAAGACACATTCCAGAGCCGTCTAGGGAGGAAATATGGCATACTATCCAACACTTCCCCATAGTCTATAATGGTATCCCATTTAGTCATAAAGATTATGAAAAACCGCTTGGTTTTGGGGAGACACGTAATTGGGTAAAGAGAAGCATCTTTTGGTAATTTTTGTATTGGTGTAACTTATTGATTTGGCATAACCTTGATGTTATGCATATCGAGAAGAATATATTTGACAATCTATTTCACACAATTATGAGCACCAACAAGAAATCCAAAGACAATTATGAAGCGCACTATTGTTCCAACCATATGCAAGCCGGAGAAAATACTCCCTCCTTTTTTTCGATTCCATGGAACACTTGGTCATACACTTAGGTGTTGAAGCTCTTCTTGGTGGTCCAGTGCAGTATAGATGTATGTAAGAGTATGAGAGGTAATCATAATATTTCTATCTAATAACCAAATTTTTAAATAAATTTTGTTAACCATTCCAACCATTTTGCTTGATAATGTTCTAAATGTAGGAAGCTTGGTATGATTAAAAGAAGAATTAGAAACAAGTCAAGGGTTGAGGGTTCAATATCGAGGGTACACTTAGTGAATGAAATCGTGACATATTATTCACTATAGTTTGACTCGACGATGGAGACACGCCATGATCGAGAGCCATGAAATTTTGCACCACAACATTCCTACTTTCAAGTGGAGACTCTCAACTTAGCATGTTTGTCGTTCCGTCAAAAAGAATATATGAAAAGGGTTGGAAATGCAGAGTCATGAATATTAAAGAACATAAAAACGCTCACACCTATGTTTTTTTAAATTGTGTAGAAGTAGAAAGTTATGTCCATAAATTTGATAAAATTACAAGCCAACGGTATCCAAATGACCTGGTTCCAACTCTCAAACATGAACGTTTGAAGAACGTGTAAGTAAAACCAGTTATATCATAATGATTCAACACACCACTTGATTATTCCTAAATGCAGGTAAACATTGGCTTATTAGATGGAAGCATAAAACATTTGCAAGTTTTAGCAAGAAAACCATCAAGATCCATTCAATCATACAAGGGTTACTTTTTTAATGGTCACTCGAAAATATGGTGAGGGACATGTAACTAATAACTATGGTGTTTACATGAGAGGGCCAACGTATAATTCCGAAGAGTCTGACTATTATGGCTTGTTGGATGAAATATTAGAGCTGGAGTATTATGGCACTAAGCAGTGCTCAATTGTTGTACTTTTCAAGTGTACATGGTTTGATAACAATGGCAGTGTTGTAGTAAACAAAAATAACCTAGTTGATGTTAAACCTAAGTCTCGACTTGGAAATGATAACCCATTTGTGTTGGCATCACAAGCGAAACAAGTGTTTTACACATCATACCCTGTCATAAACCGTGATACAAAAGATCTATGGGCAGTTGTCAATACAAAGTCTCGACACATATATGAAGTCAGTGCTCCTTAAATAGATGTGAATGCGAAAGAACATGGATTCTTTCAGTTTGATAAACGGTTTGAGAAACTAAATGAAGTCTCTAGGAGTGAACACCTCTGCTTAGTCACAAATACCCATATGATGGATGAAATTATCAATGAGGATGATGAGATATTTGAAGATGAATGATATGAGGAGGAAGAATTTGAAGATACAGAGGATAGATTTGATGACAATGATGAGGAAATTATTTCTTCTAACCACTCTTCAAATGAAGACTAATTTGATAGTTAGAAAAAAAACTTGTTGTCATATACCTTATTAATTGTTTATGATTTATCATATGGTATGTCCATTTTTAATTATTTTTTTATCATAGGGATACCAATCTTATATTATCCTTCTAACTATTATTATGGTTATATGCAGAGTGTATATAATATTTATTTGAGCTATATCACGTGCTCGTGGAATGGTTCCTAAGCGTAGTCGTCGGACGCAGATGATACGCGGCGACAACCACTTCCAAAATTCTCAGATGGTTCAGATGAAGATGATGCAAGGAGAAAAACACTTCAACAATTCTCAGGTATCCGTTCAGGTGCAGATGATACGAGGCGACAAACACTTCCACAGTTACAAGGTAGCCATTCAGGTACATTTTAGAGTAGGCGATAACCACTTCCACAGTTCTCTGGTAGTCATCTGGGTACATATTACACAGGGGGCACGTCCTCGTTCATGGGGGACATTGTAACATCCTGCCCCTCATACCTCCAATATTGTCCGCTTTGACCACAAGTAGCTCACGGATTTGATTGTCGGGGTGAAAACTTCCCAAAAAGGTCACCCATCCCTGGATTGCTACCACCTGAGCACGTTTAACTACGTAGTTCTCCTCCCATCCACAACCAATACGCCCAAAACGGGTTGGGGATATTAAAGGCAAGACATTCCTTATGAATCTCTACTGTCCACGGCCGATATGGGATTTGCCTAGGGTGTTACAGACATACCACTAGACCTATGAATAGGAGAGGTGATACCTCGCAACATGTCAAATGTTTTCGTATGGTTGTACCGATAGTGTTGAAGATGATGATTTCTATGAGGATTATAACGAGCATAACGATGGGGTTGACGTATATGCCTCTCTACATGAATCTCCATATGACTGTCCACACGACTCTCCATGTGACTCTCCACGCGACACTCCATGCGACACTTCATGCAACTCTCCACGTGACTCTCTACGCGACTCTTATCTCAACTCTCAGCGTGATTCAAATTACGAAGAGGGTGCTCATGATATGTCACATCCCGGCGGAATTGGGAAATACTTGGGTGTGACTTTTTTCGTTCAAAACACATTGATTATAACAATATACAATCACAGCAATTAACTAAACATAAACTTTAATTAATTATATCATTAGGATTACAATATACAAAATTTGTCTAACTATTAGAATTTTACATGTAGTTTAGTAATGGATGTGAACGTCCACGTGAATGCTAAAATCCATCAAATCCAAAGTTATCCAAACACATAGCTTCCCTACGTACTCATATCATCCATTGTACGGGTTGAACGAATAAACTAAGTTATAAAACATGATGTCAACCTAAAAAACATACTCAAAATAGTCAACATAAAGTTGGTGAGAACATAGGTTTATTCAATAACATAATTTCTTTTAATTGATGCAACATAAACAAACTCACAACCAAACCTACTTATATGCCAAGTGATTCATAACTGTCACAATACAAATCACATAATCATATAATATAACATACACACCCTCATATGGCAAATTCAGGATGACATATTCTTAAGTAGCGCTACATATATTATTTGACGGTTCCTCATCCGAATTAATGGTTGTGTCAAAATGACAGTAACATATCAAAACGTTCAAATTTTGCATCAATTTCAATAACAAACAGTATATTTTTCCCCCAAAAATTTATAAATCAAAACGAGGACATGTTACTCACCTTATTTCCAGCAACAACTTAAATATTTCCCATAAAATAATTATTTGTTAGAATAGAATATTATTTCTTTAAAATTTTCAGCATTTATGTCGTTTAATTAAATCAAAATTTCTAAACAATAGCTATGGTTGTCTAAAATTTACCAAATTTTTAAAGCAGTGGTATTTTAATATCTAGATTATTCTATAAAACTTTCAATTAATATTTGTTTACAGGTAATTTCTTAGAATTTTTACAAGTTTCACAATAAAGGACAGAAATAGCTACATATCTTTAAAAATTCTAAAATTTATACAAACTGTCCTATTAAGTATATCATATTTTAGGTAAAATTTTCATGATTTTATCTACTGTTTTGGTATATTTTCGATTTTCTTCTATTTAATTATTCTAAAATATGAAACTTTATCATACTAATGAATTAATTCACGAAATTTATTCTGTAATTCAAATATAACTATTAGGGTCATCATATAAATTTTATAGATTTTTACCAAGTCCAGATCTCCTATTTTGTATTTTTCTTTTATTTCCTTAATTTAATCATATAAATTCATATATCCCATATACTTATTTCATATTTTCCAGTTTATTATTTCTAATATTTTCTAACAAATTTCTAAATTTATTCCCACAATCACAGTCATTTAAGTATTTAATCTAACCTATTTAGTAAATCATGAAATAACAAGTATCAACCCTTTAAACCCTTTATTTTTGTTTAAATTCTTGGTTTTTATAAAATTTCTCAAACTTTCTGTTATAAACTTCTTTCTATTTTTGATTGTAAATCAAGTGTTCATAAAGTTTTGTAAATAGCTTTGGTGGTTCATAACATAAAGGGTTGGTTATATATGTAAGTTAAACACATATATAACTTTTTAAGCTTGTTAGTCCTAGATTTTGAAAATCAAACCTTGTTTAGAAGTAGAAGAAAGACTTAGGGAATTGCTTCTTAATTTCTTGATGATCCAACTTGGTGTGGTTGTTCTTGAACTTGAGATGTTGATCACAAGTTTGTTGGGTTGAAGATGGTTAATGTTATGATGAAGATATGGAGCTTATGATGATGGTGCTTAATTGATGTTGGAGCCGAGAGAGAGAGCAAGAGGTTGAAAGTGGCGGTTTGTGTGATATGGGAACCGAGAGAGAGTGTCGAGGGAGTGGTGTGGTTGTGGTGGTTTTGGTTGATGGTGATGGTGGTTGTTATGGTGTTCTTCGGTCGAGATTACGAGATCATCATGATTTCTCATAGTTAACTCTAAGCTTAGACTTGTGAAGTGTCATCTTTGAGTGATAGGTGTCATGCTTAGGAGGGTGGTAAGTGTATGGATAGCTATGTGTCAAGCTTTGGTGTTAATGACACTCTTAGTCATTAAGTTAAAGTTAGTTTGTTAATTGGTTACGAATCTAGGCTTATTAACACCCTAATGATCTGGGTATTATGTTTAGTTTGTATGTTAGTTTGGTGTTTAAGTGTTTATGATTAGTTTGGTTTTGATTTTTGATATCAACTCTCTAAAAGTTAACTTGTTTGGTAATGTTTGATTAAGTTTTGATCTTAGTTCATTACTTGTTAGATGAAAACATCTATCAATCAAGTAAATAATCATACAATCTTATGGTTTGGTAACTTACACGCATATGGTTCAATAATCACAAAGTTCACAAGAGTTTGTATACATGTACACGTAAATGTTTTTGCATGCCTGCATGCATGTCAAATAAAATCACCTTAGCAATCTCTAGAAAGATATATATATATACACACTATCAACTTATAATAATTCTTAAGACTTTAATTTACCAAACCTTAGTTTTAGGGTTGTCACATGATATATCTCAAAGGCCACCTATCCTTCGACTTGGAGATAAGTATGCATTTAATTATAGTTTTATAATCTATTTTTTATCATGTTATAAATGTACTTATTTGGTAAGATTATTATATTGCAGGTTTGGATGAAACAAAGTTGTACAGACCATCATCGATATACTAAAAGAACATATGAAGGACCTTGGGTCACATTTCTAGATGTTCCAAACAATGTGATGGCTAGGATGTTTTATAGATTTAGGGTAATATATCAATTGGTTATTTGTAACTTACATTTATATTTTTTTAGTTTATATTTTTAAGTCTAGTTAAATTTTTTTATAGACCCGTTGGAGTTGGGATCTCAGAAACAAGCAAGTGATTTATGAGGGATTTAAAAACATGTTGAAGGAACGCTATAGAGACATTATGGGGAAATTGAGAGCTATAGCTATTATGGTTGCAAGAAAGGTAGGGCATGCTATACAGGAAAAAGATCCTAGGCGGTTGCGTATAACTAGTGAGTTTTCGCCTAGTCATATCCATATTAACATATGGTGTGATATGTGTAAGCTAAGCGACTTAATAAATTATTGTTTTTGTAAATTTTACTATCTTATTTATATATGTGTGTGTTGTTTTGTTCTTTACAAATTTGGGGCAAAGATGATTGGACAAAGAAGTCTAAGAGCGGGACTAAAAACCGTATGAGCACCGATAGCACTAGCAAGAGATCTTGGCATACTAGCGGGTCTTTAGGATTTGATGAACATCAAATTCGACTAGTAAGATAATTATATTTATAACATTTATTCATTGTTTTTATTTTAACACTTATTAAAAATATCTATTTCTATGTAGAAAAATAAACTTGGTAGAGATCTCGTTTTAAAGAAGTCTTTCTCTAAACTAATCTCACAAAGGAGTCCAAAGAAAACTTAGGGCTGGAGAGATTGAAATAAATAACTTGGAGGGGATGGAATTCTGTACAGGTTGAGCTGAAGAAATATATGTAAGTTATCATTATTATTTTTACATAACTATTGTATTAACATTTACAATAGAAACATTATATCTTATATTAAAACCCTTTGCTATAGTGTAGTTTTAGAAGTTTTATTTTGGCCCCCAATGATTAAAATGCGTTATACTAGTTCATTTTATTTTCAAAAATTCTAGAAGGAATACTTGAAAGTTATGCATGAGTTGCACGGGCTGATTCACCAAGGATGATATTAAGGTCTAGAAGCGTGTGCAGACCAGAGGTAGCACGTCTCGTGTATTCGGGATATCATCTAGACATATAAATTATCTGATGACCGGGACCCATCATCATCTTTTGATGTTGGACCATCTCATGATAAGGTATTATATTTTCTCCTTTCGCACTATCCGACCTGATATAACCATTTGAATAACAAACATATAACAAACCTATATCTTATAAGATAGCACTTGCAGTTGTATATTATATTGCAGTTGTATATTATAGATAGCATGTTGAATACATGCTAATGAATGTATAATATAGAACTACACTAATATATTATAATTAGCATGTTGAATTTAAGCCAATAAATATATATAAATTTGATGTTAGATTGAATTTAGATACTCTCACTTAGATTATGTACGACGTTTACATGGATT
Source organism: Flaveria robusta (assembly GCA_025506415.1). Taxonomy (NCBI): domain Eukaryota; kingdom Viridiplantae; phylum Streptophyta; class Magnoliopsida; order Asterales; family Asteraceae; genus Flaveria; species Flaveria robusta. Next base: position 9,642,757 of record CM046476.1, on the reverse strand, counting down.
AACTTAAATTTGTATGGTATGTGTTTGTATCAACCAAAGTAACATTTTGACCTCGTGTTTCAATTAGAAATCTTGAACTTTCCTATTTAGTCCCTATCAATAATTGACTTTTCCTTTGTTGACTTTTTAGAATTGGACCAAATGTGGTTGTTTGAATTATTTAATTACCAGACTTAGAAATTTTAGGTTCTTTTATTTCTATAGCTAACAAAACTTTTGGCAAAACCCATCTGAGGTAATTATGCCATTTCTGTTATGAATATGAACTTTGACATGTTGGTTGATTCTACGTATTTATACTTAAAATTGGCTGCATATTGGTTGAAACTATAATTGTTCTATTTTCTTATGAGTTCTGCTAATATAACCATTAATAGTCTAGGATTAGATTCACTAAACACACCTTGATATGTTAAAAGCTAGTATATCAAATTTGTAATCCATTCTCATTCTTTATTATGGAAGATATTTCTATATTCATATTGTTTAACTTGAGGTTAGAGCTAATTCTTGTTTTAGTTTTATATATTTAGATGATCAAATTATCAAAATTTTAATTAGTCATCATTGTTGAATCATGTTTTATATTCTACTCAAATTCAATTATGACGCTTGTATATACATCTAAGTTGACCCATTTTGTTACATTGTTAGAAGGGTTAATGGGTGATCCAATTTTTCTATTATTTATTTATTAATAATTATATACGTTTTTACAATTATTTTAGATCCTAGATTTGGATAATCAAATTCAAGATTCCGAGACTCGATTTAAACCTTTTGAAGCTTGGCTTCAAGCTTAACGTGAAGATGATCGGAAAGCATTCGAGGACGCACTACAAGCTCAATGTGAAGCTAATAGGAAATGTAGGGAGGACGAGAGGCAAGCTATGCAAAAAAACTTTGAATATGTTATGAAAAGTTATCAATCTCATAGTAATTATTAGTAACTGTTACATGTTATTTTAGATACTATTTTTGGGTTACGATATTTAACTTTGGTTGTAGTGTATGATTTACTTTTTCTAATTTACGTAATTTGATTTATAGGTTAGTTGGTTTTGTTATTGTTTTTAAATCAGGCTTGTTAGTAAAAGATATGGATTTTTCTATTTTATTAATTGTTACTTCTTTTAAAAAATTGTGTAGCAAATGTGTTTCAAATAATGTGTCACAAGTATGTAGGAAAGAGTAATTCAATGATGTGTCGCAAATGCATACATTAAAAATACGTGTTGTCACAAATGCTTACCAAAGTAAGGGTATGCGTAGCAAATGTGTAGAAAAATTCCAACGCCAATTTTGCGTCGCAAATTCATCGCAACATGTGTAGCAAATGTCTCGCAAATGATTTTGCGACGGGGGTTTTTGCTACACAACATGTGTGTCGTAATTATGTCGGAAATGCATGTTTGCTGCGTATGAGCGACGCAAATATGTGTGGCAAATTACCCAATTTTCTACTAGAGGCACCAACCAATGAATAAGTAATATATTTTTGTGTATCTCTTTTTTGATATATGAGGTCGAAATATTCTTATGTTTTAAACTATTATGGTATTTCGATAACCAAACCAGGTTCATTTCTTGCTCTTTTGTGCTAATATCGCTTCCAAGGTGTTGCAAGAAGAATCAGGCAACAAAGCGGGAATTCCTATCCTAATGATACATAACATACAAAATATTAATAAAGGCTAATAATCTTAATGTATTATTTTTTTTCTGCCCATGTAATACATGGGTTTCTTAACTAGTGTTTCAATAAAAGAAATCAATAAGATTGATTCACGTTTAAGAAAAGAAATGTAAAGATTTATTTGATTTAACAGTACAAAATATTTGATATAAAAGTTAATTAAATCGAATCGTAGACAAAATGAGTGCTTTTAACTCTCATTGTATATAAAATATTTTATTTTAGATATAACTTATTTTTCAATGAAAGCTATATTAAATTATAATGATTAAATGATATTTGATATATAATTGAGAATTCACAATAGTAGACCAACAGGGTAGTGAGGCACTTACCTTAAACAAAGGGAAACAACAAAGGTCGGAACCACCATACACTCTGAGTCTCCAATGATTCAATCAATAGACAGAAGCTAGAAGATGATTTCTAGGAGATACAAAGATTTCCGATCGAGAAATAGAGTATAGTTTTTCAGCTACTCTAATGATGTGGTCGCTAAACACATATTACTGATTTCTAATTTGTTTCACACGAAAATAAAAATTACGTATGGAGAAGGCAAAAGCGATAAATACATACTATCAAGAATTTTGTGTTTGTTACTATTCATTCTCTCGACCCCATCCTAATTTAAGGATTACCAGATCTCGACTCCAGCTCATTATTTTCTATTAAGGCTTGAGTTGTGTGGGCTGCTAAGAGAATTAGACTTGTGTGATTTGTGAATGAGTTTTTGGCTAGTCCATATAATTACATATAGCAATCCCAATATGTGTATATACCGAAACCAAAACCTTGTATGACCTATTATTATGCCATTTCAGCATTATCACATATGAGATGACTTGCTCTCACATGAATATGCTTTGACATGACTAAAACTTCAAGGCAATCTTGAGCTAGGTTACCATCTAGTAATGAAGCTTAAATTTTATAAAGGAGTTACCCTAAAGATCCATTAATGAGATCAACAATGGACTTATCCCAGAAATTCACGGGTACACCATCAACCCTAATCTAAGCAATACGTTCATATAGCAGTGACTCACCACTCCAAACGGGCAATCGAAACAACCATTCGGACCGAATGTAGTCTAATGACAACAGAATCATGGATCTCGAAGAGAGTAAGAAATTCAAGGTCACGCACAATCTTTCAAAAATGAAAGGAATGAAAGGGTAAAGTTAAACATGCAATTTATTAATTTAGCTAATCATGCTCGCAGTTATTATAGAAAAAATTTGATTTGACATAATAGTACTTTACTAAATCAAATGTTTTCTAAAAATACAATCAGACTGTATTTTAAATTAAAAATAAAATATATTATAAAGCTAGCAGTTGCAAATTAGTTAATTTAATGCCATAAAAATTTGTTACGGAAGATTTTGCAAAAACAAAGTTGTATCACCTTGCATAACAAGAGAAAGTCTAAAAAGCATCCCTCCCTGCACTTCTATCATACATTGTCCTCAATATGCCAAAAACAATATGTCAAAAACATGCAAAGCAATGAGTATGCAATGCAACAGAATATGAACAAATACCGAAACTTCGAGATCGAAGATTTCAAGCAAAACCTATCCGAAGAATGTGTAAAATGAAGTACCATAGTGTGATGCCAACCATCTATGTAACTAGCTAACTCACAACATTAAAATCAAATCAACATCATCACTACATATAAATCTTAACAAAACATAGAATATAAGTACAAAAGATAAAGCACCATAGCACGAGAACATGAGTTTGTACATAACATTTAAGTACAACTATGCCAAAATAACCCAAAAAAATAGTGTCCAATCAAGTACCCCACTATAAGATGGGCAAATCTATGGCCGGGTCATCACCCTATCTAAACTCCTCATGCTCTTCCACTCCATCAGCATATGGATGTGGTCTCTCTGGATCACAGGCTCTACCCAAACTATCAATCAACGTATATCCAACCAGCGCCTCTGGAATGATATGCGAAGTCTTGATCACATCTGTAAAGTCCGAGTTGTCAGTGTCTGTCCCTGAATTGTCTCATAAGTCAAAACGCCACAACTCGTACCCTCTCTACCACAAGCTGTCATGTTAAAGTAATCAGCATTGCAATATGCAAGGTTGTTGGTATGAGGTTGACACGTTGTTTTAAAAAATGGAAGTAAAACAGTTTGAAGAAGTTTAACACTACATCCGCTGGTGATCTCGGTTCTGATGAGCCTTGGCAGCCTCTAACTTTTAAAAAAGTAAAAGTTAAAAACAGAACACAATTCAAGGGGAACGATCGTACCAACGGAGGTTCATGATTCAACTCCCCGTTTTATGAACGTTAATAGTATATTTCTAAATTAATATTTCAAACTTATATTTCAAAAGGGAGCTAAGTTCATTCTATTCATATTTTCACTTTATGAAACTTCTTCTGCATGAATCATGTATTTTTTAAAAAATTCTTTATAAATTTTATATTTAAATTATAAATATAAGTTTAGGATTAGGGGAAGGGTCGCGAGAGAAACTCAAGGGTTACGATCAAACACCCGAAGGGTGTACGGATTAGTTTCCCGAGCTATACGAGTTATAAACTCCTGACCTATATGCTTTAGATACTTAGAGTTTGGGTGAATCACCTTTAGGAGCTAAGGATTAGACACCCAATAAGTAATGGGTTGAGTACCTAGCGGTTGAGTAGGATGGAAACCCTAAGGGAGTGGATCAAAGACCAACAACTAACTTAGGTTAATTTACACCCGACTAATATAAGATAATATAATCTTATAAGTTAGGTGATTGTATAATAACTCAAGTAGGCAGTTTGAACTGACGAGCATAATATATGTGAGTGTTACATACCCCCGAAAGTACTTGAATTTTATCTATTTTGTTTTAATGAATGTTATATGATTATAATCACCTGGATGTGTGGTGAAAATAAATGTTGCATGTGGAATCACATGGATGTGGTGTGGTTGAAGTCACTTGGATGTGGTGTGATTTCAAGTCACTTGGATGTGGTGTGGTTTCAAGTCACATGGATGTGGGGTGAAAAGTCACCTGAATGTGGGGTAACAATGATCACATGGATGTGGTGCAACTTCAAGTCACCTAGATGTGGGGTGATAAACTTGGATTGATAAAGTCTCAGAGAAAGTGGATCGAGCACATAGACGTGCGTAATATTGTAACATTTTTGGGAAAATAAATATATGTCTGTTTATCATAGTATAACAAACAAAAAAGTTTTTGATATCTTTTTGCTCATAAGCTTTGTTAACTTTTAATAAAAATTGGTAACTAAAATACGGGTATTACAGATGACTACACATAGCCACAAAGAAACATGACTGCACCATGGAGAGGGCATGACCAAGCTCACCTCAAAAGAGCCTGTGTTGGGGAACGACTGTGTTAATACCCTGCATGTCTTATGGGTAGTGAAAATAACAAAAACAATCCATAATCTAACTAAAACTAATCCTAAAACTAAAAGCATACTATTCTAATAACTATTGTCATAACAAATACTACAAAATAACAACTAGAATAGCCATGAAATCAGATTCCTAAACTAATAACATAGAAAAAACATAACAAAACCCTAAAAAATAGAATCTATAGAGAACTAAAGATGAGGAGGATAGGACTCATGTACCTTTTGATGAAGATAAAAGAAAAAATATAGCGGTTTCGGGATGGTAGGACTACAAGCAAGGTTTTAACGGAGTGTTATCGAGCAAAGTTTTCTTATTTTACTCTATTAACTTACTTTTAGCTTGAAAGAAAAAACAAGGGCACGGCCATGGATAAACCTAAGCGTGATTGTGGCTTCTCAAAAGGCTTGATAGACACAACCTTCCTATGACCTACGCACTGCCATGGGTATTCTCAAATAAAAACACAGTATCAATTCAAAACATCAATAGAAGTAAAAATACAATTATAGTTTGAAACGTCCGAATGTTGTTCCTTCCAAATCAGCAACTTTAATTCACAAACACAAACTTGGTCCGTCTTTCTAAAAGTTTACCACATCAAACAAACCAACAATACAACCTCTAAACCTCAATTACATAAAAAATGATTAAGATTAAATCGCTAAACAAAAGAAAAACAATAAGAAAGAAAATTGAAACTAAATGTCGCATGCAAAATTTTAAATCGAGTGTTTAGTTATACTCACTTCTCTGAATTCATTTCTTCTTGGGGTGGAGCTCAACAGCCTCCAACACCATTTTAGCCGACCATTCAATGTAGTTCTTGAACCTACGACAATTGAACTTGAAAATCCTCTCGTCTTTATGCTCAATCTCAATGGTTCAATACGGAAACACTTCCCTTGGAGTGTTTGGACATGTCCATCGAGATTTCAACTTCTTAAAAAACAGTCATAATGTTCCTTCAAGTTTTTATCTTGTAACATCTTGGTGCGCTCTTTAAAAACTATTTAGCATGAATTTGCATAAACTAGTTTGCAACCCTGCCATCTTGATCTAGATTCGCAGCCTTTAAGCCCAATAAGCCTTATGTTCTATTTCCATCGAAAGATGGACACGATTTCCCATAGATCAACCTAAACGACGTGGTAACGATTGGTGTATTATATGTGGTTCAGAAAGATTATCATCCGGTTTCTTCAATCAATCCTTATGGTTTTTTCAAACCATTTTCTCAAAGATTCTTTTGATGGGTCGATTATTGACGTCAAATTATCTACTAGTTTGTTGATGATATGTCGTTAAAAGTCTATGGTCACTAATAAGAGCTTTAGGAGCACTAAAGCGAAAAAAACATCCTCTTCAAGAACTTGACAACTACCCTAGCATCATTAGTAGGCAAGGGTAGAGGAGCAGCCCACTTGGAAATGTAATCAACGTCTACTAGAATATATTGGTTACCATAAGTGGTTAAAAAATGGTCCCACGAAGTCTATTGTCATGCAATCCTCTATGCAGACTTCGTTCCAACTCTAATGAAGACTCGACAACCTCTTCGGCCATGATCGAGGACATACACAATCTACAATATAATGAAGACTTAACAACTTGCTAAATTATCAACTCCAATCATCCTCAAAGTCATTGTGTCCCTGGTAACATCACCATAACTTGATGTGCGTGAAAGTATATATACAAAAGTTTTCATAAGGATATTCAAACAAATTTTAGTTTTAAAAGGGTTTTCCTTTAAAATACTAAATCATACATGCAATAGGCAAGTGTACATACAAAATAGTAATATAGTCAATGGTAAGAAATGGATTTCAATTTGTAGACACAATGGCTCCCGATATTAAATGTCCAAACTGTTTAACTAGTTAAAAATGAGAGAATGTTTGTTTTCAACTAAGATATAATGTAAACTATAACATGTGAATTATTAATTGGAAGGGCAATTAATGAAGGAAAGGTATCATTTTAATCTTGAATCAGTTGTTAATTAACAATGATAATAATTATAAATCAAGGCAAAATAACACAACACACAAATAATTAGTGTAAGGTCAAGTTGATTATGTTAGAGGCTGGTGCTACCCAAAGATCTCTCAGCATGCACAAAAGTACAAGGATGTTACGTCGGAATATTTGACCATGCACAAATATAAAATTAACTAAGTGCCAAATCTTTGGAAGCCAAAATTGAAGTCTTTCGAAGCCTAAAGAAAAAATCTTCCAAAGTCTGAAGATAGATTTCTTTCGAAGACAGAGAAGACACAATTATTCTCTAACATACTTTGACTAAAGTAGACCTTCTTTCCACTGCTTGCTCTGAAGACCCACCAACTTATATAAGTTGGTGAATACCTTTTACTTTTATCAACTACTAAGTATGATAACTTTGTCTGTAACTTTCTACTCTTGTGCTTTTATAATTCAACAGGATGTAAGTTATAGCATGTCATAGTCACATGTTAAAAGGCAATCTAACTTTTGACTTTACATTGATCATGTTGTCTAGATTAGTGTCCAACTCGTCTTCAAAGTTTGGCCGGCTGTAGGATGTATTATAAAGTATTTCATGTAACTAGTCTTTGGACTATACTTTGTAATACTTGTAAACATTTGAGAGCAATATACGTCTTCCTTGAAAACCTATTTGTTTTGTTCTTGAGTGTTCTTAATTGTTATACTTTGTTTCTTTGTCAGGTTCCTATTTGATCTAGTAAGTGTGATAAGTCTCCAACTCTAAAATTGTTGTGAACCATAATGGTATCAAAGTGCATTAGGCTTTTGATTTTAAGATCTCACCATCTTAAATCACTCTTTAGTTTCACACTCACTTAATTCCTCAAATGGTATCTCTCACTAAGGCTGATATGAAAATCAACACAATGACTAAGTTTCCACTAATCACTCTTGATAACTTTGATACTTGGTGCATGAGAATGGAAGGCTTCATCAAGTCTCAAAACAGCAAGATGTGGAGATCTGTAGTCCAAGGATGTTACATCCCAAGCACTACTTCAGCATCTGCTAAAGGTGGGATGCTACCAAAGGACATGGCTGATTATTCTTTGGAAGAATGGAAGAAAATTGATATTGATCATAAGGCCATGACCGCTCTTCAAACTGCTCTTCCGAACTCCATCTACAGAGTCTTCAAGAAGTGCAAGAGTGCAAAAGAACTCTGGGATGCACCAAAGCTGGTATATGAACGATCTGATGAGGCTAAAGAAAACAAAAATGAAATCATGAAGCAGCAGTTTGAAAATTTCACCTACAAGGCAGGTGAAACTATGACTCAACAATACTTCAAGTATGTTGAGATTGTAGATACTCTAATGGATGTTGGAGTCAAGCTTGAGAACAGGGACATAGTGAGGAAGTTTACGTTCTCTCTTCCCAGAGAATGGACACACTATTATGTGGCCTTCATGAGAACTAAGAACCTCTCTAGCCTCAATCTCACTGAGCTGTATGGTATCTTGAGCAGTTACCAGATGAAGATTAGATTTTGTTTTATTATTGTTTTTAAATCTTCCATGACACTTCCTAGTTTAATAATTTACAAAAACTACCCTTGCACGTTATAAATCATCTTTTTATATAAATCTCAAGTTCTGTAAACCACTAAATATAAATATTAATCATCCCACATAATCACTTAATATATGATTCTCGTAACAATACACTAACATATAAATCATTCAAATAACATATACCATGTCGGTTTCACACGATCAATAAATAGTCACACAATATTAATTAAATTAATATAATTTAAATTAGTATTATCCATTCGTTAGGTCAAAAACATTCAGGAACAACTTGTGTGTGATTATGTGATGTGTATGTATGACTTAGCAGATATAACTGAGTTTTGTTAATGGAGTTAACTTAAAAAATGTCGAATGTCACACTTGATGTCTTGATTTTGGTAAAGTTTTCAAAAATTCATGGGTAATCTTAGTATAGCTTATCATCCATAAAAAGACAAACAAAGCGAAAGAAACTATTCAGACCTTAAAAATAATGCTAAGAGCTCGCGTGATAGACTTTGGTGGAAGTTGGGATACCCACTTGCCACTAATGAAAGTTTTATAAAATAATAGTTATCCGGCATATATGTAGCATCTTTTGACGCATTATATGATAGAAATTGTAGAATGCTAATGTGTTGGTCTGAAGTAGGGAAGAATCAATTATTAGTACCTAAGATTGTATAGGAAAAAACAGATAAAATTTTACAAATAAGAGAACGATTAAAGACGACTAGGGGTAGAAAAAAGAGTTATGGGGATAGAAGAAAGAAGTCGTTAGAATTTAAAATTAGTGATAGAGTATTATTAAAAGTATCACAATGAAAAGCCATAGTTTTATTTGGGAAGAAAGAAAAATTAAGCCCTCGTTTGTTGGATCATTTGAAATCATAAAATAAATTGAACCTATAGCTTACAAGCCATAATTACTAGAAGAAATGGATGGAATACATGATCTATTTCATGTGTTTAAATTATGCAAATGTATGGTCGATGAAAGAATGATTATGCAGTAAAAGATGTTGAAGTAAATAAAAATTTGAAATTTGTGGAACAACCGATGCATACAGAAGGTAGAAATATTAAAAAATTAAAAAATAAGTTAGCATTGGGTAAGGATATTTGAAATTCAAGGGGAGAACTAGAATATACTTGGAAATTAGAATCAAAAAAGAAAAAAATACCCACAAATATTCACATATAGACTCAAGGACGAGTTTTGTTCGAAGATGCAACACCTTGAATATTTTTGCACATAAAATGTTAAGATCGGAAAGTTTACGGTTGGAATGAATATTTTGAGGAATTGAAGTTTTGACCCTTGTCGTAGATCATGATCATGCGAACCACCATACTCTGAATTATAGTTTCAAGGATCCAGGTAGCACCGCTATGCTACTCTATATTGGTCGGCTACATGTTCCCCAAGCAAAAGCCTCATTTGTTAGTATGTGGCATCTACATTTGTTAGTATGTGGCATGTAAATGAGGACAAAAAGGGTGATATGTGTGATCTTAAGTGATATGTGTCTCATGACGAGGCTTTGAAGCGACACGTGTCAACTCCTTTCAATTTCTAGTTGAGTCACTACACTGGTAGAGCAATAGTAGTTTATGGAGCCGTCGAGGTACAACTACCATGCAGGACTGATGGTTATACGTTCAGGCAATCCTCACAATAGTTCTAGCCGCACGGCTAGTGATGATACTTACCCAGATGGGTAGCTAACCCTACTATGGGCAGCCTTCAAGCACCAACACGGTATGTTCGACCATATTTAGTGTACATCCAAGACACCACTGCATTGGCCCCAAAGGCTAACCGAGGGGTCTGGAAGATCAAGGAGGAGAAGAAAGGCTTCTCATGAAAGCAGGGGTTCTATTGGAAGAAGTAGATAACGAAAGGCTAACTAGCGATAGACTATTGTGTTATACTCTAAGAATTTTTTTTGTATTTGTGGGTTTTGAGACATTATTTATCATGATTGATGGCATTTTTATTGCTATGAGTTCCAATATATTAGACTATTACAGATATTGTATGATACGTCATGAGAAACTACATCACTTGAAGGTATTTCAACTTGAAGGGAATAATACTAAATATAATTATTATATTCCACTAACAAACACCTTCATATATGCTTTTATTCTTAGATTAACTTTATCCACAAACCATTTGTTAAAATTTTTGTTGGAATTTTAGAACTTATCACTAGGAAAATGCAAACATAAGCCATTGTTATAGGATTTTCTTGGCTTCTTGAAGGTATGAATGAATGAAAGCATTCAGAGAGTTTAGTTTGGAATAGAGGTGTGGTAGAGGTGGTCGATGCCTTCAAAATAGAAGGTGATGACATGGTGTTTGTAGAGGGGATGTCAATGCCGAAGATTAAGGTGAATTGTGTTAAAAGTATAAACAATTGTTAATCATATTATTTCAATTTTATTCCCAAAATTTTTTTTAATTTCTTGTTAATTGTTCTATTTTAATTGTTGTGTTTTAGTTGTGTATGTTTCGGATTTTATGTTCGCGGGTCATGCGGATCGTGTGCGTCATGCGGGTCATGGGCTGTCCTTTTGAAGATCCGTATGGTAGATGGTTGCTATATAAAGGAGGGAAGTAGCTAGGGTTTAGCACTTTGTCTCTCAATTGTTCTTCATCTTTCTTTGTATCTCATTAGTTGTTGTTTAGTTCTTTGTTCTGGTTGAGAGTTCTTGACAAGATCATCTTCTACAAACATGTTGATGATATAACTTCAATCTATTGTCTTCTCTATTTTTTTCTTTTCGTATATTGAAAGTCTAGATTCTGGTGTTTTTTTGGAGTGGTGATTATAGAGATATCATTTTTGACATGGTATCAGGGCCATTTGGGCTTTGATCTATTGTTTATTGATAGTTTTTCGCCTTCATGAATTCTTATCTGTTGTTCATTGATCAGGGCTTTCAGATCTGAAACAATAATCAAGATTATTTCTCTGGGACGCGCTTCTGCATACATTAGTTGTCTTTAGGGTTCTTTCTCAGAATCCTCTACTGATTGTTGATGTTCCATTTACATCTGAAGATTAGGGTACCTGAAGAAACCCTAAGTATTAATATTCATCTGAATGGCTGGTCGAAATATTATCTCTACAACGGGATTTTTTTGTGCTTTGTAATCCTTAAAGGTTGTGGGCCTAATCTGCTTATCAAGCGCACCAAATCGGTGCGTACTCTTAGTAAACACATCTCGGCAATATTCTGGTTTTCTGTGAATCGTTTAACCCTTGAAGGTTACAGATCACTTTCTTGAAGAACCCTAACTTGGGCACCCCCACTGTGAGAACTATCTCTTCCCTTGTTACTTTTCTGTGATCCCTTGATTTGGTTAGGGGTACCGGTGTGCTACTATTTGTGTGTCTGTTGATTATATTACTTGCTAAAGTTTGCATCTCTGTGTGCATCCTTACGTGAATTTAGGTTGTGTGTTTTTGCATAATTGATCTTGGCTAATCCTTGACTGCCATCAGAATGGTGTGAAAACCTGGCTCTGGCGTTGAACGATTTCTCTTTGCGTGTGATGGTGTGTTTGTCATTTTCTATCTTTTCAAGTTGTACGATAATGGCTGATTCTAATGTTGTTGTCTCATTTGAGACTCTCATTCGTAAGTTGGATATTAGTGACCCGTTTTACGTGCACCCAAGTGACTCTAGCTTATTAACAATTTTTAGTATAATACTAAAAGGGATAGAAAACTATACTATTTGGTCACATGCAATGAGACTTGCTTTAAAAGTAAAATAAACTGGGATTTATGGATAAAACTTGTAAAAGACCAACTAATAACAATGTGTCAGATTCATAATGGGATAGATGCAACTCAGTGGTAATAACCTGGATTTTAAACTCAATATGTGAAGAATTGTATGTTGGTCAAGTATATTCCCAATTAGCTTCTGAAGCTTGGACAGACCTGAAAGAAACTTATGATAAGGTGGAAGGATCTATTGTGTTTAATCTATATCAAAAAATGAATTTTGTGTCTTAAAATGGGACTTCTATGTCTGAGTACTTTCATAAACTCAACTCAATATGGAAACAATTTGATGTAACAGTACAATTACCGTCATGTTCATGTAATGCCTTAAAAGAATATAATGATTTTCAAACACTAATAAAACTAATGTAATTCTTAATGGGACTTTGATGACATCTACCAACCGGTGAGAACAAACTTGTTAACAAGAGATCCTCTTCCCACTATTAAAACTGCTTTCTCAATAATATCAAGAAAAGAATCACATAGAATCTCGAGTAACATTCAAAAAATTCAAAATGTAGGTTTTACTTCAAAGGTAAATCAATTTTCTAAAAATAAAAAACAAGTTGGTAGAGGTCCAAACCAAAACCTGAAATGTACTTATTGCAACAAAATTGGCCACACCATTGAGAGATGTTTTCAAATTACAGTAACCCTCAAAGGTATAAGCCTAGAACTGGGAAGGGTAATAATCAACAGATAAAAGGGAACACATCACATAATGCAAAACTGTCAAAAAATGAACATACATCTTCTTCAAATTCTCCTACTGTGAGTCCTTCTCTAACCCCTGAATAGATTTCTAAGCTTTTGGGACTATGAATGAGAAAACAACACATCCTCAGACATTTAACTTTGGAGGTACCGAAAATATACATGTCTTTAAAAATTCCTCAAGTAATCATGTGTACAGTTTTGCATGTGATTCCTCAGTTTAGTCATCAGGTTGGATTATAGACTCCGGTGCTAATTAGCACATGGTTATGTTAGAAAAAAACTTATGTAACCAAGTGGATGTGTCTGATCTTAATATCACAGTAAAACACCTAAATGGAACTAGTGCAATAGTAACAAAAATTGGATGTTATAAATTGAGTGACAATTTCATCATTTCATGTCTTTGTCGTTCCCGAGTATTGTGTGAACCTAATGTTTGTGTTTAAACTAACTAGGGATAACAAAGTGTGTGTTTTGTTTGATAAATCAAAATGTTATATTTAGAATTTGCATACCAAGAAAACTCTGGTGACTATTAACCAAATAGATGGGTTATATATACATAATAACTTATCTAACTCATTTAATGTGTGTTTTAATAGCCATAGTAGCATAAATTTATGGCATTTCAGACTTGGGCACCCCCTGACAAAGTACAAGAATTTTTAAACCTAAATAAAATAAAGAAATTGGAATGCCATGTGACGCATGTCATAAGGCAAAACAACACTATGTACCTTTCCCTCTTTCAAACCATAAAACAAATCATGTGGGTGAACTTGATCATGTTGATGTTCGGGGTCCATATAGAGTTTCAAGTAGGGAGGGTTGCAAACTTTTCTTAACCATCGTTGATGACTATTCAAGAAGTGTTTGGATATACTTAATGAAACACAAAGATTAGGTTTTCTTAAATCTCAAAAACTTTTTTTATGATTAAGACTCAATTTGGTAAAAATGTGAAATGTTTTCGAAGTGACAATGGGTCTTTATTTGTTAATAATCGTATGTCCTCATGTCATAAAAATGGAATCTTTCATAAAACCACATGTGCTTATACACCTCAACAAACGGGATTGTAGAACAAAAGCACAGACACCTTTTAAACATTGCCAGAACGTTATTGTTTCAAGGAGGTTTGCCTTAAAAATTCTGGCTAGATTGTGTGCTAACCACTGCATACCTAATCAACAGGTCTCCATCTTTTGTTCTTCATGGAAAAACCCCATATGAAATGATGTTTGGCTTCTCTCCCCCTTTAAGTCACCTTAGGGTGTTTGGGTGTCTTTGTTTTTGCACTATTCCTAATAACAATAACAAATTTGCTAGTCATGCTGAAAAATGTGTTTTTCTTTGTTATTCTCCTTTTAAAAAGGGTTACAAAGTGTGGAGTCTAGACACAAAAACTTGTTATTTTTCAAGAGATATTAAATTTTATGAAACAATCTTTCCTTTTCAAAATAAAAAAGAAAACTCAGATCTAGACACCGACTCCTTCACACCTTTAACACATATTAATTTTTTTAAATGCTTGAATAAAGTCAACCAGACCCCCTTAATGATGAGATTCCCGATGATTAGGAGAGAAGAGTTGGAGAAAATTCTAACTGTGTCCAGTAGCCAACTCTTAGTAAGCAAAGTGCTCATGGCTTGGTTGATTTTCCTTTGCCGGATACTACAAATGGTGAGGCTAAAATACAACAGCCATATGATGGTATAGGCACACGTGAACACCAGCAGCCCTACTTTGTTTTTCCTGAGAATGGCGAGGTAGGACCTGATAGAACTAACAATGAAAATCAACACTCTCCTGAGGGATTCAATGAACCATCAGGTCACATTCGTAAGTCCATAAGAACCATGACTTTTCCGAAAAAACTAAATGTCTTTAGAGTTGAAGGAAAAGTTAAATATGGAATGGAGCATGTAGTAAACTATTCGAACCTTTCTTTTTAAAATAAGTCATTTCTTATGTCTCTAAACAAATCAATGGAGTTCAGAAAAATTTTGAAGCCAAACAAGACCCAAACTGGGTAAGTGCCATGAATGAAGAGATGGAGGTCTTGAACCGGAATAACACTTGAAATTTGGTATATTGCCAACAGGTAGAAAAGCTATTGGATGTAAATAGATTTATAAAAATAAATATAAATCAACTGGGGAAATTGAATGTTACAAGGCAAGACTAGTTGCTAAAGTTTATAAGCAAAAAGAGGGCATAGATTTTGAAGATACTTTGGCCCCAGTTGTAAAAATGGTAACCATTCGGTGTGTTCTATCTTTGGCCATTGAAAATAACTTGTTCATTTTTCAACTTGACATAAATAATGCTTTTCTTTATGGAACCTTAAATGAGGATGTTTATATGCAATTACGTGATAGGTACTTTTTAAAAATGAAACTCAAGTTTGTAAACCAAATAAAGCTTTGTATGGCCTAAAACAGGCACCTAGGATGTGGAACGAGAAACTTGTGGGTGAATGTTAGAATTAGGATTTCAACAAAGTAAATGTGATTATTTTCTAATCATTAAATTTGAAAAATCCCTATTTGTCATTTTGCTTGTGTATGGTAATGATATAAACTCGAAATGATGTTAAAATGTAGTAGTTATCCTAAAGGCTGATGCTCACCAAATAACTCTCAGCATGTACTTTGAAGTAAAAAGAAAGTTACTTCGGAATATTTGACATATTCACTAAGAAATTCTCTAAGTGTCAAATCTTCCGAAGCCAAGGAGCCCTTCTTCCGAAGCCAAAGATGAAGTCTTCCGAAGCTTCACAAACAAAGTCTTTCGAGGCCAAGGGACAGATTTCTTTCGAAGTCAAAGAAGATATGCTTTGTTTGACATACTTTTGACAAAGCTAAACCACTTTTCACTGCCAGCTCTAATTACTCACCAACTTAAACAAGTTGGTGATAATTCCATACTTTTGTTAAACCGTAGATTATGGTCTTTGTCTGTAACTTTCCAACTTTGTACTATTTTATCTTTTAGTATTAAATAAAGATATGAGTTATGGCATGTCATACTCATATGTCAAAAGGCAATCTGCCTTTTAAATTTACATTGATCTTGTTGTCTAGATTAGTGTTCCAGCTAGCCTTCAAAGTATGGCCGACTGTAGGTTGTAGTATAAAGTATCTCATGTATCAGTCCTTAGGGACCAAGCCTTATAAGTTTGCTTGAACACTTGAGAGTAATATACAACATTCTTGAAAACCAACTGCTTTGTTCTTGTTTGTGTTCTTTCCTTTAGTTCTTTGTTTCCTATAGTCGGTTCCCTATTTGATCTTGTAAGTGTTTACCTGTTAACTTTCCAACACCTATGATATTGTTGCATTGATCTCTCCCTAACCCGGTCCTGGGATTGGTATCGGAGCATTCCAGGCTCCTGATTGTAATATCTTACCATATTAAATCTGCTCAGTTTCACAAAACACTTATCTGCTCAAATGATAGTTTTCTCCAAAGCTGATATGGAAACCGGCACTATGACCAAATCTCCACTGGTCACTCCTAATGACTTTGATACTTGGTGCCTAAGAATGGAAAGATTCATCAAGTCTCAAAACAACAGGATGTGGAGATCTGTTGTCTCTTGACCTCATGTCCCATGCACACCTTCAGCAACTGCTGCTAGTGAAATGAACCCAAAGGACATGGCTGACCTGATGAAGATTGGAAGAGGATTGATGTAAATCAGAAGGCCATGACCGCTCTTCAAACTGTTCTTCCTAACTCTATCTACAGAGGCTTGAAGAAATGCAAGACTGCCAAGCAGCTCTGAGATGCACTTAAGCTTATGTATGAGGGGTTTGTGGAAGCCAAGGAGAACAAGAAAAAACTCATGAACCAGCAGTTTGAGAACTTCACCTTCAAGACAAGTGAAACCATGACTCAACAATATTTCAGATATGTTGAGATTGTGAACACTCTGGTGGATACTGGTGTCAAACTAGAGAATAGGGACATTGTGAGAAAGTTCATGTTTTTTCTTCCCAGAGAATGGACTCACTACTGTGTGGCCATTACAAGAACTAAAAACCTCTCTACTCTTACCCTTACTGAGCTGTATGGTATCCTGAGAGGTTACAAGATGGAGATAAGCAAATCCATCTCACAGCTCATCCAGTACCCACAAGAGTTCTGCCCTCCATGTGGTTGAAAGGGACAGTAAAGAACCTCAACATCGTCTTCTCAACTATCCTGACAACTCACATAAAGGCCCTTTCATCACCTTCCCATAGACACCAAGGGAGAGCTACATCCACGGAAGGCCATTCCAAGAGACAAGCCCTTCTCAACCCTTTGTGTCTTCTGATGAAAATTCAGGAAACTTTCTCTTCACTCTAGAAGACTTAGATTGCATTCATCCAGATGATCTGAGTATATGGAGATTGTGCAGTAGATGGCTCTTCTCACTCATAGATCCAAGAAGTTTTACTAGAGGACTGGGAGAAAGTTTCCTAGCAATGTATCAAGTGGAAAGTTTGGACTTGATAAAGGCAAAGTGAATGTTACTACGGTAACCAAATGGGACACTTTGCTAGAGAGTGCAAGGCACCAAAGACAAGTGGTGGCCAAGCACAATCTAGACCAAACTACACTAAGGGAGCTCCAAAGCTAAAAAGCCCAAGCAACAGGCTGCAGTTGCTATTGAAGGATGAGGCTTTGATTGGAGTTTCCAGATTGAAGATGATTCTCTAAACCATGCCTTAATGGCTGATCATGAAGAAACCAAGGTAATAGAACATCTTTATACTTCTGGTGCATAGCTAAAGTTAGCATGTATAGGTCTTGTTACTTGGAAGTGAGATCTGACCTTGAGTATTTGAATATTTTAAAAGCTAATTTTAAACAAGCAGAAAATTACTGTAAACTAAAAATAGAAGATTTAAAGAGAAAAAATTCTACTCTTAAACATAAGCACACAAATTACAAGACTCAAATCAAAGATCTCAAAGCAAAGTTAACTGAATGCCAGGCTGAGCTTGTGATCAGCAAAGCCAGGGCAGAAAAAACGTATTCTTGAAGAGAAACCTTCAAGAACATCATATCCTCATATTTGCATACCAAAGTGTCTTATCAAAACAAGGAGGGACTAAGATCTAGTCAAATAGCTCCTCCACACACTCTATTATCTGTGAGATAGCCAAAGTGTGGAACTGATGAAGATGAACTACCTCTTGAAGATCCAGTTCAAGAGAAAGATGAAGATGATGATGAAGAGGAGATGGTGAAGGATGAGCCTGAAGTGAGTGAAGAGGCTAATTCTGAGAAGGGACACCACTCTCCTTGAGAGAAGAAAAAAACAAAGATGGCCAAATCAGCAAGAAAGAATTTGATGAGGGCAACCAAGAGCAAAGCAAAGAAAGCAAAGGAGATCAAACCCACCTTTGACTTGAAGCAAAATCAAGTATTTGTATATACTGGGTTTCAGGTGGTGAAAACTACAAACTTAACTATGGATTCTATTACCAGGAGTCCTAGTTCAAGTTCAAACCATCCTTGTCAAAAGAGAAAGGTTGATCAAAAGTGCATCACTACTACACTGCCTGAACCATCCAGCTCCAAGAGCAAGACTATCCCTAAGAAGCCTATTGCATCATCTATAATGATGAAGACAGAACTGGAAAGAGATCAAGCTCAACCATCCGCTCAGAAGAAGTCCAAAGTTGTAAAACTTCCAAAGGTTCAATCTGCAAAACTGACAACGTTGTAAAAACTTCCGAAGCATTGAAATCCAATTCCAATCTTTCAAAGATGGTATGGAAGATGAAGGAAGTCCAAGTGACTAAAGTTTCCTCATCATGAACAACTCAAGTTCCTTCAAGCTTAAATATAGGATCCATAACTATTGATCTATTTTCTGTTAATATTAATGAACCCAAGACAAGCAAGGCTTGGGTTTCCAAATATAACTAATCATCTCTTTCTGTGCAGGAAAAGCTTAAGACCAAAAGGAATGTATGGATCATTGGCAGTGGCTGTTCCAGGCACACGATAGGCAATGGCTCCCTACTTCAAGACTTTGAGAAAATTGATGGGGGGGCCAGTTGCCTTTGGAGGAGAAGTAGGTGGTTACATCACTGGAAGAGGCAAGGTCACAAATGGTAAGTTCAGCATTGAGAAAGTAAACTTTGTCAAAGAGCTTGAGTACAATCTTCTGAGTGTATCTCAATTTTGTGACCAAAAGCATAACATGTTCTTCACTTAACATTGTTCTTAAGCCTGGGGTGCTCATTCTTCAGGAGCATATTCTACTCAAAGCCCCTGGAAAGAGAACATGTACAAGATGGATTTGCAAGAAACATCCCTTTCTAGAGAAGTTTCCTGCTTTCTGTCAAAAGCCAATAGTGATGAGTCTTTCCTCTTGCATAAAAAATATGCCATGTAAACTTTAAGAACATGAATAAATTGATTAAAAATAATTTGGTAATTGGTATGCCAAAGAAAGAGCTTACAAGTGATAACCATTGTGTTACATGTCTGAAAGGAAAGCAACACAAAGTGTCTCATAAGCCAAAGAAAATCAACTCTATCACTACTCCCCTTCACTCGTTATACTTGGATCTGTTTGACCCCACAAGTGTAATGAGTTTAGGAAAAAATTCATAATGTCTTGTGATCAAAGATGACATCACTAGATATACTTGGGTCTTTTTTTTTAGAACTAAGGATGAGACTCCTGAAGTCTTGAAGTCTTTCATTCTAAAGATTGAGAATCAATCTGATCACAAGGTCAAGACAATAAGATGTGATCAAGGAACCGAATTTAAAAAATCATATCCTTGATTCACTTTGTGAAGAAAAAGGTATTTCAAGGCAATATAGTGCTCCTAGAACTCCTTAACAGAATGGTGTTGCTTAAAGGAGAAATAGGATACTTATTCAGGCTGTAAGAACCATGTTGTCTGACTCTAAACTACCCATCACCTTCTGGGCAGATGCAGTCAACACTGCCTGCTATGTGCAGAACAAAGTTTTAGTTGTTAAGACTCATGGTAAGACTTCTTATAAGCTCTGGCACAAAAAGAGACCTTTTATTGGTTTCCTCTGATTTTTTGATTGTCCTTGCACCATCCTGAATACCAAAGATCATATACCCAAGTTTGCTGAAAAATCAGATGATGGATACTTCATTGGAGACTCTTCATAAGCTAAGGCTTATAGAGTATACAATCTCAGAACCAGAGTAGTTGAGGAGTTAGCCAATGTGACCTTCAAAGAGCATACTCCAAGTGTGAAGGGTTCTGGTCCTGATTGGCTATTTGATCTTGATTTAGTTACCAACTATTTTAACAAATCTTGTGAAGATGTTTTAGGATCTACAGGTAACTTATTAGTAGGAGATTCTAACCAAAGATTTGAGCTAAGCAGACCAACTGATAAAATTTATTTAGCTCCAGTGGTAACAAACCCTGCAGATGGAAATCCGGTCAGCACATCCATGATAGATTCATTAGCTGACAAATCTGAAGTGCCTACCAATTCTAGTTATCAGGCATAAAATTCAAATGAAGAGATTTCCAATGTAGGAGGAAATGGAGATGATGGTTCTGACCAAGAATTTCATGATATTGAAGAGCTCTCCACTAAAGACAACATCGATGATGACACCCACTCATTGGATCTAGTTTCACTTGATAAGTGTGTTGATGTGGTGGGTGATATCAATCACCAGATGTGAATTCACTAATTTAGATCTATCAAATCAACTTGTTATGATACCTCAACTAAGAATCCACAAGTCCCATCCTAACACAAGCATGATTGGAGATGTGGAAACTGGGGTTAGAACAATAGGACAAACCCACAATTCAAACGTTTGTCTGCACTCTTGCTTCTTGTCTCAGATTGAGCCTAAGAAAGTTGTAGAGGCTTTGAAGGATGGAAGATAGGTTGAAGCAATGAAGGAGGAACTGCTACAACTCAAAAGACAGAAGGTTTGGAACCTACGTCCTCTTCCTCATGGAAATACTACTATAATAACCAAATAGGTTTTCAAGAACAAGAAGGATGATAGAGGACTTGTCATCAAAAAAAAAAGGCTAGACTAGTTGTTCAAGGGTACACTCAAGAAGAAGGGATTGACTACACAGATGTTTTTGCTTCTGTGGTAAGACTTGAAGCTGTTAGGATATTCCTTGCTTTTGCAGCATCCAAGGATTTCAAAGTCCACCAACTTGATGTCAAGTGTGCATTTTTATATGGAGTGATTGAAGAGTAAGTATATTGTAAGGCCCCGTTCCCGGGACACTCACAGTTGGACATTCATCGCACATGTTAATTAAAACATATTACCTTTCATAAATCATTGCAGCGGAATAACTTAACAAACCATTTCATATATTAATAATTGCTGTTTACAATATTATTACATTACAAATCATCGTTTGGTTTCATTACTACACAAAAACATCATTGTTACACAAAATTGATGCCAGTCAAAACCCGCCAAGCAGCTTCACCCCGTGCCATCCTTAGCAACCATTACCTGCCAACTGAAAATGCATAAAAGTCAGCGTTGCTGAGTGAGTTCTAGTTTTATAATAAAATACTTTACTTTTGTTTAGAAAACCTTCCATTTCTTTCATTCGCGATCATACGTCATACGTACAAACAGATAATATTTATTATTATCTTTCATCATCATTCATCATCGTATGTCATTCGTTCGTTCATCATTATCTTTAACTTTCATCCGGACCAATGCCATGTGCTATACCCCGAACATTATGCACGAAGCTGGTTACTGGGCCGAAGTCTATAAATAGACCCCTAACATTGTGTACGAAGCTGACTCCAGTACCTAGGGCAAGCGACAAGGGTCCCATACGTTTGGTCAATCACAAGGATTAGACCCCCGTGTGCATCCTTCTGGGTTAGCTAAACCGCACACAGTTGAGCTAACACCCTTCATTGGGTGTGAACCTCTTTACGTTTGCTTGCAAGACTCTTCTTTCATTCTTTACATTCCACTTTTCATTAACTTTAACTTCCGCTTTCATTATATAATACTTTACGTTTATTAACATAATCACACCACATAAAGCCACGGAATAATACATAATAAGGAACATAAAGAAAACAGGCCATAAACATGCATAAAATTATCATATAATCATGACTCAACAACCCCGAAAACATCCCAAGTCATAGCCTAGAAGTCCCTCTTTCCCGAAAATTTTAGAAAATTTTCTAAGTCTTTAGGCGCATGAGCACTATGCAGGCGCACGAGCACTATGCGGGCGCATGAATACTCAGGCGCATGGGCACTATTTGGGCGCATGAGCCTTACTTAGGTGCATGGGCAGGGTTTCTGGGCGCATGAGCCTGGCTTAGGCGCATGGGAACTTAGGCGTTTTAGCAGTTGGGCGTACAGGCACACTTAGGATCCTAGGCATAATCCTAGGCGCATGGGCACAATTTGTGCGCATGAACCTTGGGCGTTTGGGTACTGTTTGGGCGCATGATCTTAGGCGCATGAGCACTTAGGCGCATGGCCAACTGTTTTCTAACTAACCTCATTTTGGGACCCAAAATCATCAATATAACCTGTTCTAGCCTAGTTTCTAGCATACTAAGCATCACAGCAAGCATAAAATCATGAACATAATCATAAATCATCCCGAACATACACCCACCCATCAGGCACACACATATACATACGGGTACACACCCAACTTTAATAAAAATGTTAAACATGCATCCCGAACATACACACACCCAACCGAGCACACGAAAACACATAAGCACACACCCGAAGGCCGAAAATCAGCCAAGAACACCCTAATAATCAGAAAACTAACCTGAATTCCAACTTCCTCTTCTTCCTCTCTCTAGAACCGAGAGAATTCTGCTCTTTCTCTCTCTAGAAATCCGATTGAAAGTTGGTACAAGGGTCATGGGCGGTGATGACCACCTTTTTAAACATATTAATATAAAACTGTGTCCCTTGTACCATTTTAACCCCTCAACTTGGGTTATTTTGCTTTTGTTTCCTTTTCTTCACTTTTCTCTTCTTTTAAAATTTCCGGGTGTTACATATATGTCAAACAACCACATGCCTTTGCAGACCTAAATCATCCTGATTATGTCTGCAAGCTTGATAAAGCTCTCTATGGGTTGCATCAGGCTCCAAGAAAATGGTATAAGACACTGTCACGATACCTTGTCCAACATGGTTACAAGAGAGCTACCATTGACAGCACACTTTTTCTCAAAAGAATAAGGAATGACTTGATGCTGGTTCAAGTTTATATAGATGACATCATTATTTGGTCACCTAATTCAAGTTTATATAGATGACATCATTATTTGGTCACCTAATCCAAGTCTTTGCAAATAGAAATCCGATTGAAAGTTGGTACTGCGGTCATGGGCGGCCATGACCACCTTTTTGAACATATTAATATAAAACTTTGTCCCTTGTACCATTTTAACCCCTTAACTTGAGTTATTTTGCTTTTCTTTCCTTTTCTTCACTTTTCTCTTCTTTTAAAATTTTCGGGTGTTACATATATGTCAAACAACCACCTGCCTTTGCAGACCTAGATCATCCTGATTATGTCTGCAAGCTTAATAAAGCTCTCTATGGGTTGCATCAGGCTCCAAGAAAATGGTATAAGACACTGTCATGATACCTTGTCCAACATGGTTACAAGAGAGCTACCATTGACAGCACACTTTTTCTTAAAAGAATAAGGAATGACTTGATGCTGGTTCAAGTTTATATAGATGACATCATTATTTGGTCACCTAATCCAAGTCTTTGCAAATAGTTTGAGAAGCTGATGAAGAATAAAATTGAAATGAGTGCCATGGGGGAACTCAACTTCTTTCTAGGAATTCAAGTGAAGCAGGTGGACAACGGTATCTTCATAAACCTGTCCAAGTATGTACAAGACATACTAACCAGATGAAATCTGACTGACTGTAAGGTTGTCAAGACTCCCATAGCAAGAAACCACTCTCTAGGTCCTGACCTTGAGGAGGAGTGTGTTGATGAACACCTCTACAGGATAATGATTGGGTCTCTCATGTACCTCACAACCAGTAGGCCTGATATCATGTTTGCCATATGCATCTGTGCAAGATATCAAACCAACCCCAGGATGTCACTCCTAGTTGCTGTCAAAAGAATACTAAGATATCTGAAAGGTGCTCCCAAGCTGAGACTTCGGTATGTAAAGTGTTCTGACTTTAATCTGTATGCATATACAGATAGTGACTATGGTGGCTGCAACATGACTACAAAGTCTACATCAGGGTGTTGTCAGTTCCATGGTGAAAGGATAGTCTCATGGCAATGCCAGAAACAATCCTATTTCTCTACATCAACTACTAAAGCTGAATACATTGTTGCTGCAATCTGCTATGCTCAAGTGCTATGGATTCAAAATCAGTTGCTGGACTATAGATACAACTTCAAGTAGACTCCTATCCATATAGACAACAATAGTGCTATCTCTATTACAAAAAATCCTATGCAGCACTCAAAGACAAAGCACATCAATATCAGGTTTCATTTTATAAGAGATAATTTTGAAAAAGGCTTGATAAACTTGTCAAAGTTAACTCAAATATACAATATGCTGATCTGTTCACTAAGGCTTTTGATGAACAAAGATTTAAATTTCTTATATTATCTATTGAGATGATTAACTTTGAGTAGTTTTTTTTAAATTAATTTTAGAATTATTTGTTAAAATGTGTGTCTTTAATGTTATCTATTTCATCACTCATAAGCCTAGTTATCTTGAAAGAAAATTTTTCTAACTGATATTCCTTAGTATTCTAACAATTTGAAATATAGTCTCTTTTGAAAGAATTTAAAATTCACTTCGGAAGAAATTTTTGTCTTCAATCCTAATAAGTATTTTCTATGAAGTTTACCTCTGAAGAAATTTAAATATATCTTTCGAAGCTTAAGTTTTCTTCTACATACTTATATGACTTAAAGAACAAAATTCTTCCGAAAGCAATTACTTTCGGAAGATTTATTCTTGAATAAAACTTCTGAAGTTTAACATCTTTCAAAACAAACTATATCTCGGAAGCAATTTTACTCTAAGTAAATTTCTTATGAAGCAAATTCTTGCAAATCTAAGAAATATCTTCCGAAGCCAAATTGACTTCGGAAGTTTTTCAAATCTTCCGAATACAAATTACCTTTGGAAGATTTTTCTACTTTCAAGAAAACTATCTTTGTTGGGCACTTTTTCAGAGATGGGATCGACATATCCAGATATTAAAGTTTATCTTTTGCAATAACTTTGACTCAAATCCAAGTATATATATCCCTTTTCCAACAGGACTCTCTCTTTCGACTACATCTTCCTCTACAAATCCTCAAGCCCTAAAATCTCCCAAAACCCTTATTGTTCTAACTTCCTTCACAACTAAGCTTTCTAAAATGGCCAACCTTGAACCCTGAAATCAACCAAACTTTGCCATGCAGCTTCATAGGCAATATAATCAAGTTGCTCTGTTAACATCTGAGAAAATCCAGGTTTCTCAAACATCTGCCACTTTCTTGCTCACTCCTCATACCTCACTGCCCTTACCATAGACCCTCCACTCTATGATGATCAACTGCTAGATTTCTAAAGGACGTGCCAAGAGGTCATCCTAGACAGTGAGAAGGCACTTAGAGCCCAAGTGCAGGGGATGACTTTTTTCATCACCCCAGCCTGCATCAATAATCATCTAAGGTTGGATGATGCTGAAGGTAAAACATCCTTCCTCATAGAATCAGTCAACCATTCCTTCAGACAGATGGACTATGAAGGTGACTACACACTCAAAACCTTTAGAAAGGGTAAGGTCTCTTACCAGTGGAAGTACCTCCTCCATGTTATCATTCATTGTTTATCAAACAAACATGGAGGATGGGACCAAATCCTTGGGACTTGTCATATATAGTACATGAGATGGTACAGGGGTTCAAGTTCATGTATTCTCAGTTTGTATATACAAATCTGCTTGCAAACTTGGACTCTCTAGAGTATTACATGTTCCCCAGATATGTCCAGCACATTCTCAACTACGAACTGGGCTCACAGTTGAGGGAACAAGTAACACTCTTAAACTGGGATAGATAAAGCCCGACATCTTTAAAATTATGAGAAAAACCACTTCTAGTTTCCCATGGGTAGAAACAGCCTTGGTCCCAAAAATATTAGAGCACACTTCTCCAGGTGACGACCTAACAACACAAGTCAGCGTTGACCACACCTGAAATCTATGCCACCCTCACATCCTCCAATCACCATCACCTAAAGAAGAAAAATCCAAACGAACTCCTTCTAAGTTGAGCAAACTCCCATATACTCACCCATGCAGGAGAAAGTTAAAACAAGAGCTCTCACTTCTCCTAAGGAGCAAACCACTCCCATTACTACTTTGATCAGTTTTAAGGTTCCTTATGCTTAGACTAATGAGCTCATTACCCAAGCTAAAAGCCTTCACTTAGTACTTTGATCAGTACTAAGGTTCCTTACCATCCCCAGCCTTTAGACCTAAACTAACCAATACACGATCTTGCTTTCTTACCATGAGTCTCTCTTCCCTTCCCCCACTCAAACAGAGATAAGTGCTCCTGAAACACCCATTTCTAGCCCACATCATTCACCCCTTACTGAAGTGGACTCTTCTGAACAAGTTCAGGAACTCCATATGGAAGAGGCTCTCACTTTTGTAAGTGATTACATCCTTAAGACCTCAACCATAGCAACTCAGCCCCTCGACACTTCTTTTGAAGCTGTCTTGGTGTAGAGAAAAACCAGGAGCCAAGATCCAATCCCTAGTGGTGAAGAAACTGACTCAGGTCATGTTCTCTCACCCGCCATGATTCTTCATCTGAATATGAGGGGAGTCTACAACTAAAGGTGTAAAAATAGTCAGACTTATGCACATATTTACTTTTAAAGGTGAGTCACTTAGAATCTCAGGTGACAACCCTTCAAAAGCAGGTTTGATCAGCAACTTGAGATCACTGATCTCAAGAACAAATTAGCTGAGAGGCCTGTAATACAAACTCAACCAGGTCCACAAGAACTTGTGGAAGTGGTGGACTTAACCTCCAGCTCACCGATGCAAGTAGGTGATGCTACCAAAAAGGGGGGAGAAATGCACTACAACTACAGAACCTAGGAGTTCTGTTCAGAGTATTGACAATGAGGACTCACCACCCTTACTTGCAGTTGTCCAGACTCAACAACTTACTCAGGCTCACACTGATGTGGAGGCCTTACTATAAAAATTATTTGAGAAAGAAATTCCAAGGGCTATGTCTGGCCCATCCTACCCTGCTGAAAACCCTGTAGTGAGATGGTGGTATGATGTTGCAAGAAAGGCCTTAGTACTCTCTAGGTCTTAGGGGCAGCAAGAAGTCTTTAACTATCAGACCTTGAGATTCTATGAGAGTTTTTCTCTAGTTGATCTGCCTCTTGTCAATCCTAGCCAAAACAGGTAGGCTAACAGATTAGCAGAGAGAATTCAAGAATGGGTGCTGGAGGAATTCAAAAGAAGATCAAATCTACATAGGTAGAGGCTAGCAGGGAAAATTGTTGGTCAACTGGATACTGAGGCAGACCCTAAGATTAGCTTCGAATGGGAAACCTTGGTTGAAGGCTTAGTAGTGGACACTGTGAAACTTGAGAAAGGATCAACCTCAGCACCCAGTACCCTTAGTGAAACACCTACCGGTGAAGGTGTATCACAGATTCTCCCTGGCTCTAGCTCAAGTTCATCACATGTCTTAGAAGGCCAAAGCTCTCTCCACCCCGAGTCATACAGTCCAACCATTGACAAAGAGAAAAGGAAAATGACTACTATGGAGATTGAGGAGGAGAAAAGGGAGAGAAAGAGGAAGGCAAGGGGAGAGAAAATAGAAGAAACCACTAGCTTCATGCAAGCTGCAATCAGGGATGCTCACAGGCCAAGTACTCAAGATGATGAGTTAAGGGCAGCTAGATTGAATTATTTGGGGTTTAGAAATTATCAAATTGATGAAATCAACTCTCTCCCCTTGGATGATCTAAATGAAGTGGCTGACACAGAGCTGTCAAAAGAGAGGAAGGAGGCTAAGGGTGCAGAATTGCTCCTCAAAATAAAGGAAGGGAAAAAAAGAAAGAAACTATACGCAGTCCCTGGCCTCTCTCCAGTTCAGGAAAGTTCTGAAAAATAGATTATGGTTGTAAAAGAAGAGCAAACTCAGATAGGAGGGAGAAGACAGACAAAAGATGGTAGCCTATTTTAGTGCCACAGGTGTCTATCAGGCAGCAGCTCTTCACCCTCTCTCATTTGAATACATAGAATTTGAATACCTCAAATAGCTAGAAGAAGAAGCTCAAACCAAACGAAAACCTGTAAAGAGGGAAATAAGATAGGAGGCTGCTAAATCAGGAGCCACCATCAAAGCAATGGAAAAGAAGTCTGCTGACAGACAAAAGATGGTGAGCTTCATGAAGCTGTATGGGTTCTCTGGAAGGAGACTTGGTCCTATGTCTTTATCCACCATGGATGAGCATATCAGAAGGATCAAGTAGAAGATCAAAGAAGGTCGGCTGGTTGACTTGCATTCTTCACTAAGTCAGGCTGCAACTGAAGTTGAGGTGAAGGTTGAACCTCAAGAGACAACACGACAGGATCCTGAAGCTACATCTAAGCCGACTTCATCTTCTGACCCACAGTAGGGTCCTGAACCTTTTCTTTCTAAACATATGCAGGAAAAGGACCTAACTAAGGAGGATAAAGAAAGAACAACTAGTGCTGCAGATCACTCTCCTTAGTTAAAATTCAGAAAGAGGAAGAGGATGGCCATCATAAGAGACAAGAGAAAGATGAAGAAATACAAGGCATCCACCTCTGCAGCTCAGGATGAGTCAAAACATCCTGAGGGTGAACTAGAAGAGGCTGCTCAACCAACTACACATCATGTAAAACCTCTTGCTGCTGAGAGACCCATTGTGTCCTTAACATTCACAACAAATCTAGAAACATGGTATGTCTCAAGAGATCAAGGAAGTCAAAACATATACTTCTTGCAGAACATGCTTACTCTTGCTCTACATGATCTCCTGGACATGAGAAGGTACTTTAAGAGTCTGAAGAATCCGGATCAACTAATGAAAAAAGGAATGTTCCTGATTACAATGAGGATTGTAAGAAAGTAAAGATCAAGACTCAAAGTTTTTCCAAAGTTTTGATAGCATCAGCCTAAGAGAAGTTTGTAGGAGTTATCATAAAGGCTGATGCTCACCAAAGAACTTTCAACATGTAGTCTGAAGTACAAAGAAAGTTACTTCAGAATATTTGACACTAGGTTAGTATCCCGTGTATTACACGGGTTGAATAAATAAAATACTGAATAATTAGTAATAAAAATTTATGAATTATAAAACTATGTTTGAATATAGAATATGATTATAATTGCATATGAATAGCTACTTTCTGAAAAAAAAAATATTTTTCTTAAACTTTTCTTATAAAACATGGGTTTTAAATACTTTATTTTAAGAAAAATGAATTTATTTAAAAAAACTTTTGTTGTATTCTGTATTTTATAAAACTTTTATTTTTAAAAAGTTTGTTTTTAATAAAAAATAGGTTGTAATTTATTAAATTATATAATTTTTACTATGAAAATGGTATGATTAATATTATTAGTACTCAATATTATTAATGATAATAAAGAAAAATAAAAAATTTAGTATGATAAAACTTACAATTATGTCAATTCTTATTTTAGATTTTCTTTGTTATAAATTGATAGATATATAGATAAATAGATAGGCTAGAGACCTATTTATTAAATGGATTATAGTTAGTAATAAACACAAATAGTTACAGTACGATATTTGAATATAAGATATTATTAAAATTATATATATGTAATAGTTCAATAAATAAAATAATTATATTATTTTTTTAACTCTCTTATCTAAATAGTTTTATATTCTAACATTTATTTTAAGATCTTTTCAGATAACATTTATTTTTTATAAAAATCTTGTTTATTAAAAACTCAGGTTTTTATTCTGGTTGTTTTAATAAAACTAGTTTTAAAAATTTTATATATTTTATAATTTTTTTAAGAAATAACTGATTTAAAATATTTTGTTTAAAAAAAGTTTAGCGTTTTAGAAAATTTTATATTATATAAAAAATAATTTGTTATTTCTATTTTAATAAAAATATGTATTTTTAATTTCCTTAATAAAATTTATTTTTAAAAGCATAGTTTGATTTTAAAAAATCTAGATGAGAGAGAGAAATGTATCAATTAATAAAATTGATTTTTATTAAAAGAGAGAAATTAGTTTGAGTGTTTAAATTACTATAATATCCTTTTGGTGAGAAAATCAAGTGAGAATGTTTTGTTTAAATGAATGACAAGTGGCAAAAGAAACCTTCTTTTATTAGATTCTATAGATATTCATTAAGAAATTCTCTAAGTGTCATATCTTTCAAAGCCAAAAACTATTTCTTCCGAAGCCGAAGATTAAGTCTTCCGAAGCTTCACAGACAAAGTCTTCCGAGGCCAAGGGACAGATTTCTTTCGAAGACGGAGAAGACATGTTTTCTCTGACATACTTTTGACAAAGTTGAACCATTTACATTTTCGCTGCAAGCTCTGATAACTCACCAACTTATACAACTTGGTGATAATTCCATACTTTTGTCAAACTGTAGATTA
Organism: Flaveria robusta; assembly: GCA_025506415.1. Lineage (NCBI taxonomy): Eukaryota > Viridiplantae > Streptophyta > Magnoliopsida > Asterales > Asteraceae > Flaveria > Flaveria robusta. The sequence goes on along the minus strand of CM046476.1, from coordinate 9,611,862 downwards.
TGGTCTTTGTCCGTAACTTTTCAACTTTGTACTATTTTATATTTTAGTATTGGATAAAAATATGAGCTATGGCATGTCATAGTCACATGTCAAAAGGCAATCTCTTTTTTGACTTTACATTGATCTTTTTGTCTAGATTAGTGTTCCAGCTCGCTGTCAAAGTATGGCCGGCTATAGGTTGTAGTATAAAGTATCTCATGTATTGGTCGTTAGGGACCAAGCCTTGTAACTTTGCTTGAACACTTGAGAGCAATATACAATATCCTTGAAAACCAATTGTTTTGTTTTTGTTTGTGTTCTTTCCTTTAGTTCTCTATTTCTTATAGCTGGTTTCCTATTTGATCTTATAAGTGTTTACCGGTTAACTCTCCAACACCTATGATAATGTTGCATTGATCTCTCCCTAACCTGTTACTGCACAAGAAAATAGATAAAATAAAACAGTCTCACTGTTTGATAAAGATCTTGGCTTGTTAAAATATTTTCTTAAGATGGAAGCTATTAGAACAAAAAGTGGGTTATGTTTATCACAAAGAAAATATTGTATGGAGGCATTGGTTGAATATGGCCTCACTAGTTGTAAACTAGTGAGTACTTCTATTGAGCCATATTATGCAGTAATGAAGTTTTGCAAAAAAGATAAGTCAAAACAAAAAAATATTACAGGTTTTTAAAAACTAATTGGGAAACTGATTTACGTGTGTCACACCCATCCGGATATTAGCTATGCATTCAATTCTTGAGTAAATTTATGCACAATCCATCAAATCTCACCTTCAAATAGCCTTAAAGCTGTTACGGTATTTGAAAAGTGCTCCCGGAAAAGGAGTGTTCATTAGTAAGGGAAATTGTAATCAGATTGTTGCATATACTGATTCGGATTAGGGTAAATGTCTTGACCCAAGGCGCTCTGTTACGAGACATTGCATTTTTTTGGGAAACAGTCTTGTTTTCGAGAAAAGTAAGAAATAAGGATCTATTTCTAGATCATCCGCTGAGGCTGAATATAGAGACATGTGTGATACCACTTGTGAGGTTTTATGGATAACCAATTTGTTAAAGGAGTTAAAGGTTGATGTCTCGCTCCCTATAAGTTTGCACTTTGACAATAATGTTGCCATTTCTATAGCTGCTAATCCAGTGTTTCATGATAGAATGAAATATTTTGAAATTGATTTATTTTTTTTCTTCGTGAAAAACTTGCATCAGGAGCCATTTAAATTACTCAAAATAGATTCAAAAAATCAGTTGACAGATTTGTTCACAAAAAGGGTTGCTGTGAAACAGCATGTGTTTCTTACCAATAAGATCAAAATGAAAAATGTTTTTGGGAATTAAATTTACCAATAAGATCAAAATGAAAAATGTTTTTTGGAATTAAATTGAGGAGGGGTGTTAAAAATATATACAATTGTTAATCATATTATTTTAATTTTATTCCCAAAAATGTTTTTATTTCCTTGTTAATTGTTCTATGTTAATTGTTGTGTTTTATTTGTGTATGTTTCGGATTCTATGTTCGCGGGTCATGCAGGTCATGGGTTGTCTTTTTGAAGATCCGGATGGTAGATGGTTGCTATATAAAGGGGGGAAGCAGCTAGGGTTCAGCACTTTGTCACTCAATTGTTCTTCATCTTCCTTTATATCTTATCAGTTTCTATTTGGTTCTCTATTCTTGTTGAGAGTTCTTGACAAGGTCATCTTCTACAGATGATGATGATCTGACTTCACTCTATTGTCTTCTCTATTTCGTTTCTTTTCGTATACTGAAAGCCTGGATCCTGGTGTTATTTTTGGAGTGGTGATTATAAATATATCATTTTTGACAGATTGGTGTCTGTCAAAGAGAAGAATGGAAGGAGGGGCTCATGCCTACCAATAATATTATTTGTTGTTGATTAATTATTATGTAAACAAATTACATTTTAGTATGTGTCACGTACTTATAGAAAAAACTTAGCGTACATTCACAATAGCAACTGCCATTTTGTCACGGTTTAATGAAAAGATAAAAACACAACTGTATTTCTTCAAAGTTCGACACCTAACATCACATATAAGTTTAGTTATTCTCAGGGACCAGGTCCATACTTGTTATCAACTCCATAAAAATATTATGGCATCGTATTGACCGGTCAAAGTGTCAAACATACCATATAGTTCAAGTCTTGGTTTAGAATAACGACAAATAAAAGTGTGTTATTTTGTACTAGAATACATATTCAAGGTAGTCGATTTTAATATATATAATAAAATACACACACATGGATGCACACACACATCTCTCTCTCTCTCTCTCTTTCTCTCTTTCCTCCCATCCCTTCTCTCTCACTCAACAAATCAATGGTGGCGAACAAAGGAGGAGCAGGAGGTGGCGGCAGTAGCGGTGCCTGCGCTGACGCCGGAGCGGCAGCCGGTCTTACCACCCTAATACAACCAATAACCGCCGAGTGTTGCATGTGTGGCGATTACGGATTATCCCAAGAGCTTTTCAGATGCAAAATCTGCAAATCCCGATATCAGCACAAGTAATTCCAATCAAATTCATCTAATCTTTTGACTTTTGATCTCGATTTTTATAAACCTTTGTTCACAGATATTGCAGCAATCAATACCCTAAAGCCGAGTTATACAAAGCCTGCAACTGGTGCCTGACTCAGAATCACGACTCGGGTAACTCATCCAACTCGTCGTCATCGTGCAGAAACAATTCGGGCGGTGATCATACCATCAGGAGCAAGAGAAACCCTGATGATAGAATTGGGCATCGAGGATTGAGGGGAAGGATGAAGGCTTCGGAGATAGAGCTGACGAGCAAAGGTCTGATTCAAAAGCTAAATGAAACGTCGCCGGAGGAGAAGTCTCCGGCATCCACCGGCCGGAAAAGGGTCGGCGGTGCGGTGGTGGTGGACGACGAGAATCGCGTGGTGTTGAGAAAGTCAAAGTCAGCGAGTCATCTATCAAACGGTGGTGGGATCAGAACAAAACCAGTGCTTAGAAATAAGGTGAGAAGATATAAATTATTAGATGAGGTTACGAGCCAATGAGGTTATAAAAATAATTTCTTTTGCTATAATGGTTGTACTTCATGTATCAACACTTGTACATTGACCTGAGTTTAAAATTTCAACTATGTAGGTTTTCAAGTTATCAATGTGTTGTTTCTAAATTACATTAGATTTAGTCTTATATTAATAATCGCTACAACCCAATATTTTTACATTGATTCATGTAAAACTTGACTGCTGGTTTTTTTTTTCAGAAAAATACTCGTAGAAATAGTTATTATATAATTTGATTTATTCAAATAAATTATTGTAAATTCTTAAACGAAATAATATACGTAATTAGATTGAAATAATTAAGGTTTATTGTTTTGTTATGTATGAATTAATTAAAAAAGTTAACATAGTTTTTCTTTGAGTTGTAACATTAATCATTCAGGAATCAAATGTATGTTAACTAAAAGGTGATAAATGATTCTACCCTTTTTATTTGTCATGTTAGGAACTTAAATAAACATTTACTTTTTTTGACAAATAGAAAAAGTACAAAATAGAATCATTATTTTAGTTTCTTTTATGTTATTCATGTTAGAACTAGATGCGTAAAACTTTGGCGTTGGAAATCTTTGCTTCCAAACAAAATATATATCGAAACAAATAACAAATATTGATTTCGTGCGAGATGACTCTTTATTGTGATAATGTGATGTGATAATTGTGAGGGTCAGTTATTAATACTACTAGTGAAAATGTCTGCACGTTACGACGGTACTGCTGTTGCGTGATTTTTTAAGAATTTGATTTTAGTCAGTATTGACTCGGCGTGTTATGATGTACATTAAAAAATAAAATATAATTATTGAAAAACTTGAATAAAAGAAAACAATTACGTATATTACAAAAGTATTTAAGACAAGTATATTATCCCAACAATATTAGTGAAACCATTGGTGGTATTTGTGGTCGGAAATCACTTATTACCTAGATTTTAGCGGGGTTTCGTTTTATGAATGTAGGTTAGAGTTGTATAATCATCGGAGGCAGCTTTCGGTGGTGATTTACTGATTTGCATTGACTGGAAAAAGTGAATGGAGAAATTGTCATAACAAATTACCATCTTGATTGTTATTAAGCTTTTAACAACCTGCAAGGGAAAGGGAAAGAGGGATTAGTGCTCAATCGCAGTGAATAAACGAAATTGAAAGTAAATGGCAATTTCGTTTGGCCACGTGTATATGTTTTAGCATTTGTATTATAAGTATCATATATTAAACTTTATGTAAGGGTATAAATGAAATAAAATGGTTATTTTTTTAAAATTTAAGCATGACTTTTTATATGGGTGTATTAATACATATGTAAAATTATCATTCAATCATCCTTTTACTTTTATTATAAAAAGATATACATAAATATTAAAATTATTAAACTCATAATATGCCCATAGAAAGATATTAGTATTATAATTATTATAAACATGAAGATATATATATATAAGTTATATACTTAAATATTTAAATAAAATAAAACCTAATTTAAATAATATTTAGTTATAAAAATATAAATTTATATATCAATTTATAGTATCATAAATAACATAAAATTTAATGAAAAAGTGAATTAAATAATATCATATTATTAAATAATATTTATTAAATACATAAAAGAGACAAATGTAAAAATACCAAGGTATATAAAATTTAATTGATAAATTTACTATATTATTCCTAAAGTATCTTAAAATCTTAATCAATTTTTTATTCTATCTCTTTTAAATGTCTTGCACTCCTTTGTAAATGTTGATTTAAAACTTGTATGTTTGTCAAAATTACATCTCTATCCAGAAAGATTTATAGTATAGATATAAGTATTTTAATAAAATAATACTTAATTTAAATATTATTTAGTTAAAAAATATGATGTAATTATAAATTTAAATATTAATTTATATTATTATAAATAAAATAAAACTTTAGTTTTAAAAGTATGATTAGTAATTATAAATTTAAAGGTCAATTTATATTATTATAAATAAAATAAAACTTAATGAAGTGAATTAAATAATATCACATTATTAAATAATGTATTAATGTAAGGCCCCGTTCCCGGGACACTCACAGTTGGACATTCATCACACATAATATTTCAAAATCACATAAAATCTATTAAACATTTGCAGCGGAATAATTTAACAAACCATTTCATATATTAACAATTGTTGTTTACAACATTACTACATTTCAAATCATCGTTTGGTTTCATTACTACACAAAAATATCGTTGTTACACAAAATGGATGCCAATAAAAAATCTTTGCCAAGTAGCTTCACCCCGTGCCATCCTCAACAACCATTACCTGCCAACTGAAAATGCATAAAAGTCAGCGTTGCTGAGTGAGTTCTAGTTTTATAATAAAATACTTTACTTTTGTTTAGAAAACATTCCATTACTTTCATTCGCGATCATACATCATACGTACATACAGATAATATTTATTATTATCTTTCATCATCATTCATTAACGTACGTCTTTCGTTCTTTCATCATTATCTTTCACTTTCATCCGGACCAATGTCATGTGCTATACCCCGAACATTGTGCACGAAGCTGGTTACTGGGCCGAAGTCTATAAATAGACCCCTAACATTATGCACGAAGCTGACTCCAGTACCTGGGACAAGCGACAAGGGTCCCATACGTTTGGTCAATCACAAGGATTAGACCCCCGTGTGCATCCTTCTGGGTTAGCTAAACCGCACACAGTTGAGCTAACACCCTTCAATGGGAGTGAACCTCCTTACGTTTGCTTGCAAGACTCTTCTTTCATTCTTTACACTCCACTTTTCATTAACATTAACTTCCGCTTTCATAATATAATACTTTACGTTAATTAATATAATCACACCACGTAAAGCCACGGAATAATACATAATATGAAACATAAAGAAAACAGGCCATAACATGCACAACATCATCATATAATCATCACATATCATCCCCGGAAACATCCCAATTCATAGCCTAAAAGTCCCTCTTTCCCGAAAATTTCAGAAAATTTTCTAAGTCTTTAGGCGCATGAGCACTATGCAGGCGCATAAGCACTATGCGGGCGTATGAATACTTAGGCGCATGGGCGACACAGGCGCATGGGCACTATTTGGGCGCACGAACCTTACTTAGGCGCATGGGCAGATTTCTGGGCGCATGGGTACTATGCAGGCGCATGAGCCTGGCTTAGGCGCATGGACACTTAGGCGTTCTAGCAGTTGGGCGTACGGGCACACTTAGGCTCCTGGGCATAATCCTAGGCGCATGGGCACTATTTGTGCGCATGAACCTTGGGCGTTTGGGTACTGTTTGGGCGCATGATCTTAGGCGCATGAGCACTTAGGCGTATGGCCAACTACTTTTTAACTAACATCAATTTCAGACCTCAAATCATCAATCTAACATGTTCCAGCCTAGTTTCTAGCATACTAAGCATCTAACAGGCATAAAATCATGAACATAACCCAAAAATCATCCCGAACATACACCCACCCATCGGGCACACACATATACATACGGGTACACACCCAACTTCAAATAAATCGTTAAAACATACATTTTCAGCCCCAAAACAGGTTAAAACATTTAAAAACGGAGATCTAGAACTCACCTCTTGCAACTTCCGAGTAAGACTTCTTCAAACCCGAATGCTTATGAGTTCAAGCACCTAAAAACACCAAAAACACACAACTGAGCACATACAAACACATAAGCACATACCCAAAGGCTGAAAATCAGCCAAGAACACCCTAATAATCAGAAAACTAACCTGAATTTCGACTTCTTCTTCTTCCTCTCTCTAGAACCGAGAGAATTCTGCTCTTTCTCTCTCTAATAATGATCTTGATTATTAGTAATAATTATTTATATTTAAATACTTATAATAACTATTTACATGTGAGTAAAACAAGCTTATAAAAACGAATGTTTATCTACATATATGTAAATATTCATATTAATCATTTATTTTTCAAGATAGTAACTATTACTTATGTGTAAATTTTTATACTTTATTATTTATTTTTTAAATTACACGCTATTTACTTATACGTAAATCATCAAACAGACTATCTATTTACATATACATATGCTTACAAAAATACATGTATAGAGTTACTTCTTTTTACATATGCGTAACATTCCATCATCGTATACAAATCTAGCCTAATAATCCTTCACGTGTGATGACACATGTCATTACCACAATATCTCTTACCTTAGTTTTCCCGTCCATACCAATTATTCTATTTTAAATAGCCAAATAACTAATTTTCCAATTTTTTCTCCTTCTCCCTCTATATTATAATTCCAAATCATCTTTTAATCATTAAGTTTTGAAAGATATTTTTTCATTAAATAAAAACTAATTACTTTGATTAAAAAATATACTCTTTCAAAATCTAAATTGTCTAACACTATGAACTTTTTCTAAAACAACAAAACTTTTTAAATTATGAAATCTTTTAAAATCAATGTTTTTAAAAAAATAAAAGTTTTATATAAAAATATTTTTTAAAAAACAAACCCATAAATTTTAAAAATGAGATATTGATAAACAAAACGAAATTTTCTCAAAGCAATAATTTTTAAAACGAAAGTTTTAAAAATAGTAAAAATATTTTATCAATTGATCAAAGTACTTTTATATATAATATTTTACAATTCATATCTCTTCATCAATAAATATTTAGTATTTTTTATTTAAACCATTTAATACACGGGGTTATAACCTAGTACCAATATATTTTTTCTTAAACATACACAATTAATGATAATTAAGACAAAAGTTTATTAACTGAACATTACCAACAAATGTTTATTAACTAAACATTACCAACACAAACAATTTCACGTATCTATGAACAACAACATTAACATCATGAACCATGAAATAGAAAAGGAAGTGCAGATTACAAAAGTTGTATGTTTACATGTGTAGAAATACGAATATGTATATTTTTACATGTATGCACGTTTAAACCATTTCAAACATAAATATTTTTAGTCGCCTCTTTTGTTTTAGTAGATTTTTATAGTGTTTTCAAAGAAACATCCAACACGTCTCGATATGGTACCAACCTGAACCGACCCGCAAAAGTGGTTAAAAAAACAATATGAATTGATAAGGAATAGAGGAATACGTATGGTAATTATCACGAGAACTCTCTTTATTTGCATATATATAATTGGTTTGCATATGTGTAAATAAATTAATTATGTATATAAGTATTTCGATAACATTAATAACTAAAAAGAACAATTCACAATGTTCTATAAATTTGTAAATAACATATGTATATTTATTAATTATTTTTAGAACGTTAATAATTAAAAAAACAAGTCGATCTAGAGCCATAAAAATTAGAATTGCAAATTAAACAATAAAAAACTTAAGAAGCTCTAATTGTATAAAAGAATCCACTGTAATAATTATGTGCCATTTATAAATTAAGATTTCAAGTATAAAAGCGTATATATTAGTATATAAAATATTTAAATATTTAAGGATAAATAATAATCTCATGCTTTTCATTAAAGAATAAAAGAACTCTAAATAAATTTAAGAAATCTACATAAGAGCATATACCTTAAAGTACTTTGTTACCCATTTTGTTGCCCCCCTAATTCTCTTGTGAAGTTGATTTCTCAAACGATGCATGATCTTGTCTTCAAGAATTTTTTTGACAATCAAGGAGTTGATTTAAAAGATGGAGAAAGGTTTAGCCTTATTCTCATGGAAAATACTCTTAATATACCTAGTCAAAATAACAATACAAATATTAGTTTTATTTTTATCAATAAAGTTTAAAAAAAATTCAATGTAAATTGAAAATTAGAAATAAGAGTACCTGGTGAATCCATCCAACTCTAGTAAATGCAGACCAACAATACTAGCAAAATTTATTGACAGTGTGGGAGGAATTTATAGTTAAAAAAACCAAAGAAAACGGAAGTGTGCGAAGAAGATGAGTGCCATGGATAGGTTACATACCTTAGATCCAGAATTATTGGATTTGTAAATCCTATTAATCGCAAAAAGTATGGATTGCCATTGGTATAATATATGTGCAAAAAGCCTTATTTTTCCTTGTGATCATCATTGTAAAATCATCGCACAACAAGAAGGATTTGAACTTCCTTTTACTCAATTCATCTTTCGTTTGCTAATATGAGAGGCCAAATGTGTGTGTGGTGTTCAAAATATCTTGAAAACCTATTAATTAGATATTTTTGGATGCTACAAATCTAGGGGTGTAAACGAGCCGAGCCGAGCCCGAGCTCGCTTAGGCTCGAGCTCGGCTCGTTTTGATTTTAGGAAGCTCGAGCTCGAGCTCGGCTCGTTTATAGTTTTATTTATAAGGCTCGAGCTCGGCTCGTCAGAAAATTTTCAAGCTCGAGCTCGGCTCGGGCTCGGCTCGGGCTCGGCTCGTTTATTGTTAAATTATTAAATTTTTATTTTTTTATAATTACTTTTATAATTATTTATAATCATACTTTTTATATATAACATAATATATATTATTTAACTATTTTTTTTATCATAATAATATATTTAATAATATAATTTATTTAAATATGTATTTATATATATTTAATATGTAAATAAAAAACTATATAAACAAAAAGCTCGTTTAGGCTCGCGAGCCAGCTCGAGCTCGATTTATAAAGATCGGGCTCGAGCTCGTTTAGTAAACGAGCAATAATCTAAGCTCGAGCTCGGGCTCGAGCTCGTTTAAGCTCTGCTCGATTCGAGCTTTTTTCGAGCCGATCCCGAGTAGCTTGCGAGCCGGCTTGGCTCGTTTACACCCCTATACAAATCATATAACGAGAGAAAGTAAATAATGAGAAAAAAGAGGAAATGAAACTACAAATTAGGAAGGTTATAACTATTTTTTATTTTCCGAAACTACCCTTTTTAATCTAACAAAATACTCAAAAACTTCTAAATTATTACATATATGCCATTTTGATCATGAACTATTGATTAGATGAACCAAAAGTCCAGATTAGTTCTCGCAGTTCTGAATATATTTATAAGTTCTGAAAAAATCTTGTATATATATATATATATATATATATATTATATAATTCAATATAAGTATTTTATATTTATATTTTATAGTTATATATAAAACTTAATAATAATTATACACGCAGCACTAAAATTCATTAAAATAAAAATAAAAAGATTGAAAATCTGGTCGGATCCGGTTTCCGACTGCGGAACCGCCGAACCGGTTCGAACCAGCCGGTTCTTGAAGACGGAAACGATTTGGGTTGGATCGGACCGATGGCCCAACCAAATCCTGGTTGGACCTGTCGATCCGATCCGGTCGTGACATCATTGCCTTTAACGAGTTTAGAGCATTCATAGTAGATTTTTAATATTATTGTGAGTGTATTTCTTCTATTATAAGAACTGGTGTAATTGGTTGTGAGTAAATGATAGAAAAAATATTAATATTCATCTGTATATTTAAAAAAAAACACTATTCACATTTATAAAATTTTTTAATACTTTTTAAAATGATTGTGAGTAGATAAGAGAGAAAGATAATAATAAAATATTAAAAAATAACAATTTCTTTATTATTATAAGAGAAAATTATATAAATGGTACCTATGGTTTAAATAAAGGGTTATTGGATTTTAATAATCACAAGTTTCATTTATTGGCCGGTATTAATCTCAACTCAGGAAATGTTTGCAGACACTCCCAACTTTAAATTTATTTTCCTCCAACGATCCTTTACTAACTGAGAGTTAACCGTCGTTAGTTTTTTTTATAAAATGGGGCCAACATTAAGCCATTTTTCAAGTACGCCGCCGCCCAGCCTCCATCAATTCCGTTTTTTGGTGTCTAGCCTCTAACGTCACCTAAAATCTACCTCGAATGAGTTAAGTGGTTCAGATCAGAAGGTGAAGATTGACGGGTTTTAGGGTGCGAAAGTTTCAGATTGACGGACCAAATGGTTGATTTCAACTTTTTACTTAATGTTTTGGCCATAAAAACAGTCAATGTTATCGAAAAACTAACGGTATTAACTCTCAGTTAGTTAGGTATCGTTGAAAGAAAATAAACTCAAAGTTGAGAGTGCTTATAAATATTTTTTAAGTTAGGATTAATCCCTGCTAATAAATAAAAGTTGCTATTATTAAAATCCAATACCCTTTAAATAAATTACATGTTTGGTACTCATACTATAAAATTACAAAAATAATCCAAATTTTTTTGTAATTATTAAATGTTTGGTCCCTAACCGTAAATTCATTTATTTTTTATACATTTTATAAAATCATACAAACTTTTATATTTAATTTTAAAAACAAAAAGTACAATATCCACATAAAAGTCTTGACTAATTTTTCACTTGTGTAAAATTTAAAGATCAAATCCCTTCCAGCCCCCACCATTCATCGACTACAACAGCACCATCTCACAGTATCATCACGACCACCACCTCGCCCAGCTTTCAAACACCACCACCACCTTCGCTTCGATCTACTATTGGTGGTGGTGGTGGTGGAATGAATCAACTCGGAGTATTTTACATCACATTGGAAACAACAAATGCAATAATTTGAGTAAATAATAATATTCTAATGTTATTCCAAAGGCAATAATCGACCAAATTAAATGCAATTCCAAACCGATTTGATTTCCTTTTTAACAGCTTCGATTTCGATACACACATGTGTGTAAAAAACAATCCAGATTGATTACTTTTTTCCTTTTTTAACAACTTCGATTCTGATATGCATATTCCGTTTCCAATCGAATTTTAATTGAAGTTCAATTCAATCTCAAATTCAATAGTTAAAACGAATCGTATAACAAAGAATAGTAGCAAAGCTTTTGATGATGGTGGGGGAAGGTAGTTTAGAGTAAATGGGGTAGTTTGGTCATTTAAAAGTATTTAACGAAAATATTTAACTAAGGTTAATCAAAATCACTAAAGTCGTGATAAGTTATGAAACACATGATGATTGTTATAACTAAACCAGTTGAAGGACAAAAGGTGAAACAAATTAATATAGTATATTAACCTAGACAAATTTAGTTTGTGTTTTTATATATTTTAGTTAGAAATAACATTAATACCAATGATCCTTAGCCCAACTGGTTAAGATGAGATACCCATGATTAGACTGATAATTTCTGACACGAACTTGTTAACACGACACGAAGTTAATAGGTTTCGTGTTTGAGCTTAACATGTTTCATGTCGTTAACAGGTCGACACATTAAAGACACGATAAAAATCGTGTCTTAACAGATCAAACACCTGTTAACGCACACGTTAAAATCTGTTTATATTTTTAGCTTGTTAAAATAGTTAATATATATTTATGATATATGTCATTATTTTTCATGTTTAATTTAAAAACCTTATCCCTTGCACAACCGCTTCAATCGAATACGACTATCACAGTACCGCCAACCGAGTCTCCGGCCTCCGCTTGAGCCCCTTTCGTACTCCGTATATTACCTTATTAAACTATTTTATCGGTTAAAATAGACTTTTTTATTGACTGTTGTTTAAAAAATGTCAATGATTATCATGCTAAATATTATGGTATATTCAGAATTTTGATGGATTTTAGTGAATTTTTGTTTCACTAAACGTGTGATTTTTATCGTGTCTCATAACAGTTATTATCGTGTAACTTGTTTCTAAACAGGTTCGTGTTCGTGTCTAGAAAAAATGACATGATTAGTTATCGTGTCGTGTTCGTGTTAGCACTTATCGTGTTTGTGTCTTATCGTATTCGTGTGTTATCGTGTCGTGTCTGATTTGTTATGCCAGCCCTACCCATGATATATAAATATTGAGAGGTCATAGGTTCAAATCTCACTTTGAGCAAAAATGCTTAGGGTTGAGCCAAAGGGTTTTCTCAGCAATGGGTTTCCTCCTGAGGGGGTTAGGGGTGCAGTCTCAGCTGGGAAACGAATAAGCGGGCCCGAATAAGATAACACATATTCTCCGAAGTAGGGTCCCATATTTGCCGTTCAAAAAAAAAAAATAACATTAATAAGAAGATGTTTTTTAAATTTATTAAAAAACTATTTTTGTTCTAAAAAAATTAAATAATATTATTTATAATTACGGTAATTATTTAATAGGAGAGAGAAGCGGGAAAATTTTGGTGCAAATGAATGTGATGCCGCCATGTGTTACCGTAAGTTACTATTTTACTAGAGTAGAAAGATATAGATATAGATTAAACTAAGTGGTTGTTTGTTAGTCAATTAATAGTCATTAAAAAGCTACCTTTTAAAGATTTATAATTTTTTAATGCTTAAAAGTTAATCTTAATGCTAAATGATTAATATGTAACATTAAGAGGATACATTTTAACTATTTAGCACTAATATTATCTTTTAATCATTAAAAACTATAAACCACTTTTAATGACCATGAAGAGGTAGGTTTTTAATAACTATTAAAAGTATGCCAAACAGCATTTAATTGGATAAACAATTTGCATTTTCGGTTAAGGGTTATTGGATTTTAATAATCTTAAGTTTCATTTATTGGCCGAGATTAATACCAACTCAGTAAATGTTTGAAAACATTATCAATTTTAAATTTGTTTTCCTCCAACGATCCATTACTAAATAAGAGTTAACTTCATTAGTTTTTTTCATGAAATGGGGCCAACATTGAGCCATTTTTTAACTATACCGCCACCCAATCTCCACCAAGTCCGTTATAGCTTCTAACATCACCTGAAATCTATCTCGAATGAGTTAAGTTTTCAGATCAGAAGATGGTGATAAACGGGTTTTAGAGTACAGAAGTTACAGATTGACGGACTAGATGATTGATTTTAACTTTCGGCTTGATGTTTTGGCCATATAAACAGTCTTCGTTATCGAAAAACTAACGGTGTTGCCTCTTAGTTTGTAAGGGATCGTTGAAGAAAAATAAGCTTAAAGTTGGGAGTGTTTGTAAATATTTCCTGAGTTTAGATTAATCCGGCCAATAAATGAAAGTTGGAGCTTTTAAAATCCAATAACCCTTCGGTTAATAGGAATTTATTTTTTAGTGCAAAAGTTTGAAAAATAATTGAAGTTCGAGGCTTGCTCGAAAAAAATTTGACTCAAGATTGATATAGGTCTGTAAACGAGTTGAATCAGAGCTAGGTTGGACTTGTGTTCCCGTATTCCGTGAGCATCCCACTAGTGCTTCTAAATATTTTATTATCAATACTTCTAAGGTCACATCAGTACTATATATACATCTTGAAATATACCGGGGTTCCTCATACTTTTATAGACAATTGTCATGACTGTAGGAGGATAAGTCGTAAAAGTTATAAATATCTTTCAATTATTCTAAAATACCCTTGTCATTTGTTTTCCTCTTTTATTTACACTTATATAGCATAAATACCTAACATGTCCTTTCTCCATTTCTTTTACAAAAGCTTCCTCTTTTCCATTTATTTTTCTTGCAAGTTGGAGATATTTTCTCGCTCATTGTTATGGGTAAGTATATATTGATTCGGGGTCACACTTTTTCTATATTATTTTAAAATGTTAATAAGCATATCTTATCATATTTCGATTTCTAGTTCAAGATATATATTGCGATATACTCCCACCAATTGTTGACATTACCTCACCATATGTCAAATTCTAGTTCATTTATATATTATAAAATATTTCTAGTATATGTTTTATATATTATAAAATATTTCTAGTATATGTTGATTCGGGGTCACATTTTTTCTATTTTATTTTATTATATTTAATATTTTATTTATTCAACACGTGTAATACATGGGTTTATTAAAACGAGTATATTATAAAATATTTTCACACACTTGTTGACATCAAGATAAATATTACAAGATATTTTACACGGGTGTTGACATTAAGTCATGATATTTCAATTTCTAATTCACAACATATATTACAAGATATTTTCAGTCGCTTATATTTTAATTTCTAGCTCATGGTATATAGGAAAAGATATTTTTACACACTAGTTGACATCAGTTCATTAATTTTCAAATTCTAGTTCATGATATATATTATAAGATATTTCCACACCGTTGTTAAGACACTACTTTATGACATTTCAATTTCTAGTTCTTGTTAGATGTTTTCACATGTTTGTTGACATTAGTTCACGATATTTCGATTTCTAGTCTATCTATTATGATAATAAAAAAAATTTTAAATTGACACTTATAACAATTTTATACCTACTAATTTTAATTTTTTCTTTTTTTTTCTATTATTAAATAACTACATTAATTACAAATAATATTATTTAATTTTTAAATTAAAAATAGTTTTAATAAATTAAGAAAGAGATCTTTTTTATAATCGATTTTTAAATAAAATTATTTATAAATATCAATTTTTTAAAAAAATATGAAATATTTTAAAATCAGTGTTTTTAAAAAATAAAATTTTTATTAAACAAAAATAAATAGTATTTGGAGTTATAATAGGAATATATTTAAAAGTGATATTTTTTTAAAACGGTTTGTTTTGAAAAAAAAATTTGATATTTAAAAAAAAGAAAAAATATTTTAAAAACAAAAGTTTAATAATATGATATCACTGTTTTATTACTTATAATCCTTAATTATAGGTAATTTCAATCAACCCGTATGTCAAAATATCATTTTATAATGAGTAAATAACTATTTTAGTCCCTGGTATTTAACGAAAATTACGATTTCAATCCACACCATTAACTTTGTTTGTGTAATTTTGTTAAGTTAATGTGAATTTACTATATTACCCTTATAAAAAAAAAATTAACACCCTCATCATCATGACCATTACCATCATCATCATTATTTAACCTTAACCCATCTCTATATCTACTTGTATTCCTCTATCACCACCACAACCATCGCTCACCGCCACTCACCACCACCATCTCTCACCGCCACCCAATGTTTTCAAAATCGGATCGGACGTCGAATCGTAGTCCTTACTGGTTTGGTGGTCGGACCGGATTTAAGAACAGGTTGAGGTCATAATTATATATATAGTATATTATATATATAGTTATATACATAATTAAATGTAAGTAATTTATATATGTATTTTATAGTTATATATAAAACTTAACTATATTTTTATATCCAACACACTAATTTATGGTTCAACACCTCGTTTTTACCCATTAACATCCAAAAAAAATCAAAATCCTGTTTGAACCGGTCTGACCACCGATTTAGGACGAACCGGCTGGTTGAACCGCTCCAAAACGAGTCCATGCGAACCGAACCGGCCACCGATCCGATTCCCGGTCGGACTGGTTAGGCCGGCCGGTCCGATCCGGTCTCAAAAACAGTGCCGCCACCCACCACCACCATCATGCTTCCATCAGCATCTTCATCATGCTTCCACCACCAGAATCAATAATCTAGCAAAAAACAATAATGATTTTGGTGATGAATCTGTTTAATCAAGAATCACCATCATCATCTAACCCTCCTCGTCAATCTAATCAAAGCTGATAGTCAAAGTGCGACAAAAACCAACGACGACCACCACCTATCTCATTGTAGTTCATCTTCATCTCCTTTTCTATCTTTTATTTCAATAGATCTATAAAGATTTACAACTTGTAAGAGATGGTGGGTGATTGTGGTGGTGGTGAGCGACGGTGTTTCTACCCTCTCTCTTTGATTTCAAAAGATCTATAGGATCTACAAGCTGTGAACGACGATGGTTTTGTTGTACGGTTGTGGTGGTTCTAATGTGCGATGGCAGTGGAGGTGAGCGATGGTGGTTTTTGTTCATGATGATGCGATGGTGGTGGTTGCTAGAGGAGGGCGGTGGTGGTGGCCGGGGAGGGTAGTGGCTGTGGGGGAAGTTGGGGGTGAGTCTTGGTTGAAGAGAGAGAAAGAGAAGAGAAAGGTATGTATATATATGTGTGTGTCTGTGTGTGTGTGTGAAGAGAAAGAGAGAGAGCGCTCTAAGCAGATTAAAGTGCAAAAGGGGTGGGGTTTTATTTGTTTTTGAATAAATTACTTAGAATTTTTTATCATAAGGGTAAACTTATCATTTTAAATTAACTTAACGAAAATTTTTAACGGATTTAATGGTGTGGATGGAAATTGAAACAAATATTAAAATTATTGTACGGTCAGTGTAATAAATAAACTATTGGACTGAAATCGTAATTTTCGTTAAACCGAAAGGACTAAAATAGTAATATACTCTTTTATAATTAATAAGTTTTTGTTACTAACTTTTCTAATATTTTATTAATAACCCATGTAATACACGGGTTATTAAGCTAGTTCATGATATATTAGACTTTCACTTGATTGTTGATGCTTGTTCAGACATATTCTACGACTAGCTTTAATAACCCATACATTACGCGTGTTGAATAAATAAATATTAAATACAATAAAAATTTATTAACTATAAATCGATATTCTAAGATAGAATAAGATTGAAATTATGTATGAGTAAAAAGAATAAGTAATAAAACAATAATATCAACTTTTTTTTTTGTTATTTCAAAACAAATTAAACATTTTCTTTCAAACCAAACCGATTTAGATAAATGTTATTTTTAAAAACTTTCTTATTATAGCTTTTAATTTTAAATAATTATTATCTATACAAATAAAACGTTTTAAAACATCATTTCTAATATATTTTGTAATTTTAAAAGTTTTGATGTTTATAGAAAATTTCTTATTTTATAAAATCTCATTTCTTAAAATCTATTAACTATAATAAAAGAAGGTTTTTACATGACACGTGTCAACATATTATGTATTTTCATTTTTATTTTCTCGTCTCTCTCTCCTAATTAATGATATTAGTATATATAGTAATTATATTATTTAAAACATTTCTAAATTAAAAAAATAGATATCATAAAAATAAAAAACTAGATTTTTAATGAAAAACACACTTTAAAATTGTATAAGACACAAAAAGTTTTCTTAAATACGAAGTATTTAAATACCATTTTTCTAAATTTATAAGATGATTAGTTTTTTTAAATAAAATTAAAAAAAGACCAGAATGTTTCAAAAAACAATTAAAAAAAATGATCTTATAAAACGATATTTTAAAATGATATTATTGTTGCTTTTTACTTAAAATGCTTATATATACATAACTCAATCATATCTTATTTACAAATATTATTTATAATTTTTAAATTTCTTACAAATTATTTAATATTTTATTTATTCAACACGTGTAATACACGAGATATTATACTAGTAACATTAATAAATAGATCTCTTTCTTAATTTATTAAAAAACTATTTGCAATCTAAAAAGAAATTAGATAATACTATTACTAAGTGATGTAATTATATAACAGGAGAGAAGCGAAAATTTTTTGATGAGAAGAATGTGATATTGGCAACGCGTCTTGCTTACTTAAATTTTTACTAAAATCAAAAGATTAATCACAATATATTCATGAGACACGATAATTTCAGTGGAGTTTGAACTCTATTCCATGATATTTTTATAATGCTTTTGTAACTAGGAAATATTCAAATAAGGCCTTTAAAATTAAAAAATATAAAAAGTAATCTCAACTATTAATCTACTTAATCAATTGTTAAGTTCAAATTGTAAGAAAAAATTTGTTAAAAAGATACTTTAGAAATAATCACTTTTGTTAATTTTTTGCAAGTTCCCCTATTTCTTTTAAATGTTTATAACTTTTATATACGATATTATTATACTATAAAATTTAGACCATAAAACGAGTGTTTTTTATCTTTAAAATGAGTACAATATTGTTATTAAAAATATAATTATTATTTTTTTTATATTTTTAAGCTCATATCACGTCATTATTGTCTTTTTGTTACTATTGTGTTTTTCTGAACTGATGCATTTTAAAAAAGAGTAAAATAACATTGTTGTACATCTCTAATATATAAAAAATAATAATAAATTAACAACTATTTAGTATAATATATTAAAAACAATGACAAAATAATACAATGTGTCATGTGTTTTTTATCGTAATTGTGTTATCTTGAACATAATTAGTTTTGAAAAATACATTGATAAAATAACATTATTATATACATCTAATTGTAAAACACAATGATATGTAATAATAAGTTTATACAATCTATAAAAATAATAAATAAAATAACAAATTATGTTATATTTAACACTATAAGTTATAAAAAAAATATATTGGTGAAAGTATATCATTGTCTACATCTAATTACAAAACACAATAATAGATAACAAGTTTATATAATCTATAAAGACAATAATAAAAATAACATAAAATAATGTAAAACGTAAAACACAATGATTAATACATATAACAAATGATTTAACATATATGACATAAAGAATTAATATTTGACACAATAAATATATAAGATACAATTAGCTGACGAATTTGACACAATTAGCAAAATGTCATCATACTTAAAACAATAGATTAATACGTGTCAATCAGACAATAATTTTTATATATTTTAGATTAAGTGCATTGTTTATGCGCATACCTAACGATAATTTATGTTCAATTTGGAATTGAATTGAAACGACCATTATGCCCTCACGTGGAAAGCACGTGATTAGACTTAACAGCAATTTTTGACGGCCGTCCAAGTCGGGGACCAAATGCGTTACAATTTGTCAAACGTTTGGACCGAACTTTTAGTTTTCCAAACCTGGGGCCCGAAAGTAAAATCAGACTTAAACACATGAAACTTGTATTTAATTAAATTAGATGCTTTATATACCATCACCTGTCAGAATAAATGCTTTAAAAAGTATCATGTAATACATTTTAGAGTGAATTGCCGTTTACCTCCCTGAGGTTTGTTAACGTTTGCCATTATCATCCAAAATTCTATTTTTTTGCATCTGAATCCCCAACGTTTCAGTTTCAGTGCCATTTACATCCAACAAGTTAACACTGTTAAATTTAAGGTGTTACAGTTATAAAATGACAACAATACCATTTTAAATATATAATAATACCCCCAAATGTAAATATATTAATGCCTCCAAATGTGCATCCCTAATTTAGTTCAATTGAATCAGATGTGATCGACTTGTGAGGGAGAAATCAACTCTGCAGAGAAATCGAATCTTGAAGAGGAGAAATTGAGTTTTCTTGTTGTACCAGTGAAGTCATTTGAGGGAGAAATCGACTTTATTGGGTTGGGTTGTTCGATTTTAACCCATGAGGGAGAAAGCAATGTCATGGACACAGCTTAACCCTCGGCTGTGTTGTATGCAATGTATGGGATGAATCTGCTATTCACGTACATGTTCTTAAAGTAGGGTTTTGTTTTTTAATTGGAAATTACTTAAATGCCCCTTAAAAGGATAAGTATCTAACCTTAAATTTGACGGTGTTAACTTGTTGGATGTAAATGACACCGAAACTGAAACGTTGGGGATTCAGATGCAAAAAAATAGAATTTTGGATGATAATGGCAAACGTTAACAAACCTCAGGAAGGTAAACGACAATTCACTCTATATTTTATATTTGAATATTAACTAGAATTTTTACCGCGCGTTGCAGCGGGAATCTTCTCCTCGCATCTTGGAAACGATAACTGATAAATAATGACCTGTTACAAACACTACCCGCACGTATGACGTGTTAAACCACAATTGTTATTAAAGAAAATTTAGATTGTAACGTACATTAGTTCATATAAGCACACTTCATAGACCAGACATCTTTTTATTAACCAACCTCCTCTAACTTTAAATGCTCTTATGTTAATGTTGGTGTAAACGCCCATTTATTCATCATTATACAGTGCTCAAGAGAAGGCCACACTCCAATACCCCATATAGCATCCATTGATGGAGCTTATAAATTCATTAAATGTCTTATATTGACTATTTTTCCTGCGAAAATTTACAAAGATACAGTTAGAAGACTAAACTATAAAGCTTCACATCACATGACAATGTCTACGCTAAACATACCATATCCATCATAAATTTCAACCTCTTCATTTGTCAATGCCAAAAGAACATGTTGTGGATGATTTTGTTCTTATTGTCGTAGGCTCCAGCTATGGCAATTAACAACTAAAGCAACAATAACAACTGATGCTGAAAATCAACCGATGCAATCATTTCTTCAACTCTTTCCTACTAATCAGAGTTGAGTTACTATAAATTAAATTTAAATGAATATAGAGCAGTAGAAACATATTGTCATCAGTTGTAGATTAAAAGCTAATGTAACTTTCATTTCCTAATATCATTTGTTAAAAACAACAGTGAAGATCATCAAGAAGTGCAGAAATGAAATCGAAAGATACTAATTGAGCTTGTACCTTTAGTTGAAAATATGGAACATGAAGTCGACATTTAATCTTATCCTTGGATATGCAAAAAGAAGAAAGTTAGATATTGCTCTTTATTATGCCAACCAACTTGTGAAAATTAAAGTTGGAGCTAATGTAAAAAGACTGGTTCTTTTAATGCATATTTTATCTGCTGAAAATTAGTATTTCGATGATAAAAAATATAATCGATGTTGCTTTAAATGAAACTATGAAATGGGATCATGATGAACTTTTAAGAACAAATGCAAATTACATACCGCACATGGTGATTTGAAAATTGGAATTAAGATGTATCCTCAATATTCAATAAAAAAAGTAATAAAATCAAACAACATTTAGATCAAAAAAACATGCATGTATAACAACTTTACAAAGAAAAGCTAAACACATATTCATTTTAATCCACAGATGACCTACAAACATTTAACTTCATGTGTCTCATTATCTAGACATCAAGTGGCACTTTCACATCATTTGTATATCTAATCCACAAATGATCTACACATATTCATTCTAATCCATTCAAAATATTAAAACCTTAATTAGCACTACACAAAACATTGGAAAACATTGACTCAATGCTTGAGCTGCTGAGCAGCCATCAGTCGTTTCCTAGAATCCTTATTTAAAAACTATTTTGATAAAATCTTTGTAGGTCATTCGACACACTTTCTTCTAGTTGTTTAAACCTGATTAGAATAATATCTTATGCGGATATTAGTAATGGATTCATGTAATATTCATGTGAAGGTTAAAGGGTTGCTACCTATTTATGATATTTTTTTGTTTACATGTTGTATATAAGAGAGAACATTAAAATTGGACATTCAACACATAAAAAGTTTAAAGCATTTACCATCAAACACATCATAGCACACCTAAACAAAACTGATTTGTGACTGTGAGTTTGTAACCTGAGACACTATCACTTTTCCTATTTTATTTATTGTTAACCTAAAATTGCTTTTGGTTTGTGTAATGTTTAGATTTTCATGTTTAAGTGATCGCTGAAACTTGGCTATTCAAGTCAGATGATTGGTTAACCAAGTGAAGATACTTATTGCATTATTGGTAGGTCATTGTTCAGAATTCGATCCAAACATTAGAAACTTATCACGTTTAAGCAAACAAATAGTTTCAAAAGGCAAATCCAAAGAACCCTAAAGATGATATATAAATTTATTGACCAAGGCATTATAACTTTAGTTGTATACAATACCTTAATTGATCATCATAAGCATTTGATGACTTGATGTTGATATTGCTTTCTGAAAAGCTGCAATAACATAAAGGCCATCTCATTAAAATTATCATATATCCTTGAAATGTGGGAAGAACATATTTACATTTTTAATAATACAAAAAATACTAACAAAATCTAGTAAAAAATCAAAGCTTAAATTATTGTCGGGTTGCTTATAATGATAAGATCAGTAATCGCACGGTAGAGGTTATCATACCATGGACTATGCCCTTTTTCTTATAATGAACATGAAGAGTAGTCATCTTAAAATGGCTTCCATTTCCATCATTTTTTGACCCTGTAAAAAAGATTTGAGTCAGTAAAAAGTGTGCAAAATCTTTAAATATCAACGAATGAGTAAAATAAGAATATGAAGAAAGCAAGTCAGAACACCAACAATTAGTCAACTACATGCATCCTAAAACAAAATTTTGCAGGTGAAATCATAGAAAAAGAACTATTAAAAGCCATGTGTAAAAGCATCACACAACCCAATTGGCATGCCACTACTACTCTTCTACCACCTTCAAAAGCCTAGAGATCTGTTTTAAAATTAATTGCAATGCATATGAATACAAATGTACAAACACACTTTTAATCAAAACACGATTGAAATTCAATAAATTTGGGAAGAATAAATCCATTACCCTACTCAGAAATGGGACATGCAAGCGAAGTTTTGCTTGCCGGAACCCTAGTCACCGTCACCGGAGTTCGCCTTCTACAAATCATTCAACAATTTGAACCACAACAAAATCAGATCAACTTGAACCAAAACTAATTTAGGGATAAGAAACGATACGTGTACCACCAATTACAACTAATAATTTTTTAAATTGCAAGGATGATACATAGAAACGATTTCAATAGAAGCTTTGATTGATGAAGAATATGAAAAAACTATTAGAAATTAAAGAAATTACCTTTATAGTCGATAGAATTAGGGCTGCAGTTCAAGAAATATACCACCATCGTTGGCCATTGCAATTGTAACCCCACCAAAATTGAGGAATGGAAGGCATTTGGTTCTGATGATAAAAAAAGATGAGAGAGAGGGGAAATTCATCTTCTCTAGTGAATGACGGTATGAGAGAAAGAGATGACCTAGGAGAGAAGATGAAGTAAATGATAGACATGTAACGTCGGAGCTGGCTTCAATTGGTAAAAGAACGCGTCAAAAGATGAATGGAGGTGGCACTGTAGCCACCGACCAAGAAGATTAATATATATTATAATATGGTAAATTTGTTATTTATTTTGAAATTTCCAAACTAAATGAGTTAATTTGAAAATTCCGAACACTGGCAAACGGCCAAAAGTCAAGATGATGATAGAAAAAGTATACTTTAAGAGCTTCTGAGTAATGATCAACGGTTGGCCCATTGGATTCTACAGCTTAGCTTATCATAGTGTTCGTTGGAGTTTTGAAATTTAAATTCTGCGCCATCAATCACCACCAATTCAGGAAATTCAAGAGCTTATTTCAAAGCAGAACCGCATTTCCATATACCGAAGAGTATCAATCGATCAACTAACAAACTGAAAGAAAGATAACGGTGATGGCGAATGAAGGTCGTTCAGCATCTTCTCCCTCGTGTTCTTGTAATCGTAATGAAGAAGACATCGTCATTGATGATTCACTTCTGTGCGTTTCGGGTTCAAGGCTTGTTCGATCAGGCCTGTTGGAATATAACGCCTCAGGTTTTCATATCCTTATTTCTTCATTTTTCTCCATTGAATTCAGATGATTGATTTAGATACTGAGCATCTCTTTGTTGAAAATTCAGCCAAGTTCTTGAATCAGGTTTGTTTTGGGGGTTAGGGTTGATTTCATTAAGGACAAACTTACTGTCATTCAAACAAAACCTCCAAATAAAGTTCACTTTAGAGTCAATTTTGTGAACAACTGTGTGTTTGACTGCACATGAGCTCACATATTTAGTATTTACTGTGTGAATCAGGTAAAGTTTTGAAGTTTGTGAATGCTGGTGGTGAAGACATACAAAATGATGGAGATTCCAGCATATACATCATGCATGATCAATCTTTTGAAGGAGGGGATATTTTGAGAACCAATGAAACCATTCTTGAGTGTGGTAGTCTATCATCTTTGTACCAGTCAGTGCGATCGGGTAACTTTGGTTACCAATTTGATGACTTGTCCTGTGGAGACTACTTACTGGATCTTTACTTTGCTGAAATCATAAATACAAATGGTCCTGAAGGAATTAGAGTATTTGATGTATTTGTGCAAGATGAGCTGGTAATGTTAATTTTTCCCACTAACACTTCTCCAAGAGCATAGTTTTTAAAATGCTTTAATGTGGAATGTTGACAGGTTGTGTCGGAGCTTGATGTGTATTCATATGTTGGTGCCAATAGACCATTAAAAGTGATGGATATTAGAGTCACTGTAGGCCTAAATGGAGTGCTGGTAATCAAGTTTAAAGGTGTTCATGGAGCACCGATTATCAATGGGATTTGTATCAAGGAAGCACCAAGAGTACCTGATAGTCTGCCTTCTAACAATATTAGAACAAAGCACATTTCAAAATATGAGAAGAAGATAGACGAGCTAAATACTCGCTGCCAAATGAAGACGAATGAATGTTATGAGGCATGGATGGCACTTGCCTCTTTGAATAAACAACTTGAAAATGTTAACATGCAACTTGACAAAAAATCATTTGAAAATCATTGTCTTGGTAAGTTCAAATTCATTTCATATCTTAGATATGGTTTTGCAAACATTTTAGCTTGAAAATCTAATAATCTGTGTAGTTCAAGCTATGGGTCTACAAGAAACCAAGTTGAAAGATGCAATAAGTATGCATGATCGCGAGAGAAATTATTGGGTTACAGCCATTAATGAACTAGGAAATAACATCAAGGTATATGTATCCAAACTCATTTTGCATATTCCCTATCTCATCACTATTTTGGATATTAAGTGAACATCATTTTGATTTTATCTTTATATACAGATCATGAAACAGGAACAAACTAAGCTCTCTTATGAAGCACATGAATGTGCCAATTTGATGCCAGATATGGATGTTGTAAATTCTGCTATTCAAAGACAAGGTGAACTGACACGAGAACTTCACTACAATTTGTTTATGAATCTAGCTTATTTAGTCAATATTTTGCAGTTGCACAGTTTGAAGATCTTAAACAAAAGTACAATGAGGAACTGGTGAAGAGGAGAAAACTTTATAACCAAGTGCAAGAAGCTAAAGGTAATTTCCTTCTTTCTTATCAGTGTAAAGGTAAGATTTCGCTTTTTTGATACAAACTAACCTACATGCCAATTAGGCATTAGCATACACAATATTAATTGATAGATTATATATAGTAGATTATACATTAACCCTATATGTAGCCCAATCGGCCATAGGATTTAGTTTGGAGGTGGTTTCCTCTATATATATACATACCCCCTCTAGAATGTAAATATACAAGAAATATATACAATATAGTTCATTCCATAGTTTGTCTTTTTTCGTATTGCATTAATTATAAATGAATTTGGTTCACAGTATTGAATAATTGATGCAGTCGGTGATTGGTTGTTTGACAAATCTAATTAATAGTAGCTGAAGGTTGACCATATGTATATCAGGAAACATTAGAGTGTTCTGCAGATGTCGGCCTCTAGATAATGAAGATTCCTCTGGGCATGCCATGGTTGTAGATTTCAGTGCTAGCAAAGATGGAGAGCTTGGAATAGTTACAGGCAGTTCATCAAAAAAGTTGTACAGATTTGACCGTATCTACACCCCAAGTGATGATCAAGGTATGCTCATCTTATAGGCTATAAGCTTGGTTAAAAAAGCGCGCCTAGGCGCGAGGCGACCTAAGGCATAGGTCCTTGCGCTTTTGGTTACACAAGGCACAAGATGTACAAAAAGCTCAAAAAAGCACGCTTTTTTTTTTCTTTGGAAAAAAAAGCCCACTGAGGACCTGGCTTCTTGTACGGAGAGTGTTTTTGTGATTCAAAGTGTTGTACATTTAGTTTAAAAGGTGTTTTTGGGCTTCAAATCATATATAAACCTTATTAATAGCTATAATTTTGGTAGAGGATGCTAAAAACCAATGGAATAAAATAAAAAAAAAAATAATATAAGCACCTTGCTTCTCGCGTACGAAAAGCTCATGCTTATGCGCTTCGGATTTAGACCTTGTCGCATTGGTGCACTTCTCGCTTTTTAAAACTTAGGTTATAGGTTCCTTGTTGCACGCACACACACCTTTTTTGTGATGTAGTTTTAGCATGTGATTTATAACATGTAGATCACTAGATCGGGTGCT
Source organism: Flaveria robusta (assembly GCA_025506415.1). Taxonomy (NCBI): domain Eukaryota; kingdom Viridiplantae; phylum Streptophyta; class Magnoliopsida; order Asterales; family Asteraceae; genus Flaveria; species Flaveria robusta. The sequence continues at coordinate 9,584,947 of CM046476.1, read as the reverse complement.
TGTCATAATGGCTTGAGTGGGCAAATGGCTGGGGTGTGAAACTTGTAATTTGTGGAATTGACTGAAATGGATCAGTTCTGATTAGCCTGGAACACTTTTTCTGCAGTTTTTTTAAAACCAGTAATTAGTTTCTCAGATTTGATTTAAAAAAAGGGTGTACCCAATGCACAGGGTCTAGGGAGGTGTCGTAGCCTTACCCTACACCTCGTGTAGGTGGCTGTTTCTCACGGCTTAAAACCATGACCTCAAGTACAATTACATAACTATATTCTCTCATTAGTAAGCCAACCTTTTGAATAAAATGATTTAGGAGGTTCTATGCAATAAAAATGCATCACACCTTTCTAGTTTTAAGTTGTTTGACCATTTGATCTGTTTTTTTAAGCTACTTGTTTACTTCCATTTGTCATGCTAGACATATAACGTAACCTGAATCAACCTATTTATTAGTAAACCCTTTAACCTTTTTCTTTTCCATTGGTTATTTCAAGAACTCTAGCATGTTGTGACTTAAATTTTGACTCAGAACAAGTAATTGGAATGTTATGCTTATAACGCTTTTGTTGTTGTAGTTGATGTCTTTGCAGATGCCTTACCGTTGGTGACATCGGTGTTGGATGGATACAATGTCTGTATTTTTGCTTATGGGCAAACAGGGACCGGAAAGACTTTTACAATGGAGGGAACGGAGCAGAATCGTGGAGTCAATTATAGAACACTGGAGGCACTATTTGCTACAGTTGAGGAAAGAAAAGATACTTTCAGCTCTATTATTTCAATCAGTGTGTTGGAAGTGTACAATGAGCAGATCAGGGATTTGCTTGCTACCTCACAGGCCTCAAAGAAGTCAGTTATTATCATTACAATTTATACAATACTTCTATAGGTCTATCTTTATGAATTAACAAATAACATTATTTTGCGGAAAATATAGGAATTGGGACTCTTATTACACCCTTCTTCCAATAAAATACACTTTCTATGTTGAGTTGTCTTGATACAGTGCAATTTTTCCTTCTTTCATAGAAGATTTCTTTCAAGATTTACCTATTTGTCCATTAGCAACTATTTCAAGATACACTGCTCATTGAAAAATTAACATTACAAGTATAGTGTTAATCCATGTGATACGTTTAAAAGCAAATAAATTAAAAAAAAAAAAGTCATTTTTCCTCCCATATGCATGTTTTATCATTATGTAAATTTATCATCTGCCTTTTTTAATTTGTATAAACTTTATCAATAACTACTCATTTACGTATCCCTTTGCATTTTTTAAAATTGCATACATATAAGAAGTATCACATTTTACTATATAGCACATTGTGTACATATGAAACCTGCTTTAGTTTAATTTCATCAAACACGCTTTCAAGTCAATGTTTTGTAATTCATATTCAAAAAGTGTACATTTTAATAGCCATATTGGTCGGTATCACCTCGTTTAGTTGTGTTCTAAAACATGTGCTCTTGAAAATAGACCCAAAACATTAATATTAACACATTTTGAATATATCATAAACACAAATAACTTAACATTCTTATCATGATAAATTTTTTTAGCAATTGATTTATCTTTTAACAGCAGATATTTTAGATTTGAGCAATTTATATGAGTACTTAGTCATATAATAAAAGAAATTTGTTATGAAAGAAATCACAACTTAAAACCTTTGTGGTTAGTAAAAGTGGTTGCACTGTCAAAACTAATATCAAAACAACCATAATTTAAAAGGAGTTTTTATCATAAATTATGGTATTTTAAAGTGTAACTGGTTTTCATGATAGCAGACACAAAGGACTTCATTATTACCAAAATACCCAAAATGGGAACTATAATTATTTTGATGGTTGATTGGATGCAAAGATACTTTCACTCAATTTTAATCTCAGGGAACAAATAGTCAAATCAACGTTTAAGGATCTATACTTTTGAAAGCACCCATTTTACTATCCAAGTGGACTGGTGTCACATCAGCACCCAACCGTCTGTTCTAAAGTACAAACACCACGAGGTTGCTTTTGAAAGAAAAGCCGAGCAAAAGTAACCTTTCACACAAGTTGCACTTTACTAAATTGTAATGTTGTATTATTTAATGTCTAGAAACTAGCATCTCATAATACTAGATCATGTGACTATACTCCATTTTTGTTCCATGTTGCAGGTTGGAAGTTAGGCAAGCTAGTGAAGGCACTCATCATGTGCCTGGGATTGTGGAAGCTAAGGTTGAAAACATTAGTGAGGTCTGGAATGCTTTCCAGGCTGGTAGCAATGCTAGGGCTGTCGGCTCAAACAATGTAAATAACCATAGTAGTAGATCTCATTGGTAAGTTTCATTATGCCATTTAACACTTCCATTTTGTCATATGAAAATGAAATTTCTCAAATGATACATCTGCTTATGCCATGTGATGTCTTGAGTCCTGTTATGAAATTGTCATTGTGGGTCTCATTTACTTGACAAATTGAATATTGAAAAATGGAGAATGAAGGACAATGATATAAACAGTGGCATCCTATGTTTCCTTACAGTATGATTTGCATAACCGTAAAAGCAGAGAATCTCATAAATGGTGAGTGTACCAAGAGCAAGCTTTGGCTTGTGGATTTAGCAGGGAGTGAGAGGCTGGCAAAAACCGATGTTCAAGGTGACCGCCTCAAGGAAGCTCAAAACATCAATAGATCTCTTTCTGCACTTGGGGATGTCATATCTGCTTTAGCTTCAAAAACAACTCATGTACCTTACAGGTTGTCTTTCCTCTCTTTATATTGGGTATTAAAAAAAGCCTTTCTACAATGTTTAAATATCTTACCTTTTGAAATGAATATTAATGCAGAAATTCCAAGCTAACTCATCTGCTTCAGGATTCTCTTGGTAAGCCATATGTCTTAAAAGAATGATCAAACTTTTTATTGACACTAGACTATCATATATATACATATATACACACACATATATATATATGTGTATATATACTAACATAGAAAAAGAATGGAAGATAATGGTATTTAAATGGTATCTTAGCATTTTCCAAAAATCTGCTGCCTGTCTGGTCAAAGTGCAATGCATAAAAACCTGAATTGTACTTGCATGAATCAGGTGGTGATTCCAAGATGCTGATGTATGTACAAATTAGCCCATCTGAAAAAGACATGAGTGAGACCCTATGTTCCTTAAACTTTGCGACTCGTGTCAGAGGTGTTGAGTTAGGCCCAGCCAAGAAACAAATGGACTCTAGTGAGCTTCAGAAGTTGAAGTCATCGGTATGCTTTGTTGAAATCAATCATGTCCTTAGTTTAAATCCACATATTTATTTCAGTCATTTCTGCGTTGAATGTAGCTCGATAAAGCAAAGCAAGATCTGAGATCTAGAGACGAGACATTAAAAAGGTTGAAAGAAAATTATCAGACCTTGGAAGTTAAGGTCAAATACAAAGATCAGTTGATTAGAAGTCAACAGGAGAAGCTTGATGATCTTGCAGGCCAACTAGAGTTGAAGGCACAACTGTGCAAACAACTGGAGAAGCAGACTTCACAACTTTCTGATGAAGTTAAAGAAAAGCAAGACATATGCTTGTCTCTTCAGAAAAAGGTCTATTTTAGTATTTTTCAATCTATTATTCTGTTAAAAGCTTTAAAATGTTTTAATTTTTTTCAATGTGGCAAAAATAGGCGTGTAGCACCGATTAATCGCCGATTTAATCGGTAATCTATCACCCGCCGATTTGATTCTAGCTAATCACTCAATTAATCAGTCAAAGTCAAATTGGTCAAAATCGGCCAAAAATCAGTGAATATGGGTCCAGATTAGGGAAATTTTGGTCAAATTTGGTCAAAAGCGCCCAAAATTCAGAGAAAATTGGTCATAATTAGTCAAACTTGGCCAAAAATGAAAATTATATATATAATTAAAAAAAATTGTGTATACATTTATAAATTTGAAAATTAACATATAAAATTTCAATCCGATTAATCCTTATTAATCTAGAATAATATCTAGTCAGTACTCTAATGCCCGATTAGAGCCTAACAATTTTTACAACCATGATTTTTGTATGTAAAGTTGCTACATTTCCGTTTTAGAATATTTTACAACTACCCAAGTTCGAGAAGGCAAAACGAGAATGAAGATTTTTGTCAATCGATGACTAAATCCAAGTTTGTTGGTTAAATGACTCAAAAAAAAAAAAACCCGTTTGCTTCTTGTGGTTTGATTATTTTAACGGTTTTGTCCCAATAGTTTAAAAATAGTCAAAACCCACCCTGAAGTCACTATTTTATCTCCAAATTGCCCCTATCCTCTAACTCCGTTTAATTCTCACGTTAAAAGGGACTCACAAAAAAGACATAATTGTCCCTCATGTGAGGGGCACGTGGGTTTCATTTAACGTGATAATTAAACGGAGTTAGGGGCGGGAAGCAATTTGGAGAAAATATAGTTACTTCAGAGAGGTTTTTGGCTATTTTTAAACTATTGGGGCAAAACCGTTAAAATGGTCAAACCACAAGTAGCAAAATAGAAATTAACTCTAATAAATATATCAAATGTAATCTTAAATTCATTATCGATTACTAAAAAGAGTAATACCGTTTCTATCATCAAAAACTAATTGTTTTGTAGATTCAAGTGCTGTCACGTTCTCTTTAGTTATCATTGAATCTTCATGTGCAGATAAAAGAGCCTGAAGAGAAGCCAACACAGGCGGTTAAACCATTAGAGTTTTCAACACAAATGCAATCATTTTCGTCTGAGAAGACGTACAATACTCCAGATGGACGAAAAACATGGTCAACACACACACCGGTGGTAGTCGTGACTCATAACCAAAGAATTTTGAGGTCCAGCAATCGGTTAACTAGCCACGGCTCGGCCCTGCTTACAGGCACCAAGTCACTACGTGAGTTGAGACGTAAGCATGATGCTCAAAGAAGTGGGGTGGAGAACAGTTTTGTTTCTTACTCTTCGGCTTCGGTTTCCACTCCGTTAGTTGACGAAAAGGTGTCAGTGGCTCGTAAGATTGACCCTTCAAAAGCATTTGCACGAGTAATTAGACCCACCAAACCGTTGTCTGTCGTGGGAAACACAATGATAAAAGATCAAACTCAAAGGGTGAAGGAAAGGGCAGTGAATACGAGAGTCTGGTCAAGATAATAGAATCAATGTCTTTTTCTTACGTGAAAAATGTAATTGCCTGCTTCAACTTTTTTTTTTTGGCTATCTTTTTGAAAGCATAATAAAAGGTGGTTCATTTCAAATATTACTAGGGTCTTGAGGTACCATTAGCATGTGAAATGACGCTGAAATCTAATACATCCTAAACCAAACTTGGACAATTTCTCATTTTGGGACATGGATATTATGATTAGAGGTAGAAACATGGGATATTGGCACAAACGCACAAGAGTAGTTAATTTAATAATGGTTAAGAAGGGGTTGGTCAGGATAGCTAGCCTAATAATATATTGTGATAATCATTTTTCATAAGCTGTTAAATAATATAGAATATAACACCTCAAAACTTTGATAAAAGAAAAAAAGAGAATTAAAGTATTAAGTTAGGAGATAAAATAAACTACTGTTGATTAGGAGGGTTAATTGTGACAAATGACCATAGATGAAATTTTCTCACTAACCGTATCCGCCCCTTTTTCTTCTCTTCCCCCCCCCCCTCATCTTCATGCAATTCTAGAAATAGTAGAGAGAAAGTATGGAAGAAAAGTCTTAGAGATAATTCTTGATTGTTGTGCAAGGAAAAAAAGTTGTGAGATTGAGAAGCTCTAAAAGAGGGTAATTTGAGGAATGAAAACTTTCATTCTCATCACTTTAAACTTAATTTCAAGTTTTGAACAAGAATGTAAGATTTCATGTAAAAATATGCATGTTAGCATAGATATATGCTATAAATGTGTTTATGTACTGAAAATATAGAATTTGAATGTAGAAAGTTAGAATTTTGATGAAAAGCGTTGGAACTAGAGTTTTTATGAATTAAACGAAACTTAACCGTAGTGGACGAAAATGCTACTCCATTTGGTAAAACTTTATGACTTGGCCAAAATGTATCAACAAAAATAATGTTATTACACTAATAAGTTTCAGACTAATGTATTGGACAAAACTTTCAAAGCTTAGGCCAATATTAGGGACGAAAGAAATATAATGAAAACTTTACAAGTTTTGAACAAAAGTTTTAGGTAAAACTTCTAAGTTTCAGACGAAAGTAATGGAGAAAATTTATTCCTTGTATTGACCTAGTTCACATATGAACATTTATAAAGATTGTTAGATGTTCTATGTTCCTTTAGTCATAGTAAAGTGGCAGACGACCCAAGTGAGTTCTAGCTTCCTTTAAAGTATTCTGGAATGATGTGCATACTTATTTGAAAGCTAGTATCAGTATGTATGAAAGTAATTAGTTTTATGAAATGTGCAAAAGTATATCCATAAATTGAAATACAAACTAAGAATTGTGACTATTTCCTTTAATGGCAAGTATTTTGTAAAATTGGATGAGCATGAACACACATTGGTGATAACTAATGAAATGTGAATTATGAAATGTATGAATGATGTGAAAGAAAGTAAATATGAACATTGTGACTTAGGCTAACAGAAAGTATGTATTGTATGAATACAGTAGTTTTGGCTAACGGAAAGAAGAGATTATAATCTCTCAAGAACACGATAACGATGACTAATAGAAAAGAATGAAGTCATGTTATGACATGTATTGGCAGTATATGGAGAGAGAATCATAAAGGCAAGGTTATCATCTTATGTGGCCTTAGATCCATAGGGGTAAGGTTATGATGTATCGTCGATCTATGGATAGAGAACCATAAGAGCAAGATTATGATATGCTACATTATGGGGGGGGGGGGGGCAACGATGTTACGATGATCGACCCCAACATTATGTTAAGGTTGTAAGCGGGATGGTGATTTGAAGGCTGACTCCAACATCATGTTAAGGTTGTAAGTGGGATGGTGATTTGAAGGCTGATTCCAACATCATGTGATGATATGTTCTGTATTGTTAATGTTATATTATTTTATATCACGTTATGGCATGATATGCTATGGATTGTATAAACTACTAAGATATGCGATAATAATGATATGTTATGTTTAAATGTTAAAGTTTTCTATATTTTAAAGATGCTATGTTAAACCTAGAACTCACTCAATGTAGTTGGTTTTTACTATGTGCATCAGCTTAAGATACAGATATGCTGGAGAGGTACGAAGCTAAAATGTTGGCATGAAGGGAATGATACCCTACTCCGGAAGCATCCTGCTAATTTAGTTTTTTTATAAGACTATTTAAGTTTATGAACTTTAAATGACAATGATGTAATGTTTAACAATTTTCCATTGCTTATTTGCTTATGAATGAAATTCTTAGTTTAAGAACTATTTATGCAATACGTAAATCTGACCGCTAAAGACCTCTGTTTTTGAGGTGTTTCATAAAAGATCCTATAAATACCACTCATGTGACAAATGAAAACAATTATCTAAGGTGTCCAAAACAACAAACTAACAATAAAGACAAGCTTCTAATTATATTAATACTAAAATCATCAAAATATTTATGGTACTTGTTATATTATGCACTATGTTGAAATATGCAGCACATGATAACATGTGAAGATCAAACATCAAGAAACTGGTAATATATTGTAGTCTTCTGATATCTTTGTTTGAAAATAGAATTTTATTTCTATGAATTTCATGATAGCCTTACCAAAGACATTCAAGAAGAATGATTATTTAATGGATTGTGATTAAAAAATGACCAAATTAGCTCATTTCTCACCTACCTTACAAGTTTACTCCATTAATAAGTTTTCTGAAATATTTCTCCACAAATTTTGTTCGTTTACATGCACGTAACATCCATTATATCAAACAAACCTGAAATATACTTCATGAATCCAAAAAGGTTTTCAAAATTCTAGAAGTGTACGTGTGAGGTTTAGTACCACTTTTTTCCCTCAAACTAAGGGGCAATCAAAACAAGTCACTTAAACTTTATAAATATGTTTAGAGTATACATTTTAGATCAAAGTGGTAACTACGACGAGTATTTATCCCTCACTTGGTTTGAGTACAAAAATGAGACGCAAGCAAGCATTGAATGACCAAAACTTGTTCAGATCATAAACAAAAAGGCTCGAGAATGGCTTAGAGTTGACAAAAAAGTTACATGATTAATGAACATGACAAATTTTAAAACTTAAAACCACCAAATACATTTTTGTTAAGGTGTTACTTATGGTAGTATTCAAAGATTTGGAATAAATGGGAAGATAAGTCCTTGTTGTATCTTCTCTTTTAAAATCCACAAAAGAATTTGCGAAGTTTCATACCACCTATCTCTACCACAACTTTCCTACAACCATAATGTATTCCACGTGTCCTTATATAGAGGATAAAACTATCACCTATTTCATGTTACTAATTATCACTTTCATATGATTCAAGAAGATCGATTGTACGACAAAGAAGTAAGGGCTACCCTTGATTGTAAGGAACATTGTAACACACCACCCATGATAAGACTGATGTGTCATACATTACAATATCATAGATACTAATTAAATTTTAAATAAAATAAGTAAAACCAATATCGTTACAAAAGTTTAAAACTAAAATATAAAAGTGTTAAAATAAATGCAATAAGTCTTATTAAACTCTTGTCTCTTAACTTACTGGCTTGTTCTTTAACATTGTTCACAGATTCTCCCGATTCCTTTCGATACTTGCCGTAGATATACAATGCGGCTAAGCGATTGTCAAGTGAAGAGATAAAAAGAAAGCTGACACGAATACTCTAACAAATACAATTGGCACGATACATACATACATACATACATACATACATACATACATACATACCTACATACGTACATACGTACATGCGTACATACATACATACGTACATACGTACATGCGTACATACGTACATGCGTACATACGTACATGCGTACATACGTACCTACGTACATACGTACGTACATACATACATACATACATACATACATACATACATCCATGCATCATGCATGCATGCATGAACTCACACATACGCACACACATACGCACACACATATACACACATACACACATACATACATACTTACACATACAAACATACATGCACACATACATAGATGCACACACACATGCATTCACACACACATACATGCACGCACGCACGACACATGCATGCACGCACGCACGACACATACATGCATGCACGCACGCACGACACATACATGCATGCACGCACGCATACATGCATGACATATACATACATTTGTGGACGCATACATGCATGCATGCACACACACAAATATGCACACACACATGCATGCACGCACACATACATGCACACACACATACATGGACACACACGCATGCATACTTACGTACGTACGTACATACATACATACCATACATACATACATACATACATACATACATACATACATACATACATACATACATACATACATACATACATACATGCATACATGCATGCATCATGCATGCATGCACGCACGCACACATACACACACATATATGTGTGATGCATGCATGCATGCACGCACACATACGCACACATATACACACACATACACACACACATACATACATACAGGCACACATACATACATGCACACATGCACACACATGCATTCACACATACAGACATGCACGCATGACACATACATGCACGCACGCATGACACATACATGCACGCACGCACGACACACGCACGCTACGACATATACATGCATGCATGCATACATACATGCATGAAACATACATACATTCGTGAACGTATACATGCACACACACTAATATGCACGCATCCATACATGCACGCACGCATACATCCATTCATGCACGCTTACATGCATGCATGCGTATGTACATGCACACATACATACATACACGTCGTACGTACATACGTATGTACATACCAGAAGAACAAGAGTTACATGGAAGAGTTTTCGGTGGATATTTGAAGGAATATGATTACTGCTCGGCCGAGTACGTTTAGGTTTGTGGTTGATTTGACGGGAAGGTTATATGATGAAAGAGAGCTAGTGCCAATTCATAAGAAGATTGAGAGGTGGAATAAGAGCGGAAACAGAAATGGAAAGAGGTTTGGAAGCAACAATTTTAGAATCTAGGATAAGAGGATGAAGGTCGATGAAAGTTGATTGGATCAAAAGAAGGTGACGGAAGTGAATGTGTGTAGGAAGTGTGGCAAGGGTCATCAAGGGGAATGTGGATTGGGATCGAATGTAAATCAACTGCGGTAAGGAGGGTCATCGTGTCAAGGACTGCTGCGTAGTCAAATGCTATCAGTGTGGGGGAATGGGCCATTCTAGTCATGGCTGTAAGAAAGTTATGGTCGAGAGTTCCAGGGTCAAGTAGACAGGGAATAAAGGGAAGGATGACAGTAGTAAGATGAAGGAAAGGGCATTCAACATGACAAGGGATGAGGCTAGAGTGGATCCTAAAATAGTTTCAAGTACATTTCAAGTGAACCATATGTATTCCTCTATGCTCTTTGATTCTGGTGCTGGTAGGAGTTTTGTATCTATCTTGTTTGGTCGTCCGATGCATGTTAGAAATAGAAATATTGATATGCCTTTTCATGTCGAGACCGCGATAGGTAAATCTACCAAAGTAACTTAGATGATTGAGGATTCCCTAATAGAGTTGGAAGGTCCTTAAGTTCCTTGCTAGATTGTATGTTGTGACCCTAGGAGGTTTTGATGTGGTTTAAGGAATGGATTGGTTGGCTAGATACGTGGCAAATATTATACACTAAAAAAAGATGATCTATCTGAACGCGCTCAACATTGAACATGTTATGGTTCATGGAGACAGGGAATGTGCTCCTTTACGAGTGAGATATATGACGAGAACAAAGAAGCTGGTTAGACGAGGGTAGGGGTGTGCAAAAAACCAAAATAACCAAACTGTAACCAAAATAACCGACGCAACCGAACCGGAAAAACCAAAACCGCTAAGAAACCGACGGTTTGGTTGGATGATTTTTTAAAAACCGAATTTTTCTGGTTTTAGTTTTGCTTGTAACAAAAACCGGAAAAACCGAACCGAACCTTACAACCAAACTTGTAAATTTAGAGGTGTAATCATACACTTATAAACATTATTAACCTACTAGTTAGTTATTTAAATTATGTTATCTACAAAAGACTAAGTATTATGTTTTAAAAATAGTCTTTAAACTTCTTTTGTTTGAATTAATATATTAAAATGCTTTATTGAGTTTTCTGTTCTTATATTTTATGGATTGGATGTAATTTTTGATGTCAACTAATTTGTAAGAATATATAGATTATATTTAGAGATCAACAAAATGATGTAGTGCTAAAATTTTTATCTTAAACTCATTACTTCAAAACAATTTTTTTTTAAACTTGAAGTCCAAATGGTAAAATCGAAATAAATCGAAACCGAACCGAAATGAAAACTGAAAACCAAAAACCGAAAAAACCAAAACCAAACGGTTTTGAAAACCTAGATACCAAAATATCAATTTTCGGTTTTGGTTTTATGCTAAAACCAAACCAAACTGACCATGCTCACCCCTAGACGAGGGTGTGGTGCTTATTTGGCTTACGTAAAGGATGTCGATGCGATGGTGCCACAACCGTCAGATTTACTAGTGGTATGTGACTTTCCTGATGTGTTTCTTGTGGATCTGTCGGGAGTGCCACCTGATAGAGAAATTGAGTTTTGAATCGATCTAATGCAAGGAGCTTAACCCATCGCCAAGGCATTATATCTATTAGCTACCTCTAAGCTTAAGGAATTGATGTCTCAATTTCAAGGCCTTTTGGAAACTGGTTTTATCCGACCAAGCATCTCTCCAAGCTAGTCGTAAAGAACCGACACCAATTATCCCGAATTGATGATTTTTTCGATCAACTTCAAGGTGCGAGTTAGTTCTCTAGAATATATCTCAGATCGGGCTACCACTAGTTGAAGGTGAAAGAGCAAGATATTCCGAAGACAACATTTCGCAGACGTTATGGGAAGTATGAGTTTCTCGTAATGTCGTTTGGGTTAACCAATTCCCCAACAGCATTTTTGTATCTGATGAACTGTGTGTGCCAACCCATGCTTGACAAGTCATTGATCTTGATCATCGATGATATCTTAATCTACTCAAAGAGCGAGGAAGATCATGCCAATCACATCAAAGTATTGGAAACGCTGAGGAGAGAGAAGTTATATGCAAAGTTTTTGAAATACGTGCTCTGGTTGCACGAGGTGTAACGTTTTAGGTCATCTTATTAATTCGGAAGGGATTATGGTGGACCCCGCCAAGGTAAAGAAATAAATGAAGTGGAATTCTCCAAAGATGCCATCAAGATCTACAGTTACTTGGGTTTGGTAGGTTATTACAAGAGGTTCATCCAAGATTTCTCTAAGATAACTTCCCCATTTACGAAATTGATCCGAAAGGATGCGAAGTACAGGAATGGTGTAAGGATCAGGAGGATGCATTTCAGGAATTGAAATCAAAGTTAACTCAAGCACCTATCTTGACATTGCTTGAAGGGAACGAGGATCTAGTCATATATTCAGACGCCTTGTATTCTGCTTTGGGTTGTGTCTTGATGCAAAGAGGGAAAGTCATAGCATAGGCCTCTATAAATTTGAAAACCCATGAAGTTAAATACTTTATGCACGATCTGGAATTGGCAGCCGTGATATTCGCCTTAAAAATATATAGGCTTTACCTGTATGGGACCAAGTGCACAATATTCAAGGATCATTCAAGTCTGAAGTACTTCTTTAAGCAGAAAGATCTTAACATGATGTAGAGAAGGTGGTTGGAGTTGATCAAAAGAATATGACTGTGAGATCGACTATCACCCGGGCAAGGCCAATGTGGTCGTTGATGCCCTGAGTCGTAAAAGGGGACCCGAGCCTTTCCGAGTGAAGGCTTGTCATTTGATTGTAATGTCGGGCATTATGCATCAGATCAGAGGTTTTTAGAATGAAGCATTGAAAGAGAATCAAATCAATTCAGAAAGGGTTAATGGGCAAATTGTAGAATTTAGGGAAAACATCCTTGGTGTCAAGACTAGATTTGGCCGAATATGGATTTCGTACCATGGAAATTAAGAGGAAATATTTTGAATGAGGCACATAAAACTTGGTATTCCGTTCACCCAGGTGCCAACAAGATGTATCATGACTTGAAGAAAGATTATTGGTGATAGGGATTGAAGAAAGATGTGGTGGATTACGTCGGAAAGTGTCTAACTTGCTTATAGGTAAAAGCTGAACATCAAAAACCATACGGGAAGATCTAACCCTTGGACATTCCCGAATGGAAATGGGAGCATATAACGATTGATTTTATTACCAAATTACATCATACAGCCAGAGGATTTGATGCTATATGGGTTGTGGTAGATAGATTAACGAAGAGTGCTCACTTCCTACCCATCCGGGAAACATTTTAGTCCGATTGATTAGCAGAATTATTTATCAAGAAGATAGTAGCTATTTATGGTGTGTGGGTATCCATTATTTCTATTAGACACACTCGGTTTACATTTATGTTTTGGTCAAAATTTCACGAAGTTATGGGAACGAGATTGCATATTAGCATAGAATACAATCCACAGACATATAGTCCATCAAAAAGGCCATTCAGATGTAAGGCCTTGTTTCCGGAATGCTCACAGTTGGACATTCATCGCACATAGCATTTAAAAACTCATAATCATTAACTAAAAATAATGCAGCGGAATAACTTTAACAAAAACCATTTCTTGTATTAATAATTGCTTTTGCCAAATAATACAACATTGTTAACATTACAAAACTTCGTTCGGTTGCATTATAACATAAAAACATCAATTTCAACATAAAATGGATGCCATCCAAAATCTTTGCCAAGTAGCTTCACCCCGTGCCATCCTCAGCAACCATTACCTGCCAACTGAAAATGCATAAAAGTCAGCGTTGCTGAGTGAGTTCTAGTTTTATAATAAAAATACTTTACTTTCGTTTAAAAACCCTTCTTTACTTTCATTCGTGATCATACATCATACGTACACATAGATAATATTCATTATTATCTTTCATCACCTTTCATCATCGTACGTCATTCGTACATTCATCATTTATCTTTACTTTCATTCCGAACCAATGCCATGTGCTATACCCCGAACATTGTGCACGAAGCTGGTTACTGGCCCGAAGTCTATAAATAGACCCCTAACATTGTGCACGAAGCTGACTCCAGTACTTGGGGCAAGCAACAAGAGTCCCATACATTTGGTCAATCACAAGAATTAGACCCCCATGTGCATCCTTCCGGGTTAGCTAAACCGCACACACAGTTGAGCTAACACCCTTCATTGGGTGTGAACCTCGTTACATTTTGCTTGCAAGACTTTTCATTCATTCTTTACGTTCCACTTTTCATTATCATTAACTTCCACTTCCATTACATAATACTTTACGTTTATTAACATAAACACACCACGTAAAGCCGCGAAATAATACGTTATAAGGAACATAAAGAAAACAGGCCATAAACATGCACCACATTATCATATAACATCACATACAACATCATACATCATCATACATCATCCCCGAAAACATTCCAAGTCATAACCTAAAAGTCCCTTTTTCCCAAAAATTCAGAATATTTTTTAAGTCTTTAGGCGCATGGGCACTATGCAGGCGCATGGCCACTAAGCGGGCGCACGACTGCTTAGGCGCATGGGAATACTTAGACGCGCGCATGGGCACACTTAGGCGCCTGGGCCTAATTCTAGGCGTATGGGTACTATGCGGGCGAATGAACCTTAGGCGCATGAGCACTCAGGCGCATGGCCAACTGTTTTCTAACTAACATCATTTTCAGACCCCAAATCATCATTCTAACCTGTTCTAGCCTAGTTCTAACATACTAAGCTTCAAAACAAGCATATAATCATGAACATTACCAAAAATCATCCCGAACATACACCCACCCAAAACAGGGCACACACATTCATACGGGTACACACCCAACTTTAATAAAAACGTTATAACATGCATTTCAACCCCAAAACAAGTTAAAACATGTAAAAACGGGGATCTAGAACTCACCTCTTACAACTTTCGAGTAAGACTTCTTCAAACCCGAATGCTCTATGAGTTCAAACACCTAAAAACATCAAAAACACACAACCGAGCACACACAAACACATAAGCACATACCCGAAGGCTGGAAATCAGCCAAGAACAACCTAAAAATCAGAAAACTAACCTTAAATCAGCTTCTTCTTCTTCCTCTCTCTAGAACCGAGAGAATTCTGCTTTTTCTCTCTCTAAAAATCTGAATGAAAGGATAGTACAGGAGTCATGGGCGGCCATGATCACCTTTTTGAACAAAATAATAATAATCTTTGCCCCATGTACAACTTTAACCCCTCAACTTGGGTTATTTTGCTTTTCTTTCTTTTTCTTCACTTTTCTCTTCTTTTAAAATTTCCGGGTGTTACATCAGACATTAGAAGACATGCTCCAGGAATGCATCATTGATTTCGATGGGAGCTTGGATGAACACCTACCATTAGCAGAATTCTCTTACAATAATAGTTATCATGTAAGTATCGGCATGCCATCATTTAAAATGCTTTATGGAAGGATATGCAGAACCCCCGTGTGTTGGGGTGATATCAAACATAAGGAGTTGGGGAGTATTGAGATCATTGAGGCTATGCCTAGAAAAGTTGGAAAAGATTAAGGCTTTCATGAAAGCACCTAAAGACAAGCAAAAGTGTTATGCTAATAAAGATGGAGAACGATTGAATTTTAAGTCGTTGAAAAATTAATGTTGAGTATCCCCATGGAAAAGGATACTCTGTTTTAAAAAAAAAGGGAAATTATGTCTGAGGTACATCGGGCCATTCAGAATCACTGCTAGGGTTGGTGAAGTGGCGAATAGATTGGAGCTTCCTGATAGGCTGCATGGAATTCATCCTACGTTTCATGTATCCTACTTGCATAAGTGCTTGCCGGAAGGTGATGCAGTTATTCCTTTTGTCGATATTGAGATTGATAAAAGGTTGAATTATGAAGAACAACCTGTAGCTATCCGATCAAAAAGATATGGAGTTACATAATAAGATGATTAGCCAAGTGAAAGTTCAGTGGAAACATCGTAAGGGATTAGAAGCAACATGTGAACCAGAAGAAGCAATGAGACGACACTACCCCTGATCTTTTCAAGGAATAATAGGTTTCGAGGACGAAACCTATATTAGGGGGTGGACTTGTAACATGTGAGAATTTTAAAAGTAAATAAAAAGAATAGGGATGGTTTACATAAGTTAAAGTGTCAAAGATAGGGAAACAAAGGATTACCCATGTGAGGGTATAAAAAGGAGAAGGTCGCTCCTCTCCTCACTCACATGCACCCTAATCATTCTTCAAAGTTAAAGAGAGAAAGCTTGAAGTAGTTTTAGAGAAAGAAAGCTTGAAGAGGTTTTAGAGAGAGAAAAACAAAAAAGCTTTGCATGGAATGATTTTTTATCATAATTTTTCATAGATTTAAGCCGGATATAAACTCTTTAGGTGTTCTTGATGTGTTTCTATGGGTAAAGTTTGAATCATTACGTGTGCATATGTGTAGAACTCAGATTTGTTCTTAGTTTTAGGGTTTTTGCTCAAAACTTTCAAATGTGAGTTCTAGATACCCTCGTTTACTTCTTTACTTCTTTTAGGGCTGATATGCATGCTAACATGAAGAAACTTTGATAAGATTATGTTTTCTTTGATAGATAAAGGTGATATTTTTACATAAAATATGATGTTTTAATGAGATTTATGATGATGTTTTATGCATGGCATGTTTTAAATATGCGAGCTTATGAGGTTTAGATATGTGAATTAGGTTCATGCACAACCTGGTTTTAGTATAAAAACACTAAGAATGAAGCCGGACAGTAAGTTTGTTCAGCCACATTTCCCTTGATGTTACTCGCATTGACTAAGTGTTGGTCATCCGCATTGGTTGTCCACATTTATATTGGTTGGCCGCATTTGTTCAACATTCCTCGTATTTGGTCACTGTTACCGGCATTAGTCTACTGTTACCTGTATTATTCTACTGTTACCCTCATTAATCTATTGTTACCCGCATTAGTCTACTGTTACCCGCGTTAGTCTACTATCGCTTGCATTAAGAGTTACTTAGGATACTCTACCAAGAATTACAGCTAGAAAATGTACAAGGATTTAACGTTATGATTCTTAATACATTCTTACATGGCTTATTCTATGAATGATACGTAATGCTCCATGTTATGTGACTACAATGAAGGAACTTATAAAGTATTACTTATAGCAAAGTGAAACATTAACGAAGGAAAATAATGACAGTGAAACCTAACCATTCTTCGAAGATTGAGGAACAACACGAGATCTATTAAGAGAATGATTTATTCTCGAAAAATCTAGCTTGAGACCATGTCTTCTTAGTACTATTCTGGATGTACAATGCAATTTCAGTAATCATATTTCATTTCAGTTGAAAAATGCAGTCATATGTTTGGGGTAGTATAAGCGATCAAGGAGTAGTAACTCATATCACGGGAGGAAACTTTGCGTAGAGTTCTATTACTATTAATGGGTGTCTCCGCGATTTCTTATGAGCACATGCATCCCAGGTGATTCAATCTTTTGGTTCTTCATTATTCGCATATGGCCTTTTAAATGTTACCCGGGCTCTAATGATGATGAAAAGCCTTGAAAGCATTATGGATAGACTTCACGTATGTGAGTCATATGAAATGAATGGACATTTATTCAACCATAAGAAAATGAAGAGTGAAATGAATATTATTAACACTATTTAAGTATTAATAATATAAAGAATGTTTAAAGTCTCATGGAAATTATTTATGATTTAAATTAGAAAAACTATTTATTTTTAAAAATTGGTTAGTCGATATAATATTATGAAAACCCTATAAAAACTAATTTTATTAAGAATATATTTTGAAATTCCAAAACGCATTAAATATAAGAAAGTTAACAAATGATGAAGACACTTTATTTAATATCAAATGTTTAATACAATAACTATTTAAAATTTACAATAATGTAATTTATATATTACTAATTAGCTTTAGTAAATCTGTGTATTACATGGGTTAAATAAATAAAATATTAAATATAATAAAAGTTTATCAAGTATAAAACGATATTTTACGATAAAATATAATTGAAATTACGTATAGTGAAAACAATATGTAATAAAAAAATTATATCAACTTTTTAAACTTTTGATAAAAAACTTTTTTTTCCAAAAAAAATAATAAATATTTTTTTTCAAAACAACCATATTAAGAAATATCATTTTTAAAAGTTTTCTTATTATAAATTTCAATTTTAATTATTTTTTGTTTATAATAAATTAACTTTTTAAAAACCACTAATTTTAAAAATTTGATGTTTTGTAAAAATTTCTTATGCTATTAAAATTATTTTTAAAAATAAAATTAATAAGAAGATTTTTTTAATTTATTAGAAAAAACTATTGTTGTTCTAAAAAAGTTGAATAATATTATTGATAACTAAAATAATTATTTAATATAAGAGATAAACGGGAAAATTTTAGTTACAGTGAATGTGATGCTGCCATGTGTCACCAAATATACTTTTTTATTAGAGTAAAAAGATTTTCAACTTAGGATTGTATTAATTGTTGTTCTATGTGCATAAAAGGTTGCATATATTTATTTTTATTTTTACTTTTTGTTTTAATTATAATAGTTTTACATATTTCACAATTTAACTACTGTAATTTTTTAATTTCAACTTTAGTCCCCTATACTTTTTATTTTTTTTTCAATTCAACATGCCGGTCCAAGATCAACTGAGTTATTATTTTTAATGTGCTTTAACGTTTTTACGTCAACTTTTAGTGCGATAAATGTTTTATGTTTCACGCACGTGGTTCAACGTTTTTAGTTCTACTTTCCGTTTGCTTTTTTTTTTTCATTTTTATTTCTTTTTTAATACAAGTTTTCTTGATTTTGATGGTCGTTGACGGTAATATAATGTTGGTGCTACTTGGCACAGTTTTATGCCCCCGGTGCAACGCGGGAGGCTTAATACTAGTTATTAATTGTTTTTCAAAATGCTTGATAAAAACCTTTTTTAAAGTTAAAAAATATAGCTTTGAAAATAAAATATAATAAGAATTAAATTTGTTTCCAAATTAAAAACAGGTGGATCCTATGTTATAATACAACCCACGTGTAACAAGTTAAGTTTTTTTTAATAGTAAATGTAAGATACTGTTTCGAAAGATAGATGTTCTATTAATCGGGTCATTTGTCTGCTTTTAAGCTAGGACCGCACCCCAACCCCTTTGGAGCAAAACCCACAAGTGATAAAACTCACTAGCTTAATGTAGAACATATTTAGTCCAATTGAGATTTGAACCCTCTATTAAATAAACTTTAGGCGGGAAAACTCAAGTGAGTAGGTCCTTATTAATTACCATGTGCTTTCCAAAAAAACCTTTTTCTATTAATATATACAGATTAGTTCATCTTTGAGGTTAGACAAGTAGATTACAATCACTTTTGGACAAATTTGATCACATGCCTTACACATCAACACAGACCATAAACCAGTTTATATATAGGTATCCTATATTTGAAAGCTGGTCTGAACGAGCACACATTTAAATCAAGAACAACAAGGAGGTGGTCCTTCTAAACGAATGTAATCATACATAACCCCTCCAGGAAATATGATTCCTTCATTTACTTTTGTCAAATAAAGCGCGTTTTCACCATCAGATTTTAGTAACTTTCCAGGTATATCTACGTTGAATAACCAGTATAACCCATGTATTCCATGCCTAGCAATTGCATTATCTCCCCCGATTACTCCAGTTGTAAATAGTGGTGATTTAGCATTTGGATCATTAGCTCGAACCTAAAAATACACAAACCGATAGATGTCCGTTAATGATGCATGTTAATTATGCAGAAAGTACAGATTTATTAAAAAAAGGCGTGATCCACAAATCTGGTATTATACTAGACTAGTTACATTTTTATTTCTCATGATCATAGAGGCATTTATCTAGAGGGTATATATGAGGGGCTATTTTTGTGTAATATCTAACTCTGTATACACAGAAATTTGTGATTGTTATAAACACATCAAGATACTGAAATTACTTAAAATCACCCATTCTACTTTCATATAGGATCACTTCTAATTAATTTGATTAGATCTAAATTATATGGATCTAGTTACCATGAAAAACTATATGTTTTTTTTTATATTTGCACCCCTATGTTCACACAGATTTCACATGCAGGAACCTGAATTCATACACCCCTAATTTATAAGTTTACAATACTGACACCTGTAAATAGTTTACCATATGTAAAGTAAAGTGTAGTTTACAAATCATAATATTAGTTTTTATTTTTTTATTTATATTAAATAAATATAATAATTGATATTTATGTACATTAAATAAATAAAATATCTACTTTATATTTTAAAAAAATAGAATAAAAGTTCAAATAGATGATAAATAAATAACATATCTAGTCTCCACTCTAAATGTACGTTGAAGCGTAACTTGACACGCCTTTTCTCAAAACAAAATTATGTCGAAATATAGACTAACTCAAAACATACATAAAAAAAACACATAGATTACAATCGTTCTGACTTGTTTCTAAACTAAATTTACGTTGATACGTAGAATAACTCGGATTTATACCGTCGAATGAAAATATTTTTATATTTGACCCAACTTATTACTGTACAAAATTTACATCAAAACATAGACGAACATTAAAACGTAGTTCATCTCAAAGCTTATTAGATATATGTTAAATTTAATATACATATTATTAAATATATGTTTAACTAATATAGCTAAAAGTAAAATTATTGATTTGGTCTTATTTTTATAAACTGCAGTTTACAAGTGTAAGTTTATAAATATAAACTGTTGTTTTGAAGAGTCAAACCGGTGTATGACACATAGGTCCCGGTCCCTTTCAAATGTAAAGGCTGCTAGAGCGACATAATTAATAACTAGTTGCAAACAAACCTGCAGATCTGATAATTGTGCTGATGCTAGAGCCAATCTCAGTTTATAAGTTCCAGTCTTGTTCAGGTCATTTAACTCGAACTTGATCGTCCATGTCGTTTTTTCATATAGAATGTCATATCTCTTCCTGTAAAACAAAGAAAAACATAAGCTTATATGCCACTCAACCAATTAAGCCCAGTAACTCACAAGGAAATTAAACTTTTACCAATTTCAAGCGACACCGTAAGTAATGAATCGACTTTAATGAAGTAAAGAATGATAGAATAGGAATGTTAAGGTCATTTGTGCATAATTATGTTGGTGCCGTCCGTTGAACATGTTCTATAAACATCTTAAGGAGGATTATTTATAAACAGTATGATGCATCATGCTCCAAAGGTTAATTTTTTGACAGTAAGCTGTATGATGAAGTTATGATCCTTATTCAAAAGTAGAATAAAAAACAAACATCCCTGAATATTCTTTCGCGCCTCTAGATTTATTTTATAATTCCATTTTAACACATTTAAGTAGTTTGCATACATTACTCTCACAAGATCATCATTTTTGTAGTCAAGTCCAAGTCTTCAGTAATATTACTCACAGATTATATTGAGTAACACGTTAATAACCACACTCGTATTTATCGAGTAAGGTTATACAATCTTTGAAGGAATTGAATGTAATTGATTCAATTTTTAACTTAATCAGTCCTTTCATTATTTTCTTCTTCTATATGGATAGTCATGTATTTGAAATTTGAATTCAAATAATCTTATACATTTTCTCTTTGTCTGAATCTGTTCCAAGTGGTTGTCGTGGATCGTATGCAATAGAAGATTTGATTTTTTTGGAACATGTCCAATACGTACCCCTTATGAAGATAATATTTGGATCCAATCTGGTTTCTACTCCAAACGAAGATTTGATTTTTTTGAATTATGATAAGTTCCTTGAATAATAATTTTTTATGTGTTTTTACATACCAGATATCGGACCGCCACATTCCTTGATCTGATCCATCCATGATGTATTCTTCGGTGCAATCGTCGTCTACATGAGATGATTGAATGTCGGTGTTGATTGTTTGACGGATCAACAGTGACACTTCATCTCTTTCTTTCACTTGACAATTCTTGATCAAGTGATTTGGCCCCCTGCAGTAATAACACAATTTTTTGGTATAGGTTCTGTGGTTTGATTGTTATCTTCTTAGTAATTTCCCGCCATTAAAATGATTATGATTTTTCTGATATAATGAGAGAGGGTAACAAATCTGGCTCTGATACCAGTTTACTAGAAATCAAAACAATTTTTTTTTGTAGCGGAAGCGAACAAAGAAGTGAATGATGGTCAAAGATTCAAAAGATCATAACATTTGACCTTATAATTGTAGTTTGTATTTGTAGAGAGATTGATAGGCAAAATCAGATTGTATCTAAAAGAACAATCTTGATGCCCTGTATTGCTACCCGATACAAATGTGTTATATACAATCATTGATGCACGATTGTTGGTTGGTTTTTGGTCGTTTATAATCGTTAAGCGGTCTTATTCCAACCGTCAACCAAACCATCAACTCCATATTTAATATTTGAAATAACTTCATAATTAAGCTGATATAAGTCTGCTAATTTATAGTTTAAAATAATTCTAATAGACCTAGTTGCTGGTGTAGTGGTATGATGCTTGCTCTCTCCACAAAAATGGTATTGATTCATGTTAAATAAAGACTCAGAATTATCAAAATAAAAGTTACAAAGTTCTAGTTGTAATGTAGTTGTAATGTTGCTTTCTTTGTTTTGTAAGGGCATGTAAACTTAGAGGACTAATAGTGTTAATATGAACAAGTTTGTTAATAGTTAGTTAGTCTTCGTTTTAAAAAGGAATAAGGAACGCAGGGATCGAGAAGTCTTTGTTCTTATCAATTCAAATTTTTCTCTTGTAATTGTTTTGAAGATCAATTGAGTTCTTGATTCTTTTGAGTTTGAATTGGCTGTATTTCATAAGATTTGATAACAGAGCCTCGTGAAGCTCGATACAACTGTTTTTCGATTGAAATTCCCGCAGAAATCAAAGATCAAGAAAGGACTGACGAAGTTCGAATTTGAGAAGTTAGATGGTAGAAACAATTTCAGTCTACAGAGGGTGAAGATGCAGGCTCTGTTTGTTCATTAGGGCATCTTTAATGCGTTATTGGGTGAATCGAATATGCTTGCTGGTCTCTCTAATAAAAAGAAGAAGGATATTCAGGAAAAGGCCCAGAGTGCAATTATACAAAGCTTGGGAGATCGAGTGCTATGAGAAGTGTTAAAGGAGACGACTATAACCGGTGTTTGGTCTAAGTTGGAGTCATTGTATATGACAAAATCTTTGGTCAATAGGTTGTACCTGTAAAAAAAACTCTATACATATAATGAGTTTTGGAAAATCCCTAGAAGACCACACAGATGAGTTTAACAAACTTATACTAGATCTTGAGAACGTCGAAGTGGAACTAGAAGATAAAGATCAAGTGATAACTTTTTTAACATCATTACTGATGACTTATGAACATATTGTTGATACATTGATGTATACTAGAGAGACTCTCACCATGGACGTGGTATTAACAGTGCTTCATATATACGAATTTGAAAAGAGATCTTATCATAAAGAAGATGGTGGAGAAGGTTTTGTATGTGAGAGGGGGAACCAATGAAAGGGTTTTTAAGAAAAAAAGCTTGTCTAGGTCTAATAAATCAAAGTTCTTAATGAGATATTTTGTGTGTAATTTTGAGAATCATCTAAAAAGGGACTGCCTAAAGCTAAAGAATAAGAGAGACACAACTAGTGCCATGGGATCAAGTAACCGTAGCATATAAGATGAGCAGTTTGATGGTTATGAGAGTGCAGATGTGTTTTGTGTATTAGAATTTAGCAATAAGGATTAAAGGGTAATGGATTCAGGGTGCTCGTTTCATTTGACTCCTATTAAGGAGTTCTTTAAACATTTAAAAGTACAAAGATCTTGGTTCAGTTAAGCTAGGAGATGACATACCTTGTGATGCTTTTTATAGAGGCACTATTTCATTGAAACAACATAGTGAAACATCAATATGATCTAAAGGATGTAAGGTAAATTCCTAACCTTAAGAGAAGTTTAGTATCACTTGGTACTTTTGAGAGCTTAGGATATCTTGTAAACTTAAAAGACGGGAAGGCATGGATCATTAAAAGATCTATGATGATCCTATCTGGAACAAGAAAGAATAATAGCATCTATTAAGTAAGATGGTAGTGTTAAGGAGTCCAGTAGTGTTAGCACAGTACAAGAGGACACTAAAGGTGATGCCCTGCTATGGCACAAAGGCTAGGGCAAATAAGTGTACAAGGACATGTTCAGTTGAACAAACAACAACTCTTGGGTAAGCTTAAAAAAACAAGCTTAATTAGTCTATATGAAAGTTGTGTTCTTGGTAAGTACAAAATAGCTGAGTTTAGTAAGGGTAAGCATCGCGATAGAGGTGCAACTAGTTACAGTTTATATATGATAGTTTCTAAACTGCTAATTAATATATTTCTGGAAACCTAAAAGTGCAACTACCACTGAAAGTATAGATTCTCACATTAACAAGAAGTGGGTAGCAAAGGCATCAGAAGATGTGAAGATGGTAGTAAGTAGGATGTTTGTTGTATAGTATGTGAGTGGGAAATTTGTAAGATTTTATTTTAAAGAGTAGAATGTTTAGTAGATATGTTGCCATTTGAAGTGCATAATGCCAAAAAGTGGGAGGAAGGAAGTGTGAGCAAAAATCATATGAATGTTGTTATTAGTAAAACAAAATTTATATTCGGATTTGCCTTTTTAGGAGAGGTGTGAGAACAAGAAAACCGATATGTCATGACTTTTTGTGTATAAAAAGAATAAAAAAGATTGGTTGTTGAACTTGGTGTTGTTATCACATTGAAAACATTTAATAGATCGTTCAAATTGAGTCCTAATATATGTGTGAAAGTTAAGAAAGATTGAGTAAATGGTGGACTTATTTTTATATGATAAGTCCATAAATAAAGGATGTAGTAGATAAAGAATCATAAAAATGACAACTTAATACGTTTTCCAAAGACATAAGACTGACATAAATGTTTACCCGATAAAACGTCGAGTAAAAATTTTTTTTATCTAAAACAACCAATAAAGACGACCTGGGATGACCCAAATGATGATGCCTAATGTCATGAGATAAAGCAGTAAAGCTAGAAGGAGATGTAAGTTAAATATATGACAATGAGATATGATAAAGATTTATGATATTATTACATTAGAGAATAGGAATATGCGTCTTAAAGTCCTTCACAAGAAAACAAAAACGATCAAATTCGATAGAATATTCTTATTGCTGGCGAGACAAAATACAAATAAAAGGTTCTCTTATTTGTTTAGGGACAACTAACTTATTATAGAGTTTTAAAAATGGATATGGTAGGTGAAGGGTGGTTTGGCTGACTGCGTGGATAGGTATGTGTGTGCCATCGCCAATGACTATATGGTTCGAAATTCTTTTTTTGAAATAATTAGAGAGACTACATGTCATACGAGACATGCGATTCATTGAACTAATGTCAAGATACCAGGTGGGATTCAAATTGAGTATCATAGTGTGCACGGCCTGCTTAATGTTGGTAGGAGTATACTAATCTAAAGCCGTATAAGACTAAGATGGATGTGCAGCAAGAATACCAGCTGATGATGCATTTTGAGTGGCAGGTTGAGAGGTTGGTGTGGTTGAGTATGGGTAAAGAAGTACTATCCAAGGTTGGTTGGGAGACCAGTTCCATGGTTGAGATGAGTAAGAGGCCTCAGGTGACTAATTGTACTAATTGTTCCAATAGTTACCATAGTGACCCTAACCTCGAGAACTACCATGACCACGGAACTGACTGTCATGGCCTAGCCCACTTGAAAATTGTCTAGGTTGTCCCCTGCTAGAAAAAGGCGACTTAAGTGTCTGTAGAAGGTGGTTGGTCATCGAGGATAGAATGTGGGAAGAGGAAGAAGCATGTAAGATGGTATCTAGAGTGGGCGACAGATTCGCCTTGCAGTTCTATTTTAAAAAAAAAGCGTGACCAAGCATCATAAGAATTAGGAAGAGGTGAAGTCTATTGTGGCAACATAATAACCCCATCAAATTAATCATTATGACTTGAAATAACCTGTAAGATGAACCTACCTTTGATTCTAGACCGGTGCACCTATATTAGCCACTAACTAGAAAAAACTTTAGGTGCTTGGCAATATGAAAAAAAATTCTAGAATGAATCAACTTTAGTATTCGAGAACTTGTTCCGAAGGTAATAACGCTATGAAATTCTACTTGTCCTTTCTAGAGCCTTCCATGCATACGTGATTGTGAGCAGGGCTTCTGAATAGTAGGAAATAGATCGTTTGATATAGTGCCATGTATCCATTATAACAAGATAGTATCAATACGAGTCCACTCCCTTCTCTAACAAACTTCGGCATAAGGAAATGAAATGGGTGGGCGAAATGACATGAGAGAAAGAACTTGAATCTTGAATAGTTCAACCCAAGAGGTGTACTATCCGTTTACCATCTCTAGGGTAACCGAAATGCAGCTCTAGATATTAATCACTTCAACAGCAAGATGTAGAGACGAAGAGGAAGAGGACGATGTTGCCATGAGAATAGTAGGGAAAAAAACTGAGATGACCAATTGGTCGTAAGATTACCGATCGGTTTAGGTTGCGTAGAGGTAGGGCTGACCGAACTAGAGTTTAGGTAATCAAACAGTGCTCTAATATCATAATAGAAAACAAAACCTTGTATTCCTTCTTGTTCATAACGAATATATATAATCACAATAATTACCTTTCAACTCCTTATAAATAAAAAGTTTTACATTTACAAATAAAAATATACATGTCTAATAAACATAAATGGTTATTGAAGATTATGAGCCTCACAACTTCGTATTTTAAGACTATGATTCTCACAAGTTGTATTTTAGGAGAATGATTTTTACAAGGTTTGATTTGGGGAATATGATCCTCACAAGGTTGTATTTGAGGATTATGACTCACATTGTTGTATTTGAGGACTATGATCCTTAAACTGTATATGAAAACTAAGAACTTCACAAATTAATACAAGATTTTTACTAAAATGCATTTGAGAACTCAATTCTCATATATATGACTAGTAAGGATTATAATTGTATGAACTATGCCTTATTTTGCATATAACTTTGGCAGGTTTGCTAGGTACAATATTGTGCACCAAAATTTCGCTTCCTCATACATAGTTTTAATTCTTTGGAATTACCGAGGCTGAGGATCTTTTTGTATGTTGGTATACTTTATAAACTCACTAAATGTTTTGCTTCATGAACACATAAAGGAACTCTATGTAATGAGAAATACTTTAGCTACCATATAACTACTTACGCCGCACAAGGATAGTGATAAGCCTCATAGAACTACAATACCATAGTCTTGTGTGTCATCCTATACATTTACTGTGGATTTTGCGTACTATCCATAAACAATTTTATACTATGATAGGTCTGCGATACCTTTATAAATCATTCTCCAGTTTGAGTATTTAATATCTTAAAAACACTTTCAGATATAAAATGACTATGTATTCATTTAGCATTACTAATGTGTGGTGTTCGGGTAATATACCCAAGATTATCAAGAAAGAGTTCTAGAACCTCCAAATTAAATTAGCATGGCTTATTAAGCTCGTTAAGTTGTTATTTGAATATGTTGAGCTTCTTTTGAAATTAACTTTTGCTACATTACATTTTCTTTAGTTAGAACCGTCTTTAATTAAGTGATAAAATAATTAATGTGGTTATATAAAAAAATGTTTAAAAATACTAGTTTGAAAGAAGCATATAAGAAAGCCTATGATAACGGATTCATTTAGTTTTTCTAATAAAAACCAAAGATCATACATAACATAAATTAATACTTACTTGTTTACATGTGCAAAGAACCAATCTTTTTTGTAATCGCTTTTACCGATCTTGAAAACCAAATCACCATCATGATATAACCTTGCATATCTCTCCCACAATCCGTACTGTCTAAACCTACTCAAATCATATATTCATTAAATATCTCTTATTTTTCACTCTTCACTTTAAGTTTCATAGTGAAATAGATTAAAACTCACTTGTTAAGATCATTAGCTAGAAACTTGTTAGTATACATCGGGTCAGAATCAGGAATGTAAAATTCAGCTGCTGAACGATCCGGTATCCCGATCTCCCATAATGTTGGACCGTCTCTTGGCGGCTCGAACGTAAGAACCCCAAGTTTGATGTCACAACCTTTTCAAAGTATATCAACTTGTGTCAAAATGATAATTACCTGATTTCCTTAAATGTCTCATGTTCAAATCCTATTTCCACTAGTTATTTATGAAGTTTAGATTTATGACCTGGAGTGATGACGATGGTGTTAACGTTTCTATAGTCGCCAATAAACCCATCGACCCACGCGTACACATTGTATGTGCCAGCTAAGATGTTTTCGATCATGAAACGACCTTCATTATTTGTTTTAGTCCAAAACTGGTAGCCCTGCCAAATATGAATATGTTTATATAACTTTACTTTGATCCCATTTGAAGACTACGGTGTAATTAAGCCATGTCGTACATGAGCTACATAAAATTGAATAACTAAAAGTTTGAATCGAGTCGCTCTTCAAGGAGCTCAAGCATGAGCTGTTTTATAGTGGACTCTTTTAAAGAGTAAGAGTAAGCTCCAAACTAAAATTCATGTGTCTAGTTTGGCTGTCTTGCAAGCTTAAATGAGCTTGTTATTTTGTTATGTTTTATTTAATTTACTAAATATTGTTTACTTAATAGTAATTGTCAGATTTAAAATTATGTTGAAATAGTTGAATTATATATATATATATATATTATGTTATATATAAAACATGATTATACTATAACAGAATAATTCATAAACAATAAACAAGTTGAGCTGAAGCTTGAAAAACCAATAAACAAGTTGAGCTGAAGTTTGAAAAACCATTTACGAGCTGATCTCGAGCTTCAAAAATATAGCTCTAATTAGTGAACCGAGCTCAAGCTCACTTAATTAGCAAGATCGAGCTTGACCTGGCTCCTTTACACCCCTATTTTAAGCTCACCTTGCTTTCGCGCTGCCATGATCCAGGGTTTCCTGGCGGAGCTAGTCCAATAGAAGCACCACTTGCAGGCATGTGTTCATTTGTAATGAACCTATATGTATACGTGTATATTCAAATTTCATGCACTTGGTGTATGGTGTTTTCTTAATTTGATGAGAAAGGAGACTGTGTATACCTATCGTATACGAATAATCGACCGCTTATCCTTCCCCGTTCGTGAGCTTGTTGATAATCTTTTGAGGCTGGAAAGCTGTAAGGCCATTTCCCAACTTCATCTAACATCTGTAAATTATTGTAAAAAATCCTCATGGTTGAGTTTATTATTATTATAGTTATTACTATTTGAGTTATCATTTATTTGTAAATTTGTTTGTTACTGACAATTTGAATATTAGAATAGTTATTGAAATTTTATCATTGTCTTATTATCTTATGATTCATTTATATCCCATTTTAAAAAGCTGAACTATGATTTATCAATACATAAAAAACTTTAACTACTTTCAATCCAATGATTGTTTTGTTTTCATAAGAATTTGATGTTTGATGGTTTAAAATCTAAATGATGTGACTCTAGCATATGATCGATATGTGTCGAAACCAAGAGTGCAAATACCTGATTTTTGGCATCTTTCCAAAGCGTAAGAGGTTCTTCCCCTGTCGAGGCTGAATTTAAATACATAAAAACCGGACCAAAAACTTTCTTCCATTTCTCTCCATCTCCAAACTTGATAACTAAATCGCTTCCGCCATAATGCGCGCTAACAAACATCTGCTAGGTCTCAAAATAAATTCTTCAATAAACTATGTTTTTTTCGTAAGTGTGCATAATGATCAATGATGCAATTCTTACAGCTAGGTTCGTCGGTCCAACATGAGAAGTAAGCTCTTGTTTTGTGGGTCCACCGGTTCTAAACTCATTACTTGGCGTTATCTGCCAAAATCCAATCACGGGATCGGTAGATATCCATCCATGGACCTTTAGATCCTTGGTTTCACATGAATATTGATATTTATCATCTACCTACACACCAAAAAAATCCATAAGGTTTTTGGGAGAAAAAGGAAAGAAATGAAGCATACAAATAAAACCTATGATTACCTCTCCTTTGAACTCGGGTTCCACTGGATTAATTAGAAGTACTGCTTCAGGAAAAGCCAATGGTTTACCTCTACTACGTGATCGATCATCAGGCAAAGGCATGTGCCTTTGTCTGTCATCGGACATCGCCATAAAATGAAACCTATGGATATAACATATTTCACTATCAATAATGTTATCTACATGTCCATTCAATCAATTAGCTAGTGAATGAACAGGGCAAAAAAACATGTGAGACATGAAAAAGAGCTTACTTGTCTTTCCTCAGCTTGAACACTATCCTAGTTTCCGCAAGATTGACACCCGGCCATCCCTCCAAACGTTCATAAATTGCATACGAGTAGAAACCCGAAGAACCACGAAGCAACACAAACCTATAAGGATTGTATCATCATTATCACTTTATGAAACTCGATTATAAAGTAACACACACGTTACCTTTTGTCTATATTCAAAGGAGCGTGCTTTCCCGCTAGTGAAGAATCCCATGTTCTCAAAAATGAGAGTTCCACTTGATCCTTTGTTTGGACTATAACCTCACATCTTGTTCCTACGATCCTAGAAGATAGTGATCGATATTGTAAGCCGAAGATTTTCTGAAAAATATAATAGTATCTTAATATATATCAAGAAGTAGCTTTAGTAAACCCGTGTATTACACGGTTGAATAAATAAAATATAATAATAATTTATTATTTATAAAATGATATTATAAGATATGATTGACTGAAATAATAAAACTTGATATTACTTTTTAACATTTTGTTTTTTACAACTTTTTTTTTTAAATAAACATTTGTTTTAAACAAACCGTATAAAAATGTCATTTTTAAAATTTCTAATTACAACTCTCAAATTTGATTATTTTTTATTTTAAAAAATTGACTTTTTAAAATATCAATTATTTAAGAAATACCTTAATAAATAGATTTATTTCTATTTATTAATATTAAAAAGTATTAAATATAATATTATTAGTATTAAGTAATTTTAAATAGGAGAGAGAGGCGGGAAAATTTCTCTCAAAATGATTGTGGTACTGACACATGACATCCCCATTTACTCTTTTATTAGAGTAGAAGGATATTACCTTTCAAAAGTTCCATTTGTTCCGGGACTTCCGGGTGGGCTCCAAACAAGGTCCCAGTACCTATACATATGTTAAAAGAAACCACGATAGCATTTGATATATGAGTTAAGTCATTAGAAAGTAATTTCCATAATGTGTAATGTTTTTATTTTATATTACATTTTTAAGGCCATCATTAGTAAGGAAAAAAAAATAAAAAGACCTCGATCAGATGAACGTCGTTTTATAGGTTTATGTGCTATGTAAGTTCTAATGTATCAACTAATATTATCTATTTTGTTTATCATGAGCACATGACTTTGTTTTTCTTTTACTTCAGTGAACTTTTCCATCTACTACTAATGCACTCAAAATACATTGATAATATTTGAGGACAAACATAACTTATGAATTCAAAAGTATTCCATAAATGAATGATTTTGTCAATAATTACCTAGAGTGTCGCATGTCATATATACACTACATTTTTAGATATTAAATTGATATTTGTACGCTTCACTACGTTTAACTCTTTACTTTTTCAATTAGCGTCAAATCTTTTAGAGTAAATTACTTTTTTCGTTCATGGGGTTTGATGAAAATCACGGTTTCAGTCCAATTGTTCATTTATTACACTGATGGTCCAATAGTTTTAGGATCTGTTTTAATTTCACCTTAACCATTAACACCGTTAGAATTTTCTATTAAATTAATTTGAAATGACAAATTTACCCTTATAATTAAAATACAAAATAATAATAAAAAAATAAAACCCCACCCCATCCTTTCCCACCCCAATCTGCTTTCTCCCTCTCTTATCTCTCTCTATCTCCAAATAAACCCTACACTCACTCCAAACACATTCTACCACCACCACCTCCTCCACCCTCCCTCACCGCCACATGCACCACCCTCCCCGGCCGCCACCTGCACCACCCCCCGGCCGCCACCTCCACCACCCTCCCCGGTCGCCACCTCCATCACCACCCTAACAACCACCGATAACAACACCACTGCCGCCTAAAACCCACCGGCCACCACCATGAAACCTTTAGATCTATCTTCTCTCTAATCTCTCTCTCTCTCTTTTATCTAATGTTGGATGAAGACACGAACCGCGATGGTGTGCAATGGGGGTTTGGTGGTGCGTTCAGTGGACAGAGGAGATACGGTTGTGTAGCAGCGAGAGTGGTGGTGGTGATGACCTTGCGATGGGGAGGTGGTTGGGGATGGAGGTGGGGGCCAGAGGTGGTTGGGGGTGCTAGTGGTGTTCGAAGGTTGTTGGGGGTGGCGGCGGCACCGAAGGTGGTTGGGGATGGAGGTGGCGACCAGAGGTGGTTGGGGGTAGTTGTGCTGGCCGAAGGTGGTTGGGGTGGCGGTGGCATCAGATGTGGTTAGGGGTGGAGGTGGTGGATGGTGTGTCTTGATTTCTAGGGGTGTGAGAGAGAGAGAGAGAGAGAGAGAGAGAGAGAGAGAGAGAGAGAGAGAGAGAGAGAGAGAGAGAGATAGGGATGGGGTGGGGTTAGGGGAGGGGATTTAAAAAATATCAAGGGGCATAATAGTCTTTTTATATGATTTAACTGAACAAACATTAACAGTGTTAATGGTTCAGATGAAATTGAAACAAATTCTAATGCTATTGGACCGTCAGTGTAATAAATGAATTATTGGACTGAAACCGTGATTTTCGTCAAACCACAGGGACGAAAATAGTAATTTACTCAATCTTTTATGTGTCCACAACTCCACATGTACGGAGCCTACTAAATAGAATCTTAATTTAATAGCCAATGAGCCCTAGATCAATTGGTTTGGGAGGAGGCACCCCATGGCTTTCCAAAGTAAAGGTTTGGGTGGTGGTTTTCCCCTGGATTGATGGGCAGGCTGGGTCACCAGCGCTGTCTGTGTTTGCAGTCGTGGGTCCCAATGGGTTTACCCGGGTGACCGGGCTTAAAAAGTATTCGTTGGCTAATAAAAAAAGAATCTTAATTTAAAGACAATTATAATTACATGTGTTTATGTGTATATATGACCGTGATATATGTGAATTTCATTAAAGAAACAAATGATATTAAATTTTACCCTCGATTTGATTCTTCGTTGATTACTTCTAACAAATTGTCGCTTCCTTTGTATTGTATGCCTATTATATGTCCTTCTGGATTTGAAAGAGTAATCCGGACAAAGCCATTACTCATTACAACCTACAATAAACATTTTGAGATAATAACAATAATAATAATAACAACAATAATAATAATACAAAATAACAAATATATGTATCTATATATTAATTGTCAAACTTAAGGTGGGAAGATGGTAATTTAAGAGAACTTGAGAGCGTGCACTCTCTCTCCCTCCCTCCTTCTAATGCATATTTATTAATCTAAACTAATAATTTTTTACATGTGATGTCACATGACATTATCACAAACGCATTAATCTTAGTTTTCACCCCCGTATTATTTATTACATTTTAAAAAGTCAAATAACTAATTTTTAAATTTTTCTCCTTCTCTTTCTATATTATAAATCCAAGTCATTTTTTAATCATTAACTTTTAAAATACATTTTTTTCATTAAATAAAAACTAAGTATTTTGATTGAAAAATATACTTTTTCAAAATCAAAATTGTCTAAAACTATGAATTTTTTTCAAAAAACGAAACTTTTTTATATTATGAAATATTTTAAAATCAATCTTATTAAAAAAATTAAAAGTTTTATATTTTACAAAACCAACACATAGTTTGTAAGCAATTAGATATTGATAAACAAAATGAATTTTTTTAAAAGCAATAACTTTTTAAAATCAAAATTGTAAAAATAGTAAAAGTGTTTATCAGCTAATCAAAATATTTTTATATTTAACGTTTTACACTTCCTAACTATTCATTAATAAATATTTAATATTTTTTTATTTAATTCGTGTAATACACAAGGTTATAACCTAGTATCAAAATATAAAGTTACAATGCTTCTAAAAGGTTATAATATAATACCCTAAAATTTAATTAGACTTATATTTTAAGGTTTGTACTATTTGATATCTTTTCTTTTTTTTTTCTTCACCACATTATGAAAAGATTCTTACTAATAACCTTTTTATTATTTTATTTTAGTTTTCATGTATAAATTTTAAAATATAATTCCGTATAAAATTCCAAGTATGTCGTCACAACAAGCTTATTTACATCTAGTTTCGGTGTAAGTTTCGCTTAAAAAAAGGTGTATAATAATATACAGGTCTTTTAAACATAGACATAAAGTTTTCTTTATTTCTTTCTCATTTCTATTTTTTATTTTTTTATTATTTAGATGGTTTTTTACTTTTTGAAATAACTAAGTATATTCTAATCACCACAACTTCAAAGCGTCGAAAAAATATCACACATACAAAAACCACTTTTCCCTATAAAAACCACGGGGTGCGGGGTTGGGGCTAGTTAGATGGTAAAACTAAAAAGTTTGTGATGATAATATTTGTTAAAGTAAAGATCAAATTAGAACCCTAAATTTTATGAGAATTGTGAGAAATCATGGAAATCAATGAAAAAACATTATTCTAATTACAATACTAACATTATTACTAAAATATAATATCATTAAATTAGTTTATATGTAATACTTTACATGTATTTATATATTTTAAATTTTACACACATGCAAATGATATAAACTTACATATATGTAAATGATAAGTTTACCGATATGTAAATGAAAAACTTACATATATGTAAATTTTTAAATCACACAAATACATGTAAATACAACACATATAAGTTCATTTAATAATGTTATATTTTAACAACAATGATAGGTATCTAGATAAATATTTGGCTTTTATTGTTTGTCGTGAGTTCTTCAATTTCTAACGAAAAATTAGAGTTCTCATTTCAATATAACCTATCCATCTTAACCATATATAATTAAACCACTATTACTCTTTTAGGAATATATGTAACTTTCATAGAAAATCAGTTTTTATAATGTTTATAAATATTAAACACACCTAATAAATGCAGTCTAGTAGCTCATTCCGTACCAGCCTGATTGTCTCTTTCACATTATTTTAATTCTCTAATGTCTAAAATTAATATCAATTTTATTAAATATCTTATTTTTAAAGCAATGTTATTATATATCAAATAAAAATTATTAATCGTATTATTATATTAGATAGAATGAAAAGTAATAGAAGAAATATCTAGAATGCAAAACAAAGATATGTTTTAAAAATAAAACAAATAACATTTTAGAACAACCGGTTAGCATCAATTTCATAATATTTGAGGCCTTGCTTAGTTTAAAATGTAGGAATGTAAATTACGGAAATAATGTACACTTGTACACTGGATCCGACAAGTTCATGGAAACTTAATTCCTTATCAAACAACATGGTAACAGTCAACAGAACCGCTCAAACCTTTTGAGGGTATGAAACGAAGTAAAAACACGGAGTCTCTTTTTAAATATTATTGTTATAATCATTAACTGATCTAGGATTTTTGGTATTTGGGGGAGGAAAAGGAGTTGGTTAAAATAGGAAAATACTATATAAAAAAGATTTAGGCCCATTAATTTTTATTTTTATTTTTACAAAAATGGTATTGGATATTTTTAGTCTGAAAACAAAGAATGTGTATTGAACTATGTTTATAAAATTTTATGGGGAAAGTAAATATAGACATATAGTGTTGTCACACATACAAACTTAGATGGGAAACCCTCCAAAATACTTCGTTTCATTAGTTTTGATGATTTGACTCAAACAACCTCCCATAAATTTACTTCGCAATATGTATAAATGATTATGTCTTTTTTTTTTAGAACGGCAATTATGCCTTCTTCATTCTTATATTTCTATACAGTGTATTGATCTAATTAAATGCTTGTATGCATGGGTATTTAATATTCTCGTGGGTTATAGATTTAATCAACATAAGCTTCCGAAATATAGAATGTACTTTAAACATATGTTGATTAAGCATCATTTTTATTTCCTAAATACATACATTTTCAACATCAATTCAAAAACTACTAATTTATTGTCTTTAAAAGATAGTAAATTATTTTCACTCCATGCGTGACAGAATCAATCATATTGCAAGGTATAACGCCAAAAAGTGGACTATTTTTTAATCGGTACATTATAATATGAATTTAAGAAGTATTTTCCATTTTCATTCTTCCATGGACTCACGATTGTTAAAAAAACAGAAGGAAAAGTTATTACAACAGACTTAATTGGTAGAGTGAATTTAGGGGAGGTTGTTTGAGTCAAATAATCAAAATACGTAGTTTAATTTGATGATTATTTAAATGAAACAACATAGTTATAAAGGAGATTTTACATCTAAGTTTGTATCCGTGATAATGTCCTATTCAATTTCCCTGATTTTTATTTTTACGATTTTTATTTAGTAAAAATTTAAGGGCTCTAATAATTTCCCATGTCTAAAATTGTATGCATAGAACCCGGGTTGACGTCCAGTAACAGATCGGCAATTAATAGATACTCTATTTTAGTCTTTTTACTAAATTTCTAAAAAAAATAGACCTCGAAGCAACTATTAAGGTTTCTGCATCTTTACATTAATGTCATAGTTGCAAATTACGAGAAACAATTCTACTTAAAATGTAGTCTAAGATTACCTATATTAGATCACAGAGTGATCCGCCACCTCCCTGACCCCTACGCTTACTGAGTTAAGTTAAATACCAAACACATCATTTATTGATTTAATTAAAACGAAAGCAAAATAATCTACAGCAATCCTGGTAAAAAATTAAATTTACAATTAGTTTTGGTTGTGTTAATAAACAAACACTTTAGATGAAGGTTTTAAGTTTAAGTTAATTACACAACACTTGTGTTGTGTGAATGTAATCGGTTCAAAAGAAGTTAAAACAAATAAAATAAATAAATCAATCAATCAAAAGCGCAGAAGTTACGTACATGATTGTCTTTAAAACTTAAGTTGACTCCTTTGGCAGCCATTGACGATCTTTGAGCTTCTGTTACGTTCAACGTATCTGCATTAATTATATATGTGTTATTCATACATCACAAAGTTAAGTCTCAGATTACAAAAAGACTGAATATACCTGTTGAAAGCATAAGAAGGCTCAAAACACACACAAAAACAAAGAGAGGATACATGAGACTTTCTTGTTACACCAGTTGCACCCAACTAAAAAAACACAAACACATATATTTTGAGGGGGGAGGGGTGTTGATAGATGCCTATTGAGCTTTTTTATTCTCTCACTTCTTATATATGATTTTCTGAGCTCATTAGTAGGTGACATGTGTTTTCGAGGCAAATAACATATGCATCAATATAAATGTGAACCACAATCGCCACAAAATTACTAAACATATGCAAATATTACACACAATATTACGTTACATATGAATATTACTCACAATATTACAACACCTATGTATATTATTACACTATCTATGTAGGACAATATCATTTTGTATTTGATTCTTAATATCCATACATACAAGAGTGAGTTCGATTATATTTACTGGTGAATATATATAATGAATAACACGTACACTATTCCTGAAATATTACAAATGATAATTATATATATATTTTTTTGAAACTATAATGTTTTTACTAATGAATTCTTGTTTTCCACGAGTAAATGAAATAAAGTTTATAATAATTTTAAATATTATATTTTAAAACTAACTGGTGTATAGGTGTATAAAATACGCAGAGGTTAAAGGGCCTTCGTACAACTCTTGTAATTGTAAGTTTTAACCACAAGTAGGGGATTTTGTATTTCTTTATATTTAAGACTAAAATAATTTGTTATTTATTTGTAAATATTTATAAGAAAAAGAAGTACTTTTCGTTTAATTTGCTCGGAAGCAAACAAAAATTGGTCACGGATAAATAAAACGTCCCCGTGAGGGGACAGAATTATTACATTGGTGAAACCGAGAAAGCAAATGGATCTGAAGTTTTTGTCTTAGTAATATACTTAGTGTTTGACCAATTAGAACTAAATTAATTAATTGTTTTGAAAATAGGTATCCTATGGTTTTTCAAATTTAAAGTTATGGGTTCGAGAATCATTTGATAAAATATGTTTTAAGTTGGTCAGTTGTTTTGTTATAGTGAACCTTTGGGTGATAGGTTTCCACTGCTATGATGGGCAGGTCGGCCGGTTCAACAGCGTTGTATGTGTTCGTAGTCGTGAGTGGTTTTTCACCAACGGATTTACCCGGGGTGACCGGACTTAAAAGTATTCGTTGGCCGTTTAAAAAAAATATATACTTAGTGTTTGGGTTGGGTTGGTTTTACAAGGCACACAAGTAAATGTAAATGGTATTTTCATCTTAACTTAAGGTTTGGGGGTGAGAATTTATTCTTGATTATTCAAGTGTTGCTTATTGATAAGTAGATAAGTGGTAAGTCGTAGTTTTAAAAAAAATTAGTAATTGTGTCTAGGCAATGAGTCACGTAGGTTAAGCCCCAATTTCTTATATTGATTAACTTATATATATCGAAAGATAGTAATTTAAATAAAAATCAAATAAACAAAAAACATAATATTGTACAAAACTCACACAATATGATGCATTACATCAAATCTTTATAAGTTGTGACTATTAAAAAAATTTAATTGAAAAAACAATTTTCTTAAAAAACTATGTTAATGACATTGGAGGATAGGTGAGTTGCGTGTATATGTACTTCATTAATGAATTCGACTACGTTTCAGATATCAGAACGTACACATAGCAATGAAAATAAAAAAAAAAATCAAATGAAAAAGCCAAAACAATGTAAAAAACTTCCGCATTACGGTGCGGTAACCTAAATATGTACACGAGTTCTTTAGCGGGTTAAGCTTGTTTTTAATATCAAAACATACACGTACCGATGGTGCATTAAAGAAATCAAATTACCAATAGATAAAACATTGTTTGAAACTTCGCATTGTGATGCGTTGAGCCAAATCTTTACATGGTTTGTTTCGTTAAATTTTTAAAAAATTCATTTTCCAAAATATTATGATCAAATTAACGCTAACATAAGCGTGCATCAAAGGCCTATACAGTTCACATGAATTCTTAGGTCTATTGTAATACTCGAGAACTTTTGAGCTAATGAAAAGAGAAAGGAAAAAAGGATTAGATATCATGTTTAAGGGATAAATGTGGTAATTATGAAAATATTTTACGCTAAAACCCCCTATAAATGGAAAGAGAATCGCCAAAGGGAATACCTTGCTCCCAAGTATTTAGTAAATAGTTAGAGAGAGAAAGCGAGGCATGTATATATAAAGAGAAATACCACATGAAATCACAAAAGCTATGATTATTAACTCGATTTGGGTAGTTCTATGTTAGAACTTCGAGTAATAGGCATAATAATCAAGATCTAGTGATAAAGTTGGGGTATTTTATGTTCTCATGCATATATCTCGGCTTGAAGGTTCACAAACCTAGGGTTTTTACAGTTCTTCCTAACGTAATTCTAGATCCTCTCGTTTTTAAATTTTTAAGAGGATTTTGGGGCTAATACGCGTACCTTTGATTTTTTTTTTTTACTCCAAACGGATATTTTGAAATGTAAAGTTAATACCTTTATGATGAAACTTGCGTTTTCTATAAAGCTGCATGATAGAACTATTGGAAGTTTTATTATCGTTTTAGGTTTCAAAACCTAAATCAAAACAAGCAACAGAAGTCTTAAATTAAGACGATAATTCGTTCTAGTGATTCATTTGCAAAACCAAAAGAAAAGCTTAAATAAAACATGCCATAGGGTGCTTAGAATACATTACCTTTAATGGCAAGTCAAGATTACTACTGAAGAAGTTACACACAGTGACACGCGCACGTGAATGCTAGTCCAATCTTCACGTATCTTTGAAACACAAATACATTGTGATTCATGTTCCCCAAATCAAAAGTTTCAAACTTTTCAATAAACATGCTAAGAATTATGATCTAATTGAAATTATAAATGAAACCCAAAAAACTAGCAATCAACCATAACAATCGATAGAGACAAGTGGTGGTGGCGACCGACAATGGCGGTGTTATGACAGCTGTAGTGGCTGCACGTGTGGATGACGGCAACATAGGGGTGGTGGTGGCTACCGACGACATCAAGTCGACGGTGGCGATGACGAGCCCTAGGCGGTCAATAGTAAGAGGAGAGAGAGAGAGAGACGGAGAGACAGAGAGAAAGAGAGAGAGAGAGAGAGAGGTAGATAGATAGATAGATAGATAGTTACATAGATAGATAGATAGATAGATAGTTAGCTAGAGATAGGAAGAATTTAAATTATGCTTCTTTAAATCTTTTAACCCTTTTTTATAGGGTATGTAATTATTTAAATTTGAAGTTTAAATCTTATTTTAATAATATTCATAATTACTATCATAGTTATATATTTTCTCAATTAATTCAAATATATTTTTTAAATATAATATCTGGAAAATTATTATCTCATAATAATTATATAATAATTAATTAAACCTTTAAATAAATTAAAAGATATATAACTAGATAATTATTATCACATAATAATTATCTTAGTAATTAATTAAACAATTTAATTAAAACAATATATATACATATATAGATCTAATATATATTCATCAATTATTATCTCAGATAATCTTTTAATAATTTTTAGGTATGATCAAATAATAATTACTTATTATTTATATAAATCCAATTTACATAATAACTGTTGATAATTGCATATTTGTCTATTACACTAATATAAATCAACATTAATCATTCCAAATAATAAACTATTGATTTGCATTATCTCTCTCAAATTTGATTCGTTCCTTTGATACGTTGGCTAATGTGTGATCCTAAAGAATCAACTTCGATAATAGTATTGACTTTTGTGGATGCTTGAACATACAAGATCCAACGAAATCCTACTTGCACAAGCTTCGCACATATACCTCAGTACAATTAGTGTTGGGTGTTTAGCAACACCTCACTGCCCCTAACAAAGTCGGATACTTTTACGTGATCCTAACATCACCGATCAGCGAAATATTTGTGCTTTGTATTATGTTAAGTGATATTACATTGAACATGAGACATGGATCACTATTCATTCTCATATTTGTTCAATTATTGTGTTTCTCGATCTTGACTCTCCTCAAAACTATTTCATGGATCATTTGTCCTAAGTAGGTTTTGAGAATGTTTAATTCAATTAGTATCATTTAATCTAAAATACATATCTACATGATTATATGAAAGGTTATACAGTGCCATTGTCTATCATTGCAGTTAAATGGATAATCATTATACCTTGGTTAAAAATAACACTAAGTATGATGAAAGTGATATGTAGTCAAGATGAGATCTGTTATTGCGCAAGCATAAGACATTAGTTAGGTCTCTTGATGATTTAAACGGGTTAAAATGTATGGCCATACTAAAACTAGAGAGTTTGATAAACCAATTCGAGTCAAGATCAAGAAACACAATAATTGGACAAATATGAGAATGAATACCTAAATACTATAACAATCATTTTATACCAAAATACTATAACAAATCTTTATTGCAATCTAACTCAATCTTGATTTGTGAAATGAATCATTTCTTTTGA
Organism: Flaveria robusta; assembly: GCA_025506415.1. Taxonomy (NCBI): domain Eukaryota; kingdom Viridiplantae; phylum Streptophyta; class Magnoliopsida; order Asterales; family Asteraceae; genus Flaveria; species Flaveria robusta. The sequence goes on along the minus strand of CM046476.1, from coordinate 9,542,837 downwards.
TGTCTTATTTCTTCATTACATACTCCCATGTTATGAATAATTTTAAGTATACTAATTTGAACTCTTTCAAAAACTTTTACATATTGCATCTCATGCAACATTTGAAGAATCATTTGGATCGATTTATTTATTACAATGCATCTCATGGCAATTGTCTCTACAATTTTGGTAACAAACCATCTTTAAAATCTATCCATTTAACTTGAGATTAAGGTTTTCTATGGACACGTGTCAATGAATAAGAGGCTTTACAATTAAGTTTTCTCGCCTAAAACATATTAAATTGTAATTGTAATTTATTTTGGAAACTATAAATTAAAAATACATTTATTAATCATTTTAAATGTCACACCCTCAAAATCCACGTGCGGGGTTTAACCGCGAGATATGTGAACAAACCAGGATCCAAGTAATTAGTTTGTAAGGTATTTGAAAGAGGCTGATGCATTCAAAACAGTCAAGGTGCTTCCTGCATGCATGCACTTTATGTATGGTAGAAGTTACTTCGGAAGTTTTACACACTGCAAAGAAATTACACTAAGTGTAATATCTTCCGAAGCCAAAGACCAAATCTTCCGAAGCCAAAGATGAAGTCTTCCGAAGCTTTGAAGACAAAGTCTTCCGAAGCCTCAAAGATAGAAGACTGATTTCTTCCGAAGACAGAGAACACATGATTTCTCTGATCAACAACTTTTCAGAAAAGCTGACCAACTTTCTGTTGCCACTCTGCAGACTCATCAACTTATACAAGTTGGTGAAAGGTCCATGCTTTAGAAAGCTGTAGATTATGGTCTTGAGTCTGTAACTTTTTACTTTATGTACTTTATTCTTTTTGTATTACATTAGGATGTGAGCTATGGCATGTCATAGTCACTAGTCAAAATACAATCTGCCTTTTGACTTTACATTGATCTTGTTGTCTAGATTAGTGTTTCCAGCTGGCCTTCAAAGTATGGCCGGCTCTAGGATGTAGTATAAAGTATCTCAGGTCCTTGTATTTTATTTCTATGCTTTTGTAATACTTGTAAAAGAACTTGAGAGCAATATACTTTATCCTTGAAAACCAATCTGTTTGTTGTTCTTAAGTTTCTGTCTCTCTTTGATTACTTGTGTTTCTTAGTATCACTATAAAGGTTTCAGTTCCCTATTTGATTTGTTAAGTGTTCTAAATCTCTCCTCATTATGAAACTAATTTGCATTGAACACCTTCACCGGTCCTTCAATTGGTATCAGAGCTTTCCGGGCTCTTGATTGTAAGATCTCACCATCTTAGATCTCTCAGTTTTCACAAAACACTTAACAACTTAAATGGTAGCTCTCTCAAAGGCTGATATGGAAACTGACACTATGACAAAGTCCCCACTGATCACTCCTGAAGACTTTGATACTTGGTGTCAAAGAATGGAAGGCTTCATCAAGTCATAAGACTCAAGGATGTGAGAATCTGTTGTCTCCGGACCTTACATTCCATGCACCTCTTTAGGTGCTGCTGCAGGTGGCATGATTCCAAAAGAGGTGGCTGACTATTCTAAAAAAGATAGAAAGAAGATTGATATCGATCAGAAGGTCATGATTGCCTTCCAAACTGCTCTTCCTAACTCCATCTACAGGGGCTTCAAGAAGTGCAAAACTACCAAGCAGTTATGGGATGCACTAAAGCTCATGTATGAGGGGTCCTCTAAAGCAAAAAAGAACAAAAAGGACCTCTTGAAGCAGCAGTTTGAGAATTTCACCCACAAGACAGGTGAAACCATGACTCAACAATACTTCAGGTATGTTGAGATTGTGGATACTCTAATGGCTGTTGGAGTAACTCTTGAGAACAGGGACATTGTGAGGAAGTTCATGTCCTCTCTTCCCAGGCAGTGGACCCATTACTATGTTGTTATCAAAAGGACTGATAACCTCAAGACTCTTACTCTTACAGAGTTGTATGGTATCCTCAGTGGCTACTAGATGGAGATGAACATGCAAAATCCATCTAGTAACTCCAGCAATCAGCAGAGTTCAGCCCTCTATGTGGTTGAAAAGGATTGCAGAGAACCACAACATCATCTCATCTGCAACCCTGGCAACTCACAAAAGGGTACTTTCATCACCTTCCCTGAGACACCAAGGGAGAGCTACATCCAAGGAAGTCAATTCCAAGAGACAAGCTCTTCTCATGCCTTTCTGTCTGCTAATGAGAGTTCAGGCAACTTTCTATTCACCCTTGAAGACCTGGACTGTATCCATCCAGATGATCTGGAGTATATGAAGATAGTATAGCAGATGGCTCTTCTCACTCATAGAGCCAAGAAGTTCTACAAGAGAACAGGGAGTAAGTTTCCTAGTAATGCAGCTAGTGGAAAGTTTGGACTGGACAAAAGCAAGGTAAAGTGTTTCAACTGCAATCAAATGGGACACTTTGCTAGGGAGTGCAAGGCACCTAGAACAAATGGTGGTGTAACACCCGAAAATTTTAAAAGAAGAGAAAAGTGAAGAAAAGGAAAGAAAAACAAAATAACCCAAGTCGAGGGGTTAAAGTTATACAAGGGACAAAGTTTGATATTAATTTGTTCAAAAGGTGGTCATGGCCGCCCATCAGATTTTAGAGAGAGAAAGAGCAGAATTCTCTTCGGTTTTAGAGAGAGTAAGAAGAAGAAGTCGAAATTCAGGTTAGTTTTCTGATTATTAGGGTGTTCTTGGCTGATTTTCAGCCTTTGGGTATGTGCTTATATGTTTGGGTGTGCTCGGTTGTGTGTTTTTAGTGTTTTTAGGTGTTTGAGCTCATAAGCATTCGGGTTTGAAGAAGTCTTACTCGGAAGTTGCAAGAGGTGAGTTCTAGATCCCCGTTTTTAAATATTCTAACTGATTTTGGGGCTGGAAATGCATGTTATAACTTTTTATAAAATTTGGGTGTGTACCCGTATGTATGTGTATGTGCCCTGTTGGGAGGGTGTATGTTTGGGAAAATTTATGATTATATTTATGATTTTATGCTCGTTTGATGCTTAGTATGCTAGAACTAGGCTAGAACAGGTTAGATTGATGATTTGAGGTCTGAAAATGGAGTTAGTTAGAAAGTAGTTGGCCATGCGCCTAAGTGCTCATGCGCCTAGATCATGCGCCCAAACAGTACCCAAACGCCCAAGGTTCATGCGCACAAATAGTGCCCATGCGCCTAGGATTATGCCAAGGAGCCTAAGTATGCCCGTACGCCCAACTGCTAGAACGCCTAAGTGTCCATGCGCCTAAACCAGGCTCATGCGCCTGCATAGTACCCATGCGCCTAGAAAGTTGTCTAGACGCCTAAGTGGTGGCCATGCGCCCGTATAGTGCCCATGCGTCTGAGTCGCCCATGCGCCTAAGTATTCATGCGCCTGCATAGTGCTCGTGCGCCTGCATCGTGCTCACGCACCTAATGCCTTAGAAAATTTTCTGGAATTTTGGGGAAATAGGGACTTTTAGGCTATGACTTGAAATGTTTCCGGGGATGATATGTGATGATTATAAGATGATGTTATGCACGTTTATGGCCTGTTTTCTTTATGTTCCCTATTATGTATTAATCCGTGGCTTTACGTGGCGTGATTATGTTAATGAACGTAAAGTATTATCTTAACGAAGTGAAAGATCTAAGATAATGAAAGTGGAACATAATCAATGAACGAATGAAAGTCTTGCAAGCAAAATGTAAGGAGGTTCACAACTCCTTGAGAGTTGTCAGCTCAACTGTGTGTCATACAGCGTGTGATCTTGGCTGCCCCATGAGGGTTCACACACAGGGGAATCAGTCTTGGTGGCTGTTCCATACATGCGAAACGGGGTCCTTGTCGCTAAACCCTAGATTAGTTGGCTTCGTGCCCAAGAGGGGGGTTTAGTATATGACAGGAACTAGATAGAAGTGAAAGATAATGTAACGTGCGAAATGTATGAAACGTGCGATATTATCCAAATGAACGATGACGGAAGATAATAAATATTACCTTGATGTATGTATGATGTATGATCATGTACGAAAGTATGAAAAGGTTATAACGAATGAAAGGTAATATATTTTTATAAAACTAGAACTCACTCAGCAATGCTGACTTTTATGCATTTTCAGTTGGCAGGTAATGGTTGCTGAGGATGGCACGGGGTGAAGCTACTTGGCACAGATTTTTTGACTGACATCCAGTTTGTGTAACAATGATGTTTTTGTGTAGTAATGAAACCAGACGATTATTTGTAATGTATTAATGTTTTAAACAGTAATTATAAATATATGTAATGGTTTCGTTAAATTATTCCACTGCAATGTTTTAACAAATTTTAATGTGATTTTGAAATATTATGTGCGATGAATGTCCAACTGTGAGTGTCCCGTGAACGGGGCATTATAAGTTGGTATCAGAGCCAAAGTTTAAGAGAAATGGGTAAATTATTTCAAAAAAAAAAAAAAAAAAAAAACCTAAACTTAAACTGAAAATGGGACAAATGGAAGGATGCCAGCCCAAGTAGATACGTGCCACCAGGTATTTTCTTTAATGATTAACCGGTATTATGTGCGCATGTTATCTGCTTTATGTGCTCTTAGTAGATTTGAATATTGATGTAGTCAGGATAGGAAATGCTTGGGGTATGAAAGGTAAAGTAAGTGGCTAATCACAACTGGCCATTATAATTAGGGACTTACTATACTTGACATAAACTGAGCTATTACCTTGAATGACCGTGTTGGTGTTTGAATCTTATAGTGTGTTTAGAGGATGGCGGGAGGTAGATCTTTGAAGGCTTCTAGAGGTTGAGGTCATGGTGGACGTGGTGCTGGACCGCGTGCCACAAGAGGTGGTGCTAAGGCTGCGGAAAGGGCACCTGAAGAGCCCAAGACTCATCACCAGGAAGGTGGTGATGAGAGCTGTAAGGGAGGATGAGAAGAAGGAGAAAGAGAAGATCACGGGAGAAGCGGGGCAATGGGAGACTGAGACGGTTGTCCCAAGTAATGAGGAGGAGGAAGAAGCAGTGCAAGGAACAACTCGAGGCTATAATTATGGGGCATTCCAGAGATGCAAACCCCCGACTTTTGATGGCAATGGCAACGCTGCTGCTGCTCATTGATGGGTGAGAGAAATGGAAGCTATACTTGATATCAGCGAGTGCAGGGAGGACCAGAAGGTGAAGTTTGCTACCCACTCATTTGTGGACTTGGCTTTGTGCTAGTGGGACAATATTGTCCAGGCCGAGGGTAGCAGGGCAATTGGAAGAATGAAGTGGGATGAACTGAAGAAGCTGGTGATTGAGGAGTTCTGTCCTCACAGGAAACTTGATAAGATTGAGAGAGAGTTCCTGCAGTTGCAGGCGGGAACCATGACACACCAACAGTACACCACTAAGTTCAATGAGATGGCGCGACTGGTGCCGGATCAGGTGACACCCGTGTCAAGAAAGATAAAGAGGTACATCCAGGGTTTGCCGGTGGATATTCGCAGGCACATGATTGCCGCTCGGCCAAGCACGTTTAGGTCGGTGGTCGATCTGGCGGGAAGGTTGTACGATGAACGGGAGGTGGCAGTTGTTGAAGTGAGCAAGAAGGGGGGTGGTGGTGATCGAAACTGGAATGGGAAGCGGTTTGGACGCGGTGGTGTCGCTCCAAACAACAAGGTTGCAAGGGTGGATGACCGGCGTGTAGCCACACCCGGGGCAAGAGCAAGGAGGTGTGGCAAATGCGGAAGGGAGCATACTGGGGAGTGCAGATGGGGATCGAACGTCTGCTTCAAGTGTGGGAAGCCCGGTCACATGGCAAGGGAGTGTGGGGTTACAAGATGTTATAACTGTGGTGAAGAGGGCCATCTGAGTAGGGTCTGCAAGAAGCCGAGGGCTGAGAATTCTGGGGCAAAGAAGAAGGCTGGGAGTGAAGGGCAGAAGGCGAGCGCCGCTTTCACGATGACCAGGGAGGAGGCTAGGACGGACCCCGATGTTGTGTCAGGTACGTTTCTAGTTAACCAAACTCTTGCTTCTGTGTTATTTGATTCTGGTGCTAGTAGGAGTTTCATTTCTGCTGCTTTCTGTGCTAATTTGCCCGTTAGAAGTAGAAGTATTGATAAGCCCTTTGATGTAGAAACTGCCATAGGTAAGTCTACCAGGATCTCTGATCTGATAGAAGGTTGTGGCATAGAACTAGAAGGTCATAGGTTTCCTGCTAGACTGTTTGTGATGATCTTAGGCGGGTTTGATGTATTCCTAGGGATGGACTGGTTAGCGGCCTATGAAACGAATATTGTGTGCCGCAAGAAGATGATCCGACTGACAGCGCCTGACGGGATTTCGGTGACCATCTACGGTGATAGAGTTACTACGATTCCGAAGGTAATTTCGATGGCGGTGGCGGGGAAGTGCATGAGGCGTGGAAGTAGAGCCTACTTAGCTTATGTGAAGGATGTGGACACGTCAACACCACAATTGTCCGACATACCAGTTGTGTGTGACTTTCCCGATGTGTTTCCAGAAGATTTACCAGGTGTGACACCGGATCGTGAGATCGAGTTTCAGATTGACTTGATACCGGGTGCTCAGCCTGTTGCCAAGGCACTGTATTGATTGGCTCCAATAGAGATGAAGGAACTGATGATTCAATTGCAAGAACTATTGGATAAAGGGTTTATTCGACCGAGTATCTCTCCCTGGGGTGTTCCGGTTTTGTTTGTAAAGAAGAAGGACGGTAGCATGAGGATGTGCATCGACTACCGTGAGTTGAACAAGTTGACGGTGAAGAACTGATATCCGTTACCTAGAATCGACGACTTGTTTGATCAGCTGCAAGGTGCCAGTTGGTTTTCGAGAATCGATCTTCGATCGGGTTATCATCAGCTGAGGTGAAGGAGTGGGATATTCCTAAAACAGCTTTTCGCACGCGTTACGGACACTACGAGTTTCTCGTTATGTCTTTTGGATTAACCAATGCGCCAGCTGCTTTTATGGATTTGATGAATCGAGTGTGCCGGCCAATGTTGGATAAATCGGTGATTGTGTTTATCGACGATATCCTGATTTATTCGAGGAGCAAGGAGGAGCATGCCGATCACATTCGGGAAGTATTGGAGACGCTTAGAAGGGAGAAATTGTACGCCAAATTCTACAAGTGCGCGTTCTGGTTGCGCGAAGTTCAGATTTTGGGTCATGTGGTGAATCCCGAAGGGATCATGGTCGATCCAGCAAAAGTAAAAGCTGTGATGCAATGGAGGTCTCCAAAGACGCCATCCGAGATTCGTAGTTTCCTAGGATTGGCGGGATATTATAGAAGATTCATCCAAGACTTCTCCAAGATAGCTTCTCCGTTGACCAAGTTGACCCGTAAGGACGTGAAGTTTGTATGGGGTCAAGAGCAAGAGAAGGCTTTTGAGGAGCTAAAGGCGAGGCTGACGCAAGCTCCAGTCTTGTCATTACCTGAAGGAAGCCAAGATTTGGTGGTTTATTCAGATGCTTCTTGTTTGGGGTTAGGTTGCGTGTTGATGTAGCGAGGGAAGGTTATAGCCTACGCATTCCGACAACTGAAAGTTCATGAGGTTAATTACCCTACTCATGACTTGGAGTTAGCAGCTGTGGTCTTCGCATTGAAGATTTGGAGGCACTATTTATATGGGACGAAGTGCACTATGTTCACCGACCATAAGAGCTTGAAGTACTTCTTCGAGCAGAAGGATTTGAATATGAGGCAAAGGCGATGGTTGGAGCTAATTAAGGACTATGATGGTGAGATCCATTACCATCCAGGCAAAGCCAACGTAGTGGCGGATGCCCTTAGTCGAAAGGAGAAACCTGAACCGATCCGGTTGAAGGCTTATTAATTGGTTATGACCTCTGATGTGATAAAGCAGGTCAAGGAGTTTCAAGACAAGGCGTTGAAAGAAGAACGCCTTACCTCCGAAAGGATGAGGGGTCTAGTCATGGAATTGGGTGAAAACACTCTCGGTGTTAGAACCCGATTTGGGCGAATGTGGATTCCTCGTTATGGAGATTTACGTGGAAAGATCATGGATGAAGCTCATAAGACTCGATACTCCATTCATCCCGGTGCTACGAAGATGTATCACGACATGAAGAAAGATTATTGGTGGCCGGGTATGAAGCGTGAGGTAGCGGAGTACGCGAGTAAGTGCCTTACTTGCTTACAAGTGAAGGCGGAGCATCAGAAGCCGTACGGGAAGATCCAACCTTTGGATATACCCGAGTGGAAGTGGGAGCATATCACCATGGATTTTATTACGAAGCTGCCGCGAACGGCAAGGGGGTATGATGCCATATGGGTGATAGTCGACCGTTTGACGAAGAGCGCTCACTTCCTACCGATCCGTGAAACGTATTCGTCTGAGAGGTTAGCGGATATGTTCATCAAGGAGATTGTGACTCGTCATGGTGTATCGGTGTCTATTGTGTCTGACCGTGACACTCGGTTTATATCCAAGTTTTGGAAGAGATTTCATGATGCGATGGGGACGAGGTTACATATCAGTACGGCTTATCATCATCAGACGAATGGTCAGTCGGAAAAAACCATTCAGACGCTTGAAGATATGCTTCGGGCATGCGTCATTGACTTCGGAGGAAGTTGGGACGAACACTTACCGTTAGCTGAATTCTCATACAACAACAGTTATCATGCCAGCATTGGTATGCCACCCTATGAGATGCTATACGGTAGAAGGTGTAGGATGCCCATATATTGGGGTGATATTGGTCAGAAGGAGTTAGGAAGCATTGAAGTGATTGAGGCTACGACTGAGAAACTGGAAAAGATCAAAGCCTTTATGAAGGCAGCCAAAGATAGGCAAAAGTCGTATGCCGATAAAAGACGTAGACCGATTGAATTCAAGGTGGGCGATAGAGCCATGTTGAAGGTTTCACCTTGGAAGGGTATCATTCGGTTTAGGAAGCGAGGCAAGTTGAGCCCGAGGAACATAGGGCCTTTCCGAATCATTGCTCGAGTGGGAGAGGTGGCCTATAGATTGGAGTTGCCTGATGAGTTAAGTGGAATTCATCCAACATTCCATGTATCTCATCTGAGAAAGTGCTTAGCTGATGAAGATATGGTGGTACTACTAGAAGACATTGAGGTAGATGAACGACTCAATTATGTGGAGCAACCAGTGGCTATCATTGACAGGAAAGAGAAGAGGCTAAGAAATAAAGTGGTTCCTTTGGTGCGAGTACGGTGGAAACATAGAAAGGAATCCGAGTCTACATGGGAACCTGAGGAGGAGATGAGACAGCATTATCCTCAGCTGTTCGAGGAGTGACAGGTTTCGGGGACGAAACCTATATAAGGGGGGTGGACTTGTAACAGCCGGAAATTTTAAAAGAAGAGAAAAGTGAAGAAAAGGAAAGAATAACAAAATAACCCAAGTCGAGGGTTTAAAGTTGTACAAGGGACAAAGTTTGATATTAATTTGTTCAAAAGGTGGTCATGGCCGCCCATGACCCCTGTACTATTCTCCCCATCGGATTTTAGAGAGAGAAAGAGCAGAATTCTCTTCGGTTTTAAAGAGAGGAAGAAGAAAAAGTCGAAATTCAGGTTAGTTTTCTGATTATTAGGGTGTTCTTGGCTGATTTTCAGCCTTTGGGTATGTGCTTATGTGTTTGTGTGTGCTCGGTTGTGTGTTTTTGGTGTTTTTAGGTGTTTGAGCTCATAAGCATTCGGGTTTGAAGAAGTCTTACTCGGAAGTTGCAAGAGGTGAGTTCTAGATCCCCGTTTTTAAATGTTCTAACTGATTTTGGGGCTGGAAATGCATGTTATAACTTTTTATAAAATTTGGGTGTGTACCCGTATGTATGTGTATGTGCCCTATTGGGAGGGTGTAAGTTTGGGAAAATTTATGATTATGTTCATGATTTTATGCTCGTTTGATGTTTAGTATGCTAGAACTAGGCTAGAACAGGTTAGATTGATGATTTGAGGTCTGAAAATGGAGTTAGTTAGAAAGTAGTTGGCCATGCGCCTAAGTGCTCATGCGCCTAAGATCATGCGCCCAAACAGTACCCAAACGCCCAAGGTTCATGCGCACAAATAGTGCCCATGCGCCTAGGATTATGCCCAGGAGCCTAAGTATGCCCGTACGCCCAACTGTTAGAACGCCTAAGTGTCCATGCGCCTAAACCAGGCTCATGCGCCTGCATAGTACCCATGCGCCTAGAAAGTTGTCTAGATGCCTAAGTGTTGGCCATGCGCCCGTATAGTGCCCATGCGCCTGAGTCGCCCATGCGCCTAAGTATTCATGCGCCTGCATAGTGCTCGTGCGCCTAATGCCTTAGAAAATTTTCTGGAATTTTGGGGAAATAGGGACTTTTAGGCTGTGACTTGGGATGTTTCCGGGGATGATATGTGATGATTATAAGATGATGTTATGCACGTTTATGGCCTGTTTTCTTTATGTTCCCTATTATGTATTAATCCGTGGCTTTACGTGGCATGATTATGTTAATGAACGTAAAGTATAATCTTAACGAAGTGAAAGATCTAAGATAATGAAAGTGAAACATAATCAATGAACGAATGAAAGTCTTGCAAGCAAAATGTAAGGAGGTTCACAACTCCTTGAGAGTTGTCAACTCAACTGTGTGTCATACAGCGTGCGATCTTGGCTGCCCCATGAGGGTTCACACACAGGGGAATCAGTCTTGGTGACTGTTCCATACGTGCGAAACGGGGTCCTTGTCGCTAAACCCTAGATTAGTTGGCTTCGTGCCCAAGAGGGGGGTTTAGTATATGACAGGACCTAGATAGAAGTGAAAGATAATGTAACGTGCGAAATGTACTAAACGTGCGATATGATCGAAATGAACGATGACGGAAGATAATAAATATTACCTTGATGTATGTATGATGTATGATCATGTACGAAAGTATGAAATGGTTATAACGAATGAAAGGTAATATATTTTTATAAAACTAGAACTCACTCAGCAACGCTGACTTTTATGCATTTTCAGTTGGCAGGTAATAGTTGCTGAGGATGGCACGGGGTGAAGCTACTTGGCATAGATTTTTTGACTGGCATCCATTTTGTGTAACAATGATGTTTTTGTGTAGTAATGAAACCAGATGATGATTTGTAATGTAATAATGTTGTAAACAGTAGTTATAAATATATGAATGGTTTCGTTAAATTATTCCGCTGCAATGTTTTAAGAAATTTTAATGTGATTATGAAATATTATGTGCGATGAATGTCCAACTATGAGTGCCCCGGGAACGGGGCCTTACAAGTGGCCAAGCACAAACCAGACCAAACTACACTGAAGGAGTCAACCAGAATGAGAAGCCTAAGCAGCAAGCTGCGGTTGCTATTGAAGAAGGAGGCTTTGACTGGAGCTTTCAGGTTGAAGATACATCTCCAAACCAAGCACTGATGGCAGATCATGATGAAGCCAAGGCTGAGCTTGTGATCAGCAAAGCCAGGGTAGAAAAATGTGTTCTTGAAGAAGAGACCTTCAAGAACATGATATCCTCATCTCTGCATGCCAAATTTTGTTACCAGAATAAGCAGGAACTGGGATCTACTGAGATTGCTCCTCCACACTCCTTACTATCAGTAAGATCTCCAAGGTGTGGAACTTGTGAAGATGAGCTACCCCTCATAGACCCCATGAGTGAAGAGGATGAAAAGGAGATAGTGAAGGATGGATCTGAGAAGAGTGAAGAAGATCATCCTAAGAAGGGTCACTATTCTCCTGAGGAGAGAAATTCTATTGGGTTGTCAAAGTCCAAGAGGAAGAACTTGATCAGAAGAGCAAATAGAAAGTCCAAGAAAGCTCAAGAGATCAAGGCCACCTTCAACTCTAAGCAGAAACAAGTGTTCATCTCTGTAGGATTCGAAGTGGTAAAGGCTGAAGACTCAACTATGAATCCTAGTACCAGGGGTTCTAGTTCTTGTCAAAATCATCCCAACAACAAGAAGGCTGATTTGTTGAGTACCACTGCTTCACAACCTGAACCATCCATATCCAACAGCAAGTCACTCCCTAAAAGGCTTGCTACTTCATCTGTGAAGAAGAAGATGGAAATGGTGAGATATCAAGATCAGTCTTACTCTCAAAGGAAGACTTTTAGAAGAATGCAGATGGATTGTGTCATGTGTGGCAATACTTCTCATCTGGCTAAAGATTGCATTTACAATCCTAAAAGCACTGTCCAAATGAGCAAGAAAAAAACTTCTGAGAAGATCAAGAAGAAGCCAGCTTCTGAAGGAAAAGCTTTTCCTCTCAGAAGCTCCAAAGTGAAGAAGAAGACAAGTGAAAACTTGCCTTCGGAAGAAAAATTGGTCTCGGAAGAAAGGAATGCTTCCGAAGTACTGAAGCCTGCTGCAGTGAAAGCAAGATCTTCCGAAGGTCCAGTCTCCAAAACTTCCGAAGTTGTCAAAACTTCCGAAGTTGTCAAAACTTCTGAAGTGTTGAAGGTTAAGTCTAAGCTTCCAAAGGTGGTGTGGAAGATAAAGAAAGACCATGTGACTGAAAGTTCTTCATCAACAACCGCTGCTGATCCTCAAAGCTTGAACATAGGATCAATTACTGTTGCATTGTCTTCTGTTGATATTGATGAGCCCAAGACCAGCAATGCTTGGGTTTCCAAATGTAACTAATCATCTTTTTTTGTGCAGGAACAGCTAAAGACCAACAGAAATGTGTGGATCATTGACAGTGGTTGTTCCAGGCACATGACAGGCAATGTCTCTCTACTCCAAAATTTTGAGAAAATTAATGGAGGGCCTGTTGCTTTTGGAGGAGATGCAGGAGGTTACATTACTAGAAGGGGCATGGTCACAAATGGTAAGCTTTGCATTGAGAAGGTAAACTTTGTAAAGGAGCTTGGATACAATCTACTGAGTGTATCGCAATTTCATGATCAAAAGCATAACATGCTCTTTACTGAGCATGAGTGCATTGTTCTCAAGCCCGGGGTGGTCATTCCTCAAGAGCATATACCTCTCAGAGCCCCCAGGAAAAGGAACATGTACAAGATGGACTTGCAGAAACTTCCCTTTCAAGAGAAGTGTCTTGCTTTCTGTCTAAAGCAAATAGTGATGAGTCTTTTCTCTGGCATAAAAGAATGTGCCATGTAAACTTTAAAAACATGAATAAATTAATTAAGAATGATTTGGTAACTGGAATGCTAAAGAAAAAGTTTACAAGTGATGATCATTGTGTTGCATGCCTGAAAGGGAAGCAGCATAAGGTATCTCACAAGCCAAAGGAAAGAAACTCCATCATTACTCCCCTATCCTTGTTACATTTGGATATTTTTGGCCCCACCAGTGTAATGAGTCTAGGAAGGACCTCAAACTGTTTAGTGATCACAGATGATTTTACTAGATTCACTTGGTTCTTTTTCCTTAAAACTAAGGATGAGACTCCTAAAATCTTAACGAATTTAATTTTGAAGATTGAGAATCAATCCGATCATATGGTCAAGATCATAAGATGTGATAAAGGAACTGAATTTAAGAACCAAATCCTTGATACATTCTGTGATGAAAAGGGTATTTCATGACAATATAGTGCTGCCAGGACTCCTCAGCAAAATGGTGTTGTTGAGAGGAGAAACAGGACACTAATTGAAGCTGCAATAACCATGTTGTCTGACTCTAAACTGGCTATCACCTTCTGGGTAGAAGCAATGAACATTGCTTGCTATGTGCAGAACAAAGTTTTAGTAGTTAAGACTCATGGTCAGACTCCTTATGAACTGTGGCACAAAATGAGACCTTTCATTGGTTTCCTCAGATCATTTGAATGTCCTTGCACAATCTTGAATACCAAAGATTAGATAGCCAAATTTGATGAGAAATCAGATGATGGATACTTTATTGGATACTCTTCTCAAGCCAAGGCTTATAGAGTATACAATCTCAGAACTAAAATAGTTGATGAGTCAGCCAATATGACTTTCAATGAACACACTCCTTGTGTGAGAGGTTCTGGTCCAGATTGGCTGTTTGATCTTGATTTAGTTACCAACTGTTTTAGCAAGTCTTGTGAGAAAGTTTTAGGATCTACAGGTAACCTATCAACAGAAGATCTTGACCCAAGATTTGAGCTGAGAAGACCTTCAAATCAATCTACTTCAGCTCCAGTGGTAACAAATTCTGCAAATGGAGCTCCTATCAGCACAACTATGACAAATCCAATTGATACATCTGAAGTGCCATCAAATTCCAGCTCAGAGGCACAAAACCTAAGGGAAGAAGCTTCAAATGAAGAAGGAAGTGGTAATGGTGACAGTGATGAAGAATTCCTTGATGTTGACAATCATTCCATGGAAGACAACCTCAATGATGTCACACACTCATTGGATCAAGTCTCTTTTGATAAGTGTGCTGATGTGGTGGGAGAATCTAATTTGACTGATCAAAATTTTTCAAATTTAGATTTGTCCAACCAACTTGTTGTGATCCCTCAACTCAGGATCCACAAGTCTCACCCTACCACAAACATCATTGGTGAAGTTGACAAGGGGGTAAGAACAAGAGGACAAACCCATGACAAAAATATTTGTCTCTACTCTTGTTTTCTATCCCAAGTAGAGCCAAAGAAAGTTAAGGAGGCTCTAAAGGATGGAAGTTGGGTTGAAGCTATACAGGAGGAGCTGCTTCAATTCAAAAGGGAAAAGGTTTGGAACCTATGTCCTCTTCGTTCAGGGAAGACTATCATAGGAGCCAAGTGGGTGTTCAGGAACAAAAAAGATGATAGAGGACTTGTCATCAAGAACAAGGCAAGACTAGTTGTTCAAGGGTATACTCGGGAGGAAGGGATTGACTACACTAATGTCTTTGCTCCAGTAGCAAGACTTGAAGCTGTTAGGATATTCCTAGCCTTTGTTGCATCCAAGAATTTCAAAGTCTACCAACTTGATGTCAAGTGTGCTTTCTTATATGGGGTGATTGATGAAGAGGTGTATGTCAAACAACCACCTGGTTTTGTAGATCCAGGTCATCCTGATTATGTCTGCAAGCTTGATGAAGCTCTATATGGGTTGCACAAGCTCCAAGGAAGTGGTATGAGACTTTATCTTAGTACCTATGTCAACATGGTTACAGAAGGGGTACTATAGATGGAACTCTCTTCATCAAAGGAACAGGAAATGACTTGATGCTGGTTCAAGTTTATGTTGATGACATTATCTTTGGATCAACTAATCCAAAGCTCTGCAAAGACTTTGAGAAGTTGATAAAGAATAGATTTGAAATGAGTGACATGGGGGAACTCAATTTCTTTCTAAAAATTCAAATGACGCAGGTTGACAACGACATCTTCATAAGTCAGTCAAAGTATGTTCAGGACATACTGACAAGATTCAGCATGACTGACTGCAAGGTTGCAACGACACCCATAGCAAGAAACCACTCTCTTGGACCTGACCTTAAGGGGGAGTGTGTGGATGAGCATCTCTACAGGGCTATGATTGGGTCTCTTATGTACCTCACTGTCAGCAGGCCTGATATCATGTTTGCCACATGTATTTGTGCTAGATATCAAGCCAACCCCAGGATGTCACACCTAGTTGCTGTCAAGAGAATTTTAAGATACCTCAAAGGTGCTCCATCACTAGGCCTTTGGTATCCAAAGAATTCTGACTTCAATCTGTATGCATATACAGATAGTGACTATGGTGGCTGCAACATAACTGCAAAGTCTACATCATGGGGATGACAATTTCTTGGTGGAAGGATAGTCTCATGGCAATGCAAGATACAATCATGTGTATCTGCATCAACTGCTGAAGCTGAATACATTGCTGCTGCTAGCTGCTGTGTTCAAGTGCTTTGGATTCAGAATCAGATGCTAGACTATGGATTTAACTTCAAGGAGACTCCCATACACATAGACAACAATAGTGCTATCTCTATTACAGAGAATCCTGTGCAGCACTCAAGGACTAAACACATCAACATCAGGTATCATTTAATTAGAGATAATTTTGAAAAAGGATTAATCAAACTAGTCAAAGTTCACACAAATGAACAATATGCTGATCTGTTCACCAAAGCTTTTGATGAACAGAGATTTAAGTATCTCATATCAGCTATTGTGATGTTTAACTTTGAGTAGCTTTTTCTTAAAACTTAAATACAATATTATTTTTAAAATCTATGTGTCTTTAGTTGTCTATTTTATCACCTTCATAAGCCCCAAACAATCTTGGAAGAAGAGTCTTTTAGAAAGTTTTCCTTAGATTTTTGAAAATTTTGAACACATTTTCTTTCAGAAGAAACTAAGTTACCTTCGGAAGCAAATACTGTCTTAAATATCAAATAACTGCCTATGACAATTAGCCTTCGGAAGAAATTCTCTTAATATCTTCCGAAGTCAAATTTTTCATAAGTACTCACTTGCTATTTAAGAACAATTTTCTTCCGAAAGTACTTATCTCTATGAAATAAGAAATACACTAAGTATTTTTTCTTCCGAAGCAAAATTTTCAAAACTCTTAGAAATATCTTCCGAAGCCAAATTGGCTTCGGAAGCTTTTATCAAAACTTCCGAAGCCAGATTACCTTCGGAAGATTTTCGACTTACAAGAAAACTACTTTTGGGCACTTTTTCAGAGGTGGGACCGACATCCGGGTTTCAAAGTTTATCCTTTCATATTAACTTTGTCTCAAATCCATTTTATATATATATTTAACGGTTTCCCCCTCTTTCACTTATCTTTCTTCATCCGCAACTTCTTGATAACCTAAATTCACCTAGTAACCGCCTTTGTTCTTATCTTTCTTCACAACGGAGATCTCTATAATGGCCAACCAAACTCGTAGAAACCAACCCGATTTCTCCATGCAACTTGATAGGCAGCACAATCAGGTTGCTCTGTTGAGCTCTGAGAAAAATCCTGGTTTCTCAGAGGTTTGTCTTTTTCTTTCTTTGACAAACTACTTCACCTCCCTCACCATTGATCCTCCTCTCTATGAGGATCATCTTTTGGACTTCTGGTGGACCTGCCAAGAGGTCACCATGGATGGGGAGAAGGCACTGTCTGCCATAGTGCAAGGGAGGACAATCTTCATCACTCCAACCATCATCAACACCCATCTTCAGCTGGATGATGCAGAAGGTGATTTGTCCTTCCCCAAATCTGCTATTAATCAGTGTTTTGAGCAGATGGGTTATGAAGGAGACTTTTCAGTCAGAACCTTTAGGAAAGGGAAGGTCTCTTCCGAGTGGAAGTACCTCCTCCATGTCATCATACACAGCCTATCAAACAAGCATGGAGGATGAGACCAGATTCCTGAGGATCTATCCTTCATAGTCCATGAACTGATTCAGGGGGTCAAGTTCCGGTATTTACACTTTGTCTACCTTAATCTGCTTTCTAACTTAGACTCCTTAGAATACTACATATTCCCTAGATATGTCCAGCCCATTCTTAAATGTGAACTGGGCTCACAGTTGAGGGGAACAGGTAGAATTCTAAAATTGGGACAGATGAAGCCCGACATCTTTAAAATAATAAGAAAACCAACTGTGGGATTCTCTGCGGTAGAAACAGCCCTTGTCCCCAAAATGTTAGAGCTCATTGCTCAAGGTGACAACCTAGCAGCACCAGCTAGTGTTGAACCCACACCTGCTATTTCTCAACCACCATCTCAACCTACAATAACCATCACCTACTCAAGAAAACACAAATGAACCCCTGCTCAAGCTATCCAGTCTGAACAGGCCCCTATACTCTCACCCATGCAAGAGGAAGTGGACACTGGAGCTCCCACTTCCCTTGAGGAGCAAACCACTCCCATCTCCATATTATCAGTGCTGAGGTTTCTCATGCTCAGCCTGATGAGCTCATAACCCCAACTGCCTTAAGCCTTCACTCAAAGTCTCAAAACTCTAGTGAACAACCTTCAGGGGACAGTTACCATCCCCAGCCTCTTGATCTCAACCAACCAATCCCTAACCTTGAATTCTATGATGATGAAGACATGGGATTCAGTGAGTACCATGAGTCTCTCTTTTCCACCCTTGCTCAAGGAGAGATGAGTGCTTCTGCCACTCCCATGTCTAGCCCACATCATCCACCCCAAACTGAGGTTGATCTCCCTGAACAAGTTCAGGAGGTCTATATGGAAGAGGCTCTCACTATTGCTAGTGATTACATCATTCAAACCTCAACCATGGCAACTCAGTCCATTGACATTTCACCTGAAGCTATTAGTGAGCAGAGGAAATCCAGCAGCCAAGAATACTATATTGGTGATGAGGAAGAGGACATCAGTCCAAATCTCTCATCCCCCCATGATTCTTCACCTGAAGATGAGGGGAGTCTGAAACTAAAGGTGCAACAACTTGAAGAATTATGCACCTCTTTAGTCTCCAGGGTTAGTCACTTGGAATCTCAAGTGACTACCTTACAGAAGAGGGTCAATGACAAGCAACTTGAGATCACCGATCTCAAGGGCAAGCTAGCAGAGAGACCATCAAGACAAACTCTACCAGGTCCACAAGAACATGTAGAAGTAGTGGACTTGACCTCCAGCTCACCTATGCAAGTGGGTGATGCTACCAAAAAGGGGGAGAAAGTCTCTACAACCATAGAACCTAGGAGTTCTGTCATGAGTATGGACAATGACGACTCACCACCCTCACTTGCAGTTGTCCAGACTCAACAACTTCCTCAGGCTCACACTGAATGTGGAGGCAGCAGAAAATCCAATAATGGGATGGTGGTATGACAACTCAAGAATGACATTGGTGCTATCAAGAGCTCAGGGGCAGCAGGAACTATTCAACTTTCAGACCATGAGTTTCCATGATGGTATGAACTTGGTTAACCTACCTTTCATCAATCCAAGCCAAAACAGACAGGCTGGCAGGTTAGCTGAGGTGAATCAAGAATGGGTGCTGAAGGAATTCAGACAAAGAGCTCAACTATATAGACAGAGGCTAGCAGGGAAAATAGTTGGTCAACTGGATATTAAGGCAGACCCTAAGATTAGCTTCTAAGGGGAAACCTCAGTTGAAGGCCTAGCAGAAGAACCTGTGAACCTTGAGACAGGCCCACCCTCTACACCCAGTACCCTCAGTGAGACACCTGCTAGTGAAGGTGTCTCACAACCTCTCTCTGGCCAAAGCTCAAGCTCATCACAACCATCTGCAGGCCAAAGCTCTCTCCACCCTGAGTCATACAGGCCCATAATTGACAAACGGAAAAGGAAGATGACTCCTGAGGAGATTGAGGAGGAGAAGAGAGAGAGGAAGTGGAAGGCCAGGGGAGAAAGATCTGGTGAAGTCACAAGCTTCATGCAAGCTGCAATCAGGGCTGCTCATAGGCCTGACACTCAGAATGATGAGTTAAGAGCAGCCAGATTGAACTATCTGGGACTTAGGAATTACAGCATAGATGAAATTATCTCTCTCCCCTTGGCAGAATTAGATGAGCTGGCAGACAAAGAGCTGTATAAAGAGAGGAAGGAGGCTGAGGCAGCAGAACTGCTCCTCAAAATCAAAAAAGAGAGAAGAAGAAACAAACAACAGAAAGCTCCTGTCCTCTCTTTAGTTCATGAAAGTCCTAAGAAAGAGTCTGTGGTAGTTGAAGAGGAAGAAACTCAGATAGGCAGAGAACAAAAAAGACAAAAGATAATAGCCTACCTGAGTGCCACAGGTCTCTACTAGGCAGCAACTCTCAACCCCCTCTCATATGAATATATTGAGTTTGAGTACCTCAAACAGCTTGATGAAAAGGCTCAAACTCAAAGAAAAGCTATTAAGAGAAAAATGAGAGAGGAGGCTGCTAAAACAAGAGCCACCATCAGAGCACAAGATAAGAAGTCTACTGATAGACTAAAGATGGTGAGCTTCTTGAAGCTGTATGGGTTCTCTAGAAGAAGACTTGGTCTTATGTCTCTATCCATAATGGATAAGCACATCAGGAGGATCAAGCAGAAGATTAAAGAAGGTCAGCTTGTTGACTTGCATTCTCCACCAAGTCCAGCTGCACCTGAAGTTGAGGTGAAGGTTGAAGAGACAACACAACCTGAACCTAAAGCTACTCCCAAGCCAACTTCATCTTCTGACCCACAGCAGGGTTCTAAATCCCCTTCTTCTGAACCAATGGGGGATAAAGACCCAACTAAGGAGAACACAGAAAGCCAAACTGGTGCTGCAGGCCATACTCCTAAGTTGAAGTATAGAGTGAGGAAAAGGATGGCCATCAGAAGGGACAAAAGGAAGAAAAAGAAGTCCAAGGCATCCTCCTCAACATCTCAGGATGAGTAATAACATCCTGAGAAACTGCACTAAGAGGCTGCTCAATCAACTTCGGAAGTTTTACACACTACAAAGAAATTACACTAAGTGTAAAATCTTCCGAAGCCAAAGACCAAATCTTCCGAAGCCAAAGATGAAGTCTTTCGAATCATAGAAGACAAAGTCTTCCGAAGCCTCAAAGATAGAAGACTGATTTCTTCCGAAGACAGAGAAGACATGCTTTCTCTGATCAACAACTTTTCAGAAAAGCTGACCAACTTTTTGCTGCCACTCTGTAGACTCACCAACTTCTACAAGTTGGTGAAAAGGTCCATGCTTTAGGAAGCTATAGATTATGGTCTTGAGTCTGTAACTTTCTACTTTATGTACTTTATCCTTTTTGTATTACATTAGGAAGTGAGCTATGGCATGTAATAGTCACTAGTCAAAAGGCAATCTGCATTTTGACTTTACATTGATCTTGTTGTCTAGATTAGTGTTTCCAGCTGGCATTCAAAGTATGGCCGGCTGTAGGATGTACTATAAAGTATCTCAGGTACTTGTATTTTATTTCTATGATTTTGTAACACTTGTAAAAGAACTTGAGAGCACTATACTTTATCCTTGAAACCAATCTGTTTGTTGTTCTTAAGTTTCTGTCTCTCTTTGATTACTTGTGTTTCTTAGTATTACTATAAAGGTTCCAGTTCCCTATTTGATCTGTTAAGTGTTCTAAGTCTCTCCTCATTGTGAAACTGATTTGCATTGAACACCTTCACCGGTCCTACATAGTTACTCAAAACGACATTATATGTAACATTAAAATATTTCAGAGTTTAAAACTTTAAAACTATGCGGACACGTTTTGTAAGTTAATCAAACCCAAAGTATTTAAAGTGTAACATTGGCAAAACACGCGCCAAATCATTGTTTGTAGACAATAAATTTAAAACCAAATGTCAAGACATAATCTGCTTCTTTTAAAATGCATGCTGGACTTGTGATGTGCTCCAACTGGCAACCGGAGTTAACGACCTGAGAATAGCATACTAAAAGAGTCAACACAATGGTTGGTGAGTTCAAGAGTTTGCGCTTAACATAATCAGTGATAGTTTTAAAACATAAGAAGTGCTTTGAAATAGATAGCTAGTCTATATTCATAAGTAATAGCCATAGTGATTTCGCGATCGAAGCTGACTATGTTTGACTGTTGCCTTCCGCCATGACATACCAGGCTGTGACGCTATTGGTTGTGTAGGACAATATTGCACCCGCTTGACCTCCAGTCGTACGGGTGGGCTTGTCAGACCCAGTAGTACTACCCAAGATTTCCCACTAGATTCCTTAATTAACGATCTAAAAGTGTGAGGTTTTTCAATGGTATACAACACTAAGTTATACTATGCACATTTCATAATAATAAAGCATTTGTAAAAAAGTATGTTATCTCCCCCTGAAGAGAGTGTTTAAAAGTGGGGTATGAACTCACCTGGTGCGCAACGAACAATAAATGTAAAGCTAGCGATGAGAGGAAAGACAATCCATCAAAGGTTACCTAGAACATGTGAGTACATAAGTACGTGAAACCAGAGAAACATAACAACACTAAGTGCTCAACAACACGTTAACCCTAAGGTTTTGAAACCACGATGACACATTTGACCTAGTTGGCCCGTTTAACCCGTTGGTGACATGTTAATTGAAATCTAGCTTGATCAGGTTTAGCAACTCATACCATATTATTATCATGTAAGCTATTCACGTAAATCACATCATCAATCTTAGATTCTATCAAAATCATCATACTAAAGTAGATCATCATTTCAACATATTTCATCATACAACACTTGCAAATCTAAACCCAAACATCATGCTCAATACAAACATAAATACATCACAACTAGCAATTCATACATTGAATTTAATCATGCACCACATGCCATGTGAAGCAACTCACGACTTCACACCCTAAACCCTGCCAATCCTACTAAGTAGGGGCCTCAGATTTGCACGCGTGTATGACGATCATTATCACATTTCCCAACACAATTCACACCAATTAACATGCATCATAATGATCTATTACAATCTCAAACATGATTCATAATTCCCTAACCTAAGCCAACATCTCATCATATTCTATAAAACCTAGATTTCTCAACTAATCCATCAAACATCCACATGATCTAATTAACGCATTACAACACCTTAGACATCATCAATAAACATTCTAGCATGAACCTAGCATCGTAAACATGCCCAATTCACAAAATCCAATGTTTCACATCCATAAATTTTCCCTTTTGGGAAAGTCATATCCAAAATCCGTATCTTCATCAATTTCAATCCCAAATTCATCAATAACATCCCTAATCTAGTTCATTGCAATCATAACAATCCATCTAACATATACCAATCATCAAGACATGAATTTCAATGAAGAAAAGTTTCCATTTTAGGCAATGTATGAACTATATGATCAAACCATGGATTTCTTGTATAATCATCATAACCAAACATTCATACAACCTAACTAACAACATAACATCATCAAATAATCATCAATTTCAACTTTTCTTCACCAATTTCGAATTAGGGTTTAACATGGATCAAAACTATGAAAATCTTGTTAGAAACTCACCTTAAAACGTGTAAAGGTGATGATTAACAATTGCTAACACTTGAAACTAATCTAAAATCGATGCTTGATGCTTGTTCTTGATCAAAATCGCATAGGGAGGGGTGTTTGGGAAGGTTCATGGCCGAAAATGGGGGTGTGGGGGCTAGAGTTACATTTTTTTTGTTTAAATATGGTAAGTAATTTACTTTTAACCCCTTTCAACTTTTATAAATTGTGAAACTAACTTTTTAACATTTTTAAATCATTTTTCATATTTTATTATTAAAACTTAATAAACCATCAAATAACATGCAAGACAAATAATAATCACCATCCATAAGCATTTTATAATCCACATAGTCACATGTTAAGGCGAAATTTGTAATTTAAAAGAACAACACTTAACATCTTGATTCACACAATCACATAATAATTATTAAAATTATTATTATTCAAATTAACATTAGTTAAACTAATATTAGTTATTTGTTAGGTCTCCAACGTTCAATGACAACTAATGTGTGCTCACGACACGTGTATGCAAGACTTAACGAAAATAACGGAGTTTGGTAACGGAAAATCACCGGATGTCACATTAAAAGACAATCAACAGTTAACACAATTTATTATAGTTATCATAATTTAAATTTTAAATAGTTTTCATATTAAAATTTGATACATTTTAAATTTCAAATACTTTTCATATTAAAATTTGATATCAAATAAAATATTTTGATTATACGTTAACTTCTTATTGTTTAAATTGTTTAAAAATTTTCATTTATATTGAAGAAGTTACTATTTTTAAAATAGAAAAACAGAATACACTATTATATCATTCATTTAAATAAAATTAGTAATTAATATTAAATTTTATATTATGATTAAAAAATACAATAAATTACCATTAATTATAAATAATTTATGTCTTAAAATGGCAAATTGTTTTAGAAAGATAATTTAACTATCTATGAATAAAATCTATTAAAAATTTAATATTATGGTAATCTTTGGATTTAGACATTATTTGAAACAATTGGTAATCATCTTTAGATAAATGATCTGATATAAATTTTATTTAAAACGGAGTTGTTTTTAAGAAATGTTTTTAAACTTTTGATATATTAATTTAATGGTTATGTTGTGATTGTTACAAAACTAAACTCAGATGGTTTGTTAGAGCAAACAATAATGGTGGTTTTTGAAGCTTACATATGTGAGTATAAATGTATAGTGTGATACAAAACTTTTGCTTTTTTTGCTACTCATAAAATGAGTTAGTTAGACACGGATTTGAGTTAACTATGAGCTCACAATTCTTTTTTTCTTTGTTTGCCTGTAGTTCTAATGTTTTTATCCGGTACGCATTATAAAATTATGTAATTTTCATTATACAATCCCGTGTAATACACAGAAGTATAACCTAGTTTCATATATGAGGTAGTTGCCCATTATTAGATACTATATCAGGCTTGAAACCCCATTGAAAAGTATATTTCAAACATTACCATTCTTAGTTATGATTCACTAACCATTTAAGATTGCATATTTAAGTGTTTCCCAATCTATTTTATTATTTTCACTTAACAATGTTTGTGTCATTTTACAAACCAAACCTTGATACCTTTGTAATGCATTATAACCTAAAACTCCTATTAAAGTGAAATCATTATGATGTTTTGAAATATTATAATATGGCAACCATTTCTATGATTGCATAATATTAGTTTGTTAATATGATAAGTTTTATCTCTATAGGCCTTTTGGGTTCAACTTTATCTATCTATATAGATAACCTTACTTCCTCATATATTGAAGTGAATTTGATCTATCTATATAGATCTCACTTAGTTGTTAATGCTTTATCTATTTGTATAAATTGCTTTTATTGGTATATTTTTCTTATGTCATACATATTCAAATCTCTCATTGTTTTAGTGTAGTTTTGCATCTATTTAACTTATTCCACACTTCTTAGATTAGTTATGATACATTTCCTTCACGACACTATAACTTTTTAAGTTATATTTTTATTCTTTTAGGATTTCTTAAGATAACTTCTAAAGTTGATAATTTAGAGTAATACATTTTATCCTGAACCATCTTGTACTTTCAAATGTTGTCTAGTTTTGCCAAAATACCACTTTTGACATCACTTGGTGTTTTCTAGATGACATCTCATATCAGGTATACGTGATTGTGATGGTCTTTTGATTTTATGAGAGTTCTATTTAGTATCAACATATTGATACTTAGATAAAACCCATTTATGCTTATAAGTATAGTATCACATCTTGGGTAATATTCTTAACCCTTTAGGATATGCCCTAGTGATTTTACATTGGGAACCATCTCAATTTGTTTATTTTTGTCTATTAGCTAGTTTTGTAACAATTACAATACTGTCATTTAACCTATCCATAATATACTTATGATCTTTGCCGTTTTTGGATGTAATCTTTAAGTATCATGATAAATATCCATTCATTTAGATTCTGAATTGATTATTTCTATGTGTCGAGATTCTATATTGTGAAAAAATCCTAGTTTTCATATTATCACTTGTAATCACTATGGACCCTGATTCTCAATCATATCCATTTCATGATTAATAACTCTTTATTCATTTTCAAGTATGATTACTCATAATAGCAGATAGAACCATTCTATATTTCCATGAGTTCTTAATTATGTTCTACTCATAGAAACATATAAGACTATTTCGAGTGTTTCCACTTTATTTATTCACCTTTTAGATTTCAACTTAAATATATACAGTTCAATCTTATTGAATGAGTTTATGTTATTCCATTTAGTCAAACTATATAATGTGGTTTAACAACTTCAACCAATTTGAAAAAACCATGCGTAATTATTGTATCCTTTTGCTTTTACATGAAACACAATTTCATATATTTGATCTTATCTACAAACTTATCTTATAAACAATTTATAAGTCTAACGTGTATCAATAAATCTATTTACCATTTCATGTTCATTGTTTGTTATAAGATATTCAAAGCACTATTAAATCTAATTTGATCAAACTGATAGTAAATCATATGAAAAACTTAAATCCAATATTCAAGTCAAATCACTAATAATAGTATCAAATCATATGATAAATAACTAAAAGCAAAAAGCCAAACAAATTATCTAATGATAGTCCCAAATCTTGATATATCACTATGAAGTGATCTTTAGGTCTTGGCGCTTCATTCTCTTCCTCTGTATCTTAGTTTCTTCAAACAATTTGTAACATTTAATGAATCACTATCTAGTGAGAAAACAAAATTAGAGAGTTATTACATGGATATTTAATGTAGATGCTTCTGAAGCATTTATCTCTGTTCGTCCTATTAGTTCCCTTTTCCTGGTAACAATCTGTTCGATAATCTTATTAACGAAGTAAGTATTCTTAGTAGTCTCATTAGCTTTAACCTTTCTTTTTTCCTTCAAACCTTTATTATTTTTGAAAGCATTACCCATGATCAAATCATAAGACAGATGTTTATCAAGTGGGATCATGTAATGAATCATGTTTTCAAGACGTGTTTTCATCATCAATAGATGCAAAAAATTCATAATTTTGTAGTAATGAATCATATTCCTTATTCTTTATTGGGTTTAGGTTTATGAATATGCTAAAATCTAATCTTAAGCCTCATGATTATCTCATAATATAACAAAGCCTCACAATTGTTCTTGAGATCAGGAATCGTAGTAGATGTGAGGATAGTAAAAAATTATATAATCGTCCTTATAAAGATGCTCCCATGCATCTAAGATAAACTTTCCTATGCTACCTGGTGGTTTCTTGGTGACAACGTACTTGACAATATGCCATTTCTCGTATTACTTAAAAATCCTTTTGATTAAGTTGTACCACGTGAAGAAGTTTGTCTATTTAAGCACTTCATAGTCAAAAATTTATCATATTGATTTACTATTGGTTTTTACAAGACACATACAATAAGATTATTTTAGTTAGTATTCTAATAAAATAGTTTTAATTATTTATGGCCCTTTAGCAAAAATTTAAAAATTTAGGATCCATGGTTCACCATACTTATACAAGGACTGAGAACAACGCACGAGCATGACTATGTAGGCATGTAGATATACCAATCACATCAACTATAGAACTTCTAGACCTTTATGGTATCATTTAGACAAACTATTTGTCACTTTGGTATGATTAATTCCATATGTGACTACTCTTTCTTGTGGTTGGCTACGCACTATCCACAAGTTTGAGTGATAGGTTATCCACTTTTGGACTCATGTGAACTGACTCAAGACCTGAATTATCATGAATCACCTTGCAAGATACATCCACCCGAGATGCTCAATCCAGACATAATTCGTAAGTGATTCGATAAGGATGACACATTACTTATAGTTAATAAATTAACTTTTAATTGTTTTCATTATGATAACAAAAGAGTTTGCGATTAGTTCGTAATTCATTGAGATTTATTTTGAAAATCTCCTTTTTCTTCATATAAACTTCCAACCAATTTTAATTAATAACTCTTTTATTAAAGTACATGAATTTGAAATAAAATCTTATCATATTTGTTTACTTAACACTCATCAAATAACCATTTTAATTTCTAAACATTCACGAGATAACTAAAAATCTCTATTCTTTTAAAATCTTGGCATTTTAGTTATGTTATTATTTTAAACTCCTTTAAAAATCATTTTGGTTTGTTTGATCAAGGAGGCGATGATGGCGACCCCTAGGCAGCCGACTATAAGAAGGGTGAATAGAGAATTAAAGAGAGTAAGATGGGAAGAATTCAGATTATGTTTCTTTAAACCCTTTAAATCCTATTTATAAGATATATAATTATCTAAATTAGAAATTCAAATCTTATTTCAATAATATTTATAATTATCATCTATTTATCTATTATATATTTTATTTAATTATATATATATAAATATATTTAGCTTGATACTTATTATCTCATAATATTTATCTAGTTAATTAATTAAACCTTTTAATTAATTACAATGTATTTAAGTAGATAATTATTATCACATAACAATTATCTAAGTAACTAATTAAATGATTTAATGAATACAATATATATATATATATATATATATATATATATATATAGGGGCTGGTTCAAATAAAAAAAACATTTGCCTAAAAAGTCTAAGAAGCAATATGGGATTCACACATCGCAATATTTAAAATTGAATAAAAGGGTAATATTATCTTTAACAATGAACAACATATAAACAGCACCAAAATTAGTTTCTTTTATTTTCTTTAATTTATTCTTAATCTCAAATGATTTTATTCATTTCTTCTTTAGATTTTTTATTTCTTTCAATTAAAACTCAATCCAATTTCAATATAAAATCAATCTTCTTCCAGATCCGTGTATTATGATCAAAAGTCAATCTAATTTTTATATAAAATGAATTTTGAATAAAGGTAGTTTAATATTGTATTTATTTTTTTATTTATTTGAAACCTAGATATATCATATTTTTCATACAAATTTTATTTAATTTTATTCACATTTAAAGTCTGAAATATTATTCTCTATATAATGGAGCATTTTTTTTCTCGAGAATCACTTTGATCTGCACAAATTTTTTACTTCGTAATTTACATCATGTTTTCAAACATGATCACGGATTTTTAAATTAACGGTAATATAATTATTTTTAATATGCGTTATATGTCAAAACACCACATAAACACAATATGTTTTGTGCTGTTGTACCCAGAATGTGCTGTTTTACCCTAAATCAGCTAAAACATCTTGTTTTATGGTAAATCAGCACATCACATATTATTTTATGTGAAAACATGAGATGATGTGTTGTTTTATGTGAAAATAGCACGAAACATGCTTTTTCGCAGGAAATCAGCTTATAACATCCTGTTTTACATGAAAACAACCCAATGTGTGTTGTTTTACATGAAAACAACACAGAATATGAAAACAACACAGAAAGTGTTATTTTAAATACTACCAACACATGAAAACATCAAAAAATGTGTTGTTTTACATTGAAACTATATAAAGCATGTTGTGTTATTATACAACAACAAAGAATATGATGTTTTATCTTATTATTTTATTGTAAACAACACATAATTTATATTGTTTTATATAATCTTTTACTTTAAACAAAAATAAACATGATATCTTACCGTAAAGTAATATATAACCTAAAACAACATATAAGGTGTTTTCTTATCATGAAACAACACAAAATCCACCATCTTATCGTAAAACAACACAATTTTAGAAATAATTTCAAGTGATGTTTTAACATTACATAACACAAAATATTATGTTTTACCCTAAACCAGAACATAACATGTTTTTAACCATAAAACAACACATAATGTATTGTTTTACCCTAAAATAGCACATAATGTGTTGTCTTAACGTTAAAGAGCACAACAGTGTTGTCTTACAACAAAACAGTACATAATATGTTGTTTTTATCATAAAACAACATATTTTCGTAACAATAATTTTTTATTAAAAAATATTGCAATGCTATACACAAATTAAAGAGGATAAAACGCTTGATTTTATGGCCTTCAGATGGTTATGATGAGCTTGAGCTTTGGCCAGAGAGAGGTTGTGAGACACCTTCACCAGCAGGTGGTGTCACTAAGGGTACTGGGTGTAGAGGGTGGGCCTGTCTCAAGGTTCACAGGTTCTTCTGCTGGGCCTTCAACTGAGGTTTCCCTTTCGAAGCTAATCTTAGGGTCTGCCTCAATATCCAGTTGACCAACAATTTTCCCTGCAAGCTTCTGTCTATATAAAATTGCTCTTTGTCTAAATTCCCTCATAACCCATTCTTGGATCACCTTAGCTAGCCTGCCAGCCTGTCTGTTTTGGCTTGGATTGATGAAGGGCAGGCTAACCAAGTTCATACCATCATGGAAACTCAGGGTCTGAAAGTTGAAGAATTCCTGCTGCCCCTGAGCCCTTGATAGCACCAATGCCATTCTTGAAGAGTCATACCACCATCCCATTATTGGATTTTCAGCTAGATGGGATGGGGCAGGCATGGACATTGGAATTCCTTACTCAAATAGTTGTTGAAGTAAGGCCTCCACATCGGTGTGAGCCAGAGAAAGTTGTTGAGCTTGGACAACTGCAAGTGAGGGTGGTGAATCCTCATTGTCCATACTCATGACAGAACTCCCAGGTTCTATGGTTGTAGGGACTTTCTCCCCCTTTTTGGTAGCATCACCCACTTGCATAGGTGAGCTGGAGGTCAAGTCCACTACTTCCACAGGTTCTTGTGGATCTGGTTGAGCTTGTTTTAATGGTCTCTCAGCTAGCTTGCCCTTGAGATCGGTGATCTCAAGTTGCTGGTCATTGACCTTCCTCTGTAAGGCAGTCACTTGAGAGAGTTGGACTGACCCACTTGCATATGTTTTCTAGTTGTTGCATCTTTAGTTTCAGACTCCCCTCATCTTCAGAAGAAGAATCATGGGGGGATGAGAGAGTTGGACTGATGTCTTGTCCCTCATCACCAGCATAGTATTCTTGGCTGCTGGATTTCCTCTGCTCACTGACAACTTCAGGTGAAGTGTCAATGGGCTGAGTTGCCATGGTTGAGGTCTTAATAATGTAATCACTAACAGTAGTGAGAGCCTCTTCCATATAGATCTTCTGAACTTGTTCAGGGAGATCCACCTCAGTTTGGGGTGGATGATGTGAGCTAGATATGGGGGTGGCAGAAGCACTCATCTCTCCTTGAGTAGGGGTGAAAAAGAGAGACTCATGGTACTCACTGAATCGCATATCTTCATCATCACAGAATTCAAGGTTTGGGATTGGTTGGTTGAGATCTAGAGGCTAGGGATGGTAACTGTCCCCTGAAGGTTGATCACTAGAGTTTTGAGACTCTGAGTGAAGGCTTGAGGCTGCTTGGGTTATGAGCTCATCAGGCTTAGCATGAGGAACCTCAGCACTGATAGTATGAGAGATGGGAGTGGTTTGCTCTTCAAGAGAAGTGGGAGCTCCAGTGTCCACTTCTTCTTGCATGGGTGGTGATATGGGGGCCTGTTCAGACTGAATAGCTTGAGCAGGGGTTCGTTTGTGTTTTCTATAGTAGGTGATGGTTATTGTAGGTTGTTGGGGTGGATGAGAAACAGCAGGTGTGGGTTCAACACTAGCTGGTGCTGCTAGGTTGTCACCTTGAGTAATGAGCTCTAACATTTTTGGGACAAGGGCAGTTTCTACCCCAGAGAATCCCACAGTTGGTTTTCTCATTATTTTAAAGATGCGGGGCTTCATCTGTCCTAATTTTAGAGTTTTACCTGTTCCCCTCAACTGTGAGCCCAGTTCACAGTTGAGAATGTGCTGGACATATCTAGGAAACATGTAATACTCCAAGGAGTCCAAGTTAGACAGTAAATTAAGGTAAACAAAGTGAGAATACCTGAACTTGACCCCCTGAACCAGTTCATGGACTATAAAGGACAGATCCTCAGGTTGGTTTCTACGGTTCAGAAGTGCAACCTGATTGTGTTGCATGTGAAGTTGCATGGAGAAATCAGGTTGGTTTCTGCTGTTAAGATTGGCCATTTGAGAGAGCTTCGTCAAGAAGAAAGGTAAGAACAAGGTCGGTTTTTGGATGAATTTAGGTTAGAAAAGTGTTGTAGATGATGAGAGAAAAGTGAAAGAGGGGGAAACCGTTGGGTATATATATGAAATGTATTTAAGACAAAGTTAATGCGAAAGGATAAACTTTGAAATCCGGATGTCGGTCCCACCTCTGAAAAAGTGCCCAAAAGTAGTTTTCTTGGAAGTCGAAATCTTCCGAAGGTAATTTGGCTTCATAAGTTTTGACAAAAGCTTCCGAGGCCAATTTGGCTTCGGAAGATATTTCTAAGAGTTTTGAAAATTTTGCTTTGGAAGAAAAAATACTTAGAGAATTCTTCCCTTTTTAGAGATAAGTACTTTTGGAAGAGAATTGTCCTTTAATATCATTTAAAATACTTAAGAAAAATTTGGCTTCAGAAGATATTCAGAAAATTTCTTCCAATGGTAAATTGTCATAACTAGTTATTTGATATTAAAGACATAATTTTCTTTCGAAGGTAACTTAGTTTCTTTCCAAAAAAAGAAGTTCAAAATTCTTAAAAATTAAGAAATATTTTCTAAAACAATCTTCCTCCAAGTAAGTTAGGGGCTTATGAAGGTGATAAAATAGACAACTAAGGACACACAGATTTTAGAAATAATATTGATTTTAAGTTTATGAAAAAGCTACTCAAAGTTGATCATCCCAGTAGCTGATATAAGATACTTAAATCTTTGTTCATCAAAAGCTTTGGTGAACAGATCAGCATATTGTTCATTTGTGTGAACTTTGACTAGTTTGATTAACCCTTTTTTAAAATTATCTCTAATTTAATGATACCTGATGTTGATATGCTTGGTCCTTGAGTGCTACATAGGATTCTCTGTAATAAAGATAGCACTATTGTTGTCTATATGGATGGGAGTCTCTTTGAAGTTAAATCCATAGTCTAGCATCTGATTTTGAATCCAAAGCACTTGAGCATGGCAGCTTGCAGCAGCAATGTATTCAGTTTCAGCAGTTGATGCAGATACATAGGATTGTTTCTTGCATTGCCATGAGACTATCATTCGACCAAGAAATTGACATCTCCCTGATGTAGACTTTGCAGTCATATTGCAGCCACCATAGTCACTATCTGTATATGCATACAGATTGAAGTCAGAATTCTTTGGATACCAAAGGCCAAGTGATGGAGCACCTTTGAGGTATCTTAAAATTCTTTTGACAGCAACAAGGTGTGGCATCCTGGGGTTGGCTTGATATCTAGCACAGATACATGTAGCAAACATGATATCAGGCCTGCTGGCAGTAAGGTACATGAGAGACCCAATTATAGCTCTGAAGAGATGCTAATCTACACACTCCCCCTTAAGGTTAGGTCCAAGGGAGTGATTTCTTACTATGGGAGTCTTTGCAACCTTGCAGTCAGTCATGTTGAATCTTGTAAGTATGTCCTGAACATACTTTGACTGCTTATGAAGATGTCATTGTCAAACTGCTTCACTTGAATTCCTAGAAAGAAATTGAGTTCCCCCATGGCACTCATTTCAAATCTATTCTTCATCAGCTTCTCAAAGTCTTTACAGAGCCTTGGATTAGTTGACCCAAAGATAATGTCATCTTCATACACTTGAACCAGCATCAAGTCATTTCCTGTTCCTTTGATGAAGAGAGTTCCATCTATAGTACCTCTTCTGTAACCACGCTGACATAGGTACTTAGATAGAGTCTCATACCACTTCCTTGGAGCTTGGTGCACCCATATAGAGCTTTATCAAGCTGGCAGACATAATCAGGATGATCAGGATCTGCAAAACCAGGTGGTTGTTTGACATACTTCTGTTCATCAATCACCCCATATAAGAAAGCACACTTGACATCAAGTTGGTAGACCTTGAAATTCTTGGATGCAACAAAGGCTAGGAATATCCTAACAGCTTCAAGTCTTGCTACTGGAGGAAAGACATCAGTGTAATCAATTCCTTCTTCCAGAGAATACCCTTGAACAACTAGTCTTGCCTTGTTCTTGATGACAAGTCCTCTATCATCCTTCTTGTTCCTAAACACCCATTTGGTTCCTATAGTAGTTTTCCCAGGAGGAAGAGGACATAAGTTCCAAACCTTTTGTCTTTTAAATTAAAGCAGTTCCTCCTGCATTGCTTCAACCCAGCTTCCATCTTTCAGAGCCTCCTCAACTTTCTTTGGCTCTACTTGGGATAGAAAACAAGAGTAGAGACAAACATTTTTGTCATGGGTTTGTCCTCTTGTTCTTACCCCCTTGTCAACTTCACCAATTATGTTTATGGTAGGGTGAGACTTGTGGATCCTTAGTTGAGGGATCACAGCAAGTTGGTTGGAGAGATCCAAATTTGAGAAATTTTGATCAGGCAAAGCAGATTCACCCACCACATCAGCACACTTATCAAGAGAAGCTTGATCCAATGAGTGTGTGACATCAATGATGTTGTCTTCCATGGAGTCAGCATCAAGAAATTCTTGATCACAGTCACCATTTCCACTTTCTTCTACATTTGGAACTCCTTCCCTTTGGTCCTGTGCCTCTAAGCTAGAATTTGTCATTGTTGTGCTGATAAGAGCCCCATCTGCAGAATTAGTTACCACTGGAGCTGAAGTAGATTGACTTGAAGGTCTTCTCAGCTCAAATCTTGGATCAGGATCTTCTTTTGATGGGTTACCAATAGATCCTGAAACATTCTCACAAGACTTGTTAAAACAGTTAGTAACTAAATCAAGAGCAAACAGCCAATCAAGACCAGAACCTCTCACACAAGGAGTGTGTTCATTGAAAGTCACATTGGCTGACTTATCAACAATTTTGGTTATGAGATTGTACACTCTATAAGCCTTAGCTTGAGAAGAGTATCCAATGAAGTATCCATCATCTGATTCCTCATCAAATTTGACTATCTGATCTCTGGTATTCAAGATGGTGCAAGGACATCCAAATGATCTGAGGAAACCAATGAAAGTTCTCCTTTTGTGCCACAGTTCATAAGGAGTTTTACCATGAGTCTTAACTACTAAAACTCTATTCTGCACATAGCAAGCAGTGTTTACTGCTTCTGCCCAGAATATGATAGGCAGTTTAGAGTCAAACAACATAGTTCTTGCAGCTTCAATTAGTGTCATGTTTCTCCTCTCAGCAACACCATTTTGCTGAGGAGTCCTGGCAGCACTATATTGTCTTGAAATACCCTTTTCATCACAAAATGTATCAAGGATTTGGTTCTTAAATTCAGTTCCTTGATCACATCTTATTATCTTGACCTTGTGATCAGATTGATTCTCAATCTTCAGAATGAAATTCTTTAATATCTCAGGAGTCTCATCCTTAGTTCTAAGGAAAAAGACCCAAGTGAATCTAGTGAAATCATTTGTGATCACCAAACAATATGAGGTCTTTCCTAAACTCATTACACTGGTGGGGCCAAAAAGATCCATATGTAACAAGTGTAGGGGAGTAGTGATGGAGTTTCTTTCTTTTGGCTTGTGAGACACTTTATGCTGCTTCCCTTTCGGGCATGCAACACAATGGTCATCACTTGTAAACTCTTTCTTTGGCATTCTAGTTACCAAATCATTCTTAATTAATTTATTCATGTTTTTAAAGTTTACATGGCATATTCTTTTATGCCAGAGAAAAGACTCATCACTATTTGCTTTAGACAAAAAGCAAGACACTTCTCCAGAGGGAGAAGTTTCATGCAAATCCATCTTGTACATGTTTCCTTTCCTGGGGGCTCTGAGCAGAATGTGCTCTTGAGGAATGATCACCCCGGGCTTGAGAACAATGCACTCATGCTCAGTAAAGAGCATGTTACGTTTTTGATCACAAAATTGGGATACACTTAGTAGATTGTACCCAAGCTCCTTGACAAAGTTTACCTTCCTAATTTAGAGCTTACCATTTGTGACCATGCCCCTTCCTGTAATGTAACCTCCTGCATCTCCTCCAAAATCAACACCTCCATCAATCTTTTCAAAATTTTGGAGTAGAGAGCCATTGCCTGTCATGTGCCTGGAACAGCCACTGTAAATGATCCACACATTCCTGTTGGTTTTTAGCTGTTCCTGCACAAAAAAGAGATGATTAGTTACATTTGGAAACCCAAGCCTTGCTTGTCTTGGGCTCAGTAATATCAACAGAAGACAATGCAACAGTAATTGATCCTATGTTCAAGCTTTGAGGATCAACAGCTGTTGTTGATGAAGAACTATCAGTCACATGGTCTTTCTTTGTCTTTCAGACCACCTTTGGAAGCTTAAACTTGACCTTCAACACTTCGGAAGTTTTGACAACCCAACAGAATTCCTCTTGGACCTTGATAACCCAACAGAATTCCTCTCCTCAGGAGAATAGTGACCCTTCTTAGGATGATCTTCTTCACTCTTCTCAGATCCATCCTTCACTATCTCCTATTCATCCTCTTCACTCATAGGGTCTATGAGGGGAAGCTCATCTTCACAAGTTCTACACCTTGGAGATCTTACTGATAGTAAGGAGTGTGGAGGAGCTATCTCAGTAGATCCTAGTCCCTGCTTATTCTGATAACACACTTTGGAATGCAGAGATGAGGATACCATATTCTTGAAGGTCTCTTCTTCAAGAACACATTTTTCTACCCTGGCTTTGCTAATCACAAGCTTAGCCTGGCATTCAGTTAACTTAGTGATGAGATCTTTAATTTGAGTCCTATAGTTGGTGTGTTCATGTTTGAGAGTTGAAATGGTTTTCTCTAAATCTTCTATTTTTAGTTTATAACCATTTTCAGCTCTTTTGAAATCAGATTTTAAGATATTTAAGGACTTAAGATCAGATCTCATTTCTAAGTTATATGACCTGTATCTATTTACTTTAGCAATACATTCAGGAGTACACAGATGTTCCAATACCTTGGCTTTATCATGATCAGCCATCAGTGCTTGCTTTGGAGATACATCTTCAACTTGAAAGCTCCAGTCAAAGCCTCCTTCTTCAATAGCAACCGCAGCTTGCTGCTTTGAATTCTCAATCTGGTTGACTCCTTCAGTGTAGTTTAGTCTGGCTTGTGCTTGGCCACCATTTGTCCTAGGTGCCTTGCACTCCCTCGCAAAGTGTCCTATTTGGTTGCA
The DNA here is from genome assembly GCA_025506415.1 of Flaveria robusta. Classification (NCBI taxonomy): domain Eukaryota; kingdom Viridiplantae; phylum Streptophyta; class Magnoliopsida; order Asterales; family Asteraceae; genus Flaveria; species Flaveria robusta. Next base: position 9,506,302 of record CM046476.1, on the reverse strand, counting down.
ATTGAAACACTTCACCTTACTTTTATCCAGTCCAAACTTTCCACTGGCTGCATTACTAGGAAACTTCCTCCCTGTCTGCTTGTAGAACTTCTTGGCTCTGTGAGTGAGAAGAGCCATCTGTTGGACTATCTCCATATACTCTAGATCTCTGGATGGATACAGTCCAGGTCTTCAAGGGTGAAGAGAAAGTTGCTTGAACTCTCATCAGCAGACAAAAAAGCATGAGAAGATCTTGTCTCTTGGAATGGACTTCCTTGGATGTAGCTCTCCCTTGGTGTCTTAGGGAAGGTGATGAAAGGACCCTTTTGTGAGTTGTCAGGGTAGTAGATAAGATGATGTTGTGGTTCTCTACAATCTCTTTCAACCATATGAAGGGCTGACCCTTGCTGATTGCTGGAGTTACCAGATGGATTTTGCATGTTCATCTCTATCTGGTAGCCACTGAGGATACCATACAACTCTGTAAGAGTGAGAGTCTTAAGGTTTTCAGTCCTCTTTTTGACAACACAGTAGTGAGTTCACTGTTTGGGAAGAGAGGACATGAACTTCCTCATAATATCTCTGTTCTCAAGAGTTACTCCAACATCCATTAGAGTATCCACAATCTCAACATACCTAAAGTATTACTGAGTCATGGTTTCACCTGTCTTGTAGGTGAAATTCTCAAACTGCTGTTTCAAGAGGTCCTTTTTGTTCTCCTTGGCTTCAGAGGACCCCTCATACATGAGCTTTAGTGCATCCCATAACTGCTTGGCAGTTTTGCACTTCTTGAAGCCCTTGTAGATAGAGTTGGGAAGAGCAGTTTGGAGGGCAGTCATGGCCTTCTGATCGATATTTATCTTCTTTCTATCTTCTTTAGAATAGTCAGCCACTTCCTTTGGGATCATGCCAACTCCAGCAGCAGCTGAAGAGGTGCATGGAATGTAAGGTCCAAAGACAACAGATTCCCACATCCTGGAGTCTTAAGACTTGATGAAGCCTTCCATTCTTTGACATCAAGTATCAAAGTCTTCAGGAGTGATCAGTGGGGACTTTGTCATAGTGCCAGTTTCCATATCAACCTTTGAAAGAGCTTCCATTTGAGTTGTTAAGTATTTTGTGAAAAAACTAAGAGATCTAAGTTGGTGAGATCTTAAAATCAAGAGCCTGGAATGCTCTGATACCAATTGCAGGACCGTTTGAAGGGTGAGCAACTCAGTTTTCACAATAAGAAGAGACTTAGAACACTTAATAGATTAAATAGGGAACTGGCAGGATAATATGATACTAGGATAACACAAGTAAACAAGAGACAGAAAGCTTTTAAGAACAAGATAATTGGTTTTCACGGAAGATGTATATTGCTCTCAAGTTCTATTACAAGTGTTACAAAGCATAGAAATAAAATACAAGAACCTGAGATACTTTATACTACATCCCACAGCCGGTCATACTTTGAAAGCCAGCTGGAATCACTAATCTAGACAACAAGATCAATAAAAAGTCAAAAGGCAGATTGCCTTATGACATGTGACTATGACATGCCATAGCTCACATCCTATTGTAATACAAAAAGGATAAAAGTACATAAAGTAGAAAGTTACAGACTCAAGACCTTAATCTACAACTTCCTAAAACATGGACTTTTTCACCAACTTATGTAAAGTTGGTGAGCCTGTAAAGTGACAGCGGAAAGTTGGTCAGCTTTCTGAAAAGTTGTTAATCATAGAGAGCATGTCTTCTATGTCTTCGGAAGAAATCAGTCTTCTAACTTTGAGGTTTCGGAAGACTTTCTCTTCTAAGCTTCGGAAGACTTCATCTTTGGATTCGGAAGAATTGGTCTTTTGGCTTCGGAAGATTTTACACTTGCATAATTTTCTTGTAAAGTGTAAAACTTTCGAAGTAACTTCTACCATGCACAAGGTGCATGCATGCAGGAGACACCCTGACTTTTTAAGTGTATCAGCCTCTTCTATAATCCTTACAAAAAAATAATATCATATAAAAAAGTTACGAACGTTTAAATAAAGTGGGAGAATTTGATAAAAAATCAACAAAAGTGGTTTTTCCTATACTATCATTAGAACCACTTTTATGCCTAAAAATTGATCTCAACCATTGATTAATGAAATAGAGGACTAAGATATTTTGTTAGGCTTTTTAGTCAAATTTATTTTTTTTATTTAACGAGCCCCTATATATATATATATGTGTGTGTGTGTGTGTGTGTATGTGTGTATGTTTGTGTGTGTGTATACAACATATATATTTTGATATATACATATAATATAACTAGTTTTTACCAGCCGCGCATTGCGGCGGCATTGTACGTGACGTAATAAATAGTATAGATTAACAATTGACCTGACTTGTCTCCGGATTAAATTCACGTCAAACTGTAAAGTAAATCAAATTTATACCATTTAATGAAAACGTATTATACTTCATCCATTTTTTTTCAAATAAAATTATGTCGAAACATAGACCACGTTAAAGCATACACAAAAAGACACACAAATTATAATCATCCCGACTTGTTTCAAAACTAAAACTAAGTTGAAACATAAAGTAACTCGGATTTATACGGTCAAATTAAAACATGTTTTTAACCCGATTCATCTCCGAACAAAATCTATATCAAAAAGTAGGGGAACCTTGGAATATAGATCATCTCAAAGCGTATATAAAAATATACATGGAAACGTTATATACCAAACCCGACACTTACCGACACGTACCTAAAAATACGAACATAAAAAATTGATTTTCTAAAAACTAAATTGTAATGAGTTAAACCCGAAACATTACAAACTTAAAAAGGCTAAAGTGACGTGTTAAAGTTGACCAGATAGATTTGAGTTCAATAAACAAATATAATTTAATAAAACAAATATTATTAATATTTAAATATTATTATATAATTCAATATACAAATATTATTATTATTATTACTGTTCATTTCATTATGAATTAATATATGAGTAATTACCAATTATTATCTTATAATAATTCTTTAAATATTTGTAATTATTATACAAAAGTAATGACTTAGTATTTATATAAATCTAATTTATATAAGTATTTCTACTCTAATAAATGGGCAATTAAATAGGTCACATGGTAGCACTATATTCCTTTTCACTAAATTTTTCACGCTTCTTTCTAATATTAAATAATCACATTAATTATTAATAATATTATTTAAGTTTTTTACATTAAAATAGTTTTTTAATAAATTAAAAATAGATCTTTTTATTAATATTATTTCTAAAGAAACCAATTTTCATAAAATAAGAAATTTTTTTAGAACATCAAACGTTTTTAAAAAGTACGAAATATTTTAAAATTAGTGTTTATAAAAAGTAATTTTTTTATAAACAAAATATAACTAAAATTAAGAATTATAATAAGAAAGTTAATAAAATCACATTTTTATAAATTGTTTATTTTGAATTTTTTTAATTCTATTTTTAATATGAAAGATTTTAATCATATCTTATTATAAAATATCATTTTAAACGTAATATATTTTCATTCTATTTAGTATTTTATTTATTCTATATGTGTAATACATGAGTTTACTAAAACTAGAAACATTCATAATTAGATGTTTGTCTATTACATTTAAAGACATCAACATTTATTAATCCAAATAATAAACTGTTGATTTCCACTATCTCTCTCAAATCTAATTCGTTCCTTTGATACGATGGCGAATGTATGACCTTAAAGGATCAACTCAATTGGTAGTATTGATTTATGTCGATGCGTAAGCATACAAGATCCAACAAGGACAGCATGTTATATGCATGAACTCTAAAATTTGAGTGTTAGATTTTTCATTTGGTAAATATTTGATCTAAGAAATTTTAATAGGTAAGTGTAGTTCTTGGCTTCCCCACTACTCAGTTCTTATAGGTTTTCAACCCATGGATGATACTTGCTTAGTCGGTTATTAATTTCATAAGGTAGTATGCATTCAAGCAACATATACTCTTGGCATTAGTTCTCGGTTTTGACAACACGTACTCTTAATATGTTCATTAGTTTTCAGTTTTGACCTGTAGGTTGACTAACTTTGACTAATTTTTGACCTCTATTTTAATAGGACTTGCTTGTTATGCTTATGTTTCTGAAAAATTCTACTTTATAGGTGGCATGAAATTTATGATTCAAAAAAGGAATAATAAGTATTGTATTTATTAAAGTAAAACCTTAATAGGTAAAACTCAAATAGTAGAACTTAAATAATAGAAAATGTGGGGTCAATGATGTCCAGCAAGCAAGAAATGAAATGGATTTCACTTGAGTGAGTTAAATAAATGGAATGGACCTTTAAACACATGCCAGTTGTGGACCTTGCATTGTGGATCAACCATCGAGGGTTAAGCTAACTATGAGTTTTTTCAGATTGGGATTAGACATCAGTTGTCGACCAAATGCTTGGGCTCTTATTTGGTGCAAAACTAGTTTACGAAAAGTGAAAAGGTAATGAATAAAAGCAATATGATAAATACTGTAATGGATGACATGAAAGTTAAAGGGACTTATATGTATGGTAAATATGTGTTTATTAAAGGAAGTAGAAGTATATTTTTATATATTTATAAAACTAAAACTTACTCAACAAATGATGATTTTTGTAGGCATATTAATTGGTAGGTAATTGATGAATTTAGTGATGCCAGGGAATATAGTTACTTAGCATCCAGAGACTAAGATATATATTTGTTTTACTAATTAGCAAGTTAATTTAAATAGTAATTTAATGTTTCCTTGTTTGAAGATAATTTCTTAATTCGAACAAGTTTTGATGATAGATGACAAACTTTATGTTTTTTGCTGCAATAGTTTGTAAGTTTTACGAAATGCGAAATGTTTTGTTATGATTGACCAACTGTAAGGATATCCGAGATCAATACATTACATCTATGGATGATACTCATGTGTTATTCCGGGGGGTGGGGGTGGGGGTGGGGGTTAAAATTTGTAAGAAAAGATTTTGGCAGCCTGGACATTAGTATTCATTTGGTGGAAAAATCGTTAATGTTACATAGGTAAATCCTAAATTTTTTAAAACATTATACTTTAAACATTACAAGAAGAAAACAAAAAAGACTATATAAACAAAACATTAAGCAACTTTGATGACTTATACGTTTGTGTGTTGATGACATCCACATTATGACCAGTAACTCAGTTTAAACAATATTTACAACGATACGTAGATAAAAATTTGTACGTCCAAATGTTACATCCGAAATTTTATAAAACATTATATGCAAAAAGTTATAATAATTGTTAACGAGACATAATGACTTGATTGTATTAAATCTATATTATGAAATACGTGAGCATTTAATTCGCTGCAATTCAACAATATGTCTTGATTTTTTTATTTTTTTTTATTTTGTTCGAATAGTTATTGAAATTTTAGAATTTGAATTACGACAACACTTTTTAGGTCATTGCCATGGGAAGACATATTTAAAAATACGTAAAACATAATAGATGAGAGTGTTTGGTGTCGAGAAAACATTAAATTTGTTTAGTATTTATAATTTTGTGTCATTGAAAAAAAAAAACAATTATTTTTTCTTAATTCCAACGGTCAAATCTTGCTTTATGTCCGCTAAAACATTTAGGGGAGCCCCTTAACATAAGTGGGAGGGGGAGTGGTGTGTCACATCCATTAACGTGCCACCTCAATTCTCATGCCTTACGCTTGAGGGTATAGGCCTGAGAGTATACCCCGTGATTTTAGTTGAGGAATCAATAAAATTAGAATTTGAACAAATTCTTTTAGAATATTCCTTTTAAATTATGAAGAAATTAAAGCAAAGGAACCAAGCATCGCTGGTTTCAATCTCTGTCGCCGCCAGATTCTGAGTTCTCTAAAGAATTATCAAACCAAACATGATTATTTTGACAAATAAATGGATCACAAATTTCAATTCTTTAATAAACTTAATTTTATATTTAATTTTAAATTCAATTCAAAAATTATCAATTTTCATAAAGTACAGTTTTTTTGCTAGATTTGAACTCGTTTGAAAACTAGCATTGCTTTTACAAACTCTAGTTTAGTAAAAGCATTATGTATTAAAAAAGTTTTTAATGAACATCATAACACCAAAATTCAGGAGGTGTGACTTGAAAGAGGCGTGCGAGATGTCTTATTATTTCATGCGTTTTATGTTTTTCATAAGATCAATGGAATCCTTACACCCTTTCCCAACCATCTACAGTATGCATGTGTGCATATATGTATATATGCATACACACAAATGCCCACTCACTACTATATAAACTAAAACATTGGGACACAAGTGTAATTAAAAAAAAAAAGATATATAATACTACTTTTTAAGCATTAGATACAAGTCTTATATACATTCATTCATATTTTACCCCTCATTTAATAAATTTCTTCTTATTAATATATTAATTAATAAATATTATTAATACATTAATTAATAATGTAAGATTATGTAATTCAATAAATTAAATATTATATTATTTATAATACATTAAATTAATATTTAAATTAATTAATAAATATTATCCTACTTGAATACTTAACTTTATAATTACAATATACATCTATAATAATAATAATAATAAAATAATAATAATATATAATAATAATAATATAATAAATAAATAAATAATAAATAATTATTATAATAATAATCAGAATAATCATAATAATAATAATAATATAATAATAATAATAATAATAATAATAATTAATAATAATGATAATTAAATTTAGAAATATGTATTAGATGATAATAATAATCTATACCTTAATGTTTATACTATTTTATAAAGTATTTGATGAAGACATAATTAACATTTTACTCAAAATTTAAGACATCTAATATAACTTTTTAGACATAAGATGTAAGTGCTATATACATTATTTTCTGATATGCCTATATGTAATAAATTTCTCCCAATTTATACATATTTAATATACATTTATTTTAACACCCATCATGTCACTATATATAACAAATCGAAAAAATTACAAGTAGTGGATGTGTAGGTTTTTTTAATGTTAGAACAATAATTTTTTTTCTCCAAAATAATATAAAACTTTACAATTTTAGATTTAAACCTCTAATGATTTTTTAAAACTAACCACAACACTTATCGTTTTTTTTTTTTTTTTTTTTTTTTTGTATCAAATTGATACCTACTCATTTTTTCTTTTTTTAAAATTTTATATTTAAGGGTTCGATTTATGACAAATTTGCATTTAATCGCCCGAACTTCTTTTAAATTTTATACTTAAGCCTTCGAGTTATGTCAAATTTATATTTAATCACCTGAACTTCCTTTAAATTTTATACTTAAGCATTCGAGTTATGTCAAATTTATATTTAATTATTTAATTTTTTTTAAGTTTTATACTTAAGCGTTCGAGTTATACTAAATTTTATTTTAATAAATTACAAGAGAGCTCGTTAATTATAGCAAAATTATAAATTATGCATTCGCTATTTTTATCTCTGTTTTGAGATATTTATTTTTTTTATAGTACTTTTTCTATTACACTTTTTTTATCATCGTTTCGCACGTAATCTTTTTTCGGGTAGATAGTACTAACGTATAAATCATCATAATTAAATCTTTCAACTTTTATAATCTTGCTACATAGGTAGGGTCACACCCATTAGTACATATATATACGTTTAAAAAAATATTGGTTTTTTTTAAATATAGCAGCATTATGCATGCTTCAAAAAGAAAAAAAATGCTTAATTTTATGGTATTATTTTTTTAGAAAAATAATAAAGTGTATAAAATTATTGGGGTTTTAAAAATGAATGAAACTAGTATTTTATTTAAAAGGTTAACAAAAGATAATTAATTTCCTCTTTTGTTCCTTGTAACCGTATTTATATTTTAATTAAATTATGAAACTATTGTGTGTCAATCTCAACCATTAAATTAGTTTAATTAAAGGCCAAGATTGCAACAAATTTAATGACTTATTGATTATTTAAGTCTTAAAGTAAGATGTATATTGATGAATATTTACATCTTTCTAATAAATACTAGTGAGAAACCCGCGCGTTGCTGCGGAGTCAACTGTTTATAGTGTTGTACTCTTTTTCAGTTAGTTATTAATTATTTTGTTTTCTATTAAGTTATGAACCACTTAAAAGAATTTGTATAGATGACTTATATAGATGGCTTACATGATGATAACATTGGTACCCATGTTCAAGGTCCCTAAGCTCTTTCTTGATACTAACATGGACCGATATGTTGTTGTAGGGAGACTAATCGATCGAACTCGATATGTAGTGTTGTTTGATATCCAAGAACCAGCCATAGCCAAAGTATTTGGTTAGAAGTGAACTTAATCTGGAAATACCCAATCTAAATTTCACCATCAACATCTACAAGCAGAATTTGGTTAGAAGTAAACTCAATAGATACAAATTTCTGGTCTTATAATTCACCGCGATCCATTTGAACTCAATTGGTGTTATAATCCACCATGACTCGTTTGATCTCAATTATCCAGCTAAATAAGTATGCATAGGGGTTGAACAGAAACAAAGTAGCATTTTAGTAAATTAGTTAAAGGTTAGGTACCATTTTCAAGAAGTTTAGTTCAATGAAATAAGTGTATTGTTTGTGTAAGAACATGACCAGAAACATGGTATTAACACATATTTTATTCTTTTTATAATGACCTGACAGGTATGCTAAAGGAAGTGAATCTATTATCATCTATTTTAAAACTATACTTGTGTGTTAACAGGCTAATACTATATTTTGTGTCCATTATGTGGGTTAAAATTTCTGTTGTTGTGTTTTCCATTTAATAAAAAGAACAAATCAAAGCAAATGTGAAAAATAATACATATTTAACCAACATATAGTTTGTATAAGAACATGAGTAGAAATAGTCCCTCAGCAATTTCATTCCAAATACAACATACAAAGCCACTTTAAATATTCTAAAAATTGAAGTTCTAAAAAGAATACCCTTCAATAAGACATGTTTGTTCTCTACCTTAAACTTTTTAATTTATTGTTTACATCAGATGACACAAAACCATTCCTATGCTCAAGTTTAAAGCTACAATACAAATGATAGATTAATTCATCTAAGATGCCCCTCTTTGTGTCTTGTGTAGGTTTAATCAATCCAACTACAATGCGTAAACAAATTGAATTAAAGTAATTGCTACCTACTAACTTCCACAGCTTTAATTTTTGACTTTAAACACTCATATAATTTCATAAAAATATATTCTTAAAACAATATTAATTGTGAAATAATGAAAGCTAAGTTGGTTAGTTATCGGTATGAAATGTGTGTATTTGGCAACAGGCTATAAAAGTACACACAAAGATTCAAACAAGCAGGGGCGGATTTATTAAGGGGTGAGGGGTAGCCTCCGCTACCCCTCAACTTTTTACGCGTAGTGTTAAAAAAAATTTTTTACGTTTATATGTAAAAGAATTTTTTTAAGGTTTTACGTTACACCTGAGAAAATATTATGTTACCCCTGAGAAAATATTACGTTACCCCTAAAATTTTTTAAACTCAAAACTTTATAGAAAATTTTAAATTTTATAAAAAGTAGTCTAATATTTTATAAAAATATTATAACAAATTAACCAAATTACCCAAAATACCCATTCAAAAGCCCCAATGTTAATTAAGCCCAAAATTTTCTTTAGCCTAATTAATTTTTAAAAGCCCAAATTGTTATAAAACATAAAAACCCAATTATTTACAATTATAAAACATAAAAACCCAACTAAATACCAAAATCGCTCCCCCCCCCCCCCCCCCCCCCCAAAAAAAAAAAACAACCCCATATGCGCTGCTCGCCGCCGCCGTCGCCGCCACCGCCGCCGCCGCTGCTCACCCTGCTCCATGCTGACATGCTGTTTGAATCTTGATTGCTTTGAAGTTGAAGGTATTTTTCTACTTTGTAGGTTTAACTGTTATTTACAAGATTTCAAGAGTAGAAGATTGATTAATTGTTATTTAATTTAATTTTTAGGGTTTATTGACAATTAAGGATTTGTATTGACAATTAGGGATTTGTAATGTTATTGTGAATTTGATTTAGTTTTTAGGTTTTATTGGCAATTAGGAGATTGATTAATGATTAATGAATTTGTATTGTTATTTGGAAGATGAAATTAGGGATTTGGAGATGTATTTGATTTAAAATTTTATGAATCTGAATTGTATTATTTGGTTAATAACTAACTAAACAACTAACAAACCCAAAATACCAAATAACATTAATAACTTAATAAGTTAATAATTAAAAAAACAACATGACCAAAATTATAATAAGCCCGAAATTTAAATAACTAAACAACTAATAAACCCAAAATACAAAATAACATTTTATAAAAACATTAATAAGTTAATAACTAACGAACCCAAAATACCAAATAACATGACCAAAATTATAATAAGCCCAAAATTTAAATAACTTAAAAACCTAACAAGTTTTCAAGCTCAAATACTCATTATCCAAACTAAACAACTTTAAAAAAATAACTAGTTATACCCATAACCCTCACCGACTCACCCTGTCACCGATCACCCAACATCCTTTGTCCCTATCGCCAACCAACCATCACCTGACCAGAGTGACTGCCCCCTGCTGTCCGATGTTCTGCTGCGGCGGTGGTATTTATATAAATGTACGGTAGAAAAAAAATTTTATACCCCTGAATTTTTCTTCTAGATCCGCCACTGCAAACAAGTAAAACATAATACAATTTCCATAACTATACTTGTATTATTGCAATTTGAACTTCTTGTTAGAAGTCAATTCTAGAAAATAAATAATTATTATGCCTTCAAATGTAAAATATCTTGAAAGATGCACATAATTCCATTACAAGCCAGAATATACTCACCCAACATTTGGTGTACTCTATTTATGAAACTATCAAAATAATGATTTAACATTAGTTGATGTTGATACTGATTCAATGATCACTAATGTTTAAATGGCAACAAACAATGACGGAGATGGTAACACATTTATACATGAGTGTAGAACACATAAAAATTAAACAACAAACAATTAAATCTAGAAACAAAACAAAAGGAAAGGTTTAATAAAAGCCGAGTTGATTAAACAGAAACCATGTAACTAATATACGGTTGCTGAACATGTGACTAAAACACGTATTTGGATGTTAGAAAGCCTTTGTTGGTGATTAGTCTACAGTTCGTACGAGTCAATATGAGCTTGGTGTGGCAGAATCAGAGGATGGTAAGTGCCTAAATATAACATTTGTTGCATCCAACACGATTTGATCCTTTTGCTCAGATGATATAATATATTTGAGTCGTAATACTGCTGTTGTTCTCTAATATTCATGTTAGCAAACCTAGATTGATTATGATTTATGTATGGTTAGATTGAATAAATTTGACAACAGTAGACCCACCAACCCTCTGCTTTTTGTGTGAATCATATTACACTTTTGTATTTTAGTCAGTTGTAACATGCGTCCTCTCCTCTTTCCACTCGAGGTAATATTAGCATTTGACAAACTGCTAATCTATTGTCACACAAATATTCATAAAATATGATGAACATGAAATGAAATCTAGGGGAAAATTGTTCTTGGCAGTTTTATTGGACTTTGTGGAGCAGCTTTTGGGAGTGTAGGTGGAGTTAAATATGCTACCATAATGTCAAAATGTAAGAATATATCATGTTTATTGAATGATTTAAATGCACATGTTTAGTGTTAAAAATTGGTTATTTTGCAAGTATGATCATGGGTGTAGCACCTTCAACTGTTCATTACAAACTTATTTTATGACATCATAGGCTTTACTAATAAGGCATGTATCCAAACTTATTAGATAGTTGTGGTGGTGTGTTTAGAGATTCATACATCAAGCACTTGGTGGCTATTTTGTTATGAATATTGTTTACTTTGCAAGTATGATCATGGGTGCAGCAGTTGCAACTAATTATTGTAATCTTAAGTCAAGACATCCACACTTGATATGTTGATTATTGATTATGATTCGTCATTGCTTATTCAACCGATGTTGATGATTAGAATAAGTATCAGAGTTGCATTTAATGCGAGTTTTGTTAATTAGATGGTTACAGTTCTTTTAAGCATCATTTGAGTTGCATTTAATGTGAGTTTTGTTAATTAGATGGTTACGGTTCTATTACTCATTATTTTTAAAGGTATTGCAATTATGTTTGCATTCTATTTTTTTTTAACAGCCAATAGAAAGATATTATTAAAAAAGAAAATATCAGCAGGAAGCTGGCACAAGTACAACTTACAACAAAGATTAAATTAATTATCCAATCAAGGCAACCTAAGCTCCATGAATAAACTAAAACCACAATAATCGACCAAATGAGACCTTACAATTAGGAGAAAGGCACGAGGGATGATTGGTGAAGCAGACCCAGCTAGAGCTCCTTAATATATGCCACTTCACTTGTTTGCATTCAATTGTGTGTTTGTGTTTCTCCCTTTTTATGTGTTAAAAATTTAACATACCATTAGGTTTTTGTTTGCTGGTGTTGTACTCTAAGATATCTACATGTTATCTTAGGAGGTTTTATGACCATAAAATTGTTCAGGGATTAAAATTTTGTCACTACAAACTAGTGCTTGAATATTCTGTTAAACTTAGTTGTTGCTGGTGCCATTAAATTAAGAAGAGCGCTTGGTGAAATGTTTATCTAAATGTGATTTTGATAAATTATAATACAAGAAAATTGTACTCATTAAGTTCAATTGTAAACTGAGAGTGGTTGAGTTTCAAGCACACCTTATTAACATACAGGTTTGAAAATTTATATTACTTATGCTTTATGTTTATTAAAAATTGTATGTTCTAATTTTGAGTCTTGTTTAGACATAAAGGCGATATCCACCTAACAAAATGTATGGCCCCGTTCCCGGAACGCTCACAGTTGGACATTCATCGCACATAATATTTGAAAACTCATAATCATTAACTTAAATAATACAGCGAAATAATTTTAACAAAACCATTTCATGCATTAATAATTACTTTTGTGAAATAATACGTCGTTGTTAGAGTTACAAAATATCATCAGTTGCATTACAACGCAAAAATATCATTTCCGCATAAAATGGATGCCATCCAAAATTTTGCCAAGTAGCTTCACCCCGTGCCATCCTCAGCAACCATTACCTGCTAACTAAAAATGCATAAAAGTCAGCGTTGCTGAGTGAGTTCTAGTTTTATAATAAAAATACTTTACTTTTGTTTATAATAAAAGTCGGGGGCTTGCATCTCTGGAATGCCCCATAATTATAGCCCCGTGCTGCTTCTGGCACCGCTTCTTCCTCCCCCTCGTCACTTGGGACAACCGTTTCAGTCTCCGGTTGCTCCCTTCTCCTCTCTCGGAGGTCTTCTTCTTTTCCTTTTTCTCATCTTCCCGTACAGCCCTAATCACTTCGACTACCACAGACGGCAGGATCGTGCACGACCTGGTGAACCTCCTCAACAACAGCTTCCTTTACTGAGGCCCTCAGATCAGCACTCTTATCACCACCTTCCTGCTGATGAGTCTTGGGCTCTTCAGGTGCCCTTTCCGCAGCCTTAGCCCTGCCTCTTCTTGTGGCACGCGATCCAGCACCACGTCCATCACGACCTCCACCTCGAGAAGCCTTCAAAGATCTACTACCAGCCATCCTCTAAACACACTATAAGATTCAAACACCAACACGGTCATTCAAAGTAATAGCTCAGTTTATGTCAAGTATAGTAAGTCCCTAATTACAGTGGCCAGTTGTGATTAGCCACTTACTTTACTCTTCATACCTCAAGCATTTCCTATCCTGACTACATCAGTATCCAAACCTACTAAAAGTACATAAAGTAGATAACATGCGCACATAATACCGGTTAACATTAAAGAAAATACCTGATGGCACGTAGCTACTTGGGCTGGCATCCTTCCATTTGTCCCATTTTCAGTTTAAGTTTAGGTTTTTGAAAATATTTACCCATTTCTCTTAAACTTTGGCTCTGATACCAACTTGTAAGGCCCCGTTCCCGGAACGCTCACAGTTGGACATTCATCGCACATAATATTTGAAACTCATAATCATTAACTAAAATAATGCAGCGGAATAATTTTAACAAAACCATTTCATACATTAATAATTACTTTTGCGAAATAATGCGTCGTTGTTAGAGTTACAAAATATCATCAGTTGCATTACAACACAAAAATATCATTTCCGCATAAAATGGATGCCATCCAAAATTTTGCCAATTAGCTTCACCCCGTGCCATCCTCAGCAACCACTACCTGCCAACTGAAAATGCATAAAAGTCAGCGTTGCTAAGTGAGTTCTAGTTTTATAATAAAAATACTTTACTTTCGTAAAAATGGATGCCATCCAAAATTTTGCCAAGTAGCTTCACCCCGTGTCATCCTCAGCAACCATTACCTGCCAACTGAAAATGCATAAAAGTCAGCGTTGCTGAGTGAGTTCTAGTTTTAAAAACCTTTCTTTACTTTCATTCGTGATCATACATCATACGTACATATAGATAATATTTATTATTATCTTTCATCATCGTTCATCATCGTACGTCATTCGTACATTCATCATTTATCTTTACTTTCATTCTGAACCAATGCCATGTGCTATACCCCGAACATTGTGCACGAAGCTGGTTACTGGGCTGAAGTCTATAAATAGACCCCTAACATTGTGCACGAAGCTGACTCTAGTACCTGGGGCAAGCGACAAGGGTCCCATACGTTTGGTCAATCACAAGGATCAGACCCCCGTGTGCATCCTTCCGGGTTAGCTAAACCGCACACAGTTGAGCTAACACCCTTCATTGGGTGTGAACCTCCTTACATTTACGTTCCACTTTTCATTATCATTAACTTCCGCTTTCATTACATAATACTTTACGTTCATTAACATAATCACACCACGCAAAGCCACGGAATAATACGTAATAAGGAACATAAAGAAAACAGGCCATAAACATACACCACATCATCATATAACATCACATATCATCCCCGGAAGCATTCCAAGTCATAGCCTAAAAATCCCCTTTTCCCAAAATTTAGAATATTTTCTAAGTCTTTAGGCGCATGGGCACTATGCAGGACTGCTTATGCGCATGGGAATACTTAGGCGCATGGGCAGGTTTTGGGCGCATGGGCACTATACGGGTGCATGGCCAACAGTTAGGCGTCTAGACAACTTTCTAGGCGCATGGGTACTATGTAGGCGCATGGGCCTGACTTAGGCGCATGGGCCTGACTTAGGCGTTTGGGCAGTTGGGCGCATGGGAACATTTAGGCGCCTGGGCATAATTCTAGGCGTATGGACACTATTGGGGCGCATGAACCTTAGGCGCATGAGCACTTAGGCGTATGGCCAACTGTCTTCTAACTAACATCACTTTTAGACCCCAAATCATCATTCTAACATATTATTAGCCTAGTTTCTAACATGTTAAGCATCATAACAAACAATAAATCATGAACACAACCAAAAATCATCGCGGACATACACCCACCCAACCGGGCACACACATATACATATGGGTACACACCCAACTTTAATAAAAACATTATAAAATGAATTTCCAGCCCCAAAACAAGTTAAAACATTTAAAACCGGGGATCTAGAACTCACCTCTTGCAACTTTCAAGACTTCTTCAAACCCGAATGCTCTATGAGTTCAAACACCTAAAAACACCAAAAACACACAACCGAACATACAGAAGCACATAAGCACATACTCGATGCTAAAAATCAGCCAAGAACAACATAAAAATCAGAAAACTAACCTTAAAACCGACTTCTTCTTCTTTCTCTCTCTAAAAATCCGATGGAAAGAGTAGTACAGGAGTCATGGGCGGCCATGTCCACCTTTTGAACAAAATAATAATAATCTTTGCCCCATGTACAATTTTAACCCCTCAACTTGGGTTATTTTGCTTTTCTTTCTTTTTCTTCACTTTATCTCTTCTTTTAAATTTCCGGGTGTTATACAAAAACTGAGAATACATCCAAAACAGAGCCATCGCCTGTACTTAAATTCAATTCAAGATCCTTGAAAGTAGCTTCACATGTATATTTGATGCAAGAGTGGTATTTTAACCATAAAATATTGTACCTAATTTTTTCTCACTATTTTATTTTTCATTTTGCAAGGTATCAATATGATTACAAAAAAAAATTGACTCTTTCAGAATAGAGTTTCATTAATTATCTTGCTAATTGAAGAATATGTTGGTTCACTAATCACAAGAACACATGCTTACTAATTGAAGGATTATATTAGCCTTTCACAAACTGACAATCTATTGTCATATGAAGTAACAAGTGTCCATAGTAAATTTGCTAGGAACTTATCGGCTCTACTAATATGGTATGTATTCAAACTTAGTGGATAATTATGGAGGTGTGTTTGGAGATTCATACATCAAGCCATGGGTTGCTATGGTTACTAAAGAACAAAAATGTGGACATGTGTTCATCTCCTCAGCTTACACTATACATCAACATCTAAAAGAGTTTCAAAAGGACTTGTAGAATTAGTTGCAAAGGAAATTAAATTGACCTAATAGGAGAATTAAAACCAAGAATAACAGGCGCACCTGAGAAAGAAAAAGGTCGGTTGGTTGAAACATGCCGATGTGTGTGTCTCTTGTTGACAATAGCAAACTACAATTATAGACATGATAGGAAGAAGAGGAAGCACACCATACGTCACGAAGCTGACGCACAATCAGAAATGGGTCATCATCATTTGCATTCCCTGCCATATATATAGATGAAAGGATTGGAAACGGATACTTCAATGAATTCAGTACCCTTTCGAGTTGAATTTGTGCATTCAATGTGACGCTAAGCAGCACTTGAATGACGATTGCACTGCATTTATTCAATCAGATTATTTCAGTGGTTGGAAAGGGTAACAGAGGGCGGTTCAGCTGATCTAATTGAATGGCACCATTAATCTTTAGGTTTCAGCAGATTGAACCATTTAATGGAGGCGATGGTGAGGAGTGAATGTAGGGCAACGGTGGGGGAAGGGAGGAGGAAAGCGTGTCTTATGGTTTTGTTTGAATTCCCATTTTTGCTCATGTTATATGTTTTATATAGCAGTACAGATATAAAAATGAAACATTGAACCTTAATCGAATTTTATAACTAATAATAATTAGATAACTTTGTTTATCAAGCGTCTATTTTTATTGTAATCATAACATAAATTTTTTGAAATGCTTAGCATTTTACTATCATATTATCTTTCTAAATAATCATATGGTTAAATAATGAGATGTTGAAGTTAAACCTCATTTCTACTTCCGTAGAAATTTTAGAATACTTTATTTATATAAATATATCTTCCCTAAAAAATTTATTTATAGTGAGGTATTATAAACTAATATTTTAAAGGGATATTTCCATGTTGAAAAAAAAACATGATAACCAGATGTGTGAAATTCATAAATCTAACTGGGGCTATTCAAAGCGCTCGACACTCACTCGACGATCGTTCGAAATATGCTCGAAATTGCTCGTTCGAACTTATGCTCGGTTGTAAATGAGTCGATCGGCTTGGATCGGTTTGTAAACGAGCCAAGCACGAGCAAAAGGTCCACTCGGCTCGGTACGGCTCGAATTATTTTTTATTTTATATATATAATTTATACATAGCACTCTAGAATATTTGGCCCGCTATATACAAATATACAATTATATTTATACATATTAAATCAATCAACCTAATAAAAAATTTAATACTAAGCATAAAAGTAAAATCTTAAGTCGTTACGAGAAAATATTTGATCCCGCTCTTACACTTAGTCGATCATTTCCTTCTCTAATTTATCGTTCTCTGTAATATGCTCACAGTCTTGTTGACTATAGTTCTAGTCTCATCATCAACCATAACATATTGGTATTTATGAAAATGTTATATTATGAAATGTGGCTGCTTCTTAAGTCATTAAAACCTAAGACCCAACATTGTAATCGTCTATCATTGCAATATAAATCGAATGACACACTAGATAATTGTGTTATACAAATTGTTATTCTTCTCGTTGCGCTCGCTTAATGCTCAATTTAAAAATCAAAGCTCGAAAAAAGTTCGTTCGATTTTCCGCTCGGTTGTGAACGAGCCGATCGCTTCAGTTCGGTTTGAAAACGAGCCAAGCATGAGCAAAAGTTCGCTCGGTTTGGCTCGGCTCTTGAACAACCTTAAACCTAACTAGTGAGATTCAAAAGTTTGGGCTATAGTTATTATGTTGATTAAACATGAAAATATACATCACAATTTTAATTTATATATGACTAAGGTAAATACATATCTATAAGAAATTTCATTCATCTTTATACCCATGTGACTAATAGATAAGATAAATACAAATTAATGGGTTTAAAAATTAGTTTGGTGTCAAAAATCTAATCTTACTATAATTGAAATGCTTAATTTGTAAATAAGTTAAGCAAAACTATAACCTGGCATATATGGTCTGCGTCTATGGTTTTGAGGGGCAAAAACAATCGGATAAAACTAAGGTCGGTGATGATGATACTTTTCTGGATCGGATAATCTCCCATATGTTATTGTTAATCAAAACCTGCTGCAAAATCTTATGTTTTAATTTATCTAAACATAAGAACAATAATGTAAATATTAATTCCCTTATTCTATTTTGACTGGGTAAGAATGTGGAATTATAATCAACATAGATCACACATATGAAAATACTCATAAACTTCTTGTATATTGATAAGCAAATGAACAAAATACAGTAGGGTTGTTAATGGGTGCATGGTTACAAATGGAACGAAACTATTCTATTTATAGGCCTTATACATGACCAGTACAGTGATTACCCTAACAATATTACAACTAAGTCTAAAGTATAAAATTGTATTTCTTTCTGTACACCCATATTAGCACCAGTTCATTCATATTTCTCAAATGCGGATGATCGTGTCCTTATCTGCATTCTTGTGTTCTTCTTCATAAACATTTATATTGTTCATCCGCATGAGTCATATGCGGATGACCTAATACTCAGCCGCATTTGTTGTGTTATCCGCATATGACAAATGCGGATGACCAACACTTGTACTTTTCTGCTCTTTCCGCATTACTTTTTCCTGAGCCGTATTTCTACACCAACATTTCTATTATTTCCAAACAGAACAATCTAATAAATCACCACTTTAATTGGCATGCATGACCCTTTAGGGTCCAACAATACTCCCCTCTGAATTATATAACCTATTTACAACAAGGGTTTTTAGTTGATGGAAGTTGTGAAGATTCTATTGGATATTCTACTATTGCCGGTGCTTGTGGTTGAGTTGATGTAGTTGCAGGTTTTGACCTTGGTGCTGGTGTTAGTTCTTGTTCTGGAAAAGTTTGAAATTGAGTTACTGAAAGATCCAAAATAGCCTTGATCATAGTAGCAAACTGTCTTCATCTACTTTATCCTTTGAATAGCTTCTACTTGGGATCTATCACAATGATTGTGATTCATACATAGCTATAGTTGACAATCCATCCCTTTGTATAAACAGACCTCCATCTACATTGATTTACAACTTAACAATGCTCCCAAACTTTAATGGGACACTCCTTTTCTTCTTAGCTTATCTTTTTTTTATTAATATGGTCGTTAGCTATTTTCCAAATCCTGATGCATTTTAAGAAGAACATCAGATCATCATCACCAATTATGTTTTTAGTCTTCTTAAGTGCCTAATGAATATAAAATGAATATGTGATTCATCTAGCAGCCGTACTTTATAGCCACTGAATACTTTGATATTTGGGCCCTTTTTACCTTCCCATCTCCTTTATATAACCAACTCATAAATGTCTTCATCATACCTCACATTTGAGATTGGCATAGAAGAATGAGTCCTAGATACTCTTTTTCTCTTTGACTCTTCAGTTGGATTTACTCTTCCTTTAGGAATGATAAACTTTTAAATGGTTTTCTTTTTCTTCTTATCAGCAAATAGGTGTGCGAATGATCTATTACTACTTAAGCATGTATATTTCATTGATTTGAAGTTCTTAGTCCTTTTTAACATGTTTAGTATCTTCTTAAATTAATAACTCCTTGCCATTGCTACATGATTGATTAACTCTAAGTCTACCAACTCCTTAAGATCATATATCTTCAATGAATTAACCAAATCATGGTATTTTGTGAAAATTTGGACAAACCCATAGATCCTCTTTACCGTTAACATGTTCCAGTCAGAGTTATACTTCTAGGCAATAATTTTGCATTAGTTTTGCCTTTAGGAGCAGACACACCTTGCAACATCTCTTAAATGGTCAAACCCTCTTGTAGTTGCAATTGAGAAGGCTGTTTTAACCAATCAGGATTTTAGCTCAATAAGGGTGCCATTTTGTCATGGTTAGTTCTAGCTAATTGAACTTGTTGAGCAGATGTTCTAGATCTGAGTTCTCTTAGAGTCTTTTTTTTCTCAATAGCTTTCAACTTGTCCTTCATCTCTTGTATGTACTTTAGAATGACAACCCTAAAAGAGTTGGTCTTTATTGGACCCAACTTTCTCTTGGTGTATCCAATCTTGTCAAGTACAACTTCATTTCCTTATCAGTCATGGTATAAGTGTCATGAAATGGATATTAGCATGATGGTGGACTGGTAGAGGGCTTTGTAGTAGTAGATGTGCCAGATGTGTCTTTCTTTTTTTTCTGTCACCTTCTTCTCATACTTTGTCTCCACTATGGGATCAAATAGCTTTTCAATCTACTTCACATACTAAACCCTGCCAATCCTACTACGTAGGGGCCTCATATTCGCGTGCGTGGATGATGTTCATCATCATATCCCAAACATGATTTATACTAATCAAACACCTTAAACATACATAATGATCTCATACTATAATCCAAGTACATATCCATAACAATCTAGCATAAACTGAACCACATTGCGCAATTTCCTACATGAATCCCAAATTTCCCAAACATTCCAATATAGCATCATAATGATTCAACTAATGCATTCTAACACCTTAGACATTATCAACAAGCAACCTAGCATAATCCCAACACATTGTGCTGCCCAATTCACAAAATCAAACCAAACTTATCAATAAAGTTTCCACTTCGGGAAAGTAGTATCCAATAACCCAACATTCCATCAAACCACTCGTGAATTCATCCATTTCATGCCTAATCTAGTTCATAGCAATCATTACCACATAACCAATATTATTGAATCACAAAATCCCAAATTCTTGGAAATTAAAGTTACAACTTATAGTAAGGTATGAACTAGACGTTAAATTCAATATTATTGAATCACAAAATCCCAAATTCTTGGAAATTAAAGTTACAACTTATAGTAAGGTATGAACTAGACGTTAAATTCATGATTTTTAGGCATAACTCACGTAAACCGTCAATAATAACATCAAACTATATAATATCATCATCCATTAACATCAATTTCATGTTGTTATGCCCAATTGAATCAAAAGTAGTTTTAAGATCAAAAACATACAAACTAGTTGGAAACTTACTTTTTGAGCATTAATAACCAAGAATTGCACTTACTAACACGTAGAAGTGCCCAAGACTTGATCAAAATCGAATGAAATTGTGTTTTCTTGAGGTTGATCACAAATGGGGGTGCAAGGGAAGGGTTTGGTAGTTTTTTTTGGGGGGGGGGTTGGGCCAGGGTTTGGTAATGGTGGTTTGTATATGGTAACAATTTCTGTAATTTCCCCCTTGCTGTTTTATAAATTATATAGCTAATATTTTTAAACTTTTAAATAACTTTTCATCTCATAATTTATGTACGTTATTAACTAAAAAATAATATGGAAACCAATTGATAACCACCATCAATTAGATCAAGCATTACACATAGTCACATTGTAAAACGTAACCCATAAAATGATGCTCAACTCCTTAATTCACATAATCACATGATTGTAATCAAAACTATTAATCAAGTTAATATTAGTTAGACCAATGTCAATTAGTTTTTAAGTCACCAACATTCAGTGACAACTATTATGTGCTTACAACACGTGTATGCAAGATGTAACGGAACTAACGAAGTTTTGGTAACGGAAAATTACCGGACGTCACATTATACCCTTGTTGAAAGAATTTTCATCCCGAAAATTACATTACATCACTAACCTACTGCAACTGCATCAAGAAATTGAGTCATTTGTTACAAAATCCCCATATTGAAAAGAAATTCCGTCCCGAAATTTAATCGTTACCTTCACCGGCTGACGTTGTTGTTTCGAACAAGTGAGGATACTTAAGCTTCATCTGATCCTCATATTTCCAATTGAATTCCGGTCCATGTATAGAGTTCCAGCAAACAACTATAGGTATCTTGCACTACTTGAGGGTCTCAACCTCACTATCCATAACCTCAACCGATTCTTCGATGAATTGTAGTTGCTCATCTACTTGTGCTTACTTGAGTGGTGCAGCCAATGTCTCGTCAGATAAACACTTCTTCAAGTTTGAGACTTGGAAGACATTATGAACTCCACTAAACGATTCACGTAGATTTAGCCTGTACACCACTAGACCGATTCTTTCAAAAATCACAAATGGTCCAACATATCGCAAATTAAGCTTGCCTCGTTTCCCAAATCGAATCACACCCTTCCATGGAGAGACCTTTAGCAAGACCTTATCACTAACTTGAAACTCCAAAGGTTTCCTTCGCTTGTTGGTGTAGCTTTTTGTCGATCACGTGCTGTAGCCATACGATTTCGTATCTGCACGAACTTTTCAATGGTCTAGTGGACCAATTCAAGGCCAGTCGGTTGACTATGACCAACTTCCGCCCAACAAACTGGTGATCTGCACTTCTGTTCATAGAGTGCTTCAAACAATTCCACCTGGATACTAGTGTGAAAGCTGTTGTTATAGGAAAACTCTACCAACGGTAAATGAACTTCCTAATTATTTCCAAAATCAATCACACAAGCTTGTAACATGTCTTCCAAAGTATGAATAGTACACTCACACTGCCATCCATCTGTGCATGGTAGGAAGTGCTCATATCCAAGCATGTACCTAATGATTTCATCAATGACCGCCAGAAATGAGATGTGAAATGAGCAGCCCGATCCGAAATAATCGAGATTGGCACACCTTGTCGAGAGACCACTTCCTTCAAATAAATACGGGTTAACTTATCCATCTTATCCGTTTCCTTGATTGCTAGGAAAGGAGAGAATTTAGTAAGTCGGTCCACAATCACCCATATGGTGTCACAACTACTAGGAGTTTTGAGTAACTTGGTGATAAAATTGTTAGATTAATTAATTTTAGTTAAGTTTTTTATTTTGCTTAGTAATAATTACTTAAAATTATCAAGTTAATTAGGTTAGAAGTCGATACAGGTTTAGCAACGAAAGCCGTCAAACGTGTCTCTAGGGTTCGATATCCGGACTTACCTAAACTTTACTATATTACGACCGATACACTTGCCGTTTGTGTGAAGTTTAGTTAGGAATTTCCAAATTTTAAAACTAATTTGTGAAAAACATTTTCAAAATAAAATAATATATATATTATTTTCACACATCAAGTTTTTGGCGCTGTTGATAGAGACATTTTTTTTGGCGATTTCAAGAACGATCCGAGTCAGGGTTCTAACCGTTTGCGTTTTTTTATTTTTGAGTCAAGGTTTTTTTTATTTGGGGTTAGTCTTTATTTAAGCTATTTCTTTTATTTTTACTCGCTTTATTTCTCTTATTATCTTTGTTATTATCTCACATATTACTTTGAGTAAAATGTACAGACAACATGTTAACTGATACATAAAGCCTTGGTGTGAACTTTATGGCGGACACCATGGTCAAATGAGTGTTGTTTACAAGACTGGTTCACACAATTGGTTAAAGCAGGCGCTAAACAGACGAAGAGAGAAATAAATGCAATGGTCGCTCACATAGAATCTAAGCGTCAGAAAAACCAAGCTCGTAGGGTTTATGATTTAATAGGAAATTTTTTAGGTTATAAAGATTCATTTGGACATATTAGAGATCAAAGTGTAGGATAATATTTATACAATTTATATATAATTTAAGACACATCAAAAATCCATAGAGATTTGTTCCCCCTTCCACAAGGGAATCTTAGTGTAAGAGTTATCTTAAATGCTGATGTTTACCAAAGTCTCTCGGCATTTATTCTGAAGTACAAGGAAGTTACTTCGTAAGATTTGACATATGCATTGAGAAAATTCTCTAAATGTCAAATCTTCCAAAGCCAAATGATCATTTCTTTCGCAGCCAAATATGAATTCTTCCAAAGCTTCATGACAAAGTCTTCTATAGCCAAGAGACTGATTTCTTTCGAAGACATAGAAGACATGCTTTCTCTGACATACTTTGGACAAAGTTGAACCACTTTTCGCTACCACCTCTGAAGACTCATCAACTTATACAAGTTCGTGCTAATTCAATACTTTTGTCAACTGTAGATTATGGTCACTGAGTCTGTAACTTTTTACTTTGTACTTTTTGTCCTTTTATATTAGATAAGGATATGAGCTATGACATGTTAAAAGGCAATCTGCCTTTTGACTTTACATTGATCTTGTTGTCTAGATTAGTGTTCTAGCTGGCCTTCAAAGTGTGGCTGACTATAGGATGTAGTATAAAGTATCACATTACCAATCCTTATGGACCAAGCCTTGTAACATTGGTTAAACACTTAAGAGCAATATACAACATTCTTGAAAACCAATTACTTTGTTCTTGCTTGTGTTCTTTACCTTGTTCTTAGTTTCATCCTGTCGGTTCCCCATTTAATCTTATAAATGTTGTTTGTTTTTCTCTCCAATATTTATGAAACTGTTGCATTGATTCCTCACCCAGTCCTGCAATTGGTATCAGAGCTTTTCAGGCTCTTGATTGTAAGATCTTACCATCTTAAATCTCTTCAGTTTCACAAAGCACTTATCAGCTCAAATGGTAGCTCTCTCCAAAGATGACATGGAAACCATCACCATGACCAATTCTCCACTGATAACTCCTCATGACTTCGACACTTGGTGCCAAAGAATAGAAGGATTCATCAAGTCTCAAGAAAGCAGGATGTGAAGATTTGTTGTCTTTGGACCTCATGTCTCATGCACACCTTCAGCAACTAATGCTGGTGAAATTATTCCAAAGGAAGTGGCTAACTACTCTGATGAACACTGGAAGAGAATTGATTTAGATCAGAAGGCCATGAATGCTCTCCAAACTGTTTTTTCCTAACTCTAACTATAGAGGCTTCAAGAAGTGCAAAATTACAAAGTAGCTCTGGGATGCACTTAAGCTAATGTATGAAGGGTCTGAGGAAGCAAAGGAAAACAAGAAAGATCTTATGAAGCAACAGTTTGAGAATTTACCTTCAAGACAGGTGAAACTATGACTCAGCAATACTTCAGCTATGTTGAGATTATGGACACTCTGGTGGATACTGGTGTCAAACTGGAGAATAGGGACATTGTGAGTACGTTCATGTTCTTTTTTCCTAGAGAATGGACACATTACTATGTGGCCATTAAGAGAACTAAAAGCCTCTCTACTCTCACCCTTACTGAGTTGTCTGGTATCCTGAGCCGTTACCTGATAGAAATGAAAATGTAAAATCCATCTCACATCTCATCCAGTACCCATAAGAGTTCTGCCCTCCATGTAGTTGAAAGGGATAGCAGATAACCTCAACATCACCTTCTCAACTACCCTAACAACTCACAAAAGGGCCCTTTCATCACCTTCCCGGAGATACCAAGGGAGAGCTACATCCAATAAAGCCCATTCCAAAAGACAAGCTCTTCTCAAGCTTTTGTATTTTCTAATGAAAGTTCAGGCAACTTTCTCTTCACCCTCAAAGTCTTAAACTACATACATCCAGGTGATCTGGAGTACATGGAGTTTGTGTAGCAAATTGCTCTTCTCACTCATCGAGCCAAGAAGTTTTTCCAGATGACTTGGAGGAAGTTTCCTAGCCATGCATCCAGTGCGAAGTTTGGGCTGGATAAAAGCAAAGTGAAGTGTTACAACTGTAACGAAATGGGACACTTTGCTAGAGAGTGCAAGGCACCAAGGACAAATGGTGGCCAAGCACAATCTGGACCAAACTATACTGAGGTAGCTCCAAAGACTGAGAAGCCCAAGCAACAAGCTATAGTTGTTGTTGAAGAAGGTGGCTTTGACTGGAGCTTCCAGGTTGAAGATGTTTCTCCTAACCATGCCTCCTAACCATGCCTTGATGGCTGACTGTGGTGAACCCATGGTAATAGAACATCTTCGTACACCTGAGTGCATTGCCAAAGTAAACATGTATAGGTCCTATTACTTAAAAGTGAGATCTGATCTTGAGTCCTTGAATATTTTTAAAGCTTATTTCAAAAGAGTAGAAAATGACTATAAACTAAAAATAGAAGATTTAGAGAAAACAATTTCTACTATTAAGCATGAGCACACAAATTACGGGACTCAAATCAAAGATCTTCTAACCAAGTTAACTGAATGTCAGGCTGAGCTTGTGATCAGTAAAGTCAGGGCAGAAAAGTGTGTTCTAGAAGAGGAAACCTTCAAGAACATCATATCCTCATCTTTGCATGCTAAAGTGTCTTATCAAAACAGGCAGATACTGGGATCCAGTGAAATAGCTCCTCCACACATATTACTATCTATTAGACAACCAATGTATTGGACTAGTGAAGATGAGCTGCCTCCTGAAGATCTAGTTCAAAAGAAAGATAAAGATGATGTTGAAGAGTAGATGGTGAAGGATGAGCCTGAAGTGAGTAAAGAGGCTCATTCTGAGAAGGGACACCATTCTTTTGGAGAGAAGAAGAAGACAAAGATGGACAAGTCTATAAGGAAAAATTTGATTAGGCTAGCCGAGAGGAAATCAAAGAAAGCCCAAGAGATCAAACCCACCTTCTACCTGGAGCGGAAACAAGTCCTTAAATCTGCAGGGTTTGAAGCGGTGAAAACTAAAAACTTAACTATGGATTCTAGTACCTGGAGTGCTAGTTCAAGTTCAAACCATACTTGTCAAAAAAAGAAGGTTGATCAAAAGTGCACCACTTTTGCACTACCTGAACCATCCACCTCCAATAGAAAGCCCATCCCTGAAAAGTCTGCTGCATCATCTACCAAAATGAAGAAGGAACTGGAAAGAGACCAAGCTCAACCATCTTCTCAAAAGAAGACACTTAGAAGTATGCCAGTGGAATGCATCATGTGTGGCAATACTTCTCACTTTGCTAAGGATTACATCTACGATCCCAAAAGTACTGTCAACATGACCAAAAAGACTTTTGAGAAGAAGAAGAAGAAGAAGAGGAAGAAGATGAAGAAGATAGCTTTGGAAGGAAAGCCACTTTCCTTCAGAAGCTCAAAGTTGAGGACAAGAAGATAGGTGGCAAATTACCTTCAAAAGAAAATTTGGTCTTGGAAGAAAGGAATGCTTCCGAAGCACTAAAGTCTGCTGTAGTGGTTGCGAAAACTTGGGCTTAGGAGCACATACTACTTAGAGCCCCCAGAAAAGGGAACATGTACAAGATGGATTTGCAAGTAACATCCCCTTCTAGAGAAGAGTCCTGTTTTCTGTCTAAAGCCAATAGTGATGAGATTTTCCTCTGGCATAAAAGAATGTGCCATGTAAACTTTAAAAAAATGAATAAACTGATTAAAAATGATTTGGTAACTGGAAAGCCAAAGAAAGAGTTTACAAATGATGACCATTGTGTTGTATTTCTAAAAAGAAAGCAACACAAAGTGTCTCACAAGTCAAAGAAAATCAACTCTATCACTACTCCCCTTCACTTGTTACACTTGGATCTGTTAGCCCCACAAGTTTGATGAGTTTAGGGAGAACTTCATACTGCCTTGTGATCACAGATGACTTCACTTGATATACTTTGGTTTTCTTTCTTAGAACTAAGGATAAGACACCTAAGATATTGAAGTCATTCATTTTGAAGATTGAGAATCAATCTGATCACAAGGTCAAGACCATAAGATGTGATCAAGGAACCGAATTTATAAACCATATCCTTGATTCATTTTCTGAATAAAAGGGTATTTCAAGGCAATACAATGCTCCTAGAACTCCTCAACAAAATTGTGTTGCTGAAAAGAGAAATAGGACACATATTAAGGCCGCTAGAACCATGTTGTCTGACTCTAAACTGCCAATCACCTTCTGGGCAAAGGCAGTCAACACTGCCTGCTATGTGTAGAATAGAGTTTTAGTTGTTAAGACTCATGGTAAGACTCCTTATGAACTGTGGCACAAAAGGAGACCTTTCATTGGTTTCCTCAGTTCATTTGGATGTCCATGCACCATCCTGAATACCAAAGATCATATAGCCAAATTTTCCGAGAAATTAGATGATGTAACTTTATTAAATACTCCTCTCAAGCTAAGGTTTAAAGAGTATACAATCTTAGAACTAGAGTAGTTGAGGAGTCAACCAATGTGACCTTCAATGAGCACACTCCTAGTGTGAAAGCTTTTGGTCCAGATTGGCTATTTGATCTTGATTTAGTTACCAACTAATTTAACAAATCTTATGAGAATGTTTTAGGATCTGCAGGTAACTTATCAGTAGTAGATCCTAACCCAAGATTTGAGCTAAGAAGACTAAATAACAAAACTCCTTCAGCTTCATTGGTAACAAAACCTATAGAAGATATCCTGTCAGTACGACCATGACAGACTCATTAGCTGACACATCTGAAGTGCCTACCAATTCCAGTTATCAGGCAGAACATTCAAAAGAAGGGATTTCCAATGTAGGAGGAGATGGAGATGGTGATTTTGACCAAGAATTTAATGATGTCGAAAACCTTTCCACTGAAGACAACATTAATTATGTCACACACTCATTGGATCAACTTTCTTTTGATAAGTGTGCTGATGTGTCGGTGATACTTAATCACTAGATCTGAATTTCACCAATTTAGATTTGTCAAACCAACTTGCTGTGATTCCTCAACTGAGAATTCACAATTCTATCCCACCACAAACATCATTCAAGATGTTGAGACTAGAGTAAGAACAAGAGGACAAACCCATAATGTAAATGTTTGTCAGCACTCTTGCTTCTTGTCCCAGATTAACCCAAAGAAAGTAGATGAGGCTTTGAAAGATAAAAGTTGGGTTGAAGCAATGCAGGAGGAGCTGCTTCAATTCAAAAGACAGAAGGTTTGGAACCTATGTCCTCTTCCTCATGGGAAGACTACTATACGTACCAAATGGGTTTTTAGGAACAAAAAAGATGATAGAGGACTTGTCATCAAGAACAAGGCTAAACTAGTTGTTCAAAGATACACTCAAGAAGAAGGGATTGATTACACAGATGTTTTTGCTCCTATGGCAAGACTTGAAGCAGTTAGGATATTTCTTGCCTTTGTTGCATCTAGGGATTTCAAGGTTTACCAACTTGATGTCAATTGGGCATTTCTATATGGAGTGATTGATGAGGAAGTGTATGTTAAACAACCACCTGGTTTTGCAGACCAGATTATTCTTATTATGTCTGCAAGCTTGCCAAAGCTCTCTATAGGCTGCATCAGGCTCCAAGAAAGTGGTATGAGACACTGTCACTATAACTTGTCCAACATGGTTACAAGAGAGATACTATTGACAGTACACTTTCCTCAAAGCAACAGGGAATGACTTGATGCTGGTTCAAGTTTATGTAGATGACATCATCTTTGGGTCACCTAATTCAAGACTCTGCGAAGAGTTTGAGAAGATGATGAAGAATAAATTTGAAATGAGTACCATGGTGGAACTTAATTTCTTTCTAGGAATTTAAGTGAAGCAGGTTGACAATGGCATCTTCATAAACTAGTTAAAATATGTGCAAGACATACTAACTAGATTTCATCTGACTGACTGTAAGGTTGCTAAGACTCCCATAGCAAGAAACCACTCCCTAGGACTTGATCTTAAAGGGGAGTGTGTTGATGAACACCTTTATAGGGCTATGATTGGGTCTCTTTTGTACTTCACAACTAGTAGGCCTGATATCATGTTTGCCACCTGCATTTGTGCAAGATATCAAGCCAACCCCAAAATACCTCTCCTAGTTACTGTCAAGAGGATCCTTAGATATCTCAAAGGTGCTCCCAAGCTGAGACGTTGGTATCCAAATAATTTTGACTTCAATCTGTATGCATATACAAATAGTGACTATGGTGGCTGCAACATGACTGTAAAGTCAACATCAGGGGGTTGTCAATTCCTTGGTGGAAGGATAGTCTCATGGCAATGCAAGAAACAATCATGTGTGTCTACATCAACTGCTGAAACTGAATACATTGCTACTGCAAGCTGTTAAGCTCAAGTGCTTTGGATTCAAAATCAAATGCTGGACTATGTTTCAAAGAGACTGCTATCCAAATAGACAACAGTGCTATCTCTATTACAGAGAATCCAGTGCAACACTCAAAGACAAAGCACATCAACATCAGGTATCATTTGATAAGAGATAATTTTGAAAAAGGCTTGATAAAACTGGTCAAAGTTAACACAAATAAACAATATGTTGATCTGTTTACTAAGGCTTTCATGCATAGATTTAAGTATCTTGTATCAGCTATTGGGATGATTAACTTTGAGTAGATTTTCTTAAATTAATTTCAGGATTATTTTCTTAAATGTGTGTCTTCAAAATTGTCTATTTTATCACTCATATAAGCCCAGTTTATATTGAAAGAAAATTCTTTTTTAACTGATATTTCTTAAAATTTTAAGAACTTGAAATATATTTTCTTTTGAAAGACATTAAATTGACTTCAAAAGAAATTTATGTCTTTGATTCTAATAACTACTTACTAAAAAGTTTACCTTTGGGGAAGAAATTTAAATATATCTTCCGAAGCTAAATTCTCTTTTAAGTAGTTATATGTATTAAAGGACAATTGTCTTCCGCAAGCAATTCAGTCTCGGAAAATTTATTCAGTCCTTGAATAAAACTTCTGAAATTTAATATCTTTCAAACCAAGCTATATCTCGAAAGCAATTTTACTAGTAAGTATTTTTCTTCCGAAGCAATTCTTACAAATCTAAGAAATATCTTCTAAACACAAAAGTGGCTTTGGGAGTTTCTTAAAACTTCCGAAGACAAATTACCTTCGAAAGATTTTCAACATTAAGATAACTACCTTTTTGGGCACTTTTTTCAGAGGTGAGACCGACATATCCGAATTTCAAAGTTTATCTCTTGCAATAACTTTGTCTCAAATCCAAGCATATATATACCTTTTCCAATTGGTCTCTATCTTTCTACTTACTCTTCATCTGCAAATCCTCAAGCCCTAAATTGGTTACATAAATGCTGTATATTGCTATTAAGTATTTAACCAATGATACAAGGATTAGTCCCTAAGTATCGGTAAATGAGACACTTTATACTACATCCTACAGCCGGCCATACTTTGAAGGCCAGCTGAAACAAAACAACAAGATCAATGTAAAGTCAAAAGACAGATTGGCTTTTGACATGTGACTATGACATGTCATAGCTCACATCCTTTTCTAATACAAAATTATAAAAAGTACAAAGTAGAAAAAAAATGGTTCAGGTTTGTCAAACGTATGTCAAATAAAGCATGGAATTATCACCAAATTGTATAAGTTGGTGAGTCTTCAGAGGTGGCAGCAAAAAGTGTTTCAGGTTTGTCAAACGTATGTCAAATAAAGCATGTCTTCTCTTTATTCAGAAGAAATCAGTTTCTTCGCTTCGAAAGACTTTGTCTTGAAGCTTCGAAAGACTTTGTCTTGAAGCTTCGAAAGACTTCTTCTTTGGCTTCGAAAGAAATGAACTTTGGCTTCGAAAGGTTTGACACTTAGAGAATTTATCAATGCGTATGTCAAATCTTCCGAAGTAACTTCCTTATACTTCAGAATGCATGCTGAGAAATCTTTGGTAAGCATCAGCCTCTAAGATAACTCCTACAAATACTCATATATGTATGGTCATAAAAATTTTAAATAATTCTTAATGCCTATCACACACATAGTGATGTCTTGTAACAAAGTTTCTTAATTATTATTATTATTATCATTACCATTACCATTACCATTACCATTATCATTACCATTGCAATTGTCATTCCTATTGTCGTTGCCATTGTCCTTGACATTTCTGTTATCGTCAGTTGCCGCCGCCCTTTGACGTTGCCGCCGCCCTTTGACGTTGCCGTCGCCCTTTGACGTTGCCGTCACCCTTTGACGTTGCCGCAGCCCTCTGACGTTGCAGCCGCCCTTTGCCGTTGCCCCCGCCCTTTTCCGTTCCCGTTTCCGTTGCCATTTGCTGTTGCCGTTGCCATTAACATTACCATTATCATTACTATTACATTATAAATTTTTAATTTACACTATTTTAAGTTATATAAAAATTATTTACATTTTATATATTTATTATTATTATTTTTGAGAGCTCAACCAGTTTATTATCATAGTATGAATTAGTATATTAGGCGTATTAAATATTCCAAGCATGCGCACATACCTACCCGACCACATAACTTACGAAAGTTTGACTAGAGTTGACCAGCTGCTTTGACCTTGTTTGACATGTCCAAACATCCCCATTTCCATAACCTACACTACCCATTTACTCTTTTGTAACCAAATGCCGCCATAACAAACATCTTTCTCCCAACACAAACAATTATTCTTTCACAACCAATAACCACCATAAACATAACTTGTAATCACCTACTGTGACAACCTCGATTTTTGGGCCAAGAAATGTTTCTTAGAAACCTTAATGGGCCACGTAATGACACCAAACCCTTGTCTAGGGAGCTCATGAATTAGGTCTAATAGTTTTGGGCTTAGGCCCATATTAATATACACACCTAAATGGGCTTTGACCCATCAAACCCTAATTGGGCCATTGGGCCGTAATACTTAATGCGCTTTGGCCCGCAAAACCGATATGGGTGAGTAGGGCCGCATACAATTAGCGGGCATGCTGAACCAACCAAATGGGCTTCGAGCATTGAGCTTAGAAGACAAAAGTTGTAAAATAAACACTGGTCAATAGTTTCAATTAGTGGAGCCTTACTGAATATTTAAACTTTAAAACGATAAACATCAATTCATCCGGACAAAAGACAACTAAACGAAACAATAACGTTTGTTATAACTTAAAATTATCAACAAAATTTAGCAAATATGACGGTATAAATTATAAAAGTATTAAATAATAAAAGATGAACCTACAAGTTTTATAAGCTTGTAAGCACAAAAGAATAAAAGACACAAATTTTATTAAGATATAAAAACATCTTGCAACAATTAATAATTAAATAATATGTCTTGAATAAGCTAAAACTTAAATAAGTAAAATATATGATTTGATAATCCAATATTATTCTACTAAAACCTTTAATAGGTTAAGATGGTATTAATACTAAAAGTGTAGGACCGATGAAGGGGTTCAATGCAATCAGTTTCACAATGAGCAGAGACTTAAAACACTTAACAGATCAAATAAGAAAATGGAACCTTGGTATGATACTAAGGAACACAAGCAAACTAGAGAGATAGAACTAAGAACAACAACAGAATGGTTTTCAAGGATTAAGTATATTGCTCTCAAGTTTTTTGACAAGTGTTACAAAGCATAAAAAATAAGATACAAGGACCTGAGATACTTTATACTACATCCTACAGCCGGCCATACTTTGAAGGCCAGCTAGAAACACTAATCTAGAGAACAAGATCAATGTACAGTCAAAAGGCAGATTGTCTTTTGACTAGTGACTATGACATGCCATAGTTCACATCCTAATATATTACAAAAAGGATAAAAGTACATAAAGTAGAAAGTTACAGACTCAAGACCATAATCTACAGTTTCCTAAATTGTAAAGTATATGAAAGAGGCTGATACACCCAAAACAGTCAAGGTGCTTCCTGCATGCATGCACCTTGTGCATGGTAGAAATTACTTCGAAAGTTTTACACACCGCAAAGAAATCTCTCTAAGTGTAAAATCTTCCGAAGCCAAAGACCAAATCTTCCGAAGCCAAAGATGAAGTCTTTCGAAGCTTAGAAGACAAAGTCTTCCGAAGCCTCAAAGATAGAAGACTAATTTCTTTCGAAGACAGAGAAGACATGCTTTCTTTGATCAACTTTTTCAGAAAAGCTGACTAACTTTCCGCTACCATTCTACAGACTCACCAACTTACACAAGTTGGTGAAAAGGTCGATGCTTTAGGAAGTTGTAGATTATGGTCTTGAGTCTGTAACTTTCTACTTTATGTACTTTTATCCTTTTTGTATTACATTAGGATGTGAGCTATGGCATGTCATACTCACTAGTCAATAGGCAATCTGCCTTTTAACTTTACATTGATCTTGTTGTCTAGATTAGTGTTTCTAGCTGCCCTTCAAAGTATGGCTGGCTGTAGGATGTAGTATAGAGTATCTCAGGTCTTTGTATTTTATTTCTATGCTTTTGTAACACTTGTAAAAAGAACTTGAGAGCAATATACTTTATCCTTGAAAACCATTCTGTTTGTTGTTCTTACTTCTGTCTCATTTTGCTTTGCTTGTGTTTTTGAGTATCAATCTAAAGGTTCCAGTTCCCTATTTGATCTGTTAAGTGTTCTAAGTCTCTCCTCATTGTGAAACTGATTGCATTGAACACCTTCACCGGTCCTGCATAAAGCATGGACCTTTTCACCAACTTGTGTAAGTTGGTGAGTATTCAGAGTGGCAGCGGAAAGTTGGTCAGCTTTCTGAAAAAATTGATCAGAGAAAGCATGTCTTCT
This sequence comes from Flaveria robusta, assembly GCA_025506415.1. Classification (NCBI taxonomy): domain Eukaryota; kingdom Viridiplantae; phylum Streptophyta; class Magnoliopsida; order Asterales; family Asteraceae; genus Flaveria; species Flaveria robusta. Next base: position 9,471,463 of record CM046476.1, on the reverse strand, counting down.
CTGTATTCGAAAGAAATCAGTCTTCTATCTTCATGGCTTTGGAAGACTTTGTCTTCTAAGCTTCGGAAGACTTCATCTTCGGCTTCAAAAGATTTGGTCTTTGGCTTCGGAAGATTTTACACTTAGAGTAATTTTTTTATAGTGTGTAAAACTTCCGAAGTAACTTTCACCATGAACAAAGTGCATGCATGCAGGAAGCACCTTGAGTGTTTTGTGTGCATCAACCCCTTCTGTAATCCTTACAAACTCCCCATAGGCTGATGCTACCAAAACAAAGAAGTACTTCAGTAGTTGATAGTCCTCATTAGGATCAGAAGCATTCCTTTCTTCATTAATTGATCTGGACCCTTCAGACTTTCATACTATCTTCTCATATCAAAGAGATCATGTAGAGGTAGATCAAGCATGGCCTGCCAGAGATAGACATCTTGACCACCTTGATCTCTAATGACATACCATCTGGATTAGAAGCAAATGAACAGGATGGGTCTTCCTGATGCGAGAGGCTCTACATGAATTAGAGTTGATTGAGCAGCCTCTTGTTGCACTTCCTTAGGATGCTCTAATTCATCCCGAGGTACTAAGGTGGATGCCTTGGCCTTCTTTTTCTTCTTCTTGTCCCTTCTGATGGCCATCCTTTTCCTCTTTCTGTATTTCAACTGAAAAGAGTGGCCTGCAGTGCCAGTTGTGCTTTCTTTAATCTCCTCAGTTGGGTCCTTATCCACCATTTGTTCTGAATAAGGGGGTTCAGAACTTTGCTGTGGGTCAGAAGATGAAGTTGGCTTGGATGTAGCTTCAGGATCAGGTTGTGTTGTCTCTTATGGTTCAACCTTCACCTCAACTTCAGGTACAGCTGGACTTGGTGGAGAATGCAAGTCAACAAGCTGACCTTCCTTTATCTTCTGCTTGATCCTTCTGATGTGCTTATCCATTATGGATAGAGACATAGGACCAAGTCTTTTTCTGGAGAACCCATACAGCTTCAAAAAGCTCACCATCTTTAGTCTGTCAGCAAACTTCTTTTCTTGTGCTCTGATGGTGGCTCTTGTTTTAGCAGCCTCCTCTCTCATCTTCCTCTTGACAGCTTTTCTTTGAGTTTGAGATTCTTCATCAAGCTGTTTGAGATACTCAAACCTAATGTACTCATATGAGAAAGGGTTGAGAGCAGCTGCCTGATAGAGTCCTGTGGCATTCACATAGGCTATCATCTTTTGTCTTTCTTGTTCTTTGCCTATCTGAGTTTGTTCCTCTTGAACAGCCACAGACTCCTTCTCAGGGCTTTCTTGAACTGGAGAGAGGACAGTAGCTTTTTGAAATTTCTTTCTTCTTCTTTCTTCCTTAGTTTTGAAGAGCAGTTCTGCAGCCTCAGCCTCAGCCTCCTTCCTCTCTTTATATAGCTCTCTGTCTGCGAGTTCATCTAATTCTACCAAGGGGAGAGAGATGATTTCATATATATTGTAATTCCTTAGTCCTAGATAGTTCACTCTTGCTGCTCTTAACTCATCATCCTGAGTGTTAGGCCTATGAGCAGCCCTGATTGCAGCTTGCATAAAGCTTGGGACTTCTCCAGATTTCTCTCCCGTGTCCTTCCTCTTCCTCTCTCTCTCTCTCTTCTCCTCCTCAATCTCCTCTAGAGTCATTTTCCATTTCCCTTTGTCAATTGTTGGCATGTATGACTCAGGGTGGAGAGAGCTTTGGCCATCTGATGGTTGTGATGAGCTTGAGCTCTGGCCAGAGAGAGGTTGTAATACACCTTCACCTACAAGTGTTTCACTAAGGGTATTGGGTGCTGAGGGTGAGCCTGTCTCAAGGTTCACAAGGTTCTACTACTGGGCCTTCAACTAAGGTTTCCCCTTCAAAGCTAATCTTAGGGTCTGCCTCAGTATCAAGTTGACCAACAATTTTCCCTGATAGCCTCTGTCTATATAATGGAGCTCTTTGTCTGAATTCCTTAAGCACGCACTCTTAAATCACCTCAGCTAACCTGCCAGCCTGTCTGTTTTGGCTTAGATTGATGAGGGGCAGGTTAACTAAGTTCATACCATCATGGAATCCTAGGGTCTGAAAATTGAAGAGCTCCTGCTGCCCCTGAGATCTTGAGAGCACCAATGACATTCTTGAGCTGTCATACCACCATCCCACTATTGGATTTTCAGCAGGGTAGGATCGGGCAGACATGGCCATTGGAATTCCTTCCTCAAATAGTTGTTGAATTATGGCCTCCACATTAGTGTGAGCCTAAGGAAGTTGTTGAGTCTGGACAACTGCAAGTGAGGGTGGTGAGTCCTCATTATCCATACACAGGACAAAACTCCCAGGTTCTGTGGTTGTAGAGACTTTCTCCCCCTTTTTGGCAGCATCACCCACTTGCATAGGTGAGCTGGAGGTCAAGTCCACTATTTCCATAGGTTCTTGTGGACCTGGTTGAGTTTGTCTTGTTGGTCTCTCAGCTAACTTGCCCTTGAGATCGGTGATCTCAAGTTGCTGGTCATTGACCCTCTTCTGTAAGGTAGTCACTTGAGATTCCAAGTGACTAACCTTGGAGACGAAAGAGGTGCATACTTGTTCAAGTTGTTGCACCTTTAGTTTCAGACTCCCCTCATCTTCAGATGAAGAATCATGGGGGGTGAGAGAATTGGACTGATGTCCTCTTCCTTATCACCAGCATAGTATTCTTGGCTGCTGGATTTCCCTTGCTCACTGATAGCCTCAGGTGAAGTGTCAATGGGCTGAGTTGCCATGGTTGAGGTCTTAATGATGTAATCACTAGCAATAGTGAGAGCCTCTTCCATATGAACCTCCTGAACTTATTAAGGAGATCCACCTCAGTATGGGGTGGATAATGTGGGCTAGACATGGGGGTGGCAAGAGCACTCATCTCTTCTTGAGCAAGGGTGGAGAAGAGAGACTCATGGTACTCACTAAATCCCATGTCTTCATCATCATAAAATTCAAGGTTAGGGATTGGCTGGTTTAGATCAAGAGGCTGAGGATGGTAACTGTCACCTGAAGATTGTTCACTAGAGTTTTGAGACTCTGAGTGAAAGCTTAAGGCTGTTTGGGTGATGAGCTCATCAGGCTGAGCATGAGAAACCTCAGCACTGATAATATGAGAGATGGGAGTGGTTTGCTCCTCAAAGGAAGTGGGAGCTCTAGTGTGCACTTCCTCTTGCATGGGTGGTAATATAGGGGCCTGCTCAAACTGAATAGCTTGAGCAGGGGTTCGTTTGTGTTTTCTTGAGTAGGTGATGGTTATTGTAGGTTGACATGAAGGTTGGGAGATAGTAGGTGTGGGTTCAACACTAGCTAGTGCTGCTAGGTCGTCACATTGAGTAATGAACTCTAACATTTTGGGGACAAGGGCTATTTCTACCCTAGAGAATCCCACAGTTGGTTTTCTCATGATTTTAAATATGCCGAGCTTCATCTGTCCCACTTTAAGAATTCTACCTGTTCCCCTCAACTGTGAGCCCAGTTCACAGTTAAGAATGTGCTGGACATGTATAAGGAACATGTATTATTCTAGGGAGTCCAAGTTAGCAAGCAGATTTAGGTAAACAAAGTGTGAATACCTGAACTTGACCCCCTGAATCAGTCCATGAACTATGAAGGAGAGATATTCAAGAATTTGGTCCCATCCTCCATGCTTGTTGGATAAGCTGTGTATGACAACATGGAGGAGGTACTTCCACTAGGAAGAGACCTTCCCTTTCCTGAAGGTTCGGACTGAGAAATCTCCCTCATAGCCCATCTGCTCAAAAGATTGGTTTACAGCAAATTTGGGAAAGGACAAATCACCTTCTGCACATCCAGCTGAAGATGAGAGTTGATGATGGCCAGAGTGATGAAGATTGTCCTCCCCTGCACTATGGCAGACAATGCCTTCTCCCCATCCATGGTGACCTCTTAGCAGGTCCGCAAGAAGTACAGAAGATGATCCCCATAGAGAGGAGTATCAATGGTGAGGGAGGTGAAGTAATTGGTCAAAGAAAGAAAGCGGCATACCTTTGAGAAACAAGGATCTTTCTTAGAGTTCAACAGAGCAACCTGATTGTGTTGCCTGTGAAGTTGCATGGAGAAATCAGGTTGATTTCTGTGATTTTGGTTGGCCATGTGAGTAAGCTTGGTCGTGAAGGAAGATAAGAACAAAGGCGGTTTGTGGGTGAATTTAGATTACAGAGAGGTTGCAGATGAAGAGAGAAAAGTGAAAGAGGAGGAAACCATTGAATATTTATATGAAATGGATTTGAGATAAAGTTAATGCGAAAGGATAAACTTTGAAATCCGGATGTCAGTCCAAGCTCTGAAAAAGTGCCCAAAAGTAGTTTTCTTGGAAGTCGAAAATCTTCCGAAAGTAATTTGGCTTCGAAAGTTTTGATAAAAGCTTCCGAAGCCAAATAAGATATTTCTAAGAGTTTTGAAAATTTTGCTTCGGAAGAAAAATACTTAAAGTATTTATCACTTCAGAGACAGAATTACTTTCGGAAGAGAGTTGTTCTTTAATAGCATATGAGTACTTATGAGAAAATTTGGCTTCGGAAGATATTGTAAAAATTTCTTCCGAAGGTAAATTGACATAAGCAGTTATTTGATATTAAAGACATAATTTTCTTCCGAAGCCAACTTAGTATCTTTCGAAAAGAAATATGTTCAAAATTTTCAAACATCTAAGGAATATTTTCTAAAATGCTCTTCTTCCAAGATAGTTAGTGGCTTATGAAGGTGATAAAATAGACAACTGAGGACACACAGATTTTAGAAATAATATTGAGTTTAAGTTTAAGAAAAAATTACTCAAAGTTAATCATCCTAATAGCTTATATGAGATACTTAAATCTCTGTTCATCAAAAGCTTTGGTGAGCAGATCAGCATATTGTTCATTTGTGTGAACTTTGACAAGTTTGATTAATCCTTTTTCAAAATTATCTCTAATTAAATGATACCTGATGTTGATGTGTTTTGTCCTTGAGTGCTGCATAAGATTCTTTGTAATAGAGATAGCACTATTGTTGTCTATGTGGATGGGAGTCTCTTTGAAGTTGAATCCATAGTCTAGCATCTGATTCTGAATCCAAAGCACTTGAGCACAGCAGCTAGCAGCAGCAATGTATTCAGCTTCAGTAGTTGATGCAGATACACAGGATTGTTTCTTGCATTACCATGAGACTATCCTTTCACCAAGAAATTGATATCCCCTTGATGTAGACTTTGCAGTCATGTTGCAGCCACCATAGTCACTATCTGTATAGGCATACAGATTGAATTCAGAATTCTTTGGATACCAAAGGCCTAGTGATGGAGCACCTTTGAGATATCTTAGAATTCTCTTGACAGCAACCAAGTGTGACATCCTGGGGTTGGCTTGATATCTAGCACAAATGCATGTGGCAAACATGATATCAGGCCTATTGGCTGTGAGGTAAATAAGAGACCCAATCATAGTCCTGTAGAGATGCTTATCCACACACTCCCCCTTAAGATCAGGTCCAAGGGAGTGGTTTCTTGCTATGGGTGTCTTTCCAACCTTACAGTCAGTCATGCTGAATCTTGTTAGTATGTCTTGAACATACTTTGACTGACTTATGAAGATGCCATTGTCAACTTGCTTCACTTACATTCCTAAAAAGAAATTGAGTTCTCCCATGGCACTCATTTCAAATCTATTCTTCATCAGCTTCTCAAAGTACTTGCAGAGCTTTAGATTAGTTGACCCAAAGACAATGTCATCTACATAAACTTGAACCAGCATTAAGTCATTTCCTGTTCCTTTGATGAAAAGAGTTCCATCTATAGTACCCCTTCTGTAGCCATGTTGACATAGGTACTGAGATAAAGTCTCATACCCCTTCCTTGGAGCTTGGTGCAGCCCATAAAGAGCTTTATCAAGCTTGCAGACATAATCAGGATGATCTGGATCTGCAAAGCCAGGTGGTTGTTTGACATACACCTCTTCATCAATCACCCCATATAAAAAAGCACACTTGACATCAAGTTGGTAGACCTTGAAATTCTTGGATGCAGCAAAAGCTAGAAATATCCTAACAGCTTCAAGTCTTGCTACTGGAGCAAAGACATCAGTGTAATCAATCCCTTCCTATTAAGTATACCCTTGAACAACTAGTCTTGCCTTGTTTTTGATGACAAGTCCTCTATCATACTTCTTGTTTCTAAACACCCACTTGGTTCCTATGGTAGTCTTCCCTGAAGGAAGAGGACATAGGTTCCAAACCTTTTGCCTTTTGAATTGAAGTAACTCCTCCTACATAGCTTCAACCCAACTTGCATCCTTTAGAGCCTCCTCAACTTTCTTTGGCTCTACTTAGGATAGGAAACAAGAGTAGAGACAAACATTTTTGTCATGGGTTTGTCCTCTTGTTCTTACCCCCTTTTCAACATCTCCAATGATGTTTTTGATGGGGTGAGACTTGTGGATCCTAAGTTGAGGGATCACAGCAAGTTGATTGGAGAGATCTAAATTTGAAAAATTTTGATCAGCTAGTGAAGAATCTCTCACCACATCAGCACACTTATCAAGAGAATCTTGAACCAATGAGTGTGTGACATCATTGATATTGTCTTCCATGGAGTGATTGTCAGCATCAAGAAATTCTTGATCACTGTCACCACTACCACTTCCTTCTACATTTGAAGCTCCTTCCTTTAAGTTTTGTGCCTCTGAGCTGGAATTTGAAGGCACCTCAGATGTATTAGCTGGATTTGTCATGGTTGTGCTGATAGAAGCTCCATCTATAGAATTTCCTACCACTGGAGCTGAAGTATTTTGATTTGAAGGATTTCTCAGCTCAAATCTCGAGTCAAGATCTTCTGTTGATAAGCTACCTATAGACCCTGAAACATCCTCACAAGACTTGTTAAAATAGTTGGTAACTAAATCAAGATCAAACAGCCAATCTAGACCAAAACCTCTCACACAAGGAGTGTGTTCATTGAAAGTCACATTGGCTGACTCTTCAACTACTCTAGTTCTAAGATTATGTACTCTATAAGCCTTGGCTTGAGAAGAGTATCCAATAAAGTATCCATCATCTGATTTCTCATCAAATTTGGCTATCTGATCTCTGGTATTCAAGATTGTGTAAGCATATCCAAATGATCTGAGGAAACCAATGAAAGGTCTCCTTTTGTGCCACAATTCATAAGGAGTCTTACCATGAGTCTTAACTACTAAAACTCTGTTCTGCACATAGCAAGCAGTGTTCACTGCTTCTGCCCAGAAGGTGATAGGCAGTTTAGAGTTAGACAACATGGTTCTTGCAGCTTCAATTAGACAAAATGTATCAAGGATTTGGTTCTTAAATTTAGTTTCTTTATCACATCTTATGATCTTGACCTTGTGATCAGATTGATTCTCAATCTTCAGAATAAAATTCTTCAAGATTTTAGGAGTCTCATCCTTAGTTCTAAGGAAAAAGACCTAAGTAAATCTAGTGAAATCATCTATGATCACTAAACAATATGAGGTCCTTCCTAGACTCATTACACTGCTGGGGCCAAAAAGATCCATATGTAACAAGTGGAGGGGAGTAGTGATGGAATTTCTTTCCTTTGGCTTGTGATATACTTTGTGTTGCTTCCCTTTCAGTCATGCAACACAATGATCATCACTTGTAAACTCTTTCTTTGGCATTCCAGTTACCAAATCATTCTTAATTAATTTATTCATGTTTTTAAAGTTTACATGGCACATTCTTTTATGCCAGAGAAAAAACTCATCACCATTTGCTTTAGATAGAAAGCAAGACACTTCTCCTAAAGGGGAAGTTTCCTGCAAGTCCATCTTGTACATGTTCCCTTTTCTGGGGGCTCTAAGCAGTATGTTCTCCTGAGGAATGACTACCCCGAGCTTGAGAACAATTCACTCATGCTCAGTAAAAAGCATGTTGTGTCTTTGATCACAAAATTAGGATACACTCAGTAGATTATATCCAAGCTCCTTGACGAAATTTACCTTCTCATTGCTGAGCTTACCATTTGTGACCATGCCCCTTCCAGTAATGTAACCTCCTGCATCTCCTCCAAAAGCAACAGGCCCTCCATCAATTTTCTCAAAATTTTGGAGTAGAGAGCCATTGCTTTTCATGTGCCTAGAACAGCCACTGTCAATGATCCATACATTCCTGTTGCTCTTTAGTTGTTCCTGCACAAAAAAAGATGATTAGTTACACTTGGAAACCCAAGCTTTGCTGGTCTTGGGCTCATTAACATCAACTGAAGACAATGCAACAGTAATTGATCCTATGTTCAAGCTTTGTGGACCAACAGCTATTGTTGATGAAGAACTTTTAGTCACATGGTCTTTCTTTGTTGTCCACACCACCTTTGGAAGCTTAGACTTGACCTTCAACACTTTAGAAGTTTTGACAACTTCGAAAGTTATGGAGACTACACCTTTAGAAGATCTTGCTATCACTGTAGTAGACTTAAATGCTTTGAAAGCATTCCTTTCTTCCGAGACCAATTTTTCTTTCTAAGGCAAGTTTTCACTTGTCTTCTTCTTCATTTTGGAGCTTCTGAAAGGAAAAGATTTTCCTTCAGAAGCTGGCTTCTTCTTGATCTTCTCAGAAGTTTTCTTCTTGATCATGTGGATAGTGCTCTTAGGATTGTAAATGCAATCCTTAGCCAGATGTAAAGTACTGCCACACATGATACAATCCATTTTCATTCTTCAGAGAGTCTTCTTTTGAGAGCAAGACTAATCTTGATCACTTTCCATCTCCATCTTCATCTTCATAGATGAAGTAGGAAGCCTTTTAGGGTGTGACTTGTTGTTGGATATGGATGGTTCAGGCTATGTAGCAGTGGTACACAACTGATCAGCCTTCTTCTTGTTGCTAGGATGAGTTTGACAAGAACTAGAATTATTGGTACTAGGATTCATAGTTGAGTCTTCAGCCTTCACCACTTCATATCCTACAGAAATGAACACTTGTTTCTGCTTAGAGTTGAAGGTGACCTTGATTTTTTGAGCTTTCTTGGACTTTCTCTTGGCTCTTCTGATCAAGTTCTTTCTCTTGGACTTGGTCATCCCAACTGCATTTCTATCCTCAAGAGAATAGTAACCCTTCTTAGGATGATCTTCCTCACTCTTCTCAGATCCATCCTTCTTCTCTTCATCCTCTTCACTCATGGGGTCTATGAGGGGAAGCTCCTCTTCATAAGTTCAACACCTTGGAGATCTTACAGATAATAAGAAGTGTGGAGGAGCTATCTCAGTAGATCCCAGTCCCTTCTTTTTCTGATAACAAACTTTTGTATACAAGGATGAGGATATCATGTTCTTGAAGGTCTCTTCTTCAAGAACACATTTGCTGCCTGGGCTTCACTGATCAGAAGTTCAGCCTGCCATTCAGTTAACTTAGTGATGAGATCTTTGATCTGAGTCCTGTAGTTTGTGTGTTCATGTTTAAGAGTTGAAATGGTTTTCTCTAAATCTTCTATTCTTAGTTTATACCCATTTTCAGCTCTTTTAAAATCAGATTTTAAGATATTTAAAGACTCAAGATCAGATCTCATCTCTAAGTTATCGGACCTATATCTGTTAACTTTAGCAATACATTCAGGAGTACAAAGATGTTCCAATACCTTAGCATCATCATGATCTGCCATCAGTGCTTGGTTTGGAGATACATCTTCAACTTGAAAGCTCCAGTCAAAGCCTTCTTCTTCAACAGCAACTACAGCTTGCTGCTTTGTCTTCTCATTCTGGGTGGCTCCTTTAGTGTAGTTTGGTCTGCTTTGTACTTGGCCACCATTAGTTCTAGGTGCCTTGTATTCTCTTGCAAAGTGTCCCATTTTGTTACAATTAAAACACTTCACTTGGCTATTGTCCAGTCCAAACTTTCCACTAGCTGCATTGCTAGGAAACTTCCTCCCTGTTCTCTTGTAGAACTTCTTGGCTCTGTGAGTGAGAAGAGCCATCTGCTGGACTATCTCCATATACTCCGGATCATCTGGATGGATACAGTCCAGGTCTTCAAGGGTGAAGAGAAAATTGCCTGAACTTTCATCAGTACACACAAAAGCATGAGAAGAGCTTGTCTCTCGGAATGGACTTCCTTGGATGTAGCTTTCCCTTGGTGTCTCAAGAAAGGTGATTAATGTTAATCCATGGATCGCAATCAGGAATTATCAGTATTAGATTGAGTTCAAATAATGATCGCGGAATTATCACTATTCGTTGTTTGATTGATTGAATATGTAATAACAAACGCAATAGAACATACTAATGAAGAACAGAACAATAAATTGCAATAAGTGAATGAACACGATTTGATTCAAATGTATTTCATTAAAAACACTGATTAATGGTTACAAAAGATCAAACAGTAATTGCTAATAATGATGTTTGCTATGATTCTGTTGATGATTTTGGTGTAATTGATGTGGCGGCTGCTAGGGTTTTCGTGATTGATTGATGTATATTGTTAGGTATTCAGCCGTCTAAAAGTGTGAGCCTATACGTTGTATTTATAGGCTCAAGGATTTACTGCTAGGGTTACAATAAATCTCTTGGAATCAGTAACTTTCTTATCGTGGTAAGAAAGTTACTCAGAGAATGTTATGATGTGACATTCTCTGACTGAGTTAAAGTCATCCGTAGAGGTTGACTTTATGACATCACTCAATGATTGACTTGTTGACTTGATGTACTTAGTGAAGTACATGCAAGTGTTGGTCTTCCGTAGAAGTTTTGCCTTCCGTAGGAGCTTTGCCTTCCGTAGGAGCTTTGCCTTCCGTAGGAATCTTCACTTGGACTTCATTGGAATGCAAGTTGTTCATCAGAAGATCTTTGGTCTTTCAACAATCCCTTGACTTCATCCACACTGGAGTGTTCTTCCGCAGAAGATCCTCGGATGCACTTTATGTAAGAAGATTATCTACGGAAGAACACAAATGTTCATCCGTAGATGTTTCTTACACTTAGTCAAATTTTCATGAAATTTGACTAAGTATGATGTTGATCCTGCAATCACATATATAAATCAACACAGTTATGGGTTAACCTATATATATAATGCTTACAAAAATGATTATTTCAAAAGAACTTATTACAAGAGATTGATTAAAGTGCTAAGCCTATACAAAAGATCTAGACCTATTATTCCTAGATCTAACAATGAAAGGACCCTTTTATGAGTTGTCAGGGTACCAGATGAGATGATGTTGTGGTTCTCTGCAATCCCTTTCAACCACATGAAGGGCTGAACTCTGTTGATTGCTGGAGTTACCAGATGGATTTTGTATGTTCATCTCCATCTGGTAGCCACTTAGAATACCATACAACTCTGTAAGAGTAAGAGTCTTGAGGTTCTCAGTCCTCTTGATAACAACATAGTAATGGGTCCACTATCTAGGAAGAGAGGACATGAACTTCCTTACAATGTCCCTATTTTCAAGATTTACTCCAACATCCATTAGAGTGTCCACAATGTCAACATACCTGAAGTATTGTTGAGTCATGGTTTCACCTGTTTTGTAGGTGAAATTCTCAAATTGCTGCTACAAGAGGTCCTTTTAGTTCTCTTTTGCTTCAGAGGACCCCTCATACATGAGCTTCAGTGCATCCCATAACTGTTTAGCAGTTTTACACTTCTTGAAGCCCTTGTAAATGGAGTTAAGAAGAGCAGTTTCGAGGGTAGTCATGGCTTTCTGGTCGATATCAATCTTCTTTCTATCTTCTTCAGAAAAGTCAGCTACCTTTTTTGGTATCATGCCACCTCCAGCAGCAGCTGAAGAGGTGCATGGAATGTAAGGTCCAGAGACAACCGATTCCCACATCCTGGAGTCTTGTGACTTGATGAAGCCTTCCATTCTTTGACACCAAGTATCAAAGTCTTCAGGAGTGATCAGTGGGGACTTTGTCATAGTGCCAGTTTCCATATCAGCCTTTGTGAGAGCTACCATTTGAGTTATTAAGTGTTTTGTGAAAACTAAGAGATCTAAGATGGTGAGATCTTACAATCAAGAGCCTGGAAAGCTCTAATACCAATTGCAGGACCCATGAAGGGGTTTAATGCAATCAGTTTCATAATAAGGAGAGACTTAGAACACTTAACAGATCAAATAGGGAACTGGAACCTTGGTATGATACAAAGGAACACAAGCAAATAAGAGAGATAGAACTAAGAACAACAACAGAATGGTTTTCAAGGATTAAGTATATTGCTCTCAAGTTTTTTTACGAGTGTTACAAAGCATAGAAAATAAGATACAAGGACCAGAGATACTTTATACTACATCCTACAGCTGGCCATACTTTGAAGGCGAGCTAGAAAACACTAATCTAGACAACAAGATCAATGTAAAGTCAAAAGGCAGATTGCCTTTTGACTATTGACTATGACATGCCATAGCTCACATCCTAATATATTACAAAAAGTATAAAAATACATAAAGTAGAAAGTTACAGACTCAAGACCATAATCTACAGTTTTCTAAAGCATGGACCTTTTCACCAACTTGTGTAAGTTGGTGAGTATTTAGAGTGGCACCGGAAAGTTGGTCAGCTTTCTGAAAAAATTGATCAGAGAAAGCGTGTATTCTCTGTCTTCGGAAGAAATCAGTCTTCTATTTTCATGGCTTCGGAAGACTTTGCCTTCTAAGCTTCGGAAGACTTCATCTTTGGCTTCGGAAGATTTGGTCTTTGGCTTCGGAAGATTTTACACTTAGAGTAATTCCTGTGCAATGTGTAAAACTTCTTAAGTAACTTTCACCATGCACAAAGTGCGTGCATGCAGGAAGCACCTTGAGTGTTTTGGGTGCATCAGCCTCTTATGTAATCCTTACAATAAGTAATTTTAATAAAATCCTAAAATAATAAATCAACACATTCATACACATGTATATATGTATATTCATACGACACACATGCACACACAATCACTCATCCACTAAATTACAACTCAATCATCTATGTTTACTAGATTATGTAATTTTTATAAAACTTACTAGCTATAATTTATAAAACATGAATAATTATAAAAAGTCTTGAATAATATATATAAAAACAAATATTATTTAATTAAAATATGCTAGTAGAAGACAAGGAATTAATGCCACCACCCAACTTGGCCAATACATGGGCATACCTTCTAAATCTTGACTAACTTGATCCCCTACCCAAGAATCCACCTACATTCAATCAAATCTTCCAAAGTCCAAGAGTTTGCAAGTCCCAAACCCCCCCCCCTCTCTCTCTCTCTCTCTCCCTATTTTCAGCCAACCATCCCCACAACCTCCACACTTCATCATTTTTACACTATGACATTCTACACTTCTATGAATACTTCTCTCATTTGAAACTCACCAACAACCACCTCCCTTGAACTAAAAAGAACAAGACAACACGCCATTTTGGGAGCCTCATTCGACCAAAGCACAAGCACCATCAACTTCTTGAGACCAAGGTAATCATACAACACACACACACTCATTCAACAACAAGTTCTACCTTCCTTTTCTTTTATACATAGACCTGGCCTAATATCTTCTTTTGAACAGCATTCTCTTGTAATCTTAAGGTCTCACTTCAGCACTTGAACTCTTCTCGATCACCTAAGCATCAATGTAAATCGTTCAAACCTGAAAACACGCGAAATATCGCGTATCGTCAAGTTAGTGACACAACAAACCCCATGACACCCCAACATCTTATGAACCCTTAAAAAACTTTTTTTTCAGTAAGCAAAATATATAAAATCATTTTCAAAACCCCCGTTGAACATAAACACGGTTTTAGTTAAACTATTTCACCCGGAAACCCGGTTTTATGAAAATATAAAAGGGTACTAACTAAGTTCAAAATTATGATCTAAATATTTCAAGAAGCTTAAAGAGACCATATCATGACATAAATAAATTTTCATAACTTAAACATATGTATTTCACATTTTATGAATAATACAAAATTAAAAAAAAATAGTATTTTTAATAAAAATAAAAGAAATAAGTTGGCGACTCAAGTTACTGAAATTATGGTGTCATTTAGAGTTACTTATAATGTTAAAATGTTTTGGGAAGGGAAATATCATATTAAAACACTAAGGAATTCCAAACCGGGACTTAACGAGACTAACCGAGCTAGGTAACGGAAATGGTGAAACTATAAACTTTTGGTTGTACAAAACTTCCAGAAGACTTAGCATATTCACAAAAGCCTAGAAATTAAATTTCATAATTTTTAGAATTTATTTCATTGGTAAACAAAAATACATAGGATATTCACTTTAAAATAATGAAAATTATTAAACACGGGTTTAAGAGCATTATTAGTGAAAAATCCAAAACTTAAAAATGATTATAAGTATTTTAAAGTCTTGGATGGCAAAAAGTTGACCAAAGTCAACCAAAACAAAAAACCCGTTAAAAATCAAAACCCGAACGTTAAAATACAAAAATCAGCAAAAACACCTTCAAATAAGAAATCCCAGTAACCAATGGCCTAATAATGAAGAAAAAAAGTAAAAACCAAATATTATCATTTATAGAATTTTTTAAAAATTTATAATAAATTTTAGCATTAATATAATTTAACTAACGTCTCTCAAAATTTACATTAACAATAAAATACATAAAAATAGTTAGCTAAGAAAATAAATATTTTTTAGTAATACATGACCCTCAAACCCATATAAAAACTCAAAAATTGAATAAAACCAATAATCTTAAATATACATCACATAAGGCGCCCGAAACACGACCCGATACGCGTTTAAAAATCCGATACCCAAGTAAGGCAAATGTAAAACATGATGGTTGGACTTAATTGATCACTTAATGAGGTACTAGTTCACTTGAAATAAACATAGGAACCCTCCCGGTCGGTAGCATCCAAACTTTACAAGCAACCACATGATCAACCTCCAGGTGAGTTTCATAAACCCCTTTTTTACTTTAACATTTTTGGGGTGAAACGCATACTCATGTGTCATTATTTTGTGGTGCAATACTACTTTCTCTTGTCCCCAAACGGAGCACAATCATTAACTCTATTAGGAGCCGCGTGATTTGTGGATAGTACTATTTGGGAAATCCCCCGCACATAATAGGCCCTTTATGCAAGGAAACCCCCCCCCCCCATTGAGATTCAATAATCGTTGTGTCACAAATTAGTGCCTTTTAACCGTGCTTAGCAGGGCACAATTAAACCCAACCATTTAGTAGTGACGGGTTAGGGGAAATTTATGCACTCGGGCGGGTAAGTCCGGGTCAGGATTGATTGTGATACTTTCTACAGTGCACCTTGAATATTATATCATTGTTATTGTCATTATCAAACTTATCAAATGTGATGTTTAGCATGAAAGGTAACGTGTCATAAACTAATGAGCCCACCAACAATATGTTGACATATTTTGGGTGTGTATTTCAAGTGAAGTTTAAATGGCAGGTGTCAAAAAGGATAAGTGCTACATTAGATGGACCCTTGGAGATTTAGCCACCACCCTATCCCTTTTATTATCCTTGAACAATTAATTTAATGTTTTATATTTGGATATTCAGACAACTTAACTTATGAATATTTTAAATGATGTAATGATTAAGTTTGACTGCATTTAATTTCCGCTGCATTGTGATGATATCAATTGGTCATGGCCAGACCTGGTCAACGGGGTGTGACACCTACCACCATCTGCCACCTCGAATCGCCACCAATCGCCGCCATCGATCACAGGAGTCATCATGTCATCGTTTACTTTTTCCTTATATCATAAAATCACCACTACCTTGTAGATCAAACCTTTAGAAACACATGCATGACTAGATCAGAGTGTTTGGACGTTGTCGGAATCTTGTCAGACTTTGGTGGGTTCCCCATCACCGCCTCCTCCTACTATGATGACAATCTTACAGCCGCCGCTACTAGTTTGTTTCGAGTCGCTGAAGTCCCGTCACAGCCACCAACCCATCGCACACCCCCACTACAATCGTGCCTGAACCACCGTATAACACCATCACCCCTGTGATTTTGAGCAACCCACCAACACCTTCATGTTCCTCGCGTCGGGACCTACATGATGGTGTGCACCACTTGCCGGACCACCTCCACACGCCGCCCCAACTCCTCCTGCGGTCGTCACTTGCAGTAGTTTTGCCGGATTTTAGAGTGAGAAAGGGAAAGAGAGCTTGTATGTTCTTGTAGTGAGAGAAAGAAAGATAGAGAGAGTGTGGATGAAGAAATGAGCGGATAATAGGCTTTAAATACATAGGATTTTCAACAATGTCTTTCAACGTAGTGGCCTCCTAACATTATCTTTTGTCATACCGCATGTGAGTCAGGGACTTTTGTGAATATTTTAAGAATTTCATTTTGTTTACGAATGTGTATAGTTATTATAATAAATATTTTTCTAACACTATATGGGTGATGTCAAAAGTCAGTGCCTATCAAAAATCATGTATTTAATTTGTTTTACAAAACTAATTATCATTCGTGATCTAAATGCTTTGATAATTTAAAATTCAATAATGTCAAATCTAAAATAAATATTTTTAAATACTTTCTATAATTTAAAATACTTAATTATCACATGAATTATTTTCCAAATATTGGTTTAAATTAAAGTCTAACGGTTTTACACGCAAATCCTTGCTACGTGATTACTTAAACTTAAAACGAGTCCCTCAACTTGTGAAACATTTTAATATAATACTTTTTGGATTGGATTTTCTTATTTGGTCCTAGTGGGGCTTGCTTGTCTATTGGGCTTTGATCACATTCATTACAACACTTTGGGCCAAATAAAAGAAAGTTTTTAGGTACTTTTGAGGTTGTCACACAGTTAGTCCTAATCAACGGGGTGTGACAATTATTTTGTGAAATAATTAATACAAGTTTATTTATTTACTTGAAATATATAAATCAATCAATTAAATTACAATGTTGTTGATAGCTACAAGTTTATATAATTATCAAAGTTATTGGTAATTATTGATTCAAACTAAATATTAATAATAGTTAAAACCCTAATTTGTTCCATAAAATTTAAAACTATATAAATAAGGACTTAAAGGTTATTGAAAAGACAAATCAACAATAATAAATCATAGTTTCTCTCCACCCCCCCCCCTCCCTCGATCGCTAATGTTCAGCCATCCTAGCATCGTTGTTAGTCTTGTCGCTGAGACACTGTTGATCATAGACCACTATCACGACCTGATCGCCGCCGCCTCCTCCGTCGTGAAGCTTGAATCGTATAAACCAAGTTCATCTTTTGGTCGTGACACGTGAATGAGAGAAATCAAAGGAGTTTTGTTTCTGGGTTTCTCATATCACCAAAAATTCAAAAGGAATTGTTACTCTTGTGGTGTATTTTCTTCAATTTAGCAACTTCTATCCAGGATGGTATAACCCTAAACTGATTTATGTATGTGTATGATTAAATGTTGTTTACACCTAGACTTTTGATGGGAGATCTAGCACTATTGCTTATATTGGTTCATTCAAACGCTTCTACTATATATATTGTTAAAATTACAAAGCGAAGTATGAAACCCAACCAACTATGCACTAACCATTATGCATAAATAGTGCCCAAACTCCATTGAACAAAGGTGAAGATGTTCAACAGTCGAGTCACTATTAGAGGCTGAGTATCATTGACTAATATTACCGATGAAAAGTCGGTATTTACAGATAAATTACAAAAAAGTTTTCTTGAAATTCAAACAGAACTGGGCCGTAATCCTGTTTTCTTCAACAGAACTGGGAGTTGTGAGATGATCAAATAGTTCAATCAGAGTTGACTTCTGCTCAGTAATCTCCCTCACTTTAGTGCCCAGTGGCCATACCTTGCCAGGAATTACTTCTCTTGGTTCTCTGATGAGCTTTTCTTTTTCTTTGTGTTGATCTTTGCTCTTGGCAGTCACAGGTTCAGCAGGAATTTTGACTTGATGTTCATAAGCAAGATTTGGAGCTTCAGTCCTGAATCTTACTCCAGTTTCTAGTTCCACCTTCATAACATGTTCCATCATTCTCCTCAATTCACCCACTGACCTTCCTTTCAACTCATGCATCTTGTAATTATGACCTTGTTACCAACAAGTCATATTGTATTTGCTGAGTTTAGCTGTATCACAATGACCCAGCTCCTTCTTTGTTTTCTGAATGGACTGAAAGGCTGTGAAGGTTTCATAATTGTAGTTAGGGATTATGAATCTTGCGAGCTCAAAATCTTTAAGTACTTCCTTCATCTCATTCATACTCATTCTTTCTACCATGTCATATGGAAAACCATGGTTGATCAGAGTTATGAACATGGCAGATTCTGTCCTCTCTTCCAAGATGTCTTCTGTAGTCATCAGTTGTTCATGTTTTTCTCGTTGTTCCTTGGGAGATTCCATCTGGGTCAGCTCATTCCATTCTTCATCACTCTTACTGTCTTCATGAAGGATAGATTTCATAGTAGATAAATCCACTGAAGGAGTGTGTTCAGGAGACATAGATTTTGATCTTTTGGGAGAATCTTCAATTTCAATCACTTCTTTCTTGAATGATCCCAAATACTTTCTTTTCTTTTTATATTGTATGATTGGCTTTGAAACTTCAGCAGATTCTTTTGTTGGTTTTGTTGTAGGAGCACTTGCTTCAAGAGCACAGAGTCTCATCTTTAGGTCCACAATTTCTTGATCTTTTCTTTTCAGAATCTCTGACTTATTGTTCAAGGTGTTGTTGACTTTCTCCAAATCCACTTGTATTTTCTCCTTTTCATCCTTTTCAGCTTTCACTGACTCTTTAAGTTCTCTCACCAGTTGATGTAATGCATCAATCACTTCATTGTTGTATTGAGCATCTTCTCTTAGCCTCTTCAGTAATGATTCTTGATTAGTTAACACCTCCTCCTTCTCCCTTAACATCCTCTTTAGTTCCCTTATTCTTTCCAACCTTTTGTTAGACTTGATTATCAATTTGTTGTACTCAGCTACCAGGTAACTCTTACGCACATTAATGTCATCATCACTCAGATCTTCTTCATTGTATGCATAACATCAACATGGTTAGTTTCATCTTCACCTTCTTGATTAATTTGTTGATCTTTTTCATTACTCACTTCCATACATACTTCTTCAGTTTTCTCTGCTTGTTCAGCATCATCATCTTCCTCAATATTTATCACTTCAGTTGGGACAGCACTTGCAGTGCTTGAGTTGGATTCAGCTGCTAGAGATACTGGCTCTTGATGAGATTGTTCATGGAGTTTATGATCAGAGGTGGGTGAAAATGGTTCAGTGTTGTTTGAGTTTACAGGTGTTTGTGATTGAGTATTTGAGAGTGGTTGGGTGCTTGCTAATGACACTAGTTCAGTATCACCAGACTTCACTGATGTTTTAGAGAGAATAGGAGAAATGGGCAATGTGTGATCACTTGCAGGTGATTGAATTTGTGGTGATGGAGGTTGTTGATGAATTGGTGATTGAGGGTGAATGGGAGAGATAGGCAATGTATTTTCACTTGCAGGTGTTTGAGCTTGTGGAGATTGTTCATGGGGGTGTAAGGGTGATTGAGGAGGAGAGTGAGAAGCTTGCTCAGTAGTAGCAGGAGAACTATCCTGTTGATCTTCATACAATAACTCTTGTGGAATGTTGGCATTAGGATCAGCCACATGGGCAAACATGGGCATATCTTCACCTTCATACTTCCCATTGATCTTGTTCAAAACAGGTCTTCCTAAGTGAGCTTGTACAAACACATCACCAACTCTTTCTATCCCAGGCAATTCAGCATTAATGATCAGCTGTATAAACCTTGGAAACATGAACATCTTATCCGGTTTTTGAACTCTAATTTGGTCACACAAACACCCTAGAATGTACTTTGAGTAGTTATAAGTTCTTCCTTCAAAGATTCCAATGATTCCAGAAGAGATGTGCCTTGAAAATCTATCCAATCCGGATTTCCTGTTTGAGATGCACTTAAGGTAAGTGTGACATAGGAATCGGTAGGGCTTGCACAGTCTCCCTTTCTTAATCTCTCCTTTTTCAAAATCACCATCATAACCCATCAAATAAAAAATCTTTTCTATATATTCATTTTCAAACACATCAGGGTGACTCGCCTCTTGTTCTCCCAATTCTAGTACTCTTCTAATAGTTTGTTCACTAACCCTCATCCTTTCATTCTGAATCGCAGAAACTATCACTTCACTATCTCCTTCTTCTTCTATAACAGCGGTGTCCCAGAAGTCGATAATGTGCTGTTGGTGAATTGGCTCTGCCGTCAGTGCATAAAACAACCTTGATCGTCTTAAGTATCGGATGATATCTCGACATCCTTCCGACACAGGGTCGTCAGTATTTAGAAAAGCACATATGTTGTGCTCTCTAGCAAACCGATTAGCCCTCTGTACATAAGAATGAAGAAGATTAGGTTAGAACACAGTTATCAAACATGAGAATTTGAACAGTTTTGTTGATACATAAGTATCAAAATGTTGTTTTTGATATTTAGTATATGATTTACCTAGTAAACAATGATCGAGAGATGTATCTCAGATCAAGGTTAGTGTACAGTTTGATGGTTTGAAGAGGGTAATTTGAAAGTTGGCGGACAGAGGGGTTAATCCTTTGTGAACAAATTTCTAGGTCTGAAAAAAATGTTCTGAAAAGTGAATAAAAACATGTCAAGGCCATCATTTATACTCCCTCGGACTTATTAATTTCATTTATTAAATAAAGTGGGACCCTCTTTCCATATTACCCTTCCGTGGAATTTTATTGATTCCACAGATGCTAGTTCTTCTGTAGATCATCTACGGATGCCTAACTTTGATAAAGTATAATTTGATTTTCCATAGGTTACCAATCCATAGAAATGTATTATACTTTAAAATATCAACACATCCGTAGGTTACCAATCTACGGATGGACATATTTTTCTTGTTTTAAGTTTCGCACTGTAGCATCTGCTGATGAGAAAAATGCACTGTAGCTTCTGCTGAATTGAAAAGTTTGAAACTTATTGATTTGTATGATTCCATCATGTTAGAATCATTTGTTGCTTTTGGACCTTGTTGACTTTGTCTACATGGCAAATGTGCATGAAATGATTTGACTTGACAAACCTCATGTATCCTGTAGCCAAGTTAGTGCTCAAGTCCCAATTCCTTCATTTGATTTTTAGATAATTCAGATTTCATGCATTAACAACTACTCCCCCTAAATTTGTGATTAATGATAAACTGATGCATTTATCATAAATTTATCTGGGAAATAGCATGAAAGACACTAGTCTGTCCAACAGAACTGGAAATAACTTAACTACATTTATGAACAAAAAGAATTAAAATCAAACTTATGTACTAGCATATATATATATACATATAATGGGATCATACTATGACACTAAGCACCTTCCTGTGTTAATTTGTTTGATGAAATGAGACCTGAATCTAGTGTTGATTACAAGTATGATGTTCCACATAAATTCAAACAAGAGTATGTTGTCAACTAGGCATGCTGATTATCATGTTTTGATGTTGATTAAAGATAGACAATTATGAGTTCCACATTCAAGTCACATTAGAGTTTGTCCTCCGTTTGTGAGTCAAATCATCACTTTTTCACACTTTGAAACTATGTACTTTAAGTTATAAGTTCTATCTTAAGATGTATTTTACATCTCATTAATGCATTGATGCAAAAGCTTTGAAGTTAATATACAGTTGATCACAATGGATTCTTTTGAGAGCTGAGATATGATCATCATCAGGTCACCCGATCTTTACTTTCGTAAAACAGAGGTGCCTTCAACCCAGGTCTTTGTTTACACAAAACACAGGTATGATGAGGATCATAATCTATTCACCAGTTGGTTACAGATGTATACCAAGGTGATCATAATCCCAAGTCTTTGTTTACACAAAACAAAGGGAATATGATTTGCAAAGATAGACGTTATAAAATGTTGTTACATAGTGTGCTTGGATGAGTGTTTTGATCACATCAGGATAAGACTTACTTGCTTGATCCTCAAAATAGAATTTCCCACAGACAGTCATCTTTTCATTATGTTATGCATGCACTTAGTATAGTTTCCACTCAAGCTGAACCTACCCACATATCAAAGCACTTTTGATCCGTCTGTAGTAAGAGTTAAATACTCAGGCAGGTAGCAAAGACATAGTGTACTATCATTTCCCAAATATGATATGCTAAAATAAGAAGTCAACATAACTAAGACAATATTTTTGTATTTTTATATGATTTTATGAATGTTTTCTTTTAATAATTGAGAATATATAAGGACAGACTCATGCTTTTCAGTTGGCAGATAATTAATCTAAGTTAATCATGCCTAAAGATTCAATCAGAAAAGTAAATCTAACTGAATCAAAGGCTTTAGTGAATAAATCAGCAAGCTGATTTGTTGTATCCACTTTGATTAACTTGATTAAATCTTTTTCTGAGCAATCTCTCAAAAAATGGTATCTGATTTCTATGTGTTTTGTTTTACTATGTTGCACTGGATTTGCAGTGATGAACATAACAGCTGAATTGTCAATATGAATTGGTGTTTGAAGGAAATTATAACCATAATCAAGTAATTGGTTGTGCAACCAAAAAACCTGAGAGCAGCCAGCTAGCAGCTATGTATTCAGCCTCAGCTGTGGATACAGATACATTTGTTTGCTTCTTGCACTGCCAAGAGACAAGCCTTGGTCCTATGAATTGGCATCCACCAGTTGTGGATTTTCTGTTGTTGTTGCATCCACCAAAGTCACTATCTGAGTATAAGTAGAGGTTGAAATCTCCATCTTTGGGATACCATAGACCAAGGGCAGGTTTGCCTTTGAGATATCTGAAGATCCTCTTAACAGCATTCAGATGAGACTCTTTAGGATCTGATTGGTACCTAGCAAAAACACACACAGCAAACATTATGTCAGGTCTGCTGGTAGTTAAATACATTAGAGACCCTATCAATGATCTATACAATCTTTGATCAATTGATTTCCCTGTAGGATCACGTACAATCTTGTCAATTGTTGATGCTGGTGTTTTGCATGAAGAAGTATCAGCAAGATTGTACTTCTTCAGGATTTGATGAATATACTTCTCTTGATTAATAAAGATTCCATCTGCTTTCTAATGAACTTGAAGACCAAGAAAGAAAGTTAATTCTCCCATTGAACTCATCTGAAATTCAAATTTCATCAACTCTTCAAAGTTTTCACATAATCTCTTGTTTGTTGATCCAAATATAATGTCATCTACATAAACTTGGACAACCAAGAGTTTTTGATGTTCTTGTTTGAGAAAAAGAGTCTGATCTATTGTTCCCTTTTATATCCATGCTTGAGTAAGAAAGATGATAATGTTTCATACCACTTTCTTGGAGCCTGATGAAGACCATACAAAGCTTTGTCAAGCTTGTATACCCAG
The DNA here is from genome assembly GCA_025506415.1 of Flaveria robusta. Taxonomy (NCBI): domain Eukaryota; kingdom Viridiplantae; phylum Streptophyta; class Magnoliopsida; order Asterales; family Asteraceae; genus Flaveria; species Flaveria robusta. The sequence continues at coordinate 9,448,062 of CM046476.1, read as the reverse complement.
TGTAGGTAATCAGGATCCTCAAAGCCTGGAGGTTGAGCTACATAGACCACTTCATCAATTTTCCCATATAAGAAAGCACATTTTACATCCATTTTGTAAACTGTGAACTTCTTATATGAAGATAGGCTAGGAATACTCTTATGGCTTCACTCCTTGCAACTCGTGCAAAGACTTCATCATAATCTATTCCTTCTTCTTGGGTATATCCTTAGGCTATCAGCCTTGTTTTGTTTCTCACAATAATACCTCTGTCATCTAGTTTGTTCTTGAACAACCACCTTGTGCCAATTGGATATTGACCTTCAGGAAGATCAACTAGATTCCAGACTTTCTGCTTGCTGAATTGCTGAAGCTCTTCTTGCATAGCATCAATCCAGCTGTTATCTTTCAATGCAGCTGTGATATTGGGTGGAACCACTTGTGAAAGAAAACAAGTGAAGAGACAGATGTTGGCAGCTCCCCCTTGGCTTCTTGTGGTTCTTTCATTAAGATCACCAATAATATTGTCTATTGGATGATTCTTATGAATTCTTGATATTGGAATAGATGCAACTAGAATGGATGATTCCAAGTTAGTCATATTCATTGATAGAGAGGGATTCAGCTGAGTTGGATAATCAACAAAGTAGTCAAGATCTTTATCATTTTGATCCTCTGAAGCTAAATGATATCCCTCCTCATGAGTTTGTGTATTAGCAGCATTATGAACAGCTTCCGTAGGAACATCTACGGATGTGTTTTGAACATCAGAAAGAGTTACAGGAACATCTACGGATGATGTTTGTTTATCTGCTGACATAATTTCTTTGGAATGTATTGAAGCATCTCCGGAGCATGGAATAAATACTGGTGTGGATGGAACATCTGCTGATGCAATATCCATATTTCCGGATGCAGGACAAACATCTGCGGATGTAGAGTTAGCTGCTGATGCTATGGTGTCATCTGAGGAAGCTAATGTGTCTGTTTGATCATGATCTACATTTCTTGGATGATATGAAGTGCCAGGATCAGAAACACTTGGAGAATGAACTAATGGTCTTGGAGGATCAGCTGATAATGACACTTCATTCATGTTTGGAGGAACATAAGGATAACATGTATCCATAGAACCTGCAATATTCAAATAACCATAGTTAAATGAATTTGTTAATGCATCTATATCAAACAACCATGATGATCCTTTAACAGATTTTGAAAATAAGGATTCATCAAATGATACATTGGGTGTTTCTTTCACAATGTTTTGTTATGGAATGTAAACTCTATATGATTTAGATGTTAAGGAGTACCCAACAAAGAAACCATCATAGGCTTTCTCAGAAAACTTTCCCAATTGTTCTTTTGTGTTTAAAACAGACACATGACATCCAAAAGCTCTAAGATATCCTATAAAAGGTTTCCTTTTAAATAAGAGCTCATATGGTGTTTTGTTATGTTCCTTGACAATTAATGTTCTGTTTTGGACATTACATGCAGTGTTCACTTCTTCAGCCCAAAAGGTGATTGGTAAATATGAATCAGCCAGCATTGTCCTTGCTGCTTCAATCAGAGTTCTGTTTCTTCTTTCAGCAACTCCATTTTGTTGTGGAGTTCTTGGTGCACTGAATTGTCTAGCAATGCCTTTAATCCTGCAAAAGGAGTCTAAAACATGATTAACAAATTCAGACCCATTATCACTTCTTAAAATTTTGACTTTTGAGTCAAGTTGATTTTCAATCTTAGTGATAAACTCCATTAATGTTTCTGATGTTTCACTTTTATGTTTTAAAATGAAAACCCATGTGAATCTAGTGAAATCATCCGCAATCACCAAACAATATTGCCTTTTCCCAATGCTCATGACATTGGTTGGACCAAAAAGATCTATGTGAAGCAATTTGAGAGGTGTTGTGTTTGTGTTGATTATTTTGGATTTATGTAACACTCTATGTTGTTTTCCTTTATAGCATGAAGAACAATGATTTGAGCAGTAAAATTCTCTTTTTGGTAGACCAATGACAAGGTCATTTTTCACCAATTTGTTCAAGTTCTTCATGTTGGAATGAACAAGTCTTCTATGCCACAACTGAGATTCATCTTCTAATGACTTTAACAGCAGGCAAGTTTCATTGCTTGTGAGTGCAGTATTGTTCATATCCAAAACATATGTGTTTCATTTTCTTGATGCTTTAAGAAGAATCCAGTCTCCTGGAATGGGAAAACCTGGCTTAAGAATGTAACAATTAGTGTTATCAAATAAAGTGGTATAATTTTGATCACAAATTTAAGACACACTCAGTAAATTGTATTGTAAATTTTCACAATAATTTACTTTCTCAAACTTGAGCACACCATTAGTTACCATTCCTTCACCAACAATTTTTCCTCCTTTCTTATCCCCACCAAATGCCACATAGGAGAAATTTTTATGTTTAAAATCATGGAGTAGAGAACAGTTTCCTGTCATATGCCTGGAACAGCCACTGTCAACATACCACTTGTTGTCAGTCCTCCATGCTTGTTCCTGCATACATAAAGAAATCAATTAGAATGAGGGACCCAAGCTTTAATGATCTTGGGTTTACCACTAGTATCTAGAATTGTTACTCCCTCATGAATAAGTCTTGATGTTTCAGTGTTGATTTTAGACTCAATTGACTCATTATGTTTGGTTTGTGGTGAGGATGATTCTGTTGAAGATGAGCTTGTGGAACTTTGTTCTTGTTTATCTGGCCCTTCTTCTTTCACCTGTTCTTTATTTGGTTGATGCTTTGATCTTGATGATGATCCTTGATTGAAGACGGTTTCACCATCCTTTGACTTTGATTGTGATGTTTGTGTACCCCTTTCAAAGTGATCAAAGAAGGTGTCATCAGTATTGTCTTTCTTTTCTGTCAAATCCATCTTTTTGTGAGGTGTTTTGAGTTGATGCAGTGGTTTTTCTTTCTTCTTTAAAGGTTCACCATCAGCAGATGATTTCTTCTTTGATTTTGGCAACTTTTGTTTTGACTGCTGCCTTTTTGGCTTTGAATCTACTGGACCATCACTTGATTGAGAGTCTGATTCAGCTTTCTCAGATTGTTGCTTCTTTGTGCTCTTTGTTTTGTTCCTTTTGTTGAAATAACATTCCTGAGTGGAATGGTTATTTTTGTTACAAATTGCACAGTGTTTGTTGAAATAATAATCAGAATTCATGTGATTGTTCATATTGCACATGGAACAATAGCTGTTGAAGTAACAATCTTCAGTGTTGTGATTTTTCATATCACACCATTTACAATACTTTTCTTCTTCATCATTTTCATGAACAATCACTTTCTGCTTCTTTTTCTGTTCTGCCAATTCTCTTTCAAACTTGGCAGCTGATGAATCCTTGCAATTCCTTGACATGATATCAAAGGGCTTGTTTGGCAGTAACTGACTTTTGTTGCTTAGGATTCACAGTCTTTGGTTGATTGGCTTTCTCGATGACTGATGCATTTTGCTTTCGCTGATCATTCACTGATTCAGCAGATTTCTTCTTCCGGAGATCTACTGCGGATGGAGATTGGTCATTAATTTTCTTCTTCCGGAGTTCTGCTACAGAAGTAGAATGATCAGCATTTTTCTTTTTCTTCCGGAGATCTGCAACGGATGATTTACCAGCATTTTTCTTTCCTTCTATGTAAGAAACTTTTATTTCTTCCGTAGATGTGAACTACACACCATCTTTAGTTAATAAATTTTGTTGTTTGTTAAGTTCATGAAGCCCTTCATTCAGCTTAGCTATCTTCTTGCAGATTGTTTTCAACATGCTTCTTTGCTTAGGAGGATAAGGCAGCTTGGTTTCTTCAAGAACTTTGGGAATGATTGGTTCGAATGAGACATTCTTACCAATATCCATTTCATTCACACTTTTCTCAACATGTTCATCAGAATCATCCAATTCATCATATTCATCATAGTCAGATTCTAAGTCATATTGTTTGACTTGTTCTGATTCAGAAGACTCAGTTTCACTCACCTCAGAATCATCTTCATTTGCCAATTGATTAATTTTTGTTGCAAATTTGGTGCATGGCACAAAATGATTTGACAAACTATTTTTCATTGTTTTAGGTAAAGGTGTGTAATTATCATTTAGAGGGGGTGCAACAGCATTGTATCCCAACCCATACTTGTTCTTTGATTCAATATGAGAATTTAATAATTTTTCATATTGCTGAGATGACAGTTGAAACTTCTAAAGTTTCACTTCAGTTGATGCATGATCAGACATTGATTTTGTTAAGGAAGTGATCAGATGCTCAACTTGGGCTTTTAAGTAATAGTTTTCAGAAACAAGTTTATCTAAATCTTTTTGCAAAGAGTTGATTTTGATTTGATATAGTTTATGTTCTCTTACATGAGATTCATTTAAAACCATTGTTTCTTTCACTTTATTTGCCAGTTGTTGAGCATGGACTCTGTATCTTTCAACTTCCTCCACACGTGATGATGAACACAGTCTATCTCTTACCTCTCTAGCCATAGGTGGAACTTTGTTTTCCATGTTTGCCATTAAAGCTTGATTCTCTTTCAATACTTCCTTCTCATACATGCTCCAGTCATATGTTCCATCTTGTAAAATTATCAGCCCAGTTTCTTTTGAATTACTAGGCCCTGCTAATGAGCTTGTGGCTAGTGGGAATGAGTTGGTTATCTGAGGTTGTCTGAAGGATCTTTGGTCCTTGTATAAAGTATCTCTGGTCCTTGTATCTTATTTTCTATGCTTTGTAACACTTGTAAAAAAACTTGAGAGCAATATACTTAATCCTTGAAAACCATTCTGTTGTTGTTCTTAGTTCTATCTCTCTTATTTGCTTGTGTTCCTTAGTATCATACCAAGGTTCCAGTTCCCTATTTGATCTGTTAAGTGTTCTAAGTCTCTCCTTATTATGAAACTGATTGCATTGAACCCCTTCATGGGTCCTGCAATTGGTATTAAAGCTTTCCAGGCTCTTGATTGTAAGATCTCACCATCTTAGATCTCTCATATCACCAGAAATTCAAAAGGAATTGTTGATCTTGTGGTGTATTTTCTTCAATTTAGCAACTTCTATCCAGGATGGTATAACCCTAAACTGATTTATGTATGTGTATGATTAAATGTTGTTTACACCTAGACTTTTGATGGGAGATCTAGCACTTTTGCTTATATTGGTTCATTCAAACGCTTCTACTATATATATTGTTAAAATTACAAAGCGAAGTATGAAACCCAACCAACTATGCACTAACCATTATGCATAAATAGTGCCCAAACTCCATTGAACAAAGGTGAAGATGTTCAACAGTCGAGTCACTATTAGAGGCTGAGTATCATTGACGAATATTACCGATGAAAAGTCGGTATTTACAGATAAATTACAAAAAAGTTTTCTTGAAATTCAAATATTATTAACTTAACAATAAAGATAAGTTAAATTCCACACTTTATTTTACATTCAAATTGTTATTAAGTCTAAATATTATTACTTTTAAATCGTTATTTTTATTACCCCTTTCATTTAAATAATTTCCCAGGGTAGGCACAAGAGTTATAATTATGTGTATTATATTTAGTACCCATTTCTCTTAATTGCATTCGTGCAATTAGTTTAGATGTACCGTTATAACCACCAGTTTTAAACAAAATCATCACTCTTTTTTATAAATTTGACGGTATATATTTTTAAGAAAATAGTGAAGTATAGAAAAGTTACCCGCATTTTAAACATGCTAATGGAACTATATATGAAAGATAAAATTCAATAATTACTAATTAGGGTTAATATTGGCTAATGATTGTCATCCAAAGTTGATATTGGTCAATAATCATCATAGGAGTTGGGGCTGTTCACGAGCCGAGCCGAACCGGCTGACCTTTGCTCGTGCTTGGCTCGTTTCCAAACCAAACAGATCCGATCGGCTCGTTTACAACCGAGCGGAAAATCGAACGAGCATTTTTCGAGCGTTAATTTTTTGATCGATCGTCGAGCGAGCAAAAACGATCGGCAAACAGTTTGTACAACTCAACTATCTAGTGTGTCATCTGATTTATATTGTAATAAAAGACGATAACAATGTTGGGTCTTAAATTTTAATAAATTAATAAACATCCACACTTTATAGAATAACATTTTCATGAATGGCAATATGTTGTGGCTAGCGATGAGGCTAACACTGTAGCCGATGAGCCAGTGAACATATTGCAGAAAACGATACATGAGATCGAAAGATAATCGGCTAAGAGTAAGAGCGGGATCAAAAATTTTCTTGTAACGACTTATGGATTCACTTTTATGCTTGGTGTTAAATTTTTTATTAGGTTAATTGATCTAATATGTATAAATATAATTGTATATTTGTATATGGTAGTCAAATCTACTATAGTGCTATGTATAAATTATATATATATATATAATATAATATAATGCCGAACCGAGCCGAGCGGACCTTTGCTCATGCTTGGCTCGTTTACAAACCGATTCGAGCTGATCGGCTCGTTTACAACCGAGCATAAATTCAAACGGGCATTTTTTGAGCAAATTTCTAACGATCGTCAAGCGAGCATCGAGCAACGATCTGCTCGTTTGACAATCACTTTGAACAGCCTTAATTGGGGTCAATTCAGGCTAATGATGGTGAGTTAGGTTCCATATTGGTCAAGAATGATCAGTTAGGACCACTTAGGTTCAATATTGGTTATTTAGGGTCAATATGTCCATTATAATCCATTAGGACTATTAAGGCTAAATGTAATCCATTAATAGAAGTATGATATATTATTACACATTATGATCTAGTATGACTCACTACAACTAGATTTAATATGACATAAAAGAGCTTATAATGGTCCTCTAAGAGTCATCATGACTATTAAGCGTAGTTGTTACAATATGATACTTATGATCTATTATTGACCACTATGATTTAGTGACCCATTACAACTCGATAAGAACCATATAAGACCTAAAAGGACATGAGAAAGCCCATCATGGTCCATCAAAAGCTATATTGACTATTAAACCCAATATAATCAATAAACATAAGTATCATCTATTATTATATATCATGATCTAATATCACTTACTATAAACTAATATAACCCTTTAAGACAAAAAAAGAATGGCATACTAAAGCCCAATATGCTCCGCTAACACTTAAGAGCCAACATGGTCATTGAGGCCCCGTATGTATGTTACATTAAGACGTGTGAGATATATTATTGTTCATTATGATCTAGTGTGACTCGTTACAATCCCATCTAGCTCTTTAAGTCCCAATGTGACCTAATAAAGCTTGTACGTTCCGTATATGACTATTAAAGCCAAATTTGATCTAAAAGATGAGTGATCCATATTGTGATCTAGCATTTCAATCTAAACATCCACTGTGACCTCGCAAAATTCAGGTTTGTATTCCCCAATATGAAGTTTGACCGTGGGGCCTTATTTGTTGCTTTACAAATTAAATGAGTTCTAAATATTTTCAACTTTCCTTTTTCGAGTGCTTCTAACACCATATTCTATTTTTCTCAGCTTCAAAAATCAAACATCTTTTCATTAAATCAAAGATTCTGCATCATTTTTATATCTTTTCTGAGATTTATTTGGTCTCTAGTACACAATACTAGTGTACTACTAAATGCAGTAAGAATAATCTAAGGCGTCAAGGTACAAACGTACCATGACCTGATTAAAATCAAATATCTACAACTCATGCAAACTGCTGGCTCACATCGGCTTACATTTAAAAGATGCTGAAATGAATCCAACCCTCATCTTTCATCTGCAATAACAGCAGGAGAACCAAAAGAATATCTCAGCTTTCAGTGCACGTTTGGCCACCTCGGCCAACTGTATGGCTAATTGCTGCTTTTGAGCTCTAACCACTTCTAGCATCCTGTTGGTGACCGGGTTTTATTGTAATCTGGATATAAATCCTTCAAGGTAAACTGGCAGAGCGTTTCTTGTACTTGCTTTTAGCCAGGTTTAAAAGGAAGTCTGTAAATATGTGCTCATATTCTGGCATTTTACCATACCCTGCAAGTGTAACATACGGAAAGGCGTCACAACTTTAAAATCTGAATGCGGTATAGATTTTAAAGCACCATAATGAGCCCTATTTACAGAAATATATTTACCAGGAAAATAATTTATATCAATGACATAAAAGCGATCTTTGGTTCCATGCTCACGTATCATATCCAAATTGAACAAATGCAGCCCCTGAACAAAAAAATGTATAAAGGGCCACAGAAGGAGACCATTTTATTATTTAAGAAATTACAAGATATAGCAACATATAATCGGTCAATCGTGTCGGTTTGACGGGTTGAATTTATAAACCCAAACATGCCCCATGTATCTATTTGTCTGAAAGGCATCAACACTAACCCGGGCAATCTTAAAATCATGTTAACCCATTTACACAAACAAGTCAAATGAGTCGAGCGCTGGGTACTCAAGCTGTAAGCAAATAAACAAATTGTTGGCAGGTTGTAAATGTATTTTCACAAAGCAGATTAAAAGGTTTGCAAATGTGTTAGGCGGTTTGACCTTATAAAAATTTTTTAATTTCAAACGGTTTAAGGTTAAGTCAACCCAAACACAACCCATATAATTAAATGGGTTAAACATGTCAACCCAAACAATACAAAACCGTGTCATGTCGGTAATTGCCGTCCCTAAGCAATATACTTTCATTCTTTATGGTTCTTACTAAATAAGTCAAGGTATGTTGTTATTTCTTTGCCATATTCGTAAAAGCGTGAAAGCATGTTACCATTTGTGCAATTAATACTTTTAAGTTATTCTGGGAAAAGAAAAAAAAGGCAATAACAGAATACCAGTCTGCGTCGAAGTTCCCTAGCAAGGCGTTCAAGTAAGGCTCGTGGAGGAAGCTCTGCAACACAAAACAAATGAGGCTTTTTGAACCTCACCCTAGATGATTATTAGCTTTGTAGCATTTTCAAAAGTATGTAAGGAGTTACCAGCAATACACGGGTCTAAATCCGCATCATCTGCTGATTGGGCAGCGGATGAAACCCTCGGAAACCGAAACACGCCAACACTTCTTGACAACTCACGCTTGCTAACATCAGGTAAAGAGAAACGACGAACGACCTTAATTGCATCCCCAACTATGTACACTTTGAACAAAACACCTCCTAACACAACCACATCAATAACAACCATTTCAACATATTTAACCATATATGATCATTCAATACAGAATCAATTTTAGGTAGAGAACCACAAGAACCGCATACAAGCCTATTACCTATTATTTCAACTTTGATACATAACACGGTTTGGTACCCCATCAGTGTTTTAAGAATCGGGATTAATTATTGAATTATCGTAATCGGTGGGTGACCGTTGCGGTTTCACCTAATCGGCCATAAAATCAGTAAGCGGTGAAGACCGGTCAAAATTTGTCAAATTGAAAAATTATATAAATATTTAAAAATTTTGTATGGGATATATATATTAGTTTTAAAAATTACATATAAAATTCCCATCCGATTAATCCCTTTTAGTCCCAATTAATCACTATTTAGTACCCCAGCATGCCCCACATAACCGCCTCATTTTCTCACTCCCCCTATACTTGCATAACCTACAAGTGTGCATGTGGGATTGTGGGTTCTATAGTTCTCTACTTCAAATTGATCATTTATTAAATACGTCCCTATTACCATAATTTAAAAAAAGTAACTGATGTTAACTACAACTATATACCATGGTTAACAAACTCTTGAAGAACAAGGGGGGGCTCTAGCTTCCCTAGTGAATACTCATCATAAGCCAGTGATAGTTCATGTGACTTTGCAACCAATGGCTTTGCAACTGTAACACATGTGCAAATTAGATTATATTGAGAGAATTTACAATGAAGAAATATATGCAAAACCATAACATACCAAGAGGAAGGGCTAGTCCTGCTTTCTTAACAGCATCAGAGATGGATAACGGATCTTTCTCTACTACCAATTGTTTTGGGACACCAACTGTACCTGCATCTTGTACTAACATTTAAGAACAAATTCTTTCATCACTTAAATAAAAGAAATCTTAATACAAAAATTTACCATATGCATCAGAAAAATCCAGATCAGCCACATCCTGAAGCATTGATTGCCTATTGTAAACAAGTTGTATAGCCCCTGGAGGATCAAGCACCGTAACTTCTGGATGTGTCAGCCGATAATCCTTCATAAACAGAGATATTATCTTAGTTCATCCAAGATATCTAACATCATACATTTATAATTGACGGTTATGTCTATGATTAAGATATTAACTATGTATTAATAGAGCATTTATCTCCAGTACGCATTAAGAAGATTGTTGACAAGGACTAACCTCAAGAATTTGCTGCCATTCCTTCCCAGACAACTGGAGAACAGAAGGTTAAATCAAATATATTAGTATAACCAAGTATTAAGATCCAGGCATGCGGTAAGTGCCATGTGTGAAAACAAAATGAACATAATTAGTTCACGAAGATAGTTTTTCTGGGTAACCTTGAGAACCCGTTAAAGAAAATATGTTCCACCACTACCATGCTTACTAGTGGGACCTTCAAGGGGTTAAGGCACGAAACCAGTGGAAGCCAGATCAAAATTTAAAGATTTTTCAATTGCTTACCACTACGCCACTCCTTAAGGGTTCCACCAAGGTAGCTAACAACTTGACATGTGTATTCATACCAATATGGAAGAATCTGCCATGCTAACCTTATGCAGCAAAATGTCAAAAGGACCTTGATCTGAAAGAGGCCTTGTTTGATCAATAGCAACAAAAAATATCCCCTTATTCCTGCATCCATCACAACCAAAGTTGCAGTCAATGCCAAGCTCACAGCATAAATCATGAATCATATATTTGTTTCAACGTTGTATAACTATTACTGTCTATAGAAGACATAAGTCAAACGAAATCTGAATATAACCCGACTATGCATAAACTTTTACTTGTTCTAATATCTTGGCTCATATGTTCCCACTTCACCTAATGCTAGCAAGAAAGATTCTATTCATGTAACTACTCAACAGTTCTAAATTAGCAAAATTTACAACAATGATCCACATGAGTACACAACTAAAGACTTGTCGATGTAAATTAATATCTATTAACCCAATACACAGTTAGTCTCTTGAATCTAACCAAATCACAAACATTTGCACCTTATGACTATCATAGTTGTCAATAGTGATGACAGCGCTCGCTATAGCGCTCTATGTAGCGTATAGGTCATCTGTCGCTATTTGGTCGTAGTGTATAAATAGAGACTTTTTTTCTATTTTATTTTTATTTTTTCTTATTCTTTCTATAAATATAAATAGTGGATGTTCATTTTAGCTATAAAGAAGGGGGAGTTAGTGCCATTTTAGCTATTTTGGTGGTGTGAACATTTATTTTTTGCTTCTACTAGCGTTAGTGCTATTTTAGCTATTTTGGTGGTGTGAACGTTTATTTTTTGCTTCTACTATTGTATCGCTAATCATCAAATACCGGTAACTATTAGTTACGTAGCATATAGGTAGCTTGTCACTATTGACAACTATGATGAATATCAAACCCCCCAAAATTTGTTCGATTTGATGTTGAAATTGAGTTTAACTCAAATCATAACTAGATATAGATAAAGATTTGTATCACATAAACCAAACCCCAAGATTTGTCAGGAAAAATAAAAGGTCAATTATTGAATAATATACTGGAATTGTTTTTTTTTTTTTTTCCTTCTTAAACTTATAACGATTTGAACCCACAACACTTTTTTTATAGAGCTAGACCACAAGTTCATGGGTAGATATCAGAATAGATGCCTCCCTAACAGGTCAAATGAATATTCCCACACAAGAATCTTTCTAGAAAACAAAGAATCACATCATCAAACAAGCATAGAACTCATCTTTGCAAAAGCTGATCGAATCAAAGCAAGATGCTATTTTCAAAATACTACAAAAAAGGGGAAATTGGTTTTGCAAATTTTGTTAAAATTCTTCCCAACTCAAGGTCTGTGAGAAACAACCGATTGATATTCGATTCCTAATTGGAATGAAACAATTAGATTAGGGGGTTTTCATTCTCAATAGGGGCAAAATTAATGAAGATGAATAATAATTACCTAGCCAAACCTTCAAGTTTTGGTTGCAAAAAGCTCTTGATCTTCTTAGACGTAAGAGCATAGCCTACCACGACAACCTTCATGGATTTTTCTTGAAACCCTAATTCAACGATCAAACCACAGCTACTACTCGATTCCATTTCCCGTTCCTCTTCGCTCCCATACCCGATCATCTCTTCCTGCATCAACCTCATTATTGGAAGCCCTGGTGCTAGAATTGCAGATTACAGTTGCTTTTCTTATTATCTTCAACCAAATTGATGAAAACGAAGCAACGATTTCTTTAAAATGCAATCAAAATCGGATCCCACTTGTTTTTTAATGATTTATATAGGAATTAATGGGAAATGTAGGAAGAAAAATCGGGGTTTCTCAGGGCAGCTGAAGAAATAAAGCGACAAAAATGGCGAATGAAAAGGGGGAAGATTATCATAGAATAAAAATTGAATGTAGAATTAGCTTGTGTCGTTGTGGTGTGTATATAGACAAACAACCCTAGACCTCGGAGAAGATTCCATTGTCGTTTTGCTCGCTCATCGTTCTTGTTCGAAGACATGAAGGTTGGGATTGCTTATTTTGATTAAAAAAGATTTTTGATAAAAAAAATTTATTAATTTATAATTTTTAAGAATAAGTTTTAAAAAAAAATGTTTGGATTGGCTTATAAAATAAAATGTTATAAAATAACAAAAAAAAACATGTTTTAAAAAGCAATAGGAGTTAATATGAGATAGTAAAGGGGTATAATAGAAAATTGGATCAAAAAGATTTTTCAAAAGTCAATAAGTAACCCCCTTCTTACTTTTCGAAACCTCCTTTTTACCCTGTATGAAAAGTCAGTTTGAGAAGTTCTTTTGGGTTTGCCAAACATTTTTTTTAACTTATCAACTTCTAAGAAGTTAATAAGTCAAAAGTTGAGGGAAAATAAGCAATCCTAAACATGCACGAACATGAATAAGAGCATTTACTCATTTTGTAAAAATTCTCTTATCTTCGTATTTTAATGTAAAACTTAAAAAACCAACTAAATACTTCTCCATTTCATTATCTATTATCTGTATATATAATTTTAAACTTTTAATTAGAATAATGTTTGGGTATTTTTAAAATTGGACATGACATTTTTTTATTTTATAAAAAAGTTAATTTTGTAAAATAATAATCAAATTTTAAAATTTTTCTAGTTATGTCACTTAAAAAAATTTTTGTTTTAATCAAGTTACTAAAGTTTATTTTAATTTTTCAATCTTTTGTATTTAACATAAAGAGTAAGTAAAAAACTTAAAAAGGTTAAAAAAATTAAAAAAATATATATATATAAACTAGTAAAAAACCCGCGCGATGCTGCGGAGTCGACAATTTATAACATGATACTCGTTTTTCTGTTAGTTTTTCAATCACTCGTGATGTGTTGTATAGTTTATCAGATACTTTTCATATTAGTAGCAATGGTATGGTTTATTTATACTATGAGTTGCATGTTGCAGTTAACTTTTCAGATTTTTTGAAATTTTAGTATTTAAACTATATGAAACTATTAGAGGGCAAAGTTGGATGATAAGGAAAAATAATAAAAAGTTTAAATAACTCCATGCATCAAATCAGATAGAATTCGTATTCAAAATGCATAGAACTTTTGTCCTTTGTAAATCATTTTATTAAGAAAGTTACTTGTTAATGTAATAATATTGTTATTGTAATAAAGTAGTTTTTGTACTCAATTTAAGTGATATACTTACATGTTGACTAAAGTGATGTTGTTATCCGAAGAAGTTTTCATCTTTGAGGCAATTTATCGAACATGTAGCATGCACTTCATTAACATTATATCCAACCATAAATTTGAAAAGATTGTAATTGGATGTAAACAATTATCATTACATAGTTGAATGAACACAAATTTAGTTCAAAAGTATCCTCAATAAGAAAATGGAACTGATATATGGACAACAAAATAATTGTCAACTATACCCTTATATCTCAAATCACCTTGCTTAAAGAAAACTATGCGATTCATTACAATTTATTTTTATAAAAGTTTTTTTTTACGTACACTCAAATACCTTTAACGTGAACATGCATGGTGCTTTCCTCTCGATGTCTCTCTTTCTCTTTGCCCTACTTGCAACCAAGCTTTTTCTGGTTGTACACAAACCAATTCATAATTCAATCCACACTTTCACATACTTAGTAGCAGTGTCTAATAAATTAACACTAACCGAGCCAGTTACAGATGAGTTCGAATCCACCTGTATATGCAAGCAACTTAATTCCATCTTCAAGAAGGCCAAGAATGCCTGCTTCAAAATTCCTCATCCAATCATAAGCAGCCTGATACACACTTGTGCTAGTGAAACAAACTCTATATCTCCTACTCCAAGAGCTTCCCTAATTGATTTCTTATAAAGAAGTGTTTCCATGTCTAGGAAATCATAGTACTGGCTCCCAATACACTGCTGTGTAATGTCATAATATTGAAAACCAAAAAGAAAATTAAATTGGTATGAATTCTTAAATGCTAGAAAAAAAAAAGATTTCCTTACACTAATATTGCTAGTAGTAGCAATGATCAACCTGGAAATTATGCTGCATACGAGTATGCTACCAAACAAGAGATTGCTCCATCCGTGCCTGAAACAGGAACAGAAAATCAGCTGGAGAAAGTGATTGTATGGGCATGTCTCTGAGTTTACATGTGTGCGTGAGAGTGACGCACACACACAGATTACCGCCCAGCTTTATTGCAGCTTCATACACTGGACCTATCAAGTTGATGCATTTACATCGGGATTCCATAATTAACCCCATCTCCAATGCATAACCTGTATAAGCCTTGTAAAAGGCGTTTTAAGTCAACCTGTCACGAGACGTACCAAGAAAGTACTCGTTTTAACCCATTAAAAATTTGAAATCATGTGATTTTTAAAATCAAATTTTACACAACAAATCTTTATTATAAATTTTAAAACACTTTTAACAAAAGGTTTTTCAGAACGAAATTGACCTGCAACAAAAATGTATTTGTTTCGGCTTCTTAGTCATTACCTACACATATGATATCTCTAATTAGACTAACTAAAATGAAATACCATTTTGGACTTCATTTAAGAACTTGCAAAACCAAATTAGTAGTCATGACCTCTCAACAATCATGTATCAACATCAAGCATAAAAATGTCTATGAAGCATAAAATATTAATAAATATATAATAGAAAAATACCTTAGCAGCAACCATTACTTAGTTTTGAAATATAGTCAATAATGATAACTAAATGAATAAAGCAAACTCATGGGTGCTATTTTATTCATAACTCCACTTTTCTATTTCAACTAACAAGTAAAATGCAGCCATAAACAGTAGCCTCTACCCTTTTGATTAGCTAATTTGGAACTAACAGCTAAAATTTTGAACATTATTTGAATCAAGCAACATAACTAAAATGAACACAAATGTTGTTTTTTAATGGGGAAATTTTTTATCAAAATTAACTCGTATTAGGCTAACAATAGACGATCCGCAGGGCCTGCAACCTAGAAACGCTACCACGCCAAACAACATATACTTTTTTTGTATCACGAGGAACTTGATGTAATGCAAATCAACATACTACTATTATACAATACGTTAACAATAGATTGAAAGGAACAACGATGTACAACAATGAGTTTCCCAACAGAGCGAGCAACATCTCATCAGGATATAAACTTGAAATCATGAATGCCTCACATGAGCATTAGTTCATCAACAATGACAAACTACACCATTTCATGTAAGCCTTAGATAGGCATACACCCAACATCATCGACCCGACTGCATATCTTAGATGAACAACAACCCATCATCATTGACTTGTCACAAACCATAAAGCACAATAGCAACCATAAACCAGATGACAACCTCAACAACATGAAGCTACCCACCATTACAGCTTCAATTACGTCTCAGATGGGCATTAATCACCAGACCCAACTACCACAAAAAAATGAAAAGCTGATGACAGAGATAAGCAAAAAAGATGGAGGAGAGGTTAAAGAAATATAAAGAAAACATATGTATGATCTTTAAAGGTAATATAAAAAGATGACAACCCACAATTTCACTTTTCCAAAACCATGTTGATTAAATTTAATAAACGACACAGAAAAAATATAGACCCAATTTGAAGGACCAACATATACTTATTGGTTTGTACCTGAACTCATTAAATTAATCAGTGCACTATTTTAATTCTGCATATGATTTTTCTAATTATATACCCCAAGTTTAGTAGCATAAGCACTTTCAAGCAAGTAAGAACCAATTCCAAATTTCTAATTACCTTAAGAAAGTTTCTTTAAGCAGTAGAATCATCTGCAAATATTTAAAATGCCAAATAAATTAAAAAATCTTATGGCGGGCAGGTGGTCGATTTTTAGTAAACCCCCACAGACGCTAATCTAACACCCAAAGATAAACCCATGTCTACACAAAATTTAACAGTCAAGAACCCAACATAAAAATAATATATAATGTTTTTAGCTAGCTAGATAATAAAAGAAAAAGTTTAAAAACACAACGCAAAAAAGGGGAAATTGGTTAAACCAGCTAAAGACTCAACTGAAGTCAACACATAAATCCATTTCAGATGTATCATCTACTATCTGAAATATGAAAAATAAATTATTTTCATAAGATGAAAAAGCATGTTGTAGATACTAAATATAACCCTTTTTTAAAAATTTCTAAGTTCAATGAAGCAAAAAAACTTAACTCTGTTTAGTTGCTCAACATTAACCTTAGCAATTTAGCAACCAATGGTTTATCTTTTTGCGTAGCTTCCAATAATTAAATGACCTTGTAGGCAATGTTGATTGCAAACAAAAGTTAAGCAGGAGATAAACCAACCATAGATGCAATACAACTGATGTAAAGTTAATAATAATATATTAATGAACTTAATATAGTAATTGTAGTTACAGATATGCACTTTTAAATATCTCATGCAGTATACATACTTATTAAACTTAAATTATAAAATTTCTATCCACTAAATAATATTGCACCAAGTGCATTGACGCATCTAAAGCCCTTTGCGTATGCATGTTTATGGTTTAATTTTTTAAACTTACCATAATCAGTTCATCCATTTCTTCAGTCTGGAATTCCTTTTATGTAAAATAATTTGATCAGTTCACATAATTTTAATTCAACCAAGCCAAAATTTATGGCACTCTTATTCATAATAATCTTAACCTAATAACAACCTTTAAACTTACATCAGGTAACATAAAGCCTCTATTAATCTAAAAGAATTTACTGCCTTTACTCAACATTAAAAGCTCTAATGGGCACATAGTACATTCATTTGAATGTGTATAATTCTTTTCATCAGCTAGGCGTATCACCACACTTGAATAAACCCTTCTACCTATTTATGTTGAGCACTACAGTAAAAGCATAATAGATTTAAAAGGAAAAGATGAGCTTTGGTTTAAACTTACAACAATGAGCTAACCTAATTCGGTGGCTCAAAGTTCACCGCTACATATTTTTCTTCATTGGCTAGGCTGAGAAAAATAAGATAAAGATTTTAACTTTTTCCCTTGCACTCAATTAAGAAAATGTTCATATTATGAGAAGAACCTATAATCTTGAAGTTACACAACAGAAAGGAACATTCTTTCATAACACACATACATACAACATGCTTTCATAACAGCTAAATCTGCCCTATTTTAGAATATACACCATAATAGGCAATGTCACACAGCACAAATGGAAAACAGTAAGCACTTAAATTTTGGAAACAACAAACAATATGAAACAGACAAAAAAGAAAAGAATGGCCGACCTTAGAAAGCAGAATGCCGATCCAAGATTTGAACAAATTTCGGCTGCCCCTGAGTGAGAATAGAAAAGCACAATCACAGCCATTCAGACCACAAACAAACCAAGACAAACAAATGTAACACTGACATCGAAAGAAAACCAACAGTGAGTGGAAAAGTCACCTTGAAATGGGCAGGTAGGTTTTGCAGACGATGATTTTGGATTGATTTGATTTGTGTTGAATTGTGTACATATACATGTGGGTACGGGGAAGCTTCATTGTTGATTGCATTGAAGGACCAATAGTGAGTGCAAATGAATTCGGGAAAGGGTAAAGGGCGGACGTAACAGTCGGTGGGATCGGAGGTGAGGTCGATTGAACTGATCTGTATTGTTTGGTGTGGATATACATGTGGGTATGGGTAAGCTTCATTGATGCCTGCATTCAAGGGCCAATAGTGAATGCAATTGAATTTGGGAGAGGGGAAAGGGTGGAGGTAAGAGTCGGTTGGATCGGAAATGAGGGCGGAGGAGAAGAACGGGTGCAGTGAAGATGAAGAGCCGGGAAAGTTCGATTGTTGGCTGCATTCAAGGCGAATAATAAAGGCAAATATCGTTTGGTAACCACTCTTTGTATTTATTACCGTTTATTTTTATAACGAGGTAATTTCTTAAATTTCTAAATATATCGACGATGTATGCCTATTTAATTACATTTCAATGTTTAAAACCGAGCCGCCGGTTTTTTTTTTTTAGCTTCGAAATGATAGTCGTCACTATGCTATTGTGTTCGTTTTTGATATTTGAGCCTTTAACGGAGTTTCTCACGTAACGCGCGTGTGATGATTTCTAGTTCTTTAAATTATGATTTATCTTTAAAAGAAAAGTTTACTATACAAATGATATTTTCATACGTAGTGTACGACGTTATCTCACACAAATAAACGTTACAGGTGAAATTATAATGCAAGTGTTAAAATTAATCACGAAGAAATGAATTATCATGCAAAGGTGGAATAATCACGCAAGAATGTATTATTGCGTGATAATTCTATCCTTGCATGATAATATCACGCAAGCGTAATCCTTATTGTGTAATTATTACTTATTATTAAGTGATAATTTAACCTCAAATTTCGTACACTTCCCATGAAAAAAAAAAATTTATAGGATAACTTTCCCCTGTCTTTACAAATTATATAATTATAATTCTCAATGGTCCTGTGCATTTTTAAGATTTCGTAATTTTTCACCAAAGTCTTATGATTTACAAAAACATCCCTCCACTAAATAGATCTCTATCTGCATCAACATCACCACCATCACAATCCACTCTATCTCATATTTCACTGTTTTTACTCTTTCTCTCTATTCTCTTCTCTCTTTACCTATTCTGTTCACCATACTACCACCACATCCATTGATCGGTGACTGTATTTGAGGAGATAAATCCGTTATCCGTGGCATAACCGTTGCTAACTATTGATGTCAAGCCTATCTCATATTTCCGGTGGCATAACACTTGCTAACTACTGATTCATTGTTGCATGTGATGTTTTCGGGCAAGCAATAGACAGGGCAATGATTTTAGATGGTAGGTACGACGCTTTATTTGATTTCAAGTCATTAATCAAAGAAAGAGTTCTTTGCTATACTTTGATTCATCCGCCAATATCTCAAACACCAAAACCCAGGTTTGATGTTTCAATTGTGTGCACGGGGTCTTACACTTGAATTAATTATTTCAATCAAAGAATCCCAACTCCTTCTTTAAAATTCAATATGTTCTTTCAACTTTCATGATTGTGTTCACAAGGAAAGAGTTTTTACATTTGAACTCCAACAAAATTGTCAAGTTTTAAGAATCTGTGCCCAATCTTTTCACTAAAACCATTTTGAGAAGATCTTGAAGTTGACTTTAATAGTCAACAGAATTTGTGTTTTTATGTGCAGGGTGCATGTTCCATGGTGAATGTGGTTTAATGAGTTTAACTGTTTAAGCATTAAGCATAACACCTGAATTTTGGTGAAGGTGATTTAATGAGATTTGAGCATAACTTGAATTTTTGAATCTTGAAACAAAATAGCACCAAATAGAAACAACGTTAGAATTTAACAAAAAGGAACGAAAAGAAGATCTAATGTTTTTAAAAATCAAACAGATCAAAGTTGAACCATGAGATTAGACAGGATTTGGGCTTGACATTTCTTTAAGAACTCCCAATGAACTTGATCATATAATCTAAAGCTTCTTACGATGTGATAAACAATTGAGATTTGAGATTGTTGTCACTAAGTTCATCCTTCGTTTTAACATATTTCTTTAGTTGCCAACCCAAATTAAACCAAACCCAGAACAAACTAGTGCAACGCGCGGCCACAATTCTAGTTATATTTAAGATTTGTAGAGTGAATTAGTATATTTACCAATCCATTGTGCAACCACCATTTCTTTTCTGGTCTTCTCCTTCATCTTCTTCTTTCCTTTTAGTTCAAAATCGTGTCCCAGTTTAATCTCCCGGTCTTCGACAATGGTCGGTTGTTTAGTTTTCTCCTCCGACCCACGTGATACTCCGATCAATGTCCGGATGAGTGTTTACTAGAAGGTTTGTTATCTAAAGATTTGTTGTTTTTTGATCTATTGAATTGTTATAAATGTCCCCATTTTTGAGATTAAATTATTATAATATCCCATCCCAATTCTAAATTAATCGATCAAATTTCTCCACTGTCCCTTTGCTCGCTTATTGAATTGTTAAAGTTATCCCGATTTTCGTATTATATATACTACAAAATGCAAGTTAACGGCGTTAGACAACAACACCAATAAAGTGTCACGGCCGCAACCGCTAAAGAACAACGTCAATTGATAATGAAAACCGCCAAAGAACACCGTCAAATATTAAGTAACCACATCATCGCCAAAAGTAGTAACCGTAACAACACCGCCAGAAGTATTATCCGCACCATCGCCGAATATATTATCCGAACGCCTTACAGCCAAAAACCGCCATGCAACCCATGCATCGCCTCTGAATAGACACGTACCCCCATGTGATATATATCGCCAGAAGTATAATCCGTCGCATCACCACCATTTCCTGAAAAAAAAAAAGCAGTGTAGTTTCCAACCGATTTCTTTCGTGTAAGTCTTCGTTTCAGACGCGTTGATTCAACGCTTCGATTAAGCCTTAGATTGGTAAAAAGGAGACAAAAAGAAGAAAATGCAAATAGAATAGAAAGAACCATTGGTTAGATGAAATTTATGTGAGGGTGGTGAAAGTCGGTTTGTACGTGAAATTAGATTGCAAGAAGAAAAGTAGTCAAAACAAAGGTTGAATCCAACTGCGTAGTAAATGATATTTGATCTTGAAATATAATAATTTTAATTTTTTAATTTTCTTTTTGATATTTCTCAAACTCTTTTCTTTCAAGTGTCATAATATAAATTTATAGGCAACGAATTTATTCATGAATTTGTTTTTTTTAAATAATAATAATGTTTTTATACAAATACATATATTTTCATCTAAATATGAGGTTTTTCATCGTTTGTTTAAGGTTTTTTTAAATATTATTTCACAGTCTATTAATTAGTGTAATGAAACTTATATTTATGCGGGATAAGAAAGTAAATATTAGCTTTACTATTTGAAAGTTTACAATACGTTTTATCGATAGAAATTATTTATATACTACAGAAATATTAAATGTATATAAAATTTTATTTCTTTATTGATTTGTGTTTTTAATTTTAAAGGCTGTGATATTGGTACATTTGAATACTCCACCAGAAACAATAAAACAAACGTTGTATCTTTTCTGAAATTAATATGTAACTAGTATATAGTACAAGTAATTGATAATACTTTTGATTTGCTTGTACTCATCGAATTTTTTATTGATTCCATTTTATACATTAAAAATAAAGTTATTCATAAAAAAATACATTTAACCATGTTACAATCTCCCGTTGCAACGCACGGCAATGCCAACTAGTTTTACACATTATGCATTTGAATTACTGGAACAATTTAGAATCATTTGGGTTTATAGTCCATAAGAAACAAGTGAACAAACTTTAAAAGAAAAAAAGAAGAGAACTTCAAAGAACATATGGAGATCAACATTTTATTATTTGAATGGGTTGAAATATGCATAACGCGACCACTAATTTTATTGATTGACCGGATGTTGATTTAGGTGTTGTTGTTTGAAGTCATAAGTTTGAGATCCATGGAACTAAACCAGTTTATCTGAGTTAATAGTCTTTTTATTAAGCATGTTTAGATATTGAGATAGGTGTGTAATATGATGGGTCTTTTTATTGAGCATGTATTGAATTTGTACGTCTGTAAATAGCCACATCTCTGTATTTGGTTGATGAAGGTAATATTTATTGTTTCCCCCAAACAAGTCAAAATGGGTTAAATAAGTAAACAACAAATCAGTTTATGTCCACTGCAACTTCAAACAAATCAGTGTTTCTTCTTTATGCCCACTAATTCTAATGGTCTGTTGTGGAACAAATTTTTTTTAAAAGGTGTTCGAGTTATAGAAGCCACTAAAAAGGATTATGTTGAAATGAAGAATAACCATTGATGTCATTAAAAAGGGTAACATGTGAATTTTTGTGATTTAAATAGCAACTGTTGCATGCTCACTATTTCTTTTTTTTTAATTAATAACTAGCTTAACGACTCGTGTTATACGGATTGAAAAAATTAAATATAAAACATATTAATTAATAATTAATAATATGTAATTATTTATCTATATATTTTAAAACTTCTAGCTAAAAGAAATTTCTAGCTTTTGTGTTTTGGCCATAAAAGTTCTTTGGTTTCCATATTTGATCCTTTTTTATTTGTCATGTCATATGACACATTTTTATGCTTATATAAAAGTGATTTTAGTAATTAAAATTGTTTAAAATACTTATTTAATTACTTTGCATCATGAAAGACAAGCGGAGGAAACATGTTAATTTTATTTATAAATATTAGTTAACATTAATAATTTATTATTTTAATCCATCAAGTTCGCATTAATGATTTGTTAGTTTTTATCTACCATGTAATTCAAAAACAATTAATCATATTATCAATTCACGACCCTTTATGGTAAATAATTGTGAGTGGTTAGGGTTTGTTGAGTGTCGATCAAAGGATATCATCTCCCAGCCACTTGGTACTTTTTTAAAACCAGAATTATAGAGTTAATATAAGTATTTTTGTTACCAATATTTAAAAAAATTGGGTTGCCCCTCTATGGGGCGCGATTTTAGGTTCAGTCGCTGCCAGCTATTTTAATTCCATCGATTATAATATTTTATTTACAACTTTTTGGTTTCGTAAATGATATAAACCAAGGGCGAAGTATACTTGGGGTGGGGGTTTTTCTCTTAGTAGTAAAATTTTTTATGTGTATCATTCAGAAATTTTATACGTATTGAGCATGACCCCTTGGTTTGGGTCTCGAGACTTTCGCACCCCCTTCCCTATAAAAAGTTTCAAGCTCTGCCATTGATATGAATAAATATAAAAAAATTGAATAGTTATTGATTGGTTTAATTTTGCTAAGTATCAAATCAATGGATGTCATGAGACAGCTATTTGTGTTTTTTTAACAAATCGAAATTAAAGAGTGAATATAAGTATTTTTATTCTAAATCTTTTACAAAGAAGATAGCCAGCCCTATGGTTAGTGTGTCGTCCCAAACAGCCCAAACAAATCAGGTGTGTAATTCTGGACATTCTGATTCGGATGATGGTGTTGACCCATTTCTAGGGTCCAAATGAAAAACTTTTCTAAATGAAAGTTTTGTAGAACACATTAATCTATCATTTTTTTAAAATTTCATAATTTTTTAATAATGTTTACTATTTTTAAGATGCATATAAAGTTAATCACAGATTGCTGAAAATTTTGATTGTAGGACAACTTGTAAAGATTTATGATTTTGACCAATTTTCGAGTCCCAAAATGAAATTTGCTCACAACACATTGATTTAATTGACTAGAAATTTTCATAATATTTCATAAATGTTTGCCATTTTTAAAACATGTCCAAAGCTCAACATAAATTTCTATCAAATTTGAGTTTTACAAAAACTAATAAGATATTCAATTTATTCTCTTATGCTTTGATCATCTTATCAACTAATAACACCACATCATCATATAACCGTAAACTACCATTCTCTATCACCTTAGGTTTTCATCCTTAATCATCGAATGCACACCAAGAACACAAAAAAGTCGTCAAGATCACAATGTAAGATTCATAGCACTCTTTTTTAACTTTTACACTTTTTGGGATGGAACATGTACATGTTGGTCATATCACATTAACATTTTCATAAAAAAATTTCTTAAACAATTAATATCAACTATATGCTTAGTATTTGAACACTATATGATAGTTTGCAATCAATAATTTGGGTACAAGCCTAAGAAAGTATTAATATGAGCCATATGTGAGAAACCGATATAACATATAGCATAACATAATCTTGGGGATTGTGGGCATAGTGATAACAAAGGCACAATCTTTGAGGACTGTGAATGCAATATAATAATGACAAATTAGGTTTAATTGCATAAATCTTGTGTTAATATTATTACACATGTGATGAACTTGTATGAATTTGTAAATTTTTACGCCAACATGCTTTTATATCATTTATAAACATATGTTTCTCACCAATAATTTTATTGACTTTTTTACTTTACATGTTTCAGGTGGTTATAAATAGGGACTTGAAAATTCATTTAGGAATGCTTTATTGATCTAGAATAAATGAAATTTTTTTTCCTTTGTTATGTTTTGGTTGTTTGTTTCTTTTGAACAAGTGTTGTTGAAATTTATTGAAGTTGTGTTGGCTTAGTATTTCTTTATACCATAAGCTATGTACTATATGTGTGACACATCGTGGTTTCGCCTTGTCGGGGTGTGACAAAATTTCTAAAACACCATGTTGTTAGTTCCATTCAATAATCAAGTTGGGATTTGTTCCATTCGATAATCAAAGACATTGTGAAAGCATTATTTTGAGTTATGGGGATGGTTGTAGGAAGCCTGTAAATTCACTATGTGTTCAATTAAACATCTTCATCATGTAAAAACTATATGATGTTATTTAGGTAAACTGTCAAATGTGTTCATGTCTAAATAAGACATATTTACGAGTTGAAACGAGCACATTTTGTACAAATATTTCAACGAATATAAATACTAAGAGCATTTGATGTAATTACAATTGTTATTATTATAAGGTTATTAGATATAATGATTTTAGAAGTTTTATGCTTTAAATTACACTTAGACAACTTTAATCTGCATGACTTGTTACAGCTATAATATAGCCCGAGTTGATTAACTCATAAGTAAATGGATTGAAATTGCAATATCTTTCTTACAATATAAGAGCATTCATTGTAGGTTCCTTATATTTATATGAGTGTGGTTCTTATATTTTAAGAGATGATTATAAATGGTTGTGAGTGGAGGAAATAGAAAAGTTACTGTTCAATTTGTATATTTAGAGAATACTGGTTGAAAGTGGTTGTGAGTAGAGTAGAGAGAAAAAGTAATAATAAAAGTATAAAAAATCCGATTTAATTGAGAAAAAGAGAGAAAAATTAGTGTTTTTAGTGTAATTATAAGAATAAAAATAATAAATCTGATGTGAATGCTCTGAAACTTGAATTTGCAATTCATTTGTTTTTTTATGGATTTCGGATGTTTTGGTCTTCCTCCTAAGAGAAGATCCATGTGGTGTTTGTATAAGAGAATTTTAATTCACATTGTATTATTCTTAAATAGTGGAGCACATAAATATAATGTAATTAAACAGTTAAATTAACTGTCAGGAATTAGTCATGTTCCTACTCTCCATCCATGTTTGCTAATATTGTTGTAATTATGTAGCGTTTGGTACGCAGTAATGATGGGGTGGAATGGAATAAACTATTGAAAAAAATACAAGTTTAGTTGGTGAATTTAATGGAATAAACCATTAAATAATTGATTTCATTCCCTCAAATTCATTCTATCCACCCTTCTTATTTTTTTCATTTTTTTCTATCTTCCATTATTAGTTAACAACACCACCCACTCACCCACCACAACAACCATCACCGGCCACCAAGATCGATCGTCACCGACCACCGCCACCGCCGCCAACCGCCAACCATCAGTACCCGTCGTCACCGCTAACCACCGGCCACCGTCGCCGTCGTCGCCGCCAACCACCGGCCTCCAGCGGTGTCGTCACCACCAACCACCAGCACCGTTGCCAACCACCGGCCATCCACGGCGTCGCCAACCACCGACCACCTGTGACGTCATCTACCACCTAACACTCGTGGTATCGCGCACCAACCACCGACCCCCGCCTCCGCCGCCACCAATCACCGGCACCGCTGCCACCGCCGTTGTTGCTGCCAACCACCAACCACAACCGCCTCCGCCAATCACCGGCCAACCGTGACGCCGCCAACCACCGGGTTCCACCGCCGCCGCCAACAACCGCTACCGAGAACCATCACTATCATAATCACTTTTACATTTCATTCTTTCATATTTTACTACCTAACAAACAACACAAACTAATGATCTATTTAATTCCTAAATAATAACCAAACACGATAATGGAATGTGATGATTCATTTCATTCTATCATCCATTTCATTTCTTTATTCATTCCATTCATTCGTCTATTACATTACCCCATACCAAACAGATTTTTAGAATCTCGCCAATTTGCTACAACCTGAAAGCAGCCGGGCAGGGCCGGCTCAAGCTTTTTGGGGGCCTGAAGCGGATTACAAAATCGGGGCCCTTTGCTTAAAACTAAAACTATTTTGCTTGCAATCCTGTGATTCCTATATCATTTTTTATGCGTAATTTATAAGCCAGAAAACCCATTGCTAACACGTGTACGTACACACAAAAATTGTTATTGGTACAAAAACTCTTTCAGAGCGTAGAATGATTCGAAAGTAAAGAGAAAAATATAGTTAAAATGGTGAAAGGATGCTGACCAGTTCTATGAGCACACAAAAGATCCAAGATATATGAGTTATGCATAACAACATTCCAAACATTTCAAAGCAATTAATGTAAATCTGAAATAAAGTTGCCATTTGGATCATTATTTTAACGAATATTATTAGTATGAAAATAAATTGTAGTACAAGTCATAAGAACAATGTTTAAAATCAAGCTTCAAATGCATGCTATTATTAAAAATTAGTATATACATCTAAAATGAAGTTACAAAACCCCCTTCATACATTACTTGTGTTCCCATTAACATTATCTCCATTGACTAATCGAATCATATTTCAGGCTAAAGATCAGCTCGAGCTTACTTAGGCTTGGCTCGTTCGAGTTTTTTTCTAAATCGATATCGAGTACTTCTCAAGACGGCTTGACTCATTTACACATTTACACTCCTAGAAGTAATGAACACTAAACAATACAAAAGCATTGAACCATAGAGATGAAGATATAAATGATGAACATAACATCCCATTTTATTAAAAGATTTTCTAACAATGACAACATGAATCCACAATTAGCAATCAAAAAATCATTCAATATAAAAGGACTCATAAATTAACGATCAAGAATTTAGTTAACGGGCTAATTTATTAACATACCTGAACATTTGAACAATTAACAATTCAAAAATTGTCATAAAGCAATCAAGAAATAAAAGTGTGGAAGACCAAACCTAAATCAAATCTGAAACAAGAAGAAATCAAACAAGAAGTGGAACTAGATGGATCAATGGTCATAATGAGTGCCGCTAATATCTCGATGCGAACAAGCAGCAAAAGAAATCAAACAAAGCGATTGTCATTTAATCTCACGAGTTCTTCGATTGATTTCCCAAGAAGTCGCTCGCTCCCTTCCAATTGTGCTTTTTGGCTTGCCGTTGCTTAGCTATTCCCTAACAAATCTGTCAATGACAATCTGATACTAGAAAAAATCTAGGCCCAATATATAAAACAAATTAGAAAATGGGGCCCTGATATTTTGAGGGCCTAAAGCCCTCTGCTTCACCTATTCTTCTATTGGGCCGGCCCTGTAGCCGGGTTTTGTGAATTTTTCTATTATTAATGTTGTTGCAATCACTTTTGAAATAAAGTTTTTAGTCCCGCTGCAACGCACGGGTATATTACAAGTATATAGCTAATGCTTTACTTTTGTCATAAAACAATATTATTACAATAACAAATAAAATCTTTCAATAAAATGAATTAAGACGCTCTTACGTGTTGACCCATTTTAGTACCCTTGCATATATTTTCTCATGACTCGTTTGAGATATGAACTATATTTTTTTCTATTTGACCTGATTGAGATATTAGCTATATTTTTTTCAATTTGACCCGTTTAAGATTGAAAGAAACCTAAACCAACTCACTTATCAATAAAAGGATTGAAGTACTCTGCCACCACATTGTACAAATTCTTCCATACCCACCAGTCAGCAAACCATCACTTGCTATTGCTGTCAAATCCCTTGTCTAGGTTTGAGCTGGGCTACGATTGAGCTAGCTCGAGTCTAGGTTTGGCTCATATATGCTTGTTTCCAGTGGGTTCATAACGGCTAGCATAGGCTCATGGTTTAAACTCACTAGCTCTCATGGCCGACTTGTTTATCATCCATCCCTGCTCATACTTAAACGTATAGCTAACAACTTTTTTTCTGTAATATTGCAGTTCTACAAGAAGTGCAAAAATCTTGAGGATATCATCTAGAAACCACTAATGAACATGGATCCAAGTTTATAAAAACTAAGAGCAAACCGCGATACATCTTATGCACGGATTCAACTTTTTGTAAAGCTGCATATGACAGTTGACTTTCTTTACTTAAATTGTATTAAATTCATATCCACCAGTGTATATTAGTATAATGATAATGATAATAATTCTACTACTAATGGTAATAATAAAAACAATGATAATAATAGTAATCTTTCATTAAACACAACAGCAAAAGAGCCGTAAAACAAAACTCACAAAAAGTCTGAACCTAGAGCTTGACCACCACCTGCTCAGCTGACCGTTTCTTGACAACACCCCTTGAACACAACTCATTCAGCAACTCAAGTGCTTCCTCGGCTAACCCTTCATGAGCCAACCCTTCAATTAAAATTGTATAAGTACCTTCTGTAGGCTTGCACCCTTTTTGAACCATATAGCCCAAAAAGTCAATGGCTCGATCAGTCTTTCGAGCCTTACAAAGTCCCAACATCACTGCATTGTAAGTTAATACGTTTGGTCTTACGCCTAACCCTTCTAGCTCATGAAGAAACTTAATCGCGTCTTCCACTTTTCCTTCCCTACTGAGCCCACTTACAACCGAAGAATAAGTGATTATATCCGGCTGCAACCCCTTTTCCTTCATTTCATCAATTAGCATTATGGCCCGATCCGTTTTACCAATCTTTGACAAGCCGTCAATCACAGTGTTGTAAGTGATCAAAACAGGAGAACACCCTTCAAAACTTAAGTGATTAAGAATCTCAACAGCAAAATCTACTTTCCCATCTTTGCATAAAGCCGTAAGCAGGGTATTATAAGTCACAATATCGGGGTAACATCCTCGGGAAACCATGATTTCCAAATACTCAATCGCCCGATCCATCTTCTTTTCTTTGCAAAAACCATGCAACAAAGGGTTGTAACTTAGAGAGTTGGGGCTACAACCATGTTTAGGCATCTTTTCCAAGATATCAATCGCCCGTCCTAATAACCCTCTTCGACATAAAAAGTTAATCAAGATGTTAAAAGTGACAACACTCGGTGAACACCCTTTTCTCAGCATATCCGCCACAAATTTCTCAGCATCCATCCATTTACCCATGCTACACATACTACGCAGCACGATATTGTGTGTGACCACATTCGGTTGGCAGCCCATCGATGGCATATCGTTCAAAAACTTTATAGCATCGTCTAATCTCCCTTCTTTACAAAACCCATTAATCAGCACATTATAAGTAACGACGTCAGGCTTGCAACCTTTCGTTTTCATTTCATCTAGAAGCTTCATTGCTTGACCAACGCCACTCGTCTTACAGGCAGCTTCTATCAAAATCGTGTAGGTAATAACATCGGGATAACATTCTTTCTGCATCTGTCTAGCCAGAACAGCCATTGCTTCTTCTAGTTTCCCTTTATCACACAAAGATCGCAAGATCGTGTTGTAAGTGACAACATCAGGAGCTACAGACATTCTATCGAACACATTGAGTGCTTTATCAATCTCACCAGCCTTACAATACCCACTGATCAAAACATTGTAAGTTATAACATCAGGTACAGCACCAGATTCTTCAAGAATTTCCATAACCCGAGTAGCTTTTCTCGTCTTCCCTGTTCTACAAAACCCTCGAATCAAACTCGTACACGGAAT
Source organism: Flaveria robusta (assembly GCA_025506415.1). NCBI lineage: Eukaryota > Viridiplantae > Streptophyta > Magnoliopsida > Asterales > Asteraceae > Flaveria > Flaveria robusta. The sequence goes on along the minus strand of CM046476.1, from coordinate 9,417,689 downwards.
AATATCAGGGATATCACCTCTGTAGACCATGTTCTCCAGATACTTAAACCCTTCCTCCAATTCACCATTCCTAATCAATCTCCTCAGATGATTATTATTCTCAAACTCCTCGAAATTTCCATTCAACTGCAAGCCGTTGACTGGCCTGCCGTTGGGTCGGAAAGCTTCAGACTTTGATACCCTTTTGATCTTTCTGTTCAAAAACCCGTTGTTTTCGTTCAATTTGCTAGCACCTACGGCAATCCGATTACGTGCCCTGGCTCTCAGGGTTTTCCTATGAACATACTGAAATGAACAAAACCCCCCTTCATGGGTTTGCTTTATGGACACAACTGATTCCATAATCAAACCATAAACTTGTGCTTAAGGAAGATTCAATCAATAGAATTGAGATTACAACGGAATACTTCAAGAACAAAAAAGGCTAAAGAGGAAGGGAGAGAGCAAGCTTACAGTTGCTGTTGCTGGAAGGAGGTACCGCCTAATTTCTTATCCAAATTTTGTAGAGTGATCTGTCTGTCCAAAGACGTGTGTATGTTTCAAAACGAAGATGCAACGCAACGCAGGTATTGTATGGGCCTAAGGCCCAATAAACTTCGTCCTGCTGTTCACGAGCCGAAGTGACCTGAGATATAGGAAACTTGAACTCGGATCGAATATAAACTGAGCTAGCTCGAGCTTGACTTGGTTTGTTTTGACTCGGTTTTAATTTTATAAATGCAATTAAAAAAAGCGACTACAAAATAAATTCAAAATACTACATAACTCATAACTTGTTTATATCAAATTTCACAAAATATAAATTAGTTTGAAAAAGTAAGTTCAAATTTAAGAAAATACAAACAACTTAATCATTATCTAAATCGAACGAACAAAACTTGTAACACCACATAATAACCAGCAGTCCACTTTTAGTAAATAAACTAAAAGTATGTTTTTGAATAATTCTTTCTAATATATAAAAATGTAGAATCATCACATGAAACGATCCAATACAAACATTATAGTTTAATACTTTAAAACAAAAATTAGTTAAAAAATATAGTATATTTTTAACAAAATAAATGCAATAATATATGTTATATATATAAAAATATATATATTATAAGTAAAATAATACGAGCCATAGCGAGCAGAGTTAACAAGCGAGCTAAACCGAGCTGGCTCGACTCGTCACGAACCGAGTCAGGTTCAATTCAGTTTAAAACCGAGCTTTTTTTCAAACTTTTTTTGAGCGAGATTTTTTCGAACTTTTTTCAAGCGACTGTAAGGCCCTAATCACAAGCAATCTCACAGTTGGATTTGGACATCAGAAACACAAGTTCTCGAACATCGAATTTCATTAATATGAGAAGAGAAACGTAATACATTGTCATCATTTAAACATTTACATCATAAAAGATATCTTTAACTATCTATCTTTAATCTATGCCATGATGCAAGTCTCGAACATATGACAGGTAGCTTACCAATCCATGCCAAGCTCACCTCTTATTTGTGTAGCATACCTGTCAATCTAATGTGAACACAAAAGTCATTGACGTTGGTGAGTTCTAGGTTTACTTCTTCAAATTACTTTAACCGAACTTTATCATAAGCATACATCTTTCCATACTTTGACATTACATATACTTTAACTACTATAATGCTCGTTCGTTAACTATACTTTAGCTTTTACTTTAACATTTCTTTATCAGATACTTTATCTTTGCTTTCTCTGTACTTTAACTTTATTCTTTTACTTTATCTTTGAGCTTAGCACAATTGCTTAGCTCCTGTATTAGGTGAGCATACACGAGGTATGACTCCTTTATCGGGTGAGCACACAAGGTATGACTCTTTTATTGGATGAGAGTGCAATGAATGCAATTCTCCTTTATCAGCGCTTGTAAGACTTCTTTAGCATACTTTAATGTTTTCACAACTATGCTTTAGCGGGTAACTGTTCTTGAATTATTATTCAAGTTCTTTAACGTTTCACATGTGACTTTACTATCTTTTTTTTAATCTTTAACTATGATATTACATATATTTTATTTCTTTGACTATAAGTTCTCTGTTAAGACTATCTTTATGGCACGCTATACTTGGGGGGGGGGGGTAATCTATGCACGTATCTATCTATGGGTTCGCGCAAGAACTTCATCATGTGAACACTATGTCTCGTGCAAGAACTCGTCGCGCAAGAACTATCTCTCGCACAACTAAATCTCATGCGATAACTACCACTTCTGCGATGACTTGTCATACAAGTTTCATTATTCGAGCAAGAACTATGCAGAATGCTGTCCGTCGCGAGAACAAATCTATTCGTGCGAGAACTCACTCTCCGCGCGAGAACTATTCGGCTATTCGAAACTTCATTCCCAAGTTATCGATTCTTTAACTATTTAACGTCCAAAATGTGCTATAACCATCTATACTATTATACTTTATCAAGACGTTCATTAAGGTATGCATATTAGCCCCAAATCATGGAAAACATGTAAAAAAAGGGGTCTAGAACTCACCTTATGATATTTTGCACAAGAACAACACTGAACCGAAAGCCTTTCGATTAGAACCTACATAATCAGGTGCAATATCATTATATACTATTCATAAATGCATTAATTATGTACACCTATGAGGATATAAATTTGGGTACACTATCTGTGACATCTGGTAATTTTCCGTTACCAAACTCCGTTAGTTCCGTTAGGTCTTGCATACACGTGTCGTGAGCACACACTAGTTGTCGTTGAACGTTGGTGACTTAATAACAATTATCTATGGTAAACAAATGATAACCTAGTGAATAATGTTGATTATTAGTTGTGGTTATGTGATTCATGCATTTTAAGTTATTGTTTGTGAATTTTACTTGATAACGTGACAATGTGTAACTATAATCTCATATGTTTTGCTATTAGTTGAAAATGTATGTGATTATTATTGTTGATTAGTAATGTTTATATTTTGTAGTTGAAACCTATTAAAAAGTGTTGAAAAGATTAGTTTTTATAAAATATAAACAATGGGGTTTATTTTGTAATTGGATTGAAATAAAAAGTTACCATATTTAAACAAAATTAAACCCAACCCTAGCCCCCATTCCCCATTGCGGCCGTAACCCCTCCCAACACCCTCATTCCTTGCGATTTTGATCAAGAACAAGCAAAAACAATTCGATTTTGATTAGTTCCAAGTGCTAGCAAGTGTTAATCATCATCTCTACGCGTTTAAAGGTGAGTTTTATCAAGTTTTTCATGGTTTTTGATTCTTGAAGAACCCTAATTCGAAATTGATGATGAAAAAGTGAAATTGATGATTGTTAGATGTTAATTTGATGTTGGTTAGATTGTATGAATGTTAGATTATGTTGATTTTGCAAGAATTCCATGGTTTGATCACATTGTTCACACATTGCCTTAAGAGGAAACTTTTTGTTCTTGGAATTCATGATTTGATGATTGTATGATGTTGGATACATTGCTTGGATGTTGGTTTATATGAATTGTGCAAGAAAAGTCATGAAATCTAGGGTTTGTTCATACCTTACTATAAGTGGAAACTTTTATGCATGATGATTGGGAATTTGATGAATTAGTGATGATTATCATGTTAGGATGAATGTTATGGACTTGATTAGGTATAAAATTGATGAAACTATGAAGGAATTGGATGTTAGATTGCTTTTGGGTGTTACCTTCTAAAAAGGGAAACTTTATTTTTGAAGATCATTGGATATGATGATGTGAGCATGTTTATGTTGTAAGGGTCATGTTAAAATGCTTATGGATGATGTCTAATGTGGTGGAATGTGTTACTTGGGTTGTATGGTTGCTTGATTGATCATTTAAGGATTGTAGGTTCTTGGTGATTATACATGATGATGAATTATGGCTAGTGATTAGGAAATCATGTTTGGGATTGGAATTGATCATTATTGTGTTTGTTAGTTGGAATGAATCTTGTTGATTTATGTTATTATGATTGTCATACACGCGTGCGAATCTGAGGCCCCTACTTAGTAGGATTGGCAGGGTTTAGGGTGTGAAGTCGTGAGTGGCTTCACATGGCATGTTGTGCATGATTAGACTTCATGAATGAATTATTAGTTGTGATATTTATGATTGTGTTGAGCATGTTGATTGTTTGAGATTCGCATAAGTTGTATGATGATCTAGATTGAACTTGGGTTGATGATGTGATATACGTGAATAGTTTGTTTGATAACCATGTATGATAAGTTGATACATTTGATTAAACGAGATTTCAATTAATATGTCACCAACGGGTCAAACGGGTCAACTAGGTTAGATGAGTCTTGTTTTCCAAAGCCTTGGGTCAATGTGTTTATTGAGCACTTAAGGTTGTTAAGTTTTCTGTGCACATGTACTTATGTACTTACGTGTTCTAGGTAACCTTTGAAGGGTTGTCTTTCCATCCATCATCAGTTCTCTCTTGTCATTATCCTTGCACATCAGGTGAGTTCATGCCCCACTATTTTATAAACTCTCTTCTTGGGGAGGTAGCATACTTGTTCACAAACGCTATATTATTATTATAAGTTGTGTATGTTTTAACATGGTGTATAATACCTTGAAAGTCTTCACACTTTTGGATCGTTAATAATGGTAACTAGCGGGAAATCTTGGGTAGTACTACTGGGTTTGACAAGCCCCACCTGTGCGACTCAAGGTCAAACGGGTGCAATATTGTCCTAAACACAAACATCGTTACGACCTGGTAAGTCGTGACGGGAGGCAACAAACGCAACACAGTCAGCTTCGATCACGAAATCACTATTGTTATTACTTATGAATATAGACTAGCTATCTATTTCAATGCACTTCTTATGTTATGCAAATTATTATTGTTTATGTTAAAAGCAAACTCTTGAACTCACCAACCATTGTGTTGACATTTTAAGTATGCTATTCTCAGGTCGTTAATTCAAGTTGCCATTAGGAGCACAACACGGGTCCAGCATGCATTCTAAGACTTCATCTTAAGTCATGACATTTGAATTTTATTTATGAGATTTAAATAATGGGTTGGCGCGTGTTTTGCCAAATTTTACCTTTACATACTTTGGGTTTGTCTTATTTACAAAACGCTTCCGCATGGTTTTAAAACTTGAGCTTTGATTGGTTTATTTTTAAATATGGCATATAGTGTCGTTCTGAGTAACTAGTGACTGTGATCCTGGTTTGTTCACACGCCTCGCGGTAAAACTCCGTACGTGGATTTTGAGGGTGTGACACTATCATCTATTGCAAATCTAAGAAAACAAATTATGACTTCACTGTTAAGGTTTAATGATTATAATGTTATAAATTTGCATTCATCTATTTATGTATTTGATTGACTTTCTTTTTAGTTTTTTAAGGTTAACAACAAGTGGTACTAAATTTTCTTCCCCGTCACCGACTTGCTTATAGGCAACCATCACCGTACCATTTAGAACAACGCCCAGGTGTTTAAAGTGTACTATTGGTGTTGTCATTGTTGAAGCTAAGAGAACTAAAGTCAAACTAGGCAAGTTTTTTGATTTCTTAAGTGGGTCTTTTATTTTGATTCTGGTAGGTATGGGCATTGATACTTTAGTATCATCATATTTTCAAGATGTTAGTAATTGCATGACAAATTTCAAGGTGTGGTTATTGCTACTTTAATATTGTGATTTTATGGATCATGAATATGTTCCAAAATACTTAAAATTCTTAGTTATGTAATTTGTTTCATTTCACAAGATCTGAATTTTAGGCCTCATAATTGTTAGTTTCATTGCTAAACACATTCATCTATCTTTTTTAGCATTCTTAGGTTTTTTCAGATTTTGTGACGCGACGATAAAACTTGAAGAGAAGAAGGGCTAGGCACATAACACGGAGTTTATTGTTTTACAGGCAAGCTCTCGGGCGAAATGATGGAGCTTTTTGATTTTTGACATATGAAATATCTTTTTAAATGGTATTCGATCTCAGGACAACAGACCCATAAGATGATACCTCCATTCCATTTTGACATGCTAGATAAATGGCAATATTGCTCGTTTATATATAAACTTTTTTCTATTGAAGTTATGAAACATAAATACTTATATATAAAAGGAACGCCGAGGTGTATGGTTTGAATATGCAGTGACGAGGTATAAGCCACAAGGTGGTGGTTGTGGTGTTGCTGATGGTGAAATGATTATGAATAATATGCATTTGAATGCAATTTGTGAATTGAATAAGTTATACCTACTTCATTTGATATCCAGGTAACATTGTGGTCAGCTATGGGTAGCAAGACCTAATTTTCAATTTAATTAATATTTAATACTTTTGGATTAACTTTTATCATTATGTTTAATGTTTCAACACCATATCAGGGACCAAAATGATAGTATATACAACATAATCATACTTGTATTTAGTCTATATACGCTGAATTTTCAATTTCCTTTTTCACGCTTGTAGGTTTCATTTGTCTTACTTTGTACACATGAAATTTATAATTTAAAAGAGTATTTCGAGGTCAATTACTATGTGCTTACAAACTGATTTGGTGTTTTCTGAATTGATGACATAGCTCTTCATCAAACCTGCTAAATCTATGGTCGAATGATTTTGTAATGGTATGTTCTGATATATCAATAAATAGATTTAACTTCAATATTATTAGTTAAAATAGTTATCTGACATTGTAAGACTAATTGGTTGGAAAATTGTCTAAATCTGATAGTTTTTGTGAACTCAAAAGGAATTATATTCTGCAGGCACGTATCATTTTCTAAAACTTCAACAGAACAAACACCGCCAATCTTTTCCTAAAAAACAAAATTGCCTGAACTTTAAAATCCATCATCATATTTCCAGCTACAACCCGCCATAACAACGTTAGAAAATATTTGTATTATCTGTTCTATTATAGTTTCATTGTTAGTATCCTAGCAGAAGTTGGATTCACTATTCTGGGTGCTGATGATATTAACAACATATAACTTTTCAAACCAATTTTGTAACTTATACTAACCGATATAACAAATGTGGCTGCACTCTTTCTCTTGAAAAAGATCAAATGTAGGTTAGCAGGCGAGGGGGGTTTTGCTGATCATATAGGTATGGCTTTAGAGTGAGGTTTGTTGGTGAAAACATGTTTGAGTGCTTTATATGTGGACTGTAGCGTTTACTTGGTAGTTGTCATTTGTGACACAAGATTTTTGCGTTATATTTTTCTATAGAGTATTTGTGTTTTTCTTTGATCATTTGTGGGCAAGAAAATCAATTTATCTTATTTGTTTTGTAACTTTTTCGTCTATGTTTTGCCTTTTATTGCCAGGTTGCAAATTCCTCTTTGTCAGGTATAACACCTTTTCGTCTAGGTTGAAAATCAAGTTTGTGTACATTCATTATTTACTTGTAGCATTATAGTTAATTAATATTACTAATCCGAAATAAGTGTTTCAATCAGTTTTGATAGTTATGACTGTGAGACAAAGGTTAGGCGAATTCAGCACATTCAAAGACAACTTAGTCAATTCACTATAATGCTACTATACACTTTGACATTTGGGGTTAAAAAAATGCCTTACAGCTTTAATACAGATGTTAGTTTGAATATTTAAATAACCCTTCATGATGACAATTGATTCAAAGTGACAAGGATGGTAACTGGTAGGTTTTTGAACTACAACTTGCCTTGCAGCCATGATTGTTGGAAGCTTTGAGTCACAGAAAGCTTGATTCCGCTTGGATGTGGATTCTTTCTTCATTTTGTTGTTGTTCTTTTAAGGTGTATCATACATTTCAATACACTGGTTGTGATGATAAAATTTGAACCAACTTATGCTTTAATTTTTAGTGGCTAGGATGATGAAAACGGATGCATTTGACATACTTTGGTTTACCCAATTGTTAAGTTGGTCCCCCTCGCTGCTTTGTGCCGAGTGAGAAAATCACTAGTTAATTTAAAATAACTAACTAATATGAAGTATGCCTAGTGGAAATCATCAAAATGGTGTGATTTTATAAATTTCAATTTTAAGCTTAGGTGTGATAACATTGTTTTTGTCATTTCAGTTTTTAGCAAGTTTAAAAGTAATTATATATGCATATAACTAAAAAAAATAATGAGCAAATCAATAACATTTACTCATTAACCGAGTTCAAGTTAAAAATAGAGCTCTAAATGAGCCAAGGTCAAGTGTACACAGAGGTTTTACTCGTATGCATTTGTGGTTGCAACGGAAGCAGTTTATCTAAAATTATATTAAAGCGGCCTAAAATCCCACTCATATATTATATCTACATCAAACTTGTTTGTACACTGAAAAAAGTTTATTCCTAATAAACACAAAAGTAATTCTCCTTTAATTATGTAGTTCTACATGTGACAAGTTTTCAATTTGGCATGTTGCACCTTTTAATCTCACTTCTCATAATATTAGACAGAAATCACTTTCACATCCACAGGTTGTGTTGCTGTGAACAACTTCATCTCCCTTTTTGCTTGCTGGTTCAAACCAAAAAGACAAATTACAGGGTGTGAATATAGTTTTGAGTTAGAGGTGGCAAGATACGTGAGTTTGACATGATAGTTAGGTGGCTCTTCGAATAAAAATGAGGAAGACACTTGGTTTTTTCTCAAAACTTTAGGTTTCTTACCCGTAGAATTTTTATGTGTTAAATAGCTAGGATAAAAAATTGTTTGATGCTTTTCATGAATAATATCTTTCATTTGCTTTGATTCTAACGTTTTTAATTTACCTAATTCACCCTTGCCATTTAGGTTTTCAACATAAGTGTTGAATAAAACCATTTATAAGGTTAAATGTATACTTTGGGTGACTTTGATAAGTGTTCCTCGTTTTGATAAGTGATAACCTTTTCCTTGTTAGCTAAGATTTTTGTTTTTGTTTTTATTTCGTTTGACCTTGTGGTAGACGTTTAACATAATAAGAATCAACTCCATAAGGTAATGGGTTGATTTGATAGAATGATTTTTGTATAAAATTAACCAAGTTACTCCTAAAATTAAGGCTCTCTAGATCGAGATCCTTACCATGTCAGCCAATGTGTTCTGCCATGCTTTATCCATCTCCCCAAACACAACGTCTATCGTTGGTCGACCTTTGCTTGATTTTGCAACACATAGCACTGCAACTTGTAGTATGGATTCAAAATCTACAGTGTTGAGATTACCGTTTAGCCTTGGATCTTCAATATCCGTCAACGGACGCCTTCCCATGCTCACATCCTTCGCCTACAAAAATATTATGCATGCAAAGTAGATTCAAAAGTTGGTTAATACGTACATTCATGGAACATGAGTAGCATACCTTTCTTGTGAGTTGATCTCGGGCTTCAAGATCAAGCTCAATGACTTTTTGACCAGAAAGAAGCTGAAGGGCAACAATACCAAAACTGTAGATGTCACTAGCACATGTTAATTTGGCATTGCTCATGTATTCAGGGTCCATATAGCCTATCGTCCCACGAACATCTGTAAAAACTTTGCTCTCTTCCATCCCTAGAACCTTTGCTAGTCCAAAGTCTGAGAGCTTCGGTTCTAAGTTCTCCGTAAGAAGGATGTTTGTAAGCTACAAAAGCAATGATTCAAATAAGAAAAGGCATGATCAACTTGAGCACATTTTGACCCGTTATTCAACCTGACCCATCTTTTTGGTAGAAGTTCCATAAGTACTGGTAATTAATGATTCCTAATTAATGTACAAAGAATAATTTAATTAATTAGTTACCTTGATATCTCTATGAACAATGCATCCATCTATGTAATGATGAAGAAATCGTATAGCAAGCGCACAATCTCTCAAAATCTTAACTCTTTTTTCCCAGGTTAAAATGCTATCCTTTCCTGTAAGATAATTGTCGATAGGTATTCATCTCCAAAAGGCCAAACAAGTTGCAAAAGATAATAAGCAAGCTAGAGGATGATTACTCAAGAGATGATGGGCAAGATTTCCAGCAGGACAATACTCATAAACCAGATACTGTTCGCCATCTTCGGTGCAACAGCCAAAGAGGCAAACAAGATTTGGATGGCGGATCCTAGAAAGACCCTCGACTTCACGTGTGAAAGAATCGGAGTTGTTTCTGTTGCTTATTTGCTTGATGGCAACAGCTTGTCCACTTGGCAGAATTCCTTTATAAACCTCACCAGCACTACCGCGACCAAGGCACTCTTTTTCACCGGAGAAGTTGATGGCGTGCTCTATTTCCACCTTGGAGAAGCTATAAAGGCCGGACCACGCTGTTGGAGTTTCTTTGGTGTGCAATTGAGCACTTTTGCTTTCTTGGTGTTTCTTTCGTGTCACGTATTTCACCAACATGATAACAAGCATCAAACCCATGGTAGCAATGATGATACCAAGCAATGTGTGGAAAATGGAATCTGGTGATTAAGCCAAACATATTTCATCTTTAAACTAAAAAGTGGAATTCAAATTTTCAAGTAATAAATAAATTTGCATGAGAATTTTGGTCTGACTTTTTATTAGGAGATTAACCACTCAAATTTTGAATAGTTAATTAGAAGCTATTTTCTGCTATTAACCCTGACAAAATACTGCCAGCTTGACTCTAGATTCTCATGATTAAAACAAGCATGAAAACTAACTTACGTTTCAGTTTGATGTAGCCTGGATCTGTGACAAAAAAAAAAAAAAAAAACAACAAAAGATTAAGAAGGAAATGCTTAATTGGTCGTAAAAAATAAAATATCTAAGGACCAAACATCACGATTCTGACAAACATAAATCACTGATGTATAGCATATCAAATCGAAAGTAAGCAACAAAATAAAGCTAAATTGAACAACAGAAGTAAAGGTGGAAAATAAGCCGACCTGCAAACACGTTTTAATAAAGATGCTTATTCAAATCAATTTCGGTTTATTCGAATTTGGAATTTTGAAAACAAGATTCGAATTCAAATAAAAATTAAAATACTCTATTTTCAAAAAGAACCTAAAATTGCTAGTTTTCTTAAATGAGAACAATCCCATTCACATATGATTTTTATAACATAAAAAACATTAGAATGTTTCAAGAGGGTTTTGCTATATATACCCTCTTTATATTTGTTTTTACTTGTTATACTACATCCTCTAATTTTCAAATAGATACAATTTAAACCTTTTATTTTTTATCCATCTAAAATAAAATTATTTAATTACATATTGATCATATCTTTTATAATAACTTTTGAAATGCGAGTAAATAAAATATATTGATTTTAGTTAAAAAGTTTCTTAAATTTTATTAAACACGTAAATTAAAAAAAGGCTAAATGTAAATAATTTAAGTGGGACTCAAACCTTTTCAATTTTAATATATATTCTTTTGTATAGCTTTTTGAAAAGATATTGCTATTCTTTTAATTTGCACAAGAAGTTTTTTTGAAAACGCATTTTTTTAATTTGTAACGAAAGTTTTTCTGAAAATGTATTTTTATACTTTTAAAAATCATTTCTTTTTATTTCTATAAAACCATTTTTCAATCAATAGTAATAATAAACAACACTAACCAAAAAAGAAGCGAACAATTGGCATTTATATTATTTCTATAAAACCATTTTTCAATCAATAGTAATAATAAACAACACTAACCAAAAAAGAAGCGAACAATTGGCATTTATAAAGTACATATATGTTTTAACAAGTATATACGTTTTTAAAATTTTTTAGGAAGAACCTTTTTTATTTACCTTTTAAAAACATATATTCTATTTTTTTTAAATGAAATATGAGAATTAAGGAGGAAAATAATAAGTAAGAGTGGATGTGAATATATTTTTAACTAGCTTTAATAAACCCGTGTATTACACGGGTTGAAAAAATAAAATATTAAATATAATGTAAATTTATTAAGTACAAAATGATATTCGATGATAAGATATGATTAAAATTACATATGATTAAGCATTTTATTTCAAAACAAACTGTATTAAAATACGTCATTGTTAAAAATTCCTTATTATAACTTACCCATTTCAATTATTCTTAATTTATAACAAATTTACTTTTTAAAAACACCAATTTTAAAATATTTTATATTTCTAAAAAAGTTTGATGTTTTAGAAATAATTCGTATTGCATAAAATTGATTTTTTATGAAATTACATTAATAAAAGTATCTCTTCTATAATTTATTAAATAACTATTTTTAATCTAAAAGAGAGTTAAATAATATTATTAGTAATTAGTAATTAAGGTAATTATTTAAGATAAGAGAGAAGCGGGAAAATTTTGGTGAGAATAAATGTAGCGCTGCCACGTGTCACTTCTATGTACTCTTTTACTAGAGTAGAAAGATATTTATAAGGGGAATATGAAAATTTTTAAAGTAATTTTTTAGGGGTGGGGCTATGACAAGTAGAAAAAGGGGGGTATTTATAACCTACCCTTTCAAAATCTTAAAATTTAGTCATAACGATGTTAAAATATTCTCGACTAATACCATTTTCCGAATTAGTCAATAGCCGTTAAAAATATTAAATATCGCTCAAGCTCACATTTAATTATACAACTCATATACTATATTATTAAATATTAAAAATACAAATATATATATATATATATATATATATATATATATATATATTATATATATATATATATATATATATATATATATATATATATATATGATAGAGAATGAATATCAACCATTGTTATTGCGATAACCCATTAATCAAACTAATGGTCTATAGCATGCCACGTAATCACTGTAAATTAGAATTATAGTGGTAAATTAGTGGTCAACAATGAACGAATTTTTTTTAAATAAAGCAAAACTATACTCGAATTATATTAAATTAATCTATTTAATGGCGTAATTTGTATGAACAAATAACATCATACAAAAGAGTTAAAACGGTTTAAAAAAAGGGTGTGATTTTAAAAAAAATGGAGATAAAGTTCTTACATCAGTAGTGCAACGAGATGTAAAAGTTAGTTACATTACATAATCATGGTGTAAGTGTTTGTTACATTAATGTTAACGAGTTATCGCAATAAAGGTGGGCTAACAACCGTTCCCTCCCCTATATATATATACATTTTAATCGAATTTAAATTCAATTCAAATAAAGGAAAATTAAAATTAAAGTTCGAATTGAATCGATTATTCAAATCAGGTTCAAAGAATGAATATCCCTATCTTTTAAGTTTTTTTTCTTATTTTTTATACATAGTTAATAATTTATGTTTAATAAAAAAACCATATGAGTTAAAAATTAGCTTTATGCCATTCTTCTTGATACCGGTAATAAAGTTTATGGATATTTCAAACAGAACGAGTGTTTTTTGTCAAAAATATAAATTATATTTATTGTACTTTGAGTGTACTTTAAAATTTTATTTTGCTTTATTAAACTAACCTAAAATGCCCTCCTATCTCAATTTAAGTATTTTATACTTTTTGTTCCTACACTTTGCGTCTTTTACGTTTGTCTCATGTTAAAAAAACACCTTTATTTTAGCACAAAGGACTTAGCCAATGACAAACTACAAACATAATGATGATTTTTGTTTTTTTTCTTAGTTTAAGAATGATAAAAGTGAAATTTAGGTAAGCTTAAAAGACGAAAAATATTGTTTTCTTCATATATAACTTTGTTAATAGATTGCATTATAATAATATTTTTTTGTTACTGAATGCATTAGAATAATAAATTTTCAAATAAGTATGATAGTTTGATCAAATGTGAGGAAATATTTTATTTATAAGAAAAAACATACCGTGAACGTCCATTAATCGCAAGCACTCATAAAGATTGTCAACCAAAACAAATGAGGACTCATTCCATTTCTCAGAAGCAAGAGCAGTGACAACAGCAATCCCACAAACCTCATTCTCCGTTTCATTCCCATTCACTTGTAATCCCCTTAGCACTGAATCCCTAGCCTTCAACACTGCACGACTACAATTCCTACAAATCTCATCAAACAAATCCTTAGACTGATCAAATTGACCGCAAATCGCACTTGCTTGGCTAAAGTCCTTATCCTTTTTGAAATCAGCAATGGAGAGCGCCGAACAAGCAGTGGCTTCTTTGAAGAAGTTTTTGAAGTTACAAATATTGGAATTGACAGAATCACTTTGGGAATTAAAGATGGATGGGTGGTTACAACTTGACCATTGATTGGAATTGAGGAAAATTGATTGGGCTTGTGAATTGGTGGATAATCGAGCTAGGGATTTGGAGATGAGGGTTAGAGGGGATTGGCAACATAGGGTTGTTTTAAGAATTCCCCATGATTTGATCTCATGCTGGTTTTCATGGTCTATGCATTCTCCATTTGGTTGATACGGGAGTGATGTGAAGTTCAATAAACATCCTACAACAACATATTCTATTAGTTTTCACATTTATTATTATTATTTATATATATATATATATATATATATTGTTGTGGTTATTATTGTTATATTATTATTTTAAAATACTATGACTTATAAAAAACATTAGGCCATGAACAGTAAACTTGTCCAATGAAATCCTACCATGTGGTAGATGTTTATTTGGTTTTTTCTTCATTTCATGATTTAAAAAAAATACAAGGCAGCATAAACCATAAAAAAATGAAGGTTCAGAGACTACTTTCCAGATTTTTCTACTTTATACACTAATTATTTTTTTTGTACTAATGAACTAAGTAAATTCTCTAAATGACTTAACATTAGTTAATTACTAGTAGGTAAACCCGTACTATGCGACGGGATGATGCCTTTTCTTACGATACAATTGGTTGTCATTGAACAATTTTATAAATAACGCGTGATTGGTATAGGAGAATTATCGACGTCCTTTGAAATCTCAATATCGAAATCCAAATGACATCTTTCTTGCATATCTAAATCTTTCAAGATTTGACGTTTAAGATAAAACACTAATAGTTGTTTTTTTTTATAAAACTTTAATAGACTTTTATAAACCTAGACTACATAAATTTATAAACTTAGATGAAAAAGAACCTCAAACTTAAACATGACATACTTACCATGTTAGCAGGAAGAATTGGATTCAAACCGGACCGTATGGCACAGAAATAAAAAATCAAAAGAAAATGAACACTTGAAAATTTTAATTGAAAAAGATATATCTTGTTCATGACCTTGCTTAGCAAAGGATTCAAAGATTATCAGTTTGTTTTTGCTTAAGTCCATGAACCCTCTTTTATAAGTATTGTACTCTCCTTTTATTTTCTTATTTGGATGATGTGAGATAGCAAATATATTTATACTACTATAAGCAGGTACTTTCCTGCTACGCACGAGATAATGATTTTTGAAACATTGCAAGTAGTTGTTTTTGAAAAATTATATATCAAGCGCGTGATTGGTATGGGAGAATTGTCGAAGTCTTCTAAGATGCCAAATATCAAAGTCCAAATATCGTCTCTCTTTCAAATCTAAATCGTTTAAAATTTAAAGTTCAAGATAAAACAAAAATAGATTATTTCGGTAAATATCAATAGACTCTTACAAACCTGAATTACATAGATCATAAATTTATAAAAATACTTTAAACTTGAACGTGACATACTTAGCATGTTAATACAAAGCCAAATATTAACTGAAAAAAATCACAAAAAATAAACAATAAACACTTCAAACTTAAACAGTGCATACTAAGCATATTAACAAAGAGACTTTTTTGTAAAAAGAATAAGCACTAAAAAAAATTTAACTTGAAAAGATATAAATTTTTCGTAAAAAGAATAAACACTAAAAAATTTAACTTGAAA
Organism: Flaveria robusta; assembly: GCA_025506415.1. Lineage (NCBI taxonomy): Eukaryota > Viridiplantae > Streptophyta > Magnoliopsida > Asterales > Asteraceae > Flaveria > Flaveria robusta. The sequence continues at coordinate 9,401,944 of CM046476.1, read as the reverse complement.
AGATATAACTTTTTCGTAACCTTCCATAACAACGGACACAAAAACATGAGTTTGTTTCCCCTCAAAGTACATGGGTCCTCTTTTAGAAGTGTTAAACTCTAATTTACTTTCATGTTTGGCTGATGTATGATAACAAACATATTTATAAAACTATATGGAGAAACAAAACTATAAATGACAAGTTATTTATGTATCAAAACCTATACCAAATGCAACAATATTGTTTTTAAGTGTCCTAAAATTTGATTGAAATTTCATTATTGTCCCAAAGAGTTGTGTTATATAATAGTATAGATAATACTTAAAAATATAAACTTTTAAATACTAATTTTGAGTAGCCACTAATAATAGGTCAATAAAAATGGGGAATGAATCATAGACTCTAGATCTATAGAGCATATAATTGATGCTTTTGAGAGTTATATCGACAGCAAATACAAAATACCGGTGATGATACCAAATTGTGATAACATCCTAGTAAAAGACAAAAGAATGCACAATAATAAATGGTACACAAATTAAAGCGGATCCATATATTACTGATTTCAAATGTAATTTACTTTTTGTTGGTAAACTAACTAAAGACACGCAATGTTCGATAAGCTTCTTTCCTAATTTTTGTTACATGCAAGACTTACGTTTGAAGAATCTGATCGGAGCGGGTAAATGTGTAAATGGTCTATATCAAATGGGCATGGTGAATGAAGAGAAAAAGGCAATGATGTCAAAGATGGATGTAGATATTTGGCACAAGAGGCTAGGCCATGCTTTATATGATAAACTCTGTTGAATTAATTTTCTATAAAATGCTTGTTTTAATTCTAAAGACTATTTTTGTGATGCTTGTATTAAAGCAAAACACACCCGATTACCTTTTCTAAAGAGTTCAATCAAAAGCAATGCATGCTTTGATTTAGTTCACTATGACATTTGGGGAAATATAGAAAACCCTCAACTTCATATGCAATTTATTTTCTAACTACTATTGTTGACTTTATTAGAGCCACATGGACCTATCTAATTAAAAATAGAAGTCATGCAAATGAATGTTTCATGAACTTTCAAAAATGGTAGGAACATAGTTTGGAAAAAACAATCAAAAGGATACAGAGTTATAATTGGGGGGGGGGGGGAGTTCATCTCAAACCATATGATGTAATTCTATACACAAGAAGTCAATCTGTTAGAAACTACTTGTCCACGCATCCCTCAAGAAAATGGAGTTGTTGAACGAAAACAATTGCGACACACTTGAAATAGCGTGTGCTCCTATGTTTCAAGCAACACTTTCAAAGAAGTTTTGGGGGAAAGTGCATTCAAGCCGCCACATATATCATTAATAGGCTTCCATCCAAAGTGATCAAGTACAAGACACCTTATGAAATCATTTTTGACAGAAAAGTCAATTATAACTTCATGATAGTTTTAGAGTGTCTGATATACTACTAGAGCACAGATACAGGAGGAGATAAGTTTGAATGGAGAGGGAGACCCATAATTTTCGTAGGGTGCCCTCAATGAATTAAAGGATATAAAAATATGACATTTAGCACGAGAAATTTATGAATTCTTAAGATGTTAAGTTTGTGGAAACCTATTTCCCATTTGAGAACATAAATATAAAGACCAATAACAAACAAGCTTTCAAAGTATGCGTGGATCGTGAAGTTTCTTTCGATCCTAAGGAAATATAATATGAACACACTTACGTTGAGAATAAAAGAAGTTGACAATACTTGTTTTGAGAACCTTTAACCTAATGATGATATACAAGGTCCACAATTTGATTCAAGGGCTTATACACAAAGTACTCAAATGAATTTTGAGGCAATAGAAGAACAAACTAATGAAGGTGTAAGCCAACCAAACAATAATCCAAGAGAAAAAAGAAGCAAATCTCAGCCAAAGAAACTTAAAGGCTTTGAAGTTAACCCGCCACCATCCGTTGACCATTCTTATACTGCACACGATTGGTCTTCTTTGATGATACACCCTCTCACTAACTATATTTCATATGAAATGTTTACCCACTCAAGCAAAGGTTTTTTAGCGGCCAAAAATTCCATGATGAGCTAAAATATTTTCATGAAGCTATAAAGGACAAGAATTGAGTTGAAGCCATGAAATCCAAAAGTGATGCTTTGGAGAAAAACGAAACATGGACTCTCGAACATTTACGAGAAGGTAAACATGTCATAAACTCAAAGTAGGTTTATGAACTAAGGTACAAGCCAAATGGCAAAATCAAAAGGTGCTAAGCGTGGTTAGTAGCAAAAGGCTTCACTCAAATAAAAGGCATTGATTTTCATGATACCTTTGTCCATGTTGCGAAATTCATCACAAATGGAATTCTTCTTGCAGTTGTTAAAAAGAATTAGGTCCTCCACTAACTTGACGTAAACAATGCTTCTTTGAATGATAACTTAGAAGAAAAAGTTTATATGAAGATTCCACAAAGGGTTTTAAAGCAAGAGGACACACAGTTTGTTGACTTAGAAAATGTCTTTACGGATTGAAGAAAGCTTCATGCAATTGTATCACAATTTGACTAATGCATTACTACTATTTACTTTTGGTTCCAAAGGCAAGTGTGTAGCAGTCTATGTAGACGACATGACTGTTACAGGAAATCATCTTGATAAGATTCAACAAACAAAGGACAACCTCTATAAAAAAAATTCAACATTAAAGATCTTGGTGTTTTAGAGTATTTCTTGAAAATGAAGGTGGCCCGAGCACTAGATGGGGTAGTGTAGAGTCACTAAAAATATACCCTCGACATTTTACAAGATGGTGGTTTGATGGGATGTCGGCCTAGTTTATTTTCAATGGAACAATATTTGAAGCTTATTGAATGCAGTGAAAGTGAGCGAATGGATGCTCCACAATACCGAAGACTTATTGGTCTATTGATGTATCTTAAAGCTATGAGACCAGACATTGCTTATTTCTTCAATTTTTTAGTCAATTTGTTGTAGACCCATGATAGGAACACATGGAAGCAGTCTCATGGATTCTTCGATACTTTAAAACTAGACCTGGGCAGGGAATTTTTCTTCCTAAACAAGGAGGTTTAGGCCTTGTTTCATATTGTGATGTAGATTGGTTAGGGTGTAGTTTCACTCGCGATCGAGAACGGGCTATCTCCTTCTCTTAGGAGGAACTCCAGTGTCATGGAAAACAGAAAAGCACTTATTTGTTTCCCATTAATCAGTCAAGGTGGAATAACATGCTCTCACAACAACTGTGAGTAAAATCTTGTGGGTTTGTTGGCTACTTACGGATCTTCAAGTTAATTCTCACGATCCTACGTCCTTATATTGTGATAACTTTGCTTCCAAATATGTAGCCAACAATCTAGCATTTTAAGAACGAACTAAGAACATTTACATGGATTGTTATTTTGTCCAAGAATGATTGGAGATTGTGCCTCTACACATTGTATTAAAGTAACAACTAGCTGACGTATTTACTAAGCCATTGGGAGCTTAATAACTATCGTCCTTGCTTGCCAAGTTGGTTGTTCGAGACCTTCACACTCCAACCTAGGGGAGCAATGATAATAAAAAACAGGATATGCATGCATGCATATATCTCTTTATTATTTCCTAGATTATTGGTTTATTTATCTTTATCTATTTTATAGTCATATTTGACTCATTTTTTATTTCTTGTTGTATTTATATGGATTGATGTATTCATAATAATTCAATAAATTGTATAACAAAGTTTAAAACTCTATATCGTAATTTTGATGCTTGCAATATACCATAATTCTATTTTTTTTTTTGCACATATCAAACTTGTGTGTGTGTTTGTTTCATTCTTGTTTTATGCTATTTGGTCATGGTGTCCAAAAACAAATAAGTTCTATTTGAATCAAAGAAGCAAGATCAAGGGAACTACAATGGTATCAGATCCATATGCTTTGATCTGAGTTTGAGTAATACCGATGATAGTAACTATGTGATAGACTTTCAAGTGAATAAGGAAAGTGACGCTGATTTTGATGATGGATCGAGTTCTCATGGTTAGCCAAGGGGAAATGGAAGAAAGCCAAGGTTATGTGGGTTGGTTTTCAGACGGAAAAAAGCATGAAACATATAGCCAAGTCGCAGACAAAGGCAAATGAAAAGACAAGGTTGTCGCAAGGTGTTTTTTGTTGCTAAGTATTAATAACTGTATGAAATCAGGACAACAAGTTTGAAGTTCAGTCACAAGAGGATACACCAACCCGACAGGATACGGTCAAGGACATCGGGGGATAAAAAAAATAACGAGTAGGCAAACCATGAACGTTCGATTAATGATTTAATGCAATATGTTAGTTTTGCGGTGAAGTTGGTCATGGTTTTAGAGAAGTGTTTAAATGTTTCAATTGCAAATTTGATCAAATCACATAAAGATAGTAAAGAATATTTGTTTATTCATGGTCTCGGAGAAGTAAGAGTACTAGTTGCGAGAAAAATTAAATGTAGTTCATGTGCTACCTATGTACCGAAATATATATATATATATATTATATATATATATATATATATATATTATATATATATATATATATATATAGTATGAGTTAACTTCTTTATCAAGGAATTGAAACTTTTATCAAGGGGGATGTATGTACTGTAAGAAAAATGTTTGTATAAAGGAAGGATGTTGATGTTTTTTAAAATAAAATGGTAGTTGAACTTGAGGAAGATTACTTGGACAAGTTTTATAATCGTTTATACAAATAAACAACCTATGGAAAGAAAAAAAGGTTCTTAAGGAATTCATAGAGGAAACATTTGAAACGAATTGCTAAGGTTGTTACGAGAAACAAGTTCACACATGAATCTAGAAGGTATTAAGATTAAAGCGGAGTAGCTAGTTAGTGATGAATCAAACAACATGAACTTCATGAAGAAGAAAACCACATTGGTATGTTATGTGGAAGCATTAGAGTCAGATTCCAATCAACCACAAGAACAATGTCAAGATCATGTGTGGGTTCATGTTGAAAGCAATCCATCATTATTCATTAAGTGTTTCAATCTAGAATTCACTTTAGGAGAGTTGTGTAGATTTTTATGAACTCGTGAAGATTCATGAAAGGGTAATGATAGACAAAAGCAATTTCAAGTTGGAGTTCCTCAAATAATAAATTGTTTTGCTAAAGATTACTTGGTAATTGTTATCCTTGATGAAAAATCATTTCTCAAACAGTGTGGAAGTATGTTTCCTTGAACTATACAATGGAGTGAGTATCGAAAAAGGCTTTGATCAAGTTACTCGACTTGCTTTTTCATTGAATGATAGGAGGTGTGAGGCTTGTTCACATAAGGTACCAAGATTTAGTTGAATGTAACTATATGTTATAAAAGAAAAGGTTTAATTAAGTGATGAGGAACAAAAGAGATTCGCAAGCATTGAAGCATTGGAACAAAGCAAGGAGAATCCAAAGTAGATGAAAGGAAGTGTAAGCATTTTGAGAGATTTTCCATTTGGATGTGAACCAATTCCACAAGGATAGCTTGTCGAAGTAAAAGAGGAAGAGTTGGAGGAAGATGAAGAATTCATCAACACTGAATCACTGATGATGTTGAAGAATGGTTGGTAGCGTGCGAAGATTTATGGAGTAGGTTGGGTGATGTAGCCTGTTTCTAATCCAATAACACATATGTATTGGAGCATTAGTATTTTATATTGATTTTTCTAAGACTTTAAATAGTTGTTTGGGCATGTTATTAATTTGTTATGTTTGTGATTTGGTCGATAACACATAACCGTTTGCATGGGGATACGGATTGTTGTTCCCGTTCCCTAAATTATAGAAAATTTGTTGTAATGCATTTAGCATACCCCTATGCTATTTTCTTTCAAACTTAATACATGGGTGTGTATTTCATTCTTGTTCTACACGTATTCGTTCATGGTGTCTTAGAACAAACAAGTTTTGTTCGAATCAGATAAGCAAGATCAAGGAATGAAACCAATAACCCATCTTTCGATTCACATCCCCGAACCCATTTCGAAGCTTTTTTGGATGGGATCTATCAGATATTTTATGAATCGAGTCTTTAACTTTGTTAGGAAAAGGCATTCCATCAACCCGCCATCGGTGTTGGAGCTTGAAGTGGTTGAACCTAGATCAAGTAGTAGCATTTAACTCCTCTAAATATATGGGGCCTATTGGGTGTGTTCCATTATTGAAAATCAAAGCAATTTCTAGAAGAAAACGTGATTTTTCCGTGCATGAAACAAGATATCAAGTAACATGTATGAAAATGTAGTTACAATTGGGAGATTGACACAAGAATAGTACATGAATTTGGAGAGAAAGAAAAGAGAAAAAAATATGGGGATCTTGTGAAGTTAAATGCAAATATCTTTTCACTTCTATTATTCATTAATAGAAATATGATAAACTTGTATAAATCTAATGGAATAATAAACTTTCATATTGGACCATAGGTGAAAGAAAACATAATACCTAAGGATAATATTTATAAAATTTGAAGTTTATTAACTGATTTTTATATTTGGCTAAAGCATAGAAGCATCATGTAATTTACATTATCACAAATAATTAATTCATAAAAATAATGGAGTTAAGTACACGATTGGTCTCTATGGTATGGTCATATTTCAAAACTGGTCCCAACTTTTAAGAAATTACATCATTAGCTCCATTTGTTTGTCAAATCGTAATACGATTGTTTTCTTACACTAACTTTTGTTAAGTTTCTCGGCTAGGTGGATGTGAAAAGTTTAAAATACCTCCGACTAAAAGACAAAGTTAAAATAAAAGCGCACACACACATATACATACACACACACATACGCGCACACACACACACACACCACACACACACACACACACACAAATATATAATATATATATATAATATATATATATATATATATATATATATATATATATATATATATATATATTAGTAAATATGCGGACCCCGCTTCATTATATATCATATATATATATATATAATATAGGGTTGGATTCAAATGAAAACGAAGATAAATTGTGAAAATCAATAAACCAAATCTACATCTTTGATATATTAATATCAATGACTTATATTCTTTTCTGAGTTTTTGTACACATGATCTCAAAAGAGTACAACCTACTATTTATTTATTCAAAAATAAATGAGCCATTAATATTAATACAATCACCGGTGGTGATTTGTTTATTGGTTTTCATTTGAGCACAACCATAAATATATATATATAGATATAGATGTATGTATGTATGTAATTATATACACACTCACTCACACATAAAATAAAAGCCATACCACCACCTTCCCCATTCACTTCCAGTACACACACCTCCTTCGCCGCACCTCCACCGCAACCGCCCCTTTTCTTCATCATCCACCGTCGCACGTCCACCGCCATCGCCCCTTTTCTTCAGCGTTCTCCACCTTCACAGTGGTGGTGGTCTGACGGTGGTGGTGGTCGAACGGTGGTGGGGGAGATGACACGATGGTGGTGGTTGATATATATACACTAAACTTATATATAGTAGTGTATATATATATAATTATTTATTTGAATAAACTAGGTCCCACATATATTATATGTATTTTATGTATTTAAGTTCAGGGGTATTTTTATCTTTTTATTTCTTAACTTAGAAATTTAACAGAAGTTAGTGTTAGAGACCAATAATACTATGATTTGACAAACAGTTGCGACCAATGATATAATTTCTTAAAAGTTGTAACCATTTATGCAATATGAGCATAACACATATGAACCAATCATGCAATTAACTCAAAATAATGTAATTAATAATACGAACTGACTAACCATGTACGTTACAACGGGTTAGAGATTCTTGTTGTTAGATGTTTGTTTGTAAAATGTATTTCTTTTATTGACAATACTATTTTGATATCAATTTTATCCTCAAAAAATATAGAAAAAACATTGCAGGTACTATATATTTTTTATTTTTATTTTATAAAAGGTAACATATAAAATTATTTTTTATGTATAAATCGTATTAGAAAAATTATTTTCAATCGTGAAAACATAGTATATTACACCCTTAAAATAAATCCATAACTTTTAAAGTTACACATATACTTTTAATTAAAAATAAGATATTTTTTTATTTAATTTAAATTTAAGCTTCCACAGTTAAATATACCTATTTAAGACATGTAATCGTGATTTTCAAGAAAATATTAAAGTGTTCCGTCAGCCTTTATATAAACCCAACTAGGTTTTGTAATTCTCTAAACTTCAAACCATATTATGATATATTTATAATGGTTGAATATATGACAACAAACATCCGTCAACAATTTTGTATTTGAACCAGACCGGTAAATAAAAATTCAGTTGTACATCGATTACTACACCGTACGAATTTTTACGAACATCTCATAGTAAGAACATTATCAATAACATATGATTCAAGAACATGATAAACAACGGACCACGTCATATTGCCTAAGCAACAACATTCTTCGCTTTTTATAATAACTTAAAGTTGTAATGCCTATTAAACATAATTATTAGTACTTATCAATACTACTATAAACTTCTTAAACACATTCTCATAAAGTTTATCATCAATTTAGCTAAACAATTAATAATTAATAGTTATAAACGGAGTTTGTCATTAGATATAATACATATATTCAAATACATATGAGTTTACATCAAATTTCGTTCGATAACTCAAACACAAATTTATAGCACATTAAACTGTATGATAAACTGTTAAAATAATATAAGGCAATTGCTTATTATCTTTCATGAATATATACACACACACATACATATATTTAAAATCGTACCTTCAATGTCTCCATGTGTAGGTGAAACATGGAATTGAAAAAAGAAGATTGATATATATAAGTAGAGAAAAGACAAGCCTTTCAAGCATTGCAATGTTTTCTCCATCTTTAGAGAAAAAATAACTCTCATAATAGGAGGCCCAAATGCTTCAATATAAATAGGTGAAAGAGATTGGATATTCTTGAGAATATTAAATTATAAATATAATCATATGTCCGTATGGTCCTTTTCAAGACGTAGAATAAACATATTATGCACAAGGTATACTCGAGTCTCGTTGATGGTTTTATCCTTGACGAAAATCATTAGGTATATTCTTGTTAATGGCACAACCATGGATATATTAAAAATAATATTATACAATAAAATTTTTTTTGAAATAGTAACAAGTTGAATGTTTGAATGTTAAGTCTTCACGGAAATGTGCTTAAACGTGAGAGCTCTTAGTCATTTCTACGTATACTTTGGAAGTGATGTAACATTAAGGAGTGTTTTCATAAACTGTTTTCATTTCCAACTGTCTTACTAGACTGTAGGTTAAGGCCCTAATTCATGAAGCACAAGACTATTGGAGGACGAGTGTATTTTTTTTCCTAATCTTTGGTTTATAAGTGGATTGACTATTTAAAACAACTTAACTCACTCAAACATAAATATACTCCTTTATGATATTTAGGACAAAGCAAATTTAGTTACTTTGGCCATGCTTGGATTGTTTATTTTAGTTGAAAAATACTTTTGATAAAAAACTTATTAACTTATTAATTTTTAAAATGAGTTTTTAAAAAATTATCTAGACTAGCTTATAAGCTAAAAAGTTATAAAATGATATAAAAGGACATATTTTTTAATAATCAAGGGGAGCTAATAGAAGATAACAAAGTGGTATAATAGATATTTGAACTAAAAAAGCTTTCAAAATTATTAAGTATTATCTTCCTAACTTTTCAAAAACTAATTTTTACCTTATACGAAAATTTATTTTGAAAAGTAATATTCCAACTAACAAACAGTTTTTTTTAACTTATTAAATTCTTAAAAGTTAATAAATCAAAAATTACTTAAAATTCAGCAATCCCAAAAAGCCACTTTATATATCGAAGTCTAAATAATAGAAGTTATTTCTTATAAATTTGAAAAGTACATTTCAATTATTGATACAAGCGAGTTACTATTATTAAATGAATCTTTGTTTATATAATCTTTAGGAGATAAAAGTAATTGAATATGTGACATTCTTTATTTGCATAAGAATAAGTATATAGAGTTGGCATAGTAATTTGCGACGCTCACTAACTTATAACATAGACATTGACGACCAGCATTGTATTTATATGCAACATTAGATTTTCTTATAGTGTTCCTTGAAAACATCATTGTACATTAACACAATATAGAATAAAATAATAAGTAATAAGTCACCACTTGAACTTTTTGATTCGGTCGATAATTAGTCCTCAAACAATATATATTTTTATATCTGCCTTGAACTTCGCACGCACGCACACACACGCACTCACTGTAAAGACAAGAACGTTCACAATAAATAACTTTTCGTTTTTCTATTCCATAGAGATAAGTCTTACAAAATATGAAAAATGATCAAGTGTTATGAAATTACAAGAGAAAACATCTAATGTATAAAATAAAAAGATGTTCTCACGTGACAACTTCAAGTTCTCGTGTGACAACTCCAAGTTCTCGCGTTGCAACTCCAAGTTCTCGGGTGGCAACTCCAAGTTCTCGCGTGACAACTCCAAGTTCTCGCGCGACTTAGATCTTGAATCTTCAAAATTAGATTTTGATTTCCCGAAACCTCTTGGTTTCATCTCTACAATCCCCCTAGACTCGGGGAATCAAATCTTCAAAAGTAGATGTCTACATACTTGTAGTCTCCCCCATATGCATACATCTTCTTCTTGGGGGCTTTATTAATCATCCATCCAAACTGAGCTACAACAAAATAAACATATTCACCAGCTTTAATAGGACAAGCCTAAAGTTTCATCAATTCATTATTTTTAAATTTTTGCAAGTCAGTTGGATCAAAGAATTTGTATTCTTTATCCACTTAATAGATCATAGCATGTCCAACATTCTTTTCACATACCTATGTCATCAACTTTGACAGACTATCAATAGGTACCGGAGCACGGATGGGGATTCTTCTTATGTACTTTGGCTGCTTGTACACTCTAACATTTATAGGATCATTAGTGTTAGGAAACTTTGATTCGCTTTGGCTCTTAATCATATTCTTGATCCAATTAGACTTTCCATTATAGTTTGGATTTTAAAAAAGTCCTCTTCCCGTTGCATAAAAGTCAGCAACTATCAATGTATGAGAATCATGTTCGTCTTTGTAATACTTGATAGATCTTGCTTTCTCTCTACACAATATATAATTTCTTCTCACCATCATAACAGTAACTCTTCACTGGTTTAGTGTGTCAATAACGAGAGTTCGGTTTAGGGTATCTTAGAAAATGCTTATAGGAGGAGGTGGAGGAGCACTAAATGTGAGATTTCCAATTTTCCTCACACCTCACTTCCTAGTTTGATCGAAAGGTTCAGCTAGAGCATCAAAATGCTCAACTCCTGATTAAGAAAGAATTTCTCCCTCTTCCAACTATATATCTTCAAATAATCCTTTTAAAGTGTTCCCAAAGATGTTTGTATACTCAATATGTTCATCTGATTATTAAAAAGGACCTAGTTAATCATAAGAGTCTTCAAACATCATTTGTTGCTAAGAAGAATAAATTCTTTCTCATATCATTCCTTAACATCTGGATATAATGTTCGATAATCTCTTAGATAATCTAAAAATCTTCCAAGTATAGAAAATATTTCACCCGAACATGCATTTCCCTAAGCTCTTAACATGTCATTTTCCAACTAGGGAGATGCCAATAGGAACCAAATGGATCTTTAGTAACAAGAAGGATGACAGATGACTTGTTATCAAGAACAAGGCAAGACTGTGGTCCAAGGTTATACTCAAGAGGAAGGGTTTTGACTACACAGATGTTTTTGTTCTCATAGCAAAACTTGAAGCTGTAAGAATATCTCGTGCTTTTGCTGCATCAAAGGACTTCAAGGTCTACCAACTTGATGTAAAATGTGCATTTTTATATAAGGTGATAGATGAGGAGGTGTATGTCTACCAATCACCTAGCTTTGTAGATCTTGATCATCCTGATTATGTCCACGAGCTAGACAAAGCTGTCTATGGGCTACATCAAGCTCCTAAATAATGGTATGAGACACTATCACAGTACCTTCTTCAACATGGTTATAAAAGAGGTACCACTGACAACATCCTCTTCGTCAAAAAAATAAGAAATGACTTGATGCTCGTTCAAGTTTATGTTGATGATATCATTTTTGGGTCAACTAATGAGAAACTCTATAAAGAGTTTGAGAAGATGATGAAGAATAGATTTGAAATTAGTGCAATGGGTGAACTCAATTTCTTTCTAGGAATTTAAGTGAATCAAGTTTACAATGGCATCTTCATTAAACAATCAAGGTATGTTCAAGACATACTAACAAGATTTCATCTTACTGAATGTAAGGTTGTTAAGACTCCCATATGCCTCCTAAGGACCTGATCTGGAGGAGGAGTGTGTTGATGAACATTTTTATAGGGCAATGATTGGGTATCTTATGTACCTAACAACCAGTAGGCCTAATATCATGTTTGCCACATGCATATGTGCAAGATATCAAGCCAACCCCAAGATGTCACACTAGTTTATGTCAAGAGGATTCTAAGAAACCTCAAAGGAGTTCCCAAACTGGGACTTTGGTATTCAAAGAATTATGAATTCAATCTGTATGCTAATACAGATAGTGACTATGGTGGCTGCAACATATCTGCAAAATCTACATCTGGGTGATGTTAGTTTCTTAGTGGAAGGATAGTCTCATGGCAATGTAAAAAAACAATCCTATGTGTCTACATCAACTACTAAAGCTGAATACATTATTGTTGCAAGCTTCTGTGTTCAAGTACTTTGGATTTAGAATTAGATGCTAGACTATTGATTCAAATTCAATTAGACTCCCATCCACATATACAATAACCTTACAATCTCAATCATTGAGAATCATGTGAAGCACTCAAAGACAAAACACATCAGCATCAGGTATTTTTTGATTAGAGATAATTTTGAAAAGGGATTGATAAAATTGGTCAAAGTTAACACAAATGAACAATATGCTAATCTGTTCATAAAAGCTTTTGATAAACAGAGATTTAAGTATCTTATATTAGGATAAATAACCTTGAGTAGATTTTCTTAATTTAGTTTCAATATTGTTTTTCCAAAAGATGTGTGTCTTTTCTTGTTGTCTAATTTTATCATCATATATGCCCTGTTTATCTCGTAAGAAATTTTTTCAAAGAAAATATTCCTTTGAATTTTTAGTAGTTTGGAAAGATTTTCTTTCGAAAGAAATTGTATTGGATTTGGAAGAAACTTATGTCTTCAAAACTAATAATTACTTACTAAGGAATTAATCTTTGAAAGATCATTCTAAAACTGTTTCTAAAAGCACTCACAGTGGATTACTTAAATATGATTGTGTTTTTTATATTATAAGGAATAGTTTTAAGTGGTATATTTGAGAATAGAGAAAATGTTAGTGTTCATTGGCATATTTGAGGAAGCATTGTTCAATTTCTATAAATATATTAATATTTTTAAAAATGATTGTGAGTGGAGAAGAGAGGAAAAATTAATGATAAATATATAAAAAGTTTTATTTAATTGAAAAAAAGAGAAAAAAAATAGTGTTTTATACTGTAATCATATGGATATGGGTAAAGAATCCACTGTGAGTGCTCTAAGTACTTATATAATCTGAAGGAAAATTTCCTTCTAGAAACAATTTAGTCTAGAAATTTTTTACTGCTGAAGTAAAACTTCTAAAGCTTAAGATATTTCAAAACCAAATCTGTTTCGTAAGAAATTACGCTTAGTTTTTATCTTCCGATTAATTTTTTCTCAAAACGAGGAATATATTCTGAAGCTAATTTAGCTTCGGAAGTTTTTCATTAAACTTTCTAAGCTAAATTATCTTTGGAAAATTTTTAAACTTTGAGATAACTGTCACACCCTCAATTTTCACAAACGGGGTTTTACCGTTAGGCACGTGATATACTAGGATCTCAGCCGATAGTTACACCAAACGACACAGTAATTAAAAAATATAACATTTAATATTGTAAGACAATCCCAAAATGTAATTTGGTAATAAGTTTAAGAAAACATTGCGGAAGCGTAATAAGTTAAACATTTATAAATTCCAATAGCGCAAAACATGCGCAACCCAGATAAATGTAATTTGCAGAAAATATCGTTTGACCGTTTCAATAATTTAGAAATGCATGGAGTGATGAAATGCTCCTAACCGTGCGTACCTTAAGAACCTGAAAGAAACATGCTAAAGTGTCAACACAAGGTTGGTGAGTTCGCAGGTTTTAGTAACCAGTGATGAAATTAGTAAACAGATCAAGTAAACAAGGTATATCAAGTAGATAGCTAGTCTACATAGCAAGTTACATAGTGAATGAAGTTCACAACCGAAGTTGACAAGTAATGAATGGCTCGGCTGTGGTTACCAGACCACAACAAAAGAAATTAGGTCAATTAAACATCCGTTTGACATGCAGTCATGCCAGCACGACTAGCCCGGGTGGGGCTTGTCAAACCCAGTAAATCTACTCAGAATTACTTTGCTAAAGTACATAAATTAACGGTTCGAAAGTGAGAACTTAAACAGGTGATAATACAATAATACTGATCTAATGAATGACCGGTTATAAAGAACATATTTCTCTCCCCCAAAAGAGTATAATGAAAGTGCGGCTGTAAACGCACCTTGAATGCACAACATGTCACACCCCCGCTTATAGCGGAAACACGAGGATGTAACGGACGGGATCATCATAACACATTGTTAATTTATAGAGAGCATTAAATGATATAATAACGTGTCATGACGTCACCCGACACAAATGGTGACGTGTGTCGTGATTAGTCAATTCACGACAGCATGGTCAATCAAGCACAATACAAATGAATTCCCACAACCCGAGAACAAGTCTAAGTGAAACAATATTCAGAATGATAAAAACAAATCAATTATCATTTTTTATCGTGTCAAGGCAAGCCTAGCTCGAATTCCTTAGGCCATCACTAAGGCCTCATAATTAGCTATCCTCGATTAATATTACCCGAAAAGATATGCTCAAAAAGGTCAGCATATTGTTGGTGAGTTCGCAGTTTTAAATAATCAATAAACTTGATGCTGTGTAATTGTTTGACAGGACATAAGTGCATACAGTTATAGGCAAGCAATATCACATGTAAACATAAGCCTCACAACTAAACCTATGACGTATCACACAAATCTTGTTGGAACAAATTCACCCTAGGGCCCGTTCGTGGCCATTGTCAGTCCCAACTAGTATACTAACAAACATGGGTGGGGGTGTCAACCCAATAGTACTATCAATACCTGTTCGTCGGCTCCAACACCGGAGTTAAATAGTTGTGAATAAAGAACCACATAGAAAACTTATGCATGTACAAGATATCTACTTACCAACAGTAAACACAATAGTCCTAAAATGTAAAGAGTTCACAGCATAAGAAGAGTGAGCGCATACTTTTCCCCCTAATTTTATAAATAATTGTAATGAAAAAGTAGCCGCGAAACTCACCTTGATATGATGCAACAATAATGAAAGAAGGTAATAAGCTTCTACTAATACGGGTGAACCATAAAGTCAAACACCTATAATAACAATTAATTGAACTTTTAAACACGATTTACAGCGTTATAATACTTTCGGTCTACCGGTCGGTTCAGGATAAATTCGTGTCTCGCTCAAAAAGATATATATTTACTTAGAAATATATATTTATAAATAAATAACCCGATTCATACATGATGATATTTTTATATTTATTTTTCCATAATCACCCATATGTATATTCATGTTAATATATATATAAGTTGATTACTCACACAATTAAATACGCGTATATGTATATAATTAGTACCTACACTCATAATATTACTTACATGTATATATATATATATAATAATATATTCACACACCCAATTTATATAAATACATTTGCATGCATTACCACCAACCCTATATACACGCACGGTTCATTACATACACCCAAAGCGATATACACACACACACACACACACAATATCATTACACAACTTATACTCATACCATCACACACACACACACACCAATATATACATATATACACCAACCGACACACATTGCTTAACACCCACAATATATATACATATGCACACACTCATGCATTACATACACTATGTGCATATACTCTTATATACACACACATATATTACACACTCTAGATGTATATATATATATATATATACTCCTGCATACACACACATGGTATTACAAACACTATATATATATAGATATATATATATACTTCTACACACACACATTTCATTGCACACACACACCCTTCACGGTCACATTCCCACACACATACACACACACCACGCAACCCACACACTCGGCACCACCACAACTCAACCGCACTACCACCATACACAACCATACGCGACGACTCACAAACAGCTCCCGAACCAAACCGGAACGAAATGAAACGAACGTAATGAAACTAAACGAAATGAAACAAGACGCTTACCAACGAAATCACATTACGGAGAGAGACGTTGATTAAAGGTACTCCGTGGCGGTTCGCTATGGTTGTTCGGGCGAAAAATGTGCACGGAATCATATTTCTCTTCAATTGCTTAACTTCTCTACCCATGATTTTTGTGGGTTCTTTCACATAGTAGAGTTTATCATCGATTTAGATTTACTCGAATGACACATTTGGAGAACCATTAGCCAAAAATTTCTTAAGATTTAATACATGAAACGTATCATGCACACCATCCAACTCCTAAGGTAACTTCAGTCAATCTTTTATATGGAAATACATATCTCGAAGTTAATTTCCTTTCTTTCCAAATTATACAACTCTTTTACATATAAATACTTTCAACAATACTCGATCTCCCACGTAGAATTCTATAGGTTTCCATCGCTTATCAGCGTAACTTTTCTGATGATTTCTAGCTGCCTTGAGCCTGTCTTTAAGTTGAAATACCTTATTGGTTGTTCTCTAAATAAGCTCACGACCTGTTAACTAACTCTCACCGACTTCAGCCTAACATACCAATGGTTGACACTTCCTTTCATAGAACCCCTAGGGCACGCAGGATGCTCATGTGATAAATATAGTTATATAAGAACTCAATAAATGGTAAATGAATGTTCCAACTCCTACCAAAATCAATCACACACGCCCTGAGCGTATCTTCAAGGGTCTGAATAGTGCGTCCATTTTAACCATCCGTTTGAGGTTGATAAGCGGTATATAGGTCTAACCGAGTGCCGATTGCTTTCTGGATAGTCTGCTAGGACCGAAACGTAAATTGATTATTAAGATCTAGTATGATCGACCCAAGCACCCCATGCGTAGCCACAATTTCATTAACATAGGTCCTTGTTAACTTCTCCATTTTGTAGTTTTCTCGAATTGGTAAGAAATGAGCAAATTTCGTCATGCGATCCACTACTGGTTTTAGACAATTTAGTGATAAAATCCATCGTTATATATTCTCCCATTTCCATTCAGAGAATTCCGGCTGTGGCAGTAACCCTGATGGCTTCTGATGTTTAGCTTTAACATTAGAGCAGGTTAAACATTCATTACATAAGTGATAATATCTTTCTTAATATCTAGCCACCAATACAATTTCTTAGGATCCTGATACATGTTTTCATTGCCAAGATGAATGGAGTACCTCTACTTAGGTGCCAATTGTTTATCTAACCTAAGAAACTCCTCGCTTGAAAAAAAAATTCACCTCCTTTAATGCCTCACCCTGTGTTGATAAGATCTGAGCCTTTAAGTTTGATTGGATGGTTATTCCTACGACTCATGCACGTAAGGGTTTTAACACACTCCTTCCTGCCCAACTCATCAGCCACCATATTCGCCTTCCCTGGGTGATGTTAAATCCAACAATCATAATTAGTATGAAGTTCAACCTATATAGTCTATGACGAATGTTCAATTCCTTGTGATCAAAGATGTGTTAGAGGCTCTTATGGTCTGTGTAGCTAACAAATTTTGTTTCGTGCAAATAATTACTTCACATCTTAAACTCCACATCTTAAGTGTAAGCACTACATCATCTTATCTTTCTACATTAGAACACAATTGATTCCTTGATGTGATGCATTGTAAATACCGCGAAACCACTTGACCCATCGTGAAGAGTCAATTTTGGCGTGTTACACAACTTAACATTTAACATTTTAAAAACATCTTCTTGCTTAGATCCCTAATCGAATTTTTATAACCTTTTGGGTTAAAATTGTCAACGCAAGAGCGATTTTCAAGAAATTTGCAATGAACCATCTGTAGTATCCAGCCCAATCCTAAAAATTATTGTATTTCTAAAGGTGTCTTAGCTACATCCCACTTCTTAATTACTTTGGTCTTTCCCGGATTAACGTGAATTCCTTTATCATTGATCACATGACCCAGAAACTTTACTTCACTCAACCAAAAATCACACTCGAAGAATTTGACATAGGGTTTCTCTTCTTCTTATAGCTTTAGTATCACCCTTAGATGTTTTTCGTGCTCTTTTTTTGCTCGCAAATAAATAATAATATCATCTATAAACACCATCTCAACTCATGCGGGTACGGCTTGCATACTCGATTCATCAAGTCCATAAATACTACCGGACCGTTTATCAAACCAACAGTATAACTAAGAACTTGTAATTTTCATAACGAATCCTAAAGGTTGTCTACGGATATCGTCTTTTTGAACCCTCAACTTATAATAACCTAACCGGAGATTGATCTTTCACAAGTACGTTGCTTCCTACATGCAACTGATCAAATAGATCATAATTCTTGGGGAGAGGATGTCGGTTTTTTATAGTCAACTTATTATACTTTAAATAATTTATGCACAACTAGATCGACGAGTCCTTCCTTTTAACCAACAAGGTTGGTGCTCCTCACATCAAGTGACTAGGTCGAATAAAATTTTATCCAAGATTTATTGTAGTTAACTTGATAATTCTTGCATTTTCAATGGTACTAACCGATAGGATGTCTTTGCAACAGGAGTTGCTCCCGAGATCAGATCATTTTAGAATTCTACTTGACGGGGAGGGAGTAATCTTGTTAAGTCATCAGGAAACTCCTCGAAAAGAAATCTCGTACAATAGGGATATCCTCTAACTTCCTTTCTTCTGTCTTTTTTTTTCCCACCACATACACTAGAAATGCTTGACACCACTTCTTTATGCATCGACAAGCCTTCATGCAAGAAATGAGTTTCAAATTCTTTCTTGGTCGCTACTTTCCCCGGAAAACCATCAAATCTCCATGTTTCGATAACCAATCCATACCCACTACTACGTCAAAACTTCCAAATTCAAATGACATCAAGTCTAGGTTAAAAGCATGGTCTTCTAATACTAGGGTGTAACCTCTAGTTACTTCTCTAGCCTCCACTAATCTACCATTTGTCATTATTACTAAACATTTGAGGCTCATGCCAATTAAAGGAGCAAACTTGAAAGAAACGAGGCTATTATCCGTTCAAGTATCAATCAACACAAAAACGTAATGATTATTGAAGGTATGGATACCCATAACGACATTTGGGTCTTGCCAAATGCCGTTTGCTCCAATCACAAATGTACGAATGCATGATGTATTACCTTGATTTACATAATCTTTATTTCCATAATTTCACTGTTCTTAATTACCGGCTATAGCCATTTCATAATTCTGATCGTTTTCAATTTGTCCTAGTGTCCGGCTCAGCCTAGGGCACACGTTATGGTAATGGTCAGGAGTTCCACATTTATAGCATGCACGTTAAATGCTTACTTGCTTAACCGCATCATCTGACATGGCTAGGTACACCACATTGGCCTTCTTGTCTATCTTACCACTAGCTTGCTTGTTCGACTCTCAAATTTTTTTCTACTACTAACCAGATTTTCCAATGTATTTCTCAATCCTCTTTGATCCAAGTGCCGCAAGATATGACACTAGCTCCGCCAACTCGTGTAGTTTGTCCGTATAAGAAGCAATAATTGGCCCCATCATTACACAATTCCAGAATTCAAACTCTAACTTATGCATATCATTCATACCAAAGCTTTGAGCTCATCCCAAGTCATGGTTATCGCAGCCTCCCTACCTCAAGCTTGAGCTTGAGTATTCTACCATGTTAGTGCTTTACCCACCGGTGATTAAGCAACATACTTCATATTCTAGTTTTCTGCATAGATGTTGATACCCATTATAGCTTCATTTTTCACAATCCAACATGTTAGAATTACTGCTTCCCCTTTTCCGTCATACTCTTTTGACTATCAGGTGGAGAATCCCCTGTATGTACAACCAATCGTGTTACCTTATCATTTCTACCATTTCTTACTTCAATTAATCCAGATCATCACATAGCCCAGTTCAGACACATTCTTAGTATACCGATGACGCTTATATATAGGGTCCCCCGCAGCGTTCCCACCACATCCATGATATATAGAGTACAATGCTTAAACTGGTTACGGGACATCCGATTACTCCATCAAGGCATAATGATAGAACGTTTAAACTACTAGTGCTCCAAGTTTTAAGAACGATCCATTAGACAAGGTAATACATGTGTAGGGAGTAGCATCACTTTTTTGCAACTCTCCAAAGGCCATGTACATTCCAAACAAATAGTCAATTGTATAATTTCAAAAATGCTAAAGGAACAACGTCTCATTGGGACTAGGACTAACATCACAACATGAATTCCATGAATGTTCTAGGTAGATTAGAACTTATATGAGGGTAAAGGTAGTAAATGTTTTCACACCATGAAAGAAGTATTATAAGGACTGAGACTCTAGTGCCCCAATGTATAGAAAAAAAAGAGTTGTACTAACTATGACCGTTATCTCAAGGCAGGGTTTGCTAGACTTCGCATGCACCGCAAATTGCAATTACGTGTGCACCCGTGATTGAAATTTGCTTTGCATGGTCAACCCTAGCTCATCCCACCCGAGTTAAATCGTCTTGTCAAGTACAGAGTGTTATCCATGATTGGAGTATCAAGGATATAGAAATTAACCAAGAGTTAATTAGTCGGAGATGTATTATGGAAACAATTGAGAAAGAATTCAATTGGGAAAAGAATAGTTAGAGGAATCCATTTAGCATAGCTAAGAATCTGATAGAGTAGAATCTTGTCTTTTGGTGTCTTGTTAGTCAACGTGTTCGTCTTTCGAGATTCAACCCAACAAGTTGTAAACAAGGGCGTCTATAACAAATGTAACACCAACGAATGTACGAAATAAAGGTTGGCTTAACAACCTAAGTCCTTTAAAGAATTCTTATAACAACACTTATCAATCCAAACCGAAAATAAGTCAATTACCTAACAATAGGATGCGTTTATCGAATGCTTTCTTAAGGTACAAATAGATAATCCAATGACCATAATTTCCCAAATAAGTGTAACAATAATAGCATGTAGATAGGGTACTAAGCATAGCCAATAACGCACTTAGAACATTCACATGTATATCATTGCACACATAATCCAATTATGCATACTACATGTGGGTACTTAGGTTATAGTCTAGGTTCAGTATTCCACCTAATTCTCTATAACCAATGGCTCTTATACCAATCTGTCACACCCCCGCTTATAGAGGAAGCACGAGGATGTAACAGACGGGATCGTGATAACACATTGTTAATTAATAGAGAGCATTAAATGATATAATAACGTGTCATGACGTCACCCAGCACAAATGGTGACTTGTGTCGTGGTTAGTCAATTCACGACAACATAGTCAATCAAGCACAATACAAATGAATTCACTTTACCCGAGAACAAGTCTAAGTGAAACAATATTCAAAATGATAAAAACAAGTGAATTATCATTTTTATTGTGTCAAGGCAAGCCTACCTCGAATTCCTTAGGTCATCACTAAGGCCTCATAATTAGCTATACTCGATTAATGTTACCTGAAAAAATATGCTCAAAAAGGTCAACATATTGTTGGTGAGTTCGTAGTTTTAAATAATAAATAAACTTGATACTGTGTAATTGTTTGACAGGACATAAGTGCATACAGTTATAGGCAAGCAATATCACATGTAAACATAAGCCTCGCAACTAAACCTTTGACGTACCACACAGATCTTGTCGGAACATATTCACCCTAGAGTCCGTTCGCGGCCATTGTACCAAATAGTATACTAACAAACAAGGGTGGGGGTGTCAACCCAATAGTACTATCAATACCTGTTCGTCGACTCCAACACCAAAGTTAAATAGTTGTGAATAAAGAACCACAAAGAAAACTTACGCATGTACAAGATATCTACTTACCAATAGTAAACACAATAGCCCTAAAATGTAAAGAGTTCACAACATAAAAATAGTTAGCATACTTTTCTGCTTAAGTTTTATAAATAATTGTAATGAAAAAGTGGCCGCGAAAATCACCTTGATATGATGCGACAATAACGAAAGAAGGTAATAAGCTTCTACTAATACGGGTGAACCATAAAGTCAAACACCTATAATAACAATTAATTGAACTTTTAAACACGATTTACAGCATTATAATACTTTCGGTCTACTAGTCGGTTCAGGATAAATTTGTGTCTCGCTCAAAAAGATATATATTTACTTATATATACATATATATAAATAAATAACCCAATTCATACATGATGATATTTTTATATTTATTTTTCCATATTCACCCACATGTATATTCATGTTAATACGTATAAGTTGATTACTCACATAATTAAATACGCGTATATGTATATAATTAGTACCTACACTCATAATATTACATACATGTATATATATATATATATAATAATAATATATTCACACACCCAATTTATATAAATACATTTGCATGCATTACCACCAACCCTATATACACGCACGGTTCATTACATACACCCAAAGCGATATACACACACACACAATATCATTACACAACTTATACTCATACCATCACACACACACACACACCATTATATACATATACCAATAGTCACGTACACCTAAAATATATACATATATACACCAACCGACACACATTGCTTAACACCCACAATATATATACCTATGCACACACTCATGCATTACACACACTATGTGCATATACTTTTGTATACGCACACATATATTACACACTCTAGATGTATACACATATATATACTCCTGCATACACACACATGGTATTACAAACACTATATATATAGATATATATATACTTCTACACACACACATTTCATTGCACACACACACCGTTCATGGTCACATTCCCACACACACACACACCACGCAACCCACATACTCAGCACCACCACAACTCAACCGCACCACCACCATACACAACCATACGCGGCACTCACAAACGGCTCCCGAACCAAACCGGAACGAAATGAAACGAACGTAATGAAACTAAACGAAATGAAACAAGACGCTTACCAACGAAATCACGTTATGGAGAGAGACGTTGATTAAAGGTACTCCGTGGCGGTTCGCTATGGTTGTTCGGGCGACAAATGTGCACGGAATGGTGTTCGACGGCGATGGTGGTGGCTTGGGTGGTTGAAGACGGCACGGGTGGGTGCGGTGTTAGGTTTTTTTTTGGCCGAGAGTCAAAACAATTTAATTATATATGTTATAAATATTTACATTTAAGACCCTGAACTATTTAAGAATTAATTTCTTTTAGTTAGAAAAATATTTATTTTAAACCTTAAACCTTGTATTTCTATTTTTATTTAACCTAAACTTTAAAACTTAACCCTTTACGAACCAATTTAAAGAAAATATATATATACGGGTTACGACGTGACACATAATAATATTAGCGCGGTCAAGATTTGTAGCGTTGCGAGCATGATTCGATAGATTTTTGTGCAAATAATATATTATATATATATAATAATAATAATAATAATAATAATAATAATAATAATAATAATAATAATAATAATAATAATAATAATAATAATGATAATAATAATAGTAATATTTAATATTAATCTAATTTTTTTATTTTATGAATTAGAATTTCTCGCGACTAAATATTGATAGCATTTATTACAATTACGAACATATTAATTTCACGAAAACAATAAAAGCATAGTCGAAAGATGCGGGGTTCTTGTTAATTAATGAAACTGAGAGTGACAGATGTCACACAACAACACGTAAATGCAAGCACAAATGGTTGGTTCCTATTAACCTGGATTTCATTAAATATATAATTAACACTAATTATTAAATATTAACACAAGAATTGTACGGTTCGCGTTTCACGACTCGGTTATGGTGCCGGTCATCCATTTTTCCCATTAACATGCAAGCACACTCAAACACCAATTCACCTCAAATGCATAAAACCCAATTATCATGTATAAAAGTACTATTTATACATTTTAAATTTGGTGACCTTTTTTTAATAAAACTCATACATTTGTATGTATCGTCTTACAAACTCACATAATATATATATATATATATATATACACACACATATTAATTACTTACATAACATATTATATGTAAAAATCACCCCACAATACGTATACTTGCAATACACGCATGCATTGATTATCTAATATATCAAACACACATTACGTTATATACAATATATATTATATATATATATATATATAATATATATATATATATATATTATTATATATATATATATATATTTAGGGTTAAGTTCAAATGAGAACTTTAATTTTATTGAGTACTTTGAAAAACCAATCTAGACCATTCATTTTTTTTAGATCTTCAATATTAAAAACTAAATTTAAAGGTATAATGGTGATCACTAATATAATTTCTCTCTCTAATTAATTACTTATCCCTTATATCTTTCAACTCTAATTAATTATCTTTTATCTCTCTTCTCTCCAATTAATGATAATGTTTCTTTTTTTTTTCGAATTTAAATATGTATGTGTATATATACAATTGAATGGTATTTTTATAAGTTTAAGTAATTATAATGTTTATGTATAACAATTTAATCTTTTACGTATCTTCATTTGTTAGTTGTTTTAATGAGAACTTTATTTTGTCAATAAATTAAAAACTCATATTACACTTATTTTTTTAATCTTGAATATCCTAAAGAAATAGAATTATATAATGATAAAATATTAAATAGTCACTTGTAGATATACGTATATATTTAATTTACACATAGGTAAAAAGGTTTAAATCTTTAAACTCATAATCTATTTTTCAAATTGACCATTATTTACATGTACGTAAATCTTATAGATCATCTATTTGTTAAATTAATCATTTATTCTCGATCTTCTATATTACATATCCATAAATACCATACATATGTGTAAATATGTGTAAATCGAGTATTTATATTTTTACACATAAACATAAAATGTTCAAGTTTTACAAAAATGTTAAATTAAAAAAATGATCTTTGATATGAATGTGATTTTTATATTTAAATATTTACAATAAGTGTTTACATAAGTGTTTAATATGAATGTGATTTTTATATTTAAATATGTAAAAGTAAACAAATAGCAAATTCTCAGTGTATTCACTTATTCACTTTTGAATTAGACATGTTTAATTAGTGACAACCTAATGGAAAATAGTCGTTTCTACAAATCACACACTATTTACATATACGTAAATCCTCAAACGAACCTCTATTTACATATATATATTTTTGTATACAAAAATACATGTCTTGAGTTGCACATTTTTACATGTGTAAAATTATTGCTTTACATATGTGTAGATCAATTATTGCATTATGACCAGAAACCGAATACATATATGTAAATAATATAAGAATGCCATATGAAAACAACAAATAAAAAGACCTTCAATATTAAATCTCATATAATCAAAATAATCTTACATAAATCTTAAAGAAAAAACTAACCGTCATTTAAACATTCTACTCATATAATCAATTTAATAAGTCATGCAACTTAAATTTGATTAACAAAGTCCAAAGGTTAATTTGTAATATTAATCAATTATGAAAGGCACATGACGTAACTAAGATTGAAAAATTACAAGATTGAAAAATTACCCATATGATAACTCAATTATAGTGCCTCTGGTCGGTAAATATTCGATCGCATCTTCATGTTCATCATCAAAACAAATCGCATTGGTTTCTATTGGTCACTATTTTGTCATGTTTCTGTTTCCTTCATCTCCATCTTGATCGACGTAGTCACCAGGATTGCTTCCCTTCTACTTAATTAATCTCTTTCCTTGTGACAATGAAATTCTTATATAGTTGAATCTTTTTTCTTTTTTTTTTTGCAATTAAAACCCAGTAAAAGGTTGTTAAATATGAATGCTCACAATAAAAATAGAGAATGAAAAACTAAATAGAAAAATGTAGAACTAATGTATTTAAATTATTCTAGATGGTGATGCAGTTCATCCAAGTTTTGGGTTTTAAATTCGTAGAAAATGACATAAACTTCAAATAAGAAATCAAAAAACTTAAATAATAGTAAAGATTATTTAGTTATGAAAAAGTGAATAAATAGATTAATAACATCTTCAATTGAAAGGTAAATCAATGTACTTATGGTGGTTAATAATAATACATTTGAATCAATCTTAAATTATGTTGAATGCTATAATTTAAATTAAATAAAAGAAGAGAAGCAATATGAATTTACCTGTTTCATCTATACAGCTCGAGCCATTCATCAATGGACACAAAGAGTTGACCCTTTCAAAGTAATAATGTGTTATTATAGTAAATTAAGAGAGAGAGGATCGATTGATATAACAATGGAGAAATTATAGGAAAAATTAAGTAAAGAGCATGTTAAAATTCCTATAATGCCCATTCGTATTAATTGAAATAACTCACAAAGCTCCTTTATTTACAAAGATGCCATTCTTGTTTTGACCATGGATGAAATGATCTAACGGTATGGATGAGTTCTACAGTTCTGAATTTATTTATAAGTTCTGAAATGATCTTAACCCTATATATATATATATATATATATATATATATATATATATATATATATATATTGCCTATTACATAACCACACATCTGCACACAACACATTCATACACGTGCACTCCTCAAACTCACTTCCCAAGCATTATGCACATACATAACTCATGCATGAACACATACATATCCCCAACCCACACAAGAATTCAAACATATGCATGAACCACAGACAAAAATATAAACAAACTTGAAAACCCAATCGCAACAACACTTAAACATTAGCACACCATAAAGCAATCCAATTGAAGATGTAATACGTACACACACACACATGCTACATATACATAAGTACATATGCATAACAAAAAAAAACATCAGCATACATACATACAATATACCTAAGGACACACGCATCGTACCCAATCGAGCACCAACCAATCGAAACCCAATATCATGTAATTGCAACCGAGTATGAAACCGTACACACCGCATCAAATAACGAAAAGAAGTCATACCGAAACGATTACGGGAAGATGCTAGAACTTGACCGAAAGAGAGTGATGGACAACCGAGAGGCACACGCTTTCTATGAAGGAGTTTTTGGGATGGTGCAGGTAGTTATCGGTTACAAGGGTTAATCGAGTCGACGGGATTTCTTCGTTTGGTGAAGATGTTTGCCAAGCAACTCCAAACAACAAGCAAAAAGAAGGATCACCGGAAATGATTGCTTGGTTGATAACAATGGAGGTTTTTGAATGAAATGACGGTAGTGGAACTTCTTGGGTGGAGCTTATGGTTACGGGAGTTATTTGGAAAAAAGGGGCAACATATGACTATTATAATAATTCAAGTTTAACAGCACGACACTTACCCCCCCCCCAAGTTATGATTTAAATTACATTGTATACTATTAGTAGCTTATTTACTAGCTTAAGTAAGGTTTAATTAGTATTAGTTTAATTAAATTAGATTATATTCTAATTAAACCAGGTCAATAAGTAAAAAAATGACGCAAAAGATTAAATTACGGGAGTTACTTGAAAAACAAGAGTTGTCACAACAATTCCTTGTTAAAGGAATTTCATCCCGAAAATTAGAGCATCTGTGTCGTGCGTTGGATAGGGTTGCTAAGAATTTCTAAAACAACCCCAAGAGAAAGAATTATAAGATTTCGCGAGAGTTGTGACATCATCCCCTTGTTGAAGGGAATTTCGTCTCGAAATTTAAGGAAAGGATATCTTAAGAATGAATACCTTAAGAAGCGGGTGCCTGATCTTTGAACAGTTGTATGTACTTTTTCTTCATTTGATCTTCGTGCTCCCAGGTAAAATCTGATCCACGCTTAGAATTCCATCTAACATGTACAATAGGAATCTTGCTACGCTTTAAAGTCTTGATTTCTTGATCCAAAATCTTAACTGGTTCCTTAATGAAACGAAGTTGTTTATCAATCTCCAATTCCTCTAATGGAACGATAAGTGATTCATCGGCTAGACACTCTTTCAAGTTTGAAACGTGGAACACGTTGTGAAAGCCATCGAGTTCTGTAGGTAAGTCTAGCTAATAAGCTACTAGGCTGATTCTTTTGATAATTTCAAACGGTCCAACGTATCTAGGGTTTAGCTTTCCTTGCTTTCCAAAGCGTATCACACCTTTCCAAGGTGAAACCTTTAACAATACTCTGTCCCGACCTGAAATTCCAAGGGATTTCTCCTTTGATTTGCATAACTTTTCTGACGATCTCGGGCTGTAGCCATGCGATTACAAATCTGAACAATTTTCTTAGTGGTTTCATGAACAAGCTAAGGACCAGCTAACTGAGTATCACAAACGTCAGTCTAGTAGAGAGGTGATCTACTCTTTCTACCATAAAGTGATTCAAATGGTGCAGCCTTAATACTTGTATGATTACTGTTGTTGTAAGATAATTCAACCAAAGGCACATCAGTTTCCAAACTGTTTCCAACATCTATAATACACGCCCTAAGCATATCTTCTAGTGTTTTAGTTTTGCATTCTGTCTGACCATCTATCTATGGATGATAAGCCGTGCTCATATCCAAACGAGTGCCTAGTGACTTCCGTAGGGACTGCCAGAAGTGCAAAGTGAATCGTACATCACTATCAGAGATGATCGAGAGTGACACGCTATGTCGTGACACAATTTCCTTCATGTAAATCTGTGCCAGTTTATCCATCTTGTAGTTCTTGCAATTGCAAGAAAATGTGATGATTTGGTCAAACAATCCACTATCACCCAAATGGTATCGTTTCCACTCTGCGAACAAGGTAACTTAGTAACGAAATCCATAGATGTTCTCCCACTTCCACATTTGGATATCCGGTTGTTGAAGCAAACCCAATGGTTTCTGATATCCCACCTTGACTTTAAAGCACGTCAAACACTTTGACACGTATGTAGCAATTTCAGCTTTCATGTTAGGCCACCAGTAGATGACCTTTAGGTCTTGGTACATCTTTTCAGATCCAGGATGTACCGAATAGCGGGACTTGTAAGCTTCATCCATTATCAGTTCCCTGAGATTCTCAAACAATGGAATCTATACACGATCTTCATAAGAACAAAGCCCATTAAATTTCTCTTGAAATAGTTTCTTAACTCCTCTGGGAGATTCTAACTTGATGTTCTGCTCTTGAAATGCCTCAACCTAGGCATTCTTGATCTATGGCGATAGGTCCGAATGAATGGTTAACTGTAACGCACATACACGACGAGGTTTTAGGGTTTCCTTCCTACTAAGGGTATCAGCTACCACATTAGACTTTCCCGGAGGATACTTGATAGCACAGTCGTAATCCTTAGGTAATTCCAACCATCGTCGTTGTCTCATGTTCAACTCCTTCTTCTCGTAGATGTGCTGAAGACTCTTATGATTAGTAAAGATCATGAACTTGGTTCCATAAAGATAATGCCTCCAGATTTTAAGTGCAAATACCACAGCTCCCAACTCTAAATCATGAGTTGTATAGTTCTTCTCATGCATCTTTGGCTGTATTGATGCATAAGCTATCACTTTCTCGCGTAGCATCAACACGCAACCCAAACCTTGGATCAACGCGTCACAATACACAATGAAGTCGTCTGTCCCTCTAGCAATGCCAAGATCGATGCACTACACAGCTTTTATTTAAGCGCTTGGAAAGCCGCTTCTTTATTACTACCCCACTTGTAAACAGTTCCTTTATGGGTTAGGGCAGTCAGAGGCTGTGCTAGTTTCAAGAATCCTTCTATGAAACGCCGGTAATAACCCGCTAATCCAAGAAATTGGCGAACCTTAGTAGGCGTCGTCGGGGCTGGCCAATTCTTCATTGCCTCAATCTTCGACGGGTTGACTGAATACCATTCTCGTTAACTACATGCCCTAAGAATTGTACATCTCTAATCTAGAAGTTATATTTGGAAAACTTGGCATATACCTATTCTGTCTTCAGAATCTCTAAGATGAGTTTTAAATGTTCCTCATGTTCCTCTCTATTCTTGGAATAAATTAGTATGTCATCAATGAAGACAATAACAAACTTGTCTAAACAGGGTTTACAAACACGGTTCATGAGGTCCATAAAGACTGCTGGAGCATTTGTCAATCCAAATGGCATGACTGGAAAATCAAAATGCCCATATCGGGTTCTAAAAGCAGTTTTGGATATGTATTCTTCTCGAACTCTGAGCTGATAATATCCAGATCTCAAAGAACTTCACAGTTTATCAACTTGATGTCAAATGTGCATTTCTACATGGGGATATCGATAGAGAAGTCTACGTGTGTCAGCCACCTGGATTTGAAGACCCACAGCACCCCAACGATGTGTGCAAACTGGATAAAGCTCTTTATGGGTTACATCAGGCACCTAGGCTGTAGTATGAGACACTGTACAAGTTTCTTCTGCAGAATGGCTATACCAAAGGCACCATAGACAAGAATTTGTTCATAAAGAAGTCTGGTAAGGACATGTTGTTTGTACAAGAATATGCCGATGATATCATATTTGGTTCTTCAAATGACCAACTGTGCAAAGACTTTGAAAGCATCATGAGAAAGAAGTTTGAGATGAGTTCCATGGGAGAGATGGATTTCTTCCTTGGGATTCAAGTGAAGCAGATGGAAGATGGGTTCTTCATAAATCAATCTAAGTATGTCAAGGACATCTTAGAAAGATTTGAGATGAAAGATTGTAAACCAGCCAAGACACCTATACCTAGAAATCACAATCTTTGTCCTAATCTGAGGGGGAGGACACTGATCAGCATACAGGGAAATTATTGGATCTTTGATGTATCTCACTGCAAGCAGTCCTGATATCATGTTTGCAACTTGCATCCATGCAAGATATTAGGCTGCTCCTAAGGTGTCCACCTAATTACTGTCAAGAGAATTCTAAGATATCTCAAAAGAGCTCCCAAATTGGGTCTTTGGTATCCTAGGAATAAGGATTTCGATCTCTATGGTTATACTAACAGAGATTATGGTTGTTGCAACATTAACAAGAAATCTACATCAGGAGGATGTTAATTTCTTGGTGGAAGGATCATCTCCTGGCAATGCGACAAGCAATCATGTGTTTCTACATCAACTGCTGAAGCTGAATACATTGCTGCTGCAAGCTGCTGTGCTCAACTACTATGGATTCAAAATCATATGTTAGACTATGGTTTCCACTTCATGGAGACTCCTATCTACATAGACAAAAAAGAGTGCAATTTCTATCACAGAAAATCCAGTCAAGCACTCCAAGACAAAGCATATTGACATCAGGTACCATTTCGTTCGAGATATTCATGAGAGAAGCTTGATCAAACTAGTCAAAGTCAATTCGAATGAGCAATATGCTGACTTGTTCACCAAAGAAAACTTGTCTTTGAGACATGGTTTGCCTGCGGAAGTAAAAGTGGTCTCGGAAGACACTACTGTGAAACACAAGTGTTTTTTCTCGGAAGCAACTTTACTCTCGGAAGAAAACTTTAATTGTGTAACGGAAGTCTTCGGGCCCCACTCTGTAAAAAGTAAGATTTTATTGATGATTGTCAGAACAATGGCCTTGAATCCCCAACACAACCAGGTCACCATCCTTGATGCTTCAAGGGATGCCGATTTTGGCTCCATCGTCAAATTTCTGTCTCAATCCACATACTTTACTGCCCTTACTGTTAACCCTACTATCTACTCAAACCACATGGCCGAATTCTAGGCCAATGGTCAAAGGGACATACTCAATCATGAAAGAGTCATCAGATCAAGGATCTGCGGGCATGAGATCATTATTACTGAAACCACCATCGTGGAGCATCTGGAACTCCATGATAAAGAAGTCCCCATTGAATTTCCCAAGTCAGATTTGGAGGATACCTACATCCAAATAGGATATGATGGAGATGTGAGCAAGTCTACTTTCTACAAAGTTAACTTCTCCTACAACTAGAAGTTCTTGTTGCACATTGTCCGGCACAGCCTATCTAACAAGTCAGGGGGTTGGGATCAAATCCCGTATGATCTGGGCTGCCTAATCCATGGAATGGTAAAAGGCCTCCGCTTCAACTACTCAAGATTTGTGCTGAATAATCTATGAGGAAATCTCACCAGGGATTCATTCTATATGTATCCCCGGTTCATTCAGCACATAATCAACTGTGAGCTTGACCTAGATAAACTACAATGTGAAAACATTCTACCGGTCCCTCACATGAGGCATGGCATCTTCAAAACATTGAAGAAGGTGTCCACCAACTTCACTGGAAGGTTCACTGATCTTCTTCCAGGTATGCTTGAGCCAACGGCTCCTGGTGAAATCTCTACAGACCTAGCAGGTGATGAACCCACACCAGACACCACCATTATAATGCCAATCACTTCTTCCCACCTAATCAAAATCACATACAAAAGACGCCCCAAATGAACCCTTGATCAATCTACTCTGATTGAACAAGTCCCCTCTGTTCAAACCAAAAAGGCTAGAGGGGAACTCAGGGCTCCTACTCAGCCAGAGGTCCAACCATCCTCCTCAATTGACCTCAATATCAATGTTGAGTCTCCTCAGTCTCAACCTGATAAGCCCACAACCCAAACCTTAAAGCCTTCAGGGTGAGTCCCAACACTCCCCTTAGCAGCCAAAAAGGGATAGCCACATCATTGGCTCAACTACTATTGCAAAGGAGCCGTTAGGTACTGACCAAGGTCCCGGGTTATTAGATATAACCTCGGTATCTTTTGTTGACCTTTTAACTCAGCCTGATGAGGATATCATGTTTCATCAGGGCCATGATTTTGATCTATCTCACCATTCTCCAGATCACCTAAGTCCCATGGAACCTCTAATATCTAGCCCACATCAGCTAGACCAAACTGAGGTGAGTCCAACCAGCGTGGAGGTGACTCATGTAAACCCAGATGCCACTATTGAGAGTGTTTCACTAGCCTCTCAGGATAGTGGTAACATTAGTAAGACTATGTCTACGGAAACCTTGTCAATTGATGCCTCTGAAAGAGATATCAGTACGCAAGGGTATCCAGTGTGCCAAGAAACCACTACTGGTGGTGATGATGAACATACTAGGTATGTTATCTCATCTTCCCATGATTCTTAAAAAAAAGAAGAGGGTAGTCTACAAATCATTATCAGAGACCTACTTTCTAAAGTCTTAAACCTTTAATCAAAGGTTAAGACTTTAGAGGATAGCTCTGCCACTCAGCAACTTTAGATTGAAACTCTCAAGGCTGAATGCTTCAAAGGCTGAATGCACCTCCTACCTTTAGAGGGTAGTCTACAACTCATTATCCGTTGCCTACTTTGGAGTTGAAGAGCTTCAAAGGCTGAATGCACCTCCTACCTTTGAGGAGGAAGTTGGTCAACCGAAGGTCTCTATTGAACCTGAGATTAACTTCGAAGGAGAAATACAGACTTATGGCCCAACAACCAACTTAGAAGGGACAGGTAGTGCAGTTCAAATTACTTCGGAAGCAGAAGTCCAAGTCGCGGAAGGAATAATGGAACTATCTTCCTTGTCCGATGACTTGTTAATCACAGAGGCCATTCTTGATCTAGCCACTGAGGTAAACAGTGAGGACTTTCTTACAACTCCTCTTTCTCAAACACCTTAAGTTCAACCAAGTGTCCCCAACCAGAATCCTCTAAACCTGAGTCTCCAAAAGCTGATCCGTAGGGAAAGAAGAAACTCACTACTTAAGTGCTTATAGAGGAGGAAAGCTTGGAAAAGCTCAAGAAGAAAAGAAAAGTTGATTCTAGGAAGCTGCTGGCTACAAGCAGCAGAGAAGCAGCAGTCGCTCAAGAAAATATCTACAATCAAAGGAGAGTGGAGGTCATAGACAGGCTCATCAGCCTGGGAGTAGACAATGAAGAAATAATTCTACTTCCACTTTATGAACTTGTAAATTTAAAGAAGAAAACCCCGCTTCAAAAAGAAAAGGAGGAGGCAGCAAGGTTGGCCTTAGAGGAGGAAGAGAGGAAAAAGGAGGAGCAGGCTATGGAAAGGGGGAGAATGGAAAGAATAGCCTTTCTCTGCACAAGAGGTTATTCTCAAGAGGAGCTAACCCCTAATGATCATGATACGATGTTGTTTCTTTTCCAAAAAAAGCAAGATCAAATCAACAAGGAAAGAAAGAAGACTGCTAGGGAAAAGCTGAGGGAGAAGAAGAAGAAGGAGGAAGAGGCATAACTGGCTACTGCAAAGAAGGTGGGAGATAAGGACTGGATGAAAGCCTATCTCAAAGCCCATGGCTTCATCGGTAGGCAAGTGGGTCCAACGTCAGAAAAGACCCTACATCGACATGTCAGCGACATCAAGGCTGACATTCGCTTAGGAAGAAGGCAGGAGGTAACTGAATGACAAAGTGTTCAGAAGATGGCACCCAAACCAGCACTCAAACCTCAACCTACAAAACCTATGCCCATACGTTTTCCTTTTCCCATCAAGACTGAACCAACCACTGAACCTTACACCCTTTAACTCACATCATTAGCCTTACCTACATCTTCACCTACTGCTTCTCAACAGCCACCACCACCACCTATCCTTAAACCCAAAACACAGCCCCGAACCTAATCTCTACCCAAACCATCTTTTAAACCATCTAAGCCCCTGGAAGAATTCAAGGAGATCAAAAGGAGGCTCACCAACTTCACAACTTTGAGCAACATTTCTTGTGAAGAAGAGTCTGTTAAACTGAAATACATTGATGGCTCTTCTTGTTTCCTCACAAGAGATGCATTCCTTGATCTGCCTAGGGGAACACTGGACCAAGCTCTCCAACTTCTTGCAACTAATTCAGACACATTTAACGAAAAAGAGAAGAAGTTAAGAAGGAGACTGGTGACTCTGCTGGACACTAGAAAAGCGGACAAGTTGCCAACCAAGCCCCTCAATACTAGAAGGAAAATTGTCCAGTGGAGGTTCGATGAACATTCACATAGCTTTGCTATGGAAAGAGAGAATGGTCAGTAAGCAGACTTGATACATCATCTTTACTACACTCCAGCAGATTTGACTTTGCTGAGTTAGCAGAGAAATCATTCTCCAATTCCTCAAACTCTCAGATTACTGCTCACATCAG
This sequence comes from Flaveria robusta, assembly GCA_025506415.1. Lineage (NCBI taxonomy): Eukaryota > Viridiplantae > Streptophyta > Magnoliopsida > Asterales > Asteraceae > Flaveria > Flaveria robusta. The sequence goes on along the minus strand of CM046476.1, from coordinate 9,366,388 downwards.
AAATCATTTAAGCGGTCTTCATCTTGCTGAGCTTACTAAGAAAGCCAAGATTGTAGAGGAGTTGAAAATGAGAGCAAAGGAAGAAGAAGAAGGTGCAACCACAAAAGAAATAACATTTCTACAGATGGTTGAAGGCCCAACTTAGGACCCTATAGTTAGATGGGAATATGACTGCAATTCCCATCAACTAACTCTCTTCAGAGGGACACAACAAAGAGTGCATGTCATTCAGAGCAACATATTAGATTTACTATCTACGAATGACTTGTACAAGCTTCTCACCACCACATAAGGGAAGAACAAAGATACAGACATATATCTCCTTTCCCTGGTGTTGAAGACTCTGAGAAGTAAAAGAAAGTAAAGTTTTGGTAGCATCAGCCTAAAGGGAGTTTGTTGGATCATATGAGGCTGATATAACCAAAACAACACTTAAGAGTATTTTGAAGTAAAATTGAAGTGGTCTTCCGAAGACAAAGCTGCTCTTCCGAAGACAAGTCAAAAATCTTTCGAAAGCTTTATCATGAAGAACTTTCGAAGGTAAAACTCAGTATTCCGAAGACTAAGTAGTTCTACTTCCGAAGTATACATACTTAGAAATCCAAGACAAAGTCTTTCGAAGGATAAAAGACTTGCAGAAGAATGTAAAGATGTTGTTTCTTCCGAAATGTAAATGGCCTCGGAAGAACTTATTCTTTCGAAGCCATTTAGCTTCGGAAGAACAAACTATGAACCAGTGGATATAAGTGTGGTTGGTCTTACATCCTCTACCATCTTTGATATACTGCATGGCACTTTCCCACGCCCATGTAATTGACCATACTTTAATCCACTGTTCACCCTTTATCAATTAGTACAGTTGCCATATTTAGTTGGTGACAAAAGGTAAGTCATGGACCTGTCATGGCTACCTAATTTAGGATAGTATTTTATCTTAGATACTTTACTTCTAGCAATGTAGTATTTTTCTAGTTGTAAATTTCCGCGGTTATCCAAGTATAACTGGCTGTAGATAGTAGTATATATAGTTTCTCATTGTAACTCATCAAACATACTTGTAAGAGACTTGTAATACTGAGTTGAGAAGTAATATATACAAGTATCTTGAAAACCATTCTTGTGTTCATTAACTTATTATATTATTTGTCAACTTAGTTAGTGATTTTGCTTCATCAACCGAGTGAGATTAAGTGAGCTTGTGAGATAAACCTGTGTTGTGAGACCAACACTGATCCTGTAGTATTCCCACTTGTGGATCGGTGGGAAATGAGGTAAGGGAAAAGGTTGATCATAATCGTACTCGTCAGCTTCATTTGGGTGCATGGGCCACTCGTCTAGGTCCGAGGACAAAGGCGGGGAATCAGGACGAACAGGCCTTTTTCCCACAGAGGAAGAGGGTGCAGAAGAAGAAAATGCCATTCCTGCAATCAACTGCTCACAGGAATGAGCAAAGCAAACAATCCAGCAAAGCAAAGCAAACAAAGCTAGCGAACAAAACTAAACGTGTCTATATGCGTGTAACTAAGGCATCAAGCTATAGTCTAAATGGAATGCAAATGAGATGCAAATTTCTTTTAGTTCGCTATAACCATTGGCTATGATACCAATCTGTCGCACATCAATTTCCACAAACGGGGTTTTATCGTTAGGCGTGTGACATACCAGGATCTCAGCCGATAGTTACAACAAAAGACACAGTAATTACAAAACACAGCATTTAATATTGTTAGACAATCCAAAATGTAATTTGATAATAAGTTTAAAAAAACATTGCGGAAGCGTAATCAGTCAAACATTTATAAATTCTAACAGCGCAAAACACGCACAACCCAGATAAATGTACTTTGTAGAAAACATCATTAGACCGTTTCAATAATTTAGAAATGCATGAAGTGATAAGATGCTCCTAACCATGCGTACCTTAAGAACTTGAAAGAAACATACTAAAGTGTCAACATAGGGTTGTTGAGTTCGTAGATTTTAGTAAACAGTAATTAAATCTGTAAATAGATCCGGTAAACGTAATATATCAAGTAGATAGCTAGTCTACATAGTAAGTTACATAGTGTATGAAGTTCACAATCAAAGCTAACAAGTAATGAATGCCTCGACTGTGGTTACCAGAGCACAACAACAGAAATTAGGTCAATTTAACACCCGTTTGACATGCAGTCATGCCAGCGCGACTAGCCCGGGTGTGGTTTGTTAAACACAGTAGATCTACTCAGAATTAACTCGCTAAAGTACATTAATTAACAGTTCGAAAGTGAGAACTTAAATTGGTACAACACTAGTAATCAGGTGATAATACAATAATACTGATCTAATGAATGAACGGTTATAAAAAACATATTTCTCTCCCCCAAAAGAGTATAATGAAAGTGGAGCTGTAAACTCACCTTGAATGCACAGGAACACATAAATGCAAGCACAAATGATTGGATTCCTATTAACCTGGATTTCATTTAATATATAATTAACATTAATTATTAAATATTAACACAAGAATTATACGGTTCGTATTTCACTACTCGGTTATGGTGCCAGTCATCCATTTTTCCCATTAACATGCAAGCAAACTCAAACACCAATTCACCTCAAATGCATAAAACCCAATTATCACATATAAAAGTACTATTTATACATTTTACATTTTATGACCCTTTTTTAATAAAACCCATACATTTGTATGTATCATCTTACACACTCACATAATATATATATATATATATATATATATATATACATACATATTAATTACTTACATAGTGTATTATATATAAAAAATACCCCACAATACAAATATTTGTAATGCGCATTGATTATCTAATATATATGTATATATATATGTAAGATGAGCATCTTTTGTTAACCCATCATTATTGTGTTAACTCATTAACTTAGTCCTATTGAGTTTGAGTTTTTAGTATTTTGATCCAATTATTATTATTAAATATAACATTATTGATTTAAAAAAATTAGTACATTTGTACTAGAAGGGTAAAAGGGTAACTTTAACACCCTATGATTTGTAGCCTCCAACCATAATTTCTGTAACTCATATTTCTTCTTTAATCACTTATACACAAAATCAGAATCTCTCTCTCTCTCTCTCTATCTTTCTCTTCTCAAGATCTACATTTTTTTTCTTTCTTTTCTAAATATCTAAATCAATGGAAGGTTCTTGTAGATTATTTCATCTTCTTCATCATCTGTTGTTGCACCTAAAAATTATGCATTTTGTTTTAGACTTCAAGACATCAAAAGTGACACCATTGCAACACCACCACCTTCTGCTGCTCACCTTATCAGCGACAACATACATTCACCTTCTTTTACACTTTCTGCCATGAACACCTAAGAATGAACATAAACCTTTAAATCTTGAACTCGCGATCACAAAAAGCCCCAAAAGGTAAGTTTTTAAATCAGTTAAAGTGGTTGTTGTTATTGGGTTTTAGGAGTGAGCAAATAGGTTTTGACGACACATACATTTGTAAAAACTTGATATTTGGGCTGAATTAAAAGAATTTTAACATCTCTACTTCTCTATTTAAAGATTTTTCAAGATAATGATTTTTTGTATGATGTAATTTACATGCACGCCACATGTTCGATAAAATGTCTGTGTGATTTTTATCGAACATATAGTTGGTGAGTATTTAAGGTGTTTTTTATGTTGTAATGTAACATAATTTACTTATTTCAAGTGTTATAATAGAAGGGTAGATAGAACAAGCTGATTAGTTCTTGTAATATAACTTTTTTAAACATTATTAGTATAGCCTTAGATATATAACAAAAAGGTTTCTTTATATTTTTAGTTAGATTAAAGTAGATAAAGGAGGTGATTTGAACATATGGCTCATTGTTCTGTCAAAACAGAAGACCATAAAACTATAGCAGGTTCTTACACTGATGTAACACCGACGTCAAAATAGACGACCATTGATGTAATTGTTTGTTAGACCAATGTAAGTATTCCTTATGCTAACGTAATTGTTTGTTACACCAATGTAAGTGTCATTACACTAATGTAAAAACCTACGACAAAAAAAATATTCACGACTATAATGGAATTAAAGATAAAAATGTGATTAGTTTAATTGTGCAGTTTTTATTAAACAATAACATGATAGGAAAAAGTTATATAGTTTTTAAAAAGAATAGGGGAATCTTTTCTAAATAAAGAGGGAAATAAGTGGGTGTAAGTGTTTGACACATGTTAGGCTAATATTAAATCTGATTTTATATGTATCGTTAAATGACAAGAATGCCCTTTTCAATTAAAACAATATTGTTGACACATGTCAACATCTTGTTACACCAGATTTGTTTCAACCATTGGATGAAAGTTAATGTGTCAATAAATGTAAAGTGGGTTATTTTGTGAGAAAGTTAATGTATATTTATAGGAGGGTTCAAAATAAAACTCACTTATTTTGTGAGAAATCTAGGAATCAATAAAAAAACAATATTTACACATGTGTAATGACTAATTTACACATGTATAAATAATGGGTGGATGATTTTAAAAAAAAAAAGTATAACAATCTGGTATGCGCTGGATAGATAAAAAGATACTGAAATTAATGATGCAATTTTTTAAAAAAAATAATGTTATGAAAAAAAGTTATGAACATTTAAAAAAAAAGTAGATTTGGCATATGACTTGCATGTGATTAATTGTGTGGTTCATATTGGTTCCTAGAGTTCTCACAAAATAAATGAGGTCTCATTTGAACCCTCCCATAAATATATATATATATATATATATATGTATATATATATTATATATATAAATGTGTATATATATATATATATATAATATATAGAGTCAGGATCATTACAGAACCAGTTTTTATTTTCAGAACCAAAAGAACCATTGGTTTATATAAATGTAAAATACGAACCACTAATTTACATATATATAAGTTAAAGCTGCTGATATTTAGTTATTTTAAATAGTTTATTGTTCATGTCGGATATACACATATGTAAAACAACTCAAGTAACATCAGACTTAATTTACGTTTATGTAAATCAATTGTTGTTTGGTTCTGAAAATAAAAAGTGTTTCTGTAATGATCCCAGCCCTATATATATATGTATATATATATATATATATAGACATATATATATATAGACATATATATATACACATATATATATACATATATACATATATATACATATATATATATACACATGGCACAAGAACTCACTTATTTTGTGAGAACTTTAGAAACCAATGTGAGCAACACATTTTCAAGGGTAAAATGGTAAATAATGATAACATAATAAAAAATTTTATAAAACAAAAAATAACATAAAACTATAAAAAATAAAATGAAGAAAATGTTTCTTTTGTTTCCCTCTTTCATAAAAAAAATAAAAAAATTTTAAAAAATAAAAAAAACTCGGTTTTTATTAACGTCATTTTACAAATATGTAATACCTGAAAATAAACATGTGTAAAATAGTATTTACACATTTGTAATGACTAATTTACACATGTATAAATAACGGGTGGATGGTTTTTTTTTAAAAAGTATATTAGTCTGGTATGCGTTGGAAAGATAAAAAATACTGAAATTAATGATGTGATTCTTTTGAGAAAATAATGTTGTGAAAAAAATTCTGAATATTAAAAAGAAAAGCTGAAAATGATATGTAACTTGCATGTGACTTAAATGTGTGGCTAATATTGGTTCTTAAAATTCTCACGAAATAATTTATTTCTCAAGATAACCCTATCATATATATATATATATAGGGTAGGGTTATCTTGAGAACTACCATTTTTCATGAGAACTCTAGGAACCAATCTCAACCACACAATTAAGCCACATGCAAGTCACATGTCAAATCCACCTTTTTTTTTTTAAATTTTCATAACTTTTTTTCGTGATATTATTTTTTTTAAAAAATTACACCATTAATTTCATTATTTTTTATCTTTCCACACCCTACCATATTGGTATACTTTTTTTAAAAAAATCATTCATGCATTATTTACACATGTGTAAATTAGTCATTACACATGTGTAAATTAGTTATTACACATGTATAAATCCTGTTTTACGCATGTGTATTTTTAGGTATTACATATATGTAAATGACGTTCATAAAAAAAGGAGTTTTTTTTTAGTTTTTATAAATTTCTTTTATGAAAGAGGGAATCAAAAGAAACATTTTCGTCATTTTATTTTTTTATTTTTATGTTATTTTTTGTTTATAAATTTTTTTATTATGTTATAATTATTTACCATTTTGCCATTGAAAATGTGTGGCTCACATTGGTTCCTAGAATTCCCAGAAAATAAGTGAGTTCTCATTTGAACTCTCCCCTAAATGTGTGTGTGTGTGTGTGTATATATATATATATATATATAATATATATATATATATATATTATGCCTGTTACATAACCACACATCCATTTACCAATTGATGCACACAACACATTCATGCACGTACAGTCCTCAAACCTACTCCCCAAACATCATGCACATACATAACTCATGCATGAACACATACATATCCCCAACCCACATAAGAATACACGCATCATACCCAACAGAGCACCAACCAATCGTAACCCAATATCATGGAATTTCAACCAAGAATGAAACCATACACACCACATCAAATAATGAAAAGAAATCATACAGAACTGATTATGGGAAGATGCTAGAACTTGAACGAAAGAGAGCGATGAACAACCGATAGGCACACACTTTTTGTGAAGGAGTTGTCGGGATGGTGCAGGTGGTTATCGGTTACAAGGGTTAATTGAGTCGACGAGATTTCTTTGTATGGTGAAGATATTTGCCAAGCAACTCCTAACAACAAGCAGAAAGAATGATTATCGAGGATGATTGCTTGGTCGATAAAAATGGAGGTTTTCAAATGGAATGACGGCAGTGGAACTTCTGGGGTGGAGCTTAAGGTTACGGGAGTTATTTGGAAAATAATGGGGCAACATATGACTATTATAATAATTCAAGTTTGAAGTTTGAGAGCAGGACACTTAGCCCCCCTCCATCCAAGTTATGATTTAAATTACATTGTATACTATTTGTAGCTTATTTACAAGCTTAAGTAAGGTCTAATTAGTATTAGTTTAATTAAATTAGGTTATATTCTAATTAAACTAGGTCAATAAGTTAAAAAAAATGACGCAAAAGTTAATCGGATGACTGAAGATTAAATTACGGGAGTTACCTGAAGAACAAGAGTTGTCACAATAACTACCATTTTGGGCATTTTTCTAACGGTGGGATTGACTTTGGATTTCAAAGTTAGTTATTCCAAAATAACTTTGCTTCAAATCCAAGATCATAAATAGCCTCTGCAATGGATCTCACTATATCTCTTTCATCCTCATCCATACTAATCAAGCCCTAAATTTTCACCTAACTCCTTGTTTATTCCTCTCCCCTAAAAGCTACATAAATGACCAATCCTAAACCCCGAAACCAGCCTATACCTTTTGTCATACAGCTACACTGACAACATAACCAGGTTACTCTATTAGATGCTTACAAGGACAATGGTTTCTTAGAAACTTGCCTTTTTCTTTCCCACTCTTCATAACTCATCGCTCTCACCATAAATCCTCCTTTCTATGAGCATTATCTCCTAGAATTCTGGAGGACTTGCCAAGAAGTCCTCATGGACGGTGAGAAGGCAGTTTCTGCATCAGGGGAGGATAGTTTTTATCACTCCATCATCAATCAATCGCCACCTACAACTGGATGATAAAGATGGTAAACTATCCTTCCCCAAGTAAAATGTTAAGCGGACATTCTGACTGTTGGGCTATGAAAGGGACTACTCTGTTAGGATCTTTGATATAAGTGGTTTGGAATGATGTTTATCATGGTTAAGTGGTTAACTTTAATGTATTTAATATGTTTAAGTAGAAGAAATTCTATGGAATAAGTTAACTACGATGAATTTGGTGTTTTATAGGTAAAACGCAATGATTTGATTTGGCTTGGAGAATGCACATGGACGATAAGCAAAGATCATGATAGATGAGGTTATAGAGAATTCAATTACAAGAATGTGAACACAAAAGGGGTCGGAAACGGAGTCCGAAAGAAGAAGTTACGAAGAAAATAAGAGTCGGATAAAAGCTGTCTAACGTAACTTATGGTGGAATAATGACCTACGGTTCAGCAACTCAAAACTGAACAGAAAGCCCCTACCATAACTTACGGTAATGGGAAGAGTTATGGTACATGAAAGCTAGAAAAAAAACTGTAAGCCCCTAACGTAACCTACGGGGTAAGGCGCGCTGAAATTTTATAAAAAGACGGGAAATTTAGGTTTTAGAGGACCACTTGATTCCCAGCCGTCTCCAAGTCCTAAGAACGATTCCAAGCAATCCCGAAGACCTCTTGAGGCGATTTCAAGGCTCAAGATCTTAATTTTATCGTTCGGTTTGATTCTTTAATGTTTAGAATAATGTTTCATTCATTTTCGTTTTGATTTTCATTGCCATGTCCGGCTAAACCATTCGTGATCTTCTCCGGGTGGTAGGGTTTGTATACTATGACTTGTTCTTGATGATTTGTGGTTGAGTTAGCCGAGTGATATTATTTATTGGTTGAAGATTCTAAAATACGTGTGTTGCTTTCAATTCAGTTGTTCCATTATGATTGTTTTAGATTATTTTCATCTAGAAACATCAATGTTGGATGGAATTAGGTATCACAAACGTAAGATATGATTCGAGTAGTTCTATAACAACAGTCTCATTCAATCTATTGTCTTTACCCAAATCGACCCGTTTATGTTTAATGACCATTATTAACTATCAAAGCAAGTCTAAGTAGTAAACCTGACCCCGGAGAAGATTACCTTTTCAATTATTGCTTTACAACCAATTCAAGTTCAAATTAGTTTTACTTTTAAAAGTCAGTTTTCTTGTTAATCATTATTAATTAGTTTTCAAATCATAATTAAGCTTTTTACTTTTCACATATTCCCTGTGGATCGACCCGACTTACCCTAGCTATCTTAGGTGAGTTTGGACCATTATAAATTGTTTTTGATTAGGCTTGACAAACCGCAATCAACCTTCAGGAAGGGAAAGGTCTCATCGTAGTGGAAATACCTACTCCATGTCATTATACATTCCTTATTAAACAAACATGATGGATGGGACTAGGTTCCAATAGACCTTTCTTTCATAGTCCATGGAATGGTCCAGGGAATCAAGTTAAGGTGTTCTCATTTCATATATACCAATCTTCTTGCTAACTTGGCCTCATTTGAGTATTACATGTTCCCTAGATATGTTCAACACATTCTCAACTGTGAACTGGGCACACAGTTGAGGGGAATAGGTAATATTCTAAAATTGGGACAGATGAAGCCCGATGTATTTAAAATAATGAGGAAACCACTACTAGTATTACCAAGGTAGAAACAGCCCTTGTCCCACAAATGTTAGAGCATCTTGCTCCAGGTGACAACTTGGCAGTCTCAGCCAATGTTGAACCCCCACCTACAGCTCCTCCACCCTCATAGCCTAATATCCATCACTTACCAAAGAAGAATCCCTCGAACCCTTGATCACTCTAAAAAGAGTGATCAAGCTCCTATACATCCGCCCATAATGGAGATAGTGGTCACCATAGCACCCACTTCTCTAGAGGAGCAGACCATTCCCCTCTTTTCTCATATCAGTGCTGAGGTTGCTCACGCTCAGCCTGATGAGCTCATCACCTAGGCCATAAGCCATCACTTTGAGTCTCAACACTCAAATGATTAACCTTCAGGGGATAGCTAACATCCCTAGCCTCTTGATGTAAACCATTCAATCCCTGACCTTGAATTCTATGATGATAAGGATATGAGATTCAGTGAGTACCATGAGTCTCTTTTCTCCACCCCATTCAAGGAGAGATGAGTGCTCCTGTAACTCCCATATCTAGCCCATAGTATCCACCCACTACTAAGGTTGACCTCTCTAAACAAGTTTAAAAAGTCCATGTGGAAGAGGCTCATGCTTTTGTAAGTGATTTCATCCTTAAGACCTCAACCACAGCAACCCAGATCATTGCGTAGGGAAAATCCAAAGACCAAGAAAAAATAACTGGTGGTGAGAGTGTTGACTTTGGTCATGTACTCTCACCCCCCATGATTATTCTTATGAAGATGAGGGGAGATTAAAACTATAGGTGAAATCATTGCAAAACATCTGCACCTACTTGGTTTCGAAGGTTGCCTACCTGGAATCTCAAGTGATCACATTACAAAGGCAGGTTCCTTATCAGCAACATTACATCACCGATCTCAAAGGCAAGTTAGTTGAGATACCCACCACGCATGCTTATCCACGAACACAAGAACCTATGGATGCGGTTGACTTAACCTCCACGTGACCTGTGTAGATAGGTGATGCTATCAAAAAAAGGGGAGTAAGTCACTACAGCCACAGAACATGGACGCACTGCCGCACTGCCCAGAGTATGGACAATGAGGACTCACCAACCTCATCTTCAATTGTCCAGACTTAACAACCTCCTCTTGCCCACATTAGTATGGATGTCATTCTTCAAAGCTTATTTAAGGAGGGTGTTATACCAAGAAACATGTCATCTCCATCCCATACTGCTGACAACCCAATCATAGGATGGAGGTATGACACTAACTGAAAGGCCTTGGTACTTCCTAGATCACAGGGTCAACAAGAGATCCTCAATATCTATGACCTGGGATTGTATGAAAGCTTTCCTCTGCTGACCTTGCCACTTGTCAATGCATGCCAAAACAAACAGGCTGACAGGTTAACAAAGAGGATCAAAGATAGAGTGTTAGAGGAGTTCAGAAGAAGAACAAGCATATATAGATAGAGGCTATCATGGAAAACAGTTAGTCAGCTGGATACTGAGTTGGACCCTAATTGGAAGGGGAAACCTTAGTTGAACGCCCAGTTGTGGAACCTGTGAACCTTGTGACTCCTGCTCCTTCTGACATAATTACCCTTAGTGGGACACCAATTGGTGAAGGTGTATCACAACCTCTCCCTAGCAAGAGCTCAAGAGTAGTACAAATATAAAAAGGCCCAAGCTCCCTCCTCCTGGAGTCCCATAGGCTTATGGTTGACAAAGGTAAAAAGTATTAACTGCAAAGGAGATTTAGGAAGAGAGCTGGGAGAGGAAGAGGAAATCCAGGGAAACTCAAAAAAGAGAGAACCATAGCTTTATGCAGGCTACAATCAAGGCTGCCCGAAGGCCAAATACTCAGGAGGATGAGTTAATGGCAGCTAGATTTAACTACATGATACCTAGGGGGTACAATATTTATAATCTGATCTCTCTCCCACCTGATGAGCTAATGGAACTGGCTAACACCGAGCTTTCTAAAGTGAGGAAGGAGGCTGAGGATACTACTATGCTCCCAAGACAATAGAAGAGAGAAAGAAAAGAAAAATTATATCAAGCTCCTGTCTTATCTTCAGTTCAAGAACTGCCTGAGGAAGAGACTGTGGTTGAAGACGAAGAAGCTCGGGTAGTCAAGGAACACGAAAGACAAAAGATGATAGACTACTTGACTGCCACAGGTTATCATTAGGCAGAAGCTTTACTCCCTCTATCTTTTGATTATATAGAGTTTGAGTATCTTAAGCAGCTCGAACACGAAGCCAATCTACAAAGAAAAGCTGCTAATAGAAATATTATGGTCATTGAGTCTGTAACTTTCTACTTTGTACTTTTGTGTTTTTATAATAAATAAGGTTGTGAGCTATGGCATGTCATAGTCACATGTCAAAAGACAATCTGACTACTGACTTTACATTGATCTTGTTGTCTAGATTAGTGTTCCAGCTGGTTTGAAAGTATGGCCGGCTATATGAGATAGTATAAAGTATCTCATGTATCAGTTCTTAGGGACTAGGCCTTGTAACTATGGTTAAACACTTGAGAGCAATATACAACATTCTTGAAAACCAATTACTTTGTTCTTGCTTGTGTTCTTTATCTTAAGTTCTTAGTTTCATCTTGTTGGTTCCCCATTTAATATTATAAGTGTTTGTCTGTCTTTCTCTACGAGAATTGTGAAACTATTGCATTGATCTCCATAACCCGATCCTACAATCTACATTCATAGTTATCTTCAAGTTTTGGTAGCATCAGCCTAGGAAGAGTTTGTTAGGGCTTATCTTAAAGGTTGATACTAACCAAAGCTCTCTCAGCATGCATAAAAGTACAAGCAAGTTACCTCAAAAGATTTAACTATGCTCAAAGATGAAATTATCTAAGGGTCAAATTTTCCTAAGGCAAAAACAGAAATCTTCTAAAGGCAAAAGTGAAGTCTTTTGATGCTTGAAGACAAAGTCTTCCGAAGCTGAATACAGATTTCTTTCAAAGAAAAAAAAGTTACAATCATTCTCTAACTTACTTCAAGAAAAGCAAATTTACATTCCCCTGCCACTCTATAAGGTATTTCAAAGAGGCTGATGCACGCAAAACAGTCAAGAAGTCTTCTGCATGCATGCACTTTGTGCTTGGTGGAAGTTACTTCGAAAGTTTTACACACTGCAAAGAAATTACACAAGTGTAAAATCTTCCGAAGCCAAAAGACCAATTCTTCCGAAGCCAAATATGAAGTCTTCCGAAGCTTAGAAGAAAAAGTCTTCCAAAGCCTTAAAGATAGAAGACTGATTTCTTCCGAAGACAGAGAAGACATGCTCTCTGTGATCAACAACTTTTCAAAAAAGCTGACCAACTTTCCGCTGTCACTCTGCAGACTCACCAACTATACAAGTTGGTGAAAAGGTCCATGCTTTAGGAAACTGTAGATTAAGGTCTTGTGTCTGTAACTTGCTACTTTATGTACTTTTATCCTTTTTGTATTACAATAGGACGTGAGCTATGGCATGTCATAGTCACATGTCAAAAGGCAATCTGTCTTTTGACTTTACATTGATCTTGTTGTCTAGATTAGTGTTTCCAGCTGGCCTTCAAAGTATGGCCGGCTGTAGGATGTAGTATAAAGTATCTTAGGTTCTTGTATTTTATTTTCATGCTTTGTAACACTTGTAATAGAACTTGAGAGCAATATACTTTATCCTTGAAAACCAACTCTGTTGTTCTTAAGCTTTCTGTCTCTTGTTTACTTATGTTGTTCTAAGTATCACCATAAATGTTCCAATTCCCTATTTGATCTGTTACGTGTTCTAAGTCTCTCTTCACCGTGAAAACTAATTTGCATTGAACACCTTCAACGGTCCTGCAATTGGTATTAGAGCATTCCAGGCTCTTGATTGTAAGATCTCACCATCTTAGATCTCTTAGTTTTTCACAAAACACTTAACAACTCAAATGGTAGCTCTTTTAAAGGTTGATATGGAAACTAACACTATGACAAAGTCCCCACTAATCACTCCTGAAGACTTTGATACTTGGTGTCAAAGAATGGAAGGCTTCATCAAGTCTCAAGACTACAGGATGTGGGAATCTGTTGTCTCTAAACCTTACATTCCATGCACCTCTTCAGCTCCTGTTGGAGGTGGCATGATTCCAAAAGAGGTGGCTGACTATTCTGAAGAAGATAGAAAGAAGATAGATATCGATCAGAAGGCCATGACTGCGCTCCAAACTGCTCTCCGCAACTCTATCTACAAGGGCTTCAAGAAGTGCAAAACTGCCAAGCAGTTATGGGATGCACTAAAGCTCATGTATGGGGGTCCTCTGAAGCAAAAGAGAACAAAAAGGACCTCTTGAAGTAGCAGTTTGAGAACTTCACCTACAAGACAGGTGAAACCATGACTCAACAATACATCAGGTATGTTGAGATTGTGGACACTCTAATGGATGTTGGAGTAACTCTTGAGAACAGGGACATTGTGAGGAAGTTCATGTCCTCTCTTCCAAGACAATGGACACACTACTGTGTTGTTATCAAAAGGACTGAGAACCTTAAGACTCTCACTCTCACAGAGTTGTATGGTATCCTTAGTGGCTACCAGATGTAGATGAACATGCAAAATCTATCTGGTAACTCCAGCAATCAGTAGAGTTCAGCCCTCCATGTGGTTGAAAGGGATTGCAGAGAACCAAAACATCATCTTATCTGCTACCCTGACAACTCACAAAAGGGTCCTCTCATCACCTTCCTTAAGACACCAAAGGAGAGCTACATCCAAGGAAGTCCATTCCAGGAGACAAGCTCTTCTCATGCTTTTGTGTCTGCTGATGAGAGTTCAGGCAACTTTCTCTTCACCCTTGAAGACCTGGACTGTATCCATCCAGATGATCTGGAGTACATGGAGATAGCCCAGCAGATGGCTCTTCTCACTCATAGAGCCAAGAAGTTCTACAAGAGGACAGGGAGGAAGATCCCTAGCAATGCAGTGATATGTTAACAATTATACATGTTAATAATACATATTCCTCCATATTTTGGGTGATTTTTGGTTAAAAACTCATTTACCAGTCACTTATTTATGTTCTAATTGAATATTGTAGTGCCCGGTGAAAACTTGGTGATTTTTGTGAAAAGAGCTCAAGATTTAATGAAGCTTATGAGGAAAAACTTACTGTCACAATTGTGTTCAATTTGAACACAACTGTGTCAGTTAAATGGATCTGTGTGATATCTGACAGTCAACACATACGTGTTCAGAAGACACAACTGTGTTCGGCCCAGTTACGGGTTTTATACCCAATTACCCCCCATTTAGAAGGGATCTGCTTTTTCACTCAAAACCCTAGTTCTCTCAAGTCTCTTAGGTGATTTTGGGCAGATCTTTGAAGATTGAAGACCAAGATTGAAGATCAAGCACTTTCAAGGGAGATTCATCATCACACAACCCACCTCTACTCATTTCGGTTTGAAAACCTCTAGATCCACCATGTTTTCTTCCATTTCTATGAGTTTGGTTGTGGTTTTTGTAAGCCCCATGGGCTAAATACTCTTAATCACTTAGATTAGATGAAGCTTAGCATACTTTGACATGTTGTATGAAACTCTTGGTGATGATTAGGTCAATGGTTATTACAAAGTTATGAATGCTCTTCAATGATTGTGTGTGCTTGTTTAGCTTGAGAAAACGTTGAATCTTGTGGGTGTTATAACCATATTATGTTGGAAGACCATGTGTGTTAGAACATCTATTCTTGAGTTGCATACATTAGTATGTGATTTAAGACATTTGACTAGGAATGGTGAATGAGGGTTGAATATTTAGTAAAGTTGAACAAGTGTGCATCCTTATACATATGTTTGAGAAAGCCATTGTGTTTGTTATGAATTTCTCCAGGCTTTGTTTATGTGTAACTATCAACAATGCGCATATTTATGGTTCATGTATTCTTGATAGGATATCATAAGTTGAGGTATTTGCATAACTGTTGTCACATTATGCAAATTGAGGTGGTTACCATGTGGTTATCGTGTTAACTTTCTAAAGATTTGTGGGTTTGGTATCCTTGACGGGAGTCCAAATCATCTTTAACATTGACTTAATTATATCATTGGTTCTTCATGGCATAACTTTAGGTGGCTATTGTGTGTTTGTCGTTCTAGCTTTCCAAAGAGTTATATAATTAGATAACCTTGACAGGAGTCTGATTTACTTCCATGTTTCATGTTTATAAAATGATCTCACCATAGGTTTATGCATGCTGTCATTGTTTTGCTAAGCGGATTCGAAATCTAAGTGATATCTTCCTTTGATTGATTATCTTCATCTTTGTTTACTTTCTTCAATTAGTTTAATTGTTAGCTAAATTAGTTAATCATAATATTTACAAATCGTTTGTTATCGGCTAGATAATGATAAAGACTTAGTATCAGGAGCTCTTGTGTCCACGGATCGATACTTGGTTCTTACCAAAAACTATACTACCAATCGATAGGTACACTTGCCTATTGTGTGTGTAGTTAGTTATAAGGTGAAGAAATCATTTCATAATTTAAAGCTGTATTGTGTAAAATCCATCATTAAAATCTATATATCAAAACACACATCATGCAGCCAGTGGAAAGTTTGGACCGGATAAAAGCAAGGTGAAGTGTTTCAACTGCAAACAAATGGGACACTTTGCAAGGGAGTGCAAGGCACCTAGAACAAATGGTGGACAAGCACAAGCCAGACCAAACTACACTAAAGGAGTCAACCAGAATGGGAAGCCTAAGCAGCAAGCTGCAGCTGGCTTTGATTGGAGCTTTCAAGTTGAGGATGCATCTCCAAACCAAGCACTGATGGCAGATCATGATGACGCCAAGATATTGGAACATCTTTGTACTCTTGAATGTATTGCTAAAGTTAATAGATACAGGTCCTATAACTTAGAAATAAGATCTGATCTTGAGTCCTTAGATATCTTAAAATCTGATTTCAAAAGAGCTGAAAATGGATATAAACTAAAAATAGAAGATTTAGAGAAAACCATTTCAACTCTCAAACATGAACACACCAACTACAGGACTCAGATTAAAGATCTTATCACTAAGTTAACTGAATGCCAGGCTGAGCTAGTGATCAGCAAAGCCAGGGCAGAAAAATATGTTCTTGAAGAAGAGACCTTCAAGAACATGATATCCTCATCTCTGCATGCCAAAGTTTGTTATCAGAATAAGCAGGGACTAGGATCTACTGAGATAGGTCCTTCACACTCCTTACTATCTGTAAGATCTCCAAGGTGTGGAACTTGTGAAGATAAGCTTCCCCTCATAGACCCTATGAGTGAAGAGGATGAAGAGGAGATAGTGAAGGATGGATCTGAGAAGAGTGAAGAAGATCATCCTAAGAAGGGTCACTATTCTCCTGAGGAGAGGAATTCTGTTGGGTTATCAAAGTCCAAGAGGAAGAACTTGATCAGAAGAGCAAAGAGAGTCCAAGAAAGCTCAAGAGATCAAGGCCACTTTCAACTCTAAGCAGAAACAAGGGTTCATCTCTGTAGGATTTGAAGTGGTAAAAGCTGAAGACTCAACTATGAATCCTAGTACCAGGGATTCTAGTTCTTGTCGACCTCATCCCAACAACAAAAAGAAGAAGGCTGATTTGTTGTGTACCACTGCTGCACAACCTGAACCATCCACATCCAGCAGCAAGTCTCTCCCTAAAATGCTTGCTACTTCATCTGTGAAGAAGAAGAAGGAAGTGGAAAGTGATCAAGATCAGTCTTGCTCTCAAAAGAAGGCTTCCAGAAGAATGCAGATTGACTATGTCATGTGTGGCAGTACTTCTCATCTGGCTAAGGATTGCATTTACAATCCAAAAAGCATTGTCCACATGATCAAGAAGAAATCCTAAGCCAACTTCTGAAGGAAAAGCTTTTCCTCTCGGAAGTTCCAAAGTGAAGAAGAAGACAAGTGAAAACTTGCATTTGGAAGAAATATTGGTCTCGGAAGAAAGGAATGCTTCCGAAGTACTAAAGCCTACTGCAGTGAAAGCAAGATCTTCCGAAGGTCCAGCCTCCAAAACTTCCAAAGTTGTCAAAACTTCTGAAGTGTTGAAGGTCAAGTCTAAGCTTCCAAAGGTCGTGTGGAAGACAAAGAAAGACCATGTGACTGAAAGTTCTTCGTCAACAACAGCTGTTGATCCTCAAAGCTTAAACATGGGATCAATCACTGTTGCATTATCTTCTGTTGATATAAATGAGCCCAAGAACAACAAGCCTTGGGTTTCCAAATGTAACTAATCATCTCTTTTTGTGAAGGAACAACTAAAGACCAATAGGAATGTATGGATCATCGACAGTGGCTGTTCGAGGCACATGACAGGCAATGGCTCTCTACTCCAAAATTTTGAGAAGATTGATGGAGGGCCTGTTATGTTTGGAGAAGATGCAGGAGGTTACATTACAGGAAGGGGCATGGTCACAAATGGTAAGCTTTGCATTGAAAAGGTAAACTTTTTCAAAGAGCTTGGGTAAAATCTACTGAGTGTATCCTAATTTTGTGATCAAAAGCATAACATGCTCTTTACTGAGCATGAGTGCATTGTTCTCAAGCCTGGGGTGGTCATTCCTCAGGAGCATATTCTGCTCAAAGCCCCCAGGAAAGGGAACATGTACAAGATGGACTTGCATGAAACTTCTCCTTCAGGAGAAGTGTCTTGCTTTCTGTCTAAAGCAAATAGTGATGAGTCTTTTCTCTGGCATAAAAGAATGGGCCATGTAAACTTTAAAAACATGAATAAATTAATTAAGAATGATTTGGTAACTGGAATGCCAAAGAAAGAGTTTACAAGTGATGATCATTGTGTTGCATGCCTGAAAGGGAAGCAGCATAAGGTATCTCACAAGCCAAAGGAAAGAAACTCCATCACTACTCCCCTACATGATATATAAACTTTAGCAATAGATTTTACACAATTAAGCTTTAAAATTATAAAATGATTTTCACCTTATGACTAACTACACACACAATAGGCAAGTGTACCTATCGAATAGTAGTATAGCTTTTGGTAAGAACCAAGTATCGATCCGTGGATACGAGAGCTCCTGATACTAAGTCTTTGTCATTATCTAGCCGATTTAAGATGATTTAAGAAATTATAATTAACTAATTCAACTAATAATCAAACTAAATGAAGAGAGCAAACGGAGATGAAGATAATCAATCAAAGGAAGACATCACTTAGACTTTGAATCCGCTTAGTAAAACAACGACAATATGCATGAACCTATGGTGAGATCATTTTCTACACATGAAAAATGGATATAAACTAGACTCCTATCAAGTTTATCTAATTATATAACTTTTTGGAAAGCTAGAACGACAAACACACAATAGCCACCTAAAGTTATGCCATGAAGAACCAATGATACAATTAAGTCAATGTTAAAGATGATTTGGACTCCCGTCAAGGATACCAAACCCACAAATCTTTGGAAAGTTAACACGATAACCACATGGTAACCACCTTAATTTGCATAATGTAATAACAGTTATGCAAATTCCTCAACTTATGAATATCCTAACACGAATACATAAACCATAAATATGCGCATTATCGATAGGTACACATATACAAAGCCAGGAGAAATTCATAACAAACACAATGGTTTTCTCAAACATATGTATAAGGATGCACACTTGTTCAACTTTACTAAATATTCAACCCTCATTCACCATTCCTAGTCAAATGTCATAAATCACACACTAATGTATGCAACTCAAGAATAGATGTTCTAACACACATGGTTTTCCAACATGATATGGTTATAACACCCACAAGATTCAACATTTTCTCAAGCTAAAAAAGCATACACAATCATTGAAGAGCATTCATAACTTTGTAATAACCATTGACCTAATCATCACCAAGAGTTTCATACAACATGTCAAAGTATGCTAAGCTTCATCTAATCTAAGTGATTAAGAGTATTTAGCCCATGGGGCACAAAAACCACAACCAAACTCATAGAAATGGAAGAAAACATGATGGATCTAGAGGTTTTCAAACCAAAATGAGTAGAGGTGGGTTGTGCTAACTTGAATCTTCTCTTGAAATGCTTGATCTTCAACCTTCCTTGAACTCTTGAAAGAATCCCTTCAAAGTGGTCACAACAATGGAGAAAAACTAGGGTTTTTCCTCCCAAAATCGTCTCCCCCCAAATGAAGAAGAGGAAGAGCTTAAAAAGAAGGCCTGATGCGTGTCATGGCCATGACAGGATCTGTCATGGCCATAATGCGCAGGAAAAGGGGGTTATGCAGCCTGTTATGGTCTTGACAGCTCCTGTCATGCCCATATCAGCTTCTAAACTTCCAAAATCTTTATGAATTCCTTAGCTTTTTCTTTTGAAATCATCAAACAACCATCCAAAGCTACAAAAATCAAATTAATCACAATTAAGTATCGATAAAGATTTATTTGGAACAAAAATCACTTAAAATGGGGGAAATATATTTATTATTAACATGTATATTTATTCACACATCACTACACTTGTTACATATGGATCTTTTTGGCCCCACCAGTGTAATGAGTTTAGGAAGGACCTTATACTGTTTAGTGATCACAGATGATTTCACTAGATTCACTTGGGTCTTTTTCCTTAAAACTAAGGATGAGACTCCTGAGATATTAAAGAATTTCATTCTGAAGATTGAGAATCAATCTGATCACAAGGTCAAGATCATAAGATGTGATCAAGAAACTGAATTTAAAAACCAAATCCTTGATACATTTTGTGATGAAAAGGGTATTTCAAGACAATTTAGTGCTGCCAGGACACCTTAGCAGAATGGTGTTGCTGAGAGGAGAAACAGGACACTATTTGAAGCTGCAAGAACTATGTTGTCTGACTCTAAACTGCCTATCACCTTCTGGGCAAAAGCAATGAACACTGCTTGCTGTGTATAAAATAGAGTTTTAGTACTTAAGACTCATGGTAAGACTCCTTATGAACTATGGCACAAAAGGAGACCTTTCATTGGTTTCCTCAGATCATTTGAATGTCCTTGCACCATCTTGAATACCAGAGATCAGATAGCCAAATTTGATGAGAAATCAGATGATGGATACTTCATTGGATACTCTTCTCAAGCCAAGGCTTATAGAGTGTATAATCTCAGAACCAAAATTGTTGATGAGTTAGCCAATGTGACTTTCAATGAACACACTCCTTGTGTGAGAGGTTCTGGTCTGATTGACTGTTTGATCTTGATTTAGTTACCAATTGTTTTAACAAGTCTTGTGAGAATGTTTCAAGATCTACAGGTAACCTATCAATAGAAGATCCTAACCCAAGATTTGAGCTGAGAAGACCTTCAAGTCAATCTACTTCAGCTCCAGTGGTAATAAATTCTGTAGATGGAGCTCCTATCAGCACAACAATGACAAATCCTGCTGATACATCTGAAGTGCCTTCAAATTCCAGCTCAGAGGCACAGAACCAAAAGGAAGGAGTTTCAAATGTAGAAGATTGTGGAAATGGTGACAGTGATCAAGAATTCCTTGATGTTGACTCCATGGAAGACAACATCATTGGCGTCACACACTTATTGGATCAAGCTTCTCTTGATAAGTGTGATGATGTGGTGGGTGAATCTACTCTGCCTGATTAAAATTTTTCAAATTTAGATCTCTCCAACCAACTTGCTGTGATCCCTCAGCTAAGGATCCACAAGTCTCACCCCACCACAAACATCATTGGTGAAGTTGATAAGGGGGTAAGAACAAATTTGAAAGAAAGTTGAGGAGGCTTTGAAAGATGTTTGTCTCTACTCTTGTTTCCTATCCCTAGTAGAGCCAAAGAAAGTTGAGGAGGCTCTGAAAGATGGAAGTTGGGTTGAAGCTATACAGGAGGAACTGCTTTAATTCAAAAGGCAGAAGGTTCTAAACCTATGTCCTCTTCCTCCAGGGAAGACTACTATAGGAACCAAATGGGTGTTCAGGAACAAGAAAGATGATAGAGGACTTGTCATCAAGAACAAGGCAAGACTAGTTGTTCAAGGGTATACTCAGGAAGCAGGGATTGACTACACTAATGTCTTTACTCCAGTAGCAAGACTTGAAGCTGTTAGGATATTCTTAGCCTTTGTTGCATCCAAGAATTTCAAGGTCTACCAACATGATGTCAAGTGTGCTTTCTTATATGGGGTGATTGATGAAGAGGTGTATGTCAAACAACCACCTGGTTTTGCAGATTTAGATCATCCTGATTATGTCTACAAGCTTGATAAAGCTCTATATGGGTTGCACCAAGCTCCAAGAAAGTGGTATGAGACTCTATCTCAGTACCTATGTCAGCATGGTTACAGAAGGGGTACTATATATGGAACTCTCTTCATCAAAGGAACAGGAAATGACTTGATGCTGGTTCAAGTTTATGTTGATGACATTATCTTTGGGTCAACTAATCCAAAGCTCTACAAAGACTTTGAGAAGCTGATGAAAAATAGATTTGAAATGAGTGCCATGGGGGAATTAAATTTCTTTCTAGGAATTCAAGTGAAGTAGGTTGACAATGGCATCTTCATAAGTCAATCAAAGTATGTTCAGGACATACTTACAAGATTTAGCATGACTGACTGCAAAGTTGCAAAGACTCCCATATCAAGAAATCACTCCCTTGGACCTGACCTTAAGGGGGAGTGTGTAGATGAGCATCTATACAAAGCTATGATTAGGTCTCTCAAGTACCTCACTGCCTGCAGGCCTGATATCACGTTTGCCACATGTATATGTGCTAGATATCAACCCAACCCCAGGATGTCACACCTGGTTGCTGTCAAGAGAATTTTAAGATACCTCAAAGGTGCTCCATCACTAGGCCATTGGTATCCAAAGAATTCTGACTTCAATCTGTATGCATATACAGATAGTGATTATGGTGGCTGCAACATGACTACAAAGTCTACATTAGGGGGATGTCAATTTCTTGGTGGAAGAATTGTCTCATGGCAATGCAAGAAACAATCCTGTGTATCTACATCAACTGCTGAAGCTGAATACATTGCTGCTGCAAGCTGCTGTGCTCAAGTGCTTTGGATTCAGAATCAGATGCTAGATTATGGATTCAACTTCAAGGAGACTCCCGTCCACATAGACAACAATAGTGCTATCTCTATTACAGAGAATCCTGTGCAGCACTCAAGGACCAAGCATATCAACATCAGGTATCATTTAATTAGAGATAATTTTGAAAAAGGATTAATCAAACTAGTCAAAGTTCACACAAAAGAACAATATGCTGATCTGTTCACCAAAGCTTTTGATGAACAGAGATTTAAGTATCTCATATCAGCTATTGGGATGATCAACTTTGAGTAGCTTTTTCTTAAACTAAAATTCAATATTATTTCTAAAATCTGTGTGTCCTTAGTTGTCTATTTTATCACCTTCATAAGCCACTAATTGTCTTGAAAGAAGATTCCTTTAGAAAATATTCCTTAGATTTTTGAAAATTTTGAACATCTTTTTCTTCGGAAGAAACTAAGTTACCTTCGGAAGCAAATTATGTCTTTAATATCAACTAACTACTTATAACAGTTTACCTTCGGAGGAAATTTTCTAAATATCTTCCGAAGCCAAATTTTTCTTAAGCACTTAAATGATTTAAAGGACAATTCTCTTCCGAAAGTACTCTTCTCTGAAAAGAGAAAAGAAATACTCTAAGTATTTTTCTTCCGAAGCAAAATTTTCAAAACTCTTAGAAATATCTTCCGAAGCCAAATTACCTTCGTAAGATTTCGACTTCCAAGAAAACTACTTTTGGGCACTTTTTCAGAGGTGGGACCGACATCCGGATTTCAAAGTTTATCCTTTCGCGTTAACTTTGTCTCAAATCCATTTCATATATATACTCAACGGTTTCCCCCTCTTTAACTTTTCTCTCTTCATCTGCAATATCCTTTTAGAATAAATTCACCCAGAAACCACCTTTGTTCTTACCTTTGTTCTTACCTTTCTTCTTGACGAAGCTCTCCAAAATGGCTAACCTAAATCGCAAAAACCAACCTGATTTCTCCATGCAACTTCACAGGCAACACAATCAGGTTGCTCTGTTGAACTCTGAGAAAGATCTTGCTTTCTCAGAGGTTTGTCGATTCCTTTCTTTGTCAAACTACTTCACCTCCCTCACCATTGATCCTCCTCTCTACGAGGATCATCTGCTGGACTTCTGGCGGACCTGCCAAGAGGTCACCATGGACTGGGAGAAGGCACTGTATGCCATAGTGCAGGGGAGGACACTCTTCATCACTCCAGCCATCATCAACACCCATCTTCAACTGGATGATGCAGAAGTTGATGTGTCCTTTCCTAAATCTGCTGTAAATCAGTCCTTTGTGCAGATGGGATATGAAGGAGACTTCTCTGTCGGAACCTTCAGGAAAGGGAAGGTCTCTTTCCAATGGAAGTACCTCCTCTATGTCATCATACACAGCTTGTCCAACAAGCATGGAGGATGGGACCGGATTCCTGAGGATTTGTCCTTCATAGTCCATGGACTGGTTCAAGGGGTCAAGTTCAGGTATTCTCACTTTGTTTACCTTAATTTACTTTCAAACTTGAACTCCTTAGAGTATTACATGTTCCCTAGATATGTCCAGCACATTCTCAACTGTGAACTGGGCTCACAGTTGAGGGGAACAGGTAAAATTCTTAAATTGGGACAGATAAAGCCAAGTATCTTTAAAATAATGAGAAAACCAACTATGGGATTCTCTGGGGGTAGAAACAGCCCTTGTCCCAAAAATATTAGAGCTCATTGCTCAAGGTGACAACCTAGCAGGACCAGCTAGTGTTGAACTCACACTTGTTGTTTCTCACCCATCTCAACCTACAATAACCATCACCTACTCCAGGAAACTCAAACGAACCCCTGCTCAAGCTATTCAGTCTAAGCAGGCCTCCATATTATCACCCATGCAAGAAGAAGTGGACACTAGAGCTCCCACTTCTCTTGAGGAGCAAACCACTCCCATCTCTCATACTATCAGTGCTGAGGTTCCTCATGCTCATCCTGATGAGCTCACAACCCCAACAGCCTTAAGCCTTCACTCAGAGTCTCAAAACTCTAGTGAACAACCCTTCAGGGGACAGTTACCATCCCCATCCTCTAGATCTCAACCAACCAATCCCAAACCTTGAATTCTATGATGATGAAGACATGGGATTCAGTGAGTACCATGAGTCTCTCTTCTCCACCCTTGCTCAAGGAGAGATGAGTGCTCCTGCCACTCCCATGTCTTGCCCACATCATCCACCCCAAACTGAAGTGGATCTTCCTGAACAAGTTCAGGAGGTCCATATGGAAGAGGCTCTCACTACTGCTAGTGATTACATTATTAAGACCTCAACCATGGCAACTCAGCCCATTGAAACTTCACTTGAAGCTGTCAGTGAGCAGAGGAAATCCAGCAGCCAAGAATACTATGCTGGTGATGAGGAAGAAGACATCAGTCAAACTTTCTCATCCCCCCATGATTCTTCATCTGAAGATGAGAGGAGTCTAAAACTAAAGGTGCAACAATTAGAATACATATGCACCTTTTTGGTCTCCAAGGTAAGTCACTTGGAATCTCAAGTGACTGCCTTACAGAAGAAGGTCAATGACCAGTAACTTGAGATCACCGGTCTCAAGGGCAAGCTAGCTGAGAGACCATTAAGATAGACTCAACCAAGTCCACAAGAAGCTGTGGAAGTAGTGGATTTGACCTCCAGCTCACCTATGCAACTAGATGATGCTACCAAAAAGGGGGAGAAAGTCCCTACAACCACAGAACCTGGGAGTTCTGTCATGAGTATGGACAATGAGGACTCACCACCCTCACTTGCAGTTGTCCAGACTCAACAACTTCCTCAGGCTCACACTAATGTGGAGGCCTTATTTCAACAACTATTTAAGGAAGGAATTCCAATGTTCATGCCTGCCCCATCCCATCTCGCTGAAAATCCAATAATGGGATGGTGGTATGATTCCTCAAGAATGGCATTGGTGCTATCAAGGGCTCAGGGGTAGCAGGAACTCTTCAACTTTCAGACCCTGAGTTTCCATGATGGTATGAACTTGGTTAACCTGCCCTTCATCAACCCAAGCCAAAATAAACAGGCTGGCAAGTTAGCTGAGATGATCCAAGAATGGGTAATGAGGGAATTCAGACATAAAGCATTATTATATAGACAGAGGCTAGTAGGGAAAACTGTGGGTCAACTGGAGACTGAGGCATACCCTAAGATTAGCTTTGAAGGGGAAACCTCAGTTGAGGGCCCAGCAGAAGAACCTGTGAACCTTAAGACAGGCTCACCCTCAACACCCAGTACCCTCAGTGACACACCTGCTGGTGAAGGTGTATCACAACCTCTCTCTAGCTAGAGCTCAAGCTCATCACAACCATCTGAAGGCCAAAGCTCTCTCCACCTTGAGTCATATAGGTCAACAATTGATAAAGGGAAAAGGAAAATGACTCCTGAGGAGATTGAGGAGGAGAAGAGAGAGAGGAAGAGGAATGCCAGGGGAGAAAAAACTTGTAAAGTCCCAAGCTTCATGCAAGCTGCAATCAGGGCTGCTCATAGGCTTGATACTCAGAATGATGAGTTAAGAGCAGCCAGATTGAACTATCTGGGACTCAAGAACTACAACATTGATGAAATAATCTCTCTCCCCTTGGCAGACAAGGAGCTGTACAAAGAGAGGAAGGAGGCTGAGGCAGCAGAACTGCTCCTTAAAATCAAAGAAGAGAGAAAAAGAAAGAAACAACAAAAAGCTCCTATCCTCTCTCCAGTTCATGAAAGTCCTGAGAAAGAGTCTATGGCAGTCGAGGAAGAAGAAACTCAGATAAGCAGGGAACAAGAAAGACAAAAGATGATAGCTTATTTGAGTGCCAGAGGACTCTATCACGCAACAGCCTTCAATCCCCTCTTATTTGAATACATTGAGTTTGAGTACCTAAAACAGCTTGATGAAGAGGCTCAAACTCAAAGAAAAGCTGTTAAAAGAAAAATGAGAGAGGAAGCTGCTAAAACAAGAGCCACCATCAGAGCCCAAGAGAAGAAGTCTGCTGACAGACTAAAGATGGTGAGCTTCTTGAAGCTGTATGGGTTCTCTTGAAGGAGACTTGGTCCTATGTCTCTATCCACAATGGATGAGCACATTAGGAGGATCAAGCAGAAGATCAAAGAAGGTCAGCTTGTGGACTTGCATTCTCCACCAAGTCAAGCTGCACCTGAAGTTAAGGTGAAGGTTGAAGAGACAACACAACCTAAACCTGAAGCTACACCTAAGCCAACTTCATCTTCTGACCCACAGCAGGATTCTAAGTCCCCTCCTACTGATTAAATAAATAAGGACCTAACTGAGGAAAGCACAAAAAGTCAATCCGGTGCTGCAGGCCAAACTCCTCAGTTGAAGTATAGAGTGAGAAAAAGGATGGCCATCAGAAAGGACAAAAAGAAGAAAAATAAGTCCAAGGCATCCTCCTCAGCATCTCAGGATGAATAATAACATCCTGAGAAAGTGCATTAAGAGACTGCTCAATCAACTCCATTCAAAAGAAGAGCCTCTTGCATCTAGAAGACCATCCATGACTTGATTGTACACTTCTGATCAAGGCATGAGGATTGCAATCTACTGAGCATCCTATCTGTTTTGATAGAATCAGCCTAGGGGGAGTTTGTAAGGTATTTCAAAGAGGCTGATGCACACAAAATTATCAAGAAGTCTTCTGCATGCATGCACTTTGTGCTTGGTAGAAGTTACTTCGGAAGTTTCACACACTGCAAAGAAATTACACAAGTGTAAAATCTTCCGAAGCCAAAAGACCAATTCTTCCGAAGCCAAAGATGAAGTCTTTCGAAGCTTAGAAGACAAAGTCTTCCGAAGCCTCAAAGATAATTGACTGATTTCTTCCGAAGACAGAGAAGACACGCTCTCTGTGATCAACAACTTTTCAGAAAAGTTGACCAACTTTCCGCTCTCACTCTGCAAACTCACCAACTTATACAAGTTGGTGAAAAGGTCCACGCTTTAGGAAACTGTAGATTAGGGTCTTCTGTCTGTAACTTTCTACTTTATTTACTTTTATCCTTTTTGTATTACAATAGGATGTTAGCTATGGCATGTTATAGTCACACGTCAAAAGGCAATCTGTCTTTTCTTTGTCTAGATTAGTGTTTCCAGCTAGCCTTCAAAGTATGGCCGGTTGTAGGATGTAGTATAAAGTATCTTAGTTTCTTGTATTTTATTTTCATGCTTTGTAACACTTGTAATATAACTTGAGAGCAATATACTTTATCCTTGAAACCAACTTTGTTGTTCTTAAGCTTTCTGTCTCTTGTTTACTTATGTTGTTCTAAGTATCACCATAAAGGTTCCAATTCCCTATTTGATCTGTTAAGTGTTCTAAGTCTCTCTTCACTGTGAAAACTTATTTGCATTGAACACCTTCAATGGTCCTGCACACTTTAAAGACACACCAACTTATATAAGTTAGTGATTATCTTTTTGCTTTTGTCAACTGCTAAGTTTGGTGTCTATGTCTGTAAGTTTCTACTCTTGTAATTTTATAATACATTAGGATGTGAGCTATGGCATGCCATAGTCACATGTTGATGTGGTTTAATTACACATACTTATATAAATATTTCTTACATCTTTAAATAGTTTTGGGTTAGTTTTTATTAAATATTCTCATAATTTGTTCATACTTAAATTTAAAAGTTTTTAAGAGACTACAACTTGAAATAATTAATTTCAACGAAACTTAAAACCCAGGAAAGAAAGTCAAACAAATCAAACAAATATGATATATAGATATATTAGTATGGTTAATTTAGCTAAACTAAGGATGAATTGTAAATAAAAATCATGAGTCGAAGTATGGAATTGTATGGATGTAAATATTAAATTTATATACGAAAATCATAGCATGAATTCTATTCACGTGGCAGCTTTAATTAAAGTTGATCCATGTAATTCCCTTGGTTTGTTCTGTTTTATGAAGCCCACACGTGACATTGATTTTTTAAAGCCATTGTTTTTTTTACAATTGAAGCCCACAAGAAATTTGGAGTGATGTGTAGAAGATACAAACAACCTAAATCTTCTATATAAAAAGGAAACAAGTGACGGCAGAAGGGGGAGGCATACACATAAGAAGAACAAAAATTCAACATCTTATTATATTAAATTCAACTTGGAGTTCTGAGTGCGTTATTATTGTTCGTAATGTTTTTGATCGCTATGAGTAGCTAACTTTTTAATACTACCTAGGTTGGGTTGAAAACTATTCATGTTTTGATTAAATATTTGGTTTTAATTTCATATATTTGTTTATTAATCTTAGAACTTGATTATTTTATTAATTAAATATGGACACGTGTATTGTTTTATGCTTGAAAGTTATTGCCGTGCTCGTGTATGTTTGATCTTGATTGATTACATGAAATCTTGATTACGTTTTGCATGTTTAAATTAATTACTTTGTGTTATAAATTTTAAGCTTTGATTAGAGATAATCTTAGAAGTTTTGGCTATGATTTGATATTATTTTTAATGTTCTATCTTATCTAAAATGTAGGGGTGATAGACATTGCTTAAAACCTCCTACCCATTGCTTGTTAGGTTTCGATTTCGCGAGAGCGTGTTTTGCCATTCATTCGTGGTGTTAGTGTTTTGGGGTATTTAATTGAATTTAATTGGGTTGTCCTTTGTTTTAGAGTTTTAGAATACAATCTTGAAAACATTGTGGTAGAAAACCTAGGGCGATCTTATGTTAGACATTATAATAAACCTATCTAGTTCTTCACACGTGTCTTAGGTTTTCTTAGGTAGTAGCAACATACCTAGTTATTTCACATATTTGATCGTCTTCAAGTTCCAAGTTTGAATTCTTATTTGTTATTTTCTTTTGTCATGTTTAGATTTATTAATTTTATTTAATTTTTTTATTTTGTTTATTAGTAATTAATTAAAATAATCTAATTAATTAGGTTAGAAGTCGATAGAGGTTTATTATCGAGAGCCTCCAAAACGTGTCTTTAGGGTTTGATATCCGAACTTACCTAAACTTTACTATATCACGACTGGTACACTTGTCGTTTGTGTGAAGTTTAGTTGGGAATTTCCAAATTTTAAAACTAATTTGTGAAAAATAGTATCTTAAGAAATTAATATATACATTTTCACACATCACATGCTAAAAGACGATCTATCTTTTGACTTTACATTGATCTTGTTGTATAGATTAGTGTATCCAGCTGGCTTTCAAAGTATAGCCGGTTGTAGGATGTAGTATAAAGTATCTGAGGGTCTTGTATTTTATTTGTCACTTGTAACTTTGTAATAGAACTTGAGAACAATATACAAATTGTTGAAAACAATCTGCTTGTGTTCTTTTACTTTGAATTCTTAGTATAGTCGGTTCCTTATTTGATATTGTAAGTGTTATCCATCAAGTTCACTCTCCAAACATCCTGTGAAACTGTTGCATTGACCTCCTTAACCGGTCCTGCAATTGGTATCAAAGCTTTCTAGACTCTTGATTGTAAGATCTTATCATCTTAAATCTACTCATTTTCACAAAACACTTACTTGCTCAAATGGCAGCTCTCTCCAAAGATGATATGGAAACCGACACAATGACAAAATCTCCAATTAATCACTCCTGATGACTTTGATACTTGGTGCCAAAGAATGGAAGGGTTCATCAAGTCTCAAGACAGCAGGATGTGGAGATCTGTTGTCTCTAGACCTCATGTTCCATGCGCACCTTCAACAATTGTTGCTGATGAGATGATACCAAAGGACGTGGCTGATTATTCTGATGAAGATTGGAAGAGAATAGATGTAGATCAAAAGGCCATGACTGCTTTTAAAACTACTCTCTGCAACTCTATCTACAGAGGCTTTAAGAAGTGCAAGACTGCCAAGCAGCTCAGGGATGCGCAGAACCTGATGTATGAGGGGTCTGAGGAAGCCAAGGACAATAAGAAAGACCTCATGAAGCAGTAGTTTGAAAACATAACCTTCAAGACTGGTGAAACCGTGACTCAGCAGTATTTCAGATATGTTGAGATTGTGGACACTCTGGTGGATACTGGTGTCAAACTGGAGAATAGGGACATTGTGAGGAAGTTTATGTTCTCTCTTCCCAGAGAATGGACTCACTACTGTATGGCCATTAAGAGAACTGAAAACCTCTCAACTCTTACCCTTACTAAGCTGTATGGTATCCTGAGCAGTTACAAGATGGAGATTAACATGCAAAATACATCTCATAGCTCATCCAGTACCTAGAAGAGTTCTTCCCTCCATGTGATTGAAAGAGATAGCAGAGAACCTCAACATCATCTTCTCAGCTACCCTAACAACTCAAAAAAGGGCCCTTTCATCACCCTCTCGGAGACACCAAGGGAGAGCTACATCCAAGGAAGCCCATTCCAAGAGACAAGCTTTTCTCAAGCCTTTGTGTCTTCTGATGAAACTTCAGGCAACTTTCTCTTTACTTTGGAAGACTTGGACTGCATTCATCTAGATGATCTGATTGTGTAGCAGATGGCTCTTCTTGGCATATATGAGGCTGTTGCAATCAAAACAACACTTAGAAGATTTTTAAATGCAACTGAAGAAGTCTTCCGAAGAAAAAGCTGCTCTTCCGAAGACAAGTTGAAGATCTTCCAAATCTTAAGTATGAAGAGCTTTTGAAGGAAAGCTAAGTCTTCCGAGACTAAGTAGTTTTCCTTCCGAAGTATAAGCACTTAAAAGATCAAAGACAAAAGTCTTCCGAATAATGAAGTCATGAAGACTTGTAGAAGTCTGTGAAAAAGTTGATTCTTCTGAAGTATAAATGGATTCGGAAGAACTTATTCTTCCGAAGCCATTTAAGCTTCGAAAGAATCAACAATGAACACGTGGACATAAGTATGGTCCGACTAACACTCGCTGCCAACTCTGATATACTGCATGGCCCTTTCCCACGCCCATGTAGTTGACCATACTTTAATCCATTGTTCACCTTTTATCAGTTACTACAGTTACCAACTTTAGTTAGTAACAAAAGGTAAGTCATGGACCTATCATGACAACCTAATCTAGGATATTAGTTTATCTTAGACACCTTTCCTCTAGCAATGTAGTATTTGTCTAGTTGTAATTTCCTGCTTGTTTTCCAAGTATAACCGGTTGTAGATAGTAGTATATATAGTTTGTTATTGTAAATCACCGAGTGCGAGTGCCTGCAAAAAGAGTCTTGTAACACTCAGTTGAGAAGTAATATATACAAATATCTTGAAAACCATTCTTGTGTTCTTTTGCTTACTATATTATTATCAACTTAGTTAGAGACTCTGCTTTATCATCCGAGTGAGACTTAGTGAGTTTGAGAGATAAACTTGTGTTAAGAGACCAACATCGATCCTGCAATTGGTATCAGAACATTTTAGGCTCTTGATTGTGAGATCTAACCATCCCAAATCATCCTTGCTCATCACTCTCACTCACTTCACCTCAAATGGCTCTTAACCAGAAATCTTCTGAGTTTGAGATGGGAACCATGACCAAGGCTCCGATTATCACACCTGATAATTTTAGAGCCTAGTTCAAACGTATTAAAGGCTTCATCAAGTACCAAGATAGTCGAATGTGGAGATCAGTCACTCATGGTCCTTACAAGCCGAAGGTGGCATCCCCGGCTGGTAATGGTGTCATGATTGAGAAAGCTGTTGAAGACTACTTTGATGAAGACTTCAAGAAGATGAACATCGACTACAAAGCCATGACTGTGATGCTTACAGTCATACCAAACTACATAATGGTAGGCTTTCAGCATTGTGAGAATTCCAAAGATCTATTTGATGCTTTGACGTTGATGTACTCCGGTTCCACTAATTCCAAAGAGTCTAAGAAAGATGTATTGAAGCAGCAATTTGAAAACTTCACACACATTGCTGGTGAGACCCTAATCCACAATACTTTAAGTACATGGACTTGATCTCCACTCTTCAGTCTATGGGAGTAACTCTTGAGTAGAGAGACAAGAGAGACATTGTAAGAAAGTTCATGAGTGCACTTCCTCATGAATGGACATTTTACTGTGTCTCAATCATGAGAACTGAAAATCTCAACACCCTCACCGTGACTGAACTATATGGGATCCTTGATAGATACCACATGGAGATGGAAACTCAGAAAGGCCATCAGATGAACAGAAGCTCAAACCTTCCTGTAAGCAATGCTCTACATGCTGCTAAAGGTCAAGAATTCCCCGGCCCTAGTTGTACCTGAACTTCCCCCAACAGCCAGCATCATCCTCTGGAACTTATATCACATTTCCTAAGACACCCAAGTCTCAACAAGCTCAACATAATCCTTTCCAGGATAGTTGTGCTTTTGTGTCATGAAATGAGCACTCTGGAGATTTTCAATTTTGTTTTGATGATCTCAAGTGTTTTAGTCCAGATGATGTGAAGTACATGGACATTGTCCAGCAGATGGCTCTTTTAACCTATAGAGCAAAGAAGTTCTTCAAGAGAACTTGAAGGCAATTCCCTTAGAACCCAATCAACAGCAAATTTGGGTTTGACATGTTAAAGGTTAAGTGTTACAATTGCAACCAACTTGGTCACTTTGCAAGGGAATGTAAGGCTCTTAGATCCAATCCTAGAGCAACTCAAGCCTCCCAACCTCCTTCTTCCCCAAAGGCTGTAGCCAAAGCAACTGAACAACAAATTACAGTTGTTGCTCAAGAAGTTGATTGGAGCTTTATGATGCAAGATTTCACTACTGCTCAAGCTTTCATGGCTGGAACTGAAGACAATAAGGTATATGAACACCTTTGTACTCCAGCTTGCATTGTTAAGGTTAAATTGTATCAGGACTATAATATGGAAATTAAATCTGATATTTCCTTTAAAAAAAAGTTAGAGAAAACTGTATCCTCTTTGAAACATGAACATTCCAACTACAGGGCTCAAATAAAAGATTTAGCCTCCAAGTTGACTAAGGCTCAAGCCCAGCTAGTAATAGTTGAGGCTAAAGCAAAGAAGTATGCCATTGAAGAGCATAACTTCAAAACCATCATTGCATCATCCTCCCACTTTGAGTTGTGTTCTCAAAACAAAAGTGGGTTGGAAACCAATGAAATTGCTCCACTACACTCCTATGTGTCTATTAGACAACAAGATGTGGTACTGATGAGCAAGAGGTTCCAACTGCTAACCCACTACCAAATGAGCAGAAGAATGATGCAACAACGGTGACCACCACAGGGACGGATAAGGTAGAAAATCTCATCCGCACAGCTGATGATCAACCTCTCACCACCAAAGAAAGAAAGAATAAATCAAAGCAGCAAGAAAAACTGCCAAGAAGGTGGCTGAGTCAAAGTTGAAGATAAACCCAAAGCAAAAGGTTGGAGGTTCTGAGCCAGGAAAAAAGTATAGTACCAGCAATCCTATCCAAATGAAGGATCAGACATTAAAGAGGAAGGGAGTTGAAGAGGAAAAAAAGTGCAAAAACAATAGCCCTCACACCCCATCAAGAATAACATTAAGTTAATAATGTGTGGTCTGCACAACCACATGGCTAAAGATTGGTACTACAATCCAGCAAGCACACATTATGCAAACAATGTTAAGAAAGAAGGAGTCAAGGATGGTTTCACATTTGGACCTTATCATATGGTTCAAGTGTCAAGAAAAGGAAAGCTTTTTTTTGAAGCCAAGTTGCTTTCAGAAGAAACACATTCTTCCGAAAGGAAAATAGCTTCTGAA
Organism: Flaveria robusta; assembly: GCA_025506415.1. NCBI lineage: Eukaryota > Viridiplantae > Streptophyta > Magnoliopsida > Asterales > Asteraceae > Flaveria > Flaveria robusta. The sequence goes on along the minus strand of CM046476.1, from coordinate 9,332,199 downwards.
GACAAGCCCAAAAGAAAACAAAGAAACAAAAGAAATCTTTTGAAACCTTCCGAGAAGAAGACTGCTTCGAAAGAAAAGGTGGTGACAACTTCTTCCTATAAGAAAGAAGTCTCGAAAGCAAGTAATGCTACTCAAGCCTCCACATTCTCATCTACATAGATCAACCATGAGATGGAATGGAAGATCAAAAAAGATGTTGCAGCCCAAACCTATTCTTCACAAACCATAATTGAACCCCCATGTATACATTTTTGTTCAATTATCTCATCTAGATTGAAAGAGCCCAAGACCAATAAGGCTTGGGTTTCTAATAGCAACTAATCATTTCACCTTATGTGCAGGGACATCCACATGACAAAAATGGAAATGTTTGGATTGTAGACAATGGATGCTCCAGGCACATGATAGGGAACAGATCTCTCCTTTAATAGTTTAAACACTTTGATGGAGGTCATGTTCAGTTTGGAGGTGAAGCTGGAGGATACATTTCTGTTAGAGGTAGTGTATCCAATGGTAAGTTAAAAGTTGACAAAGTAAACTTTGTCAAACAGCTTGAACATAATCTCTTGGGTGTTTCTCAATTCTATGACCAACAACATCAGATGCTTTTCACAGAACATGAGTGCATTATCCTCAAACCCGAGATGACAATTCCTTAAGAATTGCTGCTTCTTAGATCTCCCAGTGGGTGAAGTATCATGCTTTCTTTCCAATACTAATGGTGATGAGTCAACTCTTTGGCATAAAAGAATGCGTTATGTTAATTTTAAAAGCATGAACAAATTGGTTAAAAATAACTTGGTACATGGTGTGCCTAAAAAGGAATTTTTCTGTAAAGATAACTGTGTTGCCTGTCTAAAAGGGAAGCAACACAAGGTATCTCTCAAATCCAAAGAAGTTAACTCCATCACCATTCCATTACACTTATTGCACATGATCTATTTGGTACCACAAGTATAATGAGCATTGGATGGAAATCATACTGCCTTGTGATTATTGATGATTTTACAAGATTTATATGGGTATTATTTTTAAGGACTAAAGATGAAACTGCTGAAACTTTAACATCTTTTATTCTTAAAATATAAAATCAAATTGATCATAAGGTAAAAATTATCAGAAGTGATCAAGGGACTGAGTTTAAAAATCAAGTTCTTGACATATTTTGTAACTTAAAAGTGATTGCCAGACAATATAGTGCTCATAGAACTTCTCAACAAAATGGTGTTGCTGAGAGGAGAAAGAGGACACTTATTAAGGCTGCAAGAACTTTGTTTGCTAATTCAAAGTTGCCTCTAACTTTTTAGGCAGAGGCAGTCAGCACTGCATGCTATGTGCAGAACAGGGTTCTCATTGTTAAGCCCCATGGAAAAACCCCTTATGATCTATGGAACAAGAGGCTACCGTTCATTGGCTTTCTTAGGTCCTTTGGCAGCAGGTGTACCATACTTAATACAAAAGTTAATTTGGCAAAATTTGCTGAAAAATCGGATGATGCTATCTTTGTTGGATATTCCTCAAACTCTATTGCTTATAGAGTATATAACATCAAAAATCAACAATTAAGGAATCATCTAACATTGTTGTTAATGAGAACACTCCTTGTGTTTAGGGGAATGGCCCTGATTATATTATCGACTTAGAATTGTTTCCAAACTATTCTAAACCATCTTGTGAGAATGTTTCAGCTGGAACAGGAACTCAAAATGATTCATGTGATGAACAACTGTTTGAGTTACCCAGACCACTTCCAATTTCTCCAAGAAGTCATGTACATCAAGCTCCTTCAACTGGAAATCCTGAAAGCTTAAACATCTAAGGAAATAACGGAGCTTCAACAAGTTGTCAGCAAACTAAGCCTCAAAACTCATCAGCTGACAACTCCAACATTCAACACCAAGCTGATGAAGTCAGTAATCTGGAGGAACAGGCAACTGTTGATGCTACTTCACAGCAAATCATCATTGATACTGTCATACATTCATTCAATCAGTCCTCATTGAATGATTGTGAGACAGTAGCTGGAAATGATATTCAAAATCCTAAGCAAAATTTCTCTAACTTGGATCTGTCTATGCAACTAGATGTGAGTCCGAGGCTCTGGATACATAGCACTCATCCAGCTCAAAACATCATTGGGGATGTCTCAAAAGGTGTAAGAACAAGAAGTCAAACCCATAACATGAATGTCTGCTTGTACTCATGCTTTCTCTCTCAAATGGAACCCAAAAAGGTGGAATAAGCTCTTAAGGACAACAATTAGGTTAAATCAACGCAAGAGGAGTTACTTCAATGCAAGAGACAAAAGGTATGGAACCTGTGTCCATTACCACCTGGTAAAGTCCCCATTGGCACTAAGTGGGTGTTCAGAAACAAAAAAGATGATAGAGGTTTGATCATCAAGAACAAAGCAAGACTTGTAGTTCAAGGATACACAAAGGAGGAAGGCATAGATTACACTGATGTCTTTGCACCAGTTGCAACACTTGTGGCAATGAGAATTTTTCTTGCTTTTGCAGCATCCAAGAACTTTACTGTCTATCAACTTGATGTCAAATGTGCATTTTTGTATGGGGATATCGATAGGGAAGTCTATGTGTGTTAACCACCTAGATTTGAAGACCCACAACACCCCAACTATGTGTTCAAACTGTACAAAGCTCTTTAGGGGTTACACCAGGCACCTAGACTGTGGTACGAGACACTATCTTAGTTTCTTCTAAAGCATGACTATACTAGAGGCACCATAGACAAGACATTGTTCATAAAGAAGTTTGTGAAGGACATGTTGCTGGTACAAGTCTATGTTGATGACATCATATTTGGTTCTTCAAATGACCAAATGTGCAAAGACTTTGAATGCATCATGAGAAAGAAGTTTGAGATGAGTTCCATGGGAAAGATGGATTTCTTCCTTGGAATTCAAGTGAAGCAGATGGAAGATGGGTTCTTCATAAATCAATCTGAGTATATCAAGGATATCTTAGAAAGATTCAAGATGAAAGATTGTAAGCCAGCCAAGACACCTATACCCAGAAATCACAATCTTTGTCCTGACTCCAAGGGGGAGGATGCTCATCAGCATCAGTATAAGGCAATTATTGGATCTCTATTGTATCTCACAGCAAGTAAACCTGATATCATGTTTGCAACTTGCATCTGTGCAAGATATCAGGCTGCTCCTAAGGTGTCTCACCTAATTGCTATCAAGAGAATTTTTAGATACCTCAAAGGAGCTCCCAAACTGGGTTTTTTGTATCTTAGGAATAAGGATTTCAACCTCTATGGTTACATTAACAGTGATTATGGTGACAGCAACATAAACAAGAAATCCACATCAGGCGGATTTCAATTTCTTGGTGGAAGGATCATCTCGTGGACATGCAAGAAGTAATCATGTGTCTCTACATCAACTGCTGAAGCTGAATACATTGCTGCTGCAAGTTGCTATGCTCAGCTGCTGTGGATTCAAAATCAGATGCTGGACTATGGTTTTAACTTCATGGAGACTCATATCCTCATAGACAACAAGAGTGTAATTTCTATCATAGAAAATCCAGTTAAGCACTCCAAGACAAAGCACATTGACATCAGGTACCATTTCATTTGAGATATTCATGAGAAAAACTTGATCAAACTAGTCAAAGTCAATTCAAATGAGCAATATGCTGACTTGTTCACCAAAGCTTTTGATTAACAAAGATTTAAATACCTTATCACAGCTATTCGGATGATTGACATTTACTAGTCTATCTCTTTTGAAAATCTTTTAAAAATGTGATTTGTCTCTGTTGTCTTCATACAATTTAAGCCTGTTACAAAAGGTTTTTCTTCAAAATCTCTAAGTGTGAATTCTTCCGAAGAGAAATTTACCCTCGGAAGATATCTTTATCCATCTTTCGAAGGCAAATTCCTCTACATAAGTATTCTCTTTCGAAGAGTTTTGAGCCTCGAAAGAAAACTTGATCATAGATCATATTTACTTCCGAAGCTTATAAAACTTCTTCTTTCGAAAGACCATTTTACTCTCAGAAGCAAATTTGTCCTTATGACATGGTTTGCCTTTTGGAAGTAAAAGTGGCTTCGGAAGATAATACTGAGAGACCTAACAGTTTTCTCTCGGAAGCAATTTTACTCTCGGAAGAAAACTTTACTGTGTAACAGAAATCTTTGGGCCCCACTCTATAAAAAGTAAGATTTTAATAATAATTATTGGAATATTTTAAATGGTCCAACTTACCGCCACTGTCAAATCAAACCTAAGCTGTCTTTTCACCTTATCCATTTGATCTCTTTACCGCCATTTAAAGAAAAGAACCTCCGACTCTCTTTCCTTAATTTCTTTACCTTCACAAAAGCCCAAGTTTCCACTATCTTCCTCTTTCACTATCAAATTTCTTCAAATCAAATAGTACTTCCTCAACAATGGCCTTGAATCCTCAGCATAACCAAGTCGCTATCCTTGATTCTTCTAAGGATACCGACTTTGCCCGAATTGTCCAATTTCTGACACAGTCTACATACTTTACCGCTCTCACTGTTAATCCCACTATCTACTCAAACCATATGGCCGACTTCTGGGAAAATGGTCAAAGCAAAATGCTTAATGGAGAATGGATCATCAGATCGAGGATCTGCGGGCAGGAACTTGTCATCAGTGGAAGGACCATCTTGGAGCATCTAGAGCTTCATGATGAAGGCATCCTTACTGAATTCCACAATTCTAATTTGGAGGACACTTACATTCAGATGGGATATGGTGGCGATGTCAGCAAGTCAACTGTCTACAAGTTCAACTTCTCCTACAACTGCAAGCTCTTGTTGCACATCGTTCTACATAGTCTCTCCAACAAATCAGGGGGATGGGATCAAATCCCATATGAATTGGGCTGCCTAGTCCACGGGTTGGTTAAAGGCCTCGGATTTAACTATTCATGGTTTGTGCTGAACAACCTACAAGGTAACCTTGCCAGGGATCCATTCTTCATGTATCCCGGGTTCATTTAGCATATAATCAATTGTGAGCTAGACCAGAACAAACTTTCATGTGAAGACATCCTACTGGTCCCTCACATGAGGTCGTGCATCTTCAAAACAATGAAGAAGACATCCTCCAACTTCACCGGAAGATTCACTGATCTTCCTCCAAGTATGCTTGAGCCAACGGCTCTAGGTGACATTCTTACAGACCAAGTAGGTAATGAACCCACACCAGATATCACCACTTCAATGCCAATCTCTTTTTATCACCCAATCAAATTCACCTATACAAGATGCCCCAAATGAACCTTTGTTCAATCTACTCAGATTGAACAAGGTCCCTCTGTTCAAACCTAAAAGGCTAGAGTGGAACTCAGGGCTCCCACTCAGCCAGAGGTCCAACCATCCTCCACCATTGACCTCTATATTAGCATTGAGCTTCCTCAGTCTTAACCTGATGAGTCCACAATCCAAGCTAAAAGCCCTCAGGGTGAGTTTCAACACTCTCCCAAGCAGCCTAAAAGGGACAACCACATCACTTGTTCAGTTGCTATTACAAAGAAACCCTTAGGTGTTGACCAAGGTCCAGGGTCATTAGAAATAACCTCTTATCCTTTATTGACCTACTAACCCAATCTGATGAAGGTATCATGTTTCATCAATGCAGTATTGTTGATCCACCACACCACTCTTTAGATTAATTGAGCCATAAGGAACCTCTGATATCTAGCGCACATCAGCTAGCCAAAACTAAGATGAGTCCAACAGGTGTCAAGGGGACTCATGTAGACTCACCTGCCACTACTAAGAATGTCTCATTGGACTCTCAGGACAGTGGTAACATTAGTGAGACTGAAGCTATGGCAACCTTGCCACTTGATGCCTCTGAAAAAAGGCATCAGCATACAAGGGAAACCAGGGTGCCAAGAAACCACATCTGGTGATGATGATGAACATACTAGGTATGTTATCTTACCTCCCCGTGATTCTTCAAAAGAAGATGAGGGAAGTTTGCAACTTACCATCAGAGACCTACTATCTAAAGTCTCAAACCTGGAATCAAAGGTTAAGACTTTAGAGATAGGTCTGGCACTCAGCAACTTGAGATTGAAAATCTCAAGGCTCAACTAGCTGAGAAACAGATTGAGAAGTCTGTTAGGCATGTACTAATTTAGGTTTCTTTAAATTCTTCCTCCAGCTCATCTACTTCTCAAGATGATGCTACCAAAAAGGGGGAGAATGTACAGAAACAAAGACATGAGAAACCCAGCCTTGCTATCCCTTCATTTTACCCCACACAACAACAGTCTGTAGCCATATTCCCTCAGCCACCTCCCATTACAATTCAAGTGGACCCAAGGATGCTTATTGACCTCAATAGGTTCTTAACCAAATTTTTGATAAGCTTTCCCCTTAAACAACCCTCCCCAGATGTTTCCATTGCCTACTTTGGAGCAGAAAAACTTCAAACGTTGAGTGCACCACCTACCTCTAAGAAGGAAGTTGGTCAACCTAAGGTCCCTATTAAACCTGAGATTGACTTCAAATGGGAAATACGGACTGATGGCCCAGCAACTGACTTAGTAGGGACAGGTAGTGTAGTTCCCATCTCTTCCGAAGAACAAATTCAAGCTGCGGAAGGGACAATTGAATTGTCTTCTTTCTCCGATGATATGCTCATCATAGAGGCTATTCTTGACTTAGCTTCTGTGATAGATAGTGAGGACTTCCTCAAAACCTCTCTATCTATGGCACCACAAGAACCATAGATTCAACCTCACTCTCTCCATCCTGAATCCTCTAAACCGGAATCTCCAAAAGCTGAATCTTCTTTAGATCCTAAAGGAAAAAGGAAGATGACTGCTGAAGAACTTCTAGAGGAGGAAAGATTGGAGAAATTAAAGAAGAAAGTAAGACTTGGTACTGGGGAAGCTGCTAGCTGCAAGCAGCGAAGCAGCAGCAGCTGCCCAAGAAAGTATCAACAACAAGAAAAGAGTGGAGGTAATAGACAGGCTCATTAGCCTGGGAGTGGATAATGAAGAAATGCTTCTACTCCCACTTGATGAGCTTGTGTAGTTGGAAAAGGCAACCCTGCTACGAAAGGAAGAAGAAGAAGCAGCAAGGTTGGCCATAGAAGAGGAGAGGAGGAGAAAGAAAGAAGAGGTTGTGCAAAGGTAGAGGATGGAGAGGATAGCCTTTCTATGCACAAGGGGCTATTCTCAGGAGGAGCTAACTCCTCATGAAAATGATACGATCTTGTTCCTTTTTCACAAAGAACAAGATCAAATCAACACGGAGAGGAAGAAGGCTGCCAGGGAAAAGTTGAAGGAGAAAAAGAAGAAAAAAGAGTAGGCCCAACTTGCAGCTGCCAAGAAGGTAGGAGATAAAGCCTGGATGAAAGCTTATCTTAGAGCCCAAGGCTTCACTGGCAGGCAAGTAGGTCCCATGTAAGAAAGGACCCTACAACGACATGTTAGCGACATCAAAGAAGACATTCGCTTAGCAAGAAGGCATGAGGTGTCACAAAGCCAAGGTGTACAGAGGATGTTACCCAAACCTGCACCCAAACCATAACCAACAAAACCTAAGCCTCCTCATGAAAATGATACGATCTTGTTCCTTTTTCACAAAGAACAAGATCAAATCAACAAGGAGAGGAAGAAGGCTGCCACGGAAAAGTTGAAGAAGATAAGGAAGAAAGAAGAGGAGGCCCAACTTGCAGCTGCCAAGAAGGTGGGAGATAAAGCCTGGATGAAAGCTTATCTTAGAGCCCACGGCTTCACTGGCATGCAAGTAAGTCCCATGTTAGAAAGGACCCTACAACGACATCAAAGCAGACATTCGCTTAGCAAGAAGGCACGAGGTGTCACAAAGCCAAGGTGTATAGAGGATGTTACCCAAACCACAACCAACAAAACCTGAGCCTACCCAACTTCCTTTCCCCATCAAAACCGAACCAACCAGTGAACCTTACACCTCTAAACCTACACCCTCATCCATTGCCTCTCAACAACCACCACCACTACCTATCCTTTAACCCAGAACACAACCTCGAACCCAACAATTACCCAAATCATCCTCTGACCCTTCTAAGCCCCTGCCCTTAGAAGAATTCAAGGAGGTCAAGAAAAAGCTCACCAACTGCACAACCTTGAGCGAGATCTCTTGTGAGGAAGAGTCAATTGCACTAAAGTTCATTGACGGCTCTTCCTATTCCCTCACGAGAGATGAATTTCTTGATCAGCCTAGAGGAACATTGGACCAAGCTCTCCAACTTCTTGCAACTAATTCAGACACACTCAATGAAAAAGAAAAGAAGTTAAGAAGGAGACTGGTGACTTTGCTGGACACTAGGAGAGGAGACAAGATGCCAAGCAATCCCCTCAATCTTAAAAGGCAAATTGTCCGGTAGAGGTTCAATGAACCTACACACATATTTGCTGTGGAAAGGGAGAATGGTCAAGTAAATAGACTTGATACATCATCCCTGCTACGCTCCATCAGATTTGACATTGCTGAGTTAGCAGAGAATCCATTTTCCATTCCCTCTAACTCTTAGATTGCTGCTCATATCAGAAATCATCTGAGCAGTCTTCATCTTGCTAAACTGACAAAGAAAGCCAAGATTGAAGAAGAGTTGAAAATGAGAGCAAAGGAAGAAGAAGAAGGTGCAACCACAAAAGAAGGAACATTCCTACAAATGGTTGAAGGACCAACTTCGGATCCTATAGTTAGATGGGAATATGACTACAATTCTCATCAACTAACTCTCTTCAGAGGGATTCAACAAAGAGTGCATGTCATTCAGAGCAACAGATTGGATCTACTTTCTATGAACGACTTGTACAAGCTTCTCACCACCACCTCAGGAAAGAACAAAGAAACCGATAAATATCTTCTTTCCTTGGTGTTGAAGACTTTAAGAAGCAGAAGGAAGTGAAGTTTTGGTAGCATCAGCCTAGGGGGAGTTTGTTGGAATATATGAAGCTGGTGCAACCAAAACAACACTTAGAAGATTTTGATGTGCAACTGAAGAAGTCTTCTAAGGACAAAGCTGCTCTTCCAAAGACAAGTTGAAGATCTTCTAAAGCTTAAGTATGAAGAGCTTCCGAAGGAAAACTAAGTCTTCCGACACTAAGTAGTTTTCCTTCCGAAGTATAAGCACTTAAAAGATCAAAGACAAAAGTCTTCCTAAGAATGAAGTCATGAAGACTTGCAGAAGTCTTGGAAGAAGTTGATTCTTCCAAAGTATAAATGGCTTCAAAAGAACTAAGTAGTTTTCCTTCCGAAGTATAAGCACTTAAAAGATCAAAGACAAAAGTCTTCCTAAGAATGAAGTCATGAAGACTTGCAGAAGTCTCGAAAGAAGTTGATTCTTCCAAAGTATAAATGGCTTCAAAAGAACTTATTCTTCCGTGGCCATTTAAGCTTCGAAAGAATCAACTATGAACCAGTGGACATAAGTATGGTCCGACTGACACTCGCTGCCAACTCATATATACTGCATGGCGCTTTCCTACGCCCATGTAGTTGATCCTACTTTAATCCATTGTTCACCTTTTATCAGTTAGTATAATTACCAACTTTAATTAGTAACAAAAGGTAAGTCATGGACCTGTCATGACTACCTAATCTAGGATATTAGTTTATCTTAGATACCTTACTTCTAGCAATGTAGTATTTGTCTAGTTGTAATTTCTAGCTGGTTTTCCAAGTATAACCGGCTGTAGATAGTAGTATATATAGTTTCTCATTGTAACTCACCAAGGGTGAATGCTTGTAGAAAGAGTTTTGTAACACTGAGTTGAGATGTAATATATGCAAGTATCTTGAAACCCATTCTTGTGTTCTTTTACTTACTATATTATTATCAACTTAGTTAGAGACTCGACTTCATCATCCGTTAGTGAGTTTGAGAGATAAATTTGTGTTGAGAGACCAACACCGATCCTGCAATTTAGGTGTTAGACAAAGCATGATTCGTGAGCTCATAATGCATTGTGAGATATCAGTGGAGTTTGTAAAAACTCAACATAATTTATCCTATCATCTAACCAAAGGGTTAAATAGAGATCTTGTGCACAAGTCGGTTGTGGATATGGGATTGAAGTCAACCTAAAATCTCTCGTGATAAGATACCCAATTCCTATGTAGTATAAAATTAGATGTTGAATTCAATGTGTAAAGCTTAACATTTGGAGAATGGAACACATTAGTAACATTATCCCAAAGTATGTGTTTAGACCTGTAAGTTGAAGAGGTTGAAGTCTAACTTCTTAATAGTTATTTTGAAAAATTGCATATGCAGGTGCAAGAGGAAAAGAGCTACCTATATGAGCATGAAGTTTAGCTGTTTCAAAAAGCTTGGACTTGGCTTTGATATGCTTATGAAGGATAAGGACACAAGGCTAGTAAAATATAGTATCAAGTAAGAATATATAAGTACGTAAACTTTTGTGTATATTATCTTCATGTATTCACTATGAATAGCAAAGGTTCAATCCATAGTGACACCCTAATATTTGAATATTTGAAATGTGTAATATCCTAAAATGAAATACAATCGTCACGATATTTCATTTATGTATAAATTTGTTATTTGTGTGAGTTTGTTTTAGTTAATCAAGGATTACACGATAATGGGGAGGAATGTTAGATATTTTAGTGTTATTGTATTGACTAACGACCAATATGATCATAATATCCATCAAACAAGTTAGGAGGTGCGAAGTGCACACTTGTTTGAGTTTATTATGATCTTTCGAATCGAAAACTAAGAAATGGGGTCTCCAAGGGGGCAATGCTCCCTTGGCGGGGATTTTCTTGAAATTTCACATGTGAAACTCGGCGGTTAAAACAGTAAATTTGCATGTGAAAAACTGCCGAAGAAAATTACCCCATCCTTGAAATATTTCAAATTTTTACAAGATTGGTAACGCTTCTTCTTCTTCTATTCTGGTTCACGTTCTTGAAACACACATGAATTTATACTTTGATTTCTGAACTTGAGTTTTATCTGGTTGAACATTTGCTGTGAACCCAAATACTTTTAAGTTCATCTCCTAAGTTCATCTTTACTTGTAAACAACATAAAAAAAGAATACAAAGTAAATTACAACCAAAACGGGCTCTGTTAAACAAATTATATATTTGAAACAATTTTGAAATAAACAAAAGCGTTAATCGATTATAATTAAATAAAAATAGTCGTTTGTCCCTGTGGACACTGTCCAATATGAGTTGTTGTAACAAAAACAATCATAATTAATTCAAAAGAAGAGTCAGGCTTATGGAATATATATCTAACAACAAAACATGTCAAACTAACTACAATTAAGAATCAAAAAGTCACTATCTTCGAATTTCAAAACAAAAATTCATAAATTGCTGTTGTCGATTAAGTTGTGTAGATTGTTAAAGTCTAAACACAGTAAAAAAAAGGAAAACAAATATAAAGAATTACTAACCTCTTGGTTCGATTAGAGTAACCATTAAATAGAGATTTCTTGTTTGATTAAGGTTACAACACCTTTGGAGTTCTTGGTACCGCCGTTGATGCTTCTTCAATTCTTCTTGGTGGCGGACAATACATGAATTTGATCATTTGTTGCTTTTGTATTATTTAATTAGTTACATTTACTTATTTATATTAAATTATTTTATTTCTTTTCCATTATGTAGGATTAGCACATTAACTGCTAGTTGAGTGAGCAAATTAGAAGAAAAAAAATTTTGAGTGGCTTATTTAGAGCACTTGCGAAAGTTGGTTATACTTGTATTAAAATTTATTTTAATAATGCTCAAATTAAGGCATTACAATATTGGATATATGTGCTATTAAGACTCATTTACATTATTAGACTTTTGAACATATTGATAAAGACTTGAGTTTGTTGGGGGAACTAGAGAATCTACACTTAAACATCACCCTACTTGTATATACGCTTAAACATAATGTTCAGACTTTTACAATAACTTCGACTTGACAACATACACAAATCTGTGAGCTCACTGAATAATTTTAGTTTACACTTTTCAAGCAATCTTTTTAGTAATGGGCAATAAAAACATATGTTAAGATGAAAACTATGAAGATTTGGACCTTAAGAACTTCAAAATATTTTATGTTACTTTATTGTTTAATTGCTAGCTTCGACCTTGAGACAATTTTACTCATATTGTGCTTGTTCTAAACAATGTAATGAATTTTTAGACACTCTCTTGTAAATAATTTGTTCTTGATAGATAATTCGTCACATTTTGTGTTTGCACCTTGATAATAGTGTTACACCATAGCAAACAAACAATAGAAGAAAGACCGGATAAAAACTATGATAATATGATATCCTTGTTTTTTATTTATATAATAAATATCTTTGGTTAATTTACATGATATATACTAGTAGAATCAATACACAAAGTTAGATTTTTTTATTAAAATTCCTAATTTTCTTTTATTAACTATATATGGATACACCATGTAAGAATTTAAACCATTAATCTTTTAAATAAACAGTTTGCCATCATTCTTTTTTATTTAGATAATAAATAACTATGGTAAATTCTCTGGATTAATAATAAAAGAATCATTACATTAATACTAGCAGAATCATTAGGCAAAATTATTTTTTTATTACATTTACTAATATTCTTTTATTAACCATATATACTTATATCATGTAAGATTTTAACCATTAACCTAATAAATAGATGATTGGCACATGACCATCATATCATCCCATTAGGTCTTCTATTTCTACAAACTTTGATGCTTTAGAAACAATTTCATATTTATCTTACATAATCTAAAGAATTACCAACTGCCACACTACTTTATCAAATTTTTAACTAATTTAATGAGTATGAAATCATTTTCTTCTTAACGTCGCTATATATTTATATTAAATGATACCCCCTGACATACTAAAACTATGTCCGACAAGCTTTCTAGTACAAAATGAATATATAATGTTTTTTTATTTCTATGATGCATCTATAAAATATAGGATAAACATATGATCCCACAAACTGATATGGTAGGTGTTTTGGCACAAGAACATGGAGAAGGATGTTACTTAGCCATCATAACCTTAACAAACTCCTCATAGTTGATTTGTCCATCACCGTCGACATCAGCCTCCCGGATCATCTCGTCAACTTCTTCATCAGTAAGTTTCTCTCCAAGATTTGTCATGACATGACGAAGCTCAGCAGCGGAAATGAAGCCATTTTGATCCTTATCAAAAACTCGAAATGCTTCTTTTAGTTCTTCCTCAGAGTCGGTATCCTTCATCTTCCTGGCCATTAGGTTTAGAAACTCTGGGAAATCGATTGTCCCATTTCCATCAGCATCAACTTCGTTAATCATGTCCTGGAGTTCAGCCTCAGTCGGATTCTGCCCTAGGGATCTCATCATAGTTCCAAGCTCCTTTGTAGTGATGCAACCTATATTTCATTTTAGAAATTTTATTATTTTCATATAAAAAGCAAAATGGAACTAAACATTGGAGATAGTAAATAATTAATGTGTTAGTTATGATTACAAAGACAAAATTATTGCCACCTATAGGTAGCACCAAAATTAATTTAACTGACCTCTAAATGAGGGAACATGCCATTTAGAGGAAATGGTAAATAATAAATCAAATACTATCCAATTTAGGTAATGCTAGTCATCAATGATGATTAAGAAAAACTTACAACCCATGATGAGGGTAAAAACCAAATAAAATTTGATTATCTACGGATTGCAATGATGATTAATGGAGTGATATGAATGTTGCTATATTATTCCGGTTTGCAACAAGACATATATATAGATAAATCAGGTATGCATGTGTCTAGAAATTACATACACCAAACTCAAACTTGCACGTATGGAGAAACTGCCTACAACAAAAAGCACTAGTAATTTTATATGTACTATAAACAATGTGATTTAAATAATTAACATGAATGAATGTTCATTGTAACACAATGTGCGCCACTTAAGTGGTTTTCATGATGTATATTTCTATTTTTACTAATATCTAAGCTAACCCATATCGATTATTGATTATAATGCAGATTTTTATAAACATACAAGAAAAGTGTAGATTCTAAATTCAATTGATTGTAAATATAAATACATATGATTGGGTTCATACTATTGGCTCAAAAAAAATATGCCACTCCACAGAACCACCATGTTTTAGATAGCCATAAACTATTTGTTACAAGCTATGAGAAAGCATATACAATTTGATTATGCATGAAACACTTTAATGTCCAAACTAGAGTTATCCTATGAATAGATGGGAAGGCTTCATTATAGTATAAACCAATGATATAAAAAAGGAATAGCCATGGGAACGCAATTACATTTCAGAAAAGAAGGTTCAATAATAGACAAACTCCTCACTCATGGTTCTTTCCTACAATGTCACACAAATTCACCAAGAATGCATTTAGTCATAGTGTCAAACGTACACACAAAATACATAAAATGAGTAGCTAGATGAAATCTTGACGCATATTGAATAGTTATCATTATAAATTGAAGGCATGTAGGTGCATCAAGAACCAAGTAAGACTAGAAATATCACTAAAAAAAGAAAGGGGGTTCAACAATAGTTTTTTAGATGAGAGCATAGCCTGAATTCAACTCAAGATACCCACAACACAATATATTTATAATCCTTCTTCTCCTATATATGGCTTCCACTATGTTCACTTGCTAGTGCTACACTTGCAAGGATATTTGGGTATATTTTCTAACTTGAAGTCAGTGGCGGAACTTGAACATTCCCCTAAGGGGGGCGGGGGCGAAATTAAATTTTTTTAGGGGGGGCGAACTCGATATTTATATAAAAATTTACACTACTGGGCCCAAAATTTACACTAACGGACCAAAATTTAACACTACCGGCGAAAAAAAAGGGGGGGCGGCGGCCCCCCCGGTCTCCACTATCCTCCGCCACTGCTTGAAGTTCAACAGGGGTTCTAAAACGTTCTAAAGTTGGATTTCATAACATAATGAAAATAATGTTGCAGGCTAAGGGTTATACAAGCCTCCAAGTATGAAGTCTCCTTGTTTTATTATGAACTTACCACATACACTCTCAATAGTCTATATAAAAAGTAGGTTCAATTAATTTGATCAATTCTGATATTTGGTGTAATCTTCTAGTTTCTAGCTTCTTACTAGATTTTTTTGTTTATATATAATTCTTTTTGCAATTACAAAATATTTAATTAGATTAATTGGTAACTAAAAAGATCAAGAAAGACGAGCCAAATTGTATCAGATGCATTATACAACGTATTGCTAAACGATGCACATCAAACCTAGTCTGGAAAGGAACGAAATTTCAACTAATTCCCTAATTAGTGTTTATCTATTCTCTTCTTAATTAATATTCACACAATAAATCAATGCTCAAAATCAGGGAAAAAACATTAAATTCAAAAATCATCTTCAATTTTGTAAAGAAATTCTAGATGCACATAATCATTTCGATCAAATAAAAGACAAATTCACCATAAAAAATAAAACAAAAGTCCGATGATAACTAAATCGCACCTGCGACCATTTAAAACTCAAATCAATCAACAAACTAAAAATCGAACAACTTTAAAAGTTCGATCATGAGACGACACAGTGTAATATCATAAGCTAACAAAATGCCTACCATCACCATCCTTATCAAACAGGCTAAAGGCTTCCTTGAACTCAGAGATCTGGTCATCGGTGAGCTGATCCGCCATTTATTGATTCTTCTTTTTATGAATTTGAAACAAAGATGGAGAAATCAACGAAAAGGGTGGTTGTTGGGATTAGGAATTGGATGGATTATGATTATGAAACTGAAAAAAATATTATTAATTAGGCAGGATATGAAAATATAATTTTAGTGGTGTTCCTTGGTTTATCAAATGCGTTGCATCCGCTTTCACCGCTCTCCCCTCCCTCACCCTCACTAATTATATTATGTATTACTAATTAGTATATTTTTTGTGCATAAAGATTTGTACTTTATTTTTAGTGGGTTGTACCCAAATTTAAGTTTTTTATCATTAAATTTATTACTTTTGGACTCAATCCTTTTACAATATTTACAATTTAACCCCCACTATTTTTATTTTTCAACTTTAGTCGTCTATACTTTATATCTTCACAAAATTTTCATTTTATGGTTCGGTCTAAATTTTAAATGTTAACATGCCGCAACTTGCATGCATACTTCAACGTTTTTGCGCCTATTTTTTTTCTTGTTTAACGGCGCCCTCATAATACGCGTTTCTAGATCAACTTAATTATTGTTATTAATGTTTTACATTTCATGTTCGTGGTTCAACATTTTTACGTTTACTTTTCATTCGGCTCTATTTTTTGTTTTTATTTCTTCTTATTACGAGTTTCTTCAATGTTAATGATTGTAAACATTAGTGTGACATTTGTACTACTTGGAATGGTTTTGCGCCCCATTCGCAACGCGGTTGGCTTACTATTAGGTTTACCATTTTTAAAGCATTTGTATCTTTAAAAATGAACTATTACAAATAATAACAATTACAAGTTGATCATCTACAGTTCTTTCATATGATTGGTCCTTTTGGCTGCTATTTCTTCCTTCTTTATATAACTACGTATTTAACAGTCAGTTTTGATAGCACGTGGTTTCTTCAGTTTGTTGTTTTTTTCTTATGCAGACACGTTTTATCAATAATGAGTACTTTTACCTATTTAAAACATGTCTTCGTACAAACACATCCAAATTAAAAGATTTTAAATTTTCTAAAAACATAGAGATTTCGTAAATGCATTTTAAAATCAAACTTTTCGCTAATTATAAAATGCAAATTTTGCTATACTTTTGAAACCTTTTCAATTTTATAATACATATTAGTCACTTCGTATTTATGTCTTATCTCTACTACTTTTCGCTAATTATAAAATGATTATTGTTTTCCATTCCTCAAAACAAAGCATTTATATCAAACATAAATCCTAGTCACTTCGTATTTATGTCTTATCTCTACTACTATATAATACATATTAGAATGATAAAATGGTAATTTTATTTAAATTGTAAGATATTTATACAACATTTTAAGCATACAGTACAAGTGCTTTATGCAATAATTCTACTTTTGTCCCCATTTAATTAACTTCTTTTAGTTATTGTATTATTTAATACACATTATTAATACATTATTTAATAATGTGATATTATTTAATTCACTTCATTAAGTTTTATTTTATTTATAATAATATAAATTGATATTTAAATTTATAATTACTAATCATATTTTTAACTAAATACTATTTAAATTAAGTATTAGTTTATTTAAATGCGTATATATATACTACTTTATAATAAATATCTCTGGATAGAAATGTAATTTTGCCAAGCATACAAGTTTTGAATCAAAATGTACAAATGAGTGCAATGCATTTATGAGAAGTATAATAGAGAATTGATTAAGATTTCAAGACACTTTAGGGCAATATGATAAATTTATCAATTAAATTTTATATAACTTGACATTTTTGCCGTTATCTCTTTCATGTATTTAATAAACATTATTAATACATCATTTAATAATATGATATTATTTAATTCGCTTAAATAAATTTTATTTTATTTATGATACTATAAATTGACATTTAAATTTATATTTACTAATTATATTTTTATAACTAAATATTATTTAAATTAAGTATTATTTTATTTAAATATAAATTTATATTATTATAAATAAAATAAAACTTTAGTTTTAAAAATATGATTAGTAGTTATAAATTTAAATGTCAATTTATATTATTATAAATAAAATAAAACTTAATGAAATGAATTAAATAATATCATATTATTAAATAATGTATTAATAATGTATATTAAATAATACAATAACTAGAAGAAGTTAATTAAATGTGAGAAAAAGTGGAATTATTGCATAAAGCACTTGTAATCTATGCTTAAAATATTGTATAGGTGCCTTACAATTTAAATGAAATTACCATCTTATCATTTGAATATGTATTAATAGTAGTATAGATATATATATATATATATATATATATATATATATATATATATATGTAGAGGTTGGTTCATGTGAAATGTTTATGTTGCCTAAAAAGCTTAATAAGTAATCTTAGCCCTGCATTTTATAAATCAATGTTTGAGATCAATTTTTGGAAAAAAAATGGTCCCAAGGGTATTATGGGAAAAACAATTTTTTTTTACTTTTTTTAAAATCCCCCATTTTATTTAAACGTTCATAACTTTTTTATACGACATTATATTTTAAAATAATAAAACACTTTATTTGTTGTTTTATGGTAGGATATCACATCCTGTGTTTTTGTTGTTTAGTTAGAACAAAATTTAAACAACATACATTTATGTGTTGTTTATAGTACAATAAAAAGTTAAGATAATACATCATGCTATGTGTTGTTTTACTCTAAAAACAACACCTTTTGTGATTATATAACATAAAACAACACAATTTGTGCTGATTTAACTTAAAACAATTACTGTAAAACAGCACACTATGTGTTGATTTAACGTAAAACAATTACTGTAAAACAGCACACTATGTGCTGATTCAACGTAAAACAGCACGCTCCGTGCTTATTAAACGTAAAACAGCACGCTCCGTGCTGATTCAACGTAAAAAAGCACGCTCCGTGCTGATTCAACGTAAATCAGCACGCTCCGTGCTGATTCAATGTAAAATAATACATTGTGTTCAAACAAAATGCCATCATGTAAGCTACTCATAAATGATTTTGATCAAACTCATGCACATATAATACTTATGATCTAATAATCTTAAAATATGAATCGATGATCTAGAATATATTGTGGGTACGTTTGCTACACTCTACAAACCTCTTATAATAGAAACTTATAAAAATATGTTAAAATGTAGGAATTGAGGTGAAAAATAATAATGACCATAATGCCCTTTTTCTATTTTTCCTAAAATGCCATATGTCATTATCTCTTTACTTCTTATCCTTTTTAGGGAAAACAATTTTTTTATTTGAACCTTATCCTATATATATATGTATATAGATGAGTTCATGTGAGAACCCTCTATTTTTACAAGAACCCTTTAACCTTACATCTAACCATTGATTTAATATATAACATTCTAGATGCCATATCAAAGGTGGAGATGAGTTGAAGGGCATTTAAGTCTTTTATTGTTTTTCTGTGCTCAGCAATATATATATATATATATATATATATATATATAGATGAGTTCATGTGAGAACCCTCTATTTTTACAAGAACCCTTTAACCCTACATCTAACCATTGATTTAATATATAACATTCTAAATGCCATATCAAAGGTGGAGATGAGTTGAAGGGCATTTAAGTCTTTTATTGTTTTTCTGTGCTCAGCAATTTTCCTTACATATTTACATAAAAGTCAAACACTCAATTCTTATTAAAACTTTTCATATTTTGTTTTCTCTTCAAAGAAGATAAACAACAATCGAACTAGATCTCATCCCATCTCACTCTATCTCTCTTATTTAAGCTACTACTTCATCTTATCCTTAATCCACCACCACCACCGACCCTTTGCTCCGCCATCACTCCACCGCCTCACCATCGCCATCGGATCTAAAAGTCGAACACTTAATTCTTGGTCTTCCATGCTAATCAATCCATCAAACCCTATGATTTGAAAACCCAAAATAACTTTTCCCGTTTACTCTCACAAAATCATATCAGATTAGTTGATTTAGGCTTCTATAGATCAATACATCTGTAATCATCATCATCATCTTGGGGCAACAATCTTTGATTTATAGTTTTGAGTTTAGAGGCACCGTGATTGTCGCTGAGTACACAAAGTTCACCGGCTATCTCACCTCTATCGCTTCTCGATAAGTATCTCTAGAAGCTCCCTAGAACAAACAATAAGTTTAGATACAATTGCGATGGACATACCTTTAATTACCTTGTTAAAAATGATTGCAGTAAGCATTCATTAACATTCTATATCATTTGTTCCTATGGATTATTTTGTAGTATTATAAAAGTGTTTCTAGACTTTATTTTATTTTATTTTTATTTTTGCACTCAACAATGCAGATAGTAACTTTTTGTGGTTTTTGGTTAGTAATTGTATGGTTTACTTGGGTGTGTTTTTTATTATTATTTATGTTGATGGATGCTTCTAGTATATATGATTTTTGATGTGGTTTTGGTTAGTAATTTTATGGTTTACTTGGGTGTTCAGGTGATTACTAACTTTTTTTATTAAATTAGGTTTCGATGTTAGAAACGTATTTGTATTCTAGAATTACTATGATTTGTGCTTTACTATGTATAATGTTGTGATTGTTAAACTTTGATTGATGAACTTTTCGTTTATTTAACTTAAGATTATATACTAAAATTGCAATAATTCCATATTTTAGTTACATATTTGTAGTGTTTAAACTTAGAGGTTTTGAGGGATGACTTTTAGATATTTATTTTAGGTGTATGAGATGCGTTTTTTGCATGATGGGAGATGGTAACGATGACGCGTCAAGTAAAGATTTGTTTAAAGTTTAGATCTACATTTCCAAATGGATTAGATCCCATTTTATTAGGTTTTAATTATGTTGGTTATTATATATGTTTTTTTATATAATTCATTGTAAGGAATTACAATATGATTTACTTCACCTTAAGGCATGACAATATGATGTAATTTATTGTTAGCATTAGGATTTTACGATGCAATTCACTGTAAGTATTAGAATTTTGCATTTGTGTTGACTTTTTAATTTATTTTTCTCGATGTAATTCATAGTAAGGAATTATAATATGATGTAATTTACTATAAGTATTGCAATTTATACTCAAATAAACGTGATGCAAGTCATTGTAACTAAGCGTTGCATTATGTTGCATCATTTGTAATCCTGAAATTTAAATTGAAAAAACATTAGAAAAATTTACATACGTTTACTCATTGGTTTACTTTGATTTACATTAAAAAAACATTAGTATTACATTGATGTAGTTTCATTATAGTGATGTAACATGTAGTTTTACAAGTTGTAAAATGTTACTTACAGTGATGTAACTGTAGGCGTCCGAACTGAACCACAAAAATATGTCAACACTATATGGAAATTAAAGAGAAAAATGATACAATTTAAATGGTGTAATTTCAATACTTAGTTTTGAATGCATAAGGGTATTAAGGTCTTTTAGCCATCTCATTTAATGCTTTGTACATTTCATTTTTGTGACTCTTTTAATTATGACAACCATCAAATCAACCATACCATCCATTTAATAAAATTCTTAATTTTTTAAAGTAACATTTTATATAATCATTACTAATTGAAATCAAATTTTGGAAACTTTTTTGAAAGTACAGAATATACATGTTCTTATGCTTAAGATAATTTCTCTTGTTATTATTTTTATCATAAAATATGTTAATATAATAAGGTTTTACATAATAATTAATGTAACCGGTAGTTAGTGTAATTATATTTATTTAATTACAATGATATATTGATGTTATTTATGTTTATATTAGTATTCTATTTATTTTATAAATTATAATTAGTTTTTTAAATCTATTTAGTAAGAACGTGCATTGTCAGTTTGATTCGACTTTGGTCTCAAACCTAAACAAAAACAAATATTTTGGTTTTTGTTTTTTAAAACATTCAATTTTCTAAAACTATTTGGTTTTTAAGTGTATGAATAAACCCAAAAGTACAATTTCAGTTGTGCGGTTTCGGTTCAGTTTTTTTAATTTTTGTTACAAGCAATAACTAAACCATAAAAGCCGGTTTTTTTAACAAAAACATTACCTAATACCGTTGGTTTTGATTGGATTTGGTTTTTCGCTTTAGTTGTGTCGGTTATTTCGATTACCGTATGATTATTTATGTTTCTTGCACATCGGTACTATTTGGTGGTTAATATCTTTTTCCTACATTAATGTAAGATATGATAATTTAATGTAATATATATGCTAGAAAGTAGCAAAATAATATATTATAGTCACTGCACATGTATAACATTGTAATGTGATATAAAATACCATAATATAATGTATTAACTTAATGTAATATTAGTGTGTATATTGTATTTTCATTCACGTTAAAAGTAATGTAATGTTAGTGACTAGCAATATAATTTGCTATAACAATGTAAGAGCACTTAGCATCCAATAAGATTTATTAACATCAACCATAACATAAAACTATTGCATTTCTTATATTATGTCACACCAAGATTAAAATCTAATATAAAATGTAAGCTAATTGTAATGTAATATAATAATACGTAATGTATGTAAATGTAATATAATGTTGTTGTAATGTGATGTAAATTATTATAATGTAATGTAATAACTTAATGTAACTAAAGTCATGTTAGTATCACGATTTATATTCTTTGTTAATGTAACAAATATGTTAGTTTAATTACACCACAATAATTAAAATATTCTCACGTTATAATTAGTAATCAATAACTATGTATTATTCTATATACTGTTAGTGACTAGTAATGTAATGTAAATAATGTAATATCATTGTAATATGATGGATT
Organism: Flaveria robusta; assembly: GCA_025506415.1. Classification (NCBI taxonomy): domain Eukaryota; kingdom Viridiplantae; phylum Streptophyta; class Magnoliopsida; order Asterales; family Asteraceae; genus Flaveria; species Flaveria robusta. Next base: position 9,309,642 of record CM046476.1, on the reverse strand, counting down.
TATGTGATGCCATTTTAATATGATGTAAAATAATGTAATGTTAGTAACTATTTTCTAATATATAACATAATTTCATTGTAATGTAATGCGATAACATGTAATGTATGTAAATTTCATTAATGTCGTTGTGTTGCGATGTAAGATGTAATGTAATGTAATGTGATAACCTAATGTAACTAAAATCATGTTAGTATCGCAACTTATATTATTTGTTAATGTAACAAATACGTTAGTGTAGTTACATTACATTACTTAAAATATTCCCATGTTTTAATTAGTAGTCAATACTTATGTATTATTCTTTGTACTGTTAGTTACTAGCTATGTAATGTACATTACGTAATGTGATGTACATCGCATGATGTTGTAATGTGATGTACTAACTATTATATTAATATAACTAACATGGGCAACGAAAGAGTCAAAAAAATAAAAACATATAATCTTTCACAACACATCTAAAACAAAAAAATAATGGCATATTACATTAACGTAAGTGTGGTGGGAAATGAAAGTCTCAAAAGAATAAAAGAATACTACCATTAAAACATAACAAAACAAGGTTACATTAAAGTAAAGGAAACCTTAAAAATGAAATGTGTTATAGTATTTGTGTCTCATAAATTATAAAAAATAAAAAATAACGTTAGTAAGAACCCCAAATGGATTAGTGAAAAGGGGTATAGAAAAACATTAAAAAAACAAAAATTATACAAGACAAAGCATCAAAAAATAAAATGTTGCTTGAGTTAAAATAAAAGTTGCTTTCACATATGGAAAAAAAATGATAAGTTTCTATGGATTCAAGTTAAAAATATAGGTTGGTGTAATTGTAGTCACTTTTAGGAATAGTTTTAGAATGTACCTACGTAGAAAAAAATTAAAGTAAACTATACTTTTGTACTTATTAGATTAATGTATAAAGTGAATCTTGCTTACTCATGGGGTTATAAAAACACTATTAGCTAACCAGAATACGCATTCTGGTATGAGTATCTTCTTGATGTGTTGTAAGCAAATATACATTATATTTTAAAAAAGTTACACATTCTTTAAAGAGATTAATTTCATGGGTTGTTGCAAAAAAAAAGAGAAATCAATTTATAGTATTAATGAAGTACAAAAAAATAACTCAAACATTAATTGAGGTATGGTATAATTAGTATTTTTTTATATAATATGAGAAAGAATATTGCAAAAAAAATAAATTCTTGGTAGTAAAACAAGAGAAGTGGTGTAGTTGGAAAATAAAAAAGTAAATGATCAAATCATAGTACAACAAAAAAGTGAAAATGTGTCATCAAAGATATTACAAGAAAAAAGAAAACATAAAAGCATTAAATAAGAGGTATGATATAAAATGTCAATTATGACTTTTAAGATACTTTTCATACATGTTGAGGTGGCGTACTCCTATTGGTTAATTTGAGTTAACCGGTTCTCATAATTTATAAGGGTTAGCACATGATCCAAACCCTATATATATATATATATATATATATATATATATATATATATATATATATATATATAGAAATGAGATCTTATGAGAACATTTAATAATTGTGAGAACTCTATAACTCTACTATAACCATTGATATATTATATAGTATTTTAGATTCTAAATCAATGGTGTTGATGAGATTGAGGGTAATAAGGTCTTTTTCTAGTTGTATTTTTTTTTGAAACATGTACTTTTAATTCTCCTTTCTTACTATTTTCATAAACAACCATTAAATTAAAATCAAAGAAACAACTGCACCTAACCTTCATGATCTTCATAATTTTTTTTCTTTATTTATATTTTTAAATCGCACAACTAGTTAGAGATTGAAAATCATTGAAGACCCACATGTTACAAATAAAAAAGTAGACGTCGGTCAAGAAATCATACGTGTACCAGCATCGGCGACATCGTTTGCACCTGGACTCCGGTTTCACCCCACCGATGTGGCGTGGTTTTTTGTCTTCCCCATCTATCTCTCACAAGATTGGTACCTCGAATTTAAATTTGATTTATGTTTGTAGAGTGAATTGGATTTTTTATATATGTTTAAAGTAAGAAATGGGAGTTTAGAACCCCAATGTACCACATTTTTTGAAGGAATTTGAACTTTTTGTTTATAATATTAGTAGTAGTTGTTAGTGCGTAAGTAAAATATGTTTAATAATATTTTGAACTAGAGCTCTTTTTGAATCTATTGCATATTGGTGGTTGTTTCGAAACCAACCGAGTAAGATATGGGTTTTCATAAAAAAAAAAGTAATTTTTTGTTGTATTTTTGTAGCACATATGATTTTTTGAATGTTTTAGAGTTTAATGATTTAGGAGTTAGGTTTTCAAGTAAATTTTTCTTGTTCAGGTAAATTTTAGTATCAATTTTTAATTGAGTTTTTTTTTTATAAAAATTATCTATTTTGTTGTATGTTTGTAGGACATAAGAGCTTTTAAATGCTTTAGAGTTTAACAACATAGAGTTTGGGTTAATAAAGATGGATTTTTTTTGTTTAAGGTAACTTGTAGTATTTATTTTTTATTGGTTTTTCATGAAAGTAAAACTAAGGATAAACTCCAAAAGGGGTGAGTTTTTTAAGATATTTATATTTTGATTTTTTTTTGGATTAATGGATGATATTTAATGTGGTTGTTGTATTTTTTCTTTTGGTTTTGCAGATACCCAATTGTAATGAAAATTTTACTCAAGAAGAATTCAAGATTTGGTTCTTACATGTGATAATATGAAGAAAAAAAACAATCACTGTTGGGTCAGGGCTTGTTTCTTATTTGCACTAGTTTTTTCTTTTATGTTTGTCTTTTTACATTGACGTTACACATTCTTACATTGATGTTACACTTGTTTACATCAACCTAAGATCAAGTTACATCTATAAATAATCACATGGTATATTAGTTTAATACCTCATTACGTTAATGCACTACCCATGTTGCATCATTTGTAACACTTTTTTACATTTATGTAATAGCATAAACAACTCATTTTTCCTACAAGTTATAGTTTTCAAAGTTTTAATGCAAGCTCATGGATGCGCTCAATTAGATAAGATGTTAAAGTTTAGATGTGGGACGGATCATTACATAAACAACTCATTTTTCCTTCGTTACAGCGGTGTAGTATTGTTATTTTAGTTTACATCGTTTTACAGATTGTATTTTTTTTTTAATTGCTGCAATATCAATCATTTCATTAGGTTATATTTTTGTTGGTTTTCATATATGTTTGTTTGATGTAACTCACTATAAGTAATCACAAATATGTTGTAATTTAGTGTAAGCATTAGAACTTTACACTCAAATAAACATAATGTAATTTATTTGTAACTTATTGTTTCCGTTACATGAACTTTATTGTAATAAGCTATTATGTTTATAATGTTTAAAGTTTGGATTTGCATTTGAAAAGATATTTGAACCCATTTTATTAAGTTTTTTTTTTTTATATATATATTTTGTATGTAATTCACTATAAGGAATTACAATATATTATAATTCACTTTACATTCAAATAAACATAATGCAATTAATTGTAACTAAGTATGTTGCACTGTGTTACAGCACTGTAACATTGAATTTACATCCATACCATACATTATCTATAAGTTACAGTAGTGTAATACGTAACGTACGAAACAAAAAATTTAAAAATTTCAAGACTATATTGGAATTAAAGAGAAAAATAAGACGAAATTAATGATGTAATTATTATAAAAATATAAAAATCTATAAAAAATTTATAGAAGATATAAAAGTAAATGGGGTAAACTTTTTTTCAAAAAAATTGAAAAAGAGGGTGAAGTAAAAGATGGTAGGTGGTGACACATGTCATCACCATATTAAATCTGTACATTTGACTTTTTGAGATAGTATGCAAAATGTCTAATATACCATTTTCTATAAAAAAAAAGTAATAACACATGGCATGATCTTGTCTTTGAAAATTAAATCAATGAATCAAAATAAGTTAAAGAGTTCTCACAATAAGGTAGGTTTCTCATTTGAACCTTATATATATATATATATATATATATATATATATATATATATAGGGGAGAGATCAAATGAAAACCATGTTTATAATTAAAAACCATGAAAACCAAGGGTTACATATATGTAAGTACGTGTTGCAAAGTGTACAAGTAAGAGTTACGTACATGTATGGGTTATGTATATGTAAATACGTGCTAACAAGTGTACAACTAAAAGTTACATACATATAGATACTACAAGTTACATATACGTAAGTCTTTCGTCATTATCGATTTTCTTTGAAGTTTATTTTAAAAAAACATATAATGACCTTGAAATATAAGGTTGAAGTTTACTCATATATACTTTAAACAATATAAAAATTAAATCAATTATAAATTATGTAATTGGGTAGTGGTGGTATGTATATATATATATATATATATATATATATATATATATATATATATATATATATATATATAATATGGGAGGGATCAAATGAAAACCATATTTATAATTAAAAACCGTGAAAACCACCACTATCCAATCATATAATTTATAATTGATTGAACTTTCTAATTGTTTAAAGTATATTTGAGTAAACTTCAATCTTATTTTTCAACTTCATTATATATTTTTTTCATATAAACTTAAAGGAACGTCGATGATGACAAAACAATACATATACGTAACTTGTAGGAGCTACATGTACGTAACTCTTAGTTGTACACATGTTAACACGTACTTACAGATATATAACCCATACATATATGTAATTGTTAGTTGTACACTTTGTAACACGTACTTACATATATGTAACAATTAGTTTTCATGTTTTTCATTTATAAAATGGTTTTTAAGGGATCCCTTCCCTATATATATATATATATATATATATATATTTGTGTGTGTGTATGTATGTATGTATATATATATGTATACACACCAATTAAAAAGCCTCTGTTCATAAGCTTATACTAAACTTTTGATGACCATAGGAAAACAAATATCAGTATTTTCTTCTATCAAATATAGGATCGAAATTGAATATAATAATCAAAAGGTAAGGAGTAATTAAACTATACACTAATCTATATGATGAATACCAAAATTAGTAAGAAAATATAAAATTAATCACCACCTAAACTAGTGAAAATTGAGCAAAAGAATTAGTTTCCTCAAAGTGAGAAGTGAAGTGGTAATTACTTTCATATTGTAACACAGGTTTGGTGAACTTTATTTTACAGGGAGAAGTTATAATGATCCCTATTATCTAAAAGAAAAAAATTATACAAAAGTAGATCTTTAACGTTTTAAGACAAACATTCAAACAAACGTACCTAGTAAAATTCTACTAAGGCTACTTGTAGAGTTTGAGGTACCAGTTTAAGAAACAATATTAAAAAAATGATTCTTGGTGAGTAAAAAATGAACGTCGGTGCATTTAACAAATATTTGAACCCCTAGAGAAATCTTGTTATCTCTTCCATAGTCTCTTTCCATACTGCAAAATTCACATCTTCATATTTGACTTGTTTCTCTGTTAGCTAAATTTATATATTCCATCAGTCAAGAGATTTGAAATACATTCCAAATCAACCCATACACAAGAAAAAGGGTCAAAGTTAAAACCTCTGCTAATACTACATTCTCAGCAAAATACTTGAGCTAAGCAGGTAAATGCGAACGAATCACAAGTGGGTATGTGATGCAAATTCCACTGCTCCAACACTGCATACATACAAACTTGAATTATCTTTTTATGGTAACAATACTCAAAAAATGCTTATCTGATCTAATACAAATAGAAGTTATACACAGAATTAATAAATAAAAATATGCTTGTGTCGAACAATTCTGCTTCCGACTCAGATTAGTTAGAGGTCAAATTATTAGTTTCATATATGCTACAACTGATTATCTAAGGCAAAAACTAGATATAACCATATATGTGTTCTTTTATGTAATTTAAAGATAATATTCCTCCAAGTGTTTATCCTTTTCTGGTATAAAATGTCATTTTGGTCATTCAACCAATAATTAATATTAAATCATCAAAACCTGTCAAACAGTAAACACCAGATTATCTCATTATTACAACTTTAAACAACAAAAGCACATCCAAACACTGTTTTCTACAACAGATTTTTATAAAATATATTATCTATATAGATAATTCACCATCAAATAATTACTTGTAACTGCAGTCTGGAAAATATTTTAATCGCTTTTTTTGTGGGACAAAACGCAAGCACATCAGATATGAATACATGGGTGCTAAATTACTTACAACGGATAACAGCGGACCCTGTTCGTACTTGTCATGGAACGAAAATGTTAAAGGCTTTGTGTCATCTCCTGGCCCTCTGATGAAACCACTGATGAATCATAAAGAACAAAATATCAGCTGAAGCTACAAAGAGGTTTCTTTCACTTAACTTTAAAACACATCTCATTAAAAAAGGGCCAAATGACGAATAGATGGAAATAAATGGACATATAACTATTTTAGAAAAAAGTTGCTGACATTAGTGATGGAGTAATGAGTGTAGCCCTTTTAACGTCACAAATGGCGATTAGACCCCTGTACAGCTCATTTCCATCTTTATAAGAAACAGCCAAACGCTCTCCTGAAGCATCCCATGCTATCTTCTCAATACCTCCACTGCAATATCAATAACAGAAGCTAAAAATTGTCTCTGTGCAATATGACATATATTGGCCATATATTAGCCCTAAAACCTATTTACACCTGGGAACAACCATGCAATATTTAATGGCAAACCAAAAAAGTTAGAGCGAGTTACTTGAAATTGTGACTTAGAGTCTTCTCGGACCCGCTAAGCATAGCCCGCAGGATAAATTTATTTGGGTGTGCACAAAATGATACTGATGCTTACATTATAATTTTACAAAGTTGCATCTTTGAAATAAGGTGATCTGTGGTTATGGTAACAACTTTCTAAAATATTTGACATCAAAAACAATAAGTCGCATAGGATTTTGTCATTAGAAGCTACAAGTTGCATATAACCAAGCTATCAGCAGCAAGGTACCAACACTTCAAATTAGCAACAAAGAAAGCTGTAAATTATAGATTTTGGATAAAATACAAGGGAAGCAAGTCAACTTGATTGCATGATACTTGTATAGAAGCAAAAAAACAGGTTTGATTAATCAAGAATAAAAACAAGAGATTCCAAGCTAAAATATATTACAAAAGGCAAATCTTATGCCTCTACCTGTTGGTCAAAGATTTCAGCTCTGGCAATTCAACAGGTAACAGATGTGCATCTGCGGAAAAACCATTACAAAACAGGAAAGCTCAATGGAGTTAACTCTTAACAGGTACAAGGAAAGTTTTAAACAATATTATTAACAAGTTAGAAGCTCGCTCAGACAACAAAAGCATGCAAGAACAAAAGACATTGATACTTGGTAATGCTCATGGAAATATGAACATAAAGGAATTTTGATATTTCATTACACTATTGGTGACATATGGAATTATTCACAAGATAATCATATTATCCTGATATTTTAACCTGACTTAAAACTTAGATTTGTTCTTTGGCTTTAATGAGCTTTTATTTGTCTGAAAAGGCAACAAAGGTTGACTGCGTACCTGGTTGGAGCCCAAGCATACTAACATGAAAAGAGAACATATTTCATGCTGATTTAACAAACAGTGAAATACATTAACCAAACCACAACTCACAGCAGCCAAAAATCAATGACTTATAAAACTAATATCTACGATAAGGTTCAAGGTATTGACAGACTCACACACGCATTCCATAAAACATCTTAGAAAGTTTAAACAAACAAAACCACAGGTACAAATAGCACTTTTAATCAACTCAGTAAGGCAAAGAAAACTTCAAAACGCATACCAAGTGATGGAGGCTTTGTAGCAAAGTGAATGGAACCTAATGTTAATGATTCAGAGAAAGCGATAAGAATCATACGACCATTGGGATCCCATGCTGCTCCCTGCATATCAAAGATCACAAAACATTCTTAGCCAAATATCATGTGGCCTCTACATAAGCATATCAGAAATCGAAAACCATATAATCCCTAATTATTAGGAAGCAAAAACTAACAGGTCACGGATGATTTAGCAGATAATTGAGGTTTACATTTGTTTAAATTTACATATAAAATGTAATTACTTTTAAATTACACAAGTAACTGAGAATTTAATTTTAAAGTTCTAATGCTAACATATTTATACAAATAGTTTTCTAAATGACAAATCCCATGTTCCCAATGAAACAATGATAAAGAATCGAACACAAAGGAAATAGGATCTGAATTTCACTAAACTGATCAAAAGGAAAATGGATTAACAATGGTGAATAGAAGAACAAAAAAGGTTTCCAGGGATAAACCTCTCTCACTACCAAAAAGTAGGAGCCTCTAACAACTATAACAAACTTGCAAACCCTTCCCCACCTTATTCCCACTACATATACCCATCCTATTACACTTCACTACTAGCCACTTTCTATATTTCCCTTTTTCCCCCTTCGAGAATACACTTGTAATATTTTAGGACTTGCATCACTACTCCCCCCTTCGAAAGAAGTCTTGTCCTCAAGACTTGTATTTGGAAATTGACCTTTGATCCACGCCGCCTCCTCCCACATAGCATCATCAGGAGAGGAGCCTTGCCACTGTACCAACCATTCCTCAAACGAAGAAGACCCCTTTCCAATAGAACGTTTATCCAATATGGCGATGGGAAACAGCAGATCCTTATCCGTGAAAAGCAATTCCGGTGGAAGGGCAGATTCTACAGTCCCTGAAACCGCTCTTTGGAGCAATGACACATGAAAAACCGGATGAACTTTGGATGTAGCGGGTAATTGCAACTTATATGCGACAGGTCCCAAACGTTCCAGAACCTGAAATGGTCCAAAAAGCCGAGCAGCTAACTTCTGGTGGATTCGTTTTTTAACCGACATCTGACTATGTGGTTTAAGTTTCACATAGACCCAATCCCCGACCGCGAACTCCACCTCACGTCTTTTCTTATCGGCATGAAATTTCATGGAACTCTAAGCATTGTTTAAATGAATCTTCAGTTGTTTTAAAGCCTCATCCCGATCACGTAATTCTTGAGCAACTGTTTCAACCAGTATTTCATTGCTTAAGAACTGAAACACTGACGGTGGACGACGTCCATAAACAACCTCGAATGGAGTAGTCCCCGTTGTCCCATGAAAGGTAGAATTGTACCAAAACTCAGCCCAAGGTATCCACGATGCCCAATTCTTGGGTTCATCCACTGCAAAACACCTCAAATACGCTTCTAAGCATCGATTAATGACTTCTGTTTGACCATCCGATTCCGAATGATAAGCTGAACTCATGCGAAGAACTGTTCCCATGGAACGGAAAATTTCTTGCCAAAACTTGCTCAGAAATAAGGGATCGCGATCACTCACAATGGATTTGGGAATTCCATGATGTCGAATGATATCTCTCACGAATGCCTCTGCCACGGATTTAGCCGTATACGGATGTTTCAAAAGAACGAAATGAGCGTACTTAGATAAGCGATCGACCACCACCAAAATGACATTATATCCCAAAGACGTAGGCAATCCCGTGATGAAATCCATCGATAAATCCTCCCAAATAGCAGCTGGAATTTCCAATGGCTGTAGTAGACCCCCGGGGCTAACCGTGCTTGCTTTACAGCGCTGACATACATCACAATTCCGAATAAACCTCTTAACTGTAGTAGTCATGCCCGGCCAATAAAGAGTAGCAGCTAACCGACGATAAGTACGATAGAATCCGGAATGACACCCGGTAGTTGTTGTATGGAATTCATGCAATAACGCAGGAATAAACTTCGAGGTTGACGGAAGAACTAATCGATTATGATAATAAAGGACTCCATTGGTGATCGAATACCCCGGGTACTTTGTGGGCGTAGATAAACACCTCTGCATCAATTGTTGTATAGAAGGATCCGTTTTTGCCTCAGTTATTAATTCTGCCCCCTGTGCCCAGATTGGTGTCGAGCGAGTGGAACAAAATTCCCCCAACTCTGCCCGCCTCGACAAGGCATCAGTTGCCCTGTTTTCCCGACCCAGTTTGTATTGAATGTCGAAGTTGAAACCGAGAAGCTTAGCGACCCAATTTTGTTGATCAGGCGTAGTAACACGTTGTTGAAGCAAAAACTTTAAACTCTTTTGATCCGTATAAACCGTGAAACGGGTACCCAATAAATACGAACGCCAATGTTGCACAGCCAACACCAATGCCATGATTTCGTGTTCGTAAGCCGATTTGGCCAAATTGCGGTCGCTCAAAGCTTTGCTAAAGTAAGCAATCGGCCAATGATTCTGCATTAAAACAGCTCTAATACCACGGCCCGAAGCATCACATTCCACAACAAAAGGAGACTGAAAATCCGGTAAGGCAAGCACGGGCGCGAAAATTAAAGCTTGTTTCAATTCTTCAAACGCTTGTTGAGCCAAAGGTTGCCATACAAAGGCGTCTTTTTTTGTTAAATCCGTGAGAAGACGGGCAATGCTTCCATAATTCCGTACGAATTTACGATAATAGCCCGTTAAACCTAAGAATCCACGTAACCCTTTTAAGGACGACGGAACCGGCCATTGCACGACTGCAGCTACTTTCTGCGGATCCATGGAAACCCCGTGGCCATCTATAATATGCCCTAGATACTCAATCGATTGCATACCAAAAGAACATTTTTGGGAGTTCACCATGAAATAATTATCTTGAAGGATCTGTAAAGCCAAGCCCACATCCCGAACATGTGCGTCCCACGAAGGGCTGTAAACCAAGATGTCATCAAAGAAAATAACCACCTGACGTCGAAGCAACGGGCGGAAAATGTCATTCATAGTAGCTTAAAACGTAGCCGGCGCGTTCATCAACCCGAAAGGCATAACTAAATACTCGTAATGACCATCATGCGTCCGAAACGCAGTTTTCTCTATACTCGACGGCTGCATTCGAATTTGGTTGTAACCCGACTTCAAATCCAGTTTTGAGAAATAAGAAGCACCATGCAATTCATCAAGCAGTTCATCCACCATAAGAATGGGAAATTTATCCCGAATAGTGGCTTGATTAAGGGTGCGGTAATCAACACACATACGCCACGAAGCATCTTTCTTTTTCACCAAGATTACCGGACTAGAATAAGGGCTCTTACTAGGTCGAATTAAGCCCATAGCTAATAATTCTTTAACTTGACGCTCTATTTCGGCCTTTTGAGCATGAGGATATCTATATGGACGAACACAGATTGGAGTGTTAACATGCAGGGTGATACCATGATCATGTGAACGAGAAGGGGGTAGAGAACCCGGAATTTGAAACACAGATGCAAACTACATGAACAGCTTACGAAGATCAGACTGTTGAGCCGCCGAAAGCTCATTGGAGAAAACAAGAGAGCGTGTCGATGTGTCCGACAACATAGCATTAGCAGAATCGTCGCTCAGGGTTAGCCACTGATGTAAAGCTGCAGGAGATACTTGAGTTGGTTTGATGCCCTGTAATTGGATTGGCTGTCCCTCGTAAACAAACTTCATCCAAGCATTGTGCCAATCGTGAATTACTTCCCCTAACGATTGTAGCCAAGCCATGCCAAGTATAAAATCTAACCCTCCAGTGTCCATAACCAATGCATTAATAGAAAAAGTGCAGGACCCAATAGTAATTGGAAGGGCCACACATTGATCCGTCACAAAGACAACATGACCATCCCCCAATTTAATATTGAGTACAGAAATAGTCGTTGATTGTAAGCCCAACATTGAGACCAAACGGCGGGAAACAAAATTATGTGAAGCTCCACTATCAACGAGAATACAAATGGCAATGCCATGTAAAGCTCCATCCAACTTAAGTGTATTAGCTCCCCCATGGATAGCATAAAGACCCGACGCTTCCAAAGACATACATGTGCCCCCAACAGGGTCCGAATGAGAATCGTCCTCCATCGGAGAATCTACCCCAATCGAAAAACAATCAGCAGACTCATATTCATCTTCTCCCAATAGTAACACCCGAAGTTTACCTTCAGGACACTTATGCGCGGAACCAAACTGTTGACCGCAATGGAAACATAACCCTTTCTTCCGATGTTCCTCCCATTCCGTTGGCGAAAGAGACCGCAACCCACGATCTCGAGAGAAAGGAGAGGAGAGCTTCGGAGACATAGAACCCCCTAATTTCGACGAAGACGGTGAACGAGCCCAATTTCCACGCCCAGTAAAACCCAAGCCCTTAGGTGAAACCGCACCTTTGGGCTCCGCGCGGCCCACATTGTGGAGCCCATCAACCGGAGAAAAAGAAGAAAGCCCAAAACGATGAAGATAGAGAAATCGTGAAGAAGAGTCGGAACCTCCAGTCGGCCGGAGCATCTCCGAAACATCCTTAGAGATGTACATCGCATCCAACAAGGATTGAGGGCGATGCAGTCGAACCCACTTTTTGACCTCCGCACGTAAACCCGCCACAAAGTATCCCAAGGATTGAGAATCCGGAAGCCGCGGACCAATGAAAGCAAATACTCGAAATCATCGATATAATAATAAATAGAATCACCCTGTTGAATAGTGGCGAGTTGTTCATAAGGGTTGTGGATCGATAATCCACTGAAACGGCGCAACAGTTCGACCTGGAAATCCTCCCAAGAAAGGGAATCACTGACCTGAGTGAGAATGGTGAACCAATGTTGCGCAACTCCAACCATGCTCAATTGAGCCAACCGAAGACGAACATCCACCGGAGTGTCATTGAGATCAAAGTAGAGTTTGGCCTTTTGAATCCACCCTTGTGGATCGAACCCACTGAACTCGGGTAACTTCACCTTCTTCACTGCCCATGGAAGACCCCCAAGCGGTTCATCAACGGAGGTCCCTTTTGAACGGACTCCCGATGATCCCTCACCGCCACTGAGCACAAAACCCCCAGAATCTGATGATTGCTTCTTCTTTTGTTTCATCCATTCTAAAACCACCTTACGGAATTCACCCGATTCACCACGATCGATCTCTAAGGATTGCAAGGTCGTTTTAATATCAGAAACATCCGATTGAAGCTGCTTTATCTGAACATCCTGCGCATCCAACCTAGAATTTGTGCAACTTTCCATTGAAAGAAAACGAGTAGAAGAACACGGCAGGTCAAGGGCAGGTCGGACCAATGATAAAGAATCGAACACAAAGGAAATAGGATCTGAATTTCACTAAACAGATCAAAAGGAAAATGGATTAACAATGGTGAATAGAAGAACAAAAAAGGTTTCCAGGGATAACCCTCTCTCACTACCAAAAAGTAGGAGCCTCTAACAACTAACAAACTTGCATACCCTTCCCCACCTTATTCCCACTACATATACCCATCTTATTACACTTCAATACTAGCCACTTTCTATATTTCCCTTTTTCCCTCTTCGAGAATACACTTGTAATATTTTAGGACTTGCATCAAACAATTACTCTGAAAAGACTTTATATGCCTTTTACACTTGCAAAGAAAGACTAATTTGCTTTAATATTATGAATAAATAAGCCCTAAGGAGAGAGGGAGGGGGAGCAAGAGTTGGGATTTGGGGTGTTTGAGAACGCCTAAGCTGAGATTTTAGAAGACCAATATTTATTTATTCTAAATACATGATAGCTCCAACTAAATTTTAACAATAATTTAAATCTAATTGATTTTAACCTCTCTTGGGATTATTGCCAGTCTCTTTAGGGCAGCAGACGTATTCTATGCGTTGAATGTTCCCAACCATGTCTAACTATATGTGACAAGGTATTCATTCACCAAATACATTAAATTCAATTTAATCCATTTAGAACTTGCAGCATGGCAAAAAGTTTCATCAACAGTCCCAAGGAGGCTAGGACAATTATGATTTCTTCCAACGCCATCGAAATGCAGTCAAAATGTGTTGTAATTATCACAACTTTTAGCATATTATTCTCCATATATTTTAATATGATATCATCCAAGCAAAAACTCAAATTACATAGTCAGTAAGAGTTTCGTAACATCCATTTTATAAGAACTATAGAAAAAGAAACATAAACAGCCCAAGAGATAAGATCCAAAAGTCAAGTAAACTCAAATCAATAACATCATGGACATAGTAGAAGAAGATATGATAGTTTAACGATGAGTAATTTGGTTTCATCGCGTCCAAGACATCGACACTATGCTAGCTATGTATCAGTTCAGTTACTTTGACAGTCCCACTTAGTCAACCAAGAGATACCCATCTATCAGTGAAATAAATCAAGCAATCACATGTTTTAGTTACAAAACATGCCTAGACTTATGTGAAAATAACATGAAAAACATACTTATAGGGGCTCAAATGTTCCATGACATACAACGATGTAACATGACATATCTACATGCACCAGAAGATTAATATGTGAAGAACACTAAGGAAAACATTTACCCACCGTAACAAAGCCACTTGTTGAAGACCATGGTTCTGATGTCCATGTGTTTGTCTCCCACAGATAGAATGTTCCATCACTGCAAAAGAAAACAATGATCACTTCAGGTGCCGAACGTTAATGTGTCAAGCGCATCAACTGAATAGATCTGACTGGTGATGGTAGATGACATTACAACTTTGCAGCAAAAAAATAATCTCCAGTAGGAGACCACTTCAGCAACGATATGCTCCCTAATCCTCGGCGAATTGGTGTTCCCACCCCTATTAAGTGTCCACAATAAGTATTGCAAATTCAAAGTCAACATGTGAAAAAAGGTCACTATTTTACATAGTGGCTTTATAAATTTTGAGGCACACTAAAAGGCAAGAGTATGGGACAATGGCTGCTACATTCAATCAAGAATTGTAATAAGTAACAGGCAATTTTCATATCCCTTAGCTTATCATGAATGAAATAAGCAATAAAACTTTAATTTCTTTTAACAAACCAACAAGTGTATGCAGTGTTGCAAAAATCAGTGTTAGTCGGTGATTAAATGGGTATTAATCAGAAATCGACCACCAACCTTGGCAATTTCACAAAATTGAAGGGTATAATCAGTAGTCGATCCTAGTTAGAAAAGATCAAACCTAGTTGGATACTCTGACCTAAATGGTCAAAATTGGTCAAATTTCAGTCAAAATAGGTCAAATTTTGGTCAGAATCAGTCAAATTCAGTCAAACATGTTAATGTTTGAATTTTTTTTAAATTTAATTATATACACACACACATATATATATATAGGGTCGGGTTAAAATGAAAACCAAGAAAAATTATGTAAACCAATAAAGCAAATCTCCATCTTTGATTTATGAAAATCAATGGCTCATATTTTGTTAGATAAAATAATAGAAGGTTGTACTTTTATTGGACTATGTGTACAAAAAGTTAAACAAATAAGAGTTATTGATATTTATAAATTAAAGGTGAAGATTTGGTTTATTGGTTTACACAATTTCTTTTGTTTTTCATTTGAACCCAACCATATATATATATATATATATATATATATATATATATATATAGGGGAAGGTTCCTGAGAAAACCAATAGTTATGTGAAAACCAAAGAAAACCACGAAAAGCAATAACATAATTCAAATTTTTTTTGTTATTTTAATTATTAAAATGCTATTTAAGTGTTTGGTACATATATGTTGAGCATACATACGAGAATAAAGAAACTTACGTATACGTAACACTATGTCGAATGAAAAATGGTTACGTATACGTAACCTATGTGTGACGTATATGTAAAACAATGCTACGGTTTTCATTTGATCCATATCTTTATTTATATATACTCACACATATATATAGATGGTAGTGATAAAAAATTTATAAATTATGTGACCGTTTTCATTGGTTTTCTCTAGTTTTCTCATAACTTCGTGGTTTTCTTAGGATCCCTCCTTTATATAAATATATATATATAGGAAAGGGAATGAATGTTAATCATCCTTCAAGGATAGCTTCATCTACAACATCCACTTGTAACGGGGGAGGCCCGTTAGCATCGCCCCCAACCATGAATGAGGAGGTCTCTTCTTTTAGGATACAAAATTTAAAACACAAAGTTAAAGATGAATGGAGTAGAATATGCTGAAGGTAATAAGGTTAAGATAAAATGAATAAGGAATATAATGGAAAAAAGAAGATGGTAATTTAGATACCATCAAAAAGTAAAATAAAATCTTGCAAAAATAAAAAAATGATTCGTATGTACAAAGCATGGAAGGGATGTTGACATTGGAATTGATGAAGAAAAAATACATCCACATCATAGTACAAAAGGTAATGGGAGATAAGACACACATACCCCTATAAGATGCCTTTCCATGTGGCCGATGTGTCAATCGCTAATTGGTCCATGTGGGTTAAAGGATTCTCACAGTTACTTGGGGTTTTCACATGAGCCAAATCCTATAAATATATATATATATATATATATATATATATACACACACACATACATATATATAGAAGGGCTTTCAAATGAAAACTAAAATTTTGTAAAAAACCAAAAGAACTATTATTAGCCTATCAAAATTTCTTTAATTATTTTTATTTAATTTTAAATATAATTTACGAGCAAGGGCAATTAGGTAATTTAAATTCCTAATTTCTAGGTAGTGGAGATCTAATAACTGTTTTGTTGATTTTTAATCTTCACATCATGATGTAAATTGTTCCTAAATCGAATTTGGTGTATTAAATCTATTATTCAAATTGTTATTTTCATACATACACCAATTTCTAGTGATTTGATTTGATTTTTTATATCAATTTGTCATTATTCTATATCTGATATCGAATAAAATCAATATATTATATATTCGGATGAAAGATCTTGAAGAAATGTTCGAATTTGCGACTTTAAGTTCGATTATTGAAATCGACCGCAACTTATATTGAGTGATTTTAATTGTTTTTAATACGTTTGATACTATATTGTAGTTGTTTTGTATATATGATTGAATAAAATCAACATATCTAATGAAAGACATGAAGAATGGATTGGCGTGTCAACAAACTTTCGTATTCCAGGTATCGAATATGATGATTTGGATCGAATTGAAGATGTTCCGAACAATACGCAGATTATTAGTAATTCAAATGAGGCTTGTACCAGCATTATTTATATATTTCACTTTGGTATGTAAGTTGCAGATTCATGGGAATGAAGGAGTCTAAAATACTAAAGAAATTGCTGATTTGTTAACGTTGGATGCAACGAAACAACCTAACAAGGGAAAGGCATTGATGATTGATAAGAGTCAACAAGGCGCTTATAATTATGAATTTGAAGATGAGTTAGAAGACAATATGAATGAAGATTTATCAGATGATTTGTATAATTTGGATGACAAATATATATATATTTATAGTAGATATGAAGTTAACATTTTTATCGCGAAGTTCACATTTTTTAATCATGAATGCTCTTGATGTGTTGTTACAGGCATTTTATAGGTTTTTAATAATTATGTCTTGTTATGTTGTATTTGGATATAAGTAGATAACTTGGCTTGTATAAATTTATAATTGTGTTATTACAATACATATCTATATATGTGAGAATTAGATATTAGATGTTATTTTTGAACAGGGTAAAAAGATATATAACTGCTATGCAGATAAAACTAGTTTCTTTCATTTATGTTATGTATGCTATATTTGAACATACGATGGAAAATGATTGTATGCTTGCATATGTTATTGTAAAACCATGAACATATTATAGATGCCTAAATGCATTTAAATAACTAGATGCATTAATGCATTGATTTCAAATTATGCAATAACGAACAACTATGAATATATGCTAATATGCAACCAGGATCATTTAGTTTACTAATTCAATGATTTATACACTTACTTTTTTCTTAATGTAAAATATTACATATCTAAATTAAAATTCTAATGTGAATATGAACATATTTTGAAATGCATTTATGCATATTGTTCACTAATGCACTAAAGCAATATGATTGTTTTTTTTAACTTTAAATAGATTTCTTGATGCTTTAAAAATTAGTACCAAACTAGTATTAAGCCACACGCGTTGCGGGGGGAGGCGTAAAACTATACCAAGTAACATCAAATTCACACCACTATCAGCGATCACAAACACCAGAAAAACTCTTATTAAAAATGAAAATAAACAAGAAAAATAAACCGAACGGAAAGTAGACGTAAGAACGTTTAACTCCGCACATGAAACGTTAAGCATTACAAACAATAACTAAGTTGATTTAAGACTCGCACATTGTGATGCGACCGTTAAACGGGAACAAATATGCGTAAAAATGTTGAATCGCACTCGACTTTGCATGGTGTTAACTCATAAAATTTATACCGAAAGGTAAAACGAAATATTTGTAAAAGAATTAAAAAAAAGTATAGGAAACCAAATTTGAAAGTGAAAAAATATAGGGGTTAAGTTGTAAATGATGTAAAATTATTGGGGTTAAAACTTAAAAGTAAGAAAAATTAAAAACAAAAAAACAAAAATGGATACAACCCACTAAAATTAAGATACAACTTGTAAAACACTAATAAATTAATAATAATTAGAAATATAATATATATAATAAGAGATCACATATTGTTATTTTCTTAATTTTATATGCAATACAAATGTTTGCACTTGTATAACACGAAATGAAATTAAAAAGAAGAATGAAGAGAGTATCAAATTTTCCTAGCATCATCAAATTTATTACTTAAAAATTCTCATGATTAATCATACGTGGCCTACAAAACATGAATTGCAGTTATGAATTTTGAATTGTTTTTCCAAATTACCCTTTTAATTGTTACAAAGGTGGTTTTTAAGTGATGACAATTTACCTTTTTACCCTTATTTTTATAGCCATAGATCAAAATAATCTAAACCATTGATTTTCATAAATCAAATGTGGAGATTTGGTTTATTAGTTTACACAATTTTTCTTGTTTTTCATTTATATAGGGGAGGGTTCCTGAGAAAACCAATAGTTATGCGAAAACCAAAGAAAACCACGGAAACTAATAACATAATTCATAATTTTTTTGTTATTTTAATTGTAAAAATGTTATTTAAGTATTTGGTACATATATGTTGAGCATACATACGAGAATAAAGAGTTTTACGTAACACTATATCTAGTGAAAAATGGTTACGTATACGTAACCTATGTGTCACGTATATGTAAAACCATGCTACGGTTTTCATTTGATTCATAATCTTATTTATATATACTCACACATATATATAGTGGGTAGTGATAAAAAGTTTTATATATTATGTGACTATTTTCATTGGTTTTCTCTAGTTTTCTCATAACTTTGTGATTTTCTTAGGATCCCTCCTATATATATATATATATATACACACACACATATATATATATACACACACATATATTATATATATATACACACACATATATTATATATATATACAGACACATATATTATATATATATATACACATATTATATATATACACACACACATATATTATATATATATATATATACACACATATTATATATATACACACATATATATTATATATATATATATATATATATATATAAGTTACAAATAAACTTTTAATCTGATTAATCCCTACCTACCAGCGCCTAGCGATTTTTACAACCATAAGTGTATTGTCATATTTGATATATACAGAGTAAACTGAAATGGTCAAAGAGAATAAGAATATACCTTGAGCAACATCCCATATTGTGAATGATGAGCTCTCATATGAGGCTGATGCTACATATGTGAAGATGGGTCAAGGAAAGTAGTTTGGAGACATTTTACAATGCTCATGTAATCGATAATTTGAAATTTGGAGTCTCAAACTATCTTCATGAATAAATGGAACAACATAACACTGAATTTAAAATAAATAAAAAACAGCCAAAAAAAGGTTCATCAACCAATGTATCTTAATTACTCATAAATCTACTAGAAAAATAAAGCCACTTAGGATATCTTCCATCTGGACTCCATGAGAGTGCACTTATTTGTTCATCATTATGACTTCGAAGAAAATCCACTAGAGTCCATCTAACCCCAGAACCTCTAGAGAGGTTGCCAGAAGTAACCCCAGGTCGCACACATGCAGTATTGCCAGGATATGAAGCAGTCCAAATGCATATTCCACCCCTGTTCATACCATACAAAATAATGAACTTGAACATTTATACTAAAGACTAGAAATACCTCATCTAGAAAAAAAAGACGTAGAAATGACAACAGAAAACTAAGTGCAAGGTATGAATGTCAATTGTCAAATATACTAACTTGCAGGCAACTGAAAGCGTCTTCCCTGCATTTGGCCTCCATTCAAGGAGTTTAGCTTCCTTTTGAAGGTCATTAATCAAAATGCAAGGGTCCTTCCCTTCTCCTAAAAAGAGAGCGACCATGTAACAAGTTTTTATCTTAAGATTAAGACAAAATCCACTAAAGTATAGCAAAAGAACTCGTTTGCATACTTATTCAAAGAGGTTGCTCACCTGAATCCCCATAATCACGAATGGTTACTTGATTTCGTATAGAAATAAATGCCAAAATATCCTTTTTAGGGTGCCAACTAAGACATTTGAGGTCAACATGAGTCAATAACTTTACCTACAAAATTTTACACCAAAGAAACAAAATTACACCTCTAACAACTTCTTTATATGCACACAGTTAAAACTAAAAGAATCAAAATATTAAGAAACAAATTTATAGATTATGACCCCATGCAATAAAACAAGGATGAACTACTCTGCATTGCCAACTACATTTGTATGTGTTGACCTAATAAATTATTCCTAAATATCAACTATGTACATCGAAGTAGTTATTTCTTTTCCTTTGGTTCATTCAGCAGGATTTAATCTTAAGTTCAAGTTTAAATGTAGAATGAAGAGAAACTTGCTATCAAAACAATAAATGCACAAAGGCAGGGTTTGGTTTCTAGGCAAAATCAATAGTTTAGTTTAGTAGCAACTACTTGTATCAAAAGTAAGAAGCAAATTGTTGAGAAAAGAAAAAGGTAGTGGGTAGGCACATAATGAAGCGAACAAAGTATGATTAATTATAAGAACACCTTGATCGGAATCAATCTGGTTAGAACAATGATTTCACATCATCCATACCACTGAAATATGCAACCATAGCTAGAAAAGGGTGAACGATAGAAGAAGAGTGTACACCTATTAGTGGCGCAGTGATATTCTTGGTCATTAATTTTCTGTGCAATAGCATTTTATCTTTGTTTCACCTACTCAACAAATAATTCTTCATGGTATTCACATTTTCATTTAGGACCCTTTGGAAACTCCATTTTTAGTACTTGGGGAACCAAAATAGATGTCAATTCACAGTTCAAGAGAGCTGGAACTGAAGCAAAAATCAGCCCACAACTCAAGAGAACCGAAATTGATGTGGGCATCAACTCACACTTCTTATGTAGCTCCAATTCCAATTTCACACCTTGTACTCACACTTCAAACACAACTCATCCACTACTTGTAGTTAAATAAACCCTAATTTAGATCAATGATAAATCGTAGTAGTCCATAAAGATTTATTAGATGCTTACATCATTACGACCAAGAAGACTTTTAAGCGGAGCATAAGAGATTGCATTAAGTAACCCGGACAAACCATTCACCGGCGGTTCTACGCCTGTGTCTGGACTTGGTGACGCCAGAATATCCAAATGATACGGGATCGGACTGAATACGACTCCCTAGATGTTACAAAAACATCAATCACCCAAAAGGTTGATTCAGTTCACTTGAATACATACACAGATAAAAATAAAAAATGAAAAGCTTACCAGAACTTTTCCGTAAGTTTCCTTTGCTTGATCATCTGAAAGACTATCAGCGGTAACTGGTGATAATTCAAAAAAAAAAAGGTTGATGTTAATGGATCCCATGTGAAATTAGCATTTAAGTTTCGAAAGTAATTAGATGTCATTGGAGAAATGAAGAGAGATTATACTAAAGTCTCTGTTGATTTCGCATAGAGTGACTGAGCCTGGCTGAGGAAACGATGGCATTCTTCAAGCTTTTGGCTGGAAGAGATTGAGCAGGAGGAATAGGAGTAGGGCTGGGCGGCTTGGCAGATGTAGCACCAAATTTCCCCCTTTGTTTTGGAGCAAGTTACACTCCCAGTCCCTCAACCATATCTAGAGTTCAACCTTTTAACTTTAACTTTTTTTTTAAAAAAGCTAAACTCCATGTTAGTTATTGATAGCGAGTATTGAATCTATAATCTTCATATTAGACGCTAAGTTAGTTACCACCACACCACAAAGGTGGGACTTTTTTAAATTTTAACTAGCAATACTCCATCTAGGGGTGTAAACAAACCAAGCCGGCTCGCAAGCTACTTGGGATCGGCTCGAAAAAAGCTCGAATCGAGCCGAGCTTAAACGAGCTCGAGCCCGAGCTCGAGCTTAGATTATTGCTCGTTTACTAAACGAGCTCGAGCCCGATCTTCAGAAATCGAGCTCGAGCTGGCTCGCGAGCCTAAACGAGCTTTTTGTTTATATAGTTTTTTATTTGCATATTAAATATATATAAATACATATTTACGTAAATTATATTATTAAATATATTATTATGATAAAAAATAGTTAAATAATATATATTATGTTATATATAAAAAGTATGATTATAAATAATTATAAAAGTAATTATAAAAAAATAAAAATTTAATAATTTAATAATAAACGAGCCGAGGCCGAGCAGAGCTCGAGCTTGAAAATTTTCTGATGAGCCGTGCTTGAGCTTTATAAATAAAACTATAAACGAGCCGAGCTCGAGCTCGAGCTTCCTAAAACCAAAACGAGCCGAGCTCGAGCCTAAGCGAGCTCGGGCTCGGCTCGGCTCGTTTACACCCCTAACTCCAGCCATGCTTTGTCCATGCTTTGTGGTAGATTTAAGTTGTGATAGCCCTGGAATTCAACACATTTAAAAAGCTTTTAACCGTCATAACAAAAGCTCAAACAGGAAAAAGCTCAAACAGGACACGCAAGGCCCGATAAGGCTCAATACATATTGAGGATGTCAAAATATTATAAATGCCATCTTATTTTACTATTTATAATATACAAATATCTTTTATGACACATGTTATTTCTAATATCATCTTTAGCAAGATGTCATTTTTTAAATTAACTACAATTGTTTTCTAAAATATCTATGATTTAAATAAATATGAAAATATGTTTTCTTCTTTATCTTGATATCATAAGTAATAATTGATTTCATTTTCAAACTATCTTCATTTTTAAAATAAACATAAAATTCTTTTATATATTTAAAAATGAAAAGGAAAAAGCACTTAAGTTCTTAGGGTTTTAAGATTTACCACAAATGTAATATGTATTTACGATCTCACACCCTTGACTTTAAAGAGGAGAAAGAGCTCAGATCCTCATTTCATATCAACTCAAATCTAAAGAGAGAGAGTGCTTTCTCTTACGACGTGATT
This sequence comes from Flaveria robusta, assembly GCA_025506415.1. NCBI lineage: Eukaryota > Viridiplantae > Streptophyta > Magnoliopsida > Asterales > Asteraceae > Flaveria > Flaveria robusta. The sequence goes on along the minus strand of CM046476.1, from coordinate 9,286,153 downwards.
CACCGGCTGTACCGCCGCCTGCGCCGACTGCATCGCCACCACCTGCACGCCACCGCATGCAACGCGACTAGCGTTTGTTACATCGCAGGTCTATCGGCTGGTCGTCGTCTGTATTACGATTTGGGGTGCGGGTGTGTTGCCGCCCACCACCATTACTGTGGTGGTTTGGTGGCAAACAACGGTGTGTGTGTGGCGGAGATGAGGTTTTGGAGGCAGAGATTGTTGCCACCGTTACATGAAAACACATCGCCCGCGAGGCTCTTCTGTTTCGACCACCCATATGCGCCATGTTTCGCGTAGATCTGAGGATGGCTGTTGTGATGGCTGACGGTCGTCGACCACCGTCATGGTGGCGACATAGTCGCCGCTTGGCCTCCCGTTTGTGGTTGAGCTCAAGCTTGTGGTTGTATGGTGTTGAAGTGTTAGGGTTTTCGGATTTGCCTTTTGTTTAATGGTGATCTCTTCTGGGTTTATTTGAGTGGATGTTTCTTATGTGATATATCTGGGATTTATGGTTGGTTGATTAGTTATGTTGATGATGCTGAGGATTACCTCATTTGAGAGTATTTTGTTTGATGATTTGTAATGTCGATGACGATGGGGGAGTTCCTTGTCTTAGGCTGTTGCTTTGGTGTTCATTTTGGTTTAGGTGTTCTATTTGGTATTCATGTGTGTTGCCCTGATTCTGTTGTTGGGAAAATCATTTTATTGCGTATTGTTGAGAAACATAGTTACCTATTTCAGGTTGATGATGATGATGTTTTGTTCATCTGAGACATGTCCCGTGTTCCTTTCCTTGATCTATTACCGTATAAGTATAATATCAGGTCGTGATGATAAACAACAATGGCGTCGGTTGCTTTGGCATGGCAGTCGTTTATGATTGTAGCCGCACTGAGAGCCTCTTTTGTGCCTGGTTTATAACACGAGCACTACGCTTTTCTTGAACCCGTGATCCTTTCCTTGGCCTGTGACCATATTCTATAGATAAACAATAGTATCGTCGGTTGCTTTGGCATGACAACAAACGTTCTAAACCCGTTCTATAACACAAGCATCACGCGTGGTGGATACTACCTAGTTCAATTTTAAAAACAAAAAGAATTTTATTCCAAATTTATTTCTAATCATGAATTTTTATCAATTTTCTTGTTTCTATTTATCTATATAATTTTCAATTTCAAATAATTACATTTGATTTTACTTTAACTTCAAATCATATTAAAAAATTTATCAGGTTTCTAACTTCTTCGTAAATTTTAAATAATATCACGAAAATCATTTTTAAAAGGTGAAAGCTTTTATTTGATTTCTATATTTTTAACAAATCAATTTCAACTTTTGTGAATTTCAAATTTTGTATTCCTACTTTGAAAGAGATCTGTCATTCAATAAAATTTTAACTACTCTATCCATCTTTCTTTTTACTAAGGAAATGATATCTACTTAACTTCGATTCATTTTATCTTTGGTACTTCTTGATGAAGTTAAATAAGATAAATATACTGAACAATGTTAGGTAGCGTTGGTTACGCAGTAATGAGAGGTGAAATGGAATGAACTATTGAGGGTAAATTATGACAACCCTAATTTTAAACTAGAAATTTTTTTTACAAACCTTAACGGGCTACACAATGATCATATCAGAGGCCCAAGAATTTGGGCCCAACACGATTTGAACTCCAACCCATAAGTACACACACACGACGATGGGCTTGGGCCCATCATACTTTAAATGGGTCATTGGGCCACAACGTTAAACGGGCTTGACCCACAAACCCTAATGGGCCATTGGGCGATGTTATGATGTTGTTCGTGATCTACCGACCCTAATGGGCCATGGGCCCAATGCCTTAGCGGAATTAAATTTCCAATTAGACTTTTAAACAATATACGATTATAGATGGAACTTATTATTTAACTTTTGGTTTGATGAAGTGAACAAATTTATCAAACCCGTATACCGAGCAATTATTTGAAGGAAATGTATGAATCCAATTACGTGAATTACCAAAACTAAATAGTAAATACTAATAATTAATAAGTAAAATTTATAGAAGCCTTAAATGTAATTAAAAATATAAAAACACTTGCAAGATATGAATCTTATAAAAATATTACTTCTAAAAAATTTAATCATAAAGCATAATGTGCTTAAATTAAATAATAAATGGCAAACCCAAATGTTAAAAGCAAAAACAAATAAAAGTTTAAAGACTCAAAGTTTATAAAAACCTGTTGCACTAATCAAATATTAAATAATATGTTATTATTTTCAATCCTTTAAAACTAATGAACAAATCATCTATTAAGACAAAACTAACAATAATACTAACATAACCTTATTAATATGCATGCTTACTACCACCTTACATACATATACATGTAAACACAAACACACCCGTATACATATACACGCATGCACATACACATATATATAATACATACGGTACACACACACTTTGTATACATGCATACATACGTACAATGCATGCACACACACACGAGGCACACACGCGCACATATACATACATCTCGGCACACACACTTATCCACCTACACATTGAATTTTTATAAAAATAACCTAGATTTACAAAGTTTGTTTGGTCAAATCACCACCCAATCCCCAAATAGCCTATCCATGCAAATCTTGATAACTTGCACATTTGACCAACATCTCTTAAAGATCAAGCAAGATCTTGTATTAACCAAGAAAAATGGGACCCAAATCCACCCTCTTCTCCCTTGTTTCAGCCGACCCCTCCCCCATAACTCTCCACATCTTATTTTCAAACAACACTACTCTCTAAACACTCTCTAGTTCTCTCTCTACTCATTTTACTGCTTCCTTGTACTCAAGAACATCAAGTTCCAGCTCTCAAGTAGCCTTAATCGATCGATAATCAAAGCATTGTCAACCATTGGTGCCAAGGTAACAACATATGAACACACCTACACTTTTTCACACTTCCATATTTCATTTCATTTCATCAATCCTAGAACTTAAACTAATCTACTACTTTGGATAGCCTTCTCGTATCATTCCAAGCTCATTCAACACCCCACACACTCATCTCACCTTCTTCTCACGACAAGGTAACCCGTACTACCCGTAAACACATGAAACATCACGTTTCGTCACGTTAGTGATACAATCAACCCCATGACACCCCAACTCCTTATGAAACATTAAAACACTTCATTTTTCAATAACTAAAAGACACAAAAGCTTTCTCAAAACTCTAATTGATCACAAGCATGGTTTTGGTAAATTTAACACACTCGAAAACCAGGTTTTCACAAAAATATGAAAATATATCATCTAAGTCCAAAAATTATAATCTAAATATTTTTGGAAGTTAATAATAGTATCTTATGTTGTAAATAAGTTTCACAATTTGAACTTATGTATTTCATATTTTATAAATAATACAAAATTTAAAAACAAGTGATTTTGAGAAAAATAAAAAAAATAAGAAGGGGGCCTAAGTACTAAAATTAAGAGGTTGTTTAGAAGATATTTATGTTATAAAAATATTTGGAAGGGAAAATCAGGTTAAAATGCTTAGTAATTTAAAACCGTGACTTATCTGATCTAACCGGTAAATATAACAAAATTACCAAATATATATAAAATCTAAATGTACAAAATTCCTGTAGTCTTATAATGATAAAAAATACATAGAAATTAAGTTTAATAATTTATAGAGTTTATTTTCTTGACAAACAAAAATATAAATGTTAATCTTGCTAAAATGATAAAAAGTCATAAAAACGAGGTCTTAAACCAAATTCATGAAAACTGCAGAATCTAAAAATGATTATAAGTATATTAAAATATTATATGACCAAAGTATGACCCAAAATCAACCCGAACTCGAAAACCTAATAAAAACTAGGAATCGAGCGTTAAAAAAACAAAAACCAATAAAAACAACATAAAACATGCAACTCCATAGCTAATGGCCTAATAATGATAAAAATGCAGGACCGAGTAAGGAATCAATGCAATAGTTTCACAAAGGTTGGAGAGAAACAGTCAACACTTATAAGATCAAAAGGGGAACGGGTTGTGAGGGTGAAACAGAAATATCAGGTGTGGGTTCAACACTGGCTGGTGTTGTCAAGTTGTCATCTTGAGAAGGGAGCTCTAACATTTTTGCGATCAGGGCTGTTTCTACGCTTGAGAAACCAACAGTGGTTTTTCTTATGATTTTGAAGATGTCAGGCTTCATCCGTCCCAATTTAAGAGTGTTACCTATTCCCTTCAACTGTGAGCCCAATTTACAGTTAAGAATGAGCTGGGCATAGCTAGGGAACATGTAATACTCTAAGGAGTCCAAGTTGGCAAGCAGAGACAAATTGAGAGTACTTGAACTTGATCTCTTATACCATCCCATGGACTATATAGGATAAGTCCTTAGGGATTTGGTCCCATCCTCCATGTTTGTTTCATAAATAGTGGATGATAACATGGAGGAGGTACTTCCATTGGTATGAAACCTTACCCTTCTTAAAGGTTCTTACAGTGAAGTCCCTTTCATAGCCCATCTGTCTGAAAGAGGTGTTGACAGATTCTTTGGGGAAAGATGTTTCGCCTTCAGCATCATCCAGCCTTAGATGATTGTTGATGGTGGCTGCAGTGATGAAAACGGTCATCCCCTACACTTGGGCTCTAAGTGCCTTCTCATCGTCCAAGATAACCTCTTGGCAGGTCCTCTAAATTTCCAGCAAATGATCTTCATAGAGTGGAGGGTCTATAGTAAGTGCGGTGAGGTAAGATGAGTGTGCAAGAAAGCGGAAAACGTTTGAGAAACCAGGATCTTTCTCAGACAACAATAGAGCAACCTAGTTATGTTGCTTGTGTATGTGCATGGAGAAATCTGGCTGATTTCGAGGTTCAGGGTTAGCCATTTGAGAGAGCTAAGTCGTGAATAAAGCTAAGAACTAAAAGGGTTTTGGGTGATTTAGGGCTTAAGGATTTGCAAATGAAGAGGAAGTAGAATGAGAGAGACCTGTTGGAAAAGGTATATATATGCTTGGATTTGGGACAAAGTTATTGCAAAAGATAAACTTTGAAATCTGATATGTCGGTCCCACCTCTGAGAAAAGTGCCCAAAAAGATAGTTATCTTGGAAGTAGAAAATCTTACAAAGTTAACTTGTCTTCGAAATTTTTTTTTTTGGAAAAACTTCCAAAGCCAATTTTGACTTTGGAAGATATTTCTTAGACTTGCAAGAATTGATTCGGAAGAAAAATACTTAGAGTAAGATTGCTTCCGAGATATAGTTGGTTTTGGAAAATATTAAACTTCAGAAGTTTTATTCAAAGAATGAATAAATCTTCCGAGACTGAATTGCTTTCGGAAGAAAATTGTCCTTCAAGATATATAAGTACTTAAAAGAGAATTTAAGCTTCGGAAGATATATTTAAATTTCTTCCGAAGTAAACTTCTTAGTAAGTAGTTATCAGAATTGAAGACATAAATTTCTTCCGAAGTCAATTTAATGTTTTTCAAAAGAAACTATATTTTAAATTCTTAGAATTTTAAGCAATATCAGTTAGAAAAATTTTCTTTCAAGATAAACTAGGCTTATATGATTGATGAAATAGACAACTTTAAAGACACACACTTTAGAAAATAATCCTAAAATAAATTTAAGAAAATCTACTCAAAGTTAATCATCCCAATAACTGATACAAGATACTTAAATCTCTTTTCATCAAAAAGCCTTTGTGAATAGATTAAAATATTATTCATTTGTGTTAACTTTGATCAGTTTTATCAATCATTTTTCAAAATTTTCTCTTATCAAATGATATCTAATGTTGATGTGCTTTGTCTTAGAGTGTTGTACTAGATTCTCTATGATAGAGATAGCTTTGTCATTGTCTATGTGGATAAGAGTCTTTTTGAAATTGAATCCATAGTCCAGCATCTGATTCTGAATCCAAAGCACTTGAGCACAGCAGCTTGAAGCAACAATGTATTCAGCTTCAGCAGTTGATGTAGATACACATGATTGTTTCTTGCATTATCATAAGACTATCCTTCCACCAAGGAATTGACAACCCCCTAACGTAGACTTTGTAGTCATGTTGCAACCACCATAGTCACTATCTGTATATGCATACAGATTGAAGTCAAAATTCTTTGGATACCAAAGTCCCAGCTTGGGAGCACCTTTGAGATATCTAAGGATTCTCTTGACAGCAACTAGGTGTGACATCTTGAGGCTGGCTTGACATCTTGCACAAATTAAGGTGGCAAACATACTATCAAGCCTACTAGCTATGAGGTATATAAGAGACGCAATCATAGCCCTGTAAAGATGTTCATCCACACACTCCCCCTCAAGATCAGGTCCTAAAGAGTGGTTTATAGCTGTGTGAGTCTTAGCAACCTTACATTCAGTCAGATGAAATCTGGTTAGTATATCTTGCACATACTTTGACTGTTTATGAAGATGCCATTGTCAACCTGCTTCACTTGAATTTCGAGAAATAAATTGAGTTCTCCCATGGCACTCATTTCAAATCTATTTTTCATCAGGTTCTCAAACTCTTTGTAAAGACTTGGATTAGGTGACCCAAAGATGATGCCATCTATATAAACTTGAACCAGCATCAAGTCATTCCCTGTTCCTTTAAGGAAAAGTGTGTTGTCTATGATACCTCTCTTGTAATAATGTTGGACAAGATATTATGACAGCGTCTCATACCACTTTCTTGGAGGCTAATGCAAACCATATAGAGCTTTGTCAAGCTTGCAGACATAATTAGGTTGATCTTGGTCTGCAAAACCAGGTGGTTGTTTGACATACACTTCCTTATCAATCATTCCATATAGAAATGCACACTTGACATCAAGTTAGTAGACCTTGAAATCCTTGGATGCAGCAAAAGCAAGGAATATTCTAACAGCTTCAAGTCTTGCCACAGGAGCAAAAATATCTACGTAGTCAATCCCTTCTTCTTGAGTATATCCTTGAACAACTAGTCTAGCCTTGTTTTTGATAACAAGTCCTCTATCATCCTTCTTGTTCCTGAAAACCCATCGGGTTCCTATAGTAGTATTCCCATGAGAAAGAGGACATAGGTTCCAAACCTTCTGTCTTTTGAACTGAAGCAGTTCCTCCTATATTGCTTCAATCCAGCTTCCATCTTTTTAAGCCTCATCAACTTTCTTTGGCTCAATCTGGGATAAGAAGCAAGAGCGTAGACAAACATTTGCATTATGGGTTTGTCCTCTTGTTCTTACCCCAGTCTCAACATCTACAATGATGTTTGTAATGGGGTGGGACTTATGGATTCTTAGTTTAGGAATCACAGCAAGTTGATTTGACAGATCAAAATTAGTGAAACTTAGATCTGGTGATTAAGTATGACCCACCACATCAGCACACTTATCAAGAGAAACTTGATCCAATGAGTGTATGACTTCCTTGATGTTGTCTTCAGAGGAGAGGTTTTCAATATCATGAGATTCTTGGTCATTGTCACTATCTCCAACTCCTTTTACATTGGAAATCACTTCATTTGAGTGTTGTGCCTGATAACTGGAATTGGTAGGCACTTCAGATGTGTCAGCTAATAAGTCTGTCATGGTTGTGCTAACTGGATTTCCACCTGTAGGGTTTGTTTCCACTGGAGCTGAAGGAGTTTTGTCATTTGATCTTTTTAGCTCAAATCTTGGGTCAGGATCTTCTGCTGATGAGTTAACTGTAGATCCTAAAACATATTCAAAAGATTTGTTAAAATAGTTGGTAACTAAATCAAGATCAAATAGCCAATCAGGACCAAAACCTTTCACACTGGGAGTGTGCTCATTGAAGGTCACATTGGCTGACTCCTCAACTACTTTGGTTCTGAGATTGTATACTCTATAAGCCTTAGCCTAAGAAGAGTATACAATAAAATGTCCATCATCTGATTTTTAAGCAAATTTGGCTATATGATCTTTAGTATTCAAAATGGTGTAAGGACATCCAAATGACCTAAGGAAACCAATGAAAGGTCTCCTTTTGTGCGACAATTCATAAGAACTCTTACCATGAGTTCTAACAACTAAAACTCTGTTCTGCACATAGCAGGTAGTATTGACTCCCTTTGCCCAAAAGGTGATGGGCAGTTTAGAGTCGGACAACATGGTTCTTGCAACCTCAATAAGTGTCATATTTCTCCTTTTAGCAACATCATTCTATTGAGTAGTTCTAGAAGCACTATATTGCCTTGAAATAACTTTTCTTCACAAAATGAATCAAGGATATGGTTTTTAAATTTGGTTCCTTGATCACATCTTATGGCCTTGACTTTATGATAAGATTGATTCTCAATATTCAGAATGAAAGACTTCAAGATCTAAATGTTTTCATCCTTACTTGTAAAAAAGAAAACCCAAGTAAATCTAGTCAAGTCATCTGTGATCACAAGACAGTATGAAGTTCTTTCTAAACTCATCACACTTATGGTGCCAAACAGATCTACGGGTAATAAGTGAAGGGGAGTAGTGATAGAGTTGATTTCCTTTGGCTTATGAGACATTTTGTATCGCTTTCCTTTCAGACAAACAACACAATGGTCATCACTTGTAAACTCTTTCTTTGGCATTCAAGTTACCAAATCATTCTTAATGAGTTTATTCATGTTTTTAAAGTTTACATGGCATATTCTTTTATGCAAGAGGAAAGACTTATCAATATTGGCTTTAGACAAAAAGCTGGAAACTTATCCAGAAGGGGATGTTTCTTGCAAATCCATCTTGTACATGTTCCATTTCCTAGGGGCTCTGAGTAGTACGTGCTCCTGAGGAATGATCATCCTATTCTTAAGAACAATTCACTCATGTTTAGTAAAGAACATGTTATGTTTCTAGTCACAAACTAAGTTACACTCAAAAGATGTACTCAAACTTTTTGACAAAGTTTACCTTTTCAATGCTGAGTTTACCATTTATGACTTGCCCCTAGCAGTGATGCAACCATCTAATTCTCCTCCAAAAGCAACTAGCCCTCCATCAATTTTTTCAAAATCTTGAAGTAAAAAGCCATTGCCTATCATGTGCCTTGAAAAGCCACTATCAATGATCCATACATTTCTCTTGGTCTTCAGCTGTTCCTGCACATAAATAGATGGTTAGTTACATTTGGAAACCCAAGCCTTGCTTTCCTGGGATCATTAATTTGAACAGAAGATAAATCAATAGTTATTGATACTATATGCAAGCTTTGAGGATCTTGAGCTGTTGATGAAGAGAAATCTTCAGTCACAAGGCCTTCCTTCATCTTCCACACCATCTTTGGGAGACTAGACTTGGCCTTCAATGCTTCGGAAGTTTTTACAACTTCGAAAGTTTTGGAGACTAAACCTTTGGAAGTTTTTGCATCTGTTGCAGTAGACTTCAGTGTTTTGAAAGTATTCCTTTCTTTCGAGAGCAAATTTTCTTCCGAATGCAATTTTCCACCTATCTTCTTTTTGTTCACTTTAGAGCTTCCGAAGGAAAGTGGCTTTCCTTTTGAAACTATCTTCTTCTTTTTCTTCTCAGAAGTCTTTTTGGTCATGTTGAAAGTACTTTTGGGATTGTAAATGCAATACTTATCAAAGTGAGAAGTACTGCCACACATGATGCATTCAACTAGTATACTTCGAAGGGTTTTTTTTTGAGAAGAGGATTGAGATTGATCTCTTTCCAATTCCTTCTTCACCTTTGAAGATGATGTAACAGGCTTTTGAGGGATAGGCTTGCTCTTGGAGCTAGATGGTTCAGGCAGTGTAGTAGTGGTGCACTTTTGATCAACCTTCTTCTTTTGACAAGGATGATTTGAACTTGAACTAGGACTCCTGGTACTAGAATCCATAGTTAAGTTTTCAGTCTTCACCACTTCAAACCCAGCACATATAAAGACTTGTTTCTGCTTCAAATTAAAGGTGGGTTTGATCTCCTGGCTTTCTTTGATTTTCTCTTGGCTTCCCTGATCAGATTCTTCCTTATAGACTTGGCCATCCTTGACTTCTTCTTCTCTTCAAGAGAATGGTGTCCATTCTTAGAATGAGCCTCTTCACTCACTTCAGGCTCATCCTTCACCACCTCCTCTTCAACATTATCTTCATTATTTTCTTGAACTTGATCCACAGGAGTTAGCTCATCTTCACTAGTTTCACACCTTGATTGTTTGACAAATAATAATGTGTGTGGAGAAGATATTTCACTGGATTCCATTCATTGCCTGTTTTGATAAGACACTTTGGCATGCAAAAATGAGGATATGATGTTCTTGTAGGTTTCCTCTTCAAGAACACACTTCTCTGCCTTGGCTTTGCTGATCACAAGCTCAACCTGGTATTCAGTTAACTTGGTAATGAGTTCTCTTATTTGAGTCCTGTAATTTGTGTGCTCATGCTTAAGAGTAGAAATTATTTTCTCTAAATCTTCACTTTTTTAGTTTATAGTCATTTTCTACTCTTTTGAAATCAGCTTTTAAAATATTAAATGACTTAAGGTTAGATCTTACTTTCAAGTAATAGGACCTATACATGTTTACTTTAGCAATGCACTTAGGTGTACAGTGATGTTCAATTACATTCGATTTATCATATTCAGCCATCAAGACATGGTTAGGAGAAACATCTTTAACCTAGAAGCTCCAGTCAAAGCCACCTTCTTTTACAACAACTACAGCTTGATGCTTGGGCTTCTCAGTCTTTGGAGTTGCCCAATGTAGTTTGGTCTCTATTGTGTTTGGCTACCATTTGTCCTTGGTGCCTTGCACTCTCTAGCAAAGTGTCCTATTTGGTTATAGTTGTAACACTTCACTTTGCTTTTATCCATCCCAAACTTCCTACTAGATACATTTCTAGGAAACTTCCTCCCAATCCTTTGGTAAAACTTCTTGGCTTTTTGAGTGAGAAGAGCCATCTGCTGCACTATCTCCATGTACTCTAGGTCATCTGGATAGATGCAGTCTAAGTCTTTAAGGGTGAAGAGAAAGTTGCCTAAACTTTCATCAGAAGACTCAAAGGCTTGAGAAGAGCTTGTCTCTTGGAATAGGCTTTCTTGGGTGTAGCGCTCCCTTGGTGTCTCCGAGAAGGTGATGAAAGGGCACTTTAGTGAGTTGTCAGGGTAGCTGAGAAGATGATGCTGAGGTTCTTTGCTATCGCTTTCAACCACATGGAGGATAGAACTCTTGCGGGTACTGTATGAGTTGTGAGATGGATTTTGCATGTTCATCTCCATTTGGTAACCGCTCAAGATACCATACAACTCAGTAATGGTAAGAGTGAGAGAGGTTTGTTGGGTGTCGAGTCCAACAAATAAATAATTACAATGTGAACCTACAATCACAGACACTAAGTTTAGTATGAGCGGAAGTAGGGTTCGTGTTCTTAGGGATACGGGTTAACGTTGACACTAAGTTTAGAAGAAGAGAGTGAAAAAGCTTACTATGGTGGCAGACGTTGGCAAGTGGTGGTGTAAGGAGCAGAGGTAGGGTGAGGTCATGAAGTCGAGGTTAGGAAAGAAGTCAAAAGCAATTATTGTTAGAGATTGGTTTAAGCATTTTTTTTAACTCAGAAGGCTTACGCGACCGTGTCTGGCTTATATAGCAATTGTTACGCGACCGTTTCAACCTTCTGTTTGACACAAAACAGAACAAAAAAAATATTATGTTAATGTAAAATAAGATGAAAAAGAAAATAAAAATAAAAAGATAACGAAAATACGGTTTGCCTCCCGCATAGCGCCTTTCTTTAACGTACTCGGCTAGCCTTAGGCTTCATCGCCTTCAATCAGGTGCCTGTGGAATAAAGAGAAAAACTTTTTCATTAGTAATTGCTAATTCTATTTTTTGTTCTTCATACCTTGTTTTCTTTTGTGTACTCATGAATATCAAGACTTCTATCAACACCTGCCCAAGCTTGAACTTTTCCGCTATTTTTTCAATTGTATTATCATCAAAACTTTAGTTTAAAACTTGATCTTTACAATTGTAAGATAGTCTCTTCTTTACTTCTGGGGACGCCATCACGATTTTTTCATCTTCTCTTTCCCTCTTTATGGTTAGTAGTCGTGAAGGGAATGGATGGTGATGAATGACATTTACTTCACTTTCAACTAGTTTTTGCATTCTTCTTTTCTTCATCTTGCTTTTCAAGAACTCTTTTTTCCCTGTTATCTATTTTCTCAACAATATTTTTTTCTTTATAGTCTTATTCTTGTGTAGTACTTATCAAGGTAAGGGCACTAATATTGTGCTTTGGGTATTTCTTAGTTTGCACTGTTAATTTACCTTGAAACTTTATCTTGCTTGTGGAACTACCATGTTGAGCCATTTGATGCTTCAAGCTTTTTATGCTATCCTTTATATCTTCGTGGAATGGTTGGGTGCTAGTGGCTAGCCTTTCAACAATGTCTTCCGAGAACATTTCTGAGCTATCCACCTGTTGTTGCTGACAAGGCTAACAATTATGTTGATCCATTATTAGGAACGAAGGTTGTGCTTGATATTGTGAAGAGCTTTGCAGGTAGCTTATATTAAGAGGATGTCCCCAACTCAACTTATCTTGGGGGTGTAGGTATTGTCTTGAGTGTTGTCCAAAATAGCTTTTCATTGTTTGTTTTTGTTCTTTATCCTCTCCTAACATGTGACACATATCCGTGCGGTGCCTAGTTTGTGAACACACCTTGCAAGCTTGAAATGATAGTTTCACGCCTTTAGCCTTAGCAAGTTACATCACTGCTTTTGTTAGTTCAGCAAGTTTACTTTTGATTTGAGCTGTGCTATCTTCTTTGATCCCATGTGGTGTGTCAGCATACCATTCTTCTTCTTGATCCCAATGCTTTGTGTCTTCTACAATAGATGTGATTAAGGCTCTAAGATGACTCGGTGTGTTGTCAAGTAGAGTTCCTCCACAAGAAGCATTTATCAAACGTCTCTCTAGTGGTGTTAGCCTTTCACGGAAGTATTGAAGCAATTGATGCTCGAATATACCATGTTGTGGCATCTAGCACACAACTTCTGAAATCTCTCCCAATAAGTGTGTAAAGCCTCATTTTTTTCTTGTTTGATCCCGATGATCTCTTTACGTAGCATGGACGCTTTCAATTCCGTAAAATACTCGTTTAAGAATAATTTTGCAAGATCATTCCAAGTGGTTACCGACCCTGGTGGAAGGTAATAAAGCCATTCTTTTGCCGAGTCTTGAAAAGCAAAGGGGAATGCCCTAAGCTTGATTTGATCTTCAGTAACATTATTTGGTTTCATTCTAGAACACACAACATGGAATTCTTTTAAGAACTTGTAAGAATCTTCATTATCTAGACCTCGGAAGAAAGGCAATAGATGAATGAGTCTGGATTTAAGCTCGAAGTTCTTCATAGCAAGGTGATTGATGCAAAATGGTTGTTGGATGACATCATTAGTCGTCCACTCCCTAAGTGTTTGTTCCGCTACCATGGTGTTCAACGAAAAGTGTACCGGTACTTAAAATCTTTGGAATAAAACGGTTAGAATCGCCGTATCCCCGGCAACGACGCCAATTTTTTGGGTGTCGAATCCAACAAATAAATAACTATAATGTGAACCTACCATCACACACACTAAGTTTAGTATGAGAGGAAGTAGGTTCGTGCCCTGAGGGATATGAGTTAACTATTTTACACCAAAACATTTTAGCACAGTTACTTTGATTGGTTATGGGTTAAGGAAGGTGGGGGTTTTAATTAGAAAGTAAAACTAAAAAAGTAAATTGCAAAAAGTAGAAAAAATTCCAGCAAGTTGACACGGCCGTGTCAAAACTGTAAAAGAAATTTCTCGCGGTCGTGTTAAGATTTTGCTAGAAAAACGAAAAATAACAATTTTTTTGTATTTTTTTATCGTGAAAAAGAATTTCTAAAAACGTTAACTAAATTGTGAAGTAAATTAAAATATGAAAACAAATTCCAACACTAAGGTAATTTCTTAATTCGATTCGGCTTACAATCATTAACGATTTTGCTGCAATGATCCTTTTTACTTAACAATTTGTATCGATACTAGATATCACGCTATTCGAATATCCACTCTATCTAATGTCTAATCAATCACAATTCATTGATTAGAGCCAACCTGCTACTCTAAGCTCACGACATTCGGATCTTAGCGTGCGGGTTGCAACGATAGAGAATGAATTCATAGACAAACTCAAACCGTTAATTGTTTGTTATATCAAAAATAAAAACTTGGTTAAGGTTTTAAATCTTAAAGAACTTTATTAGAAAAATTAATAAGTTGATCAGGTTTATTAACAATCTAATATATGCCGGAGTAGATCCAGATTTAAGATCAAGAATCAAACAAACAAACCATTAAAATAAAAAGATCTCATAAATGGTTCACATAAGTTCAAACCAAATGAAAGAAATTAAACCTTAATCTTGAAACTAAAATTGATTAGTCTAACATGATGGCTAAATCAATTGAAACAATAATAAAAATAAAAACTTACAAATCCAAAATGATAAATTAATTGTCTTCAAAATTATAATTTAGCAAAAGAAAAAAAACTCCAATGATTGCTTCCCCTTTTTCATTCGTCGACTACTCCTACTTTGATGGCAAAAAACTCACCTTTTTATAATCAATATTTTAATCCTTGAGATCCTATTTTATAGGTATTTAATTTTATCTTTTATTTAAAAGATTATGATGATAACATCTCTTAAATCAAGATTTCTAAAAAATAGAAAAAATCCTGCACTCTTTTAAATTCAAGATTTCTTTAATAATATTTTCAAAACAAGTCTTTATCTTCTCCCGATCACATAAACCTACAAAACCAACCAAAACACACCAAAGTAGATTCTATCCCACCAAAACAAGAATTGTATAAAATAATAGAAAATGCATGCAATGAATGCAAAATATATACCAAAATATACTCTAAAATTACGATAATAACAACTAAAAATATGACTAACAAGGTTTTCAGTTCTCTTAATGGCCACAGTGTAGTGTGTCTATTCTCTGAGAAGAGAGAACATGAACTTAGTCACAATGTCTCTATTCTACAGTTTGACACAAGTATCCAACAAAGTATCCACAATCTTAACATATTTAAAGTATTGCTAAGTCATGGTTTCCCCTGTCTTGAAGGTGAAATTCTCAAACTACTGCTTCATTATATCTTTCTTGTTTTCCTTTGCTTACTTAGACCCTTCATACATCAGCTTAAGTGCATCCAAGAGCTGCTTTGTAGTTTTGCACTTCTTGAAGGCTCTGTAGATAGAGTTAGGAAGAGAAGTTTGGAGAGTGGTCATGGCCTTTTGAACTACATCAATTCCCTTCCAGTCTTCATCAGAGTAGTCAACCACTTTCTTTGGAATCATTTCACCAGCAGTAGTTGCCGAAGGTGTTGTAGGACCGTTGAAGGGGTTCAATGCAATCAGTTTCATAGTAAGGAGAGACTTAGAACACTTAGCAAATCAAATAGGAAACTGGAACCTTGGTATGATACTAAGAAACACAGGCAAGCAAGAAAGACAGAACTAAGAACAACAACAGAATGGTTTTCAAGGATTAAGTATATTGCTCTCAAGTTCTTTTACAAGTGTTACAAATCATGGACAATAAGATACAAGGACCTGAGATACTTTATACTACATCGTACAGTCGGCCATACTTTGAAGGCCAGCTGGAAACACTAATCTAGACAACAAGATCAATGTAAAGTCAAAAGGAAGATTGCCTTTTGACTAGTGATTATGACATGCCATAGCTCACATCCTAATATATTACAAAAAGGATAAAAGTACAAAAAGTAGAAAGTTACAGACTCAAGACCATAATCTACAGTTTCCTAAAGCATGGGCCTTTTCACCAACTTGTGTAAGTTGGTGAGTCTTCAGAGTGGCAGCGGAAAGTTGGTCAGCTTTCTGAAAAAGTTGATCAGAGAAAGCATGTCTTCTCTGCCTTTGAAAGAATCAGTCTTCTGTCTTCATGGCTTCGGAAGACTTTGTCTTCTGAGCTTCGAAAGACTTCATCTTTGGCTTTGAAAGATTTGGTCTTTGGCTTCGGAAGATTTTACACTTAGAATAATTTCTTTGCAGTGTGTAAAACTTCCGAAGTAACATTCACCATAAAGTGCATGCATGCAGGAAGCACCTTGAGTGTTTTGGGTGCATCAGCCTCTTCTGTAATCCTTACAAACTCCTCCTAGGCTGATGCTACCAAAGCAGAGAAGTTCTTCAGTAGTTGACCGTCCTCATTAGGATCAGAAGCATTACTTTCTTCATCAATTGATCCGAATCCTTCAGACTTTCATAATATCTTCTCATATCAAAGAGATCATGTAGAGGTAGATCAAGCATGTCTTGCCAGAGATAGACATCTTGACCACCTTGATCTCAAATGACATATATTCTGTCTGGATTAGCAGCAAATGACCAGGACAGGATGGGTCTTCCTAATGCATGAGGCTCTACATGAATTGGAGTTGATTGAGCAGCCTTTTGTTGCACTTCCTCAGGATGCTCTCATCCTGAGGTACTGAGGTGGATGCCTTGAACTTCTTTTTCTTCTTCTTGTCCCTTCTGATGGCCATCATTTTCCTCTTTCTGTATTTCAACTGAAGAGAGTGGCCTGCAGTGCCAGTTGTGCTTTCTTTATTCTCCTCATCTGGGTCCTTATCCCCTATTTGTTCAAAAGAAGGGGGTTCCGAACCCTGCTGTGGGTCAGAAGATGAAGTTGGCTTGGATGTAGCTTCAGGATCAGGTTGTGTTGTCTTTTGTAGTTAAACCTTCACCTCAACTTCAGGTACAGCTGGACTTGGTGGAGAATGCAAGTCAACAAGCTGACCTTCCTTTATCTTCTGCTTGATCCTTCTGATGTGCTCATCCATTGTGGATAGAGACATAGGACCAAGTCTCCTTCCGGAGAAACCATACAGCTTCAAGAAGCTCACAATCTTTAGTCTGTCAGCAGACTTCTTTTCTTATGCTCTAATGGTGGCTCTTGTTTTAGCAGCCTCCTCTCTCATCTTCTTCTTGACAGCTTTTCTTTGAGTTTGATCTTTTTCATCAAGCTGTTTGAGGTACTCAAACTCAATGTACTCATATGAGAGAGGGTTGATGATGGCCAGAGTGATGAAAGTTGTCCTCCCCTGCACTGTGGCAGACAGTGACTTCTCCCCATCCATGGTGACTTCTTGGCAGGTTCGCCAGAAGTCCAGAAGATGATCCTCATAGAGAGGAGGATCAATGGTGAGGTAGGTGAAGTAGTTGGTCAAAGAAAGAAAATGGCATACCTCTGAGAAAGCAGGATATTTCTCAAAGTTCAACAGAGCAACCTGATTGTGTTGCCTGTGAAGTTACATGGAGAAATCAGGTTGATTTCTACAATTTTGGTTGACCATTTGAGTAAGCTTCGTCGTGAAGGAAAATAAGAACAAGGGCGGTTTGTGGGTGAATTTAGGTTACGAAGAGGTTGCAGATGAAGAGAGAAAAGTGAAAGAGGGGGAAACCGTTGAATATTTATATGAAATGGATTTGAGACAAAGTTAATGCGAAAGGATAAACTTTGAAATACGGATGTCGGTCCCACCTCTGAAAAAGTGCCCAAAAGTAGTTTTCTTGGAAGTCGAAAATCCTCCGAAGGTAATTTGGCTTCGGAAGTTTTGATAAATTGGCTTCGGAAGATATTTCTAAGAGTTTGAAAATTTTGCTTTGGATGAAAAATACTTATAGTATTTTTCACTTCAGAGACATAATTACTTTCGGAAGAAAGTTGTTCTTTAATAGCACATAAGTACTTATGAGTAAACTTGGCTTCGGAAGATATTGTAGAAATTTCTTCCGAAGGTAAATTGTCATAAGTAGTTATTTGATGTTAGAGACATAATTTTCTTCCGAAGGTAACTTAATATCTTTCGAAAAGAAATATGTTCAAAATTTTCAAAAATCTAAGGAATGTTTTCTAAAAGACTCTTTTTCCAAGATGGTTAGGGGCTTATGAAGGTGATGTGTTTTGTCCTTGAGTGCTGCACATGATTCTCTGTAATAGAGATATCACTATTGTTGTCTATGTGGATGGGAGTCTCTTTGATGTTGAATCCATAGTCTAGCATCTGATTCTGAATCCAAAGACCTGAGCACAGCAACTAGCAGCAGCAATGTATCCAACAGAGTATCCTTCCACCAAGAAATTGACATCCCCCTGATGTAGACTTTGCAGTCATGTTGCAGCCACCATAGTCACTATCTGTATAGGCATACAGATGGAAGTCAGAATTCTTTGGATACCAAAGGCCTAGTGGTGGAGCACCTTTGAGATATCTTAGAATTCTCTTGACAGAAACCAGGTACGACATCCTGGGGTTGGCTTGATATCTGGCACAAATGCACGTGGCAAACATAATATCAGGCCTACTGGCTATGAGGTACATAAGAGACCCAATCATAGCCCTGTAGAGATGCTCATCCACACACTCCCCCTTAAGATCAGGTCCAAGGGAGTGGTTTCTTGTTATGGGTGTCTTTGCAATCTTACAGTCAGTCATGCTGAATCTTGTTAGTATGTCTTGAACATAATTTGACTGACTTATGAAGGTGCCATTGTCAACTTACTTCACTTGAATTCCTAGAAAGAAATTGAGTTCTGCCATGACACTCATTTCAAATCTATTCTTCATCAGCTTCTCCAAGTCTTTGCAGAGCTTTGGATTAGTTAACCCAAAGATAATGTCATCTACATAAACTTGAACCAGCATTAAGTCATTTTCTGTTCCTTTGATGAAGAGAGTTCCATCTATAGTACCCTTTCTGTAGCCATGTTGACATAGTTACTGAGATAGAGTCTCATACCACTTCCTTGGAGCTTGGTGCAGCCCATAAAGAGCCTTATTAAGCTTGCAGACATAATCATGATGATCTGGATCTACAAAGCCAGGTGGTTGTTTGACATACACCTCTTCATCAATCACCCCATATAAGAAAGCACACTTG
The DNA here is from genome assembly GCA_025506415.1 of Flaveria robusta. Lineage (NCBI taxonomy): Eukaryota > Viridiplantae > Streptophyta > Magnoliopsida > Asterales > Asteraceae > Flaveria > Flaveria robusta. The sequence goes on along the minus strand of CM046476.1, from coordinate 9,267,180 downwards.
ACATCAAGTTGGTAGACCTTGAAATTCTTGGATGTAGCAAAAGCTAGGAATATCCTAACAGCTTCAAGTCTTGCTACGGGAGCAAAGACATCAGTGTAATTAATCCCTTCCTCTTGAGTGTACCCTTCAACAACTAGTCTTGCCTTGTTTTTGATGACAAGTCCTCTATCATCCTTCTTGTTTCTAAACACCCACTTGATTCCTATGGTAGTCTTCCCTGTAGGAAAAGGACATAGGTTCCAAACCTTTTGCCTTTTGAATTGAAGTAGCTCCTCCTACATAGTTTCAACCCAAATTCCATCCTTTAGAGCCTCCTCAACTTTCTTTGGCTCTACTTGGGATAGGAAACAAGAGTAGAGACAAACATTTTTGTCATGGGTTTGTCCTCTTTTTCTTACCCCCTTTTCAACATCTCCAATGATGTTTGTGGTGGGATGAGACTTGTGGATCCTAAGTTGAGGAATCACAGCAAGTTGATTTGAGAGATCTAAATTTGAAAAATTTTGATCAGGCAGTGAGGAATCTCCCACCACATCAGCACACCTATCAAGAGAGATTTGATCCAATGAGTGTGTGACATCATTGATTTTGTCTTCCATGGAGTGATTGTCAGCATCAAGAAATTCTTGATCACTGTCGCCACTACCACTTTCTCCTACATTTGAAGCTCCTTCTTTTGTGTTTTGTGCTTCTGAGCTGGAATTTGAAGGCACCTCAGATGTATCAGCTGGATTTGTCATGGTTGTGCTGATAGGAGCTCCATCTGCAGAATTTGTTACCACTAGAGCTGAAGTATTTTGATTTGAAGGTCTTCTCAGCTCAAATCTTGGGTCAGGATCTTCTTTTGATAAGCTACCTGTAGATCATGAAACATCCTCACAAGACTTGTTAAAACAGTTAGTAACTAAATCAAGATCAAACAGCCAATCTGGACCAGAACCTCTCACACAGGGAGTGTGTTCATTGAAGGTCACATTGGCTGACTCCTCAACTACTCTAGTTCTGAGATTGTATACTCTTTAAGCCTTGGCTTGAGAAGAGTATCCAATAAAGTATCCATCATCTGATTTCTCATCAAATTTGGCTATCTAATCTCTGGTATTCAAGATTATGCAAGAACATCCAAATGGTCTAAGAAAACCAATGAAAGTTCTCCTTTTGTGCCACAGTTCATAAGGAGTCTTACCAAGAGTCTTAACTACTAAAACTTTGTTCTGCACATAGCAAGCAGTGTTCACTACTTCTGCCCAGAAGTTGATAGGCAGTTTAGAGTCAGACAACATGGTTCTCTCGGCTTCAATTAGTGTCCTATTTCTCCTCTTAGTAACACCATTTTGCTAAGAAGTCCTATCAGCACTATATTGTCTTGTAATACCCTTTTCATCACAAAATGTATCAAGGATTTGGTTCTTAAATTTAGTTCCTTGATCACATCTTATGATCTTGACTTTGTGATCAGATTGATTCTCAATCTTTAGAATGAAATTCTTCAAGATTTCAGGAGTCTCATCCTTAGTTCCAAGGAAAAAGACCCAAGTAAATCTAGTGAGATCATCTGTGATCACTAAACAATATGAGGTCCTTCCTAGACTCATTACACTGGTGGGGCCAAAAATATCCATATGTAACAAGTGTAGGGGAGTAGTGATGGAATTTCTTTCCTTTGGCTTGTGAGATACTTTGTGTTGCTTCCCTTTCAGGCATGCAACACAATGATCATCACTTATAAACTCTTTCTTTGGCATTCTAGTTACCAAATCATTCTTAATTAATTTATTCATGTTTTTAAAGTTTACATGGCACATTCTTTTAAGCCATAGAAAAGACTCATCACTATTTGCTTTAGATAGAAAGCAAGACACTTCTCCTGAAGGGGAAGTTTCCTGCAAGTCCATCTTGTACATGTTCCCTCTCCAGGGGGCTCTGAGCAGTATGTGCTCCTGAGGAATGACCACCCCGAGCTTGAGAACAATGCACTCATGCTCAGGAAATAGCATGTTGTGTCTTTAATCACAAAATTGGGATACACTCAGTAGATTGTATCCAAGCTCCTTGACAAAATTTACGTTCTCAATACTGAGCTTACCATTTGTGACCATGCCCCTTCTAGTAATGTAACCTCCTGCATCTCCTCCAAAAGCAACAGGCCCTCCATCAATTTATTCAAAATTTTGGAGTAGAGAACCATTGCCTGTCATGTGCATAGAATAGCCACTGTCAATGATCCATACATTCCTGTTGGTCTTTAGCTATTCCTGCACAAAAAAGAGATGATTAGTTACATTTGGAAACCCAAGCCTTGCTGGTCTTAGGCTCATTAACATCAACTGAAGACAATGCAACAGTAATTGATCCTATGTTCAAGCTTTGTGAACCAACAGCTGTTGTTGATGAAGAACTTTCAGTCACATGGTCTTTCTTTGTCTTCCACACCACCTTTGGAAGCTTAGACTTGACCTTCAACACTTCAGAAGTTTTATCAACTTCAGAAGTTTTGGAGACTGGACCTTCGGAAGATCTTGCTATCACTGCAGCAAGCTTCAGTGCTTCGGAAGCATTCCTTTCTTCCAAGTCCAATTTTTCTTCCGAAGATAAGTTTTCACTTGTCTTCTTTTTCATTTTGGAGCTTCTGAAAGGAAAAGATTTTCCTTCAGAAGCTGGCTTCTTCTTGATCTTCTCAGAAGTTTTCTTCTTGATTATGTGGACAGTACTCTTAGGATTGTAAATGCAATCCTTAGCCAGATGAGAAGTACTACCACACATGATACAATCCATTTGCATTCTTCTGAGAGTCTTCTTTTGAGAGCAAGACTGATTTTGATCACTGTCCATCTCCATCTTCATCTTCACAGATGAAGTAGTAAGCCTTTTAGGGTGTGACTTGCTATTGGATATGGATGGTTCAGGCTGTGTAGAAGTGGTACACAACTGATCAGCCTTCTTCTTGTTGCTAGGATGAGTTTGACAAGAACTAGAATCCCTGGTACATGGATTCAAAGTTAATTCTTCAACCTTCACCACTTCAAATCCTGCGGAGATGAACATTTGTTTCTGCTTAGAGTTGAAAGTGGCCTTGATCTCTTGAGCTTTCTTGGACTTTCTCTTGGCTCTTCTGATCAAGTTCTTTCTCATGGACTTGGTCATCCCAACCGCATTTCTCTCCTCAGGAGAATAGTGACCCTTCTTAGGATGATCTTCCTCACTCTTCTCAGATCCATCCTTCATTATCTCCTCTTCATCCTCTTCACTCATGGGGTCTATGAGGGGAAGCTCATCTTCACAAGTTCCACACCTTGGAGATCTTATAGATAGTAAAGAGTGTGGAGGAGCTATCTCAGTAGATCCTAATTCATGTTTATTCTGATAACAAACTTTGGCATGCAAGGATAAGGATATCATGTTCTTGAAGGTCTCTTCTTCAAGAACACATTTTTCTGCCCGGGCTTTGCTGATCACAAGCTCACCCTGGCATTCAGTTAACTTAGTGATGAGATCTTTGATTTGAGTCATGTAGTTTGTGTGTTCATGTTTAAGAGTGAAAATGGTTTTCTCTAAATATTCTATTTTTAGTTTATACCCATTTTCACCTCTTTTAAAATCAGATTTTAAGATATTTAAGGACTCAAGATCAGATCTCATCTCTAAGTTATAGGACCTATATCTGTTAACTTTAGAAATACATTCATGAGTACAAAGATGTTCCAATACCTTGGCTTTATCATGATCTGCCATCAGTGCTTGGTTTGGAGATGCATCTTCAACCTGAAAGCTCCAGTCGAAGCCTCCTTCTTCAACAGCAACTGCAGCTTGCTGCTTTGGCTTCTCATTCTTGGTGGCTCCTTCAATAGAGTTTGGTATGGTTTGTGCTTGGCCACCATTAGTTCTAGGTGCCTTGCACTCTCTAGCAAAGTGTCCCATTTGGTTACAATTGAAACACTTCACTTTGCTTTTGTCCAGTCCAAACTTTTGGATGCATTGCTAGGAAACTTCCTCCCTATTCTCTTGTAGAACTTCTTGGCTCTGTGAGTGAGAAAAGCCATCTGCTGGACTATCTCTATGCACTCCAGATCATCTGGATGGATACAGTCCAGGTCTTCAAGGGTGAAGAGAAAGTTGCCTGAACTTTCTTCAGCAGACACAAAAGCATGAGAAGAGCTTGTCTCTTGGAATGAACTTCCTTGGATGTAGCTCTCCGTTGGTGTCTCAGGAAAGGTGATGAAAGGACCCTTTTATGAGTTGTCAGGGTAGCAGATGAGATGATACTGTGGTTCTCTGCAATCCCTTTCAACTACATGAAGGGCTGAACTCTATTGATTGCTGGAGTTACCAGATGGATTTTGCATGTTCATCTCTATCTGGTAGCCGCTGAGAATACCATACAACTCTGTAAGAGTAAGAGTCTTGAGGTTCTCAGTCCTCTTGATAACAACACAGTAATGGGTCCACTGCCTAGGAAGAGAGGACATGAACTTTCTTACAATGACACTATTTTCATGATTTACTCCAACATCCATTAGAGTGTCCACAATCTCAACATACATGAAGTATTGTTGAGTCATGGTTTCACCTGTTTTGTAGGTGAAATTCTCAAACTACTGCTTCAAGAGGTCCGTTTTGTTTTCTTTTGCTTCAGAGGACCCCTCATACATGAGCTTCAGTGCATACCATAACTGCTTAGCAGTTTTTCACTTCTTGAAGCCCTTGTAAATGGAGTTTGGAAGAGCAGTTTGGAGGGCAGTCATGGCTTTCTAGTTGACATCAATCTTCTTTCTATCTTCTTCAAAAAAGTCAGCTACCTCTTTTGGTATCATGCCACCTCCAGCAGCAGCTGAAGAGGTGCATGGAATGTAAGGTCCAGAGACAACAGATTCCCACATCCTGGAGTCTTGTGACTTGATGAAGCGTTCCATTCTTTGACACCAAGTATCAACGTCTTCAGGAGTGATCAGTGGGGATTTTGTCATAGTGCCAGTTTCCATATTAGCCTTTGTGAAAGCTGTCATTTGAGTTGTTAAGTGTTTTGTGAAAACTAAGAGATCTAAGATGGTGAGATCTTACAATCAAGAGCCTGGAAAGCTCTGATACCAATTGTAGGATAGTTGAAGCGGTTCAATGCAATCAGTTTCACAGTGAGTAGAGACTTAGAACACTTAACAGATCAAATAGTGAACTGGAACCTTGGTATGGTACTAAGGAACACAGGCAAGCAAGAGAGACAGAACTAAGAACAACAACAGAATGGTTTTCAAGGATTACGTATATTGCTCTCAAGTTCTTTTACAAGTGTTACAAAGCATGGACAATAAGATACAAGGACCTGAGATACTTTATACTACATCCTATAGCCGGCCATACTTTGAAGGCTAACTGGAAACACTAATCTTGACAACAAGATCAATGTAAAGTCAAAAGGCAGATTGCCTTTTGACTAGTGACTATGACATGCCATATATCACATCCTAATATATTACAAAAAGGATAAAAGTACATAAAGTAGAAAGTTACAGACTTAAGACCATAATCTACAGTTTCCTAAAGCATGGACCTTTCCACCAACTTGTGTAAGTTGGTAAGTCTTCAGAGTGGCAGAGGAAAGTTGGTCAGCTTTCTGATAAAGTTGATCAGAGAAAGCATGTCTTCTCTGTCTTCGGAAGTTATCAGTCTTCTATCATTTATCTTCTGAGCTTCGGAAGACTTCATCTTTGGCTTCGGAAGATTTGGTCTTTGGCTTCGGAAAATTTTACACTTAGAATAATCTTTGTAGTGTGTAAAACTTCCGAAGTAACTTTCACCATGCACAAAGTGCATGCATGCAGGAAGCACCTTGAGTGTTTTGGGTGCATCAGCCTCTTCTGTAATCCTTACAGGTGTGCATGGAACATGAGGTCTAGAGACAACATATGTCCACATACTGCTGTCTTGGGACTTGATGAATCCTTTCATTCTTTGGCACCAATTGTCGAAGTCATCACGTGTGAGTAGTGGAGATTTGGTCATGGTGCCGGTTTCCATGTTAGCTTTAGAAAGAGCTGCCATTTGAGCTTATAAGTGTTTTGTGAAAATGAAAAGATTAAAGATGGTAAGATCTTATAATCAAGAGACTGAAATGCTCTGATACCAATTGTAGGACTGGGTAAGTGATCAATGCAATAGTTTCACAAAGGTTGGAGAGAAACAATCAACACTTATAAGATTAAATTGGGATTCGACAAGTTGAAACTAAGAACAAAGGTAAGAAACACAATCAAGAACATAAAGTATTTGGTTTCCAAGAATGTTGTATATTGCTCTCAAGTGTTTACCAAAGTTATAAGGCTTAGTCCCTAAGGACTGATACATTAGACATTTTATACTACATGCTATAGCTGGCCATACTTTGAATGCCAGCTGAAACACTAACCTAAACAACAAGATTAATGTAAAGTCAAAAGGTAGATTTCCTTTTGACATATGACTATGATATGCCATAGCTCACATCCATATCTAATATAAAAGGACAAAAAGTACAAAGTAGAAAGTTACATACTCAATTACCATAATCTACAGTTGACAAAAGTATGGAATTATCAACAACTTGTATTAGTTGGTGAGTCTTCAGAGATGGCAGCGGAAATTAGCTCAGCTTTTGTCAAAAGCATGTCAGAGAAAGCATGTCTTCTCTGTCTTTGGAAGAAATCAATCACTAGGCTTCAGAAGACTTTGTCTTAAGCATTCGGAAGACTTAATCTTTGGCTTCGCAAGAAATGACCTTTGACTTCGGAAGATTTGACACTTAGATAGCGTTTGGTACGTAGTATTACATAGTTGATCCATTGATGATGAATGAAGAAATGCATGTTTGGTTGGTAAAGGTAATGTAATGAACCATTACATAGTTGATTCTAATCCTCAAATTCATTCCATCCACTCCTTTACTTTTTTTCATTTCATTCCTTATTCCATCATTAGTAACCAACACCACCCACCCACCCACCCACCACTAGCCACCAAGATCGTTAGTCATTGGCCACCACCACCAAGCACGACCACCACCGCCGCCAGCCAACACCACCGCCAGCCACCACCACCGCCTCCAACCGCTTCCAACCACCAGCCACCACCACTACTGCCGCCGACCACCGGCCAACTCCGGCGCCAACCGCTGCCAACCACCGCCACAGGGAACCACCACCGGCCACCACCACTAGTCATCACCACCATAACCACCTTTTTTTTGTTTTTTCCTATTTAACAAATAATATAAAGTAATAATTTATTCAAATCCTAAAGGGTAAACAAACATGATAATGGAATGTAATGATTCATTTCATTCTCTAATCCATTCCATTCTCTCATTCATTCCATTACTTCGTCAATTCCATTAACTTATACCAAACAGACCCTAATGGTTTAATAATAATAAAAAGAAATTAAAAACCAAGTAATTTCAAATATAGTGTTTTTTAGAGAATTATACAAAATTTACGATTAATATAAAATAGTCACCGGCTTATTAATTTGGAAAATAATAAAAATATATAAAATTACTAAAATAAATAAGTTAATGTTTTTCTAGTAGAATATGACTTATAAACATAAATCACAAATTAAATTTAATAAAAACTGATGGAATTCAAGTATACGAGTTTTGAACTTAAAACACAAGAACAAAACTCTCCCAAGGATCGATTTCAATCTCTCAAATATAACAAGTTGTTATTGATTCAATACTCATTAATCATAGTGCGAAAATCCATAATTAATGATATGATATCTACGTGTGTGTATGACTGTGTGTGCTTGTATGCTTGAATAATAATAAACTGCTTGTTTGATTAATTGTTCAAAAGGTTGTTTACAAAATAAAGGAATTAATTAATTAATTAATGTACTAGGTAATGTCATAGTCAATTCTCGGTTGAATAAAGGGAATATTCTATTAAGCAAGGTCAAAATTAGACAAAACCCTTTTTAATGATGTCAGTCAAAAAGTCAAAATCCTAAATAAATAATATGTTTTAAAAGTTAACTTTTTGGATCAAAAAGTGACTTTTTCAAAAATTTAAAAGTAGAATCGGTTTCGTCATTGTTTTGGATGCAAAACCAACAAAATCATCAATGATTTTGAAGGTTGTGTATGAATGAAAAACTAGGGGTTATCCTAGTGTTGTTGCGGCTATAATGATCTTTGAAGAAATCAACAATCGATTTGTTAATTGAAGAACAGGAACCTGATTCAAGTATGAATATACTCGAATATGATGATTTTAAAACACATAAAATGATTCAATATGTTTAAAAACAATGTTTGTTTGAAGAAAAACTGATAAAACAATACTCGGTTACTGTTTTATCAAAAACCCTTGAACTGATGAGGTTTTAGAGGTTTTGAGATGTTTCTGTTTTAAAAAATAGTGTATGAATGATGTTTAGAGCTTTAAAAGCACAAAATCTTCTTCACAATGTACTAAAACATATTATTGAATCCATTTGATGAATATTTGATGTAAAAGAGGGTTTTTGTGATAATTTTTCGCTCAAAATGGATGATATAAAGCTATTGAACCATAGAAATCATTCTATTGATTGAGAGGATAAGAAATTAGTTGTATGATTTTAGGAAAGGCTCTGATAGCACCTGATGAAATTCAAGTATACGATTTTTGAACTTTGTAAGGTTATACTTGAAAGGCTGATGCAACCAAAGTAACCAAAAGAGCTTCCTGCTTGTTTGATGTATAGAGTAGATGTTACTTCAGAAGTTTTACAATCCTCATAGAAAATATTCTAAGTGTAAAATCTTCCGAAACCAAAGACCAAAGTCTTTCGAAACCAAAGAACAAAGTCTTCCGAAGCCAATAGACTAAAAACTAATTTCTGCCGAAGATAGAGAAGACATGCTTTCTCTGATCAACTTTTTAAGAAAGCTGACCAACTTTTTGCTGCCACTCTGAAGACTCACCAACTGATACAAGTTGGTGAAAAGGTCCATGCTTTAGTAAACTGTAGATGATGATTTGGAGTATGTAACTTTCTACTTTGTACCTTTTATCCTTTTTGTAATAGATTAGGATGTGAGCTATCGCATGTCATAGTCAGAAGTCAAAAGGCAATCTGCATTTTTACTATATATTGATTTTGTTGTCTAGATTCGTGTTTCTAGCTGACTTTCAAAGTATGGTCGACTGTAGAATGTAGTATAAAGTATCTCAGGATCTAGTATTTGTAATGTATGCTTTGTAACTCCTGTAACAGAACTTGAGAGCAATATACAACATTCTTGAAAACCATCTGCTTTGTTCTTGTTATCTTTACTTTATGTTCTTTGCTTCCAAATAGCCGGTTCCCTATTTTATCTTGTAAGTTATAGTCTATTCACTTTCCAACAATCTGTGAAACTGTTGCATGGACCTTCCCAACCAGTCCTGCGATTGGTATCAGAGCTTTCCAGGCTCTTGATGGTAAGATCTTACCATTTTAAATATGCTCAGTTTCACAAAACACTTTCTTGCTCAAATGGCAGTTCTCTTCAAAGCTGATATGGAAACCGGCACAATGACCAAATCTCCACTAATCACTTCTGATGACTTTGATAATTGGTGCCAAAGAATGGAAGGGTTCATCAAGTCTCAAGATAGCAGGATGTGGTGCAGGACCATTTGAAGGGTGCAAGTCAGTTTTCACAATGAGGAGAGACTTAGAACACTTAACAGATCAAATAGGGAACTGGACAGTTTATGATGATACTAAGATAAACACAAGTAAACAAGAGACAGAAAGCTTAAGAACAAGATAATTGGTTTTCAAGGAAGATGTATATTGCTCTCAAATTCTATTACAAGTGTTACAAAGCATACATATTAAAATACAAGAACCTGAGATACTTTATATTACATCCTACAGCCGGCCATACTTTAAAAGCCGACTGGAAACACTAATCTAGACAACAAGATCAATGTAAAGTCAAAAGGCATATTGCCTTTTGACATGTGACTATGACATGCCATAGCTCACATCCTATTGTAATACAAAAAGAATAAAAGTACAAAAAGTAGAAAGTTACAGACTCAAGACCTTAATCTATAGCTTCCTAAAGCATGGACCTTTTCAACAACTTGTGTAAAGTTGGTGAGCCTACAGAGTGGCAGCGAAAAATTGGTTAGCTTTTCTGAAAAGTTGTTGATCACAGAGAGTATGTCTTCTCTGTCTTCGGAAGAAATCAGTCTTCTATCTTTGAGGCTTCGAAAGACTTTGTCTTCTAAGCTTCGGAAGACTTCATTTTTGGCTTCGGAAGAATTGGTCTTTTGGCTTTGGAAGATTTTACACTTGTGTAATTTTCTTGTAGAGTGTAAAACTTCCGAAGTAGAGAGCCAATGCCTGTCATGTGCCTGGAACAGCCACTGTCAATGATCCACACATTTCTGTTGTTCTTTAGCTGTTCCTGCACAAAAAGAGATGATTAGTTACATTTGGAAACCCAAGCCTTGCTGGTCTTGGGCTCAGTAATATCAGCAGAAGACAATGCAACAGTAATTGATCCTATGTTCAAGCTTTGAGGATCAGCAGCTGTTGTTGATGAAGAACTTTCAGTCACATGGTCTTTCTTTGTCTTCCACACCACCTTACACTTCGAAAGTTTTGACAACTTCGGAAGTTTTGGAGACTGGACCTTCGGAAGATCTTGCTTTCACTACAGCAGGCTTCAGTACTTCGAAAGCATTCCTTTCTTCCGAGACCAATTTTTCTTCCGAAGGCAAGTTTTCACTTGTCTTCTTCTTCACCTTGGAACTTCTGTGAGGAAAAGCTTTTCCTTCAGAGGTTGGCTTCTTCTTGATCTTTTCAGAAGATTTCTTTTTGATCATGTGGACAGTGCTTTTAGGATTGTAGATGCAATCCTTAGCCAAATGAGAAGTACTGCCACACATGACATAGTCAAACTGCATTCTTCTGGAAGCCTTCTTTTGAGAGCAAGACTGATCTTGATCACTTTCCATTTCCTTCTTCTTCTTCACAGATAAGGTAGCAAGTCCTTTAGCGAGAGAATTGCTGCTGAAAGTGGATGGTTCAGATTGTGCAGCAGTGGTACACAACAAAACAGCCTTTTTCTTGTTGTTGTTGGGATGAGGTTGACAAGAACTAGAACTCCTGGTACTAGGATTCATGGTTGAGTCTTCAGCTTTTACCACTTCAAATCCTGCAGAGATGAACACTTGCTTCTGCTTAGAGTTGAAAGTGGCCTTGATCCATTAAGCTTTCTTGGACTTTCTCTTTGCTCTTCTGATCAAGTTCTTCCTCTAAGATTTTGACAACCCAACAGCATTCCTCTCCTCAGGAGAATAGTGACCCTTCTTAGGATGATCTTCTTCACTCTTCTCAGATCCATCCCTCACTATCTCCTCTTCATCCTCTTCACTCATAGGGTCTATGAGGGGAAGCTTATCTTTACAAGTTCCACACCTTGGAGATCTTACTGATAGTAAGGAGTGTGGAAGAGCTATCTCAGTAGATCCTAGTCCCTGCTTGTTCTGATAACACACTTTGGCATGCAGAGATGAGGATATCATTTTCTTGAAGGTCTCTTCTTCAAGAACACATTTTTCTGCCCTGGCTTTGTTGATCACAAGCTCAGCCCGGCATTCAGTTAACTTAGTGATGAGATCTTTAATCTGAGTCCTGTAGTTGGTGTGTTCATGTTTGAGAGTTGAAATGGTTTTCTCTAAATCTTCTATTTTCAGTTTATATCCATTTTCAGCTCTTTTGAAATCAGATTTTTAAGATAATTAAAGACTCAAGATCAGATCTCATTTCTAAGTTATAGGACCTGTATCTATTAACTTTAGCAATACATTCAGGAGTACAAAGATGTTCCAATACCTTGGCTTCATCATGATCAGCCAGCAGTGCTCGGTTAGGAGATGCATCCTCAACTTGAAAGCTCTAGTCAAAGCCTCCTTCTTCAACAGCAACTGCAGCTTGCTGCTTTGGCTTCTCATTCTGGTTGACTCCTTAAGTGTAGTTTGGTTTGGCTTGTGCTTGGCCACCATTTGTTCTAGGTGCCTTGCACTCCCTGGCAAAATGTCCCATTTGATTGCCGTTGAAGCACTTCACCTTGCTTTTGTCCAGTCCAAACTTTCCACTGACTGCATTGCTAGGAAACTTCCTCCCGGTCCGCTTGTAGAACTTCTTGGTTCTGTGAGTGAGAAGAGCCATCTGCTGGGCTATCTCCATGTACTCCAGATCATCTGGATGGATACAGTCCAGGTCTTCAAGGGTGAAGAGAAAGCTGCCTGAACTCTCATTAGCAGACACAAAAGCATGGGAAGAGCTTGTCTCTTGGAATAGACTTCCTTGGATGTAGCTCTCCCTTGGTGTCTCAGGGAAGGTGATGAAATTTTGTGAGTTTTTAGGGTGGTAGATAAGATGATGCTGTGGTTCTCTGCAATTCCTTTCATCCACATGAAGAGCCAAACCCTGCTGGTTGCTGGAGTTACTAATTGGATTTTGCATGTTCATCTCCATCTGGTAGCCATTGAGGATACCATACAACTCTGTAAGAGTGAGAGTTTTAAGGTTCTCAGTCCTCTTGATGACAACATAGTAGTGAGTCCACTGTCTGGGAAGAGAGGACATGAACTTCCTCATAATGTCCCTGTTCTCAAGAGTTACTCCAACATCCATTAGAGTGTCCACAATCTCAACATACCTGAAGTATTGCTGAGTCATGGTTTCACCTAACTTGTAGGTGAAGTTCTCAAACTGCTGCTTCAAGAGGTCTTTTTTGTTTTCCTTTGCTTCAGTGGACCCCTCATACATGAGCTTTAGTGCATCCCATAACTGCTTGGCAGTTTTGCTCTTCTTGAAGCCCCTGTAGATAGAGTTGGGAAGAGCAGTTTGGAGGGTAGTCATGGCCTTCTGATCGATATCTATCTTCTTTCTATCCTCTTCAGAATAGTCAGCCACCTCATTTGGGATCATGCCACCTGCAGTAGCAGCTGAAGAAGTGCATGGGATGTAAGGTCTAGAGACAACAGATTCCCACATCCTGGAGTCTTGAGACTTGATGAAGCCTTCCATTCTCTGACACCAAGTGTCAAAGTCTTCAGGAGTGATCAGTGAGGACTTTGTCATAGTGCCAATTTTCATATCAGCTTTTGAAAGAGCTGCCATTTGAGTTGTTAAGTGTTTTGTGAAAAACTGAGAGATCTAAGATGGTGAGATCTTACAATCAAGAGCCTGGAATGCTATGATACCAATTGCAGGACCGTTTGAAGGGTGCAAGTCAGTTTTCACAAGGAGGATAGACTTAGAACACATAACAGATCAAATAGGGGACTAGACGGTTTATGATGATACTAAGATAAACACAAGTAAACAAGAGACAGAAAGCTTAAGAACAAGATAATTGGTTTTCAAGGAAGATGTATATTGCTCTCAAGTTCTATTACAAGTGTTACAAAGTATACATATTAAAAGACAAGAACCTGAGATACTTTATACTACATCCTACAGCCGGCCATACTTTGAAAGCCAGCTGGAAACACTAATCTAGACAACAAGATCAATGTAAAGTCAAAAGGCAGATTGCCTTTTGACATGTGACTATGACATGCCATAGCTCACATCCTATTGTAATACAAGAAGGATATAAGTACATAAAGTAGAAAGTTACAGACTCAAGACCTTAATCTACAGCTTCCTAAAGCATGGACCTTTTCACCAACTTGTGTAAAGTTGGTGAGCCTGTAGAGTGGCAGCGGAAAGTTGGTCAGCTTTTCTGAAAAGTTGTTGATCACAGAGAGCATTTCTTCTCTTTCTTCAGAAGAAATCAGTCTTCTATCTTTGAGGCTTCGGAAGACTTTGTCTTCTAAGCTTCGAAAGACTTCATTTTTGGGTTCGGAAGAATTGGTCTTTTGGCTTCGGAAGATTTTACACCTGTGTAATTTTCTTGTAGAGTGTAAAACTTCGGAAGTAACTTTTACCATGCACAAAGTGCATGCATGTAGGAGACACCTTGACTGTTTTGAGTGCATCAGCCTCTTCTATAATCCTTACATGTGGAGATTTGTTGTCTCTGGAACTCATGTTCCATGTAGACCTTCAGCAACTGCTGCTTGTGAAATGATTCCAAAGGACGTGGTTGATTATTCTGAGAAAGATGGAAAGAGGATATATGTAGATTAGAAGGCCATGACCACTCTTCAAACTGCTCTTCCCAACTCTATCTACAGAGGCTTTAAGAAGTGCAAGACTGCTAAGCAGCTCTAGGATGCACTTAAGCTGATGTATGTGGGGTCTGAGGAAGCCAAGTAGAACAAGAAAGACCTCATGAAGTAGTAGTTTGAGAACTTCACCTTCAAGACAGGTGAAACCCTAACTCAACAGTATTTCAGATATGCTGAGATTGTGGACACTCTAGTGGATACTGGTGTCAAACTTGAGATCAGGGACATTGTGAGGAAGGTCATGTTCTCTGTTTCCCAGAGAATGGACCCACTACTATGTGGCCATTAAGAGAACATAAAACCTTTCAACTCTTACCCTTACTGAGCTGTATGGTATCCTGAGCGGTTTCCAGATGGAGATGTACATGCAAAATCTATCTCATAGCTCATCCAGTACCCACAAGAGTTCTGCCTTCCATGTGGTTGAAAGGGACAGCAGAGAACCTTAACATCATCTTCTTAGTTACCCTGACAACTCATAAAAAAGCCCTTCCATCCCCTTCACGGAGACACCAAGGGAGAGCTACATCCAAGGAAGCCCATTCCAAGAGACAAGCTCTTCTCAAGCCATTGTATCTTCTAATGTATGCAGTGGAAAGTTTGGACTGGATAAAAGCAAAATGAAGTGTTACAACTGTAAACAAATAGGACACTTTGCTAGGGAGTTCAAGGCACCAAGGACAAATGGTGCCTAAGCACAATCCAGACCAAACTACACTGAGGGAGCTCCAAAAACTGAGAAGCCCAAGCAATAGGCTGTAGTAGCTGTTGAAGAAGGAGGCTTTGATTGGAGTTTACAGGTTAAAGATACTTCTCCAAACCATGCCTTGATGGCTGCTCATGAATAACCCAAGGTAACAGAACATCTCTATACCCCTGAGTGCATTGCTAAAGTTAGCATGCATAGGTCATACTACTTGAAAGTGAGATCTAATCTTGAGTTTTTAAATATTTTAAAAGCTAATTTTAAAAGAGCAGAAAATGACTATAAACCTAAAATAGAAGATTTAGAGAAAATAATTGCTACTCTTAAACATGAGCAAATAAATTACGGGACTCAAATCAAAGATCTCATAGCCAAGTTAACTGAATGCCAGGCTGAGCTTGTGATTAGCAAAGCAAGGGCAAAAAAGTGTGTTCTTGAAGAGGAAACCTTTAAGAACATCATATCCTCATCTTTGAATGTCAAAGTGTCTTATCAAAACATGCAGGTACTGGGATTTAGTAAAATAGCTCCTCCCATACTCTATTATCTGTGAGACAGCCAAGGTGTGGAACTAGTGAAGATGAGCTACCTCCAGAAGATCAAGTTCAAGAGAAAGATGAAGATGATGATGAAGAGGAGATGGTGAAGGATGAACCTGAAGTGAGTGAAGAGGTTCAATCAGATAAGGAACACCATCCTTCTTAAGAGAAGAAAAGGACAAAGATGACCAAGTCTACTAGAAAGAATTTGATCAGGGCAGCCAAGAGAATAGCTATGAAAGCCCAGGAGATCAAGCCCACCTTTGACTTGAAGAAGAAACAAGTATTCTTATCTATAGGGTTTGAGGTGGTGAAGACTGCAAACTTGACTATGGACTCTAGTACCAGGAGTTCTAGTTCAAGTTCAAACCATCCTTGTGAAAAAAGGAAGGTTGATAAAAGGTGTACCACTACTGCACTACATGAACCATCCAGTTCCAAGAGCAAGCCTATCCCTAAGAAGCCTTCTGCACCATTTGCAAAGGTGAAGAAGGAATTGGAAAGTGATCTAGCTCAACTAGTCTCTCTAAAGAAGTTTCTCAAAGGTAGTTCAACTACACGCAACATGTGTGGCAGTACTTCTCATCTTCCTAAGGATTGCCTCTACGATCCTAAAAGTACTGTCAACATGACTAAGAAAACTTCTGAGATGAAGAAGAAGAGGACAGCTTCAGAAGGAAAGTCACTTTCCCTCGGAAGCTCAAAAATGAAGGCTCAGAAGATAAGTGGAAAATTGCATTCGGAAGAAATTTTGGTATCAAAGAAAGGAATGCTTCCGAATCACTTCAGTCAGCAGTGGATGCAAAAACTTTCGAAGGTTCAATCTGCAAAACTTTCGAAGTTGTAAAAACTTCCGAAGCATTGAAGGCCAAGTGTAGTCTTTCAAAGATGGTATGGAAGATGAAGTTTCCTCATCATCAACAATTCAAGATTCCCAAAGCTTAAACATAGGATCCATAACTGTTGATTTATATTCTATTAAAATTAATGAACACAAGACAAGCAAGGCTTGGGTCTTTATTGAATATGAGTGCATTGTTCTTAAGCCCGGGGTGATCATTCCACAGGAGCATATTCTGCTCAGAGCCCCCAGGAAAAGGAACATATACAAGATGGATTTGCAAGAAACCTCCCCTTCTTGAGAAGTTTCCTGCTTTCTGTTTAAAGCCAATAGCGATTAGTCTTTCCTGCGACACCCTACATATTTTCCACATCGGTCGTGGACAGGAGAGATTGCTGGTCCATAAGTAATGTCTAGTCTCTAATATCACCAACGCATTTTGGGCATATTGGCTGTGGATGAGAGGAGAACTCCATAATTAAGCGTGCTTAGGTGGGAGCAATCCAGGGATGGGTAACCTCCCTGGGAAGTTTTTACCCGGGCAACCAAAAGCAAATCCATGAGCTCCTTGTGTGCAAAGCGGACATATTGGTGGTACGAGAGGCTGGGTGTTACAGAATGGTATCAGAGCCACTCTTGTGCGGTTCGGGATGGTGGGACAAACCTCACCATGGATGGTGAGTTGCTCATCGAGGACGATGAGTCCAAAGGGGGGTGATTGTGACACCCTACATATTTCCCACATCGGTCATGGACAGGAGAGATTGTTGGTTCATAAGTAATGTCAGGTCTCTAATATCACAAATGCATTTTTGGCGTATTGGCTGTGGATGAGAGGTGAACTCCACAGTTAAGCGTGCTCAGGTGGGAGTAATCCAGGGATGGGTGACCTCCCAGGGAAGTTTTCACCCGGGCAACCAAAAGTAAATCCGTGAGCTCCTTGTGGTCAAAGCGGACACTATTGGTGGTACGAGAGGCCGGGTGTTACATTTCCTTTGGCATAAAGAATGTGCCATGTAAACTTTAAGAATATCAATATATTAATTAAGAATGATTTGGTAACTGGAATGCGAAATAAAGAGTTTACAAGTGATGACCATTGTGTTGCATGTCTGAAAGGAAAGCAACATAAAGTGTCTCACAAGCCAAAGGAAATCAAATCTATCACTACCCACCTTCACTTGTTAAACTTGGATCTGTTTGGCTCCACAAGTGTAATGAGTTTAGGAAAAACTTCATATTGTCTTGTGATCATAGATGACTTCACTAGATACACTTGGGTCTTCTTTCTTAGAACTAAGGATGAGACTCTTGAAATCTTGAAGTCTTTCATTCTGAAGATTGAGAATTAATCTGATCACAAGGTGAAGATCATAAGATGTGATCAAGGACTAGAATTCAAAAATCATATCCTTAATTCATTTTGTGAAGAAAAAGGTATTTCAAGACAATATAGTGCTCCCAGGACTCCTAAGCAAAATGGTGTTGCTGAGAGGAGAAACAGGACACTTATTGAAGCTGCAAGAACCATGTTTTCTGATTCTAAACTACCCGTCCTTTTGGGTAGAGGCGGTTAACACAGCCTGCTATGTGCAGAACAGAGTTTTAGTTGTCCAGACTCACGGTAAGACTCCTTATGAACTGTGGCACAAAAGGAGACCTTTTATTGGTTTCCTTAGATCATTTGGTTGTTCTTACACCATCTTGAATACCAAAGATCATCTAGCCAAATTTTTTGAGAAATCAGATGATGGACACTTCATTGGATACTCTTTTCAAGCTAAGGCTTATAGAGTATACAATCTCAGAACTAGAGTAGTTGAGGAGTCAGCCAATGTGACTTTCAATGAACACACCCAGTGTGAAGGGTTCTGGTCCTGATTAGCTATTTAATCTTGATTTAGTTACCAACTATTTTAACAAATCTTGTGAAGTTGTTTTAGGATCTAAAGGTAAATTATAAACATGAGATCCTGACTCAAGATTTGAGCTGAGAATACCAAGCATGAAAACTACGCAGCTCCAATGGTAACTAACCTTGTAGGTGGAGATCCTATCAGCACAACCATGACAAATTTAGCAGATACATCTGAGGTGCCTACAAATTCAAGCCCTAAGGCACAAAACTCAAATGAAGGAGCTTCTAATGTAGGAAAGCGGAGATGGTGATTCAGACCAAGAATTTCATGATATTGAAGAACTCTCCACTGAAGATAACATCAATGATGTCACACACTCATTGGATCAAGTCATTCTTGATAAGTGTGTTGATATGGTGGGTGATCCTCAATCACCAGATCTAAACATCACAAATTTAGATCTGTCAAATCAACTTGCTGCGATTCTACCACAAACATCATTGGAGATGTTGAGATAGGAGTGAGAACAAGAGGACAAACACATGATAAAAATGTTTGTCTTCACTCTTGTTTCTTGTCTCAGATAGAGCCTAAAAAGGCTCATGATGCTTTGAAGGATGGTAGTTGGGTTGAAGCAATGCAGGAGGAGCTGCTTTAATTCAAAAGGCAGAAGGTTTGGAACCTATGTTCTCTTCCTCATGTAAAGACTACTATAGGAATCAAATGGGTTTTTAGGAACAAGAAGGATGATAGAGGACTTGTCATCAAAAAAAGGCTAGAATAGGAGGGGTACACTCAAGAAGAAGGGATTGACTACCCTGATGTTTTTGCTCTTGTAGCAAGACTTGAAGTTGTTAGGATATTTCTGGCTTTTGCTGCATCCAAGGACTTCAAAGTCTACCAACTTGAAGTCAAGTGTGTATTTTTATATGGAGTGATTGAAGAGTAAGTGTATGTCAAACAACTACCTGCCTTTGCAGACCCAGATCATCCTGATTATGTCTGCAAGCTTGACAAAGCTCTTTATGGGCTACATCAGGCTCTAAGAAAATGGTATGAGACACTATCATAGTAACTTGTTCAACATGGTTTCCAGAGAGGTACCATTGACAGTACACTTTTCCTTAAAGTAACAGGGAATGACTTGATGCTGGTTAAAGTTTATGTAGATGACATCATCTTTTGGTCACCTAATCCAAGTCTCTACTAAGACTTTGAGAAGCTTATGAAGAATAGATTTGAAATGAGTGTCATGGTGTAACACCCGTAAATTTTAAAAGAAGAGAAAAAGTGAAGAAAAGGAAGGAATAGCAAAATAACCCAAGTTGAGGGATTAAAGTTGCACATGGGGGCAAAGATTTTTATTAATTTGTTCAAAAAGGTGGTCATGGCCACCCATGACCCCTGTACCATCTTTCCATCGGATTTTCTAGAGTGAGAAAGCAGAGAATTTTCTCGGTTTTAGAGAGAAGAAGAAGAAGAAGCTGAATTCAGGTTAGTTTTCTGATTTTTGGGGTGTTCTTGGCTGATTTTCAGCCTTCGGGTATGTGCTTATGTGTTTGTGTGTGCTCGGTTGTGTGTTTTTGGTGTTTTTAGGTGTTTGAATTCATAAGCATTTGGGTTTGAAGGAAGTCTTACTCAAAAGTTGCAAGAGTTGAGTTCTAGATCCCCTTTTTTAAATGTTTTAACTTGTTGGGGGCTAGAAATGCATGTTATAACGTTTTTATATAAGTTGGGTGTGTACCCGTATGAATGTGTGTGCCCTGTTTTGGGTGGGTGTATGTTTGGGATGATTATATGCTTGTTATGATGCTTAGTATGCTAGAACTAGGCTAGAACAGGTTAGATTGATGATTTGGGGTCTGGAAATGTTGTTAGTTAGAAAACAGTTGGCCATGCGCCTGCATAGTACTCATGCGCCCAAGGTTCATGCGCACAAATAGTGCCCATGCGCTTATAATTATGCCCAGGCGCCTAAGTGTGCCCATACGCCCAACTGCCAAAACGCCTAAGTGCCCATGCGCCTAAATCAGGCTCATGCGCCTAAATCAGGCTCATGCGCCTGCATAGTACCCATGCACCTAGAAAGTTGTCCAGACGCCTAAGTGTTGGCCATGCGCCCAAAACCTGCCCATGCGCCTGAGTCGCCCAAGCGCCAGCATAGTGCCCAAGCGCCTACATAGTGCCCATGCGTCTAAGGACTTAGAAAATATTCTGAAATTTTTGGGAAAGGGGGACTTATGCATGTTTATGGCCTGTTTCCTTTATGTTCCTTATTATGTATTATTCTGTGGCTTTACGTGGTGTGATTATGATAATGAACGTAAAGAATTATTTTAATGAAGCGAAAGATCTAAGATAATGAAAGTGGAACATAATGAATGAACGAATGAAAGTCTTGCAAGCAAAAAGTGAGGTTCACAACTCCTTGAGAGTTGTTAGCTAACTGTGTGTCATACAGCGTGCGATCTTGGCTGACCCATGAGGGTTCACACACAGGGGACTCAGTCTTGGTGACTGTTCCATACGTGCGATATGGGATCCTTGTCGCTAAACCCTAGATTAGTTGGCTTCGTGCCCAAGAGGGGGGTTTAGCATATGACAGGATCTAGATAGAAGTGAAAGATAATGTAAAGTGCGAAAAGTACGAAAAGAACGATGATGGAAGATAATAAATATTACCTTGATGTATGTACGATCTATGATCATGTGCAAATGTATGAAAAAGTTTTAATGAATGGAAGGTAATATGAATAATTTTTTTTATAAAACTAGAACTCACTCAGCAACGCTGACTTTTATGCATTTTTCGGTTGGCAGGTAATGGTTGCTGAGTGTGGCACGAGGTGAAGCTACTTGGCAAGTTTTGGATGGCATCCATTTTGTGTAACAATGATGTTTTTGTGTTGTAATGCAACCAAACAAAGTTTTTTTTTGTAATGTTGTATTATTTGGCAAAAGCAATTATTAATATATGAAATCGTTTTTGTTAAAACTATTCCGCTGCATTGTTTTTAGTTAATGATTATGAGTTTTTAAATGCTATGTGCGATGAATGTCCAACTGTGAGCGTTCCGGAAACGGGGCCTTACACATGGGGGAAGTTAATTTCTTTCTAGGTATTCAAGTGAAGTAGGTGGACAATGGTATCTTCACAAACCAGTCAAAGTATGTACAAGACATACTAACCAGATTTCATCTAACTGAGTGTAAGGTTGCCAAGACTCCCATAGAAAAAAACCACTCTTTAGGTCCTGACCTTGAGGGGGAGTGTGTTGATGAACACCTCTACAGGGCAATGATTCGGTCTCTCATGTACCTCACAGCCAGTAGGCCTGATATCATGTTTGTCACATGCATCTGTGCAAGATATCAAGCCAACCCCAAGATGTCACACCTTGTTGCTGTCAAGAGGATACTTATATATCTAAAAGGTGCTCCCATGCTGGGACTTCGGTATCCAAAGTGTTCTAACTTCAATCTGTATGCATATATAGATAGTGACTATGGTGGCTGCAACATGACTGGAAAGTCTACATCAAGGGGTTGTTAGTTCCTTGGTAGAAGGATAGTCTCATGGCAATACAAGAAACAATCTTTTGAAAGACATTAAAATTAACTTCGGAAGAAACTTATGCCTTTAATTCTAATAAGTGAATTACCTTCAGAAGAAATTTGAGAAATATCTTCCGAAGCTTAAAACACTTATATGACTTGAAGAACAATTTTCTTCCGAAGCAAATTACTCTCGGAAGATGTATTCTTGAATAAAACTTCTGGTGCTTAATGTCTCTCAAAACAATCTATATTTCAGAAGCAAATTTTCTCTAAGTAAATTTCTTCCGAAGTAAATTCTTGTAAATCTATGAAATATCTTCTGAAGCCAAAATTGGCTTCGGAAGTTTTTCAAAACTTCCAAAGACAAAATACCTTCGGAAGATTTTCGACTTTCAAGAAAACTACCTTTTTGGGTACCTTTTTCAGAGGTGGGATCGACATTTGGATTTCAAAGTTTATCCTTACACATTAACTTTGTTTCAAATCCATTTCATATATATACACTCAACGGTTGCCCTTCGCTCACTCTCTTCTTTATCTGCAAATTCCCAAACCTGAATTCTCCCAAACCCCCTTTGTTCTTATCTTCCTTCACCGGAAAGCTACCTCAAAATGGACAACCTTGATCGCAGAAACCAACCCGATTTCTCCATACACTTACACAGGTAACACAATCAAGTTGCTCTATTAAACTCTGAGAAAGATCCTGGTTTCTCAGAGGTTTGTCGCTTCTTAACTCTATCCAACTACTTCACCTCCCATACCATTGATGCTTCTCTCTATGAGTATCAACTTTTGGAGTTTTGGAGGACCTGTCAAGAAGTTACCATGGATGGGGAGAAGGCACTGTCTGCCATAGTGCAGGGGAGGACAATTTTCACCACTCCAGCTTTTATAAACACTCATTCATGCCGGATGATTTAGAAGGTGATTTGTCCTTCCGCAAGTTGCTATCAGCCACTCCTTTGGTCAGATGGGCTATGAAGGGGATTACTCTATAAGAACATTTAGAAAGGGAAGGTCTTCTCCTCGTGGAAGTACCTTCTTCATGTTGTCATTCACAGTTTATGAAACAAACATGGAGGATGGGACCAAATTTCTAAAAACTTTCCTATATAGTCCATGGGATGGTTTAGGGGGTCAAGTTCAGGTATTCATAATTTGTTTATACTAATTTACTTGCTATCTTGGACTCCTTAGAATATTACATGTTCCCTAAATTGTCTAGTACATTTTTAAATGTGAATTGGGCACACAATTAAGGGGAACAGGTAATGCTCTAAATTTGAGACAAATAAAGCCCGACATCTTTAAGATCATGAGAAAGCGTACCGTGGGCTTCTTTTGGGTAGAAACAGCCCTTGTCCCAAAAATGTTAGAGCTCATTGCTCAAGGTAACAACCTAGCAGCACCAGCTAGTGTTGAACCTACACCTTCTACTTCTCAGCAACCCTCACAGCCTCAAATAACCATCACTTACCAAAGAAAATCCAAACGAACCCTCGCACAAGCTATTCAGCTTGTGTAGGCCCCCATATCATCACCCACACAGGAGGAAGTGGACACTGAAGCTCCCACTTCCCTTGAGGAGCAAACCACTCCTATCTCACTAATGATTAGTGCTGAGGTTCCTAATGCTCAGCCTGATGAGCTTATAACCCCAACAGCCTTAAGCCTTCACTCAGAGTCTCAACACTGTTGTGAACAACTTTCATGGGACAGTTATCATCCCTAGCCTTTAGATCTTAACCAACCCATTCTCAACCTTGAATTCTATGATGATGAAGACATGGGCTTTAGTGAGTACCACGAGTCTCTCTTCTCCACCCTTGCTCAAGGAGAGATGAGTGCTCATGCCTCTCCCATGTCTAGCCCAAAACTGACATGGATTTCTCTGAACAAGTTCAGGAGATACATATGGAAGAGCCTCTCACTTCAGTAAGTGATTACATCATTAAGACCTCAACCATGGCAAGCCAGCCCATTGACACTTCAACTGAAGCTGTCATGGTACAGGGGAAATCCAGCAACCAAGAACAAAGTGCTTTTGATGAGGAAGAAGACTTAGGTCCTATTATCTCATCCCCCATGATTCTTCTAATGAAGATAAGGGGAGTCTAAAACTAAAGGTGCAACAACTGACTAAAACATGCACCTATTTAGTCTTAAAGGTTAGTCACCTGGAACTTCAGGTGACTGCCTTACAAAGAAGGGTCAATGACCAGCAACTTAAGATCACTGATCTCAAGGGCAAGTTAGCTGAGAGACTACACAGACAAACTCAACCAGGTCCATAAGGAACTGTGTATGTGGTGGACCTAACCTCCAGCTTACCTATGCAAGAGGGTGATGCTACCAAAAAGGGGGAGAAAGTCCTCACAATCACAAAGCTTGGGAGTTCCTCTCAGAGTATGGACATTGAGGACTCACCACCCTCACTTGCAATTGTCCATACTCAGTAACCTCCTCAAGTCCACATTGATGTGGACTCACTCATACTAAGTCTGTATGAGGAGGGTATCCTAAGGGCAATGCCTATTCCACCCCATGATGTTGAAAATGAAATACAAGGGTGGAGGTATGATGCTAACAGAAGAGCCCTGATACTGCATAGACTTTAGGGGTAGCAAGAGATCTTTAATTTTCAGAACCTCAAGTACCATGACAGCCTTTCTCTAGCCCATTTGTCACTTGTAATCCAAGTCAAAACAAACAAGCTAACACACTGGCTGAAAGGATTCAAGACTGGATTGTTGAAGAGTTCAAACAAAGAAGAAGACAGAGGCTAACAGGCAATGTCATCGGTCAACTTAATGTTGAGGTGGACCCTAAGATTAGCTTCGAAGGGGAAACCTTGACTGAAGGCCTAGTGACAAACCCTGTGAACCTTGTCATAGAAACTGCTTCAACATCCTCTACCCTCAGTGAGGCACCAGCTGGTGAAGGTGCTTCACAACCTCTCTCTAGCCAGAGCTTGACTGCTGAACCAAGCAATGAAGGCCAAAGCTCTCTCCACCCTGAGTCACCAAGGCCTGTGGTTGACAAAAGGAAAAGGATACTAACTCCTGAGGAGATTGAGGAGGAGAAAAGAGAGAGGAAGTGGAAGCTAAGGGGAGAAAGTTCAAGCTGATCCCCAGGCTTCATGTAAGCTGGATTCAGGGATGCCCTCAGGCCACATACTCAAGATAACAAGTTGAGGGCAGCAAGATTAAACTACTTGGGGACGAGGAACTACAACATAGATGAACTCATCTCTCTTCCCTTAAAGGAACTCAATGAACTGGCAGACACAGAGCTGTTAAAGGAAAGAAAGAAGGCAGAGGATGCAGCATTGCTCAAGATCAAGGAAGAAAGGAGACAGAAAAGGCTTTACAAACATGCTCCTTCCCTTTCTCCAGTTCAATAAAGCCCTGAGATAGAGGCTGTGGCAAATGAACAACGTTAGGTAGACAAGGAAGTAGACAGACAAAACATGATTAGATACCTGAGTGCCATAGGCCTCTATCAAGCATCTGCACTTCTTCCCTTATCTTATGAGTATGTAGAATTCGAATATCTGAAGCATCTGAGCAACAAGTACCAAAAAAAAGAAGGCTGCTAGGAGAAAGATGAGAGCAGAAGCTACAAAGTCAACAGCCATCATCCAAAAGATCCAAAAGAAGGCTGATGATAGGCAGAGGATGATGAGCTTCTTGAAGCTGTATGTGTTCTCTGAAAGGAGGCTTGGTACAATGTCTCTATCCACTGTGGATGAGCACATTAGGGTGATCAAGTAGAAGATTAAAAAGGAGGAGCTTGTTGACTTGCATTCTCCACCTAGTCAAACTCCTCCTGAAGTTAAGGTCAAGATTGAACCACAAGAGACAACTCAACCAGGCCATGGAGCTAAACCAAAGCCAACTTCATCTTCAGATCCACAGTAGGGTCCTGATCACTCTCCTTCTAAACCTGTGAGGGAAAAGGACCCAACTGAGAAAGCCACAACAAAACAATCCGGTGCTGAAGGCCAGTCTTCTTAGATAAAGTCTACAAAGAAGAAGTGACAAGAAGAAAAGGAAGTCCAAAGCATTCACCTCCACACCTTAGAATAAGTCAGAGCATCCTGAGCTAGTTCAAAAAGAGGCTGCTCAACCAACTCCAACTCAAGTAGAGCCTCTTGCAACTGGAAGACCCATCTTGTCCTGGAGTTTTGCTGCAAATCTTGACAGATGGTATGTTTGTCACACCCTCAATTTCTACAGACGGGGTTTTACCGTTAAGCGCGTGACATACCAGGATCTCAGCCGATAGTTACACTAAACAACACAGTAATTACAAAACATAACATTTAATATTACCAGATAATTCCAAAATATAATTTGATAATAAGTTTAAGAAAACATTGCGGAAACGTAATTAGTTAAAAATTCTTAATTTCAAATAGCGCAAAACACGTGCAACCCAGATAAATGTAATTTGCAGAAAGCATCGTTTCACCTTTCAATGAATCAGAAATGCATGAAGTGATGAAATGCTCCTAACCGTGCGTACTTTAAGAACCTGAAAGAAACATTCTAAAGTGTCAACGCAGGGTTGGTGAGTTCACAGTGAAAACAGTAACGAAATCAGTAAACAGATCCAGTAAACAAAGTATATCAAGTAGATAGCTAGTCTACATAGCAAGTTACATAGTGTATGAAGTTCACAACCAAAGCTGACAGGTAATGAATGCCTCGGCTATGGTTACCGGACCATAGCAATAGAAATTAGGTCAATTAAACACCCGTTCGACGTGCAGTCGTGCTAGCGCGACTAGCCTGGGTGGGGTTTGTCAAACCCAGTAGATCTACTCAAAATTACCTCGCTAAAGTACATAAATTAACGGTTCGAAAGTGAGGACTTAAATTGGTACAACACTAGTAAACATGTGATCATACAATAATACTGATCTAACGGATGAACAATTTTTGAAAAATACGTTTCTTTCTCCAAAATAGTAAAAACAGAGAGGGGCTGTAAACTCACCTTAATTAGCACAGCAGACCAGTAAATGCAAAAGAGCAGGTGATTAGGTTTCCAGAACACCTGAGTTTACATGTAATAATTAATTAGTTTTAACTATTAATGTTTGACCCAAGTATCAAGAATGTAGCCGTAGGATTTCGTGTTCTCGATTCGGTTACGATGTGAGTTATTGATATCCCCCATTCACAAACAAGCACGACCACACACACACAACCCCATGCGCGCACAAAACGCAACTATTCTCGCGTATGCTTGGCAATACCTATAGGTTTTCTTTTACATTTCTATTTGTATAACTCTATTTATGATAAAAAAAAACTACATGACATACCATACATATATAATATATATTACACCTAATATATTCTACAAAAAAAAACTATATTATTAAAATATATACTACAAATGTTACTAATATATATATTCCACACTCATAGTATTAGTATGCACATAACCCATGCATGAATTCACACTGCCACACTCATGCACACATACATACATGCATAGGCCAAAAGAAGAACATGTTATGCTGGACATACACACACACACATTGCAAAATATACACACATTTCAGCAATTTCTCGTGCATATCATGCCTACAACAACTCCACATGAGCACACACATGATTAATGAACCTATGAACACACAGTGAACACCTGCACACACTAACCACCCAACAATTGATATTCTTTCCTTATAACCAACCCATGATTCTCACTCCCCGACTCCATGATAACCGCACCCATTCCAAACACCCATTCCGAACACTCACCGGCCCTAATCGGGTACCCCAATGCACCCGAACTTATCGCCGTGCAAGAGACGATCACACCCATGTAAAACACACAACAAGGGCACACACATTACCCGCACATAGCCCTACCCATGAAACCACCCGTACCACCAACCCCACATCATGGAACCAAACGTACCCATCTAAGGTAAAATCAAACTGTAACCGAAACCGTAACGAAACTATAAGAACCGGGTACTTACCTTGTAGAGCAAGAGAGGGAGCAGAGAGTCTCAAAATGGGAGAACAACTATAGAGATCGAGAGTTGGGAGATTGAAAGGGAGAGGAAAAGAGATCGGTAGAGGAGATATCGAGAGGGGGTTATGGGGTGGTTGAGATAAAGAAGATGGTTATGCGATCGAAGGGGGGGGGGGGTGGTATAGAAGCCGGTAGTGGGGTTGGGTTGTTAGATTTTGATAGATGGAGATAATTTAAGATTTGGTTTAATAATTGTTGTTATTATTATTTATTATTATTATTATTATTATTATTATTATTATTATTATTATTATTATTATTATTATTATTATTATTTTGATGATTACTTTGACTAATCCTGTTATGCAAATAGACAAGGAAGTTCAAATTGTGACGTTACCTACGAACACGGGATGTCATATCATCCCCGAGTTGAAAATAATTTCGTCTCAAAAATTAGAACACTAGGTTTATCGAAGAATACAAAACACCACGATCTGAAACATGTATAAGATATGATTTCTTGGAAATTCTGAAACAATCCAGATGAATGAATTATGAATGTTTCGCGAGAATTACGATAATGTTATCAGAGATGAAGGAGGTCAAGATGTCTATTTCTTGCAAGACATGCTTGATCTTCTCTACATGATCTCTATGATATGAGAAGATACTATGAGAGTCTAAGGGATTCTGACCAGTTGATGAAGTAAGGTATGGTCTTGATCCTAATGAGGATTGTCAATATCTGAGTTTACTTCTCTGTTTTGGTAGCATCAGACTATGGGGAGTTTGTAAGGTTATACTTGAAAAGCTGATGCAACCAAACTAACCAAAAGAGCTTCCTACTTGTTTGATGTATAGAGTAGAAGTTACTTTGAAAGTTTTACATTCCTCATAGAAAATATTCTAGGTGTAAAATCTTCCGAAGCCAAAGACCAAAGTTTTCCAAAGCAAAAGATGAAGTCTTTCGAGGCAAAAGATGAAGTCTTCGAAGCTTAGATGACAAAGTCTTCCGAAGCCAATACACTGAAAACTGATTTCTTCCGAAAACAGAGAAGACATGCTTTCTCTGATCAACTTTTTCAGAAAGCTTACTAACTTTTAGCTGCCACTCTGAAGACTCATGAACTTATACAAGTTGGTGAAAAGGGCCATGCTTTAGTAAACCGTAGATCATGGTTTGGAGTGTGTAACTTTCTAATTTGTACCTTTTATCCTTTTTGTAATAGATTAGGATGTGAGCTATTGCATGTCATAGTCACAAGTCCAAAGGCAATCTGCTTTTTGACTATACATTGATCTTGTTTGATAGATTAGTGTTTCCAGCTGAATTTCAAAGTATGGCCGACTGTAGGATGTAGTATAAAGTATCTCAGGATCTTGTATTTATAATGTATGTTTTGTAACTCTTGTAATAGAACTTGAGAGCAATATACAACATTCTTGAAAACCATCTGCTTTGTTCTTGCGTTCTTTACTTTAAGTTCTTTGCTTCCAAATAGCCGGTTCTCTATTTGATATTGTAAGTGTTAGTCTATTCACTCTCCAACAATCTGTGAAAATGTTGCGTTGACCTCCCCAACTAGTGCTGCAACTGGTATCAAAGCTTTCTAGGCTCCTGATTTTAAGATCTTACCATAATAAATCTCCTTAGTTTCACAAAACACTTACTTGCTTAAATTGCTGCTCTTTCCAAAGCTGATATGGAAACCGACACAATGACCAAATCTCCACTGATCACTCCTAATGACTTTCATACTTGGTGCCAAAGAATGGAAGGGTTCATCAAGTCTCAAGATAGCAGGATGTGCAGATCTGTTATCTCTGGACCTCATGTTCCATGCAGACCTTCAGCAACTACTGCTGGTGAAATGATTCCAAAGGACGTGGCTGATTATTCTGATGAAGATTGGAAGAGGATAGATGTAGATCAGAAGGCCATGATCGCTCGTCCGCTGATTATTTTGAATTTAGAATAACTCATCCGCTGTGCCTTGGATACTATCTGTTGTGAACACTTGTTTGCTTTGATGTTGTCCACTAAGGAGTGTTCATCCGCTGTGGACTATTCATCAGCTGTGGACTTGGTCATCCGCTATGTGTGATTGTTCATCCGCTGTGGGCACTTAGAATTTGTTCTTCATCCGCTGCATCTTCTTGGTCATCCACTCTGGACAAATTCTCATCCGCTGTGGACTCCTAAGCAAAATTTCCTTTTTATCTACAAACCTGAAAAAGAAATTTAAACTTAATTAGTGTTTGATATGAATGTTAATGATGTTTAAATGTTAGATAATGGTTGTTTGAATGTTAGAACACATTATATTTGATTATGGCAAGCATTATCCTTTAATGCACTTCTTGAGTCCAACAAAAACTATGGATTTACACATACATTGTGAACGTGCCCGAAACGCGATCTAATACACGTTTAAAAATATAATAATCAAGTCATCGACCATAATAATAACATTAACACTCCACAGGCCAAGTAATACCCAAAATAGGTTATAATCTAAATATAAACTTAATTTGGATCACTCAACCACTTCAAATGTGAAATCACTAATTCTTTCTTCATAAAACACCTAACCTAAAAATAAACTCTTGAACCATTTAAGAAAGACCAAAGAACATAAATATTAACTTATTTTACTAGCACAAGTCACTTAAAACAACAAAAGTCATCATAATTAATTAAAATGCTAAATTCCAAACTCAAGGGTTAAAAACGTAAACTTAACAAAGTTGAGGGACCAAACTTGGCAACCATTAAAACCTTTTTGTCCTTAAACTACATCACACTTATTATAATAATTATAATCTGAACTTATAACATTAGGACTTGAACTTAAGCAAAACATAAGATAAGAACTCAAAAACTCAAAGACCCAAAAGAAGATTACACACGTGTAATAGGAACCAACAAGCCAAGTAAGGAAAATCTAAAACTTAAGGGTTGGGCCTAATTAATCACTTAATGGAATACTAATACACATGAAATGAACTAATGAACCCTCCTTGTTGGTAGCATCCAGCTTTCCAAGTTAATCTAGAGAACAACCCATAATTGAGTCTCATGAACCCCATTTTCACTTTAAAAATTTTAGGGTGAAATACAAACTTGTTAGTTATTAACTTGTGGTGCAATACTACCTGCTTTTGTCCCTAAACGGAGCACAATCATTAACTCCATTAAGAGTCACGTGATTAGTGGATAGTACTATTTGGGTAATCCCCCGCACACAATAGGCCCTTTATGTAGGGAAAACCCCCCTTGAAATTCAATAATCAACAATAACACAAATTAGTGCAATTTAACCATACATAGTAGGAAACATTTAAACCCAACATGTAAGGCCCCATTCCAAGGAAGCCTCACAGCTGCCCCATCATAACATAAAACATTCATAAACATAACATTTGCAGCGGAAAACATAACTTTCATTAAAACTTATACTTGTGTCAAAAGATCGAATTCATAACTTTACATATCGAAAAATGGTATCAATATAAACATCTTTCCCAAAATATGGAAGCCAGACTTGAATTATCCCAATAGCTCCCATGACCATGCCTACAGCTCCTCAGCACCACCGACTACCTGCCAACTATTACGCATACAAAGTCAGTGATACTGAGTGAGTTCTAGTTTAAATAAATAAATAAATAAAATACTTTTCATTTAACAAAACTTTGCCTCATTGATATGCGAGCATATATCAATACATACACATCAATACATTCATTCATTCTTTATCTTTTATCATCGTTATGCTTCTTTTGTTCATTCATCATTATCTTTCACTGTAATAGATC
Organism: Flaveria robusta; assembly: GCA_025506415.1. Classification (NCBI taxonomy): domain Eukaryota; kingdom Viridiplantae; phylum Streptophyta; class Magnoliopsida; order Asterales; family Asteraceae; genus Flaveria; species Flaveria robusta. The sequence goes on along the minus strand of CM046476.1, from coordinate 9,235,657 downwards.
AATATCATGTGCTAAATCCCTGCTTCATTCATAAATGATGGTACTGCACCAATGCTTATAAATAAAGCCCCATACATTGGCAGGAAGTTGTGACTACAGTACCGAGATAAAGCGACAAGGATCTCATATCATTCACGGTCAATCTTAAGGATTAGACCCCCGAAGCGCATCCTCATGGGCTAGCTAAGCCGCACTTAAGTTGAGCTAACAATACCATGGTTGCGCGCCTCCCATGGTTGTGCACCTCCTTTCATTTTGCTTGGAAGAGTTATATTCATTCATTACATTCCACTACGCTTTCATTTCATTACATAATACTACACTTATAGCAATACGTAACATACTAAGCAAAGATTAGTCAATTAGCATTCACCAAAAGGAACATAACAGGTCTTACCAAAGCGTCCAAGGCACAACACTTAGCTAAATAGGAACTAACTTAGACAAACAGGTTATGTGAAAACTATCTTATTCGATCGGGAACTATGCTATGAGAAAACTATCTTTCGCCCGAGAACTATTCAAATTTGAAATACTTACACTACAAGCCATCTGATTAGCGCGAGAACCTAACATCTCACTCGAGATCTTAAAGTTCTTCCCACCAAAACGCAACCTAACCTATCAAAGGCTAAAATTGCATAAAGAACATCATAAACACTTTATTACAAGCACAAACAAACCGGTTAGTATGCATAATAGCCCCAAAACATGTGGAAGCTTGAAAAAAGGGACTAGAAACTCACTTCTTGAAGATTCCGATGGAATTGGGTTTGTTCTTTGAACTAAGTTGATTCCCCCAAGGATCTTTTCAATCTCTCAACAATAACACAAAGTGTGCTATCAATCAATACTTAATAATCATATTCCAGAAACCCATGATTATTGATATGATTTCTATGTGTGTGTCATTGTGTTATTATGTGTGATTGCTAGTGCTTGAATTCTCTGAATGATAAATGCTTGTTTGATTGATAATTGTTCAAAAACTTACAAAGGATTAGGGTATACAGCTATTTTAGCCTATGTACATACTATGTACATTTACAAAAATACCCTTATGTAAAAACAGAATACATAAAAATCCTAAGTCTAAAAGCCGTCTGTTGTGGATGATAAACTATTCACTGTGGATAATTGATTGTTCGATGTGAATGAATAACTTAGTTTGTCTACTATGAGTGATAGTTGTCCGTTGTGAGTATTTGACTATCCGCTGTGGACACTTGTCTGCTTGTCTTGTTGCAATCCGCTGTGGAGTTTCTCATCTACTGTTGATACTAAACATCTGTTCTGGAGTTTTCTCATCAGCTGTGTGTACTTGGACATTTCTTCTAAGACTTCATCCGCTACACCTTCTTGTTCATTCGTTGTGGGCAATCCTTCATCCGCTGTGGACACTTATCAAAAATTTCTTTTATCTATAAACCTGAAAAAGAAATTTAAATAATAATTAGTTTTTGATATTGTAAGGAATACTTGAAAGGCTGATGCAACCAAAGTAGCCAAAGAGCTTACTTCTTGCATGCATGTGCATTGCAGAAGTTACTTCGGAAGTTTCACACTTCTCCTAAGAAAAACTGTCTAAGTGTAAAATCTTCCGAAGCCAAGTCCAAGATCTCCCGAAGCTAAAGATGAAGTCTTCCGAAGCTTAGAAGACAAAGTCTTTCGAGGACAAAGAAGACATGCTTTATCTGATCTACTTCTTTAGAAAGCTGACCAACTTTTCGCAGCCACTCTGAATACTCACCAACTTGCATAAGTTGGTGAAAAGGTCCATGCTTTTGTAAACTATAGATTATGGTCTTGGTGTCTGTAACTTTCTACTTTATACTTTTATCCTTTTTGTAATACATAAGGATGTGACCCATGGCATGCCATAGTTACATGCCAAAAAGGCAATCTGCCTTTTTGACTTTACATTGATTTTGTTGTCCAGATTATCCAGCTGTCTTTTAAAGTATGGCCGGCTGTAGGATGTAGTATAAAGTTTCTCAGGTCTTGTATTTTGAATTATCACTTGATCACTTTGTAACTTTTTAATAGAACTTGAGAGCAATATACAGTATTCTTGAAAACCATTTCTGCTTGTGTTTTTTTACTTTAAGTTCTTAGTTCTTATCTAGCCGGTTCCCTATTTGATCTGTAAGTGTTGTTCATAGTTCACTCTCCAAACTCTCTTGTGACACTGTTGCATTGACCTCCCCAAATGGTCCTGCAATTGGTATCAGAGCATTCCAGGCTCTTGATTGTAAGATCTTACCACCTTAAATCTGCTTTTCACAAAACACTTACTTGCTCAAATGGCAGCTCTCTATAAAGCTGATATGGAAACCGACGCAATGAAAAAGTCTCCACTGATCACTCCTGATGACTTTGATACTTGGTGCTAAAGAATGGAAGGGTTCATCAAGTCTCAAGATAGTAGGATGTGAAGATCTGTTGTCTCTGGAACTCATGTTCCATGCAGACCTTCAGCAACTGCTGCTTGTGAAATGATTCCAAAGGACGTGGTTGATTATTCTGATGAAGATTGGAAGAGGATTGATGTAGATCAGAAGGCCATGACCGCTTTTCAAACTGGTCTTCTCAACTCTATCTAAAGAGGCTTTAAGAAGTGCAAGACTACCAAGCAGCTCTAGGATGCACTTAAGCTGATGTATGAAGGGTCTGAGGAAGACAAGGAGAACAAGAAAGACCTCATGAAGCGCGAGTTTGAGAACTTTAGCTTCAAGACTGGTGAAACCATGACTCAGTAGTACTTCAGATATGTTGAGATTGTGGACACTCTGGTGGATACTAGTGTCAAACTAGAGAAGAGGGACATTATGAGTAAGTTTATGTATTCTCTTCCCAGAGAATGGACTCACTACTCTGTTTCCATCAAGAGAACTGAGACCCTCTCAACTTTTACCCTTACTGAGCTGTATGGTATCCTGAGCGGTTACCAGATGGAGATGAACATGCAAAACACATCTCACAGCTCAACCAGTACCCACAAGAGTTCTGCCCTCCGTGTGGTCAAAAGGGATAGCAGAGAAACTCAGCATCATCTTCTCAGCTACCCTGACAACTCACAAAAGGGCCCTTTCATCACCTTCCAGGAGACACCAAGAGAGAGCTACATCCAAGGAAGCCCATTCCAAGAGACAAGCTCTTCTCAAGCCTTTGTGTCTTCTGATGAAAGTTCAAGAAACTTTCTCTTTACTTTGGAAGACTTGAATTGGATTCATCTAGATGATCTGGAGTACATGGAGATTTTGCAGTAGATGGATCTTCTCACTCACAGAGCCAAGAAGTTCTACCAAAGGACAGGGAGGAAGTTTCCCAACAATGTATCCAGCAGCAAGTTTAGACTGGATAAAAGCAAAGTGAAGTGTTACAACTGTAACAAGATGGAACACTTTACTAGAGAGTGCAAGGCTCCAAGAACAAATGGTGGCGAGGCACAATCTAGATCAAACTACACTTATGGAGCTCCAAAAGCTGTGAAGCCCAAGTAACAGGCTGCAGTAGCTGTTGAAGAAGAAGGCTTTGATTAGAGTTTCTAGGTTGAACATGCTTCTCAAAACCATGCCTTGATGGCTGACCATGAAGAACCTAAGGTAAGAGAACATCTTTGTACACCTGAGTGCATTGCTAAAGTTACCATGTATAGGTCCTGTTACTTAGAAATGAGATATGATCTTGAGTCTTTTAATATTTTAAAAGATGATTTTAAAAGAGCAGAAAATGATTAGAAACTTAAAATAGAAGATCTAGAGAAAATAATTTCTACTCTTAAACATGAGCACACAAATTACAAGACTTAAATCAAAGATCTCATTGCTAAGCTAATTGAATGACAGGCTGAGCTTGTGATCAGCAAAGCCAGGGCAGAAAAATCTGTTTTTGAAGAGGAAACCATCAAGAATATCATATCTTCATCACTGCATGCCAAAGTGTCTTATCAGAACAGGCAAGGAATGGGACCTAGTGAAGTAGCTCCTCCACACACTATATTATTTGTAAGACAACCAAGTTGTGGAACTTGTGAAGATGAGCTTCCTCCAGAAGATCCAGTTCAAGAGAAAGATGAAGATGATGATGATGAAGAGGAGATGTTGAAGGATGAACCTGAACTGAGTGAGAAGGTTCAACCTGAACTTGTGAAGATGAGCTTCCTCCAGAAGATCCATTTCTTCTCATAGAGAGAAGAAATGGACAAAGATGGCCAAGTCTGCAAGAAAGAACTTGATCAGGAATGGAAAGAGAAAAGCCAAGAAAGCTCAAGAGATCAAGGCCACCTTTGACTTGTAGCAGAAGCAAGTATTCATATCTGCTGGGTTTGAGGTGATGAAGACTACAAACTTAACTATGGATTCGAGTATCAGGAGTCCTAGTTCAAGTTCAAACCATCCTTGTCAAAAGAGAAAGGTTGATAAAAAGTGCACCACTACCGCACTGCCTGAACCATCCAGTTTTAATAGCAAGCCTATCCTTAAGTACATCATCTGCAAAGATGAAGAAGTGCAAGACCAGCGAAGGTGTTCAATGCAAATCAGTTTCACAATGATGAGAGACTTAGAACACTCAAGAGATCAAATAAGGATTTGGAACCTTTATGGTGATACTAAGAGACACAAGTAAACAAGAGAGACAGAAACTCAAGAACAAACAGATTGTTTTTCAAGGATAAAGTATATTGCTCTCAAGTTTTATTACAAGTGTTACAAAACATAGAAATAAAATACAAGTACCTAAGATGCTTTATACTACATCCTACAGCCGGCCATACTTTGTAGGCCAACTGGAAACACTAATCTAGACAACAAGATCAATGTAAAGTCAAAAGGCAGATTGCCTTTTGACAAGTGACTATGACATGCCATAGCTCACATCCTAATGTAATACAAAAAGGATAAAAGTACATAAAGTAGAAAGTTACAGACTCAAGACCTTAATCTACAGCTTCCTAAAGCATGGACCTTTTCACCAACTTGTATAAGTTGGTGAGTTTATAGAGTGGCAGCGGAAAGTTGGTTAGCTTTTTTGAAAAGTTGTTGATCACAGAAAGCATGTCTTCTCCGTCTTCGGAAGAAATCAGTCTTCTATCTTTGAGGCTTCGGAAGACTTTGTCTTCTAAGCTTCGGAAGACTTCATCTTTTGCTTCGAAAGATTTGGTCTTTGGTTTCGGAAGATTTTACACTTAGAGTAATTTCTTTGCAGTGTGTAAAACATCCTAAGTAACATCTATCATGCATAAAGTGCATGCATGCAGGAAACATCTTGACTATTTTGAGTGCATCAGCCTCTTTCAAATACCTTACAAACTCTCCCCAGGCTGATGCTACCAAAACAGAGAGGATGCTTTGCAGTTTGCAGTCCTCATGTCTTGATCAGCAGTGTACAATCAGGACATAGATGGTCTTCTAGATGCAAGAGACTCTACTTTGAATGAAGTTGATTGAGCAGCATCTTAATGCACTTTCTTAGGATGTTATTACTCATCCTGAAATGTTGAGGAGGATGCCTTGGACTTCTTTTTCTTCCTTTTGTCCCTTTTGATGGCCATCCTTTTCCTCACTCTATACTTCAACTGAGGAGTATGGCCTGCAGTACCAGATTGGCTTTCTGTGCTCTCCTCAGTTAGGTCCTTGTTCCCCATTGGATCAGTATGAGGGGATTTAGAACCCTGCTGCGGGTCAGAAGATGAAGTTGGCTTAGGTGTAGCTTCAGGTTCAGGTTGTATTGTCTCTTCAACCTTCACCTCAACTTCAGGTGCAGCTTGACTTGGTGGAGAAGGCAAGTCAACATGCTGACCTTTTTTAATCTTCTGCTTGATCCTTCTGATATGCTCATCCATTGTGGATAGAGACATAGGACCAAGTCTCCTTCCAGAGAACCCATACAGCTTCAAGAAGCTCACCATCTTTAGTTTGTCAGTAGACTTCTTTTCTTGTGCTCTGATGGTGGCTCTTGTTTTAGCAACTTCCTCTCTTATTTTTCTCTTAAAAGCTTTCCTTTGAGTTTGAGCCTCTTCATCAAGCTGTTTGAGGTACTCAAACTCAATATATTCATATGATAGGGGATTGAGGGCTGCTGCCTGGTAGAGACCTATGACACTCAGATAAGCTATCATTTTCTGTCTTTCTTGTTCCCTGCTTATCTGAGTTTCTTCCTCTTCAACTGCCACAGACTCCTTCTCAGAACTTTCATGAACTCGAGAGAGGACAGGAGCTTTTTGTTGTTTCTTTCTTTTTCTCTGTTCTTTGATTTTGTGGAGCAGTTCTGCTGCCTCAGCCTCCTTCCTCTCTTTATACAGCTCTTTGTCTGCTAGTTCATCTAACTCTATCAAAGGGAGAGAGATGATTTCATCTATGTTGTAATTCCTAAGTCCTAGATAATTCAATCTGGCTACTCTTAACTCATCATTCTGAGTATCAGGCTTATGAGCAGCCCTGATTGCAGCTTGCATGAAGCTTGGGACTTCACAAGATTTCTCTCCCCTGGCCTTCCTCTTCCTCTCTCTCTTCTTCTCCTCAATCTCCTCAAGAGTCATTTTCCTTTTTCCTTTGTCAATTGCTGGCCTATATGACTCAGGGTGGAGAGAGCTTTGGCCTACTGATGGTTGTGATGAGCTTGAGCTCTGGCCAGAGAGAGGTTGTGATGTACCTTCACCTGCAGGTGTATCACTGAGGGTACTGGGTGCTGAGGGTAAGCATGTCTCAACGTTCACAGATTCTACTAGTGGTCCTTCAACTGAGGTTTCCCCTTCGAAGCTAATCTTAGGGTCTGCCTCAGTATCCAGTTGACCAATAGTTTTCCCTTCTAGCCTCTGTCTATATAGTATTGCTCTTTGTCTGAATTCCTTCAGCACCCATTCTTGAATCACCTCAGCTAACCTACCAGCCTGTCTATTTTGGCTTCAATTGATGAAGGGCAGGTTAACCAAGTTCATACCATCATGGAAACTCAGGGTTTGAAAGTTGAAGAGTTCCTGCTGCCCCTGAGCTCTTGATAGCACCAATACCATTCTTGAGTTATCATACCACCATTCCATTATTAGATTTTCAGCTAAGTGGGATGGGGCAGGCATGGACATTAGAATTCCATCCTCAAACAGTTGTTGAAATATGGCTTTCACATCAGTGTGAGCCTGAGGAAGTTGTTGAGTCTGGACAACTGCAAGTGAGGGTGGTGAGTCCTCATTGTCCATACTCATGACAAAACTCCCAGGTTCTGTGGTTGTAAGGACTTTCTTCCCCTTTTTGGTAGCAGCACCCACTTGCATAGGTGAGCTGGAGGTCAAGTCCACTACTTCCACAGGTTCTTGTGGACCTGGTTGAGTTTGTCTTAATGGTCTCTCAGCTAGCTTGCCCTTGAGATCGGTGATCTTAAGTTGCTGGTCATTGACCCTCTTTTGTAAGGAAGTCACTTCAGATTACAAGTGACTAACCTTGGAGACTAAAGAGGTGCATAAGTCTTCAAGTTATTGCACCATTAGTTTCAGACTCCCCTCATCTTCAGATGAAGAATCATAGGGGGATGAGAGAATTGGACTGATGTCTTCTTCCTCATCACCAGCATAGTATTCTTGGCTGCTGGATTTCCTCTGCTCACTGATAGCTTCAAGTGAAGTGTCAATGGGCTGAGTTGCCATGGTTGAGGTCTTAATGATGTAATCACTAGCAATAGTGAGAGCCTCTTCCATATGGACCTCCTGAACTTGTTCAGGGAGATCCACCTCAGTTTCGGGTGGATGATGTGGGCTAGACGTGGGAGTGGCAGGAGCACACATCTCTCCTTGAGCAAGGGTGGAGAAGAGAGACTCATGGTACTCACTGAATCCCATGTCTTCATCATCATAGAATTCAAGGTTTGGGATTGGTTGGTTGAGATCAAGAGGCTAGGGATGGTAACTATCCCCCGAAGGTTGTTCACTAGAGTTTTTAGATTCTAAGTGAAAGCTTAAGGCAGTTGGGGTTGTGAGCTCATCAGGCTGAGCATGAGGAACCTCAGCACTGATAGTATGAGAGATGGGAGTGGTTTGCTCCTCCAGGGAAGTAGGAGCTCCAGTGTCCACTTCCTCTTGCATGGGTGATAATATGGGGGCCTACTCAGACTGAATAGCTTGAGCAGGGGTTCGTTTGTGTTTTCTAGAGTAGGTGATGGTTATTGTAGGTTGAGGTGATGGTTGATAGACAACAGGTGTGGGTTCAACACTAGCTGGTGCTGCTAGGTTGTCACCTTGAGCAATGAGCTCTAAAATTTTGGGGACAAGGGTTGTTTCTACCCCAGAGAATCTCACAGTTGGTTTTCTCATAATTTTAAAGCTGCCGGGCTTCATCTGTCCCAATTTAAGAGTTTTACTTGTTCTCCTCAACTGTGAGCCCAGTTCACAGTTAAGAATATGCTGGACATATCTAGGAAACATGTAATACTCTAGGGAGTCCAAGTTTGAAAACAGATTAAGGTAAACAAAGTGACAATACCTGAACTTGACCCCCTGAACCAGTCCATGGACTATGATGGACAGATCCTCATGAATCTGGTCCCATCCTCCATGCTTGTTTGACAAGCTGTGTGTGATGACATGAGGAGGTACTTCCATTGGGAAGAGACCTTCCCTTTGCTAAAGGTTCTGACTGAAAAGTCTCCTTCATACCCCACATGCTCAAAAGACTGATTAATAGCAGATTTAGGAAAGGACAAATCACCTTCTGCATCATCCAGCTAAAGATGGGTGTTGATGATGGCCGGAGTGATGAAGATTGCCCTCCCCTGCACGTGGTAGATAGTGTCTTCTCCCCATCCATGGTGACCTCTTGGCAGGTCCGCCAGAAGTCCAGAAGATGATCCTCATAGAGAGGAGGATCAATGGAAAGGGAGGTGAAGTAGTTTGACAAAGAAAGGAAACGACAAACCTCTGAGAAACCAGGATCTTTCTTAGAGTTCAACAGAGCAACCTTATTGTGTTGCCTGTGAAGTTGCATGGAGAAATCGGGTTGGTTTCTACGATTTAGGTTGGCCATTTTAGTAAGCTTCGTCGAGAAGGAAGATAAGAACAAAGGCGGTTTCTGGGTGAATTTAGGTTAGCAGGATATTGCAGATGAAGAGAAAAGAGAAAGAGGGGGAAACCATTGAATATATATATGAAATGGATTTGAGACAAAGTTAATACGAAAGGATAAACTTTGAAATCCGGATGTCGGTCCCACCTCTTAAAAAGTGCCCAAAAGTAGTTTTCTTGGAAGTCGAAATTCTTTCGAAGGTAATTTGGCTTCTGAAGTTTTGATAAAAGCTTCCGAGGCCAATTTGGCTTCGGAAGATATTTCTAAGAGTTTTTGAAAATTTTGCTTCTGAAGAGAAATACTTAGAGTATTTTTCTCTTTACAGAGATAAGTACTTTCGGAAGAAAATTATCCTTTAATAGCATGTAAGTACTTATGAGAAATTAGCTTCGGAAGATATTTAGAGAATTTCTTCTGAAGGCAAATTGTCATAAGTAGTTATTTGATATTAAAGACATAATTTGCTTTCGAAGGTAACTTAGTTTCTTCCGAAAGAAATGACGTTCGAAATTTTCAAAAATTGAAGGAATATTTTCTAAAGGAATCTTCTTCCAAGATAGTTAGGGGCTTATGAAGATGATAAAATAGACAACTAAGGACAAACAGATTTTAGAAATATTATTGAATTTAAGTTTAAGACAAAGCTACTCAAAGTTAATCATCCCAATAGCTGATATGAGATACTTAAATCTTTGTGCATCAAAAGCTTTGGTGAACAGATCAGCATATTGTTCATTTGTGTGAACTTTGACTAGTTTGATTAACCCTTTTTTTAAATTATCTCTAATTAAATGATACCTGATGTTGATATGCTTGGTCCTTGAGTGCTGCACAGGATTCTCTGTAATAGAGATAGCACTGTTGTTGTCTATGTGGATGGGAGTCACCTTGAAGTTGAATCCATAGTCTAGCATCTGATTCTGAATCAAAAGCACTTGAGCACAGCAGCTAGCAGTAGCAATGTGTTCAGCTTCAGCAGTTGATGCAGATACGCAGAATTGTTTCTTGCATTGCCATGAGACTATCCTTCTACCAAGAAATTGACTTCCCCCTCATGTAGACATTGCAGTCATGTTGTAGCCACCATAGTCACTATCTGTATATGCATACAGATTGAGGTCAGAATTATTTGGATACCAAAGGCCTAGTGATGGAGCACCTTTGAGGTATCTTAAAATTCTCTTGACAGCAACCAGGTGTGACATCCTTGGGTTGGCTTGATATCTAGCATAAATACATATGGCAAACATGATATCAGGCCTGCTGGCAGTGAGGTACATAAGAGACCCAATCATAGCCCTGTAGAGATGCTCATCTACACACTCCCACTTAAGGTCAGGTCCAAGGGAGTGGTTTCTTGCTACGGGAGTGTTTGCAACCTTGCAATCAGTCATGCTGAATCTAGTTAGTATGTCCTAAACATACTTGGACTGACTTATGAAGATGCCATTGTCAACCCGCTTCACTTGAATTCCTAGAAAGAAATTGAGTTCCCCCATGGCACTCATTTCAAATCTATTCTTCATTAGTTTCTCAAAGTCTTTGCAGAGCTTTAGATTAGTTGACCCAAAGATAATGTCATCAACATAAACTTGAACCAGCATCAAGTCATTTCCTGTTCCTTTGATGAAGAGAGTTCCATCTATACTACCCCTTCTGTAACCATGCTGACAGAGGTATTGAGATAGAGTCTCATACCACTTCCTTGGAGCTTGGTGCAACCCATATAGAGCTTTATCAAGCTTGCAGAAATACTCAGGATGATCTGGATCTGCAAAACCAGGTGGCTGTTTGACATACACCTCTTTATCAATCACCCCATATAAGAAAGCACACTTCACATCAAGTTGGTAGACCTTGAAATTCTTGGATGCAGCAAAGGCTAGGAATATCCTAACAGCTTCAAGTCTTGCTACTGGAGCAGAGACATCAGTGTAATCAATCCATTCCTCTTGAGTATACCCTTGAACAACTAGTCTTGCCTTGTTCTTGATGACAAGTCCTCTATCATCTTTCTTGTTCCTTAACACCCACTTGGTTCCTATGGTAGTCTTCCCTGGAAGAAGAGGATATGGGTTCCAAACCTTTTGCCTTTTGAATTGAAGCAGCTCCTCCTGCATAGCTTCAACCCAACTTCCATCTTTTAGAGCCTCCTCCACTTTCTTTGGCTCTACTTGGGATAGGAAGCAAGAGTAGAGACAAACATTTTTGTCATGGGTTTGTCCTCTTGTTCTTACCTCCTTACCAACTTCACCAATGATGTTTGTGGTGGGGTGAGACTTGTGGATCCTTAGTTGAGGGATCATAGCAAGTTGGTTGGAGAGATCTAAATTTGAAAAATTTTGATCAGGCAAAGTAGATTCACCCACCACATCAGCACACTTATCAAGAGAAACTTGATCCAATGAGTGTGTGACATCAATGATGTTGTCTTCCATGGAATGATTATCAGCATCAAGGAATTCTTGAACACTGTCACCATTGCCGCTTTCTTCTACATTTGAAGCTCCTTCCCTTTGGTTTTGTGCCTCTGAGCTGGAATTTGATGGCCCTTCAGATGTATTAGCAGGATTTGTCATTGTTGTGTTGATAGGAGCTCCATCTACAGAATTTGTTACCACTGGAGCTGAAGTAGATTGATTTGAAGGTCTTCTCAGCTCAAATCTTGGGTCAGGATCTTCTGTTGATAGGTTACCTGTAGATCCTGAAACATTCTCACAAGACTTGTTAAAACAGTTGGTAACTAAATCAAGATCAAACAACCAATCTGGACCAAAACCTCTCACACAAGGAGTGTGTTCATTGAAAGTCACATTGGCTGACTCATCAACTATTATAGTTCTGAGATGGTATACTCTATAAGCCTTGGCTTGAGAAGAGTATCCAATAAAGTATCCATCATCTGATTTCTCATCAAATTTGGCTATCTGATCTCTAGTATTCAAGATTATGCAAGGACATCCAAATGATCTGAGGAAACCAATGAAAGGTCTCCTTTTGTGCAATAGTTCAAATCTTGGGTCAGGATCTTCTGTTGATAGGTTACCTGTAGATCCTGAAACATTCTCACAAGACTTGTTAAAACAGTTGGTAACTAAATCAAGATCAAACAACCAATCTGGACCAAAACCTCTCACACAAGGAGTGTGTTCATTGAAAGTCACATTGGCTGACTCATCAACTATTATAGTTCTGAGATGGTATACTCTATAAGCCTTGGCTTGAGAAGAGTATCCAATAAAGTATCCATCATCTGATTTCTCATCAAATTTGGCTATCTGATCTCTAGTATTCAAGATTGTGCAAGGACATCCAAATGATCTGAGGAAACCAATGAAAGGTCTCCTTTTGTGCAACAGTTCATAAGGAGTCTTACCATGAGTCTTAACTACTAAAACTTTATTCTGCACATAGGAAGGAGTGTTCACTGCTTCTGCCCAGAAGGTGATAGGCAATTTAGAGTTGGACAACATAGTTCTTGCATCTTCAATTATTGTCCTGTTTCTCCTCTCAGCAACACCATTCTACTGAGGAGTCCTGGCAGCACTATATTTTCTTGAAAAACCCTTTTCATCACAAAATGTATCAAGGATGTGGTTCTTAAATTCAGTTCCTTGATCACATCTTATGATCTTGACGTTGTGATCAGATTGATTCTCAATCTTCAGAATGAAATTCTTCAAGATCTCAGGAGTCTCATCCTTAGTTCTAAGGAAAAAGACCCAAGTGAATCTAGTAAAATCATCTGTGATCACTAAACAGTATGAGGTCCTTCCTAGACTTATTACACTGGTGGGGCCAAAAAGATTCATATGTAACAAGTGTAGGGGAGGAGTGATTGAGTTTCTTTCCTTTGGCTTGTGAGATATCTTATGCTGCTTCCCTTTCAGGCACGCAACACAATGATCATCACTTGTAAACTCTTTCTTTGGCATTCCAGTTACCAAATCATTTTTAATTAATTTATTCATGTTTTTAAAGTTTACATGGCACATTCTTTTATGCCAAAGAAAAGACTCATCACTAGTTGCTTTAGGCAGAAAGCAAGACACTTCTTCTGAAGGGGAAGTTTCATGCAGGTCCATCTTGTACATGCTCCCTTTCCTGGGTTCTCTGAGCAGTATATGCTCCTGAGGAATGACCACCTCGGGCTTGAGAACAATGTACTCATGCTCAGTAAAGAGCATGTTATGCTTTTGATCACAAAATTAGGATACACTCAGTAGGTTGTACTCAAGCTCCTTGACAAAATTTACCTTCTCAATGCAGAGCTTACCATTTGTGACCATGCCCCTTCCAGTAATGTAACCTCCTGCATCTCCTCCAAAAGCAACAGGCCCTCCATCAATTTTCTCAAAATTTTGGAGTAGAGAGCCATTGCCTTTCATGTACCTTGAACAGCTACTATCAATGATCCACACATTCCTGTTGGTCTTTAGCTGTTCCTGCACAAAAAACAGATGATTAGTTACATTTGAAAACCCAAGCCTTGTTGGTCTTGGGCTCATTAATATCAACAGAAGACAATGCAACAGTAATTGATCCTATGTTCAAGCTTTGAGGATCAGCAGCTGTTGTTGATGAATAACTTTCAGTCACATAGTCTTTCTTTGTCTTCCACACCACCTTTGGAAGCTTAGACTTGACCTTTAATACTTTGGAAGTTTTGACAACTTCGGAAGTTTTGGAGACTGGACCTTCGGAAGATCTTGCTTTCACTGTAGCAGGCTTCAGTACTTCGAAAGCATTCCTTTCTTCCGAGACCAATTTTTCTTCCGAAGGCAAGTTTTCACTTGTCTTCTTCTTCACTTTGGAACTTCCGAGAGAAAAAGCTTTTCCTTTAGAAGTTGGCTTCTTCTTGATCTTCTCAGAAGTTTTCTTCTTGATCATGTGGACAGTGCTTTTAGGATTGTAGATGCAATCCTTAGCCAGATGAGAAGTACTGGCACACATGACACAATCAATCTGCATTCTTCTAGAAGTCTTCCTTTGGGAGCCAGACTAATCTTGATCACTTTCCATTTCCTTCTTCTTCTTCACAGATGAAGTAGCAAGCCTTTTAGGGAGAGACTTGCTACTGGATATGGATGGTTTAGGTTGTGCAGCAGTGGTACACAACAAATCAGCCTTCTTCTTGTTGTTGGGATGAGATTGACAAGAACTAGAACCCCTGGTACTAGGATTCATAGTTGAGTCTTCAGCCTTCACCACTTCAAATCCTGCAAAGATGAACACTTGTTTCTGCTTAGAGTTGAATGTGGCCTTGATCTCTTGAGCTTTCTTGGACTTTCTTTTGGCTCTTCTAATCAAGTTCTTCCTCTTGGACTTTGTCAACCCAAGAGGATTCCTCTCCTCAGGAGAATAGTGACCCTTCTTAGGATGATCTTCTTCACTCTTCTTAGATCCATCCTTCACTATCTCCTCTTCATCCTCTTCACTCATAGGGTCCATGAGGGGAAGCTCATCTTCACAAGTTCCACACCTTGGAGATCTTATTAATAGTAAGGAGTGTGGAGGAGCTATCTCAGTAGATCCCAGTTCCTGCTTATTCTGATAACAAACTTTGGCATGCAGAGATGAGGATATCATGTTCTTTATGGTCTCTTCTTCAAGAACACATTTTTCTGCCCTGGCTTCACTGATCACAAGCTCAGCCTGGCATTCAGTTAACTTAGTGATGAGATCTTTGATCTGAGTCCTGTAGTTGGTGTGTTCATGTTTAAGAGTAATGGTTTCTCTAAATCTTCTATTTTTAGTTTTTATCCATTTTCAGCTCTTTTGAAATCAAATTTTAAGATATTTAAGGACTCAAGATCATATCTCATTTCTAAGTTATAGGACCTGCATCCATTTACTTTAGCAATACATTTAGGAGTACAAAGATGTTCCAATACCTTGGCTTCATCATGATCTACCATCAGTGCTTGATTTTGAGATGCATCTTCAACCTGAAAGCTCCAGTCAAAGCCTCCTTCTTCAACAGCAACTGCCGCTTGCTGCTTTGGCTTCTCATTCTGGTTGGCTCCTTCAGTGTAGTTTGGTCTAGTTTGTGCTTGGCCACCATTTGTTCTAGGTGCCTTGCACTCCCAAGCAAAGTGTCCCATTTGGTTGCAGTTGAAACACTTTACCTTGCTTTTGTCCAGTCCAAACTTTCCACTGGCTGTATTGCTAGGAAACTTCTTCCCTGTTCTCTTGTAGAACTTTTTGGCTCTATGAGTAAGAAGAGCCATCTGCTGGATAATCTCTATGTACTCTAGACCATCTGGATGGATACAGTCCAAGTCTTTACGGGTGATGAGAAAGTTTCCTGAACTCTCATCAGCAGACACAATGGCATGAGAAGAGCTTGTCTCTTGGAATGGACTTCCTTGGATGTAGCTCTCCTTTGGTGTCTCAGGGAAGGTGATGAAAAGACCCTTTTGTGAGTTGTCAGGGTAGCAGATGAGATGATGCTGTGGTTCTCTACAATCCCTTTCAACCACATGGAGGGCTGAACTCTGCTGATTTCTGGAGTTACAAGATGGATTTTGCATGTTCATCTCCATCTTGTGGCCACTGAGGATACCATACAACTCTGTAAGAGTGAGAGTCTTGAGGTTCTCAGTCCTCTTGATAACAACACAGTAATGGGTCCACTGTCTGGAAAGAGAGGACATGAATTTCCTTACAATGTCCCTGTTCTCAAGAGTTACTCCAACATCCATTAGAGTATCCACAATTTCAACATACCTGAAGTATTGTTGAGTCATGGTTTCACATGTCTTGTAGGTAAAGTTCTCAAACTGCTGCTTCAAGAGGTCATTTTTGTTTTCTTTTGCTTTAGAGGACCCCTCATGCATGAGTTTTAGTGCATCCCAAAACTGCTTGGCAGTTTTGCACTTCTTAAAGCCCCTGTAGATGGAGTTAGGAACAGCAGTTTGGAGGGCCGTCATGGCCTTCTGATCGATATCAATCTTCTTTCTATCTTCTTTAGAATAGTCAGCCATCTCTTTTGGAATCATGCCACCTCCAGCAGTAGCTGCAGAGGTGCATGGAATGTAAGGTCCGGAGGCAACAGATTCCCACATCCTGTTGTCCTGAGACTTGATGAAGCCTTCCATTCTTTGACACCAAGTATCAAAGTCTTCAGGAGTGATCAGTGGGGACTTTGTAATAGTGCCAGTTTCCATATCAGCCTTTGAGAGAGCTGCCATTTGAGTTGTTAAGTGTTTTGTGAAAAACTAAGAGATCTAAGATGGTGAGATCTTAAAATCAAGAGCTTGGAAAGCTCTGATACCAATTGCAGGACCGGTGAAGGTGTTCAATGCAAATCAGTTTCACAATAAGGAGAGACTTAGAACACTTAACAGATCAAATAAGGAACTGGAACCTTTATGGTGATACTAGGAGACACAAGTAAACAAGAGAGACCGAAACTCAAGAACAAACAGATTGTTTTTCAAGGATAAAGTATATTGCTCTCAAGTTTTATAACAAGTGTTACAAAGCATAGAAATAAAATACAAGGTCCTGAGATACTTTATACTACATCCTACTGCCGGCCATACTTTGAAGGCTAGCTAGAAACTCTAATCTAGACAACAAGATCAATGTAAAGTCAAAAGACAGATTGCCTTTTGACAAGTGACTATGACATGCCATAGCTCACATCCTAGTGTAATACAAAAAGGATAAAAGTACATAAAGTAGAAAGTTACAGACACAAGACCTTAATCTACAGCTTCCTAAAGCATGGACCTTTTCACCAACTTGTATAAGTTGGTGAGTCTGAAGAGTGGCAGTGGAAAGTTGGTCAGCTTTTCTGAAAAGTTGTTGATCACAGAAAACATGTCTTCTCTGTCTTTAGAAGAAATCAGTCTTCTATCTTTGAGGCTTCGGATGACTTTGTCTTCTAAGCTTTGGAAGACTTTGTCTTCTAAGCTTTGAAAGACTTCATCTTTGGCTTCGGAAGATTTGGTCTTTGGCTTCGAAAGATTTTACACTTAGAGTAATTTCTTTGCAGTGTGTAAAACTTTCGAAGTAACTTCTATCATGCACAAAGTGCATGCATGCAGGAAACACCTTGACTATTTTGAGTGCATCAGCCTCTTTCAAATACCTTACAAGAAGGAATTGGAAAGTGATCTAGCTCAACCAGCCTCTCAGAAGAAGTCTCTTAGAAGCAGCTCAACTACATGCATCATGTGTGGCAGTACTTCTCACCTTCCAAAGGATTACATCTACAATCCCAAACGTACTGTCAACATGACCAAGAAGGCTTCTAAGATGAAGAAGAAAATAACAGCTTCAGAAGGAAAGTCTCTTTCTCTCGGAAGCTCCAAAAAGAAGGTTCAGAAGATAAGTGGAAAATTGCCTTCGGAAGATATTTTGGTTTCAGAAGAAAGGAATGCTTCCAATGTACTGAAGTCTGCAGTGGATGCAAAAACTTTCGAAGGTTCAGTCTGCAAAACTTCCGAAGTTGTAAAAATTTCCGAAGCATTGAAGGCCAAGTGACTGAAGTTTTCTCATCATAAACAGCTCAAGATCCTCATTGCTTAAACATAGGATCCATAACTATTGATTTATCTTCTGTTAATATAACTGAACCCAAGACAAGCACGGCTTGGGTCTCCAAATGTAACTAATTATCTCTTTCTGTGGAGAAACAGCTAAAGACCAAAAGGATTGTATGTATCATTGATAGTGGTTGTTCAAGGCACATGACAGGCAATGATTCCTTGCTGCAAAACTTTGAAAAGTTTGATGGAGGACCAGTTTCTTTTGGAGGAGAATTTGGTGGTTACATCACTGGAAGGAGCTAGGTCACAAATGGTAAGCTCAGCATTGAAAAGATAAACTTTGTCAAGGAGCTTGAGTACAATCTTCTAAGTGTATCTTAATTTTGTGACCAGAAGCATAACATGTTCTTCACTAAACATGAGTGCATTGTTCTCAAGCCCAAGGTAGTCATTCCTCAGGAGCATATCCTACTCAGAGCCCCTAGGAAAGGGAACATGTACAAAATGGATTTGCAAGAAACCTCCCCTTCTAGAGAAGTTTCCTGCTTTCTGTCTAAAGCCAATAGTGATGAGTCCTTCCTCTGGCATAAAAGAATATGCCATGTAAATTTTAAGAACATGAATAGATCAATTAAAGATGATTTGGTAACTGGAATACCAAAGAAAGAGTTTACAACTGATGATCATTGTGTTGCATGTCTGAAAGGAAAGCAACACAAAGTGTCTCACAAGCCAAAGGAAGTTAACTCCATCACTACCCCCTTCACTTATTACACTTGGATCTGTTTGGCCCCACAAGTGTAATGAGTTTAGGAAAAACTTCATATTGTCTTGTGATCACAGATGACTTCACAAGATATACTTGGGTTTTCTTCTTTAGAACTAAGGATGAGACTTCAGAAATCTTGAAGTTCTTCATTCTGAAGATTGAGAATAAATCTGATCATAAGGTCAAGATCATAAGTTGTGATCAAAGAATAGAATTAAAAAATCATATCCTTGATTCATTTTGTGAAGAAAAAGGTATTTCAAGACAATACAGTGCTCCCAGGACTCCTCAGCAAAATGGTGTTGTTAAGAGGAGAAACAGGACACTTATTGAGGCTGCAAGAACCATACTATCTGATTCTAAACTGCCTATCACCTCTTGGGCAGAGGCAATTAACACTACCTGCTATGTGAAGAACAGAGTTTTAGTTGTCCAGACTCATGGTAAGACTCCTAATGAGCTGTGGCATAAAATGAGACTTTTCATTGGTTCTTTCAGATCATTTGGATGTTCATGCACCATCTTGAATACCAAAGATGATCTAGCCAAATTTGATGAGAAGTCAGATGATGGACATTTCATTGGATTCTCTTCTCAAGCTAAGGCTTATAGATTATACAATCTTAAAACTAGAGTAGTTGAGGAGTCAGCCAATGTGACTTTTAATGAACACACAGGGTTTTGGTCTTGATTGGCTATTTGATCTTGATTTAGTTACCAACTATTTTAACAAATCTTGTGAAGATGTTTCACGATCTAAAAGTAACTTTTCAACATGAGATCCTGACCGAAGATTTGAGCTGAGAAGACCAAGTTTGAATACCACTTCAGCTTCAATGGTAACTAACCTGCAGGTGGAGATCCTATCAGCAATACAATTACCAATTCAGCTGACACATCTGAGGTGCCTATAAATTCCAGCTCAGAGGCACAAAACTCAAATAAAGGACCTTCAAATGTCGGAGAATGTGGAGATAGTGATTCTAACGAAGAATTCCATGATACTGAAGACTTCTCCACTAAAGATAACATTAATAATGTCACACACTAATTGGATCAAGTCAATCTTGATAAGTGTGTTGATGTGGTGGGTGATTCTAAATCACCAGATCTGAATTTCACAAACTTAGATCTGTCAAAACAACTTGCTGTGATTCTTCAACTGAGAATCCACAAGTCTCACCCTACCACAAATATCATTGGAGATGTAGAAACAGGAGTAAGGACAAGAGGACAAACCCATGATAAAAATGTTTGCCTGTTCTCTTGTTTCTTGTCTTAGATAGAGCCAAAGAAAATTGATGAGGCTTTGAAGGATGGAATTTGGGTTGAAGCAATGCAGGAGGAGCTGCTTCAATTCAAAAGACAAAAGGTTTGGAACATATGTCCTCTTCCTCAAGGGAAGACTACTATAGGAATCAAAAGGGTTTTTAGGAACAAGAAGGATGATAGAGGACTTGTCATCAAAAACAAGGCTAGACTAGTTTTTCAAGGGTACACTCAAGAAGAAGGGATTGACTACACTGATGTGTTTGCTCCAGTAGCAAGACTTGAAGTTGTTAGGATATTCCTGCCTTTTGCTGCATCCAAGGATTTCAAAGTCTACCAGCTTGATGTCAAGTGCGCTTTTCTATATGGTGTGATTGAAGAGGAAGTGTATGTCAAACAACCACTTGGCTTTGCAGACCCAGATCATCATGATTATGTTTGCAAGATTGACAAAGCTCTTTATGGGCTTCATCAGGCTCCAAGGAAGTGGTATGAAACACTGTCACAATACCCTGTCCAACATGGATTCAAGAGAGTTGCCATTGACAGCACACTTTTTCTTAAATGAACAGGGAATGATTTGATTCTGGTTCAAGTTTATGTAGATGAGATCATTTTTGGATCACCTAATCAAAGTCTCTACAAAGAGTTTGAGAAGCTGATGAAGAATAGATTTGAAATGAGTGCCATGGGGGAACTCAATTTCTTTCTAGGAATTCAAGTGAAGCAGGTGGACAATGGTATCTTCATAAACCAGTACAAGTATGTTCAAGACATACTGACCAGATTTCATTTAACTGACTGCAAGGTTGCCATGACTCCCATAGCAAGAAACCACTCTCTAGGTCCTGACCTTGAGGGGGAGTGTGTTGATGAACACCTCTACAGGTTAATGATTGGGTCTATCATGTATCTCATAGCCAGCAGACCTGATATCATGTTTGCCACATGTATTTGTGCATGATATCAAGTCAACCCCAAGGTGTCTCACCTAGTTGCTGTCAAGAGAATATACTTCGATATCTCAAAGGTGCTCCCAAGCTTGGACTTTGGTATCCAAAGTGTTCTGACTTCCATCTATATGCATATATAGATAGTGACTATGGTGGCTGCAACATAACTGCAAAATCTACATCAGGGGGATGTCAGTTCCTTGGTGGAAGGATAGTCTCATGGTAATGCAAGAAAAAGTCCTGTGTGTCTGCATCAACTGCTGAAGCTGAATACATAGCTGCTACAAGCTGCTGTGCTCAAGTACTTTGGATTCAGAATCAGATGCTGGATTATGGATTTAACTTCAAGGAGACTCCCATCCACATAGACAACAACATTGTTATCTCTATTATAGAGAATCCTGTGCAGCATTCCAAGACAAAGCATATCAATATCAGGTATAATTTGATAAGAGATAACTTTGAAAAAGGTTTGATAAAACTGGTCAAAGTTAACACAAATGAACAATATGCTAATCTATTCACCAAGGCATTTGATGAACATAGATTTAAGTATCTTATATCAGCTATTGGGATGATTAACTTTGAGTACATTTTCTTAAATTAATTTTAGAATTATTTTTAAAACATGTGTCTTTAATGTTGTCTATTTCATCACTCCTATATAAGCCCAGTTATTTTGAAAGAAATTTTTATAACTGATATTCCTTAGACATAAAATAATTTAAAGTATAAACTATTTTGAAGGACATTAAAATTAACTTTGGAAGAAACTTATGCCCTCAACTCGAATAAGTAAATTACCTTCGGAAGGAATTTGAGAAATATCTTCCCAAGCTTAAAATACTTATATGAATTGAAGAATAATTTCTTCTGAAACAAATTAGTCTCGGAAGATTTACTATTGAGTAAAACTTCTGATACTTTATGTCTCTCGAAAGAAATTATATGTTGGATCAAGTAAGGCTGGTGCAACCAAAACAAACACTTAGAACATTTTTGGTGCAACTGATAAAGAAATTCTGAAGGCAAAAGGTGAACTTCTGAAAGTCAAGGCTGAAAGAGCTTCCGAAGAGAAACTTAACTTCCGAAGGCAAAGTCTTCCTTCTTCCGAAGTTCAACACTTAGAAGAGTTCAAGACAAAGACTTCTGAAGTATGAAGATCATCAAGCCTCGAAAGAAGTAGACTCTTCAGCAGTACCTGACTTACTCCTAGCAGCCATCCTCTTCTTCTGGGCCATACATTACCTTTCCTGAGACTCCAAGGTCTCAACAGGCTCAGTCAAGTCATTTCCAGGACAGCTGTGCCTTTGTCTCAGGAAATGGGCATTCCATTGATTTTCAGTTTTGCTTTGATGATCTAAAATGTTTCAGCCCAGATGATGTTGAATACGTGGATATTGTCCAACAGATGGCTCTGTTAATTATAGGGCAAAGAAGTTCTTTAAGAGAACTGTAAGGCAATTCCCCCAAAACCCAACCAACAGCAAGTTTGTGTTTGACAAAACAAAGGCTAAATGTTACAACTGTAACCAACTTGGCCACTTTTCTAGGGAATGCAAGGCTCCCAAGTCCAATCCAGGAACCTCTCAAGCCTCCACACATCCCTCCACACCTAAAGCCACCGGGAAGTCAACTAAACAACACACAACTGCTGTTGCTCAAGAGGTGGACTCGAGCTTCATGGTGCAAGATGTGACTCCTGCTCAAGAATTGATGGTTGGGACTGATGACAGAAAGGTATTTGAACATCTCTGTACTCCAGCTTGCATTGCTAAAGTTAAATTGTATCAGGACTACAATATGGAAATTAAATCTGATATTGAATCTTTGAATATCCTTAAAAGTGATTTTAAAAGGGCTGAATCTGACTATAAAATGAAAATTGAAGAGTTGGTGAAAACTGTGTCCTTTTTAAAACATGAACATACCAATTATAAGACTCAAATCAAAGATTTAATATCCAAATTGAGTGAGACTCAAGCCCAGCTAGTCATAGCTGAGGCACAAGCCAGGAAGCATGCTATCTCTTAGCAAAACTTCCAAGCCATTCTTGCATCAACCTCCCACTCAAAAACTTGTTATCAAAACAAAGGTGGGTTGGGAACCAATGAAATTGCTCCACCACACTCTTATGAGTCTATCAGACAACCAAGATGTGGGACTGAAGAGCAAGAGGTTCCAACTGCTGACCCACCACCTCATGAGTTGAAAAGTGATGCAACTATGAAGACCATCACAGGGAAGGATCAGGTAAATCAACCCATTCACACCAATGATGATCAAACCCTGACCACCAAAGCCAGAAGAAACAGGGCTAAGGCAGCCAGAAAAACTGCCAAGAAAGTGGCTGAATCCAAGCTTAAGATAGACCCAAAACAAAAGGGTGTGTTCATTTCAGCCGGGTTCCAGGTGGTTGGAAATTCTGATCCTGGAAAGGAGTGTAATACCAGCACCCCTGTCCAGCTAAAGGATCAGAAGTTGAAGGGGAAGACCATTGATGAAGACAAGAAGAACAAGAAACAACAGTCTTCACATCCCCCAAAGGTTAACATTGCATGCATAATGTGTGGTCTGCAAAACCATATGGCTAAAGATTGTTACTACAGTCCTACAAGCACACATTATGCAAATAATGTTAAGAAAGAAGGAGTCAAGGAAGGCTTCACATTTGGACCCTATCACATGGTTCAAGTAATGAGGAAAGGAAAGCTTGTTTCCAAAGCAAAGTTGCTTTCGGAAGAAACTCATTCTTCTGAAGGGAAAATAGCTTCGGAAGAGAAGGCTAAGAAAATTCAAAGGAACAAAAGAGCTCCTTTGAAACCTTCAGAAAAGAAGACTGCTTCAGAAGAAGAGGTGAGGAAAGCTTCTTCCGAGAAGAAAGAAGCCTCGGAAGTATGCCATGCTGCCCAAGCTTCATCAAGCTCATCTATATTGATAAGCCAAGGACTGGATTCGAAGATCAAACAAGATGCTGCAGCCCAAACCTACTCTTCACAAACATCTATTGAACCCCCATGCATACATTTTGGTTCAATTAAATCCTCATCATTGGAAAAGCCCAAGACCAGCAAGGCTTGGGTTTCCAATAAAAACTAACTTTTTCACCTTATGTGCAGGGACATCTACATGATAAAAATGACAATGTATGGATTGTAGATAGTGGATGCTCCAGGCACATGACAGGGAACATATCTCTTATTCAACAATTTCAACATTTTGATGGAGATCCTGTTCAATTTGGAGGTGAGGCTGGAGGATACATTTCAGGCAGAGGAAGTGTATCCAACGACAAGTTAAGAATCCACAAAGTAAACTTTGTCAAACAGCTTGAACACAATCTTTTGAGTGTTTCTCAGTTTTGTGATCAAAAGCACCAAATGCTTTTCACAGAACATGAGTGCATTATCCTCAAACCTGGGATGACAATTCCTCAGGAATTGGTGCTTCTTAGATCTCCCAAACAAGGGTATATGTACAAGCTGGATATGAACAATGCTTCCCCATTAGGTGAAGTGTCATGCTTTCTTTCCAAAGCTGATGGTGATGAGTCAACTTTATGGCATAAATGAATGTGTCATGTAAATTTTAAAATCATGAATAAATTGATTAAACATAACTTGGTACATGGTTTGCCTAAAAAGGAATTTATTAGCAAAGATAACTGTGTTGCATGTCTGCAAGGAAAGCAACACAGAGCATCTCATAAATCCAAAATAGTTAACTCTATCACCACTCCATTACACTTATTGCACATGGATCTTTTCGGTCCCACAAGTATAATGAGCATTGGACGGAAATCATACTTCCTTGTGATCGTTGATAATTTTACCAGATTTACTTGGGTATTCTTTTTAAGAACTAAAGATGAAACTGCTGAAACCTTAAAATCTTTTATTCTTAAAATTGAAAATCAAATTGATTACAAGGTTAAGATCATAAGAAGTGATCAAGGGATTGAGTTTAAGAATCAAGTTCTTGACTCATTCTGTAACTCAAAAGGGATTGCCAGACAATATAGTGCTCCTAGAACTCCTCAACAAAATGATGTTGCTGAAAGGAGAAAAAGGACACTTATTAAGGCTGCTCGAACTATGTTAGCTGATTCAAAGCTGCCTCTAACATTCTGGGCAGAGGCAGTCAGCACTGCATGCTATGTGTAGAACAGAGTTCTTGTTGTTAAGCCACATGGAAAGACCCCTTATGAGCTATGGAACAAGAGGCCACCGTTCATTGGCTTTCTCAGGTCCTTTGGCAGCAGGTGTACCATACTTAACACAAAGGACAATTTGGCAAAATTTGCTGAAAAGTCGGATGATGCTATCTTTGTTGGATACTCCTCCAACTCTATTGCCTATAGAGTTTACAACATTAAAAATCAACAATTTGAGGAATCATCCAACATTGTTGTAAATGAGCACACTCCTTGTGTTAAGGGGAATGGACCTGATCATATCTTTGATTTAGAATTGTTTCCAAACTATTCTAAACCTTCTTATGAGAATGTTTCAGCTGGAATAGGTACTCAAAGTGATTCTGATGATGATCTACTATTTGAGTTACCCAGACCTCTTCCAAGTTCTCCAAGAAATGCTGAAAATCAAGCTCCCTCAATTGGAAGATCTGATAGCATATCTATCTCAAGAACCATTGGAGCTTCAACAAGTTGTCAACAAAGTGAGCCTCAAAACTTATCCAGTGACAATGAACAACACCAAGATGATGGAAGCAACATTTTGAAGGAACAAGCAACTATTGATGCTGTTTCACAGCCAACTAATATTGATGTTGTCTCTCCTTCATTCAATCAGTCCTCATTGAATGAACGTGAGGCATCAGCTGGACCAAATGTTCGGGTTCCTGAGCAACATATGTCCAATTTGGATCTATCCATGCAACTGGATGTAATTCCTAGGCTCAAGATTCATAACACTTACCCAGCTGAGAACATCATTGGAGATGTTTCTGAAGGCGTGAGAACAAGGGGACAGACTCATAATGGGAATGTCTGCTTGTACTCATGCTTCTTATCGCAGATGGAGCCAAAGAAGGTAGAAGAAGCCTTGAAAGATAGTAGCTGGATTGAATCAATGCAAGAGGAATTGCTTCAATTCAAAAGACAAAAGGTTTGAAACCTATGTCCTCTACCATCCGGTCAAGTACCAATAGGCACCAAATGGCTATTCAGGAACAAGAGAGATGATAGAGGCCTGATCATCAAGAACAAAGCAAGACTGGTAGTTCAAGGGTACACGCAAGAAGAGGGAATTGATTACACTGATGTCTTTGCACCTGTTGCAAGACTTGAAGCAGTAAGGATATTTCTTGCTTATGCAGCATCCAAGAACTTTACAGTCTTCCAGCTTGATGTAAAGTACGCCTTTCTATATGGGAATATAGACAGGGAAGTCTATGTGTGCCAGCCTCTAGGATTTGAAGACCCACAACATCCCACTTATGTGTGCAAATTGGATAAAGCTCTCTATGGGCTGCACCAAGCACCTAGGCTGTGGTACAAGACTCTGTTTCAATTTCTCCAGAAGAATGGTTACACCAGAGGTACCATCGACAAGACTTTATTCATAAGAAAGTCTGGGAAAGACATTCTGCTCGTACAATTCTATATTGATGACATCATATTTGGTTCATCAAATGACCAAATGTGTAAGGACTTTGAGAGCATTATGAAGAAGAAATTTGAAATGAGTTCTATGGGAAAAGTGGACTTTTTCCTTGGAATTCAGGTAAAACAGATGAAAGAAGGGTTCTTTATCAATCAATCTAAGTATGTTCAAGACATCTTAGAAAGATTTGATATGAAAGATTGCAAGCCAGCAAAGACTCCTATACCCAGAAATCACAATCTTTGTCCTGACTCTAAGGGGGAGGATACTGATCAACATCAGTATAGGGCAATCATTGGATCTCTGATGTATCTCATAGCAAGTAGACCTGATATCATGTTTGCAACCTGCATCTGTGCAAGATATCAGGCTGCTCCAAAGGTGTCTTATCTAGTTGTTGCCAAGAGAATCTTCAGATATCTCAAAGGAGCACCTACACTGGGTCTCTAGTAACCAAGGAACAACAACTTCAATCTTTATGGCTACATTGATAGTAACTATGGTGGCTGCAACATCAACAAGAAATCAACATCAAGAGGATGTCAATTTCTTGGTGGAAGGATAATTTCATGGCAATGCAAGAAGCAATCATGTGTCTCAACATCAACTGTTGAAGCTGAATACATTGCTGCTGCTAGTTGCTGTGCTCAGCTATTGTGGATTCAAAACCAGATGTTAGATTATGGATTCAACTTTATACAGACTCCTATCCACATTGACAACAAGAGTGTCATTTCTATTACAGAAAATCCAGTCAAGCACTCCAAGACAAAGCACATTGATATCAGGTACCATTTCATTAGAGATATTCATACGAAAAACCTGATTCAACTAGTCAAAGTTGATTCAAATGAACAATATGATGATTTGTTCACCAAGGCATTTGATGAACAAAGATTTAAGTACCTTATTACGGCTATTGGGATGATAAACATTGATTAGTGTATCTCATTTGAAAAACCTTTTAAAATTTGTGTCTTGTGCTTGTCAATACAATTTAAGCCCTGTTACAAAAAGTTTTTCTTCAAAATTTTACTAAGTGAGAGTTTTTCCGAAGAGAAATTAACCCTCGGAAGATGTCATACATTTCTTCCGAAGGATAATTCCTCCAAGGTCAATATCATATTCCGAAGAGCTTTTAGTCTCGGAAGAAGGATTTGATAAATTATCAAATCTACTTCCGAAACTTAATAAGCTTCTTCACTCGGAAGGCCTTCTTACTCTAAGAAGTAAATTGGACAAATTTACCTTCGGAAGTAAGTTTAGCTTCGGAAGAAGATTACCTTCGGAAAAGCTTTTACCCGCGGAAGAAAGCTTTACTGTGTAATGGAAATCTTTTGGGCCCCACTCTGAAAAAGGCAAAGATTTTATTAATGATGTCGGAATATTTTAAATGGATTTAACCTTACCGCCATTATCACATCTTACCCCAAACTGTCATTTCACCTTTTCCATTCGCCATTTCACCCATTTAAATACTTCCGATCCATCCTTTTAATCTTTTTACCAATTTCACAGCATAAGTTTCCTTCATCTCCAGTTTTACTTCCAAAATCAACCTCATTTCCTTTGTAACTTTCCCCAAAAATGGCACTAAACCCTCAGCACAATCAAGTCGCACTCCTTGACTCTTCTAAGGATGCTGACTTTGCCGAAATCATCCACTCCCTTACCCAATCAACCTACTTCACCGCCCTAACCATCAACCCCACCGTTTACTCAAACCAAATGGCAGAGTTCTGGGGAAACGGACAGATTGTAACCCTGAACAGGGAGCGAGTGATTAGGTCAAGCATTTGTGGTCAAGAATTGATCGTATTAGAACAAATCATCACGGAGCATCTCGAGCTTCATGATGAAGGCTCTCGTACGGAATTCCCCAAAACAGACCTAGATGATACATATACCCAGATGGGATATGGTGGTGATGTGAGCAGGTCACGGTGTACAAGTTCAATTTCTCCTACAACTGGAAATTCCTACTTCACAAAGTCCTTCACTGCCTGTCAAATAAGTCTGGGGGTTGGGATCAAATTCCTTATGACCTAGGATGCCTAGTTCATGGGTTGGTGAAAGGCCTCCGCTTCAACTATTCAAGATTCTTGCTGACCAATCTGATGGGAAATCTTCAAAGGGAGACTTTCTACATGTATCCCAGGTTCATTCAGCACATAATCAACTGTGAGCTGGATCAGAGTAAGATTGTCTGTGCAGCTGCTCTTACTGTCCCTCATATAAGGCCGACCATCATCAAAGTGTTGAAGAGGGTATCCACCAACTTTACTGGAAGACACACTGAGCTACTTCCAGGTATGATTAAGCCAATGGCTCCTGGTGACATCCCTGTTAACCCCACAGGTGACGAACCCACACCAGCAATAACCACCACCTTGCCAACTCTTCCTTCTCACCCCATAAAGATCACATATTAGAGACGCCCCAAGTGAACCCTTGTTCAATCTCCTCTGATTGAACAAGTTCCCCCTGTTCTACCCAAAAAGGCTAGAGTGGAAACATGGGCTCCCACTCAGTCTGAGGTCCCACCTTCCTTCACATTTGACCTCAATATGGGTATTGAGTCTCCTCAGTCTCAATCCCACGAGCCCCAAACCCAAGCTGAAAACGTTCAGGTTGAGTCCCAACACTCTCCTGAATTGCCAAAAAGGGACAGCCCCATCATAGGCTCAATGCCATTAGACATTGATCAAAGTCCCGCGTCATTAGGCTTAACCGCCTTATCCTTTACTGACCTTCTTATTAGTGCTGATGAAGAACTCATGTCTCTTCAAGGCAATGAAGTTGATCCACAACACCTCTCTAAAGATCAACATAGCCTAGAGAGGTCTCTGATTTCTAGCCCCCATCAGCTAGCCCAAACTGAGGTGAGTTCCCCTGGTGTGGAAGGGACTCATGTAGATTCAGCTGCCACTACTAAAGGTGCCTCATTGGGCCCTCAGGACAGTGGTAACATATCTGAGACTGATTTTACGACAACCGTGCCTTTTGATGACTCTAAAAGAGACATCATTAAGCAAGGGAAACCAAGGCGCCAAGAAACCACATCTGGTGGTGAGGATGAACATACTAAGTATGTTACCTCATCTCCCCATGATTCTTCTAAAGAAGATGAGGAAAGTATGCAACTCATAATTCAAGACCTACTTTCTAAAGACTCAAACCTTGAATCCAGGGTTAAGACTTTAGAGGATAGGTCTGCCACTTAGCAACTTGAGATTGAAAATCTCAAGGCTCAACTAGCTGAGAAACAGATTGAGAGATCTGTTAGGCATGTACCTATCCAAGTCTCTCTGACTTCCTCCTCTAGCTCGATACCTCTCAAGATGATGCTATCAAAAAGGGGGAGAAGGTTCAGAGACAAGCTCATATGGAGCCTCAAAGCTTAGCTCTTTCTACACTGTCTTCTAGATATCCTGCTCCTCCTGCTCAGCAATCAACTGTTTTCCCGAAGCCTCCTCCAATCATCCTTTAAATGGACCCAAGGATGCTCAAAGATTTATGCAGGTTCTTAACCATGTTCCTGATAGGATCTTCTATTGAACAGCCAAGTCCGGATGTCGCAGTGGCATACTTTGGAGCTAAAGAGCTTCAAAGGTTGAATGCACCATCTACCACTGTCAAGGAAGTTGGTCAACCAAAGGTCCACATTGAACCCAAGATTGATTTCGATGGGGATATGGGGACTGATGGCCCAGCAACCAAAGCAGTTGGGATAGATAGTGCAATCCCACAAACTTTCGAAGCTGAAGTCAAAGCTGCGGAAGAACCATTCCAATCTTCCGAAGCTGAGGTGCAAGCTGCGGAAGGGTTATACTCCTTGTCTGATGATCTAATTATCACAGATGCAATCCTTGAACTAGCATCTGAGGTAAATAGTGAGGACTTTCTCAACTTACCTCTCACTCAAACACCATCATCACCACATGCTTCAATCACCACCCACTAACCTCAAACCTCTACACAAGAACCTCCAAAGTCTCAAACTTTCGAAGACATTAAAGGAAAGAGGAAGTTGACCGCGAAAGAACTTCTAGAGGAGGAAAGGTTGGAGAAACTAAGAAGAAAGGGTAGACTCCCCTCTTGGAAGCTACTAGCTGCAAGTAGCAAAGCAGCTGTAGTCAACCGGGAGGCTATCAACAATCAAAGAAGGGTGGAGATCATTGACAGACTTGTCAATTTGGGAGATGCTAATGAAGATGTGCTCCTCTTACCACTCGAGGAGTTGGTTGAGTTGGAAAAGGCAACCCTGTTGCGGAAAGAACAAGAAGAGGCAGCAAGGTTAGCCGTAGAGGAAGAAAGGTTGAAAAAGAAAGAAGAAGCTAACCAACAGCTTAGGAGTGAAAGGATAGCTTTCCTAAGCTCCAAGGGATTCTCTTTTGAGGAACTAACTCCTCACAACAATGACACGATCTTGTGGCTTTTCAAGAAGGAACAAGATCAAATGGAGAAAGAGAGAAAGAAGGCTGCAAGGGAAAAACTGAAAGAAAAAAAGAAGAAAAAGGAAGAAGCTCAACTTACGGTTATCAAGAAAATGGGTGATAAAGCCTGGATGAAAGATTATCTCAGGGCCCATGGCTTCTCCGGCAGACAAGTTGGCCCCATGTCTGAAAAGACCCTGCAGCGACATGTCAGTGATATCAAGGCTGACATTAGCTCAGGTAGAAGGAAAGAGATGTACAGAAGAGTATAAGGGATGACTTCTAAACCAACACCAATCCCACAACCTCAACCTGAACCTATTCCTTTTCCTTTCCCCATCAAAACCAAACCAACCACTGAACCTTACACCCCTGAACCCACACCATCAACCATACCCTCTACAACACCTATTCCATCAAAACAACCACCACCACTACCTATTCTCAAACCCAAAACACTCTCCAGAACCCAACCATCAACTACCCAACAACCACCCAAGTCATCCTCTCAACCCTCTAAACCTCTGACCTTAGAGGAATTTAAGGAGATCAAGATGAAGATCATCAAGTGTACTACATTAAGTGATATCTCTTGCGAGGAGGGGTCCATCAAGCTAACCTTCATAGATGGCTCCTCATGTTCCCTCACAAGAGAACAATTCCTTGATCTGCCTAGAGAAACACTAGACCACGCTCTCAAACTCTTGGCAACTAACTCTGACTTTCTTGAAAAAGAAGAAAAAAAACTGAGAAGAAGGCTGGTGACTCTGCTGGACACTAGGAGGGAAGACAGATTACCATCCCAACCTCTTGCTCCTAGAAAGAAGATAGTCCAGTGGAGGTTCGAAGACTCTTCTCACAACTTTGTTGTGGAAAGAGAGAATGGTGAGATCAACAGGCTTAATGCCACCTCTTTGCTACACTTAAACAGGTTTGATATTGCTGAGTTAGCAGAGAAACCATTCTCCAATCCCTTCAACTCTGAGGTAGCTGCTCACATCATAAATCATCTTAGTAATCTTCATCTGGCAGAACTAACTGCAAGGGCCAAGATTGAAGAAGAGTTGAAGCTAAGAGAGAAGGATGAAAAGGAAGGGTCAGCAACTAAAGGCAAAGCCTTTCTTCAAATGGTTGAAGGCACTGAATTAGAATCCATAGTTAGATGGGAGTATGACTACACCTCCCGTCAACTAACTCTCTTCAGAGGGACACAACAAAGGGTACATGTCATTCAAAGTGACAGACTGGATCTCCTGTCTACGAATGATTTGTACAAACTTCTCAGCACTACTTCTGGAAAGAACAAGGAAATAGATAAATATCTTCTTTTTTTAGTGCTGAAAGTTTTGAGAAAAAGAAACAAGTGAAGTTTTGGTAGCATCAGCCTAGGGGTAGTTTGTTGGATCAAGTAAGGCTGGTGCAACCAAAACAAACACTTAGAACATTTTTGGTGCAACTGATAAAGAACTTCCAAAGGCAAAAGGTGAACTTCCAAAAGTCAAGGCTGAAAGAGCTTCCGAAGAGAAACTCAACTTTCGAAGACAAAGTCTTCCTTCTTCCGAAGTTCAACACTTAGAAGAGTTCAAGACAAAGACTTCTGAAGTATGAAGATTATCAAGCCTCGGAAGAAGTAGACTCTTCCGAAGTATAAGTGGCTTCGAAAGAACTTGTGACAGATCCGTTACAATCTCTGATACACTGCATGGTGCTTTCCAAGCCCATGTAGTTGACCATACTTTATTCCACTGTTAATTCCTTATCAGTGTGTACAATTACCAACTTTAATTGGTGACAAAAGGTAAGTCATGGACATGTCATGACTACCAAATCTTAGATAGTATTTTATCTAGGACACCTTACCTTTAGCAATGTAGTAGTTGCTTTAGTTGTAAGTTTCCAGCTGGTATCAAAGTATAACCGGCTGTACATAGTAGTATATATAGTTTCTCATTGTAAGTCTGTAAAGCAGCTTGTAATAGTCTTGTAACTTTGAGTTGAGAAATAATATATACAAGTATCTTGAAAAATATCTTTCTGTCTTTTGCTTACTTAGTATATTATCATCAACTCTTAAGAGATCCTGTTTCATCTAACTGAGTGACTTTGTGAGTTCGAGAGACAATACTTGTGTTGAGTGATATAAACCGATCCTGCATTATACTTTAGAAGCAAATTTTCTTTAAGTAAATTTCTTCCGAAGCAAATTCCTATAACTCTAAGAAATATCTTCCAAAGCTAAAATTGGCTTTGGAAGTTTTTCAAAACTTCTGAAGACAAAATACCTTCAAAAGATTTTTGACTTTCAAGAAAACTACCTTTTTGGGCACTTTTTTAGGGGGATCGACATTCGGATTTCAAAGTTTATCCTCAACATAATAACTTTGTCTCAAATCCATTCCATATATATACACTCAATGGTTCCCCCTTCTTTGACTATCTTCTTCATTTGCAAAATTTCTCTAACCTAAATTCTCAAAAAACCGACCTTATTCGTACCTTCCTTCACCACAAAGCTACTTCAAATGGCCAACCTCAACCGCAGATGAAGCCCGGCATCTTTAAAATTATGAGAAAACCTACTGTGTGATTCTCTGGGGTAGAAACAACCCTTGTCTCAAAAATGTTAGAGCTCATTGCTTAAAGTGACAACCTAGCAACACCAGCTAGTGTTGAACCCACACCTGTTATCTCTTAGCTACTCTCTCAACCTCAAATAACCATCACCTACCAGAGAAAATCCAAACAAACCCCTACACAGGCTATGCAGCCTGTGCAGGCCCTGCAGCCTGTGCAGGCCCCATATCACCACCCATGCAGGAGGAAGTGGACACTTAAGCTCCCACTTTCCCTGAGGGGCAAACCACTCCAATCTCAAAATTGATCAGTGCTAAGGTTCCTCATGCTCAGCCTGTTGAGCTCATCACCCAACAAGCCTTAAGCCTTCACTCAGAATCTCAAAACTCTAGTGAACAACCTTCAGGGGACAGTTACCATCCACAGCCTCTAGATCTTAACCAACCAATCCCCAACCTAGAATTCTATGTTAATGAAGACATGGGTTTCAGTGAGTACTATGAGTCTCTCTTCTCCACCCTTGCTCAAGGAGAGGTGAGTGCTTTTGCTTCTCCCATGTCTAGCCCACATCATCCACCCACAACTGAGGTGGATCTACCTTAACAAGTTCAAGAGATCCATATGGAAGAGGCTCTCACTACTTCTAGTGATAACATCATTAAGACCTCAACCATGGTAGTTGAGCCATTGACACTTCACCTAAAGTTGTTAGTGAGGATAGGAAATCCAGCAGCTAAGAACAACATGCTGGTGATGAGGAAGAAGACCTTGGTCCAATTCTCTCACCCCCATGATTCTTCATCTGAAGATGAGGGGAGTCTGCAACTAAAGGTGCAACAACTTCAACAAACATGCACCTATTTAGTTTCTAAGGTTAGTCACTTGGAATCTCAAGTGACTGCCTTACAGAAGAGGGTCAATGACCAGCAACTTGAGATCACCGATCTCAAGGGCAAGGTAGCTGAGAGACCACCCAGACAAACTCAATCAGGTCCACAAGAACATGTGAAAGTGGTGGACTTAACTTCCAGCTCATCTATGCAAGTGGGTGATGCTACCAAAAAGGGGGAGAAAGTCTCTACAACCACAGAACCTGGGAGTTCCGTCCTGAGTGTGGACAATGAGGATTCACCACCCTCACTTACAGTTATCGAGACTCAACAACTTCCTCAGGTTTATACTAATATGGAGGCCATATTACAAGAACTCTTTGAGGAATGAATTCCAATGGCCATGTCTACCCCACCTACCCTACTGAAAATCCAATAGTAGGATGGTGGTATGACAATGTAAGAATGGCATTGGTGCACTCCAGATCTTAGGGGCAGCAGGAGGTGTTTAATTTTCAGACCCTGAAATTCCATGAGAGTATTAACTTGGTTGATTTACCACTTGTCAACTCAAGCCAAAACAGACAGGCTGGCAGATTAGCTGAGATGATTTAAGAGTGGGTGTTGCAGGAGTTCAGAAACAGAGCAAAATTATATAGATAGAGGCTAGTAGGGAAAACTATTGGTCAACTAGATACTGAGCCAGACCCTAAGATTAGCTTCGAAGGAGAAACCTTAGTTGAAGGCCCAGTAGTGGACCGTATGAACCTTGAGTCAGGCTCATCCTTAGCACCCAGTACCCTCGATGAAACACCTGCTGGTGACGGTGTATCACAACCTCTTCCTTGCCAGAGCTCAAGATCAATACAATCATCAGAAGGAGAAAGCCCTCTCCACCCTGAGTCATACAGGCCAACAATTGACAAAAGGGAAAGGAAAATGACTTCTGAGGAGATTGAGGAGGAGAAAATTGAAAAGAAGAGGAAGGCTAGGGGAGAGAAAATAGGAGATATCCTAAGCTTCATGCAAGCTGCAATTAGAGCTTCCCACAGGCCTAACATTCAAGATGTTGAATTAAGGGTAGCCAGATTGAATTATCTGGGATGATGAAACTACAATATAGATGAAATCATCTCTCCTCCTTTAGCAGAGTTAAATGAACTGGCAGACACAGAGCTGTCCAAAGAGAGGAAGGAGGCTGACGTTGCAGAATTGCTCCTCAAAATCAAAGAAGAAAAAAAAAGAAAGAAAATATACAAAGCCCCTACCCTCTCTCCAATTCAAGAAATTCCTGAAAAGGAGAGTATGGCTATACAACAGGAACAAACTCAGATAGGTAGAGAACAAGAAAGACAGAAGATGATAACCTATCTAAGTGCCACAGGTCTCTATCAGGCAGCAGCTCTCAACCTTCTCTCTTATGAATATGTTGAATTTGAGTACCTAAAATAGCTAGAAGAAGAAGCTCAAACTCAAAGAAAAGCTGTTAAGAGGAAAATAAGAGAAGAGGCTGCTAAGTCAAGAGCCACCATCGGAGCACAAGAAAAAAAATCTTCTAACAGGCTGAAGATGGTGAGCTCCTTGAAGCAGTATGGATTCTCAGGAAGAAAACTTGGTCCTATGCCTTTATCCAAAATGGATGAGCATATTAGAAGGATCAAGCAGAAGATAAAGGAAGGTCAGCTGGTTGACTTGCATTCTCCACCAAGTCAAGCTGTACCAGAAGTTGAGGTGAAGGTTGAACCACAAGAGACAACACAACATGATCCTAAAACTACTTCTAAGCCAACTTCATCTTCTGACCCACAGTAGGGTTCTGAACCTCCTACTTGTAAACATATGAAGGAAAAGGACCCAATTGAGGAGAATAAAGAAAGATCAACAGGTGCTGCAGGCCACTCTCCTCAGTTGAAGTACAGAAAGAGGAAAAGGATGGCCATCAGAAGGGACAAAAAAAAGAAGAAGAAGAAGTCCAAGGCATCCACCTCTACACCTTAGGATGAATCAGAACATACTGAGGGTGAACAAGAAGAGGCTGCTCAACCAATTCCTATTCAAGCAGAGCCTCTTGCAGTTGGAACACCCATCCTGTCCTGGAGCTTTGCAGCATATCCAAACAGATGGTATGTCATTAGAGATCAAGGAGGTCAAGATGTCTATCTCTGTCAAGACATGTTTGATCTCCCTCTCAGATCTCTATGACATCAAGAGATACTATGAGAGTCTGTGGGATTCTGACCAATTGATGAAGAAAGGCATGGTCTTGATCCTAATGAGGACTGTTAACATCTGAGTATCTTTTTCTGTTTTGGTAGTATCAACCTAGGGGGAGTTTATAAGGAATACTTGAAAGGCTGATGCAACCAAAGTAGCTAAAGAGTTTCCTGCTTGCATGCATGTGCATTGCAGAAGTTACTTCGGAATTCTTACACTTCTCCTAAGAAAAACTATCTAAGTGTAAAATCTTCCAAAGCCAAGTCCAAGATCTTCCGAAGACAAAGATGAAGTCTTCCGAAGCTTAGTAGAGAAAGTCTTCAGAATCCAACAAAACATAAGACTTATTTCTTCCGATGACAGAGAAGACATGCTTTCTCTGATCTATTTTTTTAGAAAGTTGACCAACTTTCCGCTGCCACTCTGAATACTTACCAACTTGCATAAGTTGGTGAAAAGGTCCATGCTTTAGTAAACTGTGGATTATGGTCGAGGTGTTTGTAACTTTCTACTTTGTACTTTTATCCTTTTTGTAATACATTAGGATGTGAGCTATGACTTGTCATAGTGACATGTCAAAATGGCAATATGCCTTTTTGACTTTACATTGATTTTGTTGTCTAGATTAGTGTATCCAGCTAGCTTTCAAAGTATGGCCGGCTGTAGGATGTAGTATAAAGTTTCCCAGGTCTTGTATTTTGAATTATCACTTGATCACTTTGTAACTTTGTAATAGAACTTGAGAGCAATATACAACATTCTTAAAAACCATTTCTGATTGTGTTCTTTTACTTTAAGTTCTTAGTTCTTATCTAGCCAGTTCACTATTTGATCTTATAAGTGTTATTCATAGTTCACTCTCCACACTCTGCTTTGAAACTGTTGCATTGACCTCCCCAAACGGTCCTGCAGATATGTATGTTAATATTGTTTGTGTGTTCGTAAATTATTGTTTGAATGTTAGGACACATTATGATTGACTATGGAAATCATTATCCTTAAATGCACTTGTTGGGTCCAACAGTACTCCCCCTAAGGATGATGCTGCCAATCTTTGATGTTTGCTTGTTAGGGTTTTGTTTATTAGTCATAATGTGTTTATTTATGTAGGAGTTACCTTAGAGGCTGATGCTCATCAAAGAGCTCTCACCATGCAATCTGAAGTACAAGGAAGTTACTTTAGAAGATTTAACGAAGTCACTAACAAATGATCTTTGGCTTCGGAAGATAGATTTCTTTCAAAGATAGAGAAGACATGCTTTCTCTAACACACTTCTGACAAATTTGAACCACTTTTCGCTGCCATCTCTGATGTGCAACCAACTTATACAAGTTGATAATAATTCCATACTTTTGTCAAACTGTAGATTATGGTTTTTGTTTGTAACTTCCCTACTTTGTACTATTTCATCTTTTTGTATTACATAAAGATGTGAGTTATGGCATGTCATAGTCACATGTCAAAAGGCAATCTACCTTTTCACTTTACATTGATCTTATTGTCTAGATTAGTGTTCCAGCTGGCTGTCAAAGTATGGCTGGCTATAGGTTGTAGTATAAAGCATCTCATGTATCAGTCCTTAGGGACTAAGCCTTGTAACTTTGGTTTTGAACACTTAAGAGCAATATACAACATCCTTGAAAACCATCTGCTTTGTTCTTGCTTGTGTTCTTTCTTTAAGTTCTTTGTTTCTAATAGCCAGTTCCCTGTTTGATCTTATAAGTGTTAGTTTGTTAACTCTCCAACAACTATGAAACTGTTGCATTGATCTCCCTAACCCGGTCCTGGAGTTTATGTTTTATTTGAATAATTGTATGATTTTACTTATAATGAATGATTGATAGATTGCATGTGTAATCAGATTGCTTTGCATGTTTTGTATCCATACGTTTGCTTGTATGACTGATTAGATGCATAAATGTTATTCTGTTTGATAATAAGTATGTTATTAATGAATAATTAATGTTTAGATATGTTTGTTATGTCTGTTATGTATGGTTATGTTGTTTTTTTTGTTATGAGTGGTTTGGATATGTATGTTTGGTTGGTATGATTGTTATGAATGGTATGAATGTTTGTATGTTGTGTATGTTATATATGGTTATG
The DNA here is from genome assembly GCA_025506415.1 of Flaveria robusta. Taxonomy (NCBI): domain Eukaryota; kingdom Viridiplantae; phylum Streptophyta; class Magnoliopsida; order Asterales; family Asteraceae; genus Flaveria; species Flaveria robusta. The sequence continues at coordinate 9,197,330 of CM046476.1, read as the reverse complement.
TATGATATATTGGTTCTGTCTACTTGATTGTTAGTAAACTTGTATGACTTACTGATGTGTAATCAGTTTGATTTGTTTGTTATGTATGTTATATTGTTAGTGAAACTTTAAGAATAAAAAGGACTAGCTTCATCTACACTTCAGATGTAGCCTTGATTGACTCTTCTACATCATTCTCTGTTATCTCATCCTTTTTAGCTTCTTTTACTTTATCAGGCAAAGGTGTAACTTTTTAGCCATTAAGGTAGTTCACAATGTGTTCTGTGAAGTATTGAACTGCACTAGTCTGATCATCATACTTGTAAGTGATTGGAAGCTACACCATCTGCTCCAGTGTTGATTGATATGAGCTTTAAACTTTAATGTTGCTAACCAGAGTGGTTACAACATGATCACCTTTAAGAACTTCAAAATTGTTGTTCTCGGAGATCCTTAGGCTTGTAGTACCTTCAATGTGTGTCAGTGCTTGTTGATTTGTCTCTAATGTTTGTTTCAGAGCAGCATTCACATAGACAGTGCATAGGATTCTCAACATATGAATGAAATAACAGCAGTCACCTTTGTAGAGTACATCTTTAATTGTAGGGAATGACTTTGTCTCTAATCTTTGTTAGATTTTAACTTAACGGTTTAGGTCTAACACCAAACCAACTTCCCGAGAGCTTTTCGAACAAAAACTACACATACATGCATTTCATTCATCAATAATATGTTCTTAGTACATAACACGAGTTACTACACGGGTTACATAGCTTTGACATTTCAAATCATATCAAATACTTGTTTCTGCTTTATTTGTTTTGGTGATGTATCAACCACACTTGAAACCTTTTTAGTTCAGTAATTGGTTGATCTGACTCATCATATAGTAGATCTTCATCATCTTTCCCATAGGTGTGAACATCAAATTCATTGCTTTCTCCTTGATAGAAATCTATTGATTTAATTTGTGGTTATGCTTAACTTTTAACAAATTTAATCAGAGGTGATTTTGATTGTAATGACGATTTTGATGGTTTAGAGTCATGAGTAGTGTCATGCGGGTCAAGAGATTCACTCTGTTTATTGGTCATTGAATCAGGTAGTAGGATATAGTTATCATTATAAGGTGGGTTAACTTTATTGTATCCCAAACCTGGTGGGTGTTTAAATACCCTTTGTTGAGTAAGAAGTTCTTCAAACTTTTTATTGCTCACCTGAAACGTTTGAAGTTTCACTTCAGTTTCAGCTTGTAATGTATTAGACTGAGTCAAAAATTCAGAGAGTTGCCTAACTTGAGTTGCTAGTGTTAGACAACAGTTTGTCCAAATCATTTTTCAGTGATAGAATTTTAATCTCATATTGCTTTTGTTCTGATTCTAAACTGTCCTTTAAAAGGTTTGTTTCAATAACTTTCTTTTAAAGTTGATCTGCATGCTCTCTGTATTTTGTTACTTCATACAGAGATTCTCCTTTACCTCTTTCAAGATTTCAGAAAGTTTATCCTCAACGTGTGCCATGAGGGCATGGTGAGGAGATTGTATCTTTGCCTCATACATACTCCAGTCACATTCGCCATCCTGTTTGATTATCATTATAGATGACTTGGAGTGTTGATTAGGGCTGCACTGTATGAATCATGCTGTTGTTGGTAAAGCAGGACTGCTAATGGGAGGTGGAATTTGTCTGTTTGTGTGATAGCTATTTCAAATTTTTGTTTTTTGGTTGTTTTTGTCATTTCTAGGTTGTTGACATTCTCTAGAGAAATGTCCATAGAACTAGTAATTGTAGCATCTCAAATTGGTTTTATCAAAGCCAATCTTTGTTTTCTTATCCATACTCTACCCCTTGTTGCTTTGGAGGAACTTCTTTGATCTGTATGATTTCATTGCCATTGACCATTGAAGATCCATTTCTTCAACCATGTCAGGACGCAACTCATCCAAGTCTTGCTGGATGATCTGAGAAGGTGTGAGATTTACACCCAAGTAAGCTTCAAAGTTTATGGAGAATGCTGCAAAAGCTGCCTTATACTCTTAACTTTGCAAGATGATTGTTAGAGCATCCATGGGTTTCTCAAACTTATGGATGTTTTGTGTCTTTGGTGAGTGTTGTTTGTTGAAGCTGGAAGCATGTGGGTGTTGTTTGCTTTGAGGTGTTGCTCCATGGGAAGCATGAACACTAGTCTTTTTAGACATTTGGTTGTTTTTAGGTGATTTAGGAGTAGTAAATAATGAAGTTTCACTTGAATCAAGAAACTCCTCATCTTCTTCTTCACCTGTGCAAGTTAAGAATGCACTGTTTGTTTGTTGCATCTCCTTTAATTTGTATGATTCAACATGTCTGATTGTGCTGTTATTCCTTGATCTCTCATCTAACTCTAATACCTCTACTTTGGCCACTAGTGCATCCAATGATAAGGCTTTTAGATCCAATGTTGCTTTTATTAAAGAGACTGATTGAGTCCAGCTCTCTTTGTTGATCTCAGTAGATTCGTATTTGAGACCATATACGATCATCTCATTTTCAAGTTGAACAAATCTATGGAGCTATTGTGGTGTTGATTCTCCTTGAACATGGTGAAAGGTTTCATATTGGGTCCTCTATTTTTCTTTCTTGATTTCCCAATACATAGAAAAAGAACTAGTTATACAAAAACATTAAACAACAAATGTTCTCGCATCGATAGTTTTTGCTTTTCTTAACAACGTCTAACATTATTACGTTTTGATTCTTAAGTCATCTAAACACATTTCTAAACCAATAAAATCAAATTTGATTGTAATTGTTATTGGAAGCATACCAGTCAATCATAAATGCCACAATCTATCTATTGTTTACATCGAAAACAAAAACGAATACAAAACCACACAAATGACACTTGAAATCAATCCACTCCTACCCAGACCTCATACATAACACTGCACAAACAACCTCAAACACTATTTCTTCCAAAATGAACTAAATCAACCCAAATGACAACTGATGATCAATAGATTTCTTTATTGACAATCAAGGCAAGTAAACCATTTGTAAAGTATGATGAAACTACTCGTATCCATTTAATAAGAATCGAGAATCAAATGAGTGGTGGGATGGACGTAATCAGACATTAAACAAGAAACACAATGTGTGACCTCGTAAGGAATACTTGAAAGGCCGTTGCAACCAAAGTAGCTAAAAAAGCTTCTTACTTGCATGCATGTGCATTGTAGAAGTTACTTCGGAAGTTTTTCACTTCTTCTAAGAAAAACTATCTAAGTGTAAAATCTTCCGAAGCCAAGACCAAAATCTTCCAAATCCAAAGATGACAGAGAAGACATGCTCTCTCTGATCTACTTTTTCAGAAATCTAACAAACTTTTTGTTGCCCCTCTGAAAACACACCAACTTGCATAAGTTGGTGAAAAGGTCCATGCTTTAGTAAACTGTAGATTATGGTGGAGGTGTTTATAACTTTCTACTTTGTACTTTTATCTTTTTTGTAATACATTAGGATGTGAGATATGGCATGTCATAGTGACATGTCAAAAAGGTAATCTGCCTTTTTGACTTTACATTGATTTTGTTGTCTAGATTAGTGTATCCAGCTGGCTTTCAAAGTATGGCCGGCTGTAGGATGTAGTATAAAGTTTCTCAGGTCTTGTATTTTGAATCATCACTTGATCACTTTGTAATAGAACTTGAGAGCAATATACAACATTCTTGAAAACCACTTCTGCTCGTATTCTTTTACTTTAATTCTTAGTTCATTTGAAGCCGGTTCCCCATGTGATCTTGTAAGTGTTGCTCAAAGTTCACTCTCCTAACATTCTTGTAAAACTGTTGCATTGACCTCCCCAAACGGTCCTATAATTGGTATTAGAGCTTTTCAGGCTCTTGATTGTAAGATCTTACCATCTAAAATCTGCTCAGTTTCACAAAGTACTTCAAATGGAAGCTCTCTCCAAAGCTGACATGGAAATCGGCATGATGACAAATTCTCCACTGACCACTCCAGATGACTTTGATACTTGGTGCCAAATAATGTAACGGTTCATCAAGTCTCAAGACAGTAGGATGTGGAGATCTGTTGTCTCTAGAACTCATGTTCCATGCACACCTTTAGCAAATGCTGCTGGTGAAATGATGCCTAAGGATGTGGCTGACTATGCTGATGATGATTGGAAGAGAATAGATGTAGATCAGAAGACCATGACCGCTCTTCAAACTGCTCTTCCTAACTTTATCTAGAGAGGCTTCAAGAAGTGGAAAACTGCCAAGCAGTTTTGGGATGCACTGATGTTGATGTATGATGGGTTTGAGGAAGACAAGGAGAACAAGAAAAACCTCATGAAGCAGCAGTTTGAGAACTTCACATTAAAGACTGGTGAAACCATGACTCAGTAGTATTTCAGATATGTTGAGATTGTGGACACTCTGATGGATACTGGTGTTAAACTTGAGAATAGGGACATTGTAAGAAAGTTTATGTTCTCTCTTCCCAGAAAATAGACTCACTACTGTGTGGCCATTAAGAGAACTGAGAACCTCTCAACTCTTACCCTTACTAAGCTGTATGGTATCCTAAGCGGTTACCAGATGAAGATGAGCATGCAAAATCCATCTCACAGCTCATCTAGTACCCACAAGAGTTCTACCCTCCATTTGGTTGAAAAGGATAGCAAAGAACCTCAGCATCATCTTCCCAAATACCCTGACAACTCACAAAAGGGCACTTTCATCACCTTTCCGGAGACACCAAGGGAAAGCTACATCCAAGGAAGCCCATTCCAATAGACAAACTCTTCTCAAGCCTTTGTGTCTTCTGATGAAAGTTCAGGCAACTTTCTCTTTACTTTGGAAGACCACTACAAGAAAAGTGACTTCTAGGGACTAAATTATTAGAGACTGATTTATCAGTCTCAAATAAATAATATCAAATACTAATATATCAGTTAGAAATCTTATTTGAGACTAAATTTTGTGTACCTAATGTAAGTAACTGATAATCAGTCTACAAAACTAGGACAACTTATTGAAGACTAAATTTCAGTCTAAAATACGCATACACAATAAGAAATTTTGGAGTGAAGTTTAATGGTAACTGAATTTCAGTCCCAAATAAGATACATATATGGCGTTATTATATGAGTAACTAATAATCAGTCTCTAATAAATAAGGCATATATTAATGACTAAAAATTAGTTCTTAATATTCAAAATGCGTACTGAATCAAGGACTGAAATTTATTCTATAATGATTTTTTTCATTGGAAAATGATTAATAACTGATTTACAATCTCTAATTAACTTTTGCGGATCATGTCATCGTAAGAAATGTATTGAAGACTCAAAATCAGTCTTAAACATATTGTAATTGTTGTTATTTGGAACTATTATCCACTCTCTAAATAAGATTGTAGATGTAATAAGTGGGGATTGATATTCAGTCTTTAATAAAAAAAATAAATTTAATATTTTTAGAGAATATATTAGAGATTACAAATCAGTTATTGATATTCATATTGTAAATTGAATCGAGAATTGACCTTCAGTCCGGAATGACTTTCGCATAGAGATAATGTTTAAGGATTGATTTATAGTCTCTAATAATACGACACAACTGATATAATTTTAAGTAAGGCATCGAAGATTAGAATGCAGATTTAAGCATGTTATGAGTGTATTTATTTAAAAAAAATATTAAGTCTCTAAAGAGTTATGTAAATGTAATTAATAGGAGCTAATATACCAACTAAAACAAAGAAAACATATTTAACTATTTCTAAAAAACATAGTATAGATTACAAATTAGGTACTAAAATTCCTAAAGCAAATCGAAACAGAGGTTGACTTTCAATTTGGAAAGACTTTTATGCAAAAACTAATTAACAATAGATTCATATTCTCTAATAATATGACCCAAATTATACTAATATAAAAAGAGTATTGAAAACTAAAAATCAGTCTGTAAAATTAAAATATTTGATGACAAAAAAGATGATAAACTAACATAAGACTATTCATGAAACCTGTACGATACTATTAATTACTGAAACAAAAAATATAATATACACCTTTCATAACAATGTTTGTTCAAATGGTATATGCAACAATATAAGTTTAACAAAATACGTAGTAGTGTAAGTCAATCCAAGAAAATAATACAAAAATAAGTTCCAAAGTTCAACAAATACGAAAAAAACACTCATTATCATCCAAACCAACTTGCAATAGCATCAAATCAACAATCTCTTTATGCCCAACTAGCACAAGCCTCTATAATAAGTTCTTTTGAAATTCAGCCTTATCACAAATCTGAAAACATATTATAATTGGGTTAGCTAAATCATTAAATACAATGGTTAAAATTTAGAAACTTTCACCAAAAATATATAGTTTTTAACTATCGTGCATAGCAGGTCATGTTCATGTCATATGTAAATTACTTACGAGCATACCTATAAAAAAACAAATCAGCTCGGGCAGGGTGCCACATCAGGACAGGTTCAGGTCATGACGTGTCGATTTAAAAAACATATTAGGATTCGTTTAGCTCGGGTCGGGTTGATTATATATACGTGCACAAAATAAGTTTAAATATCAACAAGTACACTATATATCATCAAAGTAGAAAAATACCTTATATGCGCAAGCCATTTAATCAAATCCAAACCAGAATCGAGTGCTATATGGGTCAAATTAGATAAAAGCTTATTAAATACTACATATCTTAACATTTATGTGCCACCATTATATCCTCAATGAATTTTTGAATAATGTTAAATAATTCTGTTAATACATGTATGCTAGAAATATTATTTGAGAAATTAATATAATTAAAACTTTTACAAAATTTAAAGACTTGAACCTTACAAATCATCATCGTTTGAGTCAACATCTTCATTATCATTTTTAGATTTATCAGTGTCTGAATCATCCAGATTTTTCTCTAAACCAAAATCTTCCATACTGTGATCAGAATCATCTATCTCATCATCAATAAAATAATCTATAATGCCATCAAAACCCTGAACATGAACATTTTCGATAATATTTTTGGTAATATCTTCACGAAGAAGGTTGAAATCTTCTAACAAATCTTATGAAGTTTTGTCTTTGGTATATCTCATAGGTGTCTGTGAGTTATTCTTTTAATGATTTTCCAATCTGAATTTGGCTTAAGTGGGTCATTTATATAAAATACTTGTTTACCCTAGTTCGCAAAAATAAAAGGATCTTCCTTCTAAGCATTTCGAGAAGTGTCTATGCTTATGAAATGAGGTTCAAGTATGATGTGTTTTCTACGATGATCAGTGTCAAATCATGTGCATTTAAATAAAATAACATGATAACCTCGTATGAATGACAATTCAATCACTTCGTCGAGATATCCATAATAATCATCTTCAACATCATTATGAATGCTAGGGACCGTTACTCCACAATTTTGTGTTTGCCTGCAATCATCTCTTGACTTAATTATAAATTAACCCCACTCACTATGTATCCCTTGTGATACGAAACTCGATTATCAGGAAGGGAAGAAAATACATATAACTCCTCGTTAATTTCAGATGGATTTAACGTATACTTTTTGTAAATCTGTTCTCAATTTTAAACATAGTAATCATGTAAGTGGAGAGAAATACAGTTTTATAAATTAAAGCAAGTAAATAGGGTGTGATTATTATCCGTTTTGCAAACCATTCCGGGAATGTAGACTGTTGTATCTCGAAAAAATCTGATGTTTCAGGATGTTGACTTGGTAAAAACCGTAAGTGTTCTCTGCAACATGTAGATAAAACATAAATTTATTAACATTTAACATTTAATATTATTCACAAACAGAGATAGTAAAAGCCTTACTCTATGTACCGTTGAATCTCTTGACAATTATTAAATATAAACCATGTCGCTTTCTTCATAAGATTACTTGGAAAGATACGAACTTCTTTCCTCCCAATACCTCGGCCACTCAATCTGAAAATATCTAACGGATAGTTTTGAGCATCAATAGAAATTTTATCATCATTTCTGTCGTCCAACTTTGATTCAACACCACGTAAATAATGTGAACAAAATGTTATAGCTTCTTCAACAATATAACCTTCTGCTATCAAGCCTTTATGTTTAGCTTTGTTTCTAACATATTTCTTTAAATGGCCAAGGTATCTTTCAATCGGATACATCCACCTTGATTGCATAGGTCCTCCCAATATTGCGTCTTCAGGAAGATGAACACACAAGTGCACCATAATTGTAAAAAATGATGGAGGAAATATCCGTTCAAGCTTGCACAAAATCTTAACTATCTCTTCTTGTAATGCTTTCAACTCCCTCACATGTAATGTGACCTGAGTAAGTTTCTTGAAAAACTGAGACAGCTCGACTAATGCATCACGAATTTGTTTGGTAAAAAATGATCGTATTGCAAAGTCATTGTGAAATCCTAAAATGGTTGTGTAATGATGAGATAATAGCTTGGAACAATATTACATACTTCTTAAAATTAAAATCATGTTATGTCTTTATCTAAATTATGTGTTCGTTTGGATGGTTCTAATGCAATAATGTATCTTTTATCAAATAGTTTAGTGCAGACATAGAAATACCCATAAATGAGTTGTGGCATCTTTCAAATTGAAGTAGCTTTGTGGTTTGAAAAAATCATAAAATATTTTGATTGTACCACTCACAAACTTAAAACTGATACATTGTATACATATAGGATAGCAATTGAAGTTCAGTGTATAGTTTTTTAAACGTTTTCTATTTAGGTTGTGTTTATTTAGTTTTTTAATGCCTTTTTTATGGTTTTATCTTTATTTAGTAATTAAATTAGACATCATAATCCTAATAGTTAAGTTGAAAAGAATATAAATATCATCCAAATATATCCACTTGGATCAAAATTACTAGATCTAAATTGTAAACTATGTGAGGCAACACGAGTGCATCCTTTTCTAAATACATTTGACCAACAGACCTAGGGGCGCAACAACAACAACGAAATTCTACAACGTGTGATTAACATCTTATGTTCATTTGGACCTTAAATTCAACCTCAAAAGGAACTATATAAACATGTAATATGCAACCAATCAATAACAATAACTTGAAGCAGAGTCACAAATCAACAGCATTCCATTACTCCTTCAATTTAATAATCAAACATTCTGCAAGACTATTGAAACATTCTCAAGTGCAACACATCATTTTTGTTTGATTATTTAGGTACGTATTGAACTTCTACTCTAAAAAAAAACTCAAACAACATACAACAAAAATAGTGTTGCCATGGAATTGATTATTAGCATTAAACTGCAACTAATTGGATGAAGCCATAACCAATCAAAACAATTTGTTCAAAAATCAAAATTTAAAATTACCTTTAATGCTTCAAAATCAAAGTAGATGCAAGCGATGGAGAGGTTTCTGGGAGACTAAAATATGATGGCGATGGAGAGGGTTTCAGCGAAACAGAAATAGGATGCGATGGAGAGAGACCTGAGAATCAAGTTCTTCAGGAATCGGATGGCGAAGTGCGAGGGTTTTTGACAAATAAAAAGAAAAAGAAACCACGATGGCTTAGAGGGAGGGTTTTGACTTTTGGGCTTGGGATTTCTATTCAACTTTTATAATTTAAAAGATGTTTATAAATCAAAAACATCAGTTGATCGTAGTTGGACTAGTAAGCAATCTATCTAATACATGGAAAGCTTGTGTTCAAAACCCAACAGGTACATCTTTTTTTCAGTTTTATTTTACATGCTAAAATTTTTTTGAAATTAAGGTGATTTATCAACAAATTACAAATTAAGATGGCAGTAAAAGACATTTACTTTAACCAAATACAAAAATATTAAAATGGGCCTTTTAAAGGAATGAATTTGTAAACATGTAAATTCAGTTATTTAAGTTGAGGCTTTAAACTTTTGAAGATAATGTAAATGGTTGAATTTTTATATATCACAAATGGAAGTCTAAATAAACTAGATAACATATATAAATTTAACTTTTAAATACATTATAGTCATATATTTTTTACCGGTTTGACTGATCCAACCAATCTGACCAACGGACCTTTAAGGCGACTATTTTGATGTTTGGTTCAGAAACAAAATTTACCTACATCTTGATTTTCGGTGCAGCAATGTTAATGAAACTCTTACGCCTTTTCACTCCTCTAAATGGTTTGATTTACGTTGAATTGTATTTATGTTTACTAATTTTTAAATGTTGCTTTTTAAACGTTATTTGTAAGATGCTGACTCTTTTATTAGTTAAGTGAGTCTTTTCTACGCACAACAACGCGCAAATCACAATTACGTACAAAACTAAACTCAAAAGAGTCCGAGACCCGCGGCAACGCGCGGTCTGAAATTCTAGTAATCAATTTATCATTAATTTGGACCACTTAAGGGTAACTAACTTCAATAACTATTTTATCTGTATTCATTTCAAACATAACATAACTTATAAGGCATATCCATCAAATGCTATCAATGATCCACACACGTGTGAGCCGTTAAGATTAACGAGGGTATATGGAGAGGATTCGGGTTAGTTAGGGTTGATATTCTCAATTAGGTACGCTTAAGGGTAACTAAGGCCAGTGTCTATTTTGTTTGTATTCGTTTCAATTATAACGTGATCCATAAGGCCTATGGCTCATTAAGATTAATTAGGGTGAATTAGAAGTATTAAGGTCATAGAGGGTTGGTATATCAATCATCACAAATTAGGGTCGCTTAAGGGTAACTAACGTCTATGGCTATTTTATTGTATTCATTTCAAACATAACATGACCTGTAAGGCCTATCCACTAAATGCTATCAACGATCCAAACGCATATGACCCATTAACATTAAGTAGAGGGTATATTGGAGTATTTTGGCTAACTAGTGTTAATATATTGGAGTATTTAGGCTAACTAGTGTTAATATTATCAATTAATCATCAATTAGGGCCACTTAAGGGTAACAATGTCAATGACTAAGTTATTTGTATTCGTTTCAAATACAACAGTACTTATAAGACATATACATTAAATGTTATCAACAAACCAAACATACGTGACTCGTTAAGATTAGTTATGGTAAACTGGGAGTATCCTAGTTAAATTAGAATTGATATTACCAACCAATTACGAACTACTGTTAGTAACTAGCATATTTTAACTATTTTATTTATATTCATTTCAAACATAACATGAGTTAAAGTTAACATCGCTCAACTCACTAAACAAGAATGTACCCTACTTAACAGGGATGACTCTAATGGGGGGCGGGGTGGACGACCACTCAGGGTCGATCTCCTAAAGGACCCGAAATTTTTAAAATTTTTTATATTATATATATATGTATTTTTTTAAAAATAAGCTATTAATAAACCCATTAACAAACTCGATAACATTTTAATTCTTTAGCCTATTAAACCTTACTTTAGAGCCCGTTAACATTTTAAATTGTTTAGCCCCGTATCATTTATCAAATCTAATCTTAATTTAATATAATAATACCTAGATCATTTTGCTTAAGCGAATAAATTAGGTCATTTTCTTATAATACACACTCAAACCCTTATTCACTCCATAACTCCCTAGCAAAGTTTTACAACAACTAACCGGAGAAATAGGAATGCCAATCCCCTCTATACCCACGTTCCATACGGATGATTCAAACCTCATCACCCTTCGGTTCCTTTCTCACGAAACAAACTACTCTGTCTCTCCTCTCTGTGCGTTCTTGAAGTCTCCCGTCCCGTGTGACGAATTTTGCTCAATCGATTAGTATTTGTGAATTAAGGTATGTATTTTCTGACTTCGTGAACAGATCATGGTATAATGTTTCTAGATTATGGTTAAATGTAGCTTAACTATTCTTGTTAGGATACATGTTAATGATTAATTGATGCTTCCATACCTGATGTTCTACCAAAAACATGATGTTCGACCAAAAACACTAATGTTCCATGAAAAAGTGTTTGATTTCTAGTTCAGATAACAGACCTGATACTTCTCAAATTGAAATTTTATATGGTTTTAAAATGTGGTGCTTATTTACAATTTCAACAGCTTTTAAGTCTAAAATGAGAGCTTCATATACCCTTCGTTCACTGGTTTTCCTTGCTACCCGCGCTCCGTGCTCTCCTGTAGGTCTTGAGTTCAATTCTTGAAAGGCATACACTTTTACATTCCTTTTAGATATATAAAATCACTTTTATACCTTTAAATATAACAAATTTTAACCCTATCCCCCACCCTTACAGCTTCTGCTAGCAAAAAGGATCATGTTATTTGCTAGTTTGATTGAGATAGATGACAAAACACAATGGTAGTAGATTGCTATTAATCTTGTAGGGCTGCTTGTGCTTAGTATGTACTGTAGCAAAGCACAAAGAACCATAACATTTGAACACAAATTCGCTGCTTTGGAACAATAATGACAACCAACATAATAATACACAATAAAAGATTTGAAAATTGTAACATGGATTGTGAACAGAGAGAGCCAATCACATCCATTGTTATTAGAAAAAAACTATTTGCATCCATCTAAAGTTGCATTTTAGGCAGTAAAAAAACATGAGGACACCTCAAACTGTATATTTGTTTTTAACATATTTGTCACATTTTTATGCATCTCCCAACAACAATATGCAGAATGTAGAGGTGGCAAAGTGGGTGGGTTGGTTTGGGTAGATTGACGGGTCAAGATGGATTTGGGTTAGTATGAGTTTGGGTCACGATGAGTCAATTAAAAAAAGTCAAAATGGGTATGGGTCAAAGTGGATTTAGGCTAGGATGAGCTCATGTCAGGCTGGGTTTTATTGAAACTTATGCGGATCAGAATAGGTTGTACAAGAAATAAGAAATTAATGAAAGAACAAAACCTTTCAAAGTAAAAAGAACAGCAGTAATCAAACTCTATGAAAAGTCAACTAAAGAATTAAGATTCAAAAGGTTAAATTGATAATAATTAAATTCTTCAACCCAAGAATGAATCATAAACCAAAGATAGTGGATCAAAACTTTCTAATAGAACCCCAAAATTCAAAAAACAAAATGAACTTCTGATTCAAATTCGACACTTTTTTTGCATTTACTTTCTGCGTAGTCGACTTCTTTTTACCGATTTAAGATTTGAAGCCATTAAGGATGAATCAGAAACAAACCCTCAAAATCATGACTTTTAATACATCATCGAAATCACAAACCAAGATCGATGAATCAGAAACAAAATTCAAAAACAAAAGTCAAAACTAAAAGATGAATCAAGTCATAAACCTTGATTTCTACTTGTTAGAACTGGTAATTAAGCAAAGCAAAAGCAAAGGGATAGTAGTTAAGCTAAAGTAAGGGATCTAACTTCTAAAGTTATGTCAACTAACAGAGCTATCCAATAAGTAGCATCTCTGATTTGGTGAAGCTATTGCCTGATGAAATTACAAAAGAAAAAAAAAGTTCAATCACAAATTCAATATCATATAAACCAATCAATTGCGGCCTGTTTACACAAAGAAATCATTAATAACAATTCAAATCAAAATGGAAATTGACATGAATTAAGAACTGCACAAACCTTATGAAGCTTTTTATTGATAACTTGGGTGAGAGCGTAGAAATAACTAAAGCTTCTTGGAATTCTTCTGATCAATTTCTCTGATAACAGCTCACTTTATTCGAATGCTAAAAATCATATTCAAATAAATCATCGACACATTAACCTTATATTTCTTATTTTCTTTCCCTTTTTGAACACATGGCATCAACAATTTAGTAACCTAAAAACCATAGCATATTTGTAGTATAAATAGAAACAGAGAAAAAAAACATATGCAAATACAAAGAAAAAGCAAAATAAATCAACCTCGAATCATGCAAATGTAATAAAAAAACGTGCAATCAGAAACCTAAACATCAAAAAGTGCAACAATTATCAAAGCTTTTAGGCATTAAAACAAAAGAAAAAACATACACTTTGTTAATTTAAACAACGCTCGGGATGAACCATATCCGTTCTAAAAAATTACAAACACAAGATTGATCCATTTCCTAAGTTTAACCCATAATAATGAATACTGACCCAATAGTTTGAACTTTCATTTATATTTTAAATGTTGAACATTGAATCTAATGATTATATTGGTTCTCTTTATGCAGTACAATGTGTATACTTTTGTTAATGACGATGGTTAGTGCCATTACAAGAAAGAGATCTAAAGAACAAGATTCATGTCAACTTAAAGTTTAGTCAACCATTGATGGGAGTTCATCTGAGTTCGTATAGCAACCCACACGTAAACGCAATCGTCGTTCGTCCAACATTGATTCTAATGGTAAATGTTCATTTTTTGTATTTGTTATATCATATAGGTATCTTCATTTATAGTGAATAATAATAATAATATTTTGAAAATGCAGTTGTTGCAGTCGAACCAATTTCTCAACCAGGTAACTTTTATTTTTGTACAAGGTTAAATTCAATATTTTAGTGATGCATGTCTTTTATACATATGCATGTTTTTATATGAGAAATGATTTTATTCCAATGCATTTTCCCTTACTTATAATAATTACTACGGATGTAAATGAACATCCATATGTGAATCAACCCCCGGTCGATCCACCAAAAAGGCGTGGTTGAAGTATTAATCGTAATGCTACAAAGCCTTTGGAGACGTTGCCTGATGGTTCTAAAATTTCTTTAACAATGGCCAATGAACATGTTAAAAAAGTAAAGAAATTCGTTGGGACTTCAGCTACTCAGTTTGCAACCGAGTGTGGGATTGTAATGCGTAATATATGTACGATGAACTTTCGTAAATGGGAGTCCATTCCCGCTGATGTTATGGATTGATTGTATGAAAAGTTACAAGTAAGTTGTAAATAGTATTAACTTTTATGTATTTAGAAGTTATTAACATGTTATATTTTCATTCCTAATATAATAAAAATATTTTTAATTCTACATCTGGTTTGCATTAAACTACTTTGATGTGTTCCCTATTATATATTCATTGGTATTGTTCACACATATATATTCATGTAGGCAAAATTCTAGTTATTGCGAGCAGATAGAGTTTTTATGGCGTATGTGGATGATCACCTACATCGTCAATGGAGACGCACTAGAGGTAATTGAGTGCTCACTGGAAGAAGAACTGGGGAAGAAGCAATCCCCATTTAGCAAGATCAAATATGTATCCCAGTTGTCGAAGCCCAGAACATTGGAACCACTTATGTGACTATTTGGAGTTGGAATCAACTCAAGTAAGTTTGTTCAATGCTTGAAACCAATTTATTTATAATTACAGATTACAAACCCTTTATCTTTTTATTGTAATTATGTTCTTTTACGTAAACTACAACAACGCGTATGCCACAAGGTGTTCACAATTATGTTATTTAACATTGTCAATCCATGGAAAGATGACTTAGTGTATAAGATTAAAATAAATTTCTCATTTTTTGTATGTTATTACTGCATCATTAATTACTATATGTATTCTTAATTGATTAGCCATGTATTTTATAAATTTTTGTTTTAGTTTTTAGGTTCTAATATGTGTGTTGGTTTTTAAAGAAATATAGTATTCAGATGGAAGTTAATCGTCAAAAACAAAGAATTGCAAATAGAGGAGGCTCACAATCAATTGTGAATCATGTATTTCACATGGTAAGTCATGAATATTAAAGTTTTAATGTATTATCTGATTTAGTGAATTAGTTTGGCACCCTCTGTTTTTTTGAACCATATTTGTAACCTACACATTAGACTTTGATTATTTATATTAAACTTGAACATAGTATTTGTGCATAACTTAGTATGTCATTTGAGAAATACATGTAAACACATATGTGTAGTACTACTAGTTTTGTCTAGGCAACTTAATTGTCTACTTCTTCATTGTTCTAATTGAGCTTCAAGATCAAATAACTAGTGAGCTTAATTGTGTACCTGTTCAAATTTCTAATTGAGCATAAAGATCGAATAACTATTGACCTTCATTATTCTCTTAGCTGTAATTTTGTCTATGCAACTTAACCACTAGTTTCATATTTTTTAAAGTATATTTATCTATCTTTATTTAAAGTTCTTAAATTTTTATGATCATAGACAAATTGTGAGACTCAAACGCACCCTACCCCATTTGAAGTATATCACAAGCTACATTTTAATGTTGAAAAACAAGGATGGCTAAATGATGATGCGCACATTCAATATGTAAGTTATAACTCTCTAGGATCATGTCAACTTGATTAGATGTTTAATATTTTACTTGTTTTTATATACCTTTAATTTTTTTAGGAGAATATTATTCGTCTTAAAGAGGAGGCGGTGGCGAAATTAACTTTAGAAGGTACAACTATAACGACTACCATGCACCATGAGCTAGAAAAAGAGGCTATTCAAAGTGTGTGTGCCAAGGAGAAAACAAAAAAATCTACATGGATGGTAGGCGTTGGAACAGTGCTTAGAAAAAAAGATTTTTGGATGACATCAGAACCTCAATCTTCTCAATAACCTTCAAGCGAGGCCGAAACTCTACGAAATCAAGTAGCTTTACTACAAGAAGAATTGAAACAAAGCAATGAAATGTATGAAAAATTGTCGATATTTATGAGCTCGAAGTTTTCAGATTTTGAGGGTGTAGCATCTGCTGTTGCAAGTAGTGGAGCAACCTGTTCGGAGGACCAACTCAATGATGATGTACATGGCAGTGATGGTTTGATTTAGTATGTTAGCTATGAAATATTTTTATGGTGTTTGGTTGTTTGATATTTTAAATTTTAGAATTAATCGAGTGAGTAGCATTATATCTTTATGTTACAATTTGATTTAGTATGTTAGCTAAGACATATTTTGGACTCATATTAAAGACTAATCTTTCGACTCTTGATATATATATTAAAGACTAAAAATTAATTATAAGCTTGTGATTATTAGCTTGTAAACAACATTTTCGGGACTGAAAACGTTATTAAAAGATACAGATTTTTAGTTTTTGATATATACATTTGACACGAAATATTATGATATCTTAGATTAAATTTCAGTCCTGAAAAAACATATCAAATACTGACATGTTAGGTTATTAAGTACTAATTATTAGCCTCTAAAGAATACATTAGATACTAAATATTTTGTTATAAGGGAGTAAATCTCAGTCTTTACAACGTCTTATTAAGGACTGAATTGTCATGAAACACGAATCTAATTAAACATATTTAGGACAAATTTTACAAGGTTTAAGAACTTATTTCAATCTCCAAAATACTATCACCAAAGACTAAGTTTTAGTCGTGGATGAAAGGTATTCGAGACTGAAATGACTTGAAACAAGGGTATAAATTAAGGACTAAATTTATGCGTCTTAGAGACTGAATGTTAGTCCCTATTTGTCACACCCCTTGCCGGCGGCGGAATCGCAAGGAGGTGACATAATCGGATATTTTGAACACGTGGTACTTAAGGAAACTTAAATTCATTCATGCATTCAAAATAAACTTAGGCTACAAAGTATTAGGGTACAAGTTTTTAAAGATTCAAGATTATGAGCCTAGCATACTAAGCTTATACAAAATAATCTTCTGTTGTGCCCTAGTCGTGCCATACTTAAGTGAAGTCCAAACGCTAACCTTGGTTGTTTCCTGAGAAACATGTTAAAAATGGGTCAACAATAATGTTGGTGAGCTCGTAGGTTTGAGACTCGATAAATCATTGCACAATAAGTAGTCAAGTATGAATCAAAAACTCTTCATGTAAAATAGCCATAACACAAGTAAGGTGAAATGTATTTATTAGTACACAACTAAGCCTTTGACTGCATGCCTCGTCTGATACTTATTCCAAGCATGAAAATAAAAGTCAAGTTATAGTATGCGTGGTAATAATCATTCAATATCGTTGACTGTGGATTTACGCTGTTCCAATCAATCGAGAGAATGGGGATTGTCAGTCCCGATAGGACTATCTATATTAAACCTGCGGCTCCAACTAGGAGTTAAGTAGTTGTGTAAGATAGAGAGGTCTTTGTAAGTCCAACCCAATAAATAAACATTCATCACCAAAATGTGTATGAGCATAAGACATAATAGTGATGATTCATGTGAAGTCGTTAAGTAACATGTTTCTTCCCCGAAATTAGTAAAAGAAAAAGGGGCTACGAAAACTCACTGTGTGATGATGATGAGATAGAAACACGAGTCTGACAATATAGCGGGGTTGTCCTATGCGTGCCCTACAATAATAAAAATGCTACGGAGGTCCATGAATTATACTTAACATGATCGTCGCCAAGTCACCCAACTAGTATGCAACTTGTACAAGTTTAGTGTTTTTTTCAAGGTTCAAAACGTTGTAGCCTTTCCCAACTACTGTTTGGTGCTTCTTGTTTGTACCATTTCCTGATTTCTTACTCCAAGAATTGTCTATGGTTTTTCTTTTCTCATTTGAGTTCCCCTTGGTGAGAACTCCTGTCCAGAGCATTTCATCAGTTAAGGTACCTGCCAACAGTATGGCTTCTTGAAGTGTGGCAGGATCTTTAGTTCTAACGTGGCTGCGAACTTGGGGTGCCAATCCCCAGATATAACGATCAACCATTTTCGACTTGGGGGTCACTAGATTGGGAACGAGTCGTGCCAGTTCATGAAATCTGTTGGTGTACGCAGCATGCTCAGCACCAATCATTATTAGATTCCAGAGCTCACTTTCCACCTTTTGCATTTCATTCTTAGGGCAATACTCTTTGATAAGTAAAGCCTTGAGCTCATCCCATGACATTTGGGTTGCATTTTCTCTACCACGCGCTTGAATTTGTGTGTTCCACCAAGTTAGTGCTTTGTTCCGGAAAGAACACACAACATACCTAACTTTGCAATCATCCTTACAATCGCTTATGTCAAGCACTGCCTCCATTCTTTCAATCCACCTTAGCACATCTATAGCTCCTTCATTACCATAGAACTCTTTCGGTTTACAAGACATGAATGTCTTGTATGAACAGCCTTGCCTTCTTTGTCCTCCATTGTTGGTTTCATCATTACCACCATTGCCACTCTCACCGTTCCCATTGCCGTTACCACCATTTATAACTCTATGGCCATTACTACCATTACCATTTCCATTGCCACCATTCCTGATATTATTACCATCATCACTGCCACTGCCACCATTTCCGTTGCTATTTCCACTGTTACCATTGCCACCGCTGCTACCACCATTCCCGTTGATATTTCCATTATTACCATTGCCACTGCCGCTACCACCATTTCCATTGATATTTCCACTGTTACCATTGCCACTGCCGCTACCACCATTCCCATTGTTTCCATTTGGAATATTATCACTAACTTGAGCTACGATTGTTGGAAGAATAGCTGCAAGTTGCTGAGCGATAAGCTCTGCCATGTTTTCTTGATTTCGCGTAGTTTGTCTTCTAGGAGGCATATTTCTATATGCATGGATATGGATTACATCATTAGGTATAAGTCGTATGGTTGTTAAATTAGATTGTAAGTTTGTGTATTTGACACAATTGAATATGATCCGTAAGGCATATATATCAAGTTTAATTTCACCTAAAGTAAACAAAACAAGTAATCATAACATACTTTTCACTACTGATTCGAATGTTCATACACCAAGAGTACAAAATTTGAACACTAAATCTTGATTGACATAGATTTAACTACACTACTTCTAATATCATTTCCTACTAAAACATAAGCATAACTATCTTATAACTATCTAATAGATAATCCCCTAACATGAATACTCAAGGATGTGTGAAGTAGTAACAGACCGCTACACAAAGGGTCATGAAAGCTGTTAAACAGTTGGCAATAAACACAATCAGCCTCCTCGTCCTCATCTGTTCCTCTTTAACCTGTCTTCTGGTTTCCATTTGTTCATTCAGCATGCCCTCATATGAACTCCTCTCTTGAATCTGGTCATCACGAAAGTCTTCGAACTAAGAAAAGCAATGAGTGACTCTATACTTCAGCTCTAGTATTTGTTCGTAGTGATTCTGGAAGTTCTCTCTAAGCCACTCCATGTGCTCATTATCTATCATGCGTCCGATGGATAAACCATCAACAAGCTCTTGCCTACGTGGCTATAGGAAATCATCTGGTATAGGAATGAAATGTCCTGTAACTTGGGGTCGGGTCATAATGACTGGTGGTGGTGCTGTCGTTCTAGGTGGTGGGGAAGGTGGATGATCTGACACATCATTTGATGTGGTGCGGATGAAAAGAGATGGAGTAGACATGCTGTAACATATTTTATAAATTTTTTTTCTTTAAATTTAAAACATAAATTTTAAAATTGTAATACTAAAGATAGAAAACATCATTCATTCATTAATATAACTAAAAATTTGAATGATTTTACATGATGGGGGGGGGGGGTAGAGGATAACCTAGATGGCTTGAGCGTAATGCTTAATGCCTAGTACATCATACTAACTAATAACTAATAATGCTGAAGATAGTTGGGGGCAATGACACCCACGATCACCACGATTGCCAAAGCTAGGATCCCTACTATTCGAGTGGTACGATGCTCCATCTGATTGCGAGCTAACTCGCCCTCTAGTCACATCATACGATCATCTGTTCCCTCTCGAACCTCGTGAAGTTCCTCGTTGGTATCTTCCCACTTCTCATAGAGATCATCCACATCAATTCGAGTACGTCCGCTGTATTAAGATAATTGCTGAATTTGTCGATGCAGAAGTTGGTTCGATGGCGGTGGTGGGGTAAGGTAAGGACCAGAATCCTCCTTATTCTAACGTGAGCTGGAGGGTAGCTGAGCATTCATAAGTGCAGGAATCTGAGTCTGCTCTGGTGTTGGCACAATGAGTGTAACCTTTCGGGGTAAGTTAGTCTTCTTCCTAGCAGTATGAATGATCTTCACTCCCTTGCGAACTGGGGCAAGAGGTGGACTAGGCTCTCGAGTTGGAGGGCTAGTAACCTCCAAACCTACATCCACTCCAAGACTGGAAATCTCTCTAGATAATGTGAATCGGCTATCGTGACTAGTGCTACTATCATGGCTTGGCTGCTCTGAAGGTTTCGAGTCACTACTCTCAAAAAGCCACCCACAACATGGACCAGAGTGTGTGCATTGGGAAGGCATGACTGTAACAATTTAAAAAAACAAAAGAAAAGTAAGTGTAAAAGTGACCATATTTATTACTAATTGTGTTTTAGTGTAGTTGCGGAGCTTATAGTTATAGTCTAGAGGATATATCTAAGGCCTCTTAGTTCTCTATAACCACGGCTCTGATACCAATCTGTCACACCCCTTGCAGGCGGCGGAATCGCAAGAAGGTGACGTAATCAGATATTTTGAACACGTGGTACTTAAGGAAACTTAAATTTATTCATGCATTCAAAATAAACTTAGGAAACAAAGTATTAGGGTACAAGTTTTTAAAGATTCAAGATTATGAGCCTAGCATCCTAAGCTTATACAAAATGATCTTTTGTTATGCCCTAGTCGTGCCATACTTAAGTGAAGTCCAAACGCTAACCTTGGTTGTTTCCTGAAAAACATGTTAAAAATGGGTCAACAATATTGTTGGTGAGCTCGTAGGTTTGAGACTCGATAAATCATTACACAGTAAGTAGTCAAGTATGAATCAAAAACTCACCATGTAAAATAGCCATAACACAAGTAAGGTGAAATGTATTTATGAGTACACAACTAAGTCTTTGACTGCATGCCCCATCCGATACTTATTCCAAGCATGAAAATAAAAGTCAAGTTATAGTATGCGTGGTAATAATCATTCAATATCATTGACTGTGGATTTACGCTTTCCAATCAATCGAGAGAATGGGGATTGTCAGTCCCGATAGTACTATCTATATTAAACCTGCGGCTCCAACTAGGAGTTAAGTAGTTGTGTAAGATAGAGAGGTCTTTGTAAGTCCAACCCAATAAATAAACATTCGTCACCAAAATGTGTATGAGCATAAGACATAATAGTGATGATTCATGTGAAGTCGTTAAGTGTTCCCTGAAATTAGTAAAAGAAAAAGAGGCTACGAAAACTCACTGTGTGATGATGATGTGATAGAAACACGAGTCTGACAATATAGCGGGGTTGTCCTATGCGTGCCCTACAATAATAAAAATGCTACGGAGGTCCATGAATTATACTTAACATGATCGTCGCAAAGTCTCCCAACTAGTATGCAACTTGTACAGGTTTAGTGTTTTTTTCAAGGTTCAAAACGTTGTAGCCTTTACCCACTAATGAAAGTTGTCATGAAATCTTTGTCTAAGTTTGATAAATAACAAACTATTGTAGATAGGTTTAGTACAAGTCATAAATTACTATATATATATATATATATAGTACGTAAAAGAGAATAAAGTTATTCATGTTATGAAATTACTTAAATATTTTCACAACTATCATATATGCAGGTATATTTTTATATATAATTGTAAGGAGGAAGCAAATTTAATTTATTTAGACACGACAAGAGGATTAGCTATCAAAAAAACGTGTTTGAATTTGTTTATATAAAATTTTATATGAGTATCATGAAAGACAAAAAAAATAATAGTCTTCTGTTTAGAGCTTTTAGATTTATATATTTATATATGTAAAATTATCATAGGAGTAAATTAGAATAAGCCATTAGAAGTCAAGTTTTAAAAACAATATATAAAAAAAAAATATGTGTATACGTACCACTAGGTGGTGGTTTTTTTTTATATTTCTAAAACAATGAATATATATATATATATAATAATAATAATAATAAAATTAAACAAAACAATATGTTAAGACTTTTGTAACCAAGTGTATATACGTGTGATTTGTAGTATATATTAACAATCAAGTGTTGATTTTATTTTTTTTATTTTTAATAAAAATCTAGTAATATGTGTAGTTATTGGGTGATTATCTTGATGTAAATGTAAAACTTAAATATAACCAAGGTTTATAAGATCATACCTAGTATAAGACTTGATGAATAAATGTAGAACTTTAGTAAGAACCTTACAACATGTTTTATAATGGATTATTTATGGGTGTTGAGGTGGGTTATAGCTTCAAGAATTCATGAGAGGGACGGAGTACGTTTACTAGATTTTTGACTGTGTGAGTTGAAATTTAAGCTTATGTATGATATTTATAAATATGCAAATGGGATGTTGGTACATTGAGTTAATATAGAATAATGGGGGTATGAAGGGTTGTGTGTTCTAGTTAACAAAAAGATAACGTTTGTAGGGGTTGGGAAATGGTATGATTTTTTTATTAAAATAATATAGGGTGTGTAAGAATGATGGGAGGCTATGGTGGTGATTACTAAGTATGATTCATTTTGTGTGATTGAGAAGTTACCGTCACTTTAAATCATAGGAAGAAAAGAAAGATAATATAGTTATCATTGACATAAATTGACTTATTTGAATTGGTTTTTGAAATTAATATTATGTTATGATTTGTGAAATTAACTTGTCATTCTTGACAACTCGCGTCGATTA
The DNA here is from genome assembly GCA_025506415.1 of Flaveria robusta. Classification (NCBI taxonomy): domain Eukaryota; kingdom Viridiplantae; phylum Streptophyta; class Magnoliopsida; order Asterales; family Asteraceae; genus Flaveria; species Flaveria robusta. The sequence goes on along the minus strand of CM046476.1, from coordinate 9,173,848 downwards.
AATCACTGACGCTCAACAATTTGGTGAGGCGTCGTAAAATATTATGTCGTAATGTATATTAATGCCATTAGAATTATTTGGGTTCACATAAAGTCGTGAAATGGTTCAAGTTGCGGTGATCCTAATTTGATTATCGTAATATCAAAAGATCATTTCTTAGTTTATATTTTAAACTAAATAAATTACGTAATCGCGTAAATAATGAAATATATGAAATACCTTGAATTTTCAGAAGTGTCACACTATTGATGGCACACAATTGAGACTGAAATTTAGTGACTAATACCAGTATCTAGGACTAGGTATTAAGGACTGATTGGGGACTACCAAAATTAGTCCCTGATATCCATTAGAGACTAACTAAGAAGTATCAGAGACTAATTTTTCAGTCTCAAATAGCGCTCTTTTTTGTAGTGATATAATTGGACTGCATTCATCTAGATGATCTGGAGTACATGGAGATTGTTCAACAGATGGCTCTACTCACTCATAGAGCCAAGAAGTTATACCAAAGGATAGGGAGGAAGTTTACTAGCAATGTAGCTAGTGGCAAGTTTGGGCTAGATAAAAGAAAAGTGAAGTGTTACAACAGTAACCAGATGGAACACTTAGCTAGAGACTGCAAGGCACCAAGAACAAATGGTGGATAGGCACAATCTAGATCAAACTACACTGATAGAGCTTCAAAAGCTGAGAAGCCCAAGCAATAGGCTGTAGTAGCTATTGAAGAAGGTGGCTTTCATTGGAGTTTCCAGGTTGAAGATGTTTCTCCAAACCATCCTTTGATAGCTGACCATGAAAAACCTAAGGTAACAGAACATCTTTGTACATATGAGTACATTTCTAAAGTTAGCATGTATAGGTCCTATTACTTAGAAGTGAGATTTGATCTTGAGTCTTTGAATATTTAAAAAGCTGATTTTAAAAGAGCAGAAAATGATTACAAACTTAAAATTGAAGTTTTAGAGAAAAAAATTTCTACTCTTAAACATGAGCAGACAAATTACCGGACTCAAATCAAAGATCTCATTGCTAAGTTAACTGAATGCCAGGCTGTGCTTGTGACCAGCAAAGTGAGGGCAGAAAAATGTGTTCTTGAAAAGGAAACCATCAAGAATATCATATCTTCATCTCTGCATGCCAAAGTGTCTTATCAGAACAAGCAGGGACTGGGATCTAGTGAAATAGCTCCTCCACGCACTTTATTATCTGTAAGACAGCCAAGGTATGGAACTTGTGAAGATGAGCTTCCTCCAGAAGATCTAGTTCAAGAGAAAGATGAACATGTTGATGATGAAAAGGAGATGGTGAAGGATGAACTCGAACTGAGTGAGAAGGTTCAATCTGACAAGGGATAGCATTCTCCTGGAGAGAAGAAATGGACAAAGATGGCCAAGTCTGCAAGAAAAAACTTGTTCTGGAATGCAAAGTGAAAAGCCAAGAAAGCTCAAGAGATCAAGGCCTCCTTCCACTTGAAGTAGAAACAAGTATTCATATCTGATGTGTTTGAAGTGGTGAAAAATGCAAACTTAACTATGGATTCTAGTACCAAGAGTCCTAGTTCAAGTTCAAACCATCTTTGTCAAAAGAGGAAGGTCGATAAAAAGTGCACCATTGCTGCACTGCCTGAACCATCAAGTTCTAAAAGCAAGCCTATCCCTAAGAAGCCTGCTGCATCATGTGCAAAGGTGAAGAAGGAATCGGAAGTGATTTAGCTCAACCAGCCTCTCAGAAGAAGTCTCTCAGAAGCAGCTCAACTACATGCATCATGTGTGGCAGTACTTCTTATCTTCCAAAGGAATGCATCTACAATCCCAAAAGTACTGTCAACATGACTAAAAAGGCTTCTGAGCTGAAGAAGAAGAAGACAGCTTCAGAAGGAAAGTCTCTTTCTCTCGAAAGTTCTGAAAATAAGGCTCAGAAGATAAGTGGAAAATTGCCTTCGGAAGATATTTTGGTCTCGGAAGAAAGGAATGCATTCAATGTGCTGAAGTCTGCAGTGGATGCAAAAACTTCCGAAGGTTCAGTCTGCAAAACTTCCGAAGTTATAAAAAACTTCTGAAGCATTAAAGGCCAAGTCTAGTATGTCCAAGATGGTATGAAAGACAAAGGAAGGCCAAGTGACTGAAGTTTCCTCATCATCAACAGATCAAGATCGTCACTACTTAAACATAGGATCCATAACTGTTGATTTATCTTCTGTTAAAATAAATGAACCCAATACAAGCAAGGCTTCGGTCTCCAAATGTAACTAACCATCTCTTTTTCTGTAGGAACACTTGAAGACCAAAAGGAATGTATGGATTATTGATAGTGGTTGTTCCAGGCACATGACAGGCAATGGCTCTTTGCTGTAAAACTTTGAAAAGTTTGATGGAGGGCCAGTTACTTTTGGAGGAGAATCTGGTGGTTACATAACTAGAAGGGGCAAGGTCACAAATGGTAAGCTCATCATTGAAAAGGTAAACTTTGTCAAGGAGCTTGAGTATAATATTTCGAGTGTATCTCAATTTTGTGACCAGAAGCATAACATGTTCTCCACTGAATATGAGTGCATTGTTCTCAAGCCCGAGGTGTTCATTCCTCAGGAGCATATCCTGCTCAAAGCCCCTAGGAAAGGGAACATGTACAAGATGGATTTGCAAGAAACCTCCCCTTTTGCAGAAGTTTCATGCTTTCTGTCTAAAGCCAATAGTGATGAGTCATTCCTCTAGCATAAAAGAATGTGCCATGTAAACTTTAAGAACATGAATAGATTAATTAATGATGATTTGGTAACTGGAATGCCAAAGAAAGAGTTTGCGTGTGATGACCATTGTGTTGCATGTCTGAAAGGAAAGCAAGAGAAAGTGTCTCACAAGCCAAAGGAAGTCAACTCCATCACTACCCCCTTCACTTATTACACTTGGATCTGTTTGGCCCCACAAGTGTAATGAGTTTAGGAAAAACTTCATATTGTCTTCATAATTCAAAAATCATATCCTTGATTCATTTTGTGAAGAAAAAGTTATTTCAAGACCAGTGCTCCCAGGACTCCTCAGCAAAATGATGTTGCTGAGAGGAGAAACAGGACACTTATTGAAGCTGCAACAACCATGTTGTCTGATTCTAAACTGCCTATCACCTTCTGAGCAGAGGCAGGTAACACAAAAAGAGACCTTTCATTGCTTTCCTCAGGACATTTGGATGTTCTTGCACCATCTTGAATGCCAAAGATCATTTAGCCAAATTTGATGAGAAGTCAGATGATGGGCATTTCATTGGATACTCTTCTCAAGATAAGGCTTACAGAGTATACAATCTCAGAACTAGAGTAGTTAAGGAGTCAGCCAATGTGACTTTCAATGAACACACACCCAGTGTGAAGGGTTCTGGTCCTGATTGGCTATTTGATCTTGATTTAGTCACTAACTGTTTTAACAAATCTTGTGAAGATGTTTCAGGATCTACAGGTAACTTATGAACAGGAGATCCTAACCCAAGATTTGAGCTGAGAAGGCCAAGTTTGAATACTACTTCATCTCCAATGGTAACTAACCCTGCAAGTGGAGATCCTATCAACGCCACAATGACAAATTTAGCTGATACATCTGAGGTGCCTACAAATTCCAGCTCAGATGCATAAAACTCAAATTAAAGACCTGCAAATGTAGGAGGATGTGGAGATGTTGATTTTGACCAAGACTTCAAGCTGTTAGGATATTTCTTGCTTTTTCTGTATCAAAGGATTTCAAAGTCTACTAGCTTGATGTCAAGTGTGCTTTTCTATATGGTGTGATTGAAGAGGAAGTGAATGTCAAACCACCACCTGGCTTTGTAGACCCAGATCATCCTGATTATGTTTGCAAGCTTGATAAAGCTCTCTATGGGCTTCATCAGGCTCCAAGGAAGTGGTATGAGACACTGTCACAATACCTTGTCTAGCATGGATTCAAGAGAGGTACCATTGACGGTACACTTTTTCTCAAAGGAACAGGGAATGACTTGATTCTGGTTTAAGTTTATGTGATGACATCATTTTTGGGTCACCTAATCCAAGTCTCTGCAAAGAGTTTGAGAAGCTGATGGAGAATAGATTTGAAATGAGTGCCATGGGGGAACTCAATTTCTTTCTAGGAATGCAAGTGAAGTAGATGAATAATGGTATCTTCATAAACCAGTCCAAGTATGTTCAAAACATACTGACCAGATTTCATTTAACTGACTGCAAGGTTGCCAAGACTCCCATAGCATGAAACCACTCTTTATGTCCTGACCTTGAGGGGGAGTGTGTTGATGAACACCTCCACAGTACAATGATTGGGTCTCTCATGTACCTCACAGCCAGTAGACCTGATATCATGTTTGGCACATGTATTTATGCAAGATATTGAGTCAACCCCAAGATGTCTCACCTAGTTGCTGTCAAGAGGATACTTAGATATCTCAAAGGTGCTCCCAAGCTTGGACTTTGGTATCCAAAGTGTTCTGACTTCAATCTGTATGCTTATATAGACAGTGACTATGGTGGCTGCAACATGACTACAAAGTCTACATTAGGGGGATGTAAGTTCCTTGGTGGAAGGATAGTCTCATAGCAATGCAAGAAACAATCCTATGTGTCTACATCAACTGCTGAAGCTTAATGCATTGCTGCTGCAAGTTGTTGTGCTCAAGTACTTTGGATTCAGAATCAGATGCTGGATTATGGATTTAACTTCAAGTAGACTCCCATTCACATATACAATAATAGTGTTATCTCTATTACAAAGAATCCTGTGCAGCATTCCAAGACAAAGCACATCAATATCAGGTATCATTTGATAAGAGATAATTTTGAGAAAGGTTTGATAAAACTGGTCAAAGTTAACTCAAATGAACAATATGTTGATCTGTTCACCAAGGCATTTGATAAATAGATATTTAACTATCTAATATCAGCTATTGAGATGATTAACTTTGAGTAATTTTCCTAAATTAATTTAAGAAATATTTTCTAAATTGTGTGTCTTAAATGTTGTCTATTTCATCATCCATATAAGCGCAGTTAACTTGATAGAAAATTTTCTTTAACTGATATTCCTTAGTGTTAAAAGAATTTGAAGTGTAATTTATTGTAAAGGACATTAAGGTTAACTTCGGAAGACCCTTATGTCTTCAACTCAAATAAGTAAATTACCATCGGAAGATATTTGAAAAATATCTTTCGAAGCTTAAAACACTCATCTGAGCTAAGGAACAAATTTCTTCTGAAGCAAATTACTCTTGGAGTATTTACTCTTGAGTAAAACTTCTGATACTTAATGTTTATCAAAACAAACTATATTTCGAAAGTAAACTTTCTTTAAGAAAATTTCTTCCAAAGCAAATTCTTCTAACACTAAGAAATATCTTCCGAAGTCAAAATTGGCTTCAGAAGTTTTTCAAAACTTCCGACGACAAAATACCTTTGGAAGAATTTCGACTTTCAAGAAAACTATCTGTTTGTGCACTTTTTCAGAGGTGGGACCGACATTTGGATTTCAAAGTTCATCCTTAACACAATAACTTTGTCTCAAATCCATTTCATATATATACTCTCAACGGTTCCCCCTCTTTCATTATCTTCATCTTCAAAATTTCCCTAACCTAAATTCACCAAAAACCGACCTTGTTCTTACCTTCATCACAAAGGTACTTCAAATGGCCAACCTCAACCGTAGAAACCAACCCGATTTCTCCATGCATCTTCACAGGCAACACAATCAGGTTGCTTTGTTGCACTCGGAGAAATATCCTGGCTTCTCAAAGGTTTGCCGCTTCTTATCTCTGTCAAACTACTTCACCTCCCTCACTATTGATCCTCGTCTCTATGAGGATCAACTTTGGAGTTTTTGCGGACCGGTCAAGAGGTCACCATGGTCGAGGATAAGGCACTGTCTGCCATAGTGCAGGGTAGGACAATCTTCATCACTCCAGCCTCCATAAACTCTCATCTCATGCTGGATGATGTAGAAGGTGACTTGTCCTTCCCAAAAGCTGCTGTAAATCATTCTTTTGGCAAGATGGGCTACGAGGGGGACTACTCAGTAAGAACCTTCACAAAGGGAAATGTCTCCTCCTAATGGAAATACCTCCTCCATGTGGTCATTCACAGTCTATCCAACAAGCATGGAGGATGGGATCAAATTCCCGAAGACTTTTCCTACATAGTACATGGAATAGTTCAGGGGTCAAGTTTAGGTATTCTTAGTTTCTCTGTACAAATTTTCCTGCTAACATGGACTCCTTAGAATATTACATGTTCCTAGATGTGTCAACACATTCTTAACTATGAACTGGGCTCATAGTGAAGGGGAACAGGTAATGTTCTTAAATTGGGACAAATCAAGCCCGGGATTTTTAAAATTATGAGAAAACCTACTTTGGGATTCTCTGGGGTCCAAAGAGCCATTGACCCAAAAAAAGTTAGAGGTCATTGCTCAAGGTGACAACCTAGCAGCACCAGCTAGTGTTGAACCCACACCTGTTATCTCCCAGCTACCCTCTCAACCTCTAATAACCATCACCTACCAAAGAAAGCACAAAAGAACCCTTACACAGGCTATTCAGCCTGTGCAGGCCCCCATATCACCACCCATGCAAGAGGAAGTGGACATTGGAGTTCCCGCTTCCCTTGAGGAGCAAACCACTCCCATCTCACAAATGATTAGTGCTAAGGTTCCTCATGCTCAGCTTGATTAGCTCATCACCCAACAAGCCTCAAGCCTTCACTCAAAGTCTCAAAACTCTAGTGAACAACCTTTAGGGGATAGTTACCATCCCCAGCCTCTAGATCTTAACCAACCAATCCCCAACCTAGAATTCTATGATGATAAAGACATTGGTTTTAGTGAGTTCCATGAGACTCTCTTCTCCACCCTTGCTTAAGGAGAGATGAAGGCTCCTACTTCTCCCATGTCTAGCCCACATCATCCACCCCAAACTGAAGTGGATCACTGGGGAAATCCAGCAGCCAAGAAAAATCTACTGGCGATGAGGAAGAAGACCTTGGTCCAATTCTCTCATCCTCCCATGATTATTCATATGAATATGAGGGGAGTCTGCAACTAAAGATGCAACAACTTCAACAAACATGCACCTATTTATGTTGGATCATTCGTAGATGATTTGAGGCTGGTGCAACAAAACAACACTTAGAAGACTTTTTTGAAGTGCAACTGAAGAAGTCTTTTGAAGACAAAACTGCTATTCAGAAGACAAGTTGAAGATCTTCCAAAGCACAAGTATGAAGAACTTCCGAAGGAAAACTATGTCTTCCGAGACTAAGTAATTCTCCTTCCGAAGTATAATCACTTAGAAGATCAGGGACAAAGTCATCCGAAAAATGAAGTCATGAAGACTTGCAGAAGTCTCGGAAGAAGTTGTTTCTTCCGAAATATAAATGGCTTCAGAAGAACTCATTCTTCCAAAACAATTTAAGCTTCAAAAGAATCAACTATGAACCAGTGGACATAAGTATGGTCCGATTGACACTTGCAGTCAACTCTGATATACTGCATGGCGCTTTCCCACGCCCATGTAGTTGACCATACTTTAATCCACTATTCACCTTTATCAGTTAGTACAGTTACCAACTTTAGTTAGTAACAAAAGGAAAGTCATGGACATTTCATGACTACCTAATCTAGGATATTAGTTTATCTTAGAGACCTTACTTCTAGCAATGTAGTCTTTGTCTAGTTGTAATTTCTAGCTGGTTTTCTAAGTATAAGCGGCTGTAGATAGTAGTATATATAGTTTCTCATTAACTCTCCATGAAAAGGTGAATGCTTGTAAAAATCTTGTAACACTGAGTTGAGAAATAATATATACAAGTATCTTGAAAATCATTTTCTATGTTCATCAACTTAGTAAATTATTATCAACTTGGTTATGAGATTCTGGTTCACCTGTTCAAGTGAGTTTGAGAGATAAAACTTGTGTTGAGAAACCAACTCCGATCCTGAAATTTAGTTTCTATGGTTAGTCACTTGGAATCTCAAGTGACTACCTTACAGAAGAGGGTCAATGACTAACAACTTGAGATCACCGATCTCAAGGGTAAGCTAGCTGAGAGACCACCTAGACAAACTCAACCATGTCCACAAGAACCTGTGAAAGTGGTGGACTTAACCTCCAGCTTACCTATGCAAGTGGGTGATGCTACCCAAAAGGGGGAGAAAGTCCCTACAACCACAGAACCTAGGTGTTCTGTCCTGAGTATAGACAATGAGTATTCACCATCCTCACTTGTGGTTGTCTAGACTCAACAACTTTCTCAGGCTCACACTGATGAGGAGGACATACTACAAGAACTCTTTGAGGAAGCAATTCCAATGGCCATGTCTGCCCTATCCTACCCTGCAGAAAATCCAATAATGAGATTGGTGGTATGACAATGCAAGAATGACATTAGGGGCAGTAGGAGGTCCTAAATAATCAGACCCTGAGATTCCATGAGAGTATTAACTTAGTTGATCTGCCACCTGTCAACCCAAGCCAAAACAAACAGGCTGGCTGATTAGCTGAGATGATTCAAGAGTGGGTGTTGCAGGAATTTCAAAGTAGAGCAAAATCAAATAGATAGAGGCTAGCAGGGAAAACTGTTGGTCAACTGGATACTGAGGCAGACCCTAATATTAGCTTCGAAGGGGAAACCTTGGTTGAAGATCTAGTAGTGGACCCTGTGAACCTTGAGACAGGCTCATCCTCAGCACCCAATACCCTCAGTGAAACACCTGCTGGTGAAGGTGTATCACAACCTCTCTCTTGCCAGAGCTCAAGCTCAGTACAATCATTAGAAAGCCAAAGCTCTCTCATCAAGATCAAAGAAGAAAGGAAAAAAAAGAAACTATACAAAGCCCCTAAACTCTCTCCAGTTCAAGAAAGTCATGAGAAGGATACTTAGGCTATACAACAAAAACAAACTTAGATGGCAGAGAATAAGAGAGACAGAAGATGATAACCTATCTAAGTGCCACGGGTCTCTATCAGGCAGTAGCTCTCAACCCTCTCTCATATGAATATGTTGAATTTGAGTACCTCAAACAGCTAGAAGAAGAAGCTCAAACTCAAAGAAAAGCTGTTAAAAGGAAAATGAGAGAAGAGGCTGCTAAGTCAAGAGCCACCATAAAATCACAACAAAAGAAGTCTGCTGACAGGCTGAAGATGGTGAGCTTTTTAAAGCTGTATGGGTTCTCCAGAAGGAGACTTGGTCCTATGTCTCTATCCATAATGGATGAGCATATCAGAAGGATCAAGCAGAAGATAAAGGAAGGTCAGCTGGTTGACATGCATTCTCCATCAAGTCAAGCTGTACCTGAAGTTGAGGTAAAGGTTGAACCATAAGAGACAACATAACCTGATCCTGAAACTACATCTAAGCCAACTTCATCTTCTGACCCACAGCAGGGTTCTAAACCTCCTGCTTCTGAACATATGGAGGAAAAGGACCCAACTAAGGAGAATAAAGAAAGATCAACTGGTGCTACAGGCCGCTCTCCTCAGTTAAAGTACAGAAATAGGAAAAGGATGGCCATCAAAAGGGATAAGAAGAAGAAAAAGAAGTCCAAGGCATCCACCTCTACATGTCAGGATGAATCAGAACATGCTAAGGGTGTACAAGAAGAGGCTGCTCAACCAACTTCTATTCAAGCAGAGCCTCTTGTAGTTGGAAGACCCATCCTGTCTTGGAGCTTTGCAGCAAATCCAGACAGATGGTATGTCGCTAGAGATCAACGAGGTCAAGATCTCTATCTCTAGCAAGACATTTTTGATCTCCCTCTACATGATCTCTATGACATGAGAAGATACTATGAGAGTTTGAGGGATAGTGACTAATTGATGAAGAAAGGCATGGTCTTCATCCTAATGACGACTATCAACATCTGAGTATCTTTCTCTGTTTTGGTAGCATCAGCCTAGGGGGAGTTTGTAAGGAATACTTGAAAGGCTGAGGCAACCAAAGTAGCCAAAGAGCTTCTTGCTTGCATGCATGTGCAGTGTAGAAGTTACTTCGGAAATTTTACAACTCCTAAGAAAAACTGTCTAAGTGTAAAATCTTCCAAAGCCAAGGCCAAAATCTTTTGAAGCCAAAGATAAAGTCTTCCGAAGCTTAGAAGACAAAGTCTTTTGAAGCCAACGAGACGGAAGACGGATTTCTTTCAAGAACAAAGAAGACATGCTTTCTCTGATCTACTTTTTTAGAAAGCTGACCAACTTTCTCCTACCACTCGAAGACTCACCAACTTGCATAAGTTGGTGAAAAGTTTCATGCTTTAGTAAACTGTAGATTATGATCTAGGTTTTTGTAACTTTCTACTTTGTACTTTTATCCTTTTTGTAATACATTAGGATGTGAGCTATGGCATTTCATAGTCACATGTCAAAAAGGCAATATACCTTTTTGACTTTACATTGATTTTGTTGTCTAGATTAGTGTATGTAGCAGGCTTTCAAAGTATGGCCGGTTGAATGATTTAGTATAAAGTTTCTCAAGTCTTGTATTTTGAATCATCAATTTATAACTTTGTAATAGGTCTTGAGAGCAATATACAACATTCTTGAAAACCACATCTGCTTGTGTTTTTTTTACTTTAAGTTCTTAGTTCATTTGAAGCCGGTTCCCTATTTGATATTGTAAGTGTTGCTCAAAGTTCACTCTCCAAACATTCCCATGAAAATGTTGCATTGACCTCCCCAAACGGTCATACAAACCTATTAAAAAGAAGTCCAATCAATGTAGGACGACCAAGTAAATAATGGTAAATTGTATTTCAATCAAAATTATGCAAGTATGGATTAATATATCAAAATATTCATGAATGCTTAACTAAATACAAAGAAAAGGAAGTAGTTATACAAAAACATTAAACAACAATTGTTCTCGCAACGATAGTTTTTGTTTTCCTTAATAACGTCCAACGTTATTGAGTTTTGATTCTCAAGTCTTTTAAATACACTCCTAAACAAATATAATCAAATTTGATTGTTAAATGCTACATAGTGTCTAATGTTTACATCGAAACCAAAACCAAATACAAAACTACAAGAATGACCCTTGAAATTGATCCACTCCCCCCAAACCTCATCCATAACACTGCAGAACCAACTTCAAACACTCTTTCTTCCAAATTGAACTAAATAAATCTAAATGACAACTTTTGATCCATTGATTTCTTTATTGACCATCAAGGCAAGAAAAAACTTGTAAACGATGAAAAAAATACTCGTATTCATTTAATAAGAATCGAGAATCAATTGAAAGTGGTGGGATGGAAGTAATCAGACCTTAAACAAGAAACTCAATGTGTGACCTATTAAAAAGAAGTCAAATCAAGCTAACACGACCAAGTAAATAACGGTGAATTATATTTCAATCAAAATTATGTAATTACAGATTATTGAATCAAACTATTCATGAATTATTAACTAAATACATAGAAAATGAACTAGTTATACAAAAAATTAAACAATAATTGTTCTCACATCGATAGTTTTTGCTTTCCTTAACAACGTCAAACGTTATTAAGTTTTGATTTTGTAGTCTTCTAAACACACTCCTAAACCAATATAATAAAATCTGATTGTAATTATCACTGGAAGCATACTAGTTAATCACAAATGTTACAATGTGTCTAGTGTTTACATTGAAACAAAACCGAATACAAAACCACACGAATGCCACTTGAAATCAATCACTCCTCTGTTGGACCCTAAAAGGATCATACATGCCAATTTAAGAGGTGGATGAAGGTTGTTCTGTTGGAAAATCCCACAAGTCTAAGAATCAATGCGGGTGAAGAATAATAGAAGAAAAAGACCCAGGTGTCGGCTATCCGCATTAGTCAATGCGGATGACCAAAGAACAAATGCTGACAAGTATTTGTTCATCCGCATTTACTAATGTGGATAGGTAGAACAAATACGACCAAGTAATTGTTCATCCGCATTAACTAATGCGAATGATCAGAAACAAATGCGTATGAGTATTTGTTCATCCGTATTTCCCATTGCTGATGAACATACTTAATGCTGAAGACAACAGAAGAAATGTTGATGAAGTCCAAGTCATCCGCATTAGTCAATGCGGATGAGCACTTACAAATGCTGATTGTAATTTTGTACTTAGACTAGTATTCTGATGTATAGTGTCAGGGTAGTTTAGTCATTTTGTACAGTAAGTATGTGAGCCTATAAATAGAATAGAATACCCTACTTTTGGGACAACTAGAATATTAGAATCTTCGATTATCATATGTTTCAGAGGTGTTAAGTTACTGTATATTGCTAAAACCCTAGCATTCATTGTAACTCGTTTACCTTTGCAGGACTGTTGAAAGGGGTTCATTGCAATCAGTTTCACAATGAGGAGAGACTTAGAACATTTAATAGATCAAATAGGGAACTGGAACCTTTGAATGATACTAAGAAACACAAGCAAACAAATGAGACAGAACCAAGAACAACAACACATAATGGTTTTCAAGGATTAAATATATTGCTCTCAAGTTCTTTTCAAGTGTTACCAAGCATGGAAATAAAATACAAGGACTTGAGATACTTTATACTACATCCTACAGCCGGCCATACTTTGAAGGCCAGTTGGAAACACTAATCTAGACAACAAGATAGGCAGATTGCCTTTTGACAAGTGACTATTACATGCCATAGCTCACATCCTAATATATTACAAAAAAGATAAAAGTACATAAAGTGGAAAGTTACAGACTCAATACCATAATCTATAGTTTCCTAAACTATGTATCTTTTCACCAACTTATGTAAGTTGGTGAGTCTTTAGAGTGAAAGCGGAAAGTTGGTCAGCTTTCTGAAAAAATAGTTTTGAGAAAGAAGGTCTTCTCTGTCTTCGGAAGAAATAAATCTTCTATCTTCATGGCTTCGGAAGACATTGTCTTCTAAGCTTTGGAAGACTTCATATTTGGCTTCAGAAGATTTGGTATTTAGCTTCGGAAGATTTTACACTTAGAGTATTTTCCTTGCGGTGTGTAAAACTTCCGAAGTAACTTCCACCATGCATAAAGTGCATGCATGCAGGAAGCAGCTTGAGTGTTTTGGGTGCATCAGCCTCTTTTGTAATCCTTACAACCTTCACTAATAAAAAGCATTTATGAGTATTTTTAGCATTCAATGATCCTTGATTGTGTATTTCCGCTACATAATCACTGACTCAATCATCATATTCGATCCTTGTTGAAGTCACATAACAGAGAATATCATTCTCGAACCCCTGTCAATTTGCTATCAGAGCCTCGGCTCTTGAATTCAAACAAGATCAGTGTAGATCTTGAACGAAAATCGATTGATCTGGTGATTGAGTTGCTATTAGCAGGTTCACTACTTCTAATACGTATTCATTCTGAAAATATCTAAAACATCATCATTCATCACTGTTCTACCATCTAGAATCCGGAGTATCACCATCGAGTAGTTGATTCACAGCAAAAATTGACAAATAATCACTCATAATCAAAAGGATAGACATAAAATCAACTAAAAGGTGACTAAAAAGTGAATTGTTCATAATATCAACCTACTGCTGCTATTGTTCACAGAAATCATACAAGAATACCTTGACTTTGGACTGATTGAACATTCTGGACAAAAAATTAATCTAATCCATATTCAAACCTTCTAAAACAAGTTCATTAAAGTGGATTCCTTTAACTTTTCTGAACTTGGTCATGCTTCTAAACCACCAATGCTTAAACACAAATCTGAGTTTAAGCAATGGAAGATATGGTTTAGAAAATGTATTACAGGTGTAGATCCTGATTACTGGATTTCAATATGCAAAGGACCTTACATTCCTGTGTCACTTACTGCTGATCAAGGTGCACAATACAAAACAGTCAGAATTCCCATTAAGGATCCAAGTTTAAATCTTAATGACGATGAATACAAGAAAATCAAGATTGATATCAAAGCATACTCAATTCTTACCCAAGCCTTGAAAATTGATGTTCTGAAAAGGCCCGAAAAGTATGGAACAGCAAAAGGAGTATGGGATGCACTACAGATAATGTGTGCAGTAAGCAGTGAATTAGCAGAGATCAACAAAGACAAGTTGGTGAATCAATATGAAACCTTCCATCACACCAAGGGTGAATCAATCTCCAAGCAACTGCATCAGTTTGTGCAGTTGGTGAATGATTTGGAGATCATGGGGGTTACTTACAAGGAGAAAGAAATGAACAAAAAAATGCTGCATAGTTTGCATGAAAGCTGGAAGTAGAATTTAACTATGCTAAAGAACACTCTTGATTTGGAGAGCACGAGCTTAGATATCATGATTGCCAAAATTAAGCTCTTGAGCTAGATGAAAGGAGCATAAATCTTAGTGGACCACAAGTCATTTAGGCATACAAATTTCCTTCAGAAACTCATTCTGTGAAAAATGCATTTGTGACTAAGGAAGATGATTTTCTCTCTGTAAGAGATTAAACAACAACAACTGGATTCATTGCTACTCCACCAAAAAGCAAGCCATCATCCTCTACTCTAGCAACAGCAACACCTTCAAGCATGCCTACTGATCAAAGATATAAAGAAGAAAAGGCAACCTACAATGCTTTTGTTGCTAGTTTTGAAGCATATCTCGGAGGAAGACTCACTTCAGCTCATCTGATTCAAGAAGATCTGGAAGAAATGGATCAAGACGATGTTGAAGAAATGGATTTGCAATGGCAGATGGCCATGATTGCTATGAGGGCTAATAAGTTCTTCAAAAAAGGGAAGAAGCTGAGTTTAAATGAAAACACAAAACTTGGATATGACAAATCCAAAGTTAAGTGTTTCTATTATGGTATGACTGGTCACTTATCTATGGAATGTAATGCACCTAGAAGAAGCAGCAACAATTTTCAAAAAAACTCTCATGGTCAACCATCATCTCAACCCAGCTCAAGCTTTTAGTCAAGCAATCAACAACAATATCATCATCAAAATCAACATCAACAAACTCATCAAAGTTAACCACAACTGACTCATTAAGCTCATGGAAGGAACCAACCAACATCTAATGCACTTGTCATCAGACAAGACGGAGTCTGTGATTGGAGCTTGTGTGCAAAGAAAGTTAAACATTAATTTCAAAATCATGCTCTCATGGCCCATATCAATGATGGTCCCACTCCAATGCCATCAGAGGTAAAATCAAATCTTTGTAGTGAAAAATGCATAAATGAATTGCAGGGATACAAAGAGCATAATCACAAGTTGGATGCTAAAATCAAAGAAGAAAAAGTCAAATCTGAAATGTTAAAACATGAAATGAAAAGCTTTGAAACTAAAATCAAATCACTACTTTCAGACATTGAAAAATTCCATGGCGAAAAGTACACCCTTGCAACTGAGAATGAGATGTTAACCGAATTGTTAACTAAAACCAAAGCTGAGCAATCAGCCACTGAAGTGAAACTTGAAAAGTTTTAATTTCTTCCGATAAGCTGCAAGAGTTACTTGATTGACAAAAGGAACCAAAGGACATGACTGGGATAAGATACAATTCATGTCCTCCTCCATAGAATGACAATTACACAGTTATGCCTAAGTCACTCACTCTTTCTTAGTCAACTAAACCTCAATTATTGAAACTAAAACAATAGTTTCACACATAAATAATCCTCAGAGTAAACCAAGTGTTTACATTGAAACAATTGAGGATAAAATCAAATTAGGTTATCCAATTAAAATCAAAGAGTGCTTAGACAAACCTGTAAAAGTTAAGAAACCAAAGAGCCCAGTCAAGGCCATTGTACCATTTGTGAAATTCTTCCTGAAATTCTCAAAATGGAGAAGAAGGCTGAATTTTTTGTGAAAACCTCTGCTGAAAGCAGATATGATAAAGAGATCAAATCTCATAAGAATTCAAGCAAATAATAAAAGATTTCATAGAAACACAAATGGAAATTTCTCATGGGTCAAAAGGCAACTGCCAAAACAGAGTCTCAATCATCATCAAAACACAGTCAAGGGGTCGGTTTTGAAATTTGTAACAAAGAGCATGTAGACCAATTTGAACAGGAGTTAAGTAAAGGTAAAAAGAAGCAAAAACAGTCTTTAAAGTACAAGCACAGTAGAATTGTGAAACAATCTACGGAAACCAAGAAGACTGAAGTTGCTTCTTCCTTGAAAACAAAATCTGAGTCCAATTTAAAATCTATTTGTAAGGATCATCACACTAATCAAATCGATCTCGTAATTGTGAATGCGGAATGTAAACAATTACGGATTGAGAAGTTGAAGAATAGAAATGAAGATCACAATGTATATAACTTCTCTTTAATTGCTCTCTGAATATGAAAGATTACACAGAAGATACAAATTCAGGAAATGAACAAAAGCTTACTAAATACCAAGCAAACTACGTATTTATACAAAACTATAATGTTCTCGCACGAGATCAACTTCTCATGTGAGAAGCTAGTTCTCACGCGACAAGTAAGTTGTCGCAGGGCTTCTTTTACTTTTTGCTTATCTATAACTTGATCTTCACTTTGATTTGATTTCCCGAGCCTCTAGGTTCAACCCCTACAATCTCCCCCTAGGCTCGGTAAATCAATGTTCTTTAGAAGTCCACGTCATCCACGTTGTAACAGCCCCCATATGCATACATCTTTTCAATTGGACATTCCTGCAACTTCATCAAATCTTCTTTTTCAAATTTTAGCAAATCCACAGGATCGGCGATATGGTACTCTTTGTCTGCACATTTGATCAACGCATGACCCGTCTCGTTTTCATAACTCCACCCGATAAGCTTTGACAAGCTGTTAACTGGCACTGAAGCGTGTATAGGGATCTTTCTCACATATCTTGGATGTCTATAAACTCGTATCTTCATCGGTTTTTGCGTGTTTGGATCGATACGGTTCTCATCTTCAATGACCTTTGATTTGGCTGTCTTAAAGTCTTTGAAGTTGGTCTTGCTCTGTCCCCAAATCATATTTCTAATCCAATTGCCCTTTTAATAGTTACTTGGATTAATGAATGGAACACGACCCATAGCATACAAGTCTAATGCTTTAAGAGTATGAAAGTCGTGTTCATCTTGAAAGTATTCTATTGCTCCAGCCTTTCTCTTAATCACATACAACTTCTTTTCTTCATCATACGCCCAACTGATAATCGGCTCTGAATTTCCGTACCTTGTGAAAGGTTTGGAATGCCGAAGAGTATGAACATAAGCTGGCGGTGGAGGTGTAGCAACGGTAAGATTACCAACCTGACGAATAGCCATTTGACCAGTTTGGTCTAATGTCTTGTCAGTGGCTTCTGAAGTACTAGGCTCACCAATAATCTCCCCTTCTTCTAAAACATTCTCAGAAAACAAATCCTTCAGACTGTTTCCAAAAATGTTAATGTATTCTACATCTTCTTCTAAATCATCAAAAGATCCAAAATCTGCATTTTCTTCCTCCTCTAATATATTTTGCGGAAATGAATATAATTCCTTCTCATACTCAGCTTCAGTGGCAGGATCCAACGGTGTATACTCAACTGTATCATCAGGACTTGGTCCGGAGACATTAGCAGTTCCTGACGACCCAGAAGTACCAGTAGCAGCACCCATATCTCCCCCTTGATCATCATCATCATTTCCACCATGATCATCATCACCACTACCACCATTATCATCATCACCATCATCCTCATCATTATCTTCACCATCATCCTCATCATCATCCTCATCACGATAATCATAATCAACCATATCCAAGCCATCAACATCATTGACTGGATTAGGGATAGGCATCATGTGTTCAGGCTCCACAAAAGCTTCTCCAACATAAGATACAGGTTGATCCTCAGTAACCTGATTAGAAACACCTGGACTTGGGTCTTGATCAACAACAACATTGTCTGTTGTCCCTTCTATAGCAATAGGATCAACAACATGTTCTGTATCATGAACTTGCTCAACACTCTGACTAGGACCAGCAGTCTGCTGTCCACTAGATTCACCAACTTCTGTGGTATGATGTTGTGTAAACGAAGAAGATACACGAGAAGTGAGATCTCTCAGATTTTGCTCCATAATATGAACATATGTAAGCATAAACTTCTGCTGACTTTCCAAGCTCTTTATTCTTTCATCTCTATCATTCACTCTTCTATATAGGTCATCAATAACTTGAGTTTTCTCCAACATCTCCCTCTCAAGTGTACTAACTCTGTGCTCCAAGGTAGCCCTGGTTGGAGAAAGAGTAGATGTTTCTGAATGAGGTCTGGGTTCTGGAGTAGTGTTTATGAAGTCTGCATCTCCAAATAAATCATCATGAAAAGATTGTCTGGGAGGAGTTCTCAAAATGTCATCAGTACCAACAGTAGCAGGCATAGAAGTAGATGTCACAGTTGTAGATTCTGTGACTATCACTGGAGTAACGGCCTCGCTAACTGTGACTGGAATATCAGTACACATAACATCAACAGTCGTCATAGTGGTCATTGGAGTCCGACGCTTTCTAAACACACCACGTCCTCTACCCCTACCACGAGAACTCTCACCAGTCACCCTAGCCATCCTCTTCCTTCGACCTAGGGTCTGAACAGAAATCTCTATAGGAATATAATCAGAATCACGTTCCTCAGCAGTACGTTTTGACGGTGTTTCTCATACTCTGGGACGTTCTTGTAACACATATGGAACATTTTCGATCTGATAACTGTCTGTTTCACTATCATCTTCTTTATTTCTCAATTCTTCTCCCACTCCTTCTTCCTCTCTCAATTCCTCATTTCTTAACCATTCATCAACGTCTTCTTCAGCAGACTTTTCACCAGTACGAGAACTCTCAGGTGTTTCTTGTGTAGCACTAGAAGATGTACCAATTGTATCATCTCTATGTACCTGAGCAGTCTCAGTCTGTGCTTCAGCTCTATAACCATCAACAAATCTACCAAGTTTGGCAAAATGTGATCCATCCCATACATTTCCTCTTGCTCCCAATAAATAAGTAAAAATATCTTTCTTCATCACCATAACAGAATAGATAGATGAATCAGATATAGCTAACTCGGGATGAGCAGCATTCACAATCATCTTAACAAATCTTGGGTACATGATGAACTTCTTTCCTGGTGCAGCAATAACATTCTTCTGCATCTTAGAAAATATGGCTGTGGAGATGCTGTATGGCAGATCATCAACCAGAGAAACCAACAAAGATCCAAATATGGCGCTCAGACTATCCATGCCAGCTTTCAGATTGCTAAGACAATGGATAACCACATGAAATAGATACTTCTAGAATGGTGGCAGATACTTCTTCTCCAATGAAGGATAACGATGAGTATATCCCATACGCACTAAACAATCTTTAACTGCAACATCATCTATCTTCATAGGTGCTCGTGGAATATCCTCCAATAGTAATACACTATTGATCACCTCAGTTGTGATAACAATCTTCTTTCCTTTTACTATGGCTGTATCACAAAGATCACCATCAGTATCAATCTCGTTAGCTGCAGTCTCCCAAAACTGATCTATCACATCAATAAATATCTTTGGATTAGCTGATATAGCATGAAAAATCCTAGAAGACTTCAATCCTTCAATCAATGATCTAAATAAAACTTTATCATCTGAGACTTCTCCCAAATACGCTACAGCATTATGGTTTTTATTAAAAACCAACGGTCGAGCCATCTGCAGAAGTTACTGAAAATTTATAAGTACAAAAAACTCTTAAATTTTAGTGCATACAAATTAATTTCCAACACTTAGAAAAATTTTAGAAAAATTCAACTTTTCGCGCGAAATGTTAAACGTTTCGCAAATTTAACACTTCTGAAAAATTAAACCTTTCGCATGAATTTCAAATTCACACAGATTGTAACTTTTCGCACGAAAAGTACAGTCCTATGCGAAAAGTACAACCTTTCGCATCTGTTCCTATTCTCAAGACTTTTTGCACGCGAAAAGTCTGTGCAACTTCCAATTTTTCATAAACATTTGATTTTCAACGAATTAATAGTTCAAATATGTTCAATGACTGTCGCCATAGGTATTATTAAGGTTTATTATGGTTTATTTCATCAATTTGTCAAGTTTTAATTCATTTTAAAATTCGGTTATGAACCAAATTCATTCAAATCAACAAATTACCTTCCATATACCTTATAAAACCCTTCGGAATCTCAACGCGACCCTATTAACCAATGTAAATCAGTTTAAAAGCGTTTCTATACTTAGAATTTTGAGAGATGAATTTTTCAGAACTTTTCGTGCGAATGAAGGCTTCTCGCACGAATTGTTCTTTTTAAAGGATTTGACTTCACGCGCGATAAGTCAAATTTTCTCAAATTAACTTTTCGCACTTTTTAAACTTTTCGCATTTAAAACTTTTCGCATTTAAAACTTTTTATTTTGTTATGAAAAATGATTTTATTTAACTAAGTGTTTACAATTATTTTAACACCCTTAAGTTTTGAACACTTGGTAAATAAAATACATCACAAATCATAACAAGACACTTTAACAAAACTACGTAAAAACAAACTTATTGACACACAAATTCTATTAACTATTTAAGTTTTGATAAATTTTCAAGTATAGGATCATATTCCTTTTAGAAATCAATCATTAACAATCATCCAGCATTGATTTTATATAAGACTGTTTATGTTGATTATCGATATACTGTGTCCTTTTAAACTTAGACTTCAAGATTAGTAAGACACATAAGTTGTGATTTTATCATGTTTTGGTTAAGTTATATGATTTCAGTGTGTCCCACAATTAAAACTCCTGGAAAACACTTATCTAGCTTCAAGATACTATTGAGATTTCAAGTAACCCCAATTTGACTTAAACCTTTCACTTCTTATCAGCTTTCTCAGTTTTGGTTATTTTCTTATATAAAGAAAATGTTTCTGAGCATAGAATATTTACAAGTTGTATGACTTATCAACAGCCATCCTGACTTATGTTTTGCCCTCGCAAAACGTTTGGGACTTACATGCCAAGACGGACTTACATGCCCCATCTTTTGATTTTACCTCCTGTGTCATAACATATTCTCAAAAACAAAAATATTTATCATATAGTATGTATGTGTATGACATATATTTTATACATGTGCTCAAAAGCATCTTTTATTCCTATATGGCCTTTTGGCATCTTTTTGCTCTCTTTGCTTGAAATATTTTTGACATTTGATGTTGGTTGATTTTTTATTTATTTATTTGATAAGCATATATAGATATATAACTGATATTAGCTGAGTCAGAAAGTAACTGGCTTGAGTATGACTAGACTGTAACTCTCAATCTGTTTTAGCATAGAATCAGTGTATTCACAAAACCTTGATGAGTTACCCACTTCAGTCATTGATGATTATTTTCAGTGTATCACAGACCATAGTGCTTTTCATTCTTGAAAGTCAAGCCTATCAACATATCAAACATAACACAAGTCATTTTCTTGTATGCCTTCAGATGTAATGAGTCGAAATCAAGAAATGTACTATCATTTCTAAAATAATCTAGAAAATTTAATTTTCTCAAATTTTTACTCCCCCAAAGAATAAAATCTTTTTTCGAAACTATCAAAATTTCTCCCCCTAAAATTGTGATTATCTAGACGGAAAATAACAATTTTAAAACAAAAGAAGAAAAAAAATATTTTTGAAAAGGGTGTAAAATTAAGAGTTAACCAAAGTTAATCATTCCCAGAGATTGGACTAAAAAGCCAAATCTGGAATGATCAAATGCCTTAGTAAACAAATCAGCAATGTTGTTATCTGATGAAACAGATTCCAAATGAATAAGCTTCCTTCAAAACAATCACGGATAAAATGTATGCGGATGTCAGTGTGTTTTGTCTTTGAATGTTGAATCGGATTCTTCACAATGTTAAGAACCGCAGTGTTATCACAGAAGATGCAAGTGTCATAAATGTTAAGGCCATAATCAAGAAGTTGTTGATGAATCCAGACAAGCTGAGAACAACAGCTCAAAGCAGCCACATATTCAGCTTCTACAGTAGAAGTAGACACTGTTTGTTGTTTCTTGCATTGCCAAGAAATGAGACGATTTCCTAAAAATTGACACCCATCTGTGGTTGATTTTCTGTCCAAGTTACATCTTGCATAATCACTGGCAGTGTAAGCAAATAAATTGAAATCAGAGTTTTTAGGATACCAAAGACCAAGTGTTGGTTGACCCTTGAGATACTTAAAAATCCGCTTGACAGGTTTCATGTGGGATTCTTTCGGATTACTTTGATAACGTGCACACTGACAAACAGGGAACATAATGTCCGGCCTGCTAGCAGTAAGATACATCAGGGATCCAATCATTGATCGATACATGTGCTGATCAACATCTTCTCCCGTGAGATCTGGAGACAAAGTAGGACGAGAAGACATAGGAGTTGGAGCAATCTTGGATTCCTGAAACTTGTATTTATCAAGAATACTTTGAATATACTTTTCTTGATGAATCAGTATTCCTGTATCATCTTGCTTGGCTTGGATACCCAAGAAGAATGACATTTCTCCAAGAGAACTCATCTTAAATTTCT
The DNA here is from genome assembly GCA_025506415.1 of Flaveria robusta. Classification (NCBI taxonomy): domain Eukaryota; kingdom Viridiplantae; phylum Streptophyta; class Magnoliopsida; order Asterales; family Asteraceae; genus Flaveria; species Flaveria robusta. Next base: position 9,151,299 of record CM046476.1, on the reverse strand, counting down.
TCTTCATCACTGCCTCAAATTCCTTGCATAGTGCATCATTTGTAGATCCAAAAATTATATCATCAACATAAACTTGAACAAGAATAAGATCATCACCAGTCTTTTGTAAAAATAATGGTTGATCAATAGTACCTATTGAATAACCATTTGAAAGCAAATGTTCTGTCAAAGTAGCATACCAAGCACGGGGTGCTTGATGTAATCCATGAAGTGCTTTATCCAACTTATACACATATTCAGGATGATCTTGATCTTCAAAACCAGGAGGTTGACAAACATAGGTTTCTTCTTTCATTTCTACATACAAAAAGGCTGTTTTGACATCCATCTAATAAACTGTAAAGTTCTTGTATGAAGCATAAGCCAGAAAAATACGTATAGCCTCTAGTCTTGCAACCAGAGCATATACTTCTTCATAATCAAGTCCTTCAATTTGATCGAATCCTTGAACAACAAGTCTGGCCTTGTTGCGGACATTCACATACTTTTCATCCTTCTTGTTCTTAAATATCCATTTTGTTCCAATCGGCAGCTTTCCTTTTGGAAGTTCACACAGATGCCAGACATTGAGCTTTTTGAATTGCATCAGTTCGTCCTGCATGGCCTCTACCCAACTGTTCTCCTTTAATGCCATCTCAACTTTCTTTGGGACAATCTGAGAGATGAAACAAGAATACAAGCAAGTATTTATTGCACCAGATTTGCTCCGAGTTTGAACTCCTTGTGATAATGGATCGATAATAGCTTCTGTTGGATGATTTTTGTGAACTCTTAACTGTGGGATAACATTTTCAGAAATACCTTCTTCTAAATTAGTAATGTGACCCACTGGTTCTTCAACAATATGTCCCCCTTCTGGTTGATAAACTATATCTTCCTCCAGATGATTATCATTGTTAGACGATAAATCATCAAATGGAACTTGAATAGTATCAATTAGATCAGTTTGAACAGAAGAAGTAGAACTATCATCAGAAACATGTGGAGATTATTCAACAATGGGATTAGAAGATGTTTCTGTAGATTCAGAAACAGATGGAACAACTGAACTATTTATTGAAGAAGGTACATCAGAAGTTGTCATCTTTGGTTGAGATGAAATAATACCAACATCATCATTGAAAATATCATGAATAGAGGAAGTCAAAGGAAGATTAGCTGTGAAAATAGTAGACGAGCAATTAAACGTTTCAAATAATGAAGCATAATCATAGACCCATGAAGGTGCAGAACCTGCATCAATTTTGTTAGACTCATGCCAATCAATATCAAATGACTCAATTATTTGTTTTGATCTTTTATTATAAACCCTATATGCAACTTTGTTAGCAGACTAACAAACAAAATAACATTCATCAGCTTTTTCATCAAATTTAGATTTTGAATCTGTTGTGTTTAACAAAGTACAACAACAGCCAAATGTTTTGAAATATTTGACTTTGGGTTTATGTTTATAAAAGATTTCATAAGGAATCATATTTTGTTGTTTGTTGATTAACACACGATTCAAAACATAACATGCAGTGTTAACAGCCTCAGCCCAGAAAAATGATGGTAATTTGGCTGCAGATAACATTGTCCTAGCAGCTTCAATTAGAGTTCTGTTTCGTCTTTCTGCAATTCCATCTTGTTGTGGAGTTCCTGCATGAACTAAATTGTCTAGCTATCCCCTTTGAATCACAGAATTCATTCAATTTTCTGTTGCAAAACTCAGTTCCATTGTCGCTTTGGATGCACTTTATTGTTTTGTCCATTTGATTCTCTACTAGTGTCATGAATTTTATTAGCAGATGAGGAGTCTCATCTTTGGTTGCTAAAAATAAAACCCATGTAAATCTAGAGAAATCATCAGTAATAACTAAACAATAAGCACGACGTCCCAAACTCAAAACACTTACTGGACCTAATAAATCCATGTGTAACAGTTGTAAAATAGAGTGAATTTTTGTATGAGCAACAGGTTTATGAGGAAGTTTATGTTGTTTGCCTTTTGAACATGACAGACAATGTTAAGATAATTGAAATTCTTTCAATGGCAGACCTACAACATGATTCCCTCTAACCAATTTGTTCATGTTTTTAATATTAACATGACCAAGACGACGATGCCATAGCAATGTGTCACTCTCAGAGGCTTTAGAAAACAAACACGATTCAGTGACGAAGGAATGAGATCCATTCATATCTAGTAAATATGTGTCTTTATCTCTTGGTGTTCTCAACAAAATCCATTCTTTAGGAATAACAAATCCTGGTTTTAAGATCAAACACCCTTTATATGTAAAGTGTGTGGAATATTGTTTGTCACATATTTGTGAGACACTTAACAAGTTATGTTTAAGTTCCTCAATAAAATTAACATCCTCAAAGCTTAACACTCCGTTTGACACTGTACCTTTCTTAGATATCTTACCCCCTTTGTCTCCAGCAAAAATAACATAACCTCCATTATATGGTTTGATGTTTTGTAACAGAGATATGTTACCAGTCATATGCCTTGAACATCCACTGTCAACATGCCAAACACTATTGATGCTGAGTCTAGGATGTTCCTCCATGAATAAGAGATTTATTCAATTTTAGGAAACCCACGCCATGGTTGACCTGAGTACACCTTTTTCGTCCAAATATGATACTGATTTTAGTGTCATAACTCTTTTATCATTAAAGATATAATCTTTAACAATTTTAGGTTCTGATGTAAATGTTTTCACTTTCCATTCTTGAATTGGTTTAACCAATTTCTTGATAATGTTTTGTGTGGAAGATGAATTGATATCTTTGACAAATAAATTCTTTTTAAAAATTTATCTTTTTGCAAATCTGTATTCTGTTGAACATTTCTGTTGTCAGCAAAAATGTTTGACTGACTTAAATTCCTTTTGAGTTTAGCATTTATAAAGAATTGTTTTCTATTATTTGCAATTGAATTATGAAATCTTTGTTTACTTGTCAAAGAACATTGAAAATGACAATTTCTAGCCATGTGATTTGGTTTTCCACGCACATAACAAATTTTATTATGTTACCCATTTTGTGCTCGAGTTGGTTTTTCAAACTTTTGATGATAACATCCTTTGTTATCATAGAATCTGGCTTTATAATTTATTTGCTCAACAGATTCTTGTACACTCTCTCGTTTTTTCTTTTCATTTTGATTTGCATCAGATGTACATGAGGCTTTAAATGTTCCTTTATCCTTGAGTATTGAATGAATTAGAGAAGTACCAGTTTCTTTTGTACCTGAGCTACACACATCTTGTTTCACTTGATTAGTAATAATAGAAGACTTATTTTTAAAGAAACTTTCATTTGTTTCTTTAAAAATATACTCTTCTTTATTAATGTTGCCTTTAGAAACAAATCTGTTCTTGAAATCAGTTTTCAAGTCAGATAACGATGGTGAATTTCTTTTCTTTTCATTTATTTTGAAATTAATTTTGGATTTTTATTCTCTTTCCTTGTTTGACATTGAAGAACAGTCAGTTGAAACATTCAAAACAGTCGCCTTTTCGTTGATCAAATCTGATGAACTACATTGAGATCTCGCATTACAATTTTTATTTTCAAAATCTAAATCATCATCAATCCATTCTTCAACCAACCCATCTTTCTTCAATTTTTCTGCACAAAAAGTGTCATGACTAATTTTAACTTCAGTCTTTATAATAGGATCAATAGTCAATGGAACACTGACTGAAGATGTTAAGTCCGATTTTGGTTGAAAACCTAAACCATAGGTCTCTTCATCATTGGTGTTAACTGATGAAGGTAATGAAGTATAATCATGATTAATCGGTGGTGCAATGTTAGAGTAACCAACTCCTTCCTTTCCACCACTGATTTTCTGTGTCATTTGAGACTTAATTATACATTCAACCATATTTGAAGACAATTCAAACTTTTCAACAATTAGTTTCGAAGATAAGAGTTCACTATTTAATTTGTTAATTTCCAAAGCAAGTTCATTATTACGATTTGTCAAATCTTTTATGTTACAGTCTTTGTCATAAAGATTTAATTTTGACTGATAAACTGATTTGTTTAAACCATCTATTTTATCTTTGAAAATTCTCTTATTAGTTTTATATTTTTGAGTTTGATATTGTAGTTTTTCAACTTCAACAATCAAACGTTCATTGTGAGCTCTATATCTTTGAATCTTTTCTATACAATTAGTTGAACAGAGATCAAAATATACCTCTTCCGTTTCAGCTTTCTTCTCTGTCTCTTCATGGACCACATTTACCATGAAGGCTTTTTGGTTGATCTTTACTGCTTCAGTTGCTAGAGTATTCTCAACAGCCTTTACTTGAACATCACATGCAGTAGCTGGAGTAATCTCAATAGCTTTTTCTTGAACATCATAGGCATTAGCTGGAGTAATCTCAATAGCTTTTTCTTGTTTCACCACCTCTTTAGCTGGAGTAGTCTCAACAGCTTTTCCTTCAACAGATTTAGGCATATCTTTAATTATCACTTTAACCCTCTCAACAACTTTATCATTCACCTTTTCAACTTCAAGTTCTTGGTCCTCAGCAAACACTCCACTCAACATATCTTTAGAGACAAATTCTGCAATCAGATTATCTTCAGTGATCTCTTCTTCATTCTGGATTTCTGCTAAAAGAGCAGTGGACATCTTGATATCCAAAGCTTCCATCTATTCTGACCAATCATAATCCTCATTCGTTTGAGACACAAGAGCCTTGGTCTTGGATGTACTAGCTTGATCTTGCTTTGTCTCTACTTCCACTGTAACCATCCTTTTACCTTGATTACTTTGATTGTTTCTAGCTTCAGTACATTCTCTTGCAAAATGACCAGGTTTATCACAATTATAACATCTTAGGTTTGACTTGTCAAAACCTATCTTGCTTGAATTATTCAACCCGAAAACCTTTCTCCCAGTTCTTCTAGCAAAATTCTTAGCCCTATAAACCACCATAGCCATCTGATATTTTATGTCATTTTCTTCAACATCATCCGGGTTGACTTGTTGTAAATCATCAACCAGGACATTAGGTGGACTAATTCTTCCTATTGAGAAGGCTTCATAGCTGTTCATGAAAGAAGTGAAAAGAGCCAGATGCTCTTCAGCTATTTGAATGGTTTGTTTGGTTGGCTGAGAATTCACAACAAAGGCTTGTTGGATTGGTTGAGTGTTTTGGGTTGATGAATAAGTTGAACGTAAGGTTGGGGTGGTGGTTGGACATAAGGATTTTGGTGAATGATTGGATAATGAGATAAGGATTGAGGTGAGGCTTGGTCTTTCACACTGGATTGTGAAGATGTAGATGGCTGTTGTAACTGACATAGCTGTGAGTAGCTAACATAGTAGTTTGGGTTACTTGCCATCTTTGCATACATTGCTGTTGCTTCTGCTCCCATGGTGTTGATGTAATTAGCAGCCCTTTGCTTATCATCCATGTCATAAGATTTGATTGTAGAAATAAGATCACTTAAAGACAAGGTAAACAGATCCTTTGTCCTTTTGATGGTAGTGCAGTTGTTGTTCCAGCTGTAAGGTAAAGAGTTCATAAGCTTTTTGTTCATAGCTATGTTCTCTAATGTTATTCATGCACTTTTTATTTTTGTGATCAACTTCACAAACCCAGACATTTGAGCCTCTAATCTTTCACCAAGAATATGATTAAACACATTGAATTCTTGGTTGAGCATATCCTTCCTGCTCTCTCTCATATCCTTATTTCCCATGATCTGTTCCTCCAAAGCATCCCACAAATCTTTTGCCTTTGTATAATCCTTAAACTTTTGAGCAATCTCAGTTGTGAGTGCCATAGTGATTGCTGCATAAGCTTTGTCGTCAAGCTCCATTCTTTTAAGATCATCTTCATCCCAGAGATGTTCTGGTTTAGTAATCCATTCATCTTTCTCATTCTTATACAAAGGAATGTATGGATCTTTCTTAATAGACCGCATCATCCGGGGTTCAGTGTAAACGACATGATTCAGAAAACTATACGCCCAATCTGGATAATCTTCTTCATTCAAAAGACGTGGAGTTTTTGTGCTTGTGCCTATCTCATTGTCGAGATTCAGAGTAGCTGTGATATTCTTCAGATTTGCCATAGTAAATTCTTCAAACAAACTTTTAATTTAGAAAGAAATCAAAGTTCTTGCGCGAGTCTTTAGAAACTTTTCGGCGGAAAGTTCAATCACAATAACTGTGCGAAATGTTCAAGTTTTCGCACCTGTAACAAACTTTGTAACTGTCTCGTACGAAAAATCAGGTTTTCGGACGAAATAAGGATTTTCGCACGAAAAACATAAGTTTTCGCCTGAATCAAATTCACCAAATCGGAACTTTTCACGTTCAATTTTAGTCCAAATTGATTAGATTTTGATTAATCAATTGTTTAATTAGTGAATTAAGTTCAAACTTGAACCTAATTGTCCCTAATTGATTCAATTAATCAAGTTTAAGCTCAAAAACATCATCAAACGTCCAATCTTCGAACTTATACGTTTCATCATCTTCAAAATTGATCAAAATTCAACTGATACAACTTATATCTTCAAGAATCAAACAAATCAATGATAACGAACTCTTCAAATCAAACATTCCAACCTCAATTCAATCGATCTAGAGCATACAAGCTCTGATACCAATTGTAACGATCGTCACACTAATCATATCGATATCGTAATTGTGAATGCGGAATGTAAACAATTACGGATTGAGAAGTAGAAGAATAGAAATGAAGATCACAATGTAAATAACTTCTCTTTAATTGCTCTCTGAATATGAAAGATTACACAGAAGATACAAATTCAGGTAATGAACAAAAGCTTACTAAATACAAAGCAAACTACGTATTTATACTAAACTATAATGTTCTCGCGCGAGATCAACTTCTCACGCGAGAAGCTAGTTCTCACGCGACAAGTAAGTTGTCGCGCGGCTTCTTTTACTTTTCGCTTATCTTTAACTTGATCTTCACTTTGATTTGATTTCCCGAGCCTCTAGGTTCAACCCCTACACTGTTAAATCACATGAAGCCTTCACTTCAAAATCAAGAGACAACCAACTGTATTGTGATATTTGTGTCATGTCTAATCACAACACAGAGGAATGTAATTTCAACCAATACTGCTGCATCTGTGACATGAATAATCACTCAACCAAAAACTATTATTTTAATAACTACTATTCTGTGTGTGATATGACTAGTCACAATACATCTGATTGTTTCTTCAAACAGAAAGGCTTGAGAATTACTCAAAACAAGCCCATCTCACCAATGTCAACTGTCAAGACCAAAACTAGAAGTCCATCACTTAATAAACAATCAAGGGGTTCAAATTCTGACAATGACTTCTATGATCAATGGCAGTCAAACAGTGTCAAAAGAAATCTTAATCAAAATATGAAACAATAACTTAATTTTCATCCAAGATATAAATCAAAGTGATTTCCAAAAATCAAAAACGTGCCCAATTTCTATATGGAAACAGGGATTAAAGATTTGACACCTCTTCTGATAGTTTAGTTGAAATTGATCAGATAAAATCTAAAAGGACCCAACAGAAATCCATCAAAGCTTCACCTTCTAAGACAAAACCTAGAGGAATGTATCCAGAAATTATAGTCATGGATAGGAGCGGGCAACCCAAGACCATCATGGATTGGGTTCCATATTCTAACTAGCTCTTTTGTGCTTGTAGGGTCGTCCATACAGCTCCAACAACTTACAGTATGTGGAAAGTGGATGCTTCTGATACATGACAAGAGACAGTTCCCTCCTTTATGACTTCAAGCATAATCAAGTAACTACTGTAGCATTTGGTGGAGATTCACAAGGTGCTAGAATTACTACTGAAGGATCATTGGCAAGTGTACTGCTGAGCTTTGATAAAGTGAACTACTGCGAGCAACTAAATTTCAACCTTCTTAGCATGTCTCAGATCTGTGACAAGAAATATTCTACTCACTTCACTTACACTCATTGCTACAAGAATGGATTGTATTGAAGACTCCGAGGAAGAATAACACCTATGTCTTAAACCTTAATTCTGCACATCCTAAAGAAGAAACATGTCTATTGTCAAAAGCATCATTTGATGAGTCGCAACTTTGGCATAGACATTTGGGACATACTAATTTCAAAAACATGAATAGATTGGTCAAAGGAAACCATGTACTTGGTTTACCTCAAAAAGAATTTCATTTCATTGACCACTGTTCAGCTTGTCTCAAAGGAAAACAACATAAGTCTTCCCATAAGCCAAAGCATGTGAACACAAACAATTCTCCATTGAAATTACTTCATATGGATCTTTTTGGACCAATTCATGTTATGAGTATTTGAAAGAAACAATATTGTTTGGTGATCATTGATGGCTTTTCAAGATTCACATGGGTTTTGTTTTACTTCATAAAAACGAAGCGTCCCAAATAATAAAAGATTTTATCATAAAAATTGAAAATCAACTTGATCTTAAAGTAAAATCAATCAGTAATGGGATAGAATTCAAAAATGAAGATCTAAGTTCATTTTGCACAACCAAAGGTATTGCTCATCAATTCAGTGCAGCTAGAACTCCTTAAAAAAATGGGGTAGCTGAAAGGCGAAATAAAACACTGGTTGAAGCAGCAAGAAAAATGTTGGCCGATACTAAACTGCCAATTACCTTTTGGGCAGAAGCAGCCAACAGATCGTGCTTTGTGCAAAATCGAACTTTGATAGTTAAAAAAATCAATAGAACACCTTATGAATAAGTATATTGCTCTCAAGTTCTTTTTCAAGTGTTACAAAGCATAAAAATAAAATACAAGGACCTGAGATACTTTATAATACATCATACAGCCGGCCATACTTTGAAGGTCAGCTGGAAACACTAATCTAGACAACAAAATCAATGTAAAGTCAAAAGGCAGATTGCCTTTTGAATAATGACTATGACATGCCATAGCTCACATCCTAATATATTACAAAAAGGATAAAAGTACATAAAGTGGAAAGTTACAGACACGAGACCATAAGCTACAGTTTCCTAAAGCATGGACCTTTTCACCAACTTATACATGTTGGTGAGTCTTCAGAATGGGAGCGAAAAGTTGGTCAGCTTTCTGAAAAAGTAGATTAGAGAAAGCATGTCTTCTCTATCCTCGGAAGAAATCTGTCTTCTGTCTTCATGACTTTGGAAGACTTTGTCTCCTAACATTTGGAAGATTTCATCTTTGGCTTCGAAAGATTTTGTCTTTGTCTTCGAAAGATTTTACACTTAGAATATTTGCTTCGGAGAGTGTAAAAATTTCTGAAGTAACTTCCACTATGCATAATGTGCATGCATGTAGGAAGTACCTTGAGTGTTTTGGGTACATAAGCCTTTTCTATAATCCTTATAAACTTCCCCTAGGCTTATGCTACCAAAACAGAGAAGTTCTTCAGCAGTTGACTCATTAGGATCAGAAGCATTTCTTTCTTCATTATTTGATCAGGATCCTTAGACTCTCATAATATCTTCTCATATCAAAGAGATCATGTAGAGGTATATCAAGCATGTCCTGCCAGAGATAAACATCTTGACCACCTTGATCTCTGATGACATACCATCTGTCTGGATTAGCAGCAAATGACCAGGACAGGATGGGTCTTCCTGATGCAAGAGGCTCTACTTGGATTGGAGTTGATTGAGCAGCCTCTTGCTGCACTACCTCAGGATGTTCTGATTCATCCTGAGGTGCTGAGGTGGATGCCTTGGACTTCTTTTTCTTCTTCTTATCCCTTCTGATGGCCATCCTTTTCTTTTTTCTATATTTTAATTGAGGAGAGTGGCGTGCATCACCAGTTGAGCTTTCTTTATTCTCCTTAGTTGGGTCCTTTTCCCCCATTTGTTCAAAATCCAGGGGTTGAGAACCCTGCTATGGGTCAGAAGATGAAGTTGGCTTGGATGTAGCTTCAGGTTGTGTTGTCTCTTGTGGTTCAATCTTCACCTCAACTTAAGGTGCAACTTGACTTGGTGGAGAATGCAAGTCAACCAGCTGACCTTCCCTTATCTTCTGCTTGATCCTTCTGATATGCTCATCCATTGTGGATAGAGACATAGGACCAAGTCTCCTTCTGGAGAACCCATATAGCTTCAAGAGGCTCACCATCTTTAGTCTGTCAGCAGACTTCTTTTCTTGTGCTCTGATGGTGGCTCTTGTTTTAGCTGCCTCTCCTCTCATCTTCCTCTTAACAGCTTTCCTTTGGGTTTGAGCTTCTTCATCCAGTTGTTTGAGGTCCTCAAACTCAATTTACTAATATGAGAGAGGGTTGGGAGCTACTGCCTGATAGAGACCCGTGGCACTCTTATAGGGTATCATCTTTTGTCTTTCTTGTTCTCTGCCTATCTGAGTTTTTTCTTGTTGTACAGCCACAGACTCCTTCTAAGGGCTTTTTTGAACTGGAGAGAGGACAGGGGCTTTATGAGGTTTCTTTATTTTTCTTTCTTCCTTGATTTTGAGGAGCAGTTCTGCAGCCTCAGTCTCCTTCCTTTCTTTGTACAGCTCTTTGTCTGCCAGTTCATTTAATTCTGCCAAAGGGAGAGAGATGATTTCATCTATATTGTAATTTCTTAATCGCAGATAGTTCAATCTAGCTGCTTTTAACTCATCATCCTGAGTGTTAGGCCTGTGAGCAGCCTTGATTGCAGCTTGAATAAAGCTTGGGATCTCTCTAGATTTCTCTCCCCTGGCCTTCCTCTTCCTCTCTCTCTTCTCCTCCTCAATCTCCTGAGGAGTCATATTCCTTTTCCCTTTGTCAATTGTTGGCCTGTATGACTCAAGGTAGAGAGAGCTTTGGCCTTCTAATGATTGTGCTGAGCTTGAGCTCTGGCCAAAGAGAGGTTATGATACACCTTCACCTGCACCTGTTTCACGGAGGGTACTGGGTGTTGAGCTTTAGCCTGTCTCAAGGTTAATAGGTTCTACTACTGGGCCTTCAACTAAGGTTTCCCTTTCGAAGCTAATCTTAGGGTCTGTCTCAGTATCCAGTTGATCAATAGTTTTCCCTGCTAGCCTCTGTGTATACAGTTGTGCTCTTTGTCTTAATTCCTACAGCACCTAATCTTTGATTGCCTCAGCTAATTTTCCAGCCTTTCTGTTTTGTCTTGCATTGATAAGTGGTAGATCAACTAAGTTAATACTCTCAAAGAATCTCAAGGTTTGAAGGTTGAAGAGCTCCTACCCCTGAGATCTTGAGAGCACCAATGCCATTCTTGAACTGTCATACCACCATCCCACTATTGGATTTTCAGCAGGGTAGGATGGGGCAGACGAGGCCATTGGAATTCCTTCCTCAAATAGCTATTGAATTATGGCCACCACATCAGTGTGAGCCTGAGGAAGTTATTGAGTCTGAACAACTGCAAGTGAGGGTGGTGAGTCCTCATTATCCATACTCATGACAGAACTCCCAGGTTCTGTGGTTGCATGGACCTTCTCCCCCTTTTTAGGAGCATCACCCCTTGCATAGGTGAGCTAGAGGTTAAGTCCACCACTTCCACAGGTTCTTGTGGACCTGGTTGAGTTTGTTTGGTTGGTCTGTCAACTAACTTGCCCTTGAGATCGGTGATCTCAAGTTGCTGGTCATTGACCCTCTTCTGTAAGATATTCACTTGAGATTTCAAGTGACTGACCTTGGAGACTAAATAGGTGCAGGTTTGTTGAAGTTTTTGTACCTTTAGTTTAAGACTCCTCTCATCTTCAGAGGAAGAATCATGGGAGGATGAGAGAATTGGACTAAAATCTTCTTTCTCATCACCAGCATAGTGTTCTTGGCTGCTAGATTTCTTTTATGCCAAAGACAAGACTCATCACTTTTTGCTTTAGATAGAAAGCAAGACACTTCTCCTGAAAGAGATGTTTCCTACAAGTCCATCTTGTACATGTTCCCTCTCCTAGGGGCTCTGAGCAATATATACTCTTGAGGAATGACCACCCCGTGCTTGAGAACAATACATTCATGCTCAGAAAAGAGCATGTTGTGTCTTTGATCACAAAATTTGGATACACTCAGTAAATTGTATCCAAGCTCTTTAACATAATTTACCTTCTCAATGCTGAGCTTACCATTTATGACCTTGCCCCTTCCAGCAATGTAACCTCCTACATTTCCTCCAAAAGCAACTGGCCCTCCATCAATTTTCTCAAAATTTTGGAGTAAAGAGCCATTGCCTATCATGTGCCTGGAACAGAATTTAAGTTGTTTAAAGACTGAAGATTAGATCTCATCTCTAAGTTGTAAGACCTGTATCTGTTAACTTTAGCAATACATTCATGAGTACAAAGATGTTCCAATACCTTGGCTTCATCATGATCAGCCATCAGTGCTTGGTTTAGAGATGCATCTTCAACCTGAAAGCTCCAGTCAAAGCCTCGTTCTTCAACTGCAACTGCAGCTTGCTGTTTTGGCTTCTTATTCTAGGGGGCTCCTTCGATGTAGTTTGGTCTAGTTTGTGCGTGGCCACCATTTGTTCTAGGTTCCTTATACTCTAGCGCAAAGTGTCCCATTTGGTTACAGTTGTAACACTTTACTTTGCTTTTGTCCAGTCCAAACTTTCCACTGGCTGCATTAATAGGAAACTTCCTCCCTGTCTGCTTGTAGAACTTCTTGTCTCTATGAGTGAGAAAAGCCATCTATTGGACTATTTCCATGTACTCCAGATCATCTGGATGGATACAGTTCAGGTCTTCAAGGGTGAAGAGAAAGTTGCCTAAACTTTCATCAGCAGACAGAAAAGCTTGAGAAGAGCTTGTCTCTTGGAATGGACTTCCTTGGATGTAGCTCTCCCTTGGTGTCTCTGGGAAGGTGATGAAAGGACCCTTTTATGAGTTGTCAGGGTAGTAGATGAGATGATGCTGTAGTTCTCTACAATCCCTTTCAACCACATGAAGGGCTGAACTCTGTTGATTGCTAGAGTTACCAGATGGATTTTGCATGTTCATCTCCATCTGGTAGCCACTAAGAATACCATACAACTCTGTAAGAGTAAGAGTCTTAAGTTTCTCAGATCTCTTGATAACAACAAAGTAATGGGTCCATTGTCTAGGAAGAGAGGACATGAACTTCCTCACTATGTCCATGTTTTCAAGACTTACTCCAACATCCATTAGAGTGTCCACAATCTCAACATACCTGAAGTATTGTTGAGTCATGGTTTCACCTATTTTGTAGGTGAAATTCTCAAACTGCTGCTTCAAGAGGTCATTTTTCTTCTCTTTTGCTTCAGAGGACCCCTCATACATGAGCTTCAGTGCATCCCATAACTTCTTAGTAGTTTTACACTTCTTGAAGCCCCTGTATATGGAGTTTGGAAGAGTAGTTTGGAGGGCAGTCATGGCTTTCTGATCGATATCAATCTTCTTTCTATCTTTTTCAGAATAGTCAGCTACCTCTTTTGGTATCATGCCTCCTCCAGCAGCAGCTGAAGAGGTGCATGGAATGTAAGGTCCAGAGACAACAGATTCCCACATCCTTGAGTATTGTGACTTGATGAAGCCATCCATTCTTTGACAGCAAGCATTAAAGTTTTCAGGAGTGATCAGTTGGGACTTTGTCATAATACCAGTTTCCATATCAGCCTTTGTGAGAGCTGCCATTTGAGATGTTAAGTGTTTTGTGAAACTGAGAGATCTAAAGATGGTGAGATCTTACAATCAAGAGCCTGGAATGCTCTGATTCCAATTGCAGGACCATTGAAGGGGGGCAATACAATCAGTCTCACAATGAGGAGAGACTTAGAACACTTAACAGATCAAATAGGGAACTGGAACTTTGGAAATGATACTAATAAACACAAGCAAACAATAGAACTAAGAACAACAACCGAGAATGGTTTTCAAGTAATAAGTATATTGCTCTCAAGTTCTTTTTCAAGTATTACAAAACATAAAAATAAAATAGAAGAACTTGAGATACTTTACCTATAGCCGACCATACTTTGAAGGCCAGCTGGAAACACTAATCTAGACAACAAGATCAATGTAAAGTCAAAAGGCAGATTGCCTTTTAACTAGTGACTATGACATGCCATAGCTCACATTCTAATATATTACAAAAAGGATAAAAGTAAATAAAGTGGAAAGTTATAGACGCAAGACCATAATCTGCAGTTTCATAAAGCATGGACCTTATCACCAACTTATGCAAGTTGTGAGTCTTTAGAGTGGCAGCGGAAAGTTGGTCAGCTTTTTGAAAAAAAACTGATAAGAGAAAACATGTCTTCTCTGTCCTCGAAAGAAATCTGTCTTCTGTCTTGATGACTTCAGAAGACTTTGTCTTCTAACCTTCGAAAGACTTCATCTTTGGCTTCGGAAGATTTTGTCTTTGGCTTCGGATGATTTTACACTTAGAATATTTTCTTTGCAGAGTGTAAAAACTTCCGAAGTAACTTCCACTATGCACAATGTGCATGCATGCAGGAAGCACCTTGAGTGTTTTGGGGACATCAGCCTTTTCTATAATCCTTACATTATCCAAGCATGAGTTTAAAAGGACAAACATACCTACAATCAATATATTCATGACTATGTCTACTTTACTAACAATTGCTTGCACTTGTGAATGGTAAGATTGATATGATCTCAAGTAAGGTATATTTCCTCTTCATGTATAGATAAGAGTTCAAAAATTACAAAAATATTTTTTCTTCAAAATTTTAAACCTTTAAAGTTTCTACCTCTTATAGATATAAACTTTAGGGGGTGTAATTAAAAATTTGATCATTGTGTACAATTTTTGCTTTTCTTGAAAATATATATAATCAGAATGTTGAGTGCGTTGATGTGCAAGTTATACCATAGTATCTCAGTATATGCAAATATCTGGAATCATAAAAGTCCAAGAGCAGTCAAAACCGGGAAACTTATATCCCACCTAGTGTACAATTCAATCCAAGCAAGAATTAACAATCCAAGCAACAGACAAAGCTTTATAACAGTCAAAAGAACAGACTCAGCTTCATAACAGTCAAAACAATAGACTCAGCTTCATAACAGTCAAAGCAAAAGACTCATCTTCATAAAAGTCAAAGCATCAACACAAAAACAGCCAAAACTATCCATAGCAAAAACATTAATTTTTGAGAAGGTTCAAATTTTAATGCGGGTAAGAGCATTGGTTAATGCGGGTGAAGGTAACCAAGGCATATAACCCATGCGAGTAATAATTTTGTACAAGAAAAACACAAGTGAAACGTATGCAGACAAGTAAACTCATCCGCATTTGTTTCAAAACAAAAGAGCGCAACAAGTTCTGAAGTGTTGAAAACTTATGCGGACAAAAGTGTTCTTCCGCATTTCTATATGCGGTTTAACTTTTTGTTCATCCACATTTCTCTATGCGGATAAGTTTTGTTCAGTTTCATTTCCCATATGCTATTGACATGATCAATGCGGACAAAGTTGTATATTTGTTTCAATATAAAAATTTGTGCTCACACTCTTCTGTCATGGTGTGTGTTTGAATCTCAGTTAATGCAGATGGAGAATATAATGTATAGAAATACAAACATCCATCAGCATTAACAAATGCTGTTGAAGGTCAAGAAATGTAGACAACTTAATTGTTCAGTCGCATTTGTTGAAGTAAATGCAGACAAGACTAATTGTTCAGCCGCATATGTTAAAGGGTGAAATGCTGACAAGTTTTGTTCTTTCGCATTTGTTACAGTACAACAAATGCAAACAAGTCTAAAACATTCACATTTACTAAAGTCCTCAAATGCTGACAAGTTTTGAGCTTTCACATTTGCTGTACAGTACACAAATGCTAATTAGTTTTGTCCCACCGCATTTGCTACAGTATAAAATTAAAACCTCCGTATTTGTTCAAAAACTTGCAAAGTTTGAGAAATCCATTAAATTTACTATTTAAACACATTAATGAGAGTCATTCAATACTTTTCAAATTTGAGAGACTTTATAGTGTGATGAGCGTTTTCCTACTGTTCTTCAACCATCAACCAAAATCATCACAAACCTACTGATTGGATTGTTCATCCAACCTCTCTTCATCTCTATTTCGATTCTCAGCCAAATTAGTATCGAAACAAGACGTCAATGGCAAATCTGACGTGGAGTAAGCTCCACAATGTTAGTGGATATCTTGACCCAGATGTACCTGAAGCTGAAGGGTTAGGAGACATGATCAGATTCATCTCAACCATAAGAGTTGCCCATGCTATTACAGTTAGACCCATTATTTATGAGAACTTCATTAGGTCTTTCTGGGGGACTACTGAAGTAGCTGGTATTGATGGTGTAAGGACCATTTCTGGAAGAATCTCTACTGATCATACCCTTTCTATCACTGAACAAACTATGAGATAGTGTCTATAGTTTGGTGATGATGTTGACACTCCCTTAGAGTTGGAAAAAGATGAGATTATGACCTTCTTTGCCAATATTGGGTATGAAGGAGGATTTGAAGGAAAGAAAATAGTGAAGGGATTGGTTGATCTACAATGGAGATTTTTGATTCATTTGTTCCAGCATTGTTTGTCTAAGAGGAAGACTGGCTGGAATGATATTCCTATCACCACATCGTCTGCTATCTGTGCCTTATGCATAAACAGGCCATTCAATATGTCTGCCTATGTGTTTAATGGTTTAGTATCCAATATTCAAGAGGGGATAAGGAATATGTTTTTGATGTATTCAAGGTTTCTACAGTGCTTCGTCAAATAAGCCTTTCATGACATTGTGCCTGAAGGACCTATAATGGATATCCCCCACTATAATGCCAAGTCTTGTAAGTACATCAAGAAAAGAGATCCCAGGAACTTCTATAGTGGAACTAGCATCAGCTCCATCATCATCTGTCCAAGCACCTGTAGAAGAACCAACAGAATTTTCACAACCTCCACCACCATCAAACCCTTGAAGTACATAGGCTGTATAATCCTTAGGGGGAGTATTGTTTGACCCTGAAAGGATAATACATGCCAATTCAAGAGGTGGTTGAAGGTTGTTCTGTTGGAAAATCCCACAAGTCCAATAATCAAAGTGGGTGAAGGATAACAGAAGAAAACGACCCAAGTGTTAGCTATCCGTATTAGTCAATGCGGATGACCAAAGAACAAATGCTGACAAGTATTTGTTCATCCACATTTACTAATCCAGATAGCTAGAACAAATACGGCCATGTAATTGTTCATCCGCATTAAATAATGTGAATGATCAGAAACAAATGCACATGAGTATCTGTTTATCCGCATTTCCTAATGCTGATAAACATACTTAATGTTGAAGACAACAGAAGAAATGCTGATGAAGTCCAAGTCATCCGCATTAGTCAATGCAGATGAACACTTACAAATGCTGATTGGAGTTTTGTACTTAGACTAGTATTCTGATGTATAGTGTTAGGGTAGTTTACTTATTTGTACAGGGAGTATGTCAGCCTATAAATAAAATAGAATACCCTACTTTTGGGACAAATAGAATAGTAGAATCTTCGATTGTCATATGTTTTAGAGGTGTCAAGTTACTGTATATTGCTAAAACCCTAGCATTCATTGTAACTCGTTTATCTTCATTAATAAAAAGCATTTATGTGTATTTTCAGCATTCAATGATCCTTGATTGTGTATTTTCGCTGCATAATCACTGACTCAATCATCATATTCGATCCTTGTTGAAGTCACATCAACAGGGAATATCATTCTCGAACCCGTGTCAATTGATATTAGAGCCTCGGCTCTTGAATTCGAACAAGATCAATGCAGATCTTGAATGAAAATCGATTGATCTGGTGATTGAGTTGCTATTAGCAAGTTCACCACTTCAAATACGTATTCATTCTAAAAATATCTGAAACATCATCATTCATCACTATTCTACCATCTAGAATCCGTAGTATCACCATCGAATAGTTGATTCTCAACAAAAATCTAACAAATAATCACTCATAATCAAAAGGATAGACATAAAATCAACTAAAAGGTGACTCAAAAAGTGAACTGTTCATAATATTAATCTATTGCTGCTACTGTGCATAGAAATCATACAAGAATACCTTGACTTTGGACTGATTGAACATTCTGGACATAAAATCAAACTAATCCATATTTAAACCTTCTAAAATAAGTTTATTAAAATGGATTCCTTTAACTTTTCTGAACTTGGTCATGCTTCTAAATCACCAATGCTTAAACACAAATCTGAGTTAAGTAACGAAAGATAAAGTTTAGAAATTATATTACAGGTGTAGATCCTGATTACTGGATTTCAATATGCAAAGAACCTTACATTCCTGTGTCACTTACTGCTGACCAAGATGCACAATACAAAACATTCAGAATTCCCGTTAAGGATCGAAGTTTAGATCTTGATGATGATGATGTCAAAGCATACTCAATTCTTACCCAAGCCTTGAAAATTGATGTTCTGAAAAGGCTGGAAAGGTATGGAACAACAAAAGGAGTATGGGATGCACTATAGATAATGTGTGAAGGAAGTAGTGAAGTAATTGAGATCAACAAAGACAAGTTGGTGAATCAATATGAAACCTTCCATCACACTAAGGGTGAATGAATCTCCAAGCAACTGCGTCGGTTTGTGCAGTTGGTGAATGATTTGGAGATCATGGGGGTTACTTACAAGGAGAAAGAAATGAACAAAAAGATGTTGCATAGTTTGCCAGAAAGCTGGAAGCAGAATGTAACTATGCTAAAGAACAATCTTTATTTGGAGAGCACCAGCTTAGATATCATGATTGCCAAAGTTGAAGCTCTTGAGCTGGATGAAAGGAGCAGAAATCCTAGTGGACCACAAGTCATTGAGGCATACAAATTTTTTTCAGAAACTCATTTTGTAGAAAATGCATTTGTAACTAAGGAAGACGATAAATTGAAAAGTACTCGTATTCATTTAATAAGAATCGAGGATCAAATGAAAGTGTTGGCATAGAAGTAATTAGACGTTAAACAAGACACACAATATGTGACCTATTAAAGTAAGTCAAATTAATGTAGCACGACCAACAAAATAACGGTAAATTGTAATTCAATTAAAATTATGCAACTATAGATTAGTAAATCAAATATTCATGAATGCTTCGCAAAATACATAGAAAAGAAACTAGTTATACAAAAACATTAAATAACAATTGTTCTCGCAACGATAGTTTAAGCTTTTGTTAACAACTTCCAAGGTTATAGATTTTTGATTCTTAAGTCTTCTAAACACACTTCTAAATGAATATAATCAAATCTAATTGTAATTATCATTGGAAGCATACTAGTCAATCACAAATGCTACAATGTGTCTAATGTTTACATCGAAACAAAAACCGTATACAAAACCACACGAATGACACTTGAAATCAATCAACTCCTCCCCAAACCTCATCCATAACACTGCACAATCAACTTTGAACATACTTTCTTCCAAAATGAACTAAATCAATTCAAATGACAACTGCCGATCAATAGATTTCTTTATTGACAATCAAGTCAAGTATACCATTTGTAAAGTATGAAGAAACTACTCGTATTTATTTAATAAGAATAGAGAATCATATGAAAGTGGTGGGATAAAAGGAATTAGAAGTGAAACAAGAAACTAAATGTGTGACCTATTAAAAATAAGTCGAATCAATGTAGCACGACCAAGCAAATAACGGTGAATCAATCAAAATTATGCAACTACACATTAGTGTATCAAACTCTTCATGAATGCTTAACTAAATAAATAGAAAAGGAACTAGTTATAAAAAATACTAAAAAACAATTGTTCTCTCATGGATATTATTTGCTTTTCTTAGCAACGTCCAAGGTTATTGAGTTTTGATTCTTAAATCTTCTAAACACATCCTAAACCAATATCATCAAATCTTATTGGAATTATCATTGGAATAATACTAGTTAATAACAAATGCTACATAGTGTCTAATGTTTACATCGAAATCAAACCAAATACAAAACCACACGAACAACCCTTGAAATCAATCCACTCCTCCCCAAACCTCATCCATAACACTACACAACCAACTTCGAACACTCTTTGTTTCTAAAATGAACTAAATCAATGCAAATGACAACTTTTGATCCATTGATTTCTTTATTGACAATCAAGGCAAGAAAAAACTTGTAAAGGATGAAAAAAAATACTCAATAAGAATCGAGAATCAATTAAAAGTTGTGGGATGGAAGTATTGAGACATTAACAAGAAACACAATCTGTGACCTGTTATAAAGAAGTTAAATCAACATAGAACGACCAAGTAAATAACGGAGAATTGTATTTCAATCAAAATTATGTTATTACAAATTAGAGAATAAAACTATTCATGAATTATTAACTAAATACATAGAAAAGCAAACTAGTTATACAAAAACATTAAACAATAGTTGTTCTCACATCGATAGTTTTTGCTTTCCTTAACAACGTCAAACGTTATTAAGTTTAGATTCTATAGTCTTCTAAACACACTAATAAACCAATGTAATCAAATCTAATTGTAATTATCATTGGAAGCATACTAGTCAATTAGAAATGCTACAATGTGTTTAGTGTTTACATCGAAACCAAACCAAATACAAAACCACATGAATGACACTTGAAATCAATGAACTCCTCCCCAAACCTCATCCATAACACTGCACAATCAACTTCGAACACTCTTTCTTCCAAAATAAACTAAATTAATTCAAATGACAACTGTCGATCAATAGATTTCCTTACTAACAATCAAGTCGAGTAAAGAATTTGTAAAGTATGAAGAAACTACTCGTATTAATTTAATAAAATCGAGAATCAAATGAAAGTGGTGGGATAAAAGTAGTCAGATGTTAAACAAGAAACTAAATGTGTGACCTATTAAAAATAAGTCAAATCAATGTAGTACGACCAAGTAAAAAACGGTGAATCAATCAGAATTATGCAACTACACATTAGTGCAAAAACTATTCATGAATACTTAACTAAATAAATTGAAAAGGAACTAGTTATTAAAAAACACTAAACAACAATTGTTCTCTCATGGATAGTATTAGCTTTCCTTAGCAAGGTCCAAGGTTATTGAGTTTTGATTCTTAAGTCTTCTAAACACATCCTAAACCAATATCATCAAATCTGATTGTAATTATCATTGGAATCATACTAGTCAATAACAAATGCTACATAATGTCTAATGTTTACATCGAAACCAAAACCGAATACAAAACCACACGAATAACCCTTGAAATCAATCCACTCCTCCCCAAACCTCATCCATAACACTACACAACCAACTTCTAACACTCTTTGTTTCTAAAATGAACTAAATCAACGCAAATGACAACTTTTTATCCATTGATTTCTTTATTGACAATCAAGGCAAGAAAAAACATGTAAAGGACGAAAAAAAATACTCGTATTCATTTAATAAGATTCAAGAATCAATTGAAAGTGTTGGGATGGAAGTAATGAGATGTTAAACAAGAAACACAATCTATGACCTATTAAAAAGAAGTTAAATCAAGGTAGCATGACCAAGTAAATAACGGTGAATTGTATTTCAATCAAAATTATGCAATTACTGATTAATGAATCAAACTATTCATGAATTATTAACTATATACAAAGAAAAGGAAATAGTTATACAAAAACATTAAACAATAATTGTTCTCACATCGATAGGTTTTGCTTTTCTTAACAACGTCAAATGTTATTATGTTTTGATTCTGTAGTATTCTAAACACACTCCTAAACCAATATAATCAAATCTGATTGTAATTATCATTGGAAGAAGACTAATCAATCACAAATGCTACAATGTGTTTAGTGTTTACATCGAAACCAAACCGAACACAAAACCACACGAATGACACTTGAAATCAATCAACTCCTCCCCAAATCTCATCCATAACACTACACAATCAACTTCGAACATTCTTTCTTCCAAAATGAACTAAATCAATTCAAACGACATTTGTCGATCAATAGATTTCCTTACTGACAATCAAGTCGAGTAAACCATTTGTAACGTATGAAGAAACTACTCATATTTATTTAATAAGAAGCGAGAATCAAATGAAAGTGGTGGGATAAAAGTAATGTTGAAATCAATAAAACAACAAGAACCAACAAGATAATAAGAAGGTTGTTGAATGATTTCCCCCCAGGATCTTTTCAAATCTCTCAAATCAACAAACAATAATTGTAGTGCGGAAACCCATGATTAAAGCTATGATATTAGTGTATGTGTGTGTATGATTGTGTGATTGCTAGTGTTTGAATGATGGTAATAATCTAATTGTTTGTATTGATTTGTTCAAAAGCTTACAAAGGATTAGGGTAGAATGCTATTTTTAGCCTATACATAAAGCTATCTACAATTACTAAACTACCCTTATGTAAACAAAAATTACATAAAATCCTAAGTGTATAAGTCGTCCGCTGTGGATGATAGACTGTCCGTTGTGGAATCTAAGTCATCCGCTGTGGATGGAATAAGTTGTCTGTTGTGTCTTGGATAATGTCCGTTGTGAACACTTATATGTTTGTCTTGATAGTCGTCCATTGTCGAGTGTTCATCCGTTGTGAATTGAACATCCGCTGTGGAGTTGATCATCAGCTGTGGACTTGTTCATCCGCTGTGTGTTGGTCATCCGTTGTACACACTTTGACACTTTTCTTCATCCGCTGTAGACTTTGTTCATCCACTGTGGAAGGTCTTCATCCGCGGCCGACACTTACCAAAAATTATCTTTTATCTACAAACCTGAAAAAGACATTTAAGCTATATTAGTGTATGATTTGAATGTTAATGATTCTAATATGTTAGTTAATGATTGTTTGAATGTTAGAACACGTTATGTTTGATTGTGGCAAGCATTATCATTTTAATGCACTTGTTGAGTCCAACAATACTCCCCCTAAGGATGATGTTGCCATCTCTTTAGTGTTTGCTTGTTTAATGTTTTGATTGTTAGCAACAATGTGTGTTTGTGTTTATATGTTTGATTGAATGATTGTCTGATATTATGAATGATTGAATGATAAGTTATTCTGATTACACATTGGTATGTTTTGATTTGAGTATGTTTGCTTATATGATGTGTTGCTTGACTGATTATTTTGATATGTTTTGCTTGTTGTTAGTTATGTATGTTTATGTTTGTTTGAAATGTCATGTTTGTTTGACTATTTTCATGTATGATTGTTTGATTACATGTATGACTTACTGATTACACATGCGTAATCAGATTGCATTGTATGTTTGATACTTGTGTGTTTGAATTATGTTTTGTTATATATCTTGATTGATTGTTATGTATGAAGATTATGAATGATATACATGTGTATTTGATGTTGTGATGTGTTTGTTGTCTGTTATGTATGTTTGAATGTTATGGATGTTAATGGTTAGACATGTATGGTTGTTGTTTCTATCTGTTTGCTTGTTAGTAACCTTCAAGAATGAGATGGGCCAGCTTCATCAACATTCTTTTGAATTTTAGCAGAAGCCTTCAATGATTCTTCTACATCTTTCTCAATTGTCTAATCCTTTTAGCTTCTCTCACTTGATCTGATAGAGGAGTTATCCTTAATGCATTTCTGCATTTAATTATAAGCTTAGCAAAGTAATTGATTGCACTCTTCAAATAATCATATTTGCTTTGTATTGTGAGATGGACCAGCTGCTCAAGTGTTGATTCATCTAAGCTTTGCTCATCAATGTTGCTAACCAGTGTGGTTACAACACGATTGCCTTTCCAAATCTCAAGATTATTATTGTCAGAAATCCTCATCCCTGTTATTCCTTCAATGTGTGTTAGTGGTTGCCGTCTGTTTTCTAGTCTTTGCTTCAAAGCAGCATTAACATAGACAATTCCCAAAATCCTCAGCATATGAATAAAGTAACAACAATCTCCTTTGCACAGCACATCTTCTTTGTCACACCCCCGCTAGAAGCGGAAACATGAGGATGCGACGGACGGGATCATCATAACACATTGGGGGTCTGAGAGAATCTCTAAATGAATTCTCCGTCAATGGATCATGACGTCACCCGACACAAAAGAACAAGTGTTAAGAACAATCAATACCATAACGTTATTCCATAAACGACAAATAATCCAAACGTTCAAAACTAGAACAACCGGTACAAGATCAATCTAAAACATTTACAAGACCAACAATAATAACAAATAGTCCAAAACTAATGCCGTAATGTCTAATGCTCTTGAAGGAGCGGTCTCATTTAAAGTCCACTGCCTAATTACCTAAGCACCATTACCTGAAAAGTCATGCTCTAAAAAATCAACATACGTTGGTGAGTTCACAGGTTTAAAGAACAAAGGGTTTGCCGTGTATAACATGTACAAAAATAGCAGTCATAGATATCCACAAGTCCAAGTCAGTCCAAGTCCAATTACCCGGATTATATTCACCCAAGGGCAAGCCCAGGCCAAGTCAGTCTCGACTACTATACTAACGACAGGGGTGGGGGTGTCAACCCGTTAGTACTAACAATACCTCTCCATGATGCCCAAGTCACAATAACAAGCCCAAGTCTATGTCACAATAACAAGCCCTTGTCCAAGTCACAATAACAAGCCAAAGTCCAAGTATACATTCATGAATGAACATCTAGACTCATCCCATGACCCAAACCACATACATTGTCCCGAATTAGTCTAAAAGACACGGCATAGTCCAAAACAATGAGCATGCTTTTCCCCCAAGTAAAACATATTTAAAAAAGGGCCGTGAAACTCACCTTGATGATAGCACAATCCAAAGCCCACAACAAGTATAGTAAGTAACTATAGATACAATAAGCACAAAAGAATTACTAAAGATCAAGATGACCAATATGGGTTTAATCCTTGTAGTCCAGTCCTTAATGCCCATCAATGTTATCATTTTATGAAAACATGATTTATTTGCTAGAACAAGTCCAATGGCCAACATTATTTCCCAATCTCGATTCATTTTAGTTTTCATGTCCTCAACATATACCATTGTCATTCTTGTTTCGAAATGTACATTTATTAGTTCAAGTTTGTTGACATATGAACCTTATATGTTCTTATCCTTTAATGCCTTATAATTCATCTTTGGACCCAACTTTTAACTTATTCTAGTTAATTAGCCCCAAGTCTTAACATTTAAGTTCAATAAAAATATTTAAGCTTGTAGAGCTGATTGCGCACTAGTTTTGCGTAGACTGTTTGGAGGTCGAAACAGTAACGAAAAATTGCGTAACAAGAACCGTCTGAAAAATAAGACTTTAAGTTAAACTCCAAAAAAAATCATCTCCATTGGATAAAATATGAGAAAGATATGACTCGACGAACACAGACCAACCTGCTGCCGAGATTCGTCAGTTTTGACCTTCAGTTTTGTTTGCCATGTTTGGAGGGCCAAACAATGTCAAAAAGACACGAGACAACTTGGGTTAGTTAGAGGACTCATTAAAATTGTTTTTAGACCAAAAATTCGACCCATTCGGACTTATTATTACCAAGTTATGACCAGTACAAATGTCATATTTTTTTGACAGCAACCTGTCCTGTTCATTAGTCTTGTTCCATTGCATCCCAAACCCCTATCTTTTGTTTTTATTTACCTGAGTACTTAAAGAACGTTTATTCCATGTTTTCATTGAACAAATCATTAATCAAACACTTGGTCATTGATTCATCTTACGGTTCACATTATTAGTTAATTGATTCGTAGTTTTGATTCCCAAACGCATCAATCAATTCAAGAGGCAAAATTAATGTTTTTAATAAGAGATTATGATCAAAAGATGTTTATTACGACCAGATCTCACAAGTTTTCAACCCAATATAATAGATCCAAGAACATATGAACATCAAAAACTAGACTTTTAACATTTTCGAATGAATCAAAGCCCGGAACGCTTAATTCTTCTCGATTTAATGCCCAAAACCAAGAATATGATATTATTAGATGATGATTTTTTGATTAGATTATTAATATCATCAAACAATGAGTTTTCTTACCGATAATACGTAGTACACCAATGTTCCAATAAGATGAGTGTTTGAACAACAAAAATTGATCAAGAATGAGGAAGATGATGATGATTCACGATGAAGAAAAGATGGATGGTGGCTAGGGTTTCTAGAGAGAAAACTTGGAGAATAAGTTTTCAAAATGAAAGAATAAAAAAATACAAAGGGAAGCCCTTCCCTTTTAAAGAATTCGGCCAAGGGAGGCCAAGGGTGGGCCTCCTAGGCCCATTGCTTGTCTCGTCCAATTACGTCTCGTCTCGATCCATGTGTCATCCAACTTTCGCGTTTTTAAATTTTCTGAGTTATTACGATTCCAACGTACTATTATATGCTATATAAATTATATAATTTATATAATTTTAAATTAAATTAGGTATATTTAGTAGGCTTTAGGCAATGCCCACATGTTTGATTTTTGTTTGCATTCTTATCGAAAGATTTATATTCTTACATTTTTAAGTCTTTAGTCCAATTTTAAGCACGCACCAATCATGCCAAGTCCAAAACGGTGATTATACACTGTCACCATGCCAAAGGCCCAATAGAACATATTAAGCTCACAATATAAAATTCCAGAACTTAGCATATCTATACCCGTCTAATGTACTATACTCAAATCAAGCCCACATTAGGTCAACTTTCAATTCAAAGATCACATTAAGACCAAGTCAAAGTCAAAGAGTCAAAGTCAAAAAGTCAAAGTCAAAGAGTCAAAGTTAAAAAGTCAAAGTCAATGGTCAATGCACCTATTTAGGTGACGGATGTCACAGTATTCCCTAGTTGAGAGAATTCCATCCCGAAAATCAGCAAGAGTTTATCAACTGTGCCTTTTATGAATAGGTGAGGTTACTTAGTGCTCAATTGATCTTTCCGCACATAGATAAGGTTAAGATACTCACTTTGAGTTACAACTAACCTTTACGATAGGGAGTCAACTACTCCTTAAAGTCCTAACTTCCTTATTCATAATCTCTACCAGTACTTTGACGAATCAAATTTTACCGTCCGCTCGAATTCCTTCGATCGTGACATATATGGTCTCATCCGCAAGACACTCATTGAGTTTTGATGCATGGAACGAGTCATCTACCACTCTCAGTTCTTGCTGTAATTGAAATCGATAATCCATTGACTAAATCCATTTGGTAGTCTTAATTGTAATTACCAGCTCTCAGTTTGCTCTTTTTGCCAAAACAAACAACGCCTTTCCAAGGCAACAGCTCGTATACTGCCCATAAAAAAAAACAAAGTCTCTTGAGATGGCTTTTCAGGTTTACAACCGATTTACTAATATCTCCAGATTATGAGTATTTTCCATTACCAATAGTTAGATTACAGTCCAAATTCTAATTTCACATTCAATGTATCATTAGTGTTTATATATAGGGTGTACCACAGCTAACCCACCACCCTACTAACACCTTGATAGTGTACCAGTCACCAACTGTAACTAATTACCAAATCAACTAACGTCTAAGAGCATGTGCCTACAGAAAGGCTTCCTTTGATTGTCAATGTAACTTTTTAACAATCTTGAACTGCCTTTAGTTTGTCCTTAATCCAAAAGCCCTAATCATTCGTCTCTTGTATGATTTACGGTCCATTCATCTATGTTTACCAGAATTCTACCCATTACACCGATGACCAACACTTACATCCGTTTAGTGCCTCAAACGGTGCTCCTATAAGACTCTTATTGCAGTTATTATTATAAGGAAACCCAACTAATGGTTGGTAAGTCTCCTAGCTACCTCCAAGTCAATGCTAAACATCTTATCGTATTCTCCAATGTCCAAATAGGTTAATCACTCATACCATCAGTATGATAACGATAAGTCACACTCATGTCCAGACGTGTACCCAACGCCTACTATGAACTATGCCGAATCGTTGCATTAAACGACCGGCATGAATAGAAATAATCGACATAGGTATTCCATGTCTATCCACAACTTCTCTAACATAAATCCTTGCCAACTTTTCAATCTCGTAGTCCTCACGAATATTCAGGAAATGAGAAGATTTGATCATTTAATCCGTAATAACCCAAATCAAATTTTGCTCACTACTAATCCTTATTAGTTTTGTGAGGCGGTCCATAATAATGCTTTCCACTTCCGTCCTAGAAACTCAGGCTATTACAACAACGATGCCCCGCTTTAACCTTTGAACAAGTCAGAGATTTGCACATGTTATACACTATGTCCCCTTTCATTCCAGGCCACCAATACAAGTCCTTACGAGCATGACACCTCTTATTAGCATAGAGATGAACATTATACTTAAACTTGTGTGCTTCATCCAACACCAATGTCTGCACATTCCCCATAAATGAAAACTAAATTCGCCTAATAAAGTACAATCCTCCATCGTCTTTTTGTACAAACTGTTTGTCCAGACATCTCAAAGTCTCATCCTGCACATTCACTGTGCTCGTTGACTCAACTTGATAGCAATGATGTGGGTTTTGGTACCCAGATAAACCATCATTCCAACGTCTTAAAACATACAGGTTTGACTCTTTCCTTACTACTCAACACGTCGAAAACCACATTTGCCTTTTGCCATGTGATACTAGATTTTATAGTCGTAGTCATTGAACAATCCAATCCACCATCTCTATCTCATGTTCAGTTCTTTTCAGTGAAAAATATGCTGAAAACTTTTATGGCCAGTTGAGATGACACAGTTGGAGAACCTAGCGTATAGTTTCTCCTTTTCAATAATTCTAAAACTATTCCCATATGTTTCTCATGATCCACCCTTTTCTCAAATAAAGCAAAATGTCCTAAATGAAGACTATGACAAATTTATTCAGATATGGCATACACACCTGATTCATCATGTCCATAAGCACCGCAAGTGCCTTTGTTAGCCCCAAATGCAAACTATGAACTCGTATTCTCTGTAACGAGTTGTGAATGCTACCTTTGTTATGTCATTCTCATGTGATCTAAGTTGGATTTCCGAACGTAGATCAATATTCACAAAGGTATATTGATACTTGAAGCTGATTAAATAAGTCATTCACCCTCGGCAAAGGATAACGGTTCTTGACCGTTAGCTTATTCAACCTTTGATAGTCCATGCACGTCCTAACAGATCTATCCTTCTTCTTCACAGAAAGCACTAGTGTCTCATGGTGAGTGAATGGGTCATAAAAAAACCTTATCTAACAACTTCGATTAGACCCATCTTCCATCTTCAAAGGTGCTAAGTGGTAAGGTGTCCTAGCAACATGCATCGCGTTAGGTGGCAGGTCAATCTGAAAGTCCATCTGTTGTGAAGGAGACAATCATGAAAAATCCTCTGGGAATACTTCCTAAAATTTTTGCACAATGAGTATTTCATCTAACCCTTATTCCTCCACCTTCATGCTTGAGATTTGCGTGTTGTCCTCTTCTAATCTCTGGCCATACACGTCAAGTGTCTCATCTTTTTACAACAGTATGCGAGCAATCTTCTCGCATCAGATGATCTCAGCATAATTCCTTGACAATCAATCCATCCCCATGACCATGTTGAAACTTTTGCGCCTAGGTCGTACTAGATCTATTCTAAATGGACGATCCTTTAATAGCATGATACAGTCATAAATTATCACCCTAGTACTGACAAGTCTACCACTAGTCCATTTCATAACACGTATCTTCATAATTGGGGTCAAGTCGAACTTAGTTATAAAAGTCAAAGTCACTACGTCTGGTCCAATCGGGCATTATCGACACTAGTCCCAAATGCCTTTCTATGAACAGGGTTGCCACATTACCTTGCGCTGGGTTAGCACAAGTTGCAAACCATATTTTGAGTTGTTCCTTTGTTTTTGATCGACCATTTGACCTTGAATCCCATTTAACCTTGCATATGCATTTCGGTGATGCTCCTGGCTTCCACACTCATAATGTCAATGTCGAACTCTAAACAATTCTACTGCATTAATCGGCACAATTGGGTTCAGCAGTACCTTAAAGCCCTTGGCTAAGCGTTCCAATTGCTTGAAATTAAGATACGCATGATGTGGTTCCATAGTCGATGGTGCAGATTACACTCCGGACAAGTGCCGGCATAGTCCTTCGTTGCCAGCACGACAACCACATATCCCTTCACGACCTTGTCCTTCTTGTCCACTTTAACTCCCGTCGGCTTACCCTTAACATCCTTCCATGTCCCACTAGATTTACCTAAGACCCAATACGAACCATCTCATCAGCCAAAGTACCTGTCTTTAGTATTGCACTCTAAATGGACAAGGGGTGTAGTAATGGCCATCATTCCATGACTATGGAACGAGACCCTTAATGTGCTCTCAACCCTTATTTGATTTATGTGTCATAATTATGCCACCAGCTTTGCCAGCTTATGGAATTGGTAGGTATGGGCGTTAGACCACATCCTGCCATTGCATGCTTCCAAGACACAAGATCTAACTTTTCCATCTAGTCCACAAGGTGGTACTCCTCGGTTACCAATCCTTTAAGCTAATTCAAAGTCATCACCATTACAACTTCCATACCTCGAACTATGGTTTGGATACTCTACTGCGTTAGTTCTTCAGTCACCATGAACAGACAACATAATTTACCTTTTGATTCTCAGCACAGATCTCGATGTCTACATCAGTTCCCAATTTTCTCAATGCAACAGGTTAGAGCTATTGCTCCAACTTTCCCGTGGTACTACTTTGGCTTGCACATCATGAACTGTATGTATGTACAACCAATCCTACCTCCAGTACCATTTACTTCTCCGTTATCAGTCCCACCATGTCCAACTCCATACCGTTAAGATCATCACATAGCCCAGTTCAAACACAACCTTGGTATACCGAAGATGTTTATATATAGGGTTTCCCGTAGCGTTCCCACCACACCAACAATATACCAAGAACGCTGCTTAAACTGGTTACATGAAATCCACTTATTCCATCAAGAGTAATGCTAGAACATCCAAATAGCCAATGCCTCAAGTCTTAAGATCAGCCCGAACAAAGCAACATACGTACAGGGGGTGTCACCTTTCTACATTCAACTCTTTAAAGACCAAGTACATTTTGAACATGTATTCAACTTGCAGGATCACAGTAACAAAAGAGGGAGCAACTTCTCATAGCTACTGGGCTAAAACATCATAGTATGATTCCCATAAATGCTCAAGATCGATTTGTACTTATGAAAAGATAAAGGAGATAGATGTTTCCACATCATTGATTATCATAAAAACAGGAACGCTAATGTCCCGTATATAGAATGGAAGGTTCGTACTAACTATGACGTTATCTCACGAAAGGGTTAGCTAGATTTCGCATGCACTGCAAATTGCAATTACGTGTGCACCCGTAATGGTAATTTGCTTTGCATGGTCACCCCTATCTCCTCTTGCCACAGTCAACGCATTTTGTCAAGTACAGAGTGTTATCCATAATTGGAGAATTAAGGATATGGTCACTAACCAAAAGTTAAGTAACCAAAGTTGTACAGAGGAATCGATTAAGAAAGCATTCACTTGGGTGAGTAATAGTCAATGGAATCCATTTAGTATAGTCCGAAATCCAATAAAGCAATCGTCCGACCTGAGTATGCCATGGCTCTTGTCTGTTGGTGTCATGTCAGCTAGCATGTTCATCTCCCGAGATTCAACTCACAACATAGGTATCACCAGCAGACGCACATAGTAAGGTTGGCTTACTAACCCAGCCTCTTTAAAAGAATTCTAATGGAAGCACTTATCAATCCAAACCAAATAATAATCAATCGGATAACGAGAGGACGTCCTTAGCTAATGCTTTCTCAAGGCATGCACAAATAATACAACAACCAAAATTCTCCAAATAAGAAGATCACAAATAACAAATAAGGCAGGCTACATGGCACAACAGATAATGCATATAGAACATTCACATGTATAATTATGCACACATAATCTTATTATGCATACTACATGTGGGTACTTAGGTTATAGTCTAGGTCGAACAATCCACCTAATTCTATATAACCAATGGCTCTAATACCAATCTGTCACACTCCCGCTAGAAGCGAAAACACGAGGATGCGACGGATGGGATCGTCATGACACATTGGGGGTCTAAGAAAATCTCTAAGTGAATTCTCCGTAGGATCATGACATCACCCGACACAAAAGAACAAGTGTCAAGAACAATCAATACCATAACGTTATTCCATAAATGACAAATAATCCAAAAGTTCAAAACTAGAACAACCGGTACAAGATCAATCCAAAACATTTACAAGACCAACAATAATAACAAAGAGTCCAAAACTAATGTCGCAATGTCTAATGCTCTTGAAGGAGCGGTCTCGTCTAAAGTCCACTGCCCAATTACCTAAGCACCGTTACGTGAAAAGTCATGCTCTAAAAAGTCAACATACGTTGGTGAGTTCACAGGTTTAAAGAACAAAGAGTTTGCCGTGTATAACATGTACAAAAATTGTATGTGGATAAGAGTACATAGCAGTCATAGATATCAACACAAGTCCAAGTCAGCCCAAGTCCGATTACCTGGATTATATTCACCCAAGGGCAAGCCCAGGCCAAGTTAGTCTCGACTAGTATACTGACGACAAGGGTGGGGGTGTCAATCCGTTAGTACTAACAATACCTCTCCATAACGTGCAAGTCACAATAACAAGCCCAAGTCCAAGTCACAATAACAAGCCCATGTCCAAGTCACAATAACAAGCCCAAGTCCAAGTATATATTCATGAATGAACATCTAGACTCATCCCATGACCTAAACCACATGCATTGTCCCAAATTAGTCTAAAAGACACGACATAGTCCAAAAAAATGAGCATGCTTTTCTCCCAAGTAAATCATTTTAAAAAAGGGGCCGTGAAACTCACCTCGATGATAGCACAATCCAAAGCCCACAACAAGTATAGTAAGTAACTATAGATACAATAAGCACAAAAGAATTACTAAAGATCAAGATGACCAATATGGGTTTAATCCTTGTAGTCCAGTCCTTAATGCCCATCAAAGTTATCATTTTATGAAAACATGATTTATTTGCTAGAGCAAGTCCAATGCCCAACATTAATTCCCAATCTCGATTCATTTTAGTTTTCATGTCTTCAACATATACCATTGTCATTCTTGTTTCGAAATGTATATTTATTAGTTCAAGTTTGTTGACATATGAACCTTATATGTTCTTATCTTTTAATGCCTTATAATTCATCTTTGGACCCAACTTTTAACTTATTCTAGTTAATTAGCCACAAGTCTTAACATTTAAGTTCAATAAAAATATTTCAGCTTGTAGAGCTGATCGCGCACCAGTTTTGCGTAGACTGTTTGGAGGTCGAAACGGTAACGAAAAATTGCGTAACAAGAACCGTCTGAAACATAAGAATTTAAGTTAAACTCCAAAAAAAATGATCTCCATTGGATAAAATATGAGAAAGATATGACTCAACGAACACAGACCAACCTGCTGCCCAGATTCGTCAGTTTTGACCTTCAGTTTTGTATGCTATGTTTGGAGGGCCAAACAATGTCGAAAAGACACGAGACCACTTGGGTTAGTTAGAGGACTCATTAAACCTGTTTTTGACCAAGTTATGACCAGTACAAAACATCATATTTTCCTGACAGCACGCTGTCCTGTTCATTAGTCTTGTTCCTTTGCATCCCAAACCCCTATCTTTGATTTTTATTTACCCGAGCACTTAAAGAACGTTTATTCCATGTTTTCATTGAACAAATCATGAATCAAACACTTGGTCATTCCAATTTTTCAGTCCCAAAACAGTTACTTTAGATTTTCATCTCACGGTTCACATTATTAGTTAATTGATTCATAGTTTTGATTCCCAAACGCGTCAATCAATTCAAGAGGCAAAATTAATGTTTTTAATAAGAGATTATGATCAAAAGATGTTCATTACGACCAGATCTCACAAGTTTTCAACCCAATATAATAGATCCAAGAACATATGAACATCAAAAACTAGACTTTTACCATTTTCGAATGAATCAACACCCAGAACGGTTAATTCTTCACGAACTAATGCCCGAAACCAAGAATATGATATTATTAGATGATGATTTTTTGGTTAGATGATTAATATCATCAAACAACGAGTTTTCTTACCGATAATGCGTAGTAGACCAATGTTCCAACAAGATGAGTGTTTGAACAACAAAAATTGATCAAGAATGAGGAAGATGATGATGATTCACGATGAAGATGATGAAGAACATGAAGAAAAGATGGATGGTGGCTAGGGTTTCTAGAGAGAAAATTGAAGAATAAGTTTTCAAAATCAAAGAATAAAAAATACAAAGGGAAGCCCTTCCCTTTTTAAGAATTCGGCCAAGGGAGGCCAAAGGTGGGCCTCCCGGGTCTGTTGCTTGTCTCGTCCAATTATGTCTCGTCCCGATCCATGTGTCATCAAACTTTCGCGTTTTTAAATTCTCTGTGTTATTACGATTCAAACATACTATTATATGCTATATAAATTATATAATTTATATAATTTTAAATTAAATTAGGTCTATTTAGTAGGCTTTAGGCAAAGCCCACATGTACAATTTTTGTTTGCATTCTTATCGAAAGATTTATATTCTTACATTTTTAAGTCTTTAGTCCAATTTTATGCACGCACCAATCATGCCAAGTCCAAAACGAGAAACATACACTGTCACAATGCCAAAGGCCCAATAGAACATATTATGCCCACAATATAAAATTCTAGAACTTAGCGTGTATATACCCGTCTAATGTACTATACTCAAATCAAGCCCACATTAGGTCACCTTTCAAGTCAAAGATCACATTAAGACCAAGTCAAAGAGTCAAAGTCAAAAAGTCAAAGTCAAAGAGTCAAAGTCAAAAGCCAAAAGTCAAAGTCAAAGTCAAAGTCAAAGAGTCAAAGTCGAAAAGTCAAAGTCAATGGTCAATGCACATATTTAGGTGACGGATGTCATATCTATGTACAGAAATGTCTTGGTTTTTAAAAATGAAATATATGATGGATGAAGGAGTTTGATTTCCACAGGATCAAACAGCCTTATGTCTAAAGCTTCTTTGCCTTCTAACTTCCTTTCCAATACGACTTAAAAGTGAGTTTCATCATAATACCACTTGGTAATTGGACTGTTGTATTCATTTCCCTTTATCTTATTCGTAATTAATTTCAGATCTGATGGCCTCATAGGGTAACCAACCCTTTCCCAAAGGTCTGAGTTCACATTTTCAACATTATGATCTGCTTGATTGCCTGCTGCCTTTTATTCTCTTCTTAATCTTTCAATGTGTAGCTTGTCTTCTCTGCCAGCTTTTCTTTTCATTTCATGATGCTATCTGTTCATGTAAGCTCTGAGAATATGAAAGAAGTCTGCTCCTCTAGGATTGTTTGTATGATTGATCATTCTCAATTTCATAAGGTCAAGTCTGTCTTCATATGACAATGATCCTAGCTGAGATATGTATGATAAGTATTGGACAAGTCCAGATACTCTCTTGATTAGCACAGCATCCTATATTTCATCATATTTTCATGCTACAATCTTCCTTTCATCAGCAGAGGCAGTAAGAGTTATCCTATCATAGAGTTTTATGAAGTTTGTCTTCTCATTGATAATCTCCCTTACTTCATTCCCTTCTAGCCATAGCTTCTGAGGCATAAACTGTCTTGGTTCTTCAATGGGATGAAGCTCAGGTGGAGCTTGATGATAGATGGATAATGATGATGCTGGATGAGGTTTGGATGTTTGAGGCTTCAGGGCACTTGTTAGCATATTCTTGTAGATTTCTCTAGCAAGATCTTTCATTTGTGCTAATGATCTGCCTGCATATGATCTGTAAGGCATCCTTGTGTGACTCAACTAGCTTTTAAACTGGGAGTATGTCATTTTAACTATTTGAGGATCCTTTGGTAGATTCTTTTGAAATTCAATCTGATCTTTAATTTCTCTATATCTCTTGTATATTTGCTCAGACTCATTTTTCATTATCTCCTGAAAGTCCTTGAGCAAGTCTTTAACCTCAGTGAGGCTACGGTTCATGAATGAATCATAGGGAAATCCTCTTGCAGCTAGTTCAATTCCCATCAATGTCTGAGGGTCAGCAGTAAATAGATCTTGCAAGTTTTGCATTTCCTCATCTCCTTCATTTTCTTCATCATCTTCATCACTATCACTTAAGATGATGATAGACTGATCTTGTTGGTCACGTGATTGTGCTATTTCACCTTCTTCTAGCATCATTGCCTCAGATGTTTTCTGTTTTGGTTCATCTTCATCCACTAGTTCAACTTTAACTTTCAACAGTTTGAGTGGTGGAGATTTTGGTTCATTAATCTCTTGAACCTTTTCTTTCCCTTTTACTAAGGCAGCCAGGTACTGTCTTTTTCTTTTTCTAGAATAAGTTTTGAGAGTTTGTTGTGATGATGAGGCTTGTTGGTCTTTTACTGATTTAAAAAACTGCTTGATCAATTCTTTTTGTTTTTAAGTGAGAGGTTTTTCAGGCATAATGCTTGTTTCATCAGTTTATGTTTCTGAGGTATGAAAGTGCTGTCTGAGGATGGATGAATAATGAATGTTCTCAAATGGATTTGATTCACTGAACAGCTGATCCATTGAGTAAGTTTCCTCAGGAATGATAATTGCATGTTCAGGTTCTCTTGTGCTAATCTGTTCTACTTGAGATATGATCTGTTCTTTAAAATCATCACTCAGGTCTTGTTCTTGACCTTCAGAAAGTTCTAACTCATTCAAATGAGTGTCTGCATGCACTAGCTCTCTGTTCAGTCTGTTGATTTTTTTAGATTGAGCATAGATCATCTTTTTCAGCTTATTTAACTCAGTTTCTTTAGCGTCTAATTGATTGGTAAGATAAGCAACATCTAATCTTGTGTTGTCAAGCTCTGTTACCACCTGATGAAATCAATAAAACAACAAGAACCAACAAGATAATATGAAGGTTATTGAATGATTTCACCAATGATCTTTTCAAATCTCTCAAATCAACAAACAATAATCATAGTGCGGAAACCCATGATTAAAGCTATGATATCAGTGTATGTGTGTGTATGATTGTGTGATTGCTAGTGTTTGAATGATGGTAATAATTTGCTTGTTTGAATTGATTTATTCAAAAGCTTACAAAGGATTAAGGTACAATGCTATTTATAGCCTATACACAAAGCTATCTACAATTACTAAACTACCCTTATGTAAACCAAAATTACATAAAATCCTAAGTCTATAAGTCATCCACTGTATATGATAGACTGTCCGCTGTGGAATCTAAGTCATCCGCTGTGGAGAGGAATTAGCTGTCCGCTGTGTCGAGGAATTAGCTGTCCGCTGTGTCTTGGATGCTATCCGCTGTGAACACTTGTATGTTTGTCTTGATACTCGTCCGTTGTGGAGTGTTCATCCGTTGTGGATTGAACATCCGCTGTGGAGTTGATCATCAGCTGTGGACTTGTTCATCCGCTGTGTGTTGTTCATCCGCTGTAGACATTTAGACACTTTTCTTCATCCGCTGTAGACTTGTTCATCCGCTGTGGAAGGTCTTCATCTGCTGCGGACACTTAGCAAAAATTATCTTTTATCTACAAACCTGAAAAAGGCATTTAACCTATATTAGTGTATGATTTGAATGTTAATGATTCTAATGTGTTTGTTAATGATTGTTTGAATATTAGAACACATTATGTTTGATTGTGACAAGCATTATCATTTTAATGAACTTGTTGAGTCCAACAAGTAATCAGATGTTAAACAAGTCAAATCAATGTAACACGACCAAGTAAATAACGATGAATTGTATTTCAATCAAAATTATGTAACTACACATTAGTGCATAAAACTATTCATGAATGCTTAACTAGATTAATAGAAAAGGAACTAGTTATAAGAAAACACTAAATAACAATTGTTCTCTCATCAATATTATTTGCTTTCCTTAAGAACGTCCAACGTTATTGAGTTTTGATTATTAAATCGTCCAAAAACATCTTAAACCAATATAATGAAATCTGATTGTAATTATCATTGGAATCATACTAGTCAATCACATATGCTACATAATGTTTACATCGAAACCAAAACCGAATACAAAACGACACGAATAACCATTGAAATCAATCTACTCCTCACCAAACCTCATCCATAACACTGCACAACCATCTTCGAACACTCTTTTATTCTATAATGAACTAAATGAATGCGAATGACAACTTTCGATCCATAGATTTCTTTATTCAAAATCAAGGCAAGAAACCACTTGTAAAGGATGAAAAAATACTCGTATTCATTTAATTAAAATCGAGAATGAAATGAAAATGGTGGGATGGAAGTGTTCTGCAGGATCGGAGTTGGTCTCTCAACACAAGTTTTATCTCTCAAACTCACTTGGATAGATAAAGTAGAATCTCTAACTAAGTTGATGATAATATAATAAGTTAATGAACACAGAAATGGATTTCAAGATACTTGTATATATTACTTCTCAACTTAATGTTACAAGACTCTTACAAGTATTCACTCTACCTGGAGAGTTACAATGAGAAACTATATATACTACTATCTACAACCAGTTATAATTGGAAAACTAATTGGAAATTACGACTAGACGAATACTATATTGCTAGAAGTAAGGTATCTAAGATAAACTAATATCCTAGATTAGGTAGTCATGACATGTCCATGACTTACCTTTTGTTACTAACCAAAGTTGGTAATTGTACTAACTAATAAAAGATGAATAGTGGATTAAAGTATGGTCAACTACATGGGCGTGGGAAAGCACCATGCAGTATATCAGAGTTGCCAGTTAGTGTTAGTCGGACCATACTTATGTCCACTGGTTCGTAGTTGATTCTTCCGAAGCCTAACTGGCTTTGGAAGAATAAGTTCTTCCAAAGCCATTTATACTTTGAAAGAATCAACTTCTTCCGAGACTTCTGCAAGTCTTCATGGCTTCATTCTTCGAAAGACTTTGTCTTCATTCTACCTTCAGAAGTTCTTCATGCTTGTGCTTGGAAGATCTTTAATTTGTCTTCGAAAGAGCAGCTTTGTCTTTGAAGACTTCTTTAGTTGTACTTCAAAATCTTCTAAGTGTTGTTTCTGGTTGCACTAGCCTTATATCTTCCACATATGATCTAATAAACTCCCCCTAGGCTGATGGTATCAAAACTTTACTTCTTTCTGCTTCTCAAAGTCTTCAACACCAGGGAGAGAAGATATTTATCTGTTTGCTTGTTCTTCCCTGATATGGTGGTGAGAAGCTTGTATAAGTCATTCGTAGATAGAAGATCTAATCCAATTGACTTTTCATACAGGAGATTTCACTCAAGGTAGTGTAGTTGGTGAGCTTTCTCTTGATCTCCTTGTATTCTTCTAAGGTTAGAGGCTTGGATGGTTCAGAGGATGGCTTGGGTAATGGTTGGGTTCTGGGTTGTGTTTTGGGTTTCAAGATGGGTACTGGTGGTGGTTGTTGAGAGGCAATGGATGAGGGTGTAGGTAAGGCTGATGGTGTGGGTTCAGGGGTGTAAGGTTTAGTAGTAGGTTTAGTTTTGATGGGGAAGGGAAAAGGTGTGGATTCAGGTTTTGTTGGTTGTGGTTTGGGTGTTTGTTTGGGTACCATCCTCTATACACTTTGAGTTTGAGATACCTCATTCCTTCTTCCTAAACGAATGTCAGCTTTGATTTCACTGATATGTCGCTGTAGGGTCTTCTCTGACATGGGACCTATTTGCCTGCCTGTGAAGCCATGGGCCCTGAGATAAGCTTTCATCCAACCTTTATCTCCCACCTTCTTGGCAGCCGCAAGTTGGGCCTCTTCCTCCTTTTTCTTCTTCTCCTTCAACTTTTCTCTGGTAGCCTTCTTCTTCTCCTTATTGATTTGTTCTTGTTCTTTGTGAAAAAGAAACAAGATCGTATCATTTTCGTGAGGAGACAACTCCTTCTGAGAATATCCCTTGAGCATACAAAGGCTATCCTCTCCAACCTTTCCCTTTCCTTAGCCTCTTCTTTCATTCTTCTCCTCTTCTCCTCTTCGGCCAACCTTGCTGCTTCCTCTTTCTCCTTTTGCAGCAAGGTTTCCTCCTCCAACTTTACAAGCTCATCAAGTGGGAGTAGAAGCATTTCTTTATTGTCCACTCCTCGGCTGATAAGCCTATCTATCACCTCCACTCTCCTCCTATTGTTGATAGACTTTTGAGCTGCTGCTGCTGCTTTGCTGCTTGGAGCCAGTAGTTTTCCAGTGTCAAGTCTACCTTTCTTCCTTAGCTTCTCCGGCCTTTCTTCCTCAAGAAGATCTTCACCAGTCATCTTCCTTTCTCCTTTAGGATCTGAGGAAGATTTAGACTTTAGGGATTCTGGCTTAGGGGATTTAGGTAGGAGAGAGAGGGGTTGAAGCTGTGGTGCTTGTTGTGTTTAAGGGAGAGAGATTTTGAGGAAGTTTTCATAATTTATCTTAGAGGCTAAGTCAAGAATGACCTTTGTAATAAGCACATCATTGGAGAAAGATGATAGTTCAATGATTCCTTTCGCAGCTTGAATTTCTGCTTCAGAATAGATGGGAACTACACTACCTGTCCCTACTAAGTCAGTTGCTGGGCTGTCAGTCCTTATTTCCCCTTTGAAATCAATCTCCGGTTTAATAGGGACCTTAGGTTGACCAACTTCCTTCTCAGAGGTAGGTGGTGCACCCAACCTTTGAAGCACTTCAGCTCCAAAGTAGGCAATGGCAACATCTAGGGAGGGTTGAGGTCAATAAGCATCCTTGGGTCCACTTGAATTGTAATATGAGGAGGATGAGGGAATATGGCTATAGAGTGTTGTTGTGTAGGGTAAAGTGAGGAGATAGCAAGGCTGGGATCCTCGTCTTTATTTCTGTACATTCTCCCCCTTTTTGATAGCATCATCTTGAGAAGTAGATGAGCTGGATGAAGAACTTAAAGAAACCTGAATTGGTACATGCCTAACAGACTTCTCCATCTATTTCTGAGCTTGTTGAGCCTTGAGATTTTCAATCTCAAGTTGCTGAGTCGCAGACCTATCTTCTAAAGTCTTAACCTTTGATTCCAGGTTTGAGACTTTAGAAAGTAGGTCTCTGATGATAAGTTGCAGACTTCTTTCATCTTCTTTTGAAGAATCACAGGGAGATGAGATAACATACCTAGTATGTTCATCATCATCACCAGATGTGGTTTCTTGGCTCCCTAGTTTCCTTTGCATAATGATAACTCTTTTAGAGGAATCAAGTGGCAAGGTTGTCATAGACTTAGTCTCACTGATGTTACCACTATCCTGGGAGTCCAATGAGATACTCTCAGTAGTGGCAGCTGAGTCTACATGAGTCCTCTCCACACCTGTGGGACTCACCTAAGTTTGGTCTAACTAAAGTGGGCTAGAAATCAGAGGTTCCTTGGGGCTCAGTTGTTCTGGAGAGTGGTGTGGTAGATCAACATCATGGCCCTGATGAAACATGAGATCTTCATAAGATCGAGTCAATAAAGGATACAGAGGTTATTCCTAATGACCCGGGGCCTTGGTCAGCACCTAATGGCATCGAGCTAGTGATGTGGCTGTCCCTTTTTTAGCTACTTAGGAGAGTGTTGAGACTCACCCAGATGGCTTTCAGCTAGGTTTGTGGGCTCATCAGGTTGAGACTGAGGAGGCTCAATACTGATATTGAGGTCAATGGTGGAGGATGGTTGGACTTGTAGCTGAGTGGGAGCCCTGAGTTCCACTCTAGCCTTTTTGGTTTGAACAGAGGGAACTTATTCAATCAGAGTTGATTGAACAAGGGTTCGTTTGGGGTTTCTCGTATAGGTAAATCTGATTGGGTGAGAAGAAATGATTGACATTGAAGAGGTGGAGGCTGGTGTGGGTTCATCACCTGCTGCGTGTGCAGGGATGTCACTAGGAGCCGTTGGCTCAAGCATACCTGGAGAAGATCAATGAACCTTCTAGTGAAGTTGGTGGACACCTTTTTCAGTGTTTTGAATATGCAAGGCTTCATGTGAGGGACTGGTAGAATGTCTTCATATTGCAGTTTGCCTAGGTCCAGCTCACAGTTGATTATATGACGAATGAATCGGGGATACATATAGAATGGATCCCAGATAAGATTTCCTCTTAGATTGCTCAACACAAAT
This sequence comes from Flaveria robusta, assembly GCA_025506415.1. Classification (NCBI taxonomy): domain Eukaryota; kingdom Viridiplantae; phylum Streptophyta; class Magnoliopsida; order Asterales; family Asteraceae; genus Flaveria; species Flaveria robusta. The sequence goes on along the minus strand of CM046476.1, from coordinate 9,109,183 downwards.
CTTGAGTAGTTAAAGCGTGGGCCCTTTACCAACCCCTGACTTGTTGGATAGGCTGTGTAGGACAATGCGCAGCAAGAACATACAGTTGTAGAAAAAGTTAAACTTGTGGACCATAGACTTGCTCACATCTCCGCCATATCCTATTTGGATGTAGGTATCTTCCAAGTTAGACTTAGAGAATTCAATGGGGGCTCCTTCATCGTGAAGTTCCAAATGCTCCCTAATGGTGGTTTCACTGATGATAATTTCCTGCTCGCGGATCCTTGATCTGATGACCCTTTCATCGTTGAGCGTTTCACTTTGACCATTGGTCCAGAATTCGGCTATGTGGTTCGAGTAGATGGTGGGGTTAACAGTGAGGGCGGTGAAGTATGTCGATTGTGTCAGAAATTGGATGATTGGGGCAAAGTTGGCATCCTTAGAAGAATCAAGGATTGCGACCTGGTTATGTTGAGGATGCAAGGCCATTGTTTGTGAAGGTACAATGGTATTGAAGGAATTTGAGAGAGAGTGAAGAAGAAGATAGTAGAAATTTGGGGCTTTTGTGAAGATAAAGAAATTAAGGAAAGAAAATGGAGGTTTCTTAAACGGGGGTTAAAAAGATCAAACGGATAATGTGAAAAGACAGCTTATGTTTGATTTGACTGTGGAGGTAAATTGGATTATCTACAATATTTCGACAATCAACAGTAAAATCTTACTTTTTACAGAGTGGGGCCCAAAGATTTCCGTTACACAGTAAAGTCTTCTTCCGAGAGTAAAGTTACTTTCGAGAGAAAATTGTTAGTTCTTTGAGTATTATCTTCCGAAGCCACTTTTACTTCCAAAGGCAAATCATGTCACAAGGACAAATTTGCTTCCGAGAGTAAAATGGTCTTCCAAAAGAAGTTTTATAAGCTTCGAAAGTAAATATGATCTATGATCAAGTTTTCTTCCGAGGCTTAAAACACTTCGGAAGAGAATACTTATGTGAAGGAATTTGCCTTCGGAATATGAGTAAAGATATCTTCCGAGGGTAAATTTCTCTTCAAAAGAATTTATACTTAGAAATTCGAAGAAAAACATTTTGTAACAAGGCTTAGATTGTATGAAGACAACATAAACAGAACACAATTTTAATAGGTTTTCAAAAGAGATAGACCAGTCAATGTTAATCATCCCAATAGCTGTGATAAGATATTTAAATCTTTATTCATCGAAAACTTCGGTGAACAAGTCAGCATATTGTTTACTTGTGTCAACTTTGACTAGTTTGATCAAGTGTTTCTCATAAATATTTCGAATGAAATGGTACCTGATGTCAATGTGCTTTGTCTTATAGGGCTTGATCGGATTTTCTGTAATAGAAATTGCACTCTTGTTGTCTTTGTGGATAGGAGTCTCCATGAAGTTTAAACCATAGTCTAACATCTGATTTTGAATCCATAGCAGCGGAGCACAACAACATGCAGTAGCAATGTATTCAGCTTCAGCCGTTGATTCAGAGACACATGATTGCTTCTTGCATTGCCAGGAGATGATCCTTCCTCCAAGAAATTGACATCCTCCTGATATGAATTTCTTGTTGATGTTGCAGCCACCATAAACACTGTCAGTGTAACCGTAGAGATTAAAGTCTTTATTCCTAGGATACTAGAGACCCAGCTTGGGAGCTCATTTGAGGTATCTAAGAATTCTCTTGGCAGCAATTAGATGAGACACCTTTGGAAGCTCTGATAGCTCTAATATTGGTATCAGAGCTATCAGAGCCTTTATTCCTACAATTGGTATTAGAGCCTAGAAAGCTCTAATACCAATTGTAAGATCGGAGTTGGTCTTTCAACACAAGTTTTATCACTCAAACTCACTTGGATAGATGAAGCAGAATCTCTAACTAAGTTGATAATAATATACTAAGTTAATGAACACAGAAATGGTTTTCAAGATACTTGTATATATTACTTTTGAACTCAATGTTACAAGACTCTTAAAAGTATTCACTCTACCTAGAGAGTTACAATGAGAAACTATATATACTACTATCTACAGCCATCTATACTTGGAAAACCAGCTAGAAATTGCGACTAGATAGATAGATAAACTAATATCCTAGATTAGGTAGTCATGACATGTCCATAATTTACCTTTTGTTAATAACAAAAGTGGTAATTGTACTAACTTATAAAAGGTGAATAGTGCATTAAAGTATGGTTAACTACATGGGCGTGGGAAAGCGCCATGTAGTATATCAGAGTTGGCAGTGAGTGTAAGTCGGACCATACTTATGTCCACTTATTCCGAGACTTCTGCAAGTCTTCAAGACTTCATTCTTCGGAAGACTTTTTCTTTGATATTCTAAGTGCTTATACTTCGGAAGGAGAATTTCTTAGTCTCGGAAGACTGAGTTCTACCTTTGAAAGTTCTTCATGCTTGTGCTTCGGAAGATCTTCAACGTGTCTTCGGAAGAGCAGCTTTGTCTTCGGAAGACTTCTTTAGTTGTATTTCAAAATCTTCTAAGTGTTGTTTTTGGTTGCACCAGCATTATATCTTCCACATATGATCCCACATAATCAGATGTTAAACATGAAACACAATGTGTGACCTATTAATAAGAAGTTAAATCAAGGTAGCACGACCAAGTAAATAACGATGAATTGTATTTCAATCAAAATTATGCAACTACAGATTAGTGAATCAAACTATTCATGAATTCTTAACTAAATACATAGAAAAGAAACTAGTTATACAAAAATATTAAACAATAATTGTTCTCACATCAATAATTTTTGCATTCCTTAACAACGTCAAACGTTATTATGTTTTGATTCTGAAATCTACTAAACACACTCCTAAACCAATATAGTCAAATCTAATAATAATTATAATTGGAAGCATACTAGTCAATCACAAATGCTACGTACTGTCTAATGTTTACATCAGAACCAAAACCAAATACAAAACAACACGAATGAGACTTGAAATCAATCCACTCCACCCTAAACCTCATCCATAACACTAAACAACCAACTTTGAACATTCTTTCTTCCAAAGTGAACTAAATCAATCCAAATGAAAACCGTCGATCATTCTTTATTGACAATTTAAGGCGAGGAAACCACTTATAAATCATTTAATTAGAATCGAGAATCAAATGAAAGTGGTGGGATGGAAGTAATCAGAAGTTAAACAAGAAACACAATATGTGACCAATTAAAAATAAGTCAAATCAGTGTATTACAACCAAGTAATTAACGGTCAATTATATTTCAATCAAAATTATGCAACTATAGATTAGTGAATCAAACTATTCATGAATGCTTAACTAAATACATAGAAAATAAACTAGTTATACAAAAATATTAAACAACAATTGTTCTCGCATCGATAGTTTTTGCTTCTTTTAACAACGTCCAACGTTATAGATTGTTGATTCATAAGTCTTCTAAACACACTTCTAAGCCAATATAATCACATCTGATTGTAATTATCATTGTAAGCATACCAGTCAATCACAAATGCTACAATGTGACTAATGTTTTCATCGAAACCAAAACCGAATACAAAAAGACACAAATAACACTTGAAATCAATCCACTCCTCCCCAAACCTCATTCATAACACTACATGATCAACTTCGAACACCCTTTCTTCCAAAATGAACGAAATCAATTCCAATGATAACTGTCGATCAAAAGATTACTTTATTGACAATCAAGGCGAGTAAACCACTTGTAAAGTATGAAGAAACTAATCGTATTTATTTAATAAGAATCGAGAATCAAATGAAAGTAGTGGAAGAAAAGTAACCAGACATTAAACAAGAAACAAAATGTTTGACCTATTGAAAATACGTCAAATCAATGTAGCATGACCAAGTAAATAACGATGAATTGTATCTCAATCAAAATTATGCAACTACAGATTAGTGCAACAAACTATTCATGAATACTTAACTAAATAAATAAAAAAGGAACTAGTTATATAAAAAACACTAAACCACAATTGTTCTCTCATTGATAGTTTTTGCTCTCCTTAACAATGTCCAAGGTTACTAAGTTTTGATTTATAAGTCTTCTAAACATGTCCTAAACCAATATAATCAAATATGATTGTAATTATCATTGGAATCATACTAGTCAATCAAAAATGCTACACAGTGTCTAATTTTTAAACCACAGGAATAACCCTTGAAATCAATCCACTCCTCCCCAAACCTCATCCATAACACTGTAGAACCAAGAATCGAGAATCAAGGCAAGAAAACACTTGTATATGATGAATAAAATTACTCTGATTCATTTAGTAAGAATCGAGAGTGAAATGAAAGTGGTGGGATGGAAGTAATCAGACATTAAATAAGAAACACAATGTGTGACCGATTAAAAAGAAGTCAAATCAATGTAGCACGACCAAGTAAATAACGGTGAATTGTATTTCAATAAAAATTATGCAACTACATATTAGTAAATCAAACTATTCATGAATTCTTAACAAAATACATAGAAAAGGAACTAGTTATACAAATGCATTAAACCATAATTGTTCTCGCATCGATAGTTTTTGGTTTCCTTAACTGTTGGAATATAGAAGTGCATTAAAAGGATAATGCTTACCATAAGCAACCATAATGTGTTCTAACATTTAAACTAACACATTATCATCATTAATATTCATAACAATACACTAATGTAGCTTAAGTTTCTTTTTCAGGATTGTAGATAAATAGAATTTTTTGCTAAGTATCTACAGCGGATGAAGACCTTTCACTGCGGATGAACAAGAGTCTGTAGTGGATGAAGAAAGCTCAAAGTGTCTACAGCGGATCAACAAGCATACACAGCAGATGACCAAAAGTCCACAGCTTATGAACTTTCCACAACGGATGAACACTCCATAGCAGACAACTAACAAAGACAAACATACATCAAGTATTCACAGCGGACAGCATCCAAGATACAACGGATAACTTATTCAACATTCACAGCGGATGACTTGTCATCCACAACGGATAGTCTTTCATCCACAGCGGACAGCTTATAGACTTAGGATTATTTGTGTAACTATAAATAACACACTACCCTAATCCTTTGTATGCTTTTGAACAATCAATACAAGCAAGCAATTATTATCTTTCAAGCATTCAATCACTAGCAATCATACACACACTAATGTTAGACCCTGAAAGGATCATACATGCCAATTCAAGAGGTGGTTGATGGTTGTTCTATTGGTGAAATCCCACAAGTCCAAGAAGATATGCGGGTGAAGAAACTACAGTAGAAGCCTAAGTGACTAGTATTCGCATTTGTATATGTGGATGTCCAATGAACAAATTCTGACAAGTGTTTATTCATCCGCATATGCAAATGCGGATAGATTGAACAAATGCTAACAAGTGTTTGTTCATCCACATTAACTAATGTGGATGCACAGAAGACAAATGCGCTAAGTATTTGTTCATCTGCATTTGTCAATGCTGATAAACAAACTTAATGCTGAACACCACAAGAAGAAATGCTAATGAAAAACAAGACATCCGCATTAGTCAATGTGGATGAACACATACAAATGCTTATTAGATTTTGTAATTAGACTAGTATTCTGATATATAGTGTCAGGGTAGTTTTCTCATTTTGTACAGAGCTTATGTCAGCCTATAAATAGAATAGAAAACCCTACTTTTGGGGACAACTAGAATATTAGAATCTTTGATTATCATATGTTCAGAGGTGTCAAGTTACTGTTTATTTCTAAAACCCTGATCAAAGCTGACTGTGTTTTTCTGTTTGCCTCCCGCCACGACATACCAGGTCATGACGCTGTTAGTTTTTTAGCACAATATTGCACCCGCTTGACCTCTAGTCGTACGGGTGGGACTTGTCAGACCCAGTTGCTCTACCCAAGATTTCCTGCTAGATTCCTTAATTAACGATCCGAAAGTGTGAGGTCCTTCAATGGTATACAACACTATGTTAAACTATGCACATTTCATAATAGTAAAGCGTTTGTAACAAGTATCCTATCTTCCCAAAGAGAGAGTGTTTAAGAGAGGGGCATGAACTCACCTGATGCGCAAATCAACAGTAGGTGCAACGCTAGCGATGAGAGGAAAGACAACCCGTCACAAGTTACCTAGAACATGTGAGTACATAAGTACGTTCAACCAAAGAAACATAACAACCCTAAGTGCTCAACGACACATTAGCCCTAGGGTTTTGAAACCAAAATGACACATTTGACCTAGTTGACCCGTTTGACCCGTTGGTGACTTGTTAATTAAATTCTTGTTTGATCAAGTTTAACATCTCATAACACATTATTACCATGTAAGCTTTTCACATAGATCACTTCATCAATCTTAGATTCTATCACATCATCATACCAACATAGATCATCATATAGCATATTTCATCATACAACACTTGCAAATCTAAACCCAACATCATGCTCAACACAAACATAATTACATCACAATTAGCAATTCATACATTGAATCTAGTCATGCACTGTGCCATGTGAAGCCACTCATAACTTCACATCCTAAACCCTGTCAATCCTACTAAGTAGGGGCCTCAGATTCGCACGCATGCATGATGATCATCATCACATTAACCAACACAATTCACACCATTTAACATACGTCATAATGATCTATTACAATCCCAAACATGATTCATAATTCTCTACCCATAACCATCATCACACCATATCCTATGGATCTTAGATTTCTCAAGCAAATCATCCAAGATTCACATGATCCAATTTACATAATCCAACACCTTAGAAGTAATCAATAAACATTCTAGCATGATCTAGTATCATGAACATGCCCAATTCACAAAATCCAATGATTCATATCAATAAAGTTTCCCTTTTGGGAAACTAACACCCAAAATCCATCTAACACCCAATTCATTCATGAATTCATCAAATGTATACTTAATCAAGTCCATAACAATCTTCTAACACATACTAGTCATCAATCCATGAATTTCCATGAGGAAAAGTTTCCTCTTTAGGCAATGGATGAACAATATGATCAAACCATGGATTTCTTGCATAATCAACATAACCCAACATTCATACAACCTAACTAACAACATATCATCATCAAACAATCATCAATTTCATCTTTTCTTCATCAATTTTGAATTAGGGTTCATCAAGAATCAAAAACCGTGAAAAACAATCAAAATGTAACCTTTAATCGCGTAGAAATCAAGAATTGGCACTTGCTACATGTTATAACCACTTGGAATCAAGCAAAAATCGATTTGTTCTTGATGTCTAAGGCTTGAAATCGCAAAAGTGAAGATGGGGAAGCGGGGTTACGGCCAAAATGAGGTTTAGGGGGATTAGGGTTTGTTTGGTTGATTAAATATGGTAACCATTTGACTAAAATTCCACTTGATGTTTTGTAAATTGTAAAACTAATCTTTTTAGCAACTTTTTAACAATTTTAACTACAAAATACAAGCATTACTAATCAACAATAATAATCATATACATTTTTAACTAATAACAAAACACATGAAGTCATTGTTACACGTTGTCACGTTATCAAGTAAAATTCACAAATAATAACTTAAATTCATGAACCACATAACCACAACTAATAATCAACATTATTAATTAGATTATCATCTGTTTATCATAGATAATTGTTATTAAGTCACCAACGTTCAATGACAAGTAGTGTGTGCTCACGACACGTGTATGCAAGACCTAACGGAACTAAAGGAGTTTAGTAACGAAAAATTACCGGATGTCACATAATACATCCGCTGTGAATACAGTACCATTTCACAGCGCATGAACAAATGTTCATCCGCCGTGTAAATTAAATCAATCAAGTTTTTACAGCGCATGAACAAAAGTCATCCGCTGTAAACCAATCAGTCAAACAAAGTCAAAGGGTCCACGGCGCATGATCAAGTGGTCATCCGCTGCAAAATCAAACAAAAAGGGTGGGTTCACAGTGCACAAGCGTTCAGCGTACACTATTCATACAGCGGACACTATTCACACAGCGGACACTGTATACACAGCGGACACTGTTGACACAGCGGATGTGTAAACTCACAGCGGACAACTCAAAATTAAAATTTTAAGTTAAACTGTTTACACAGCGGACATACACACTGTATACACAGCGGATATACACCTTATCCGTTGTATATATAGTTTCACACTTGTAACTTTTCGGACATCACGAGTGAAAGAGAGAGAAAATTAAAATTTCTAAACATTCAAATCGTCCGTTAAACCCTTTAAACCCTGTTCGATACCAAAATGCTAATCTGTTTGATTTCTTGTCTGAGTTTCAATCAAGCAGGTATCACAACATGATTTCGAGTATCAATCATTCATTACAACCGTTGATTTTGCATTTCTGATCAGAACATGATCTGACCTAATTCTTAGTCGAACTGTTGATTCAAAATCAAAAAAAATCTTGGGATGTTTTTAAACCAAATTAATCATTAATTATGTGATAGATGATCTTAGTCGAATGCATTAGGATTGATTATTTGTTGAAATTTGATTAATTGTTCATCAAGATCATGAACAGACATGATGTTCTTGTCAAAATCAGTCAAAAATTGATTTTTGATCTTCAAAATGGTTTAACATAAGTTGAAATATGATATATCACACCAAATATGTTAAAAAATCAGTTGAAACCAAACAAAATCAGTTAAACTTAACAGAACAATCATCATAAAGCATTAAATGTACATGCATTCAATGTGCATTGAATGACAGATTTGACTTTCAAAGTCAAACCTAAACGTTCAAAGTGTGTTGTTACACAATGAAACCAGTATGCAAACATACAAATTAGCACTTTGTGTTAATGCAATCAGTTTCAAAGAAGTTGTACATGATCAAAATGGACCAAAACTTGAATTTTAAAGGTCAAAATCAAACAGGACTTTAATTTGGCAAAGTCAAACATCAAACACAAACATATATATCAATCACAAGTCTTAAGCATACTCATACTTTCATTTCATAGCAACCACAACATCCAAATGAACTCTTAATCCACTTTTCATCGTTACGCATTGCATATCATCAACAGCAGTATACTAACACAATCTTTTTATCTTTGCACATGGCAAACCTAGTATTTGTCAGAGATCATAATCTCTGTGCATTCCTTGACCCTGATTCATCAAAGGTTGAGCATTACAGAGATATCATACATGCCATCAGACAAACAAGACTTCTTTATACCATGACAGCAAGGCTTGAAATCTATGAAGATCATATAGTCCAGTTTTGGACTCATGCACACTTAGAACGATTGAATGACCAGCAAATAGTAGTATCTACTGTGCATAATCATCAGATTATCATTTCAGAAGAAGTGATAAGGAGAGTATTACAATTGGGTGATGAAGATGCCCATAGACCAATTGAGTTTGATGAGAACTATATGCTGCATGTATTCAGACAGATTGGTTATACAGGAACTATTGACATGAAACAAATCAAGAAATCATACATGTGTGCTCAATTCAGATTCTTAATGCACACCTACCAGAAAACAATGACAAACAAAAAGTCAGGCTAGGATACAACTTCTCTGAGAAGCTCATCACCAATTGCCAGCATAATAGCTAGAAGACCTTTCAACTTTACTGCACAAGTTCTAAATGGCATGATTTATAATTTAACTACCGTGAGGAACAAGTTACTGATGTTTCCAAGATTCCTCCACATGATGATTGATGATCTTTTACCAGACCTTCCAAAAGAGGGTGTTGTGCTTCAACCAGTTCATTTTAATAAACATGTATTTACAAGAATCAAGTCAAGTTTGTATCATGGAGCTAAAGTGCCTGTGCCTGTTCATATGATCAACCATGAACTCCCTGTTCCTGATGTCTTTATGAGGATTCCAGGACAAGATGAACCAATCATAACCTTCCAAAATGTCATTTATCAACAACCAATCATTCAACAAACACCAATCATCCAAGAGCAAGCTGCTCCTGCTCTTGAACCTGAACCTGAACCAATCATTGAGCAAGAACAAGCTCAATAACAAGAACAAGAACAATTTCAAGTAGAACATCACATAACCTCTCCACCACAAAGCCCAAACCTTTCTGATCAGCAAACATTGTAATCTCTGTTGAGAGACATTAATGAATCTCTACCACAACAATCTGATGAACAAGAAGAAATTGACACATCAACACAGATTGAGCAAGAACAAACAGAACCAAGTACTCATGTAGAGCAAACTAAAACTGATGATCAAACAAGTGAGATTCCAACAGAAGAGGAGATTGAGTACTCAAAAGTGTTTTTATTCACTATGTACAATAAGCTCATTGAAAGATCAAACAACAGAGCAAAGAAGTTGAAAGAAACGCTCAAGAACAAAGACAATGAGATTGAGAAGCTCACAGCAAATCAAACTATACAAAAGTTGATTGTTCAAGTTCTGGAACAACAACTCAATCAATCAAAGGAAGAGTTGAAAGATAAAGATCAGGAGCTGGATAACACAAGATTAGATGTTGCATATCTTACTAAGCAAATTGATGCTAAGGACAATGAAATAGATGAGCTGAAAAAGATGATATATGCTCAATCTAAAGAAATAAAAAGGCTGAATAGAGAGCTATTACATGTAGACACTCATCTGAATGAGTCAGAACATTCAGAAGGTCAAGAACAAGACCTGAGTGATGATTTTCAAGAACAGATCTTATCATAAGCAGAAGAAATAGGCACAAAGGAATCTGAACAAACAATTATCATTCCTGAGGAAACTTATTCAATGGATCAATTGTTTAGTGAAGCAAATCCACTTGAAAGCATTCATTATTCACCAATACTTACACAAGACTTCCATTCCACAAAAACTCAAACAAATGAAACAAGCATTGTGGCTGAACAATCTTTCATTGAAAAACAAAAGGAATTGATCAAACAGTTTGTTGATTCTATAAAAGACAATCAAACCTCATCATCACAACAACCTTTCAAAACTTATTCTTGAAAAAGAAAAAGGCAGTATCTGGCTGCCTTAGTAAAAGGAAAAGAAAAGGCTAAAGAAGTTGATGAACCAGAATCTCCACCACTTAAACTGTTGAAAGTTAAAGCTGAACCAGTGGATGAATTTGAGCAAATACAGAAAACTTCTGAGGCAAAGGTGCTAGAAGAAGGTGAAATAGAATAAGCACTTGACCAGCAATCTTAGTCTATCATCATTCTAACTGATACAGATGAAGATGATGAAGAAAATGATGAAGTTGAGGAAATGCAAAACATACAAGAACTATTTACTGATGACCCTCAATCATTAATGGGAATTGAATTGGCTGCTAGAGGCTTCCCTTATGATGTATTCATGAACCTTAGCCTCACTGAGGTTAAAGACTTGCTCAAGGACTTTCAAGAAGTTATGAAAATGAAAATGAGCAAACATACAAAAGATATAAAGAAATCAAAGATCAAATTGAATTCCAAAAGAATCTGCCTAAGGATCCTCATATTGACAAAATGACATATTCCTAGGTTAAAAGCTGGTTGAGTCACACAAGGATGCCTTACAGATCATATGCAGGCAGATCATTAACACAAATTGATAGGTTCAAATGGATTGATCTGTGATGATATTGTAATGCAAAGATCAATTATAAGCACAAAGTAATCAACAAAAGCAAAATACTTCAAAAATTCACAATGATTTCATTGAAAGCAGTTTGCAATCGGATACAATGTACAGAGAGAGTTCTAACTGAAATTCTTCAAAAGTCTACCAGCACATATAAACAATATCCTATTTATACTAACAATGAAACTAAGGAACATATATTTACACAATAAGTCCCTATACTATGACAAAAACAAAATCTAAAGACTAAATGCTAATCTTCAAGAGCTCCAACAATACTCCCCCTAAGATTTGCATAGTCTTCAGTCAAAAAAATCTTCAGGTTCTTTTTTGATTTTGAACATCGGCTTTTCTTTGTATATCTCTATTTCTTTTAATGCTTTCTTTATTGCAGATTTGAATTTTGCTGCCAAAATGCCTTGTTCAGGCTTTGATTCATTTGTCTTTATTTCCATAGCATCCATTACCATCAAGGTTTCTTTTGATAACCCTGCAATGTTAGTGTTTGCATAAAATTCTAATGGATCTTGATTATCCTTTGTATGTATCTCTAACACTCCTTTGCTTGATATTCTCATAAATTCTATATTATGTACATCTTTCTTGAAAATATTTGCATAAGCCAGAGCTTTCCTCAACGAAATCCGTTGCATGGCTGCATTCATTACTTTAATGATTGTCAAGAAATACTTTCTATCATTTTCAGCTGCTTCAGATGACACCCTTTCAAACTTTTGATTTGACAAAAATGAAATGTAACTTGGATGCAAAAGTTTCAACTCAAACACTCCAAATAAACTTATCATATCCTTGTCCCAATCATCTTCATTTCATACCAACATCAATTGAAATGATTCTGAATCATAAAACCATCTAAGAATAGGTTTTGACGTTTGGGTACCATCTATCACCTTCAATCCTGGATTGGTTACTTTATCATAATATTTATCACTAGAAGTCTCCAGATAGCTTTCTTTTTCTAATGAGCTTGATTCTCCTTTCTTTCTTTTCTTTAAAGATTGGAAATACAACTTATCTTCTTGATCACATCTTGTTTTCAAAAAGGATACCATTCTTGTGATTCCATAATCCAAAAGTTTCACAAAGTTTTCTCCTCTTGATGACTTGGTTGGATTAATTAGAGGTAACTTGTGTAATTCTTTTAAATCTTGAACTGGAAGAGCAATAATACTAGAGTAAAAATGATATACATCACAAATAGCATTTACTCTCTTGATCAAAAATGCATCAAATAGTTCATCATACTTCCATGCAACAATCTTCACTTCTTTAGTATTATCAGGCATAATCATAGCATTAAACAGCTCTAAAATTGATTGTCCTGTTTGCAACACATTCCTCACTATATCACCAGCAGATCTTGCTTTGTTCCACAGTTGTTTTTGATCAATTGAGACTTGATAAGCTTGCTTTTCTTTCTCTGGAAACATTTTCATTAACTCTTGTCTCTGTTCATGACTCTTCTTCACAAGCTCCATGGACTTTATCTCTTGTGGTTTCAAAATTCTTGTTCTTTTGGTGATCGCAAGGTATTGAGGATTGTCTGTATCAAGCACAATCATTCTGTTGTTTTGCTTTTCTATTTCATGAAAACTTCTCACTAAATTTCTCAGAGAAGCTCCTTGAAGCCTGTTTAATCTTTTCCTTGGATAATTCCTTGACTGCAACCACATCCTTAATGCCGGTATGCTCATGTCTTCAGGATTAGGATGATGCAATTCAGACATAGGAATATCATCAATATTTATGCTCTCACTCATCGGACTCCATTCTCCATGTTCTATACAAATTTCATTTGGATCCACCGGAGCAATTGATTCAGCTAACACGCATTTCTCATATTCTTCATTTATTTGAGAAACTGTTAACCCATCCAAAAATACACGATTATACTTATACTTAACAAGGTAATTGTATCTGTCTTCAAAGTCAACTAGAATATCATCTTGAATGTTTTGAATTGGAGATTCAACAAGTTCACACACATCTTCATCTTCGAGTACTTCGTTGTACCAATCATCATTAAATTCAAAGTCAATGTCATCTAAAGCTTCAATTTGCTATTGCATATTTTCTTCATCAACATACACTGTTTCATCTACAGTTTTCTGAATTTTAGATGAAGCAGCAGATACATCTACAATCATTTGCAAGAATCTTGGATACATCAGGTATTTATTTCTCTTTCCTTTCTCCAAATTGAATAAGAACCCATTCATAATCCATCTTGCCATATTAAACCTTCTGTTTGTTGCCAATGCAACAATAGGAGAAGCTATATCAACAGGAAATGAGTTCCATCCTGCACTCCTTTTAGACATACAATGTTGAAACATATAGCACAGAAGTTTCTAGTGGTTAAAAACTCTGGCTCTAAAGAATTGTTTCTTTGGAAAGTAATCTGGGTGACCCATCATCATAAAAGTATCTCTGCACTGAAAGAAAATTCTGATAAATCTTGTGCATCATTTTCACCCAGTCTTAATGCTTCTTTGATTGACTCTTCAGATACTTTTATCATTCTATCACCGGTTACAAATCCCCTCAGCACTTTATTGCCTTCTTCATCTCTTTCAATCTCTACTGTTCTCCAAAATCTCTTAATCAGCCTTGAATATATGACCGGACGAGCACACATAGCATACACATATCTTGTTCTTAACAAGAATCTGATCATTTCTTCATATCCAGTAGCCTCTCTAACTTCTTCATTTAAGAAAGCAGCTACATTATGCTTGGGCTCAAACTTGAGTTCTGCCATCTGTCATTTACAAAGAAACAACATAAGAATGAATGTATTACATTGATGTAAATCTCATAATGATTTATCAATTTTTATCCAATAATACTTAGGAATTTTCTAAGTATTTGATATACTCATTATTCAAATGTATTGGATATAAATCAATTAATAATTTGAGATTAAAACCAAGTAACATATAACAAAATATTTTCAAATTTTTACTTAATGGATTTTAAATTGTTAAAACTTGATTAATTTTATTCAAATTTTCTAAGTATTTGAAACACTTACTGTTATATATAAATTCAAGTTTTAAAAATTTATAATCACTAAGTAGTTTGTTTCTTTTTGATTCATGAGATTTAAGAGATGTTTTTGATGATTAAGATTAAACTTTTATTAAAACTTCAATTTTGTCGATTCATTTCATTTTTAAATTTTTATTCTTATTTTATTTGACTGATACTCACAGAATCATCAAAATTTTTTGTGATGAAATTGAGTTTTGATGATGTCAATCAGGTCGCAAACACATTTATTCAGCAATTTCAAATTCAATTTTGAACAATTTAACACATTTTATCTGAAAATTTCAAATTTCTTAAACCCTTAGGGTTTGAACGCCCGAATAGGGTTCATATGCCCAATCAAATGTATGTTAAATGTTCTGTGTTTTGATGATTTGAACTCAATATGATGTTTAGCATCAAAGTTTATACCTAAATGTCACAATGATTTCAGTAAATCAATATGAAATATGAAGATGATAATCGTCGGATGAATGACTAAGAACAGAGTATTAGTGTGAATGAACGAGTGAAATGAGATTCTGTTAAGTGTTGAATTTATATAAGTGTGAAAAACTCTTAGGCGCATGACCACTGTGAAGGCGTATGACCACTGTTGAGACGCATGAGGTTTATGCGCATGAAAACTGTACAGGCGTATTACCCCTGTTGAGACGCATGAGACCTAGACGCATGAATTCACTTGGTCAGATTTTTATCAAAGGACTTAGGCGCATGGACACTGTTCAGGCGCATGAGCACTGTTTAGGCACATGAGTACTGTTCAGGCGCATGACCTAGCCTTAAAGGCCTAACACTTGGACAATTTCATGAACCTTCAGTCCGTATGAGAACTATTTAGGCGCATGGACTTTCAAAGCTTCTACACTTGGAATATTTTTAACATGGAAAGTCTGGTACTGTTTAGACGCATGAGTTTGTTTGAAATGCCCATTACTTAACCAAATTTTCAGACTTATGACAACTGTTTAGGCGCATGAATTGAAACAAAACGCCCAACACTTGTACATATTCCTGAAATATCAACATACTCCTGAATTAGACTTTTGACCACTGTTCAGGTGTATGAGACCTTTCCATACATCTAACACTTGGCATTTTTTCACCAAATTCATCCAAACCCTAATTTTGAAAATTTTCGCTGTTCATCATGGAATTTCAACCTGGTCAATGTTTGACTTTTTGACATTAAAAGTCTTTGACTTTTTGACTTTTATCATTCAAAAATTTATTTCTCACTCAAAATATACCTTTTATTTCTCAATTAATTTCCCGTCATTTTAGTCTCAAACTTTTAAAATTTTCAAAAATTACAAATAATCTCAGATCTTTATTTTTTAATTGCAAGAAGCTTTTCCACATTTCAACTTAATTTGAATTCTTTTCAGGTTCATTTTTGAATCATATCAAACAACACATACTTGAAAACATTTAACCTCATCCTTTTCATCATTCAATCATTTATTTTGAAATTCTTTTTCAATCTTTACTCCCCTAAACTTTTAAGTTCACAAAGTTAGAAGCTTATTTAATTGATGAAAAAGAAAGACAAACCAGTCGTTATCAACATGCCTGCACACATAAAATCATGCAAAAATTAAGATAAAGCAGAATAAAACTCTACACTATAATTATAATGAATCACATGCCTGCAGTGAGATCATATTAGTAAACAATCATCACATTAACCAAAAAAAAAAATTCAACACAGGATCTTTAACAAATGAGAAGAATGGATAATCTGGGCTTGAATCATTCATATCATCAAAATCTGAATCATCACTAAAGGATCCAAGATCTCCTACCTGTTTCCTGTTGACACACGAAGATTCAAACAGGTTAGAATTGAATGAGTTTGACAAAAAATCTAAATCAAATAACCAAGCTGGACCATTTGCAACTGATGGAAATGAATTTTCAAGAAATTTAACATTGAATGTTTCAGTAATAACATTCTTCTTAGAGTTATAAACTCTAAATGCTTTTGAAACTGATGAATATCCAAGAAAAAATCCATCATCAGATTTTGCTTCAAATTTTCCAATCTGATCATTTGAGTTTAAGATCAAAACCGGGCAACCAAAAGATTTAAGAAAATTTATGTTTGGTTTCCTGCCAAACATCAACTCATAAGGAGTTTTCTGTTTATCTTTCACTAATAAAGTATGATTTTGAACAAAACATGCAGTGGAAATGGCTTCATCCCAGAAGGTGATTGGAATCTTCGCATCTGCTAGCATTGCACGAGCTGCCTCAATCAATGTTCTGTTCTTCCTTTCAGCAACTCCATTTTGTTGTGGAGTTCTAGAAGCACTGAACTGATGAGCAATTCCTTTTCCTGCACAAAACATGTCAACATTAGCATTTTTAAATTCTGTTCTATTATCACTTCTAATGATTTTTACTTTTTGATCTAATTGATTTTCTACTTTAATGATAAACTCTTTTAATAATTCAGCCTTTTCAGATTTAGCATGCAAAAAGAAAACCCAAGTAAATCTTGTAAAGTCATCAATGATAACTAAACAGTAAGATTTCTTTCCAATACTTTGCACGTTTACTGGACCGAATAGATCCATGTGCAACACCTGTAGAGGCTTGGAATTTGAGTTTATCAGCTTGGACTTATAAAACGCTGTATGTTGTTTCCGTTTCAAACATGCTTTGCCGAGATCTGATGTAGCAAACTTCTTTGTTGGAATGCCTACTACATGATTTCCTGCAGCAAGCTTGTTCATGTTTTTGAAGTTAGAATGTCCGAGACGTCTATGCCAAAGCTGGCTTTCATCATTTGATGCTTGAGCAATTAGGCAAGTTGTTTCTGTTGAAGGATCAACTTGAGACATATCTAGTTTGTATACATCTCGATCACGAACAGCTTTAACAACTACCCATTCCTTGCTAATCTGAAAACCTGGCTTTAAAATGTAACAATGAGAGTCATCAAAAAAAGCAGAATATGATTTATCACAAATTTAGGAAACACTTAAAAGATTAAAGTTCAACTGAGCACAGTAGTTGACTTTATCAAAGCTAATGATCCCATTTGATACTGTTCCTTCTCCAGTAATCTTTCCACCTGCATCACCTCCAAATGCTACATGTGTACCATCTTTCATCTTAAAGTCTTGAAGTAAGGCATGATTGCTTGTCATATGCCGGCTATACCCACTATCAACATACCACGTGTTTATTGGTCTTTTTGGGCGAACCCGCATTTCAAAGACAATTAAGTTGAGTTATCAACCCAAGCCGAGATGGTCTTGGGCTTGCCATATTTATCAACAATGGTAAATTGCTTAAAATGGAGTTTGTTCATGTCAGGTTTCGTTTGATATTTAGAATTATCAAATTTCTGATTATCTTTATTTTGTTTAATCCTCAAAACATTAAATCTATTTTCAAGATCCTCATCAAGAAATTTTGAACTATTCGTTGAAACATTCTTAAAAAAATTTTGCTTGGGAAATGTTCCATTGTTCATTCTCACAGATCATGGAATGAAATTTCTTTGTGTATACTGTTTTGTTCTCATAGTATAATGATCATCATAATCAGAATTGATTCTTTTGAGAGATCTCAAGCCTAAGGAAGGTTGTTGTGATAAACCTTGAAAACCATTGTTTTGATTTCTTTGAAATCGTGGATGAATATATTCATTCCTTGGTGAGTTCTTTTTGAAATAACAATCTTCAGTATTATGATTTCTTTCATCACACAAGGCACAGTATTTATTGAAATAACACTCAGCAGTTGTGTGATTTGTCATGTCACAAATGTGACAGTATTTGTTAAAATAGCATTCAGATGTGTTATGATTATACATGTCACAGATGTCACAGTACCTTTGTGAAGAATTAAAGAACTGATGATTAACCCTAGATGTGGATGCCACATTTAATCCTTGTTTAGATTTAGAAGTTGGTAGGTTAATCTGTTGTTTTTGATTTGTGAGTTTGTCTTTTGATTTTTAGGTTTGAGTTTCTGAACATTTTCAGAATTCTTTGACTCCTTAGATGCAAATCTTTTATTAACAGCGGAAGACTTAGGACCTGAACCTGTTTTCAGATCAGAGTTAGATTTGATCTTTGGTTTTGATGTTGTTTCAGAAATTACGTTCATGTCAAAAGTTCCTGTTGACACAAACTTCACAGGTTTCAATTGATTCGATTGATCAGTTCTTTGAGTTTGAGAATTTTTAGATTTAACATTTGATTTTCTCCTTCTTTGATTTCTTGATCTTGAAGATGTTTTGTTGCTTTAGGAAGGAATTGATTTTTGAGAAGATTCTTTTTCAGATTCTTTAATTTTATGTTCATTTTGGTTTGATTCACAAAAGCTTGAATCATCAGAACATGAAGTATCTGATTTCAAACTTTCTTCTTTAGCTTTCCCTTTCTTTTTGTCATTTATTTCAATGACTTCTTCAACACATTGTTCAACAACACATTCATTAGATCCTTTTGGGACAAACAACTTCTTGTTCTTAGGTCGTGGTTCATATGATTTGACTTTTATCGGATGACCATTTTTTATCTTTTCTGAATCCTTCTCCTCAAAGATTTCAATGTTTATCTTATCAATTTCACTTTCTTCAGTAGATTGCTCATTCTTTTTCTTTTCATGAAATGCTTTGAGCTTTGCTTTGTTTTTAGGTGAGTGATCATGAGTGTTAAAGTTCTCTGGCAAAGTGTTTGAGATTGATTCAGGCATAGGCTCATGTGTAAAACCTAGACCTATTTTATCTTTATCTTTTCTCCCATTACCAGTTGTTCAACTATAGTTTTTGAACTTTTAACTTTTGCAAGATCAACTTGAGTTGCAGCATGTGCCAACTTTTCTTGTTCTAGAGTTTTGGTCATCTCTTCAAGTTGTCTTTTTACTTGTTCAAGATCTTTTAAAGTTTTGTTCCATGATGTTTGAAGAGATATGATTTTGTCATCAGAGATTTTATGATCATCTTTGAGTTTGTTGTGCATTAACTCTTCTTGTTTAAGTTTGTCACATATTTTGAATGAGTAGGTTCTGTAGTGTTCAACTTGTTCAAAACATGCTTTTGTGCACATTTTCTCTCCGACTTCCATTGGAATTTCTGGATAAGAAGGTGAAGTCTCAGTATTAGATGATGAGTGTTCAACCTTTGGTTGTTCTGATTGTGCCATGAGAGCAATTTCTTCTGAATCTTCCTTGGGATCAGATTTGTCACTCCAGTCATAGCTTTCATCATTGTCTGAATCATCATCTGCCTTTGGATCATTGTCTTCAGACCAGTCTTCATCATTAATTTCAGCAACAAGTGCTAAACCAGAAGTGAGATCAGCTGTAAACTATTCTGCATAAGCACTCCAGTCAAAACCATCCTTGATGCTGATGACTAGAGCTTTCTTTGGCTCTTCAGTTGTTTTTTATTCTTCTTTCAGCTCTGGCATAGGAAGACTCTGATATGGCTTCTGAAAAGTTTTATGAGACTGATGTTGATATCTTTGACTACTAGAACCTGCTTGATCATTTCCTCCTTGATTTCTTGGAGCTTTGCATTCTCTTGAAAAATAACCATAGCTATTGCAGTTGAAACACCTTGATTTTGACATGTCAAAGCCAACCTTTTTGTTTGCACTTGGCTTATAATTTTTGTTCACATAAGAGTGTTTTTGAGTTCTGTAAGCTATCATCACCATTTGCCAGTTCAAATCCATCTCCTCTACATCATCAGGATCCATCTCAAATAAATCCTGCAAAATTAAATCAACTTGAGTTAGATGACTACCTTGATAAGCTTGAAAGCTTGCCATGAAAGCAGTAAAAGCAGATTTTGACTCTTCATCCTGTAAAAGAATGTTTATGACATCTTTAACTTTGCTAGGTTTAACAGAGTTAGAAGATGGAGTCTTAGTTTGAGGTTTAGGCATTTGAGTTTTAGGAGGAGACTATGATTGATTTGTGTAGACAGGAGCACATGTGTAGGTTGAGTCAGCAAAGAAACCAGCTCCAATAAACAAATCACCCTCATCTTTTGAAGAACTATCATCTTTAGCCACAAATGCATTCTCCACTGTGTTAGCTGGAGATGCAACATACTTATACTAAGATGTTGATGTGGATCTATCATTGTTCCTTGAACTCTCATCAATTTCAACTGATTCTATTTTGGCAATCAGAAGATCAAGATCCATGGGAAACTTTTCTGTATGCTTCAACAAAGTAACTGTTTGTTTCCATGAAGATGGAAGAGCATTGAGAAGTCTGTCATTTAGATCTTTGAGATCATTCTTCACTCCAACAGTTGACATTTCAGTAATGAGCTGCACAAATCTGTTCATCATTTGATTGTTGTTTCTCCAGAAATATGCTCAAATAATTCAAGTTGCCTTTTTAGTTTCTGCTTTTTGAGATCTTGAATCTCTTTACCACCTTCACAAATTATCTTTAAAGCTTTGTACATGGTATACCCAGTCTGATAACTATCAAGTCTTGTTAACACTTCCAAAGGTAAACCCTCGCACATCAGAAAATAAGCTTTAATATCATTTTTAACCTTCTTCAAATCATCACCATGTAGACCATCTTCAGGATATGGTTCTTGAGAGTCTTTGGTGTAAACAAATCCTCTTTCAGGACCATCTAATGAAATAGGAATGTGAGGTCCTTTCTCTATTGACTTCCAGAGATCTGTATCAATAGAGTTTAAGTGATGTTTTAATCTGAGAGACCAGTTCTTGAAATCAGCTCTATTCTTCAACTTAGGAACCCTGTTCTCAGAATCTTCAAATTTAGCCATTTTAAGTTTTGAAATTAAGACAAGAAAATGTTTTTGTTGTTTTAAAGTTTGAAATGAAACAAAGAAATGACAATGTTTTTGGATTTTAGTTTTTGAAAAATTTTCTAAGTGTTGAATGAAACGACTGAAATCTGATGCGCCTGAATAGTTGTGAAACACCCACTTTGTACTTGAAACGCCTAAGGGAATGCCTTGGTAGAATTCTTGAAACGTCCAACCGAAGATGTGCCTGAACAGTTGTTAAACGCCTGAACAGTTGTCAAGCGTCCAAATAGTTGTCAAACGCCTGGAACATTCGGTTTTCAAAAACGTCCACACAGTGGTAAAACGTCCAAATAGTGTCAAAACGTCCAACTCTGAAACTCCCAAACAGTATTGATGCGCCTACACAGTTGCAATGCGCCTAAACACTTCAACAAATTTCAGATGATTTTAACACCCCAAGCGCCTAATTCATCATCTTCATAACAACCTGATCTTATCAAATTCTTCAAAACTTGATTAATTGATCTAAAAACTTCAATTAAGGTAGAATTCAAGTCGTTAATCAATCCTAATTCATCAATTCTCTCAATTAACAATAACAAATCTGAATTTCTGATTGAATTAGAGTTCGACAACGAAGAACAGTTCGCACACAAATCTGATGAAAATTCAGATCTGAATGTAAGAAATCACTCAATTGTGATTCAATTCATGTTTCAGATGATGAAACACAACTGAAATCAACAACTACTTGATCAATTGCTATCAATCACAGATTCAAGTGATTCACAGAGCTCAAAATTCGATTTTAAGCTTCAAATCACTGAACCGAAAGCTCTGATACCATTTGATAGGTTCAAATGGATCGATCTGTGATGATATTGTAATGCAAAGATCAATTATAAGCACAAAGTAATCAACAAAAGCAAAATACTTTAAAAATTCACAGTGATTTCATTGAAAGCAGTTTGCAATCAGATACAATGTACAGAGAGAGTTCTAATTGAAATTCTTCAAAAGTCTACCTGCACATATAAACAATATCCTATTTATACTAACAATGAAACTAAGGAACATATATTTACACAATAAGTCCCTATACTATGACAAAAACAAAATCTAAAGACTAAATGCTAATCTTCAAGAGCTCCAACACAATTGAAAGATCTTCCTAGAGAAATCTACAAGAACATGTGTTAGATCTAGGAACAATAGGTCTAGATCATTTGTATAGGCTTAGCACTTTAATCAATCTCTTGTAATAAGTTCTTTTGATTTAATCAATTTTGTATGCATTATATATATGGTTAACCCATAACTATGTTGATTTATATATGTGATTGCAGGATGAACATCATACTTAGACAAATTTCATGAAAATTTGACTAAGTGTAAGAAACATCTACGGATGAACATTTGTGTTCTTCCGTAAATAATGTTCTTACACAAAGTACATCCAAAGATCTTCTGCGGAAGAACAATTCAGTGTGGATGAAGAACAAGGGATTGAAGAACAAAGATCTACGGATGAACAACTTGAATTCGAATGACGTTCAAGTGAAGACTCCTCCGGAAGGCAAAACTCCTACGGAAGACAAAGTTCCTGCAGAAAGCAAAACTTCTACGGAAGACCAACACTTGATTGTACTTCACCAAGTACATCAAGTCAACAAGTCAATCACTGAGTGATGTCATAAAGTCAACTTCTACGGATGACTTTAACTCAGTCAGAGAATGTTACATCATAACATTCTCTGAGTAACTTTCTTACCACGATAAGAAAGTTACTGATTCCAAGAGATTTGCTGTAACCCTAGCAGTAAATCTCTAAGCCTACAAATGCAACGTATAGGCTAACACTTCCAGACAGCTGAATACCTAACAATATACGTTAATCAATACGATCACGAAAACCCTAGCAGCAGTCACATCAATTACACCAAAATCATCAACAAACATCATCATTGTTAGCAATTACTGTTTGAATTCTTTTGTAATCATTAATCAGTGTTTTTAATGAAATACATTTGAATCAAATCGTGTTCATTCACTCAATGCAATTTATTGTTCTGTTCTTCATTTGAATATTCAATTACGTTTGTTATTACATATTCAATTAATCAAGCAACTAATAGTGATAATTCCGCGAGCGCTATGAGAACTCAATCTAATATTGATAATTCCTGATTATCCTTGGACTCACGGTGGTATCTGAGCCAAGTGCTCATTGATTTAGATCGATTGATCTATCAGTATTAGAATTGTTTGATTGATTGTCTCTATCATTAGATCTATCAGCTTGCTGTTTAGATCTATTGATTTTAAGTAAAATTACTTTCGGGTGTTCATAACAAATTGAGAGGTTATAATTCTGATTCAAGGAAGTTATCGATTAATCAATAGATAACAAAGGAATTATAATCAACGATTTGGTGTAAAACATTCCTAAAACAACAAACCGTGAGTCATCGTTCAACGAGTAGTATTACATTGCTCGATTAACATTGATCTACATTCAAAATTAATTGAAACGTAGATCGGCGTTATTGATTGATAATCAACAAGTGTTCAATTCATTTGGACAAAACATATCAACAAACATCCTCGATTTGGTATCACCTTTGATAATCATTAAGAGGATTGACTGATTTGTGACTCCAACTACTTAATTAGTCAATAATCAAGTATTTGTCATTAATTAGTTCATTCATAAACAGAAATTTGCTTAGTTGAATATTAACATTTGACTAAAATGAGCAACTCTTTCGGTGGATCATCATATCAACCTCCGAAGTTGGAAACCAAAGCAGATTTCAAATCCTGGAAGATAAAATTCAGAAATCATGTTAATTACACAGATTCTGATTTATGGGTGTCAATAACTGAAGGTCCTTATATTCCTCCAGCTCTTGGAGTAGATTATAAAGACCATAATCAACCCATAAACACAAAAGATCTCTCACCTAAGGATGTTAAACGAGTCAAAGTTGACATTAGAGCCTACAGCCTGCTGAGTATGGCCTTACCTGAAGATATTCTGATTAGGTGCGAGAACTACAAAACAGCAAATTTCTTATGGAAAATTCTTCACACTCTCTGTGAAGGAAGTGATGAAATCAGAAGCATAAGGAAGGATACACTTCGCTCTCAATATGAAACATTTTATCATATTGAGGGTGAATCTGTACCACAACAACTCCACAGGTTTATGCAATTGGTAACCGAGATGAACATCTTGGAATTAAAATATACCAATGAGGAGTTAAACAAAAAGATGCTCCACACTTTGCCTAAGAGTTTGAAGCAAACTGTCTCTATGTTCAAGAACACACTAGACCTCAAAACCATTGGTTTAGATACTTTGGTGGCCAAAGTAGAAGCTCTTGAAATGGATGAAAAGTCAAGAAACAAGAGTGTGCGAACACATGTCACCCCTTATCAGTTTAAAGAAACTAAAAGTGCTGGAAGTGCTTTTATTTCTAACAATGATAATGACAACTCTTGTACTGTGAGTGAAGATGGGGAAGAAGTTAGTTTCTATGCAACAAAGCATGCAAAAACATCCACTCAGAGTAAGTCAGCAAAAGAAAAAAGGAGATCTGATGAAAAGAAAGATTCATGTGCATCATCAGCAAAGTCTTCCTCCAACAACAATCAAGCAGAGCCAATCACTGTGATTCTGGATTCTGAAGAACAAAAAATAGCATTTGCAGCTTTCAGCTCAAGTTTTCAAGCTTATCTGGGAAGCACTCTAACTCCTGCTAACATCTGCCAGCAAGATTTGGAAGAACTTCATCCAGATGAAGTAGAGGAAATGGATCTTCAATGGCAAATGGCAATGATAGCATACAGAGCCAAACAGTACCTGAGAAGAAACAAAAACTTAGCTGCAGCTGGACAGACAACCAAAATTGGTGTTGATAAGTCAAAAGTAAGATGTTTCAAATGCAATCTCTATGGACATTTTTCAAAAGAGTGCAATCAACAAGCATCTTCTGACATGAGACAGAATCACCAACATCAGCAGCATCAGACTCATCAGCATCAATCTCATCAATCAACACCATCATCTCAAAGATCTTTCAGACAACCTCAGATAACCAACTCATCCCCACCAGCCATTAGCAGGGCCAAGCAATTCAAAAAAGACTGGGCTGATAATCTTACAAGATGGAACATGTGACTGGAGCATGTATGAGAAGGAGGTATTGGAAGAAAATCAAGCTCTACTGGCAAACATGGAAAACAAAGTTCCACCTATGGCCAGAGTGGTAAGAGATAGATTGTGTTCATCATCATGTGTTGAGGAAGTTGAAAGATACAAAGTCCATGCTCAACAACTGGCAAATAAAGTGAAAGAAACAATTATTTTAAATGAATCTCATGTAAGAGAGCATAAACTTTATCAAATCAAAATCAACTCTTTGCAAAAAGATTTAGATAAACTTGTTTCTGAAAATTATAACTTGAAAGCCCAAGTTGAGCATTTGACCACATCCTTAACAAAATCAATGTCTGATCATGCATCAACTGAAGTGAAACTTCAGAAGTTTCAACTGTCATATCAGCAATTTGAGAAATTGTTAAATTCTCATATTGAATCAAAGAACAGGTGTGGGTTGGGATACAATGCCGTTGCACCCCCTCTGAATGATAATTATACACCCTTACCTGAGTCAATGACAAATAGTTTGTCAAATTATTTTGTACCATGCACCAAAATTGAAACAACAATTAATCCATTGGTAAGTGATAATAACAATTCTGAGGTGAGTGAGACTGAGTCATCTGAATCAGACCCAATCAAACAAAATGATTCAGAATTTGACTATGATGAATGTGATGACTTGGATGCTTTTGATGACCATGTTGAGAAAGGTATGAATGAAATGGATATTGGTAAGAATGTTTCATTCAAACCAATCATTCCTAAAGTTCTTGAAGAAACCAAGCTGCCTTATCCTCCTAAGCAAAGAAACATGTTGAAGACAATCTGCAAGAGGATAGCTAAGCTGAATGAAGGGCTTCATTAACTCAGCAAACAACAAAAATCAACTGAAGATGGTGTGCAGTTCACATATACGGAAGAAATAAAAGTCTCTTCCGTAAAAGGAAAGAAAAATGCTGGTCAATCATCCGTTGCAGATCTCCGGAAGAAAAAGAAAAATGCTGATCATTCTACTTCTGTAACATAACTCTTGAAGAAGAAAATTAATGACCAAACTCCATCCGCAGTAGATCTTCGGAAGAAGAAATCTGCTGAATCAGTGACTCATCAGCAAAAGCAAAATGTATCAGTCATTAAGAAAGTCAATGAACAAAAGACTATGAATCCTAAGCAACAAAAGTCAGTTACTGCCAAACAAGAACCATTTGATATCATGTCAGGGAATGGCAAGGATTCATCAGCTCCTAATTTTGAAAGAGAATTGGTAGATCAAAAAAAGAAGAAGAAAGTGATAGTTCATGAAAATGATGAAGAAGAAAAATATTGTAAATGGTGTGATATGAAAAATCACAACACTGAAGATTGTTACTTCAGCAGCTATTGTTCCATTTGCAATATGAACAATCACATGACTTCTGATTGTTACTTCAATAAACATTGTGGAATTTGTAACAAAAATAACCATTCCACTCAGGAATGTTATTTTAACAAAAAGAACAAAACAAGGAGCACAAAGAAGCAACAATCTGAGAAAGCTAAATCTGATTCTCATTCAAGTGATAACTCAAAAGATTCAAAGCCCAAGAAGCAGCAGCAAAAACAAAAGTTGGCAAAAGCAAAGAAGCAACTCAAAACATCCTCTTTGAAGAAGAAGGAGAAATCACATCCTCAACTCAAAACACCACATAAGAAAGTGGATTTGACAGAAAAGAAAGGCAATTCTATTGACACATTCTTTGATCACTTTTAGAAGGGTACTCACATACCACAATCAAAAGCAAAAGATGGTGAAACTTTCTTAAATCAAGGCTCATCATCAAACTCAAAGCAGCAACCTAACAAAGAAAAGACGAAAGAAGAAGGGCAAGAGAAACAAGAACAAAGTTCCACAAGCTCATCTTCAACAGAATCATCCTCACCACAAACCAAACATAATGAGTCAATTGAGTCTAAAATCAACACTGAAACATCAAGACTCATTCATGAGGGAGTAACAATTCTAGATACTAGTGGTAAACCCAAGATCATTTAGGCTTGGGTCCCTCATTCTAATTAATTTCTTTATGTACGTAGGAACAAGCATGGAGGACTGACAACAAGTGGTATGTTGACAGTGGCTGTTCCAGGCATATGACAGGAAACTGTTCTCTACTCCATGATTTTAAACATAAAAATGCCTCCTATGTGGCATTTGGTGGGGATAAGAAAGGAGGAAAAATTATTGGTGAAGGAATGGTAACTAATGGTGTGCTCAAGTTTGAGAAAGTAAATTATTGTGAAAATTTACAATACAATTTACTGAGTGTTTCTCAAATTTGTGATCAAAATTATACCACTTTATTTGATAACACTAACTGTTACATTCTTAAGCAAGGTTTTCCCATTCCAGAAGACTGGATCTTTCTTAAAGCATCAAGAAAAGGAAACACATATGTTTTGGATATGAACAATACTGCACTCACAAGCAATGAAACTTGCCTACTGTCAAAATCATCAGAAGATGAATCTCAGTTGTGGCATAGAAGACTTGCTCATTCCAATATGAAGAACATGAACAAATTGGTGAAAAATGACCTTGTCATTGGTCTACCAAAAAGAGAATTCTGCTATTCAAATCATTGTTCTTCATGCTATAAAAGAAAACAGCACAGAGTGTCACATAAATCCAAAACAATCAACACAAACACAACACCTCTCAAATTGCTTCACATGGATCT
Source organism: Flaveria robusta (assembly GCA_025506415.1). Lineage (NCBI taxonomy): Eukaryota > Viridiplantae > Streptophyta > Magnoliopsida > Asterales > Asteraceae > Flaveria > Flaveria robusta. The sequence continues at coordinate 9,080,846 of CM046476.1, read as the reverse complement.
ATTTGGTCCAACCAATGTCATGAGCATTGGGAAAAGGCAATATTGTTTGGTGATTGTGGATGATTTCACTAGATTCACATGGGTCTTTTTCTTAAAACATAAAAGTGAAACATCAGAAATATTACTAGAATTTATCCCTAAGATTGAAAACCAACTTGATTCAAAAGTCAAAATCTTAATAAGTGTCAATGGAACTGAATTTGTTAATGATGTTTTAGATTCTTTTTGCAGGACTAAAGGCATTGCTAGACAATTCAATGCACCAAGAACTCCACAACAAAATGGAGATGCTGAAAGAAGAAACAAAACTCTGATTGAAGTAGCAAGGACAATGCTGGCTGATTCACATTTGCCAATCACCTTTTGGGCTGAAGCAGTGAACACTGCATGCAATGTCCAAAACAGAACATTAATTGTCAAAGAACATAACAAAACACCATATGAGCTCTTATTTAAAAGGAAACCTTTTATAGGATATCTTAGAGCTTTTGGATGTCATGTGTCTGTTTTAAACACAAAAGAACAATTGGGAAAATTTTCTGAGAAAGCCTATGACGGTTTCTTTGTTGGGTACTCCTCAACATCTAAATCATATAGAGTTTACATTCCACAACAAAACATTTTGGAAGAAACACCCAATGTATCATTTGATGAATCCTTATTTCCAACATCTGTTAAAAGATTATCATGGTTATTTGATATAGATGCATTAACAAATTCATTTAACTTTGGTTATTTGAATACTGCAGGTTCTACGAATACATGTTATCCTTATGTTCCTCCAAACATGAATGAAGTGTCATTATCTGCTGATCCTCCAAGACCATTAGTACACTCATCAAGTAGTTCTGATCCTAGCACTTCATATCATCAAAAGAATGCAGATCATGATCAAACAGGCAGATCCGCAGATAACACCATGACATCAGCAGCAGCTACCTCTACATCCGTAGATGTTTTTCCAACATCCGGAGATATGGATAAAGCATCAGTAGACGTTCCATCTACATCAGTAGATATTCCATGCTCTGAAGATACTTCAACACATTCCAAAGAAATGTCAGTAGATAAACAAACATCATCCATAGATGTTCCTGTAACTCCTGCTGATGTTTAAAACACATCTGTAGATGTTCCTGCGGAAGCTGTTCACAATACTTCTGATACACAAACTAATGAGGAGGGATATCATTCAGCATCAGAGGATAAAAATGATGAAGATCTTAACTACTTTGTTGATTCTCCAACATAGCTGAATCCCTCTCCATCAATGAATATGACTAACTTGGAATCATCCATTCCAGTTGCATCTATTCCAACAACAAGAATTCATAAGAATCATCCAATAGAAAACATTATTTTTGATCTTAATGAAAGAACCACAAGAAGCCAAAGGGGAGCTGCCAACATCTGTCTCTTCACTTGTTTTCTTTCACAAGTGGTTCTTCCCAATATCATAGCTGCATTGAAAGATAATAGCTGGATTGAAGCTATGCAAGAAGAGCTTTAGCAATTCAGAAAGCAGAAAGTCTGGAATCTAGTTGATCTACCTGAAGGTCAATATCCAATTGGCACAAGGTGGCTGTTCAAAAACAAACTAGATGACATAGGTATTATTATAAGAAACAAAGCAAGGCTGATAGCCCAATGATATACCCAAGAAGAAGGAATAGATTATGATAAAGTCTTTGCACCAGTTGTAAGGATTGAAGCCATAAGAGTATTCCTAGCCTATGCTTCACATAAGAAGTTCACAGTTTACCAAATAGATGTAAAATGTGCTTTCTTATATGGGAAAATTGATGAAGAGGTCTATGTAACTCAACCTCCAGGTTTTGAGGATCCTGATTACGCACACAGGGTATACAAGCTTGACAAAGCTTTGTATGGTCTTCATCAGGCTCCAAGAAAGTGGTATGAAACATTATCATCTTTCTTACTCAAGCATGGATATAAAAGGGGAACAATAGATCAGACTCTTTTTCTCAAACAAGAACATCAAGACCTCATGGTTGTCCAAGTTTATGTAGATGACATCATACTTGGATCAACAAACAAGAGATTATGTGAAAACATTGAGGAGTTGATGAAATCTGAATTTCAGATGAGTTCAATGGGAGAACTAACTTTCTTCCTTGGTCTTCAAGTTCATCAGAAAAAAGATGGTATCTTCATTAATCAAGAGAGGTATATTCATCAAATCCTGAAGAAGTACAATCTTGCTGATACTTCTTCATGCAAAACACCAGCATCCATAATTGATAAGATTGTACCTGATCCTACAGGGAAATCAATTGATCAATGATTGTATAGATCAATGATAGGATCACTAATGTATTTAACTGCCAGCAGACCTAACATAATGTTTGCTGTGTGTGTTTGTGCTAGGTACCAATCAGATCCTAAAGAGTTTCATCTGAATGCTGTTAAGAGGATCTTCAGATATCTGAAAGGCAAACCAGCTCTTGGTTTATGGTATCCCAAAGATGGAGATTTCAACCTCTTTTCATACTCAGATAGTGACTATGGTGGATGCAACAACAACAGAAAATCCACAACTGGTGGATGTCAATTTATAGGACCAAGGCTTGTCTCTTGGCAGTGCAAGAAACAAACAAATGTATCTGTATCCACAGCTGAGGCTGAATACATAGCTGCTTTAGCTGGATGCTCTCAGGTTCTTTGGTTGCAAAACCAATTATTTGATTATGGTTACAATTACCTTCAAACACCAATTCATATAGACAATTCAGCTGCTATGTTCATCACTGCAAATCCAGTGCAACATAGTAAAACAAAACACATAGAAATCAGATACCATTTTTTGAGAGATTCCTCAGAAAAAGGTTTAATCAAGTTAATCAAAATGGATACAACAAATCAGCTTGCTGATTTATTCACTAAAGCCTTTGATTCAGTTAGATTTAATTTTCTGATTGAATCTTTGGGCATCATTAACTTAGATTAATGATCTGTCAACTGAAAAGCATGAGTCTGTCCTTGTATATATTCATATCCAAAATCCAAAGACATTCATAAAATCATACAAAAGTACAAAAATATTGTCCTTGTTATGTTTCAGTATATCATATTTGGGAAATGATAGTACACTATGTCTTAGCTACCTGCCTGAGTCTTTAACTCTTACTACAGACGGATCAGAAGTGCTTTGATATGTGAGTAGGTTCAGCTTGAGTGGAAACTACACTAAGTGCAAGCATAACATAATGAAAAGATGACTGTTAGTGGGAAATTCCATTTTGAGGATCAAGCAAGTAAGTCTTATCCTGATGTGATCAAAACACTCATCCAAGCACAATATGTAACAACACTTTATAATGTCTATCTTTGCAAATCATATTCCCTTTGTTTTGTGTAAACAAAGACCTGCGATTATGAACACCTTGGTATACATCTGTAACCAACGGGTGAATAGATTATGATCCTCATCATCCCTCTGTTTTGTGTAAACAAAGACCTGGGTTGAAGGCACCTCTGTTTTACGAAAGTAAAGATCTGGTGACCTGATGATGATCATATCTCAGCTCTCAAAAGAATCCATTGTGATCAACTGTATATTAACTTCAGAGCTTTTGCATCAATGCATTAATGAGATGTAACATACATCTCAAGATAGAACTTATAACTTTAAGTACATATTTTAAAAGTGTGAAAAATTGATGTTTTGACTCACAAATGGAGGACAAACTCTAATGTGACTTGAATGTGGAACTCATAATTGTCTATCTTTAATCAACATCAAAACATGATAATCAGCATGCGTAGTTGACAACATACTCTTGCTTGAATTTATGTGGAACACCATACTTGCAATCAGCACTAGATTCAGGTCTAATTTAATCAAACAAATTAACACAGGAATGTGCTTAGTGTCATAGTATGATCCCATTATATGTATATATATGCTTGTACATAAGTTTGTTATTCATTCTTTTTGTTCATAAATGTAGTTAAGTTACTTTCAGTTCTGTTGGACAGACTAATGTCTTTCATGCTATTTCCCAGATAAATTTATGATAAATGCATCAGTTCATCATTAATCACAAATTTAGGGGGAGTAGTCAATGCATGAAAGAAGTTAATCTAAATTGTCAAAATCAAAAAGTCAAATGAAGGAATTGGAACTTGAGCACTGACTTGGCTATTGGATACATGAGGTTCTTCAAGTTGAATTTTTCTTGCACGTTTGCCATGTAGATAAAGCCAACAAGGTTCAAAAACAACAGTTGATTCTAGCATTTTGTTAGAATCATACAAAATTTGTACTTCAGCAGAAGCTACAGTGCAAATTTGTACTTCAGCAAAAGCTACAGTGCAAATTTGTACTTCCGCAGATGCTACAGTGCGAAACGTGATGCAATTAAAATATAATCATCCGTAGATTGGTAACCTGCGGACGTGCTTATATTTTAAAAGTATAATTTATTTCCATGGATTGGTATCCTATGGAAAATCAAATCTAGGCATCCGTAGATGACCTACGGAAGAATCCTTCGGAAGAATTAAAATATGAGGAACAATAAATTCCACGGAAGGGTAATAAAGGAAGAGGGACCCACTTCATTTAATAAATGAAATTAATAAGTCCGAGGGAGTATAAATGATGTTTTTGAATTAAGTATTCATTATTCACTTTTTCAGAGCATTTTTTCAGACCTATAAAAGCGTTCTTTAAAAGTTTCTTCCCCCTTTCCACAAACATTCAAAATACCAAATCAAAACATCAAACAAAATCATAAACTTGATTTCACATCTTTGTTTTCAAGGTAAAACATATCATAATCAACAATAATGAACTGATTGATTCATTATTATCGATAAAACTCTTCGCATTCTTATATCTGATAACTGTGTTCTAACCTAATCTTGTTCATTCTTATGTACAGATGGCTAATTGATTCGCTAGAGAGCACAATGTATGTGCATTTCTAAATGCTGACGACCCTATGTCGGAAGGTTGTCGAGATATCATCAGATACTTAAGACGATCAAGGCTGTTCCATGCACTGACAGCAGAACCTGTGATTCATCAACAACACATCATCGACTTCTGGAATTCAGCAGTAGTAGAGGAAGAAGGAGATAGTGAGGTAATAGTTGCTGTGGTGATGAATGAACGGATGAGGGTTACTGAACAAATCATTAGAAGGGTGCTAGAATTAGGAGAACAAGAGGCGGGTCACCCTGATGTGTTTGAGAACTAATACATAGAAAAGATCTTCTATCTGATGGGGTATGATGGTGATTATGAAAAAGGAGAGATCAAGAAAGGGAGACTGTGCAAGCCCTACCGATTCCTGTGTCACACTTACCTGAAGTGCATCTCAAACAGGAAATCCGGATTGGATAGGTTTTCAAGGCATATTTCCTCTGGAATCATTGGAATATTTGAAGGGAGGACCTACAATTACGCAAAATACATCTTTAGTTGTTTATGTGATCAAGTCAAAGTACAGAAACCAGACAAGATGTTCATGTTTCTGAGGTTGCTTCAACTGATCATTAATGCTGAGCTGCCTGGGATTGAAAGAGTTGGTGATGTATTTGTACAAGCTCATCTAGGAAGATCTATATTGAATAAGATCAGTGGGAAGTATGAAGGTGAAGATTTGCCCATGTTTGCACATGTGGCTGATCCTAATGCCAACATTCCTTGAAAGCTAGTGTATGATGATCAACAGGATAGCTCCCCTGCTACTACTGAGCCAGCTACTCACTCTCACTCTTAATCACCAATTCATCAACAACCTCCAAGACCCTAACCTCAATCACTTGCAAGTGAAAACACCGTGCCCATCTCAAGTGAAAACACCGTGCCCATCTCAAGTAAAAACACTGTGCCCATCTCTCCCATTCACCCTCAATCACCAATACACCAACAAACACCAACACCACAAAATCAATCACCTGAAAGTGTCCATACAGAACCTATTTCTTCTACTCATTCCCAAGTCTCAGTCCACTCTAAAGAGACAGAATTAGCCTCCCAAGCAAGTACTGTTCCACTCTCAATCAGCCAATCTCAACCTCTTGTTCTCTCTAATGACACTAAACCAGTTTCACCAACAACTAATGCTTAACACCAACCCCAACCTCATCAAGAACCAGCAAATGTAGCAGCTGCTTATAGCTCAAGCTCTGCAAGTATAGCTCCAGCTGAAGGTGATAATGCTGAAATTGCTGAATTTAATCAAGAAGATGAAGGGGAAGCAAGCAAACTATGTTGATGTCATTGCCTATCATGAAGATGACCTAAGTGATAAGGACATTAATGTAAGCAAGAGTTATTTGGTGGCTGAGTACAACAAATTGATAATCAAGTCTAACAAGAGACTGGAAATAATAAGGGAACTAAAAAGAATGTTAAGGGAGAAGGAGGAGATGTTGACCAAACTAGAAGCATCAATTAAAAGATTGAGGGAAGATGCTGTAACTGATCATGAGGTTATAGATGCTCTGCATCAGTTGGTGGATGAATTAAAAGAAGCTTGTGAAAATGAGAAGTCTGAAAGGGAGCAGCTGATGATCGAGGTCAACAAAACAAACAACTCTTTGAGCAACCAATTGGAGATCCTAAAAAAGAAAGATCAAGAAATTGATAAGCTGAAACAGAGAATTCATGCACTTGAAGCAAGTACTCCAACAACAAAACCAACAACACAATCTGCTAAAGCATCAAAGCCCATCATTCAATACAACAGGAAAAGAAAGTACTGGGAGCATTAAAAAGGGAAGTGATTGAAATTGAAGATTCTCCAAAAAGATCAAAGCTTTTGTCTCGTTAACACACTCCTTCAGTAGATTTATCTACTGTGAAGGCTAAGACTCATGCTAAAGAAGAGAGTGATGAAGAATGGAATGAGCTGACCAAGATGGAATCTCCAAAGAAACAACAAGAAAAGGAAGAAAAACTGATGACTACAGCAGACATTTTGGAAGAAAGGCCAGAATCTGCCATGTTCATGACTCTGATCAACCATGGCTTTCCCTATGGCATGGTTGAAAGATTGAGTATGAATGAGATGAAGGAAGTTCTTAAAGAGTTTGAGACTGCAAGACTTATGATTCCAAACTGTAATTATGAAACCTTCATAGAATATTAGTCAATTGAGAAAACAAAGAAAGAGCTGGGTTACTGTGATACAACAAAATTGAGCAAATACAATATGACATGTTGGTTACAAGGACATAACTCCAAAATGCATGAGTTGAAAGGAAGGACAGTGGGGGAATTGAGGAAAATGATGCAGCATGTTATGAAGGTTGAACTAGAAACTGGAGTAAGATTCAGAACTGAAGCTCCAAATCCTGCCTATGATTATCAAGCCAAAATTCCTGCTGAACCTGTAACTGTTGAAAGCAAAGATCAGCACAAAGGAATAGAAAAGCTCATCAGAGAACCAAGAGAAGTGATTCCTGGAAAGGTATGGCCACTGGGCACTACAGTAAGGGAAATTACTGAACAGAAATCAACTTTGATAGAACTATTCGATCATCTCACAACTCCTAGTTCTGTTGAAGAAAACAGGATTATGGCCTGGAAATATAATCTAGACTTGGATTGTGCAGTTATTAAAAGAACATAAGGAAGGATTGAATACTATCATGATGTAGAAAGATTACTATGCTTACCTGAATGTGACATCAAGGATATTGAAAGCCTAATCATCTCCAACAACCCAATACACCCAAGTGGTAGGGATTTCTCTGTATCAGTAGGTAAGCTGAAAACAAAGTTCAAAGATGATGTTATTAAAGAGGCAAAAAGAGATGATGCTGAGTATAGAAGAAGAAAGCATGGGCAGAAAAGATCAAAATCCAACTTCTCTACATTGATTGATGATGAATTCCTAAAGAGAGTTGGATACTCAAACAGACAAACAGCAGCAGTAAAGATCCTTGATGGCAATCAATATACATTGGCCATAACTGAATGGGGATATGTTGAGAAAACAAAAGAGTTAGTGTTGCTAAGAAATGAAGAAAAGAAGAAAGCTGAAAGGATAAGAATTTTTGATCCCATTGAAATCAAACTTCTTCACCCCAGTTATACTTCATATCTGCATGACAAGTACTTTCCTAAGCTGACTGATGAAAAAGGTCAAAATGACCTATGCCTGTATGTGCACTTAATTCAAGTGGTTGACAAATTACATGCAAAGGCATATAAAAGAAGGAGATATGAAGTAGGTCAGCTAATTGGAGCTCAACTCAAAGAAGTATCTGAACTTAGAATCTCTGAACAAGATGAACTAGAGATAGTTCACAACAATAGTATTTTGGAAACCCTTACTACTAAAGAAGATGTTCTGGGTTTAAGTTTTGAAACTCTAAAGAGGATCAGCAAGATGGAGCTTAAGTACAAGTATGATGACCAGAAGGCTGCAGTCTCATACTTTTATAACAAGATTATTCCAAAAGTCAAAGAACTTACAAGCCTGAAGAGCTGATCTAAGCCTAAGGGGGAGTATTGTTAGATCTAGGAACAATCGGTCTAGATCTTTTGTATAGGCTTAGCACTTTAATCAATCTCTTGTAATAAGTTCTTTTGAATTAATCAATTTTGTATGCATTATATATATATAGGTTAACCCATAACTATGTTGATTTATATATGTGATTGCAGGATGAACATCATACTTAGTCAAATTTCATGAAAATTTGACTAAGTCTAAGAAACATCTATGAATGAACATTTGTGTTCTTCCGTAGATATTGTTCTTACACAAAGTACATCCGAAGATCTTCTGCGGAAGAACAATTCAGTGTGGATGAAGAACAAGGGATTGAAGATCAAAGATCTACGGATGAAAAACTTGCATTCCAATGAAGTTCAAGTTAAGACTCCTGCGGAAGGCAAAACTCCTACGGAAGACAAAGTTCTTGCGGAAAGCAAAACTTCTACGGAAGACCAACACTTGATTGTACTTCACCAAGTACATCAAGTCAACAAGTCAATCATTGAGTAATGTCATAAAGTCAACTTCTACGGATGACTTTAACTCAGTCAGAGAATGATGCATCATAACATTCTCTGAGTAACTTTCTTACCACGATAAGAAAGTTACTGATTCCAAGAGATTTACTGTAACCCTAGCAGTAAATCCCTGAGCCTATAAATACAACGTATAGTCTCACACTTCCAGACGGCTGAATACCTAACAATATACGTCAATCAATACGATCACGAAAACCCTAGCAGCCGTCACATCAATTACACCAAAATCATCAACAAACATCATCATTGTTAGAAATTACTGTTTGAATTCTTTTGTAATCATTAATCAGTGTTTTTAATGAAATACATTTGAATCAAATCATGTTCATTCACTCATTGCAATTTATTGTGCTGTTCTTCATTTGAATATTCAATTACGTTTGTTGTTACATATTCAATTAATCAAACAACTAATAGTGATAATTCCGCGATCGCTATTAGAACTTAATCTAATACTGATAATTCCTGATTGCGATCCTTGGATTCACAACATGCTAACAAGTGCCTTAAAGCCTCAAACATCCAAACCACATCCTGCATCATCATTATCAACTTATCATCAAGCTCCACCTGAGCTTCATCCCATTGAAAAACCCAGAAAATTCATGCCTCACAGGCTATGGCCTGAAGGTAATGAGGTGAGAGAGATGATAAATGAAAACACCAACTTTGTTAAGCTCTATGCCAGAATCACTTCAACTACATCTGCAAATGAAAGAAAAATCATTGCATGGAAATATGATGAAGTATGGGATGCTGTGCTAAATGGGATCCTTGAGCTATGAAGACAGATTGGACCTGATGTAATTGAGGATAGTCAATCATTATAGCAATCCCAGGGGAGGAGACTTCTTCCATATTCTCAGAGCTTACATGAACAGATAACATCATGAGATGAAAAGAAAAGTAGACAGAGAAGATAAATTACACTTTGAAATATTAAGAAGGGAACAAAAAGCAAAAGGAAACCTAACAGAACAAGATGAGGAAAATGTTGATTCAGAAATGTTAGAAAGGGTTGGTTATCCTATGAGGCCAACAGATTTGAAATTGATCATGAAGAAAATTGAGGGAAATCAGTACAACCATCCAATTACCAAGTGGTATTATGAGGAAACTCACTTGGAAGTGGCATTGGAAGGGAAGTTAGAAGGCAAAGAAGCAACAGACATAAGGCTGTTTGATCCTGTGGAATTCAAACTCCTTCATCCTTCATATTTCTCATTTTTAAAAACCAAAACATTCCCTGCAATAGAAGATGTAGTGTGCAAAGGAGACTGCTGTTATTTTATACATATGCTAAGGATTTTGGGCACTGTATATGTAAATGCTGCACTTAAACAAAGATTGGAAACTAATCAGCAACCACTAACACACATTGAAGGAATAACAGGAAGAGAAATCAGAAAATAACAATCTTGAGATTTTGAAAGGTAATCATGTTGTAACCACACTGGTTAGCAACATTGATGTGCAGAGTTTAGATGAATCAACACTTGAGCAGCTGGTACATCTCTCCATTCAAAGCAAATATGATGATCAGAAGAGTGCAGTCAACTACTTTACTGAGCATATAGTCAACTGTAGAAATGCATTAAGGATCACTCCTCTAACAGATCAAGTGAGAGAAGCTGAACAAGACCAAACAATTGAGAAAGATGTTAAGGAGTCTTTGAAGGCCACAACAGAAGTGAAGAAGAGTATTGATGAAGCAGGTCCATCATATTCCTAAAGGTTTCTAACAATCAAAGAGGAAAACAAGCAATCAAACACTGACTAACCATTTCAAACAATCTAAACATCCAGAACAAACAACAAACATAACAGATCATCAAGCATACATAAGTGTATCATACATAATTAGCAAACAAAACAAACAAATTAGATAAAAAATCAAACATTACATAATCACACAAGAACAATCTGATTACACATGTGTAATCAGTGATTCATACATGCAATCAATCAACCATACATGTCTAACATGTAACAACCACAACATTCAATCCTACATAACAGACGACAAACACATCATAATTCAAACACACAAGTTCCAAACATACAATGCAATCTGATTTCACATATGTAATCAGTAAGTCAAACTTGTAATCAAACAATCATACATGTAAACAGTCAAGCAAACATAACATTACAAATATAAACATATATATATAACAACAAACAAATACATACCAAATAATCAGTTAAGCAACACATCATTCAAGCAAACATACTAAATTCAGAACAACCATCACAATCTGATTACACATGTGTAATAAGAATAAAATTCAATCTTTCATCCATAATCACACAAACACACATTGTTACTAACAATCAAAACATTAAAAAAGTAAGCACTAAAGAGATGGCAACATCATCCTTAGGGGGAGTATTATTGGAATCAACAAGTGCATTAAAAGGATAATACTTGCCATAATCAAACATAATGTGTTCTAATATTCAAACAATCATTAACTAACACATTATTATCATTAACATTCATAACATACACTAATGTTGCTTAAATTTCTTTTTCAAGTTTGTAGATAAAAGAAATTTTTTTTGCTAAGTGTCGGCAGCGGATGAAGACATGCCCACAGCGGATGACTAAGAGGCTGCATCGGATGAAGAAAAGCTCCAAGTGTCTGCAGCGGATGAACAAGCATACACAGCGGATGAACAAAAGTCCACAGCTGATGAACAACTCCACAGCGGACGACCATCAAGACACACACAAGTGTTCACAGCGGACAACATCCAAGACACAGCGGACAACTTATTCCTGTCCACAGCAGATGACTTAGACTCCACAGCGGATAGTCTATCATCCACAGCAGACGACTTATAGACTTAGGATTATTTATGTAATTTTTGTTTACATAAGGGTATCTTAGTAATTGTACATAGCTTTTGTATAGGCTATAAATAGCATGATACCCTAATCCTTTGTAAGCTTTTTGAACAATCAATACAAATAAGCAGTTATTATCATTCAAGCACACAATCACTAGCAATCATACACACACTAGCACACTAATATCATAGTCACAATCATGGGTTTCCGCACTATGATTGTTGTTTGTTAAATAGAGAGATTTGAAAAGATCCTTGGGGAAATCATTCTACAACCTTCTTCTTGTTGGTTTGTTTTTGATTTCATCAGATTCTTAGCATATGAATTAAATAACAGCAATCTCCCTTGCATAACACATCTTTAATTGCAGGGAATGTCTTTGTCTTTAAGAATGAGACATAGGATGGATGAAGGAGTTTGATTTCTACAGGAACAAACAACCTTATATTTATTGCTTCCTTTCTTTCTAATTTTCTTTGAAACACAACCTCAAAATGAGTCTCATCATAATACCATCTAGTGATAGGATGATTGTATTGATTTTCTTTAATCTTCTTTTTGATCAATTTCAAATCTAATGGCCTCATAGGGTAACCAACCCTTTCTAATATTTCTGAATCAATATTTTCATTATCTTGTTCTATTAGGTTGCCTATTGCTTTTTGTTCTCTTCTTAATTTCTCAAAGTGTATCTTATCTTCTCTGTCTGCTTTTTTTTCATTTCATGATGTTGTCTATTCATGTAAGCTTTGAGAATATGGAAGAAGTCTACTCTCCTGGGATTGTTAGTATGATTGACCATCCTCAATTGCATCAGGTCTAATCTGTCTTCATAGCTCAAAGATCCCAGTTGGGATATGTATGATAAATACTGGACAAGGCCAGATATTCTTTTGATTAGCACAGCATCCCATACTTCATCATATTTCCATGCAATGATTTTTCTTTCATATGCAAAAGCAGTTAAGGTGATTCTATCATAGAGCTTGACAAATTGGTGTTTTCATTGATCATCTCTCTCACCTCATTACCTTCAGGCCATAGCCTGAGGCATGAATTGCCTAAGTTTGTTAATGGGATGAAGCTCAGGTGAGGCTTGATGATAAGTGGATAATGATGATGCTGGATGAGGTCTTGCAGTTTGAGGCTTTAATGCACTGTTAACATATTCTTATAGATTTCTCTAGCATGATCTTTGATTTGAGCAAGTGAACTACCTGCATATGATCTATAAGGCATCCTTGTGTGACTAAACCAGCTTTTAACCTGGGAGTATGTCAGTTTGTCTATTTGAGGATCCTTTGGCAGATTCTTTTGAAATTCCTGTTAATCTTTGATTTCTTTGTACCTCTTATATGTTTGCTCATTATCATTTTTCATAACTTCTTGAAAACCTTTGAGCAAGTCTTTAACCTCAGTGAGGCTAAGGTTCATGAATGCATCATAAGGAAATCCTCTTATAGCTAGTTCTATTCCCATCAAGGATTGAGGGTCATCAGTAAACAGATCTTGCAAGTTTTGCATTTCCTTATCTCTCTCATTTTCTTCATCATCTTCATCACTATCACTCAAGAAGATGATAGGCTGATCTTGTTTGTCTTGTGATTGTGCTATTTCACCTTCTTCTAGCATCATTGCTTCAGAAGTTTTTTGTTTTGGCTCATCTTCATCTGCTGGTTAAGTTTTGACTTTCAACAGTTTGAGCGGAAGAGATTCTGGTTCATCAACCTCTTGAACCTTTTCTTTCCCTTTCACTAAGGGAGCCAGATATTGCCTTTTTCTTTTTCTAGAATAAGTTTTGAAATGTTGTTGTGATGATGAGGTTTGTTTGTCTTTTACTGATTCAGCAAACTGTTTGATCAATTCCTTTTTTTTTCAGAAAGAATTTGTTCAGCCATAGTGCTTGTTTTATCTGTTTAAGCTTCTGAGGAATGGAAGTGCTGTCTGAGGATGGGTGAATAATGAATATTTTCAAATGGATTGGCTTCACTAAACAGATGATCCATTGAATAAGTTTTCTCACGGATGATAATTGTTTGTTCAGATTCCTTTATGCTCATTTCTTCTGCTTGTGATATGATCTGTTTCTCAAAATCATCACTCAGGTCTTGTTCTTGACCTTCTGAATGTTCTGAGTCATTCAGATGAGTGTTTGTATGCACTACGTCTCTGTTCAGTCTATTTATTTCTTCAGATTTGAGCATATATCATCTTTTTATCTCATCTATCTTAGATTTTTTAGCATTCAATTTATTGGTGAGATAAGCAACATCTAATCTTGTGTTGTCCAGCTCCTGATCCTTATCTTTTAACTCTTCCTTTGATTGATTTAGTTGTTGTTCTAGAACTTGAACAATCAACTTTTGAGCTGTTTGATCTGCTGTGAGCTTCTCAATCTCTTTATCTTTGCTCTTGAGCTTTTCTTTTAATCTCTTAGCTCTATTCTTTGACCTTTCAATCAGTTTCTTGTACTCAGTGAAAAGAAACACTTTTGAGTACTCATCTCTTCTTCAGTTAGAATCTCACTTGTTTGCTCTTCAACTTCTATATGCTCATCATGAGCACTAGCTACTGCTCTTTCTTGCTCAATCTGGGAAGATGCACCAATTTCTTTCTGTGCATGTGATTGTTCTGCTAAGGATTAATCAATGTCTCTCAAAAGTGATGATAATGTTTGTTGATCAGAAAGGTTTGGGCTATGTTGTGGAGAGGGCATGTGATGTTCAACATGAAATTGCTCTTGTTCTTGTTCTTTTTCTTGAACTTGTTCTTGCTTAATAATTGGGTCAGGCTCAGGAGCAACTTGTTGCTGTTGAATGATTGGTGCTTGTTGGATGATTGGTTGTTCATGAATAACATTCTGGAAAGTCATGATTGGTTCACCTTGTCCTGGAATCCTCATAAAGACATCAGGAACAGGTAGTTAATGGTTGATCATATGAGTAGGCATAGGCACTTCAGCTCCATGATACAAGCTTGACTTGATCCTTGTAAACGCATGTTCCTTAAAATGAACTGGTTGAAAGATTGCACTCTCTCTTGGTATGTTTGGTAACAGATCATCAATAATCATCTGCAAGAATCTTGGATACATATTGAACTTGTTCCTCACCTCTGTCAGGTTATAAATCATTCCATTCAGGATTTGGGCCGTAAAATTGAGTGGTCTTCTTGCTATGATACTTGCAATAGCAGATGAGGTTCTTAAGGAAGTTGTATCTCAGCCTGCCTTTCTATTGGTCATGGTTTTTTGGTAAGTGTGCATTAGGAATCTGAATTGAGCACACATGTATGATTTCTTGATTTGTTTTCTGTCAATGGTTCTAGTATAACCGGTCTATCTGAATACATGAAGAACATAGTTGTCATCAAATTCAATTGCGCCTTGGGCATCCTCATCACCCAAATAAAGTACTCTCCTTATCACATCTTCTGAAATGGTGATTTGATGATCATGAACATTAGAGACAACAACTTGTTGATCTTGATCTTGTTCCAAGGAGCATGAGTCCAAAATTGGATAATGTGATCTTCACATATTTCTTGTCTTGTAGTCATAACATGCAGAAGTCTGGTTTGTCTTATTGCATGAATGATGTCTCAATAATTTTCAGCCTTTGATGAGTCTGGGTCAAGAAATGCACAGAGATTATGATCTCTGACAAATACTAGGTTTGCCATCTACAATGAAAAAGAGATTGTGTTAGTTTACAGTTGTTGATGATATCCAATGCTTGTAATGATGAAAAGTTGATTAAGAGTTCATTTGGATGTTGTGGTTGCTATGAAATGAAAGTATGAGTATGCTTAACACTTGGGATTGATATATGTGTGTGTTTGAAGTTTGACTTACCAAATTAAACACTGCTTGATTTTGACCTTTAAAATTCAAATCTGGTAAATTTTGATCATGTACAACTTCATTGATTTAATTTATTTGAAACTTATTGCATTAACACAAAGTGCTAATATGTCTATTTGCATACTGATTTCATTTTGTAACAACACACTTTGAACATTTTGGTTTGACTTTGAAAGTGAAATCTGTCATTGAATCCACATTGAATGTATTTGCATTTAATGCTCTATGATGATTGTTCTGTCAAATTTAACAGATTTTGTTTGGTTTCAATAGATTTTTGAACACATTTGGAATGACATATAATCTTTCAACATATGTTAAACTATTTTGAAGATCAACAATCATTTTTGACTGATATTTACATGAACATCATGTCTGTTCATGATCCTGATGAACACTTGATCAAATTTCAACAAATAAACAATCCTAATACATTCGACAAAGATCATATATCACATAATCAATGATTGATTTGGTTTAAAAACATCCTAAGATTTGTTTTTGATTTTGAACGAAAGTTCGACTTAGGTCAAACCATGTTCAGATCAGGAATGCAAAATCAGATGTTTTAATGACTGATTGATAATCGGAATCATGTTGTTATACTTGTTGGATTGTAAATCAGACAAGAAATCAAACAGATTAGCGGTTGATTTGTGGAAGGAATCGCACAGGGGTTTTAAGGGTTTAGTAGAAGTTTTAATGTTAAAAAATTGTAATTTTCTCTCTCTCTCTCTCTCTCTCGTGATGAATAAGAAATCACAAGTATGGAACTACATATACAACGGATAAGATGTATGTCCATTGTGTATACAGTGTGTATGTCCGTTGTGTAAACAGTTTGAACTGAAAAATGTAATTTTAAGTTGTCCGCTGTGAGTTACACATCCGCTGTGTGAACAGTGCCCGCTGTGTGAATAGTTCCCGCTGTGTGAACAGTGTCCATTGTATGAATAGTGTTCGCTGAACACTTGGTTGCTGTGAACCCTTAGTTTGATCTTGTAGCGGATGAGCACTTGGTCATGCGCTGTGGATCCTTTGACTTTGTTTGATGCGCTGTGGATCCTTTGACTTTGTTTGACTGATTTTGTTTACAACGGATGACTTTTGTTCATGCGCTGTAAAAACTTGATTGTTTTAATTTACACAGCGGAAGAACAATTGTTCATGCGCTGTGTAATGGTAATGTATTCACAGAGAATGTATTATTATTTACATCATGCGATGTAAACACTTGTTTGTTTAAGGAACTTGATTAATGGTACTGTAGCTGCAGCGGATGACTGTTTGTGTATCCGCTGTGTGAACAGTAGATATTTTTTGAAAATTTGTTAATTTTGAAATGTTTTCTTCCGAAGCAAATGTTATTCTTCCAAAGCCAAGTTTTGTTAGTTTTAATTTTTGAAATGAGATGATTGATAATTAAAATGTTAAAATTTTAACATGATCAATATATGGATGTTAAAATATCACCCACAAGCAATATTGCGCAATGAAAAACATATGTATATGTGTCAAACTGTTGTGTTTGAGTGCTGGCTTGACTTGGCTTTATTTAAAACTCAGTATTTTTTATGTTCTTGCACATATTCTACTGCTTTTAATATTTCCATGTTCAATTCTCCCTTAAATTTTTGCATATTTATAAAATGTTTATAAAATGACAAAAATTTGATATTGATTTATTGGAAATTATCAAAGCCCAAAATGAGTGATTGTATGATGTCCTTTTGTTAGAGAAATATGACTCCAACTAACACAAATATTGTGTTTTGAATGCTTGATACTTGAATCAATTATACATGACATGAGATCATACTAGTCATAATTTCTTATTGAGTTGTTTGTATGATTTTGAGAATAGACATAGACTAATACAATGTTGATTGTAGATATTATGATCCACTTAAACTCATGCATGGTATTATTGATTGATTAAAATAGTGAGTGATTTATCATGTTTTTGTGCGTATTTATATGATATGTATGTACCCCACATATGATTGTGTGTTGATATCAATCTTCCTCAAAATATACTAGAAAGTATTTGCAATACTTGTAACGTAGTTACTTAGGAGTATGCAGGACCGTTTGAAGGGTGAGCAACTTAGTTTTCACAATGAGGAGAGACTTAGAACACTTAACAGATCAAATAGAGAACTGGCAGATTAATATGATACTAGAATAACACAAGTAAACAAGAGACAGAAAGCTCAAGAACAAGATAATTGGTTTTCAAGGAAGATGTATATTGCTCTCAAGTTCTATTACAACTGTTACCAAAGCATTCAAATAAAATACAAGAACCTGAGATACTTTATACTACCTCCTACAGCCGGCCATACTTTGAAATCCAGCTGGAATCACTAATCTAGACAACAAGATCAATGAAAAGTCAAAAGGCAGATTGCCTTTTGACATGTGACTATGACATGCCATAGCTCACATCCTATTATAATACAAAAAGGATAAAAGTACATAAAGTAGAGAGTTACAGACTCAAGACCTTAATCTACAGCTTCCTAAAGCATGGACCTTTTCACCAACTTGTGTAAAGTTGGTGAGCCTGCAGAGTGGCAGCGGAAAGTTGGTCAGCTTTTCTGAAAAGTTGTTGATCACAGAGAGCATGTTTTCTCTGTCTTCGGAAGAAATCAGTCTTCTAACTTTGAGGCTTCAGAAGACTTTGTCTTCTAAGCTTCAGAAGATTTCATCTTTGGCTTCGGAAGAATTGGTCTTTTGCCTTCGGAAGATTTTACACTTGTGTAATTTTTTTGAAGAGTGTAAAACTTTCAAAGTAACTTCTATCTTGCACAAGGTGCATGCATGCAGGAGACACCCTGACTGTTTTGAGTGCATCAGCCTCTTGTATAATCCTTACAAACTCCCCCTAGGCTGATGCTACCAAAACAGAGAAGTTCTACAGCAGTTGACAGTCCTCATCAGAATCAACAGCATTCCTTTCTTCATCAGTTGATCTGGATCCTTCAAACTCTCATAGAACCTTCTCATGTCAAATAGATCATGCAGAGGTAGATCAAGCATGTCCTGCCAGAGATAGACATCTTGACCACCTTGATCTCTGACTACGTACCATATGTCTGGATTTGTAGCAAAAGTCCAGGATAGAATGGGTCTTCCTGATGCAAGAGGCTCAACCTGAATTGGAGTTGGTTGGTCAGCCTCTTGTTGCACATCCTCAAGATGTTTTGACTCATCCTGAGGTGGTGAGGTGGTGAGGTGGATGCCTTGGACTTCTTCTTTTTTCTTTTGTCCCTCCTGATGGCCATCCTCTTCCTCACTCTATACTTCAACTGAGGAGCTTGGCCTGCAGCACCAGATTGACTTTATGTGCTTTCCTCAATTGGGTCCTTGCTCCCCATTTGATCAATAGGAGGGGACTTAAAACCCTACTGGGGTCAAAAGATGAAGTTGGCTCAGTTGTAGCTTCAGGTATAGGCTGTGTTGTCTCTTCAACCTTAACCTCAACTACAGGTGCAGCTGGACTTGGTGGAGAATGCAAGTCCACAAGCTTACCTTCTTTGATCTTCTGCTTGATCCTCCTGATGTGCTCATCCATTATGGATAGAGACATAGGACAAAGTCTCCTTCCAGAGAACCCATACAGCTTCAAGAAGCTCACCATCTTCAGTCTGTCAGCAGACTTCTTCTCTTGGGCTCTGATGGTGGCTCTTGCTTTAGCAGCTTCCTCTCTCATTTTTCTTTTAACTGCTTTTCTTTGAGTTTGAGCCTTTTCATCAAGCTGTTTTAGGTACTCAAACTCAATGTATTCAAATGAGAGGGGATTCAGGGCTGCTGCCTGATAGAGTCCTATGGCACTCAGATAAGCAATCATCTTTTGTCTTTCTTGTTCCCTGCTTATCTGAGTTTCTTCTTCTTCAACAGCCACATACTCTTTCTCAGGACTTTCATGAACTGGAGAGAGGACAGGAGCTCTTTGTTGTCTTTTTCTTTTTCTCTCTTCTTTGATTTTGAGGAGCAGTTCTGCTGCCTCAGCCTCCTTCCTCTCTTTGTATAGCTCCCTGTCTGCTAGTTCATCTAATTCTGCCAAGGGGAGAGAAATGATTTCATCAATGTTGTAGTTCCTAAGTCCAAGATAATTCAATCTGGCTGCCCCTAACTCATCATTTTGAGTATCGGGCCTATGAGCAGCCCTGATTGCAGCTTGCATGAAACTTGGGACTTCTCCTGATCTTCTTCCCCTGGCCTTCCTCTTCCTCTCTCTCTTTTCCTCCTCAATCTCCTCAGGAGTCATCTTCCTTTTCCCTTTGTCAATTTTGGGCCTGTATGACTCAGGGTGGAGAGAGCTTTGGCCTGCAGATGGATGTGATAAGCTTGAACTCTGGCCAGAGAGAGGTTGTGAGACACCTTCACCAGCAGGTGTGTCACTGAGGGTACTGGGTGTAGAGGGTGAGCCTGTCTGAAGGTTCACAGGTTCTTCTGCTGGGCCTTCAACTGAGGTTTCCCCTTTGAAGCTAATCTTAGGGTCTGCCTCAATATCCAGTTGACCAACAGTTTTTCCTGCTAGCCTCTGTCTATATAAAATTGCTCTTTGTCTGAATTCCCTCATGACCCATTCTTGAATCACCTCAGCTAGTCTGCCAGCCTGTCTGTTTTGGCTTGGATTGATGAAGGGCGTACTAACCAAGTTCATACCATCATAGAAACTCAGGGTCTGAAAGTTAAAGAGTTCCTGCTGCCCCTGAGCCCTTGATAGCACCAATGCCATTCTTGAAGAGTCATACCACCATCCCATTATTGGATTTTCAGCTAGATAATTGTTGAAGTAAGGCCTCCACATCAGTGTGAGCCTGAGGAAGTTGTTGAGCCTGGACAACTGCAAGTGAGGGTGGTGAATCCTCATTGTCCATACTCATGATAGAACTCCGAGGTTATGTGGTTATAGGGACCTTCTCCCCCTTTTTGGTAGCATCACCCACTTGCATAGGTGAGCTGGAGGTCAAGTCCACTACTTCCACAGTTTCTTGTGGACCTGGTTGAGCTTGTTTTAATGGTCTCTCAGCTAGCTTGCCCTTGAGATCGGTGATCTCAAGTTGCTGGTCATTGACCTTCTTTTGTAAGGCAGTCACTTGAGATTCCAAGTGACTAACCTTTGAGACCAAAGAGGTGCATATGTTTTCTAGTAGTCACACCCTTAGTTTCTAGTAGTCGCACCCTTAGTCGCACCCTTAGTAGTCGCACCCTTAGTTTCAACCACATGAAGGGCTGAACCCTGCTGATTGTTGGAGTTACCAAATGGATTTTGCATGTTCATCTCCATCTGGTAGCCACTGAGGATACCATACAACTCAGTAAGAGTAAGAGTTTTGAGGTTCTCAGTCCCCTTGACGACAACACAGTAGTGAGTCCACTATCTGGGAAGAGAGGACTTGAACTTCCTCACAATATCCCTGTTTTCAAGAGTTACTCCAACATCCATTAGAGTATCCACAATCTCAACATACCTGAAGTACTGCTAAGTCATGGCTTCACCTGTCTTGTAGGTGAAATTTTCAAAATGCTGCTTCAGGAGGTCCTTTTTGTTCTCCTTGGCTTCAGAGGACCCCTCATACATGAGCTTTAGTGCATCCATAACTGCTTGGCAGCTTTGCACTTCTTGAAGCCCCTGTAGATAGAGTTGGGAAGAGCAGTTTGGAGGGCAGTCATGGCCTTCTGATCGATATCAATCTTCTATCTTCTTCAGAATAGTTAGCCACCTCATTTGGGATCATGCCACCTCCAGCAGCAGTTGAAGAGGTGCATGGAATGTAAGGTCCAGAGACAATAGATTCCCACATACTGGAGTCTTGAGACTTGATGAAGCCTTCCATTCTTTGACACCAAGTATCAAAGTCTTCAGGAGTGATCAGCAAGGACTTTGTCATTGTGCCAGTTTCCATATCAGCCTTTGAAAGAGCTGCCATTTGAGTTGTTAAGTATTTTGTGAAGAACTAAGAGATCTAAGATGGTGAGATCTTACAATCAAGAGCCTGAAATGCTCTTATACCAATTGCAGGACCGTTTGAAGGTGAGCAACTCAGTTTTCATAATGAGGAGAGACTTAAAACACTTAACAGATCAAACTGGGAATTGGCAGATTAATATGATACTAGAATAACACAAGTAAACAAGTGACAGAAAGCTCAAGAACAAGATAATTGGTTTTCAAGGAAGATGTATATTGCTCTCAAGTTCTATTACAAGTGTTACCAAAGCATTCAAATAAAATACAAGAACCTGAGATACTTTATACTACCTCCTACAGCCGGCCATACTTTGAAAGCCAGCTGGAATCACTAATCTAAACAACAAGATCAATGAAAAGTCAAAAGGCAGATTGCCTTTTGACATGTGACTATGACATGCCATAGCTCATATCCTATTGTAATACAAAAAGGATAAAAGTACATAAAGTTGAAAGTTACAGACTCAAGACCTTAATCTACAGCTTCCTAAAGCATGGACCTTTTCACCAACTTGTGTAAAGTTGGTAAGCCTGTAGAGTGGCAGCGGAAAGTTGGTCAGCTTTTCTGAAAAGTTGTTGATCACAGAGAGCATGTCTTCTCTGTCTTCGGAAGAAATCAGTCTTCTAACTTTGAGGCTTCGGAAGACTTTTTCTTCTAAGCTTCGGAAGACTTCATCTTTGGCTTCGGAAGAATTGGTCTTTTGCCTTCGGAAGATTTTACACTTCTGTAATTTTTCTTGAAGAGTGTAAAACTTCCGAAGTAACTTCTACCATGCATAAGGTGCATGCATGCAGGAGACACCCTGACTATTTTGAGTGCATTAGCCTCTTGTATAATCCTTACAGAGTATAAATGCTCAATTTGATCCATGATGATTGATCCATATTGGGATTCTTTTCTCCTCACTTTGGAAGGTAGTCTAAAAGATTTATTGATTGTGCATCCAAATAGGATGTGTTCCCTTTGGGAATCTTTTGGGATCATAAAGTAGGTCATTCAGGTCTGTGCTTAGTACAACAAAGAATTCCTGAGTGAACTCCTGGTCTATGATAATCATAACAAAGGAGACACTTGAATGATTAAGCAGTTTATAAACTGTTCCACCTGGTGTATAACAATTACTTTACAAGCAATTTATCTTGTAGAGATCAATACTTACCATAAACCAAGATGGGTGTTTCAATACCACACAATCAATAGAAATTAGTTCTTAACTGTTGTATGTGATGTTATGTGTTCCATGCTGAGCCTATCCACACAACAAACAAGGTGAATCAATCTTTATTGGTGGAAAATGACTCAAGTGAAAAACTAAACTAGTGTACTATCATACCTCATGTAGTATCATATATGATTCAGAAAACTTGAATGTTTGTTCGGAAAGACATTTGGACTTTGACAAAGTACTGTATGTTGCATGTTAATGTTGAAAGCATTATTTGTTTGATTCATAGTTGATCATGCCAAGTGACTGAACCAGAAATTCAAATCTTGTTGAATCAAATGGTTTTGGAAACAGGTCAGCCAATTTATTGTTTATGTGAACTTTGATCAACTTTATCAAACCTTTTTTTGAGCAATCTCTCAGAAAGTGATATCTGATGTCAATGTGTTTTGTTTTGGAGTGTTGAACAGGATTGTCAGTTTAAAACATGGCAGCAGAATTATCTATGTGTATGGGTGTTTTAAGAAAGTTAAAGCCATAATCAAGCATTTGGTTTTGAATCCAAAGCACTTCAGAACAGCATGCAGAAGTGGCTATATATTCTGCTTCAGCTATTGACACAGACACATTTGTTTGTTTCTTGCACTGCCAGGATATCAATCTTTATCCAAGAAATTGGCAACCTCCTATTGTTGATTTTCTGTTTTGATTGCATCAACCATAATCACTGTCTGTATATGCAAATAAAGAGAAGTCTCCATCCTTAAATTACCATAAACCAAGTGCTGGTTTGACTTTTAAGTATTTGAAGATTCTTTTTACTGCATTGATGTGTGATTCCTTTGGATATGCTTGGTATCTTGCACACATGCAAACTGCATACATGATGTCTGGTTTGCTAGCTGTTAGATACATTAGTGAGCCAGTCATGGATGTGTATAACTTTTGATCAACAGATGTTCCTTCTAGACAGGTCCAAACTTCAGGCCAGTTGAAAATGGTGTTTTGCTGGATGTGCAATTAGACATATTGTATTTCTTCAATATCTGGTTGACATACTTGCTTTGATTGATGAAAATTCTCTCATCTGATTGTTGAACTTGTAGACCAAGGAAGAAGGTGAGTTCTCCCATTGAGCTCATTTGGAATTTTGATTGCATAAGAATTTCAAATTCTTTGCAAAGTTGAATGTTAGTGGAGCCAAAGATAATGTCATCCACATAGACTTGAACTACTAACAAGTCTTTCTCTTTTCTCTTTAAGAACAAATTTTGATCAATCTTTCCTCTTGTGTACCCATTCTACAGTAGAAACTTTTATAAAGTTTCATACCACTTCCTAGGTGCTTGATAAAGACCATACAGAGCTTTATCTAACTTGTAGACTCTGTGAGAAAAGTCTGGGTCTTCAAAACCTGGTTGTTGAGCAACATATACTTCTTCATCTATCTTTCCATGGAGGAATGCACATTTGACATCCATTTGGAAAATTTTGAAGTTCTTGGAGGAAGCATATGCAAGGAACAATCGGATTGCTTCTAGTCTTGCTACAGGAGCAAAGACATCATCATAATCAATTTCTTCCTCTTAAGTGTAACCTTGAGCAATAAGCCTTGCTTTGTTTCTATGACAATCCCTCTGTCATCTACTTTGTTTTTAAAAAGCCATCTTGTGCCAATGGCATATTGACCTTCAGGTAGGTCAACCAATTTCCATACTTCTTGTTTTTTAAATTGTTGTAATTTCTCTTGCATGGCCTCTATCCAACTGTTGTCTTTTAGGGCTTTGGTGATGTTTTTAGGTACAGTTAGGGATAAGAAGCAGGAATACAAACAAATGTTTGCTGTATCAAATTGACTTTGTGTCAATCTGACATTGAGGTCACCTATGATATTCTCTAATGGATGATATTTATGACCTCTGGTTGTTTCAATCTGATCAACAGGAATAGTTGAGTCAAGATTGGTAATTATTCAACAGGAATAGTTGAGTCAAGATTGGTAATTATTTGATCTAGTGTGGATGGTTTAGCAAGGGTATTAGAGATGGTGGGATTTTCTGTTTGTGAATGATCAGTGAATGATTGTGGAGAATCATGAAAGAAATCAAAGATTTCATCATCATGATGTGTGTCTGGTAATGAATGATAATCATCATCTTCGTCAACCATGTCTAGTTGTTTTGACCTTGTTTGCTTGTTTTGCTGAGGGTCACTTGTTGTTTGTGGCTGATTGATTACTGGTGGAGAAGATGATGGACTTGATGTTGAAGTTACTCTTGATGTGTTTGGTTGATCTTGAGGTGGTTTAACTGTTGTACTGGAAGGAGTGACGTTTGGTCTCCTTGGAGGATCAGCAGTTAAAGGAACATCATTTGAAGGATGAGGTACCAATGGATATTCAATGTCTTCTTTTGTACCTATAACATCAAAATAAGATGTGTCAAATGATTTTGTTAGTGAATCAATGTCAAAAAACCAGTCTGATCCAATGACTTTCTTTGTGAAAGAATGTTCATTAAAAACAACATTAGTTGATTCTTTCATAATGTTTAGTCTTGGATTGTATACTTTGTAAGCTTTTGAGCTTCTAGAGTATCCAACAAAAAATCCTTCGTCTGCTTCTGGAGCAAACTTGGATAGATGTTCTCTGGTGGTTAAAACTGATAAAGAACATCCAAACGCCTTAAGGAAGTCTATGAATGGTTTTTTTTTAAACATTAGCTCATAAGGAGTTTTGTTTTGTTCTTTAATGATTAATGTTCTGTTTTGAATGTAGCAAGCTGTGTTGATTGCTTCAGCTCAGAAGGATATGGGCAATAAAGGGATAGCAAGCATAGATCTGGCTGCTTCTATCAATGTTATGTTTCTCCTTTCAGCTACTCCATTTGGCTGAGTAGTTCTTGCTACGCTGAATTGATGACTGATTCCTTTTTCTGCACAAAAAGAAGAAATAAAGTCATTCTTAAATTCAATGCCATTATCACTTATTAAAGATTTAACTTTAAGATCCAATTAATTCTTAGTTTTGGTGATAAATGTCTTGATGATTTCTGATGATTTTGACTTATGTAAGAGGAAGAAAACCCAAGTGAATCTGGAGTAATCATCTACTATGACAAGATAGTATTACTTCTTTCCTATGTTTAGGATGTTTGTTGTACCAAATAAGTCCATATGAAGCAATTTGAGTGGTGTATTGTTTGAGTTTACCAATTTGGACTTATGTGACACTCTATGTTGTTTGCCTTTCAAACATGCAGTGAAATGGTCTGTACAGAAAAATTATTTTTGAGGTAAACCTATTACCAAGTCACCTTTAACAAGTTGATTCATCTGTTATAATTAGAGTGACCCAACCGTCTGTGCCATAATTAGGAAACATCTTTTGATGCTTTTGATAATAAACATGTTTCAGGGGTTAAAGCTGAAACAGAGTTCATATCAATAATGTATGTGTTGTTATGACGAGGTGTTTTCAAAAGGATATATTCTTTATGGATTTGAAAACCCGTCTTGAGTATGTAGCAGTTGTTGGAGTCAAATAATGTTGCATATCACTTATCACAGATTTGGGATACACTCAGGAGATTGAACTGGAGGTTTGAACAGTAGTTGACATTTTCAAAGCTGATCAATCCATTTGTGATTGTTCCTTCACCAATTATCTTTCCTCCTGTTTTATCACCTCCGAATGCTACATTTCCTCCATGTTTTCTCTTAAAATCCTGAAGGAGGGAACAATTGTCAGTCATATGCCGAGAGCATCCACTGTCAACATACCAGATGTTGTCAGGCCTTTGATGATATCCCTGCAAGAAGAAAGAAATTAATTAGAAGGTGCAACCCAAGCTAAGATGGTCTTGGGTTTTCTGTCCTTTCCCATTACACAAATTTCTTCAAGAGTGGCATTGTCTATTGCTTTAGAAGGTCTAGACATACTAGATTTCCTATGATTGTTTTTGGCTCTGTCGGGAGAAGTACTTTGAGCTCTTCTCCTAAGAGTGCCAATGTTTGATTGATCTCTATTTTGAGACTTATGTCTCCTGTGTGTTTGTTTAAAGTTGCCATAAAATGATTTACCATTATTTAATGCAACTTTTGTGTGAGGAGTTTGTCTTGGAACTCCTCCTTTGTTCTTGTTAGGAACAAATGATTGTTTTTCACTTTGCTTTTCAACTGGAATTTGTTTGTTTTGTTTCTTATTTTTCTTCTTGAAAAAGCAATTTGCTGTGCTGTGATTGTTTCTTTCATAAATTGAACAATAATTGTGAAAATGGCATGTTTCAGTAGTGTCATTGTTCATGTTACAGTATTTGCAATATTTACCATATTTGCATATGTTAGTGGTATGAGTATATTGATCACACCACTCGCAGTAAGTTTGCAGCGCCTTGTTTGTTTACAACTTTTGATTTTAAGTTAGACTTTAAAGGAATGTCAAAAGTTACAGTGGATTGTTTGGACTGTAGAGGGATTTTTCCTTTCCCTTTCTGCACCTGTTTGGTGACTTGAGTGGAAAAGTCAAATTTTCTTCCACCAGAGTAGACGTCAAAACCTTTAGTCTGCTTTGTTTGTTTGATCTGAGTATCAACCACACTTGAAACTTTAGTGGTTTCAGTAATTGGTTGATCTGACTCATCATTCAGTAAATCAACATCATCTTCGTCATCACTTGTTTATTGATCAAACTCATTACTTTAACCTTGATAAAAATCTGTAGG
Source organism: Flaveria robusta (assembly GCA_025506415.1). Lineage (NCBI taxonomy): Eukaryota > Viridiplantae > Streptophyta > Magnoliopsida > Asterales > Asteraceae > Flaveria > Flaveria robusta. The sequence goes on along the minus strand of CM046476.1, from coordinate 9,053,241 downwards.
TTTAATGTGAGGGGGTGCTTGATTTTTAACAAATTTGATCATTGGTGTTTTTTAAATCAAAGCTGATTTTGATGATGATAATGATGATGATGATGATGATGATGATTGCTTTGAATCATCAGTCCAGTCATGTGGGTCAAGAGACTCACCTTGTTTGTTTGTCATTGATTCAGGTAAAGGAATATAATTATCATTGTAAGGAGGATTAACTTTATTATATCCTAAACCTGAAGGGTCCTTGAATTGCCTTTGCTGAGCAAGAAGTTCTTCAAACTTCTTGTTGCTGACTTGAAACTTTTGAAGTTTCATTTTAGTTTCAGCTTGTAGTGTTTTTGACTTAGTCAAAGATTCAGAGAGTTGCTCAACTTGAGCTACAAGTGATAGTTTCTCAGACATCAATTTGTCCAAATCATTTTGTAATGAAAAAATTTTGATTTCATATTGTCTTCGTTCTGTTTTTAAAATTTCATTTAAAATATTTGTTTCAATAACTTTCTTGAAAACTTTGTCTGCTTGTTTTTTGTATCCGTTGACTTCGTCAATGCATGTTTGTGAACAAAGATTTTCTTTCACCTGATCTTATCTTCAATATTTGCCATAAGGGCATGATCTGGAGATTGGATCTCAGCTTCATACATGCTCCAATCACACTCACCGTCTTGTTTGATGATCATGGCTGAGGATTTTGAGTGTTGATTAAGACTGTGTTGTGTGATTTGAGGTGGAGTTGGTGCTGCTAGAATGCTAATGGGAGGTTGAATTTGTCTGTTTGTTTGATAGCTACTAGATGCTTGTGTTTGGTTGTTGTTTCTGTCAACTCTTGGTTGTTAGCATTCCCTTGAAAAATGACCATATAGTTGACAATTGTAGCATCTCACTTTTGTTTTGTCCCAACCAATCTTGGTTTTCTTATCCATGTTCAATCCCCTGTTTCTTTGTAGAAACCTTTTTGATCTGTAGGCAATCATTACCATGGACCACTGAAGATCCATTTCTTAGCGCTTCCAAATCATATTGGATGATTTGTGATGGTGTAAGGTTTGCTCCCAAATAAGCTTCAAAGCTTGTGGAGAAGGCTGCATAAGCTGCTTTTTGTTCTTCACTTTGCAAGATAATTGTGAGAGCATCCATAGGTTTTGAAACTAATGAATGTTTCGGGTGTTTGTCTGTTGTTGTTTGTTTGAGGTTGAGACATGAGGATGATGTTTGCTTTGAGGTGTAGCTTCATGAGAAGCATGAACACTAGTCATTTTAGACTTTTGTTTGGTGTTTGATGATTCTAGAGCTGAGAAGAAAGAGCTTTCACTTGAATCTAAAAATTCTTCATCTTCATCTTCTCTAGTGCATGTCAAGAATGCACTGTCTGTTTGTTGAATTTCTATAAACTTGTATGATTCCACATGTCTGATAGTGCTATTGTTTATGGATCTTTAATCAAGTTCTAGTGCTTCAACTTTAGCAACTAGAGGATCTAGAGTTAAGGCTTCAAGATCCAATGTTGCCATCATTAGTGAGACTGATTGAGTCCAACTCTCTGGATGAGTGTGCAACATCTTTTTGTTAATCTTCACAGATTCATACTTTTGTCCATACACTATCATTTCATTTACAAGTTGGACAAATCTGTGGAGTTGTTGTGGAATTGATTCTCCTTGTATGTGGTGGAAGGTTTCATACTGGGTTCTTAATTATTCTTTCTTAATCTCCCTGATCTCTTCACTTCCTTCACACATAGTGTGAAGTACTTTCCATAATTCATGTGTTGTTTTGAAATTTTCAACCCTTGTTAAAATTTCAAATGGCAAAGTCATTGCCAATATGTTGTATGCTTTCATGTCTGCTTTGACTCTTTTTAGGTCATCACCAGCTACACTTTTCAAGCTTACTGGTTTTTGTATGTTTTAGTCTGGACCTAGAGTCAATAGTATGTATGGTCACTCGGTTATGGATGTACATAGATCCGGGTCTTGAAAGATAATCAAATTTCTGAACATAATCTTCCATTGTTTAAAGTCAGCTTTGTTTTTCAGTCTTGGTGGTTTAAGACCACTGTTTGACCAAGAAATTTCATCAGACATGCTTGTTAAATTTTAACTTAACTGTTTAAGTCAAATTTTATTGATTATTTAGCACGGTGCTAAATTTCCTTTTATCCTAATGTTACTAGGATTTGTTTGATAATTTTTTTGTTCCTTTTTAACCTTTACAGAATAAAGGGAATTAATCAATTTGAATTAATTAATGTCCAAGGAAATGTCACTGTTATGTCTCGGTTAAATAAAGGAAATATTCTATTAAGAATGTAAAATCTGATAGAAAAGTCAAAACCCTTTAATGAATCCTATCAACTAAGTCAAAACCCTAAAAACAAATATTATGTTTTAAAAGTTAACTTTAGCGGATCAAAAGCAACATTTTCAAAAATTCAAAAGAAGATTTGTTTCTTCTTTGATTTTGATGATAAAACAACACAATCACCGGAGATTGTGAAGTTTTTGTGAATGATCAAAAACTAGGGTTTTCCTAGGGTTTGTTGGTGGCTGTATTGTTCTTCACAAAATCAACAATCAGTTTGTTGATTGAAGAGCAAAAACCTGATTCAAGTGTGTATGTACTAGAATATGATGAGTTTAATCACTTTGAATGATTAAAATTGATTAAAACAATGTTTGTATGATGAAAACTTGATGAAATAGTGCTCGAATACTGTTTTATCAAAAACCCTTAGTACCGATGAGGTTTTGAGGTTTTGGGATAATTCTGTTTTGAAAAACATTGTTTGAATGTTGTTTAGAGCCTTAATACCCACAAGAACTTCTACAAAATGCATAAGAACAGATTAAGAAATCATGTTTTTCAGCATTTGATGAATGTTTAGAGTAGAAGATGTATTTGTGATGATTTTCAGCTTAAAATGTATGTTATGAAGCTAATGAACCATGGATATCATGTTGTTGAAAGAGAGGATCGAAAATCAATGATTGATTTGAGCCAAGGCTCTGATACCACCTGATGAAATCAAAATAAACGAACAACAATAATCAACTAGATATGATGAAGGTTGTTGAATGATTTCCCCAAGGATCTTTTCAAATCTCTCAAATCAACAAATAATAATTATAGTGCGGAAACCCATAATTAATGCTATTATATCAGTGTATGAATGTATATGATTGTGTGATTGCTAGTGTTTGTGTGATGAGAATAATCTGCTTGTTTGTATTGATTTGTTCAAAAGCTTACAAAGGATTAGGGTAGTTTGCTATTTATAGCCTATACACAAAGCTATCTACAATTACTAAACTACCCTTATGTAAACAAAAATTACATAAAATCCTAAGTCTATAAGTCGTACGCTGTGGATGATAGACTGTCCGCTGTGAAATCTAAGTCATCCGCTGTGGAGAGGAATAAGCTGTCCGCTATTTCTTGGATGCTGTCCGCTTTGAACACTTGTATATTTGTCTTGATGGTCGTCCGTTGTGGAGTTGTTCATCAGCTGTGGAGTTTTGTTCATCCGCTGTGTATGCCTGTTCATCCGCTGTAGACACTTGGAGCATTTCTTAATCCGCTGCGTGGACTTGGTCATCCGCTGCCGACACTTAGCAAAAATTATCTTTTATCTACAAACCTGAAAAAGAAATTTAAGCTATATTAGTGTATAATTTGAATGTTAATTATGCTAATGTGTTAATTAATGATTGTTTGAATGTTAGAACATATTATGTTTGATTATGGCAAGCATTATCCTTTTAATGCACTTGTTGAGTCCAACATATAATAAGGACAACCCACCTTATAATGACAATTATATTCCCCTACGTGAATCAATGACAAACAAACAGGGTGAGTCTCTTGACCCACATGACTGGACTGATGATTCAAAACAATCATCATCATCATCATCAAAATTTGTTAAAAGTCAAGCACCTCCTCATATAAAACCAACAGATTTTTATCAAGGTGAAAGTAATGAATTTGATCAACAAACAATTGATGAAGATGATGGTGATCTATTCAATGATGAGTCAGATCAACCAATTACTGAAACTACAAATGTTTCAAGTATGGTTAATACACAAATCAAGCAAACAAAGCAGACAAAAGGGTTTGATATCTGCTCAGGTGGAAGAAAAACTGAATCTTCCACTTATGTCAACAAGCAATCAAACAAAGGGAAAAGAAAAATCACTACTCAGTCCAAGCAACCTACTGTACCTTTTGAAATATCTCTAAAATCAAAGGTTATAAACAAACAAGTCAATGCAAATTTACCATACTGTGAGTGGTGTGATGAATACAATCACACCACTGATAAATGCAAATATGGTAAATATTGCAAGTACTGTAATATGAATAATCACAGTACTAAATCTTGCCACTTTCACAATTATTATTCAATTTGTGGAAAAACAATCATAACATAGCAAATTGCTTTTTCAACAAGAAAAATAAGAAGCAAAACAAACAAAATCAAGTTGAAAAGCAAATTGAAAAACAAACGTTTGTTCCTAACAAGAACAAAGGAGGAGCTCCTAGACAAACTTCTCACACGAAAGTTGCATTAAATAATGACAAATCATTTTATGACAACTTTAAACAATCAAACAGAAGACATAAGTCTTAGAACAGAGAATAATCAGACATTAGAACTCTATGGAGAAGAGCTCAAAGCACTTCTCCAGACAGAGCCAAGAACACTCAAAGGAAATCTAGTGTGTTAGACTTCCTAAACCAACAGACAATGCCACTCTTGAAGAAATTTGTGTAATGGGAAAAGATGGACAACCCAAGACCATCTTAGCTAGGGTTGCACCTTTTAACTAATTACTTTACTTTTGCAGGGACATCAAAGAAGGCCTTTGGTATGTTGAAGGTGGATGCTCCCGACATATGACTGGAAATTTTTCCCTCCTTTGGGATTTTAAGAGCAAACATGGAGAAAATGTAGCCTTCGGAGGTGACAAGAGAGGATGAAAGATAACTGGTGAAGGAACAGTATCAAATGGGTTGATCCATTTTGAATATGTCAACTACTGCTCAAACTTCCAATTCAATCTTCTAAGTCTATCCCAAATCTGTGATAAGCGATATGCAACCTTATTTTACTCCAGCAACTGCTGCATCCTCAATATGAGTTTTCAAATCCTTAAAGAATATATCCTTTTGAAAACACCTCGTCATAACAACACATACATTATTGATATGAACTCTGTTTCAACATCAACCCCTACAACATGCTTATTATCAAAAGCATCAGAAGATGTTTCCCAATTATGGCACAGATGTTTGGGTCACTCAAATTATAATAGACTGAATCAACTTGTAAAAGGTGACTTAGTAATAGGTTTACCACAAAAAGAATTCTTCTGTAGAAACCACTGCATTGCATGTCTGAAAGGCGCACAACACATAGTGTCCCATAAGTCAAAATTGGTAAACTCAAATAACACACAACTCAAATTGCTTCATATGGACTTATTTGGTCCAACAAACATCCTAAGCATAGAAAAGAAACAATATTGTCTTGTTATAGTAGATGACTATTCCAGATTCACCTGGGTCATCTTTCTACTACATAAGTTAGAAATATCAGAAATTATTAAATCATTTATCACTAAGATTGAGAATCAATTGGATCTTAAAGTTAAATCTTTAAAAAGTGATAATGGTATTGAATTTAAAAATAACTTTATTTCTTCTTTTTGTGTAGAGAAAGGAATCAGTGATCAATCCAGCGTAGCAAGAACTCATCAGCAAGATCTATGCTTGCTGACTCTCTTTTGCCCATATCCTTTTGGGCTGAAGTAATCAATACAGCTTGCTACATTCAAAACAGAACATTAATCATTAAAGAACAAAACAAAACACCTTATGAGTTAATGTTTAAAAGAAAACCATTCATAGGCTTTCTTAAAGCATTTGGATGTTTTGTTTCAATATTAAACACAAGAGAACATTTATCCAAATTTGCTCCAAAAGCAGACGAAGGATTTTTTGTTGGATATTTTGGAAGCTCAAAAGCTTACAGAGTATACAATCCAAGACTAAATATTGTGGAAGAAATAACTGATGTTTTTTTTTAATGAACACTCTTTCACAAAGAAAGTCATTGCATCAGACTGGTTGTTTGGTATTGAGTCCGCAAAAAAATCATTTGACACATCTTACTTTGATGATTCAGGTACAAAAGAAGATATTGAATATTCAATGGTACCTCCTCCAAAAAATGATGTTCCTTTAGCTGTTGATCCTCCAAGGAGAACAAACGTCACTCCTTCCAATACAATAGTTACTCGTCCTCAAGATCAATCAAACACATCAAACGGATCTTCAACACCTAGTCCATCTTCTTCACCACCAGTGATTAATCAACCACAACCATCTGGTGACCCTCAACAAAGCAAATAAACAAGGTCACAGCAACCAGACACTGTTGAAGAAGATGATGACTATCATTCATTACCATATACACATCATGATGATGAAATCATAGATTTCTTTCATGATTCACCATAGACTTTCAATGAACATTCACAGCCAGAAAATCCATCCATTTCAAATATCCTTGCCCATCCATCCACAACAAAACAAACAATCAATAATCTTGATTCAACTATTCCCGTTGATCAGATTGAAACCACCAGAGTTCATAAATATCATCCTTTGGAGAATATCATAGGTGACCTCAATGTCAGATTGACATGAAGTCAAACTGATACAACAAACATTTGCTTGTATTCATGCTTCTTATCTCTAACAGTGCCCAAAAACATCACAAAAGCATTAAATGACAATAGCTGAATAGAAGCCATGCAAGAGGAATTACAACAATTTAGAAAGTAAGAGGTATGGATGTTGGTTGACCTTCTTGTAGGCCAACATGCCCTTGGCACAAAATCGCTATTCAGAAACAAAGCAGATGATAGAGGGATTGTCATTAGAAACAAAACAAGTCTTATTGCCCAAGGATACACTCAAAAGGAAGGAATTTATTATGATGATGTCTTTGCACCTGTTGCAAGGCTAGAGGCAATTCGAGTGTTCCTTGCATATGCTTCATCCAAGAATTTCACTGTCTTCCAAATAGATGTAAAATGTGCATTCCTCTATGGAAAGATAGATGAAGAAGTATATGTTGCTCAACCACCAGGTTTGAAGACCTAGACTTTCCTCACAGAGTTTACATGCCAGATTAAGCTCTGTATGGTTTTCATCAAGCTCCTAGGAAGTGGTATACAGAATGGGTACACAAGAGGAAAGATTGATCAAACATTGTTGTTAAAGCGAAAAGAGCAAGACTTGTTAGTACTTCAAGTCTATGTGGATGGCATCATATTTGGCTCCACCAACATTCCTGGGTCTACAAGTTCATCAAAGTTCCAAATGAGTTCACTAGGAGAACTCACCATCTTCCTTGGTCTACAAGTTCATCAATCCGTTGAAGAAATTTTTATCAACCAGAGCAAGTATGTCACTCAGATATTAAGGAAATATAATATGTTTGATTGCACATCCAGCAAAACAACATTTAAAACTAGACTGAAGTTTGGCCAGATCCAAAAGGAACATCAGTTGATCAAAAGCTCTACAAATCTATGATAGGCTCACTAATGTACCTAATAGCAAGCAGACCAGACATCATTTATGTAGTTTGCATGTGTGCAAGATAACAAGCAAATCCAAAAGAATCACACATCAATTCAATAAAGAGAATTTTCAGATACTTAAAAGCCAAACCAGCACTTTGTTGATGGTATCCCAAGGATGGAGACTTCTCTTTTTTACATACACAGACAGTGATTATGATGGATGCAATCAAAACAGAAAATCCACAACACGAGGTTGTTAGTTTCTTGAAATAAGATTAATCTCCTTTCAGTGCAAGAAACAAACAAATGTATTTGTGTCAAAAGCTAAAGCAGAATATATAGCTTCTTCTGCATGCTATTCTCGTGCTTTCGATTCAAAACCAAATGCTTGATTATGGCTTTAATTTTCTTAAAACACCCATACACATATACAATTCTGCTGCCATGTTTATCACTGACAATCTTGTTCAATATTCTAAAACAAAACACATAGACATCAGATATTATTTTCTAAGAGATTGCTCAGGAAAGGAACTGATAAAGTTGATCAAAGTTCATATAGACAATCAATTGGCTGACCTTTTTACAAAACCATTTGATTCAACAAGATTTGAATTTCTGCTTCAGTCACTTGGTATGATCAACTATGAGCCAAACAAGTAATGTTTTTCAAACATTAACAACAAACAAGCTTGATTTTGTTAAAGTACAAATGTTCTTATCAAACATACAATCTTTCAAAACCAAGTTATCAATCACACATTTATAATTTCCGAATAACAAACAAGGTTGAATCATACATGACACCTCATGAGATGTGATAGTACACTAGTTTATTTCTTCACTTGAGTCATTTTCCACTAATAAAGACTGGCCATACTTTGTTTGATGTGTGGATAGGCTTAACATGGGACACATAACATCACATACTGCGAAGAACTACGAATTTATGATTGTGTGGTAAGCAAACACCCATCTTGGTTTATGGTAAGTATTGGTCTATCCAATATAAATTACTTGTAAAGCAACTTCTATACACCAAATGAAACAGTTTATAAATTGCTCAATCATACAAGTGTCTCATTTGTTATGATTATCATAAACCCGGCGTACACTCAGGCATTCTTTGTTGTGCTGAGCATAAACCTCAATGACCTACTTTCTAATCCCAAAAGATTCTGTAAGGCCCCGTTTCCGGAATGCTCACAGTTGGACATTCATCGCACATAATATTTGAAAACTCGTAATCATTAACTAAAATAATGCGGCGGAATAATTTAACAAAACCATTTCATGCATTATTAATTACTTTTGCAAAATAATACATCGTTGTTAGAGTTACAAGATATCATTTGTTGCATTACAACACAAAAATGTCATTTCTGCATAAAATGGATGCCATCCAAAATTTTGCCAAGTAGTTTCACCGTGTGCCATCCTCAGCAACTATTACCTGCCAACTGAAAATGCATAAAAGTCAGCGTTGCTGAGTGAGTTCTAATTTTTATAATAAAATTCTTTACTTTCATTTAAAAACCCTTCTTTACTTTCATCCGTGATCATACATCATATGTACACATAGATAATAATCATTATTATCTTCCATCATCGTTCATCATCGTACGTCATTCGTACATTCATCATTTATCTTTACTTTCATTCTGAACCAATGTCATGTGCTATACCCCGAACATTATGCACGAAGCTGGTTACTGGGCCGAAGTCTATAAATAGACCCCTAACATTATGCACGAAGCTGACTCTAGTACCTGGGGCAAGGGACAAGGGTCCCATACGTTTGGTCAATCACTAGGATTAGACCCACGTGTGCATCCTTCTGGGTTAGCTAAACCTCACACAGTTGAGCTAACACCCTTCATTGGGTGTGAACCTCCTTAAATTTTGCTTGCAAGACTTTTCATTCATTCTTTACGTTCCACTTTTCATTAACATTAACTTCCACTTTCATTACATAATACTTTACGTTCATTAGCATAGTCACACCACGTAAAGCCACAGAATAACACGTAATAAGGGACATAAAGAAAACAGGCCATAAACATACACCACATCATCATATAACATCACATACAACATCATATATCATCCCCGGAAACATTCCAAGTCATAGCCTAAAAGTCCCTCTTTCCCAAAAATTCAGAATATTTTCTAAGTCTTTAGGCGTATGGACACTATGCAGGTGCTTGGCCACTATGCGAGCGCACGACTGCTTAGGCGCATGGGAATACTTAGGCTCATGGGCAGGTTTTGGGCGCATGGGCACTATACGGGCGCATGGCCAATACTTAGGCGTTTGGACAACTTTCTAGGCGCATGGGCCTGACTTAGGCGCATGGGCATTTAGGCGTCTGGGCAGACTGGCGCATGAGAACAATTAGGCGCCTGGGCAATATTCTAGACGCATGGACACTATTTGGGCGCATGAACCTTAGGCGCATGAGCACTTGGGCGCATGGCCAACTGTTTTCTAACTAACATCATTTTCAGACCCCCAAATCATCATTCTAACCTATTTCAAGCCTAGTTCTAACATACTAAGCATAAAAACAAGCATACAACATGAACATAATCAAAATCTTCCCAAATCATGAACCCACCCAACAGGGCACACGCATACATGTACGGGTACACACCCAACTTTAATAAAAACGTTAAAACATGCATTTCAAGCCCCAAAACAGGTTAAAACATTTAAAAACGGGGATCTGGAACTCACCTCTTGCAACTTTCGAGTAAGACTTCTTCAAATCCGTATGCTCAATGAGTTCAAACACCTAAGAACACCAAAAACACACAACCAAACACATACAAGCACATAAGCACATACCCGAAGGCTGAAAATCAGCCAAGAACAACCCAAAAATCAGAAAACTAACCTGAAATCAGCTTCTTCTTCTTACTCTCTCTAGAACCAAGAAAATTCTACTCTTTCTTTCTCTAAAAATCCGATGGAAAGAATAGTACAGGAGTCATGGGCGGCCATGACCACCTTTTTGAACAAATTAATAATAATCTTTGCCCCATGTACAACTTTAACCCCTCAACTTGAGTTATTTTGCTATTCTTTCCTTTTCTTCATTTTTTTTTATTCTTTTAAAATTTCCAGGTGTTACAGATTCCCAAAGGGAACACATCCTGTTTGGATGCACAATCAATAAAGTCTTTTAGACTACCTTCCAAAGTGAAACAGAAGAATTCCAAAGTGGATCAAACCACAAGGATCAAATTGAGCACTTATACTCATAAGTAACTAGGTCATAAGTATTACAAGTGCTTTCTAGTATATTTTTAGGAGGATTGATATTAACATACAATCAGGTGTGGGGTACATATAGATCATCTCAATCCACCTAAAACATGATAAATCACTCATTGTTTTAATCAATCCTTAATACCATGCATGAGTTTAAATGGACAACAATATCTACAATCAACATTGTATTAGTCTATGTCTATTCTCAAAATTATTCAAACAACTCATTGAGAAATTATGACTAGTATGAACTTGTGTCATGTATAATTGATTCAAATCTCAAGCATTCAAAACATACATTTTGTGTTAGTTGATGTTATATCTCTCTAACAAAGGATATTATACAATCAATCATTTTGAACTTTGATAATTTCCAATAAATCAATTTCAAATTTTTTCATTTTATAAACCTTTTATAAATATGCAAAAAATTTAGGGGGAGTAAAGGTACATGGAAATATCAAACGCAGCTGAATATGTTCATAATCATACATTTTAAAATTTAAAATATTAAAATTTTAAGTTTTAAATAAAGCCAAGTAAAGTTATCACTCAAACATAGCAGTTTAACACACATACATATGTACTTCATTGCACAATATTGCTTGTGAGTGATATTTTATCATCCACATATGAATTATGTTAAAATTATAAAAATTTTAAAAAACATTCAAAATTGGAACATTTCGAAATAATTTTCATGTCAAATAGAAAATTAAAGTGTTTATTGCATATGTATTAAGTTACATAGCTAATGAGTAAAGTTTTCAAAACAAACAAAATTTTTGAAAATTTGTCTACTGTTCACACAGCGGACAATACATCCGCTGTAGCTACAGTATCTATCAACATTCAATGAACACACAAGCGTTCACAGCGCATGATGTATGTATAACATACGTTGTGAATACAGTATAAACTCACAGCGCATGACTAAGTTTAGTCATCTGTTGCTGAAATAGTGTAAGTGTATACAATCATATAATGTAAACATTCACAAAATCATACAAAGGGGTTCCACAGAGCATGACAATAAGTCATCCGCTGTAAAAAGATTTAAAATCAATCAAGTGTACATAGCGTATGAACAAATGTTCATCCACTGTAAATAACAAAACAATTTTTCAAAGTGTCCACAGCGTATGAATAATTGTTCATCCGCTTTGGAAACAGTGGTCAACCGCAGCGTATGACTTTTGAGTCATCAACTATAAATTTCAAATTTCAAACAAGTGTGCATAGCGCATGACCAATTGACCATCCACTGTGAACACAGTTCAACTTACAAGGGGTCCACAGCGTACGAGTATAAAATTGTACAGCGGACGCACTGTTTACACAGCGAATGAGTATTTCACTGCGCATAACTTAAAATTAAATTTTAAGTTACAACTGTTTACATAGCGTACACATACATTGTATCTACAGCGGACATTCATTTTGCCCATTGTATATATACATCAACACTTGTCAATTTTTCATTCATCACAAATGTGAGAGAGAAAAATCAAAATTCTAAACGTTGCGAATAGTGTGATAAACCCTTAAAACCCTGATCATTCAAAACCCAAAATCTATTTGATATTACTTCTGAGACACAATCAAAGAGGTATAACAACATTATTCGATTCATCAAACACTCATTAAAACATCTGCTTCAATGATTTTGATTCGAACATTGTTACACCTAAGTAGAACATTGAATCGAAATCAAACATGAATCTTTTGATGTTTTAAACCAAATCAAACACTTAATATGTGTTTCATGACCTTAGTCAAATGTGTATTGATTGCTGATTTGATGTAATTTGATTAAGTATTCCTCAAACTTATAAACAGACATGATGTTCTTGGCAAAATCAGTCAAAATTGATTTTTGATCTTTGAAATTGTTTAATATAAGTTGAAATATGTTATAACTCTTCAAACATACTCAAAAATCAGTTGAAAACAAGCAAAATCAGTTAATTTGGCAGAACATTCATCATAACAGCATTAAATGTACATGTATTCAATGTGCATTCAATGAAAGTTTTGACTTTCAAAGTCAAACCAAAATGTTCAAATTGTGTTGTTATTAATTGAAATTAGTATGCAAAAAAGTACAATTAATACATTGTGATAAAACAAGTCAGATTCAAAACAATTTGGATGAAAACAAATTGAATCAAATAAGATCTACATGATCAAAATTGACCAGATTTTAACTTTTCAAAGGTCAAACTTATTCATTTAGGCAATGTCAAACATTCAAACATACACTTAGACCAATCACAAGTGTTAAGCATACATATATCTTCATTTCATAACAATCACAACAGTCAAGTGAAAACTTGATTAACATTTTATCACTTCAACCATTACACATCATTATCACACAAGTTAACTAACATATTTCTTTTATTTTTGCAGATATGGCAAATCTAGTATTTGTCAGAGATCATAATCTCTATGCATTTTTTGACATGGATTCACCTAAACCTGAGAATTATAGAGATATGATTCAAGCTATTAGATATATGAAGATCACATAGTCTAGTTTTGGACTCATGTTCATCTGGAGCAAGCTCAAGGTCAACAAGTAGTTGTATCTACCATTCATGATCATCAAATCACCATTTTAGAAGATGTGATTAGAAGAGTACTTCAGTTGGGTGATGAAGATGCCTAAGGGCCTTTTGAGTTTGATGAGAACTATGTTCTCCATGTCTTTAGACAAATTGGCTATTCTGGTACAATCGATAGAAAGCAGATCAAGAAGTCTTACATGTGTGCTTAATTCAGATTCTTAACGCACACATACCAGAAAACTATGACCAATAGAAAAACAGGATGGGATGCTACTTCTTTAAGAAGTTCATCTGCTATTGCAAGTATAATAGCAAGGAGGCCATTCAACTTTGCAACCCAAACCCTCAATGGAATGATTTATAACTTAACTGAGGTGCGGAACAAGTTTCACATGTATCCAAGATTCCTACAGATGATTATTGATGATCTTTTGCCAATTATACCAAGAGAGGGTGCTAAATTCCAACCAATTCATTTTAATGAACATGTATTTACAAGAATCAAATAAAGCCTTTATCATGAAGCTGAAGTGCGTGTACCTCCCCACATGATCAATCATGAAATTCCTGTTCCTGATGTCTTTTTGAGGATTCCAGGATAAGGAGAACCACATATGTTTTTCCAAAATATCATACACCAATAGCCAATCATTCAGACAGCCCCAATCATACAAGAAGAGCAAGTTGCTCTTGAACCTGAACCAATCATACAAGATCCTATTCAAGAACAAATCATTGAGCAAGAACAAGCACAAAAAGAAACACAAGAACAAGAACATCTCAATTTTGAATATCACATGCCTTCTCCACCACAAAGCACAACCTTCTCTGATCAACAAACATTATCAACTTTGTTAAGAGACATTGATGCTTCATTAGATAAACAAGCAACTGAACAAGAAGAAGTTGACACATCATCTCATCATGAGCAAGAACAAACTGAACTTGTTGAATGTGAAGCCCAGGGCAGTGACATTCCAACTTAGGAAGAAATAGAGTACTCAAAAGTGTTTTTATTCACAGGGTACAATAAATTTATTGAAAACTCCAACAATAGAGCCAAGAAGTTGAAAAAAAAGCTCAAGAACAAAGATAATGAGATTGAGAAAATCACTGCTGATCAAAAAGCTCAAAAGTTGATTGTTTAATTTCTTGAACAACAACTTGAACAATCAAAACAAGAAGTTAAGGTGAAAGAGCAAGAGCTTTAAAGAGCAAGACTGGACATTGCATATCTAACTGAGCAAACAGACTTAAAAGTTGCAGAGATTGATGAGCTCAAAAGAATAATCTCAGTGAAAAATGAAGAAATAAAGAGGCTGAACATAGAATTGGTTTATGTAGACACTTATCTGTATGAGGCAGAACATTCAGAAGGTTAAGAATTAGACCTGAGTGATAAGTTTGAAGAACATATCATGTCTCATGCTGAAGAAACAAGCACAAGGGAATCTGATCAAGCAATCATTATTCCTGAAGAGTCATACTCAATGGATCAATTGTTTGAAGAAATAAATCCATTTGACAGCATACACTACTCACCCATACTATGACAACATTTTCAAACACCAGACATCCAAACATCTCAATCAAGCATCATTCCAGTGAACCCATTGTTTGAGAAACAAAACGAGCTCATTAGACAATTTGCTGAATCGTTAAAAGAGCACACTGATTCCTCTAAACATCAAGCATCATCATCATCACAGCAACCACTTAAAACTTATTCAAGAAAAAGAAAAAGACAGTACTTGGCTGCACTTGTTAAAGGGAAATAAAAGGTGATTGAACATGATAAACCTGAATCCCCTCCTCTTAAGTTATTGAAGGTCAAAGCAGAACCAGTTGAAGAAGAGGAGCACAAATAGAAATAATCAAAGGCAGTTGTATTGGAAGAAGGTGAAATAGATCAAACTAAAGATCAACAATCAAAGCCCATTGTCATCTTAAGTGATTCTAATGAAGAAGATGAAGAAAGGGATGAAACTGAAATGCAACACATTCAAGACTTATTCCCAGATGATCCTGAAACTTTAATGGGAATTGAGTTAGCAGCAAGAGGCTTTCCATATGATACATTCATGAATCTTAACCTGTCTAAGGTTAAAGACTTGCTCAAACACTTCCAGGAAGTATTGAAAAATGAGTCTGAGCGAACATACAAGAGATACAAAGAGATCCAGGATCAACAGGAGATTCAAAAGAATCAGCCAAAGGAACCTCAGATAGACAAAATGACGTACTCCCGGGTAAAAAGCTAGTTGAGCCTCACAAGGATGCCTTATAGATCATATGCTGGCAGATCACTTGCACAAATGAAAGATCTTGTTAGAGAAATCTACAAGAACATGTTAACTAGTGCTTTAAAGCCTTTACAAATGAAAGAAATATTATTGCATGGAAATATGATAAAGTGTGAGATGCTATGCTAATCAAAAGAATATCTGGCCTTGTCCAGTATTTATCATACATATCTGCAGGACCAGTGAAGGTGTTCAATGCAAATCAGTTTCACAATGAGAAGAGACTTAGAACACTTAACAGATCAAATAGGGAACTCGAACCTTTATAGTAATACTAAGAAACACAAGTAAACAAAGAGAGACAGAAACTTAAGAACAACAAAGAAGATTGGTTTTCAAGGATAAAGTATATTGCTCTCAAGTTTTTTACAAGTGTTACAAAGCATAGAAATAAAATACAAGGACCTGAGATACTTTATACTACATCCTACAGCCAGCCATACTTTGAAGGCCAGCTGGAAACACTAATCTAGACAACAAGATGAATGTAAAGTCAAAAGGTAGATCGCCTTTTGACTAGTGACTATGACATGCCATAGCTCACATCCTAATGTAATATAAAAAGGATAAAAGTACATAAAGTAGAAAGTTACAGACTCAAGACCATAATGTATAGCTTCCTAATGCATGGACCTTTTCACCAAGTTGTATAAGTTGGTGAGTCTGCAGAGTGGCAGGGGAAAGTTGGTCAGCTTTTCTGAAAAGTTGTTGATCAGAGAAAGCATGTCTTCTCTGTCTTCAGAAGAAATCAGTCTTCAATCTTTGAGGCTTCGGAAGACTTTGTCTTCTAAGCTTCGAAAGACTTTATCCTTGGCTTCGGAAGATTTGGTCTTTGGCTTTGGAAGATTTTACACTTAGAGAGATTTTTTTGCAGTGTGTAAAACTTCCAAAGTAACTTCTGCCATGCATAAAGTGCATGCATGCAGGAAGCACCTTGACTATTTTGAGTGCATCAGCCTCTTTCAAATACCTTACAAACTCCCCCTAGGCTGATGCTACTAAAACAAAGAGGATGCTTAGTAGTTTGCAGTCCTCATGTCTTGATCAGCAGTGTAGATTCAGGACATAGTTGGTCTTCCAGATGCAAGAGGCTCCACTTTGAATGGAGTTGATTGAGTAGTCTCTTAGTGCACTTTCTCAAGATGTTATTACTCATCCTGAGATGTTGAGGAGGATGCCTTGAACTTCTTTTTCTTTCTTTTGTCCCTTCTTATGACCATCCTTTTCCTCACTCTATACTTCAACTGAGGAGTGTGGCCTGTAGCACCAGTTTGGCTTTTTGTATTCTCCTCGGTTGGGTCTTTATCCCCCATTGGTTCAGAAGAAGGGGACTTAGAACCCTGCTGTGGGTCAAAAGATGAAGTTGGCTTGGGTGTAGCTTCAGGTTCAGGTTGTGTTGTCTCTTCAACCTTCACCTCAACTTCAGGTGCAGCTGGACTTCGTGGAGAATGCAAGTCAACAAGCTGACCTTCTTTAATCTTCTACTTGAGCCTCCTGATGTGCTCATCCATTGTGGATAGAGACATAGGACCAAGTCTGCTTCTAGAGAACCCATACAGCTTCAAGAAGCTCACCATCTTTTGTCTGTCAGCAGACTTCTTTTCTTGTGCTCTGATGGTGGCTCTTGTTTTAGCAACCTCCTCTCTCATCTTCTTTTTGACCGCTTTTCTTTGAGTTTGAGCTTCTTCATCAAGCTATTTGAGGTACTCAAACTCAATATATTCATATGAGAGAGGGTTGAGAGCTGCTATATGATAGAGACCTGTGGCACTCAGATAGGCTATCATCTTCTATCTTTCTTGTTCTCTGCCTATCTGAGTTTCTTCCTCTTCAACTGCCATAGACTACTTCTCAGGACTTTCATGAACCGGAGAGAGGACAGGAGCTTTTTGTTGTTTCTTTCCTTTTCTCTCTTCTTTGATTTTGAGGAGCAGTTCTGCTACCTCAGCCTCCTTCCTCTCTTTATACAGCTCTTTGTCTGCTAGTTCATCTAATTCTGCCAAGGGGAGAGAGATAATTTCATCTATGTTGTAATTTCTCAGTCCTAGATAGTTTAATCTGGCTGCTCTTAACTCATCATCCTGAGTATTAGGCCTATGAGCAGCCCTGATTGCAGCTTGCATGAAGCTTGGGACTTCTCCAGATTTCTCTCCCCTAGCCTTCCTCTTCCTCTCTCTCTCTCTTCTCCTCCTCAATCTCCTTAGGAGTCATTTTCCTTTTCTCTTTATCAATTGTTGGCCTATATGACTCAGGGTGGAGAGGGCTTTGGCCTTCTAATGGTTGTGATGACCTTGAGCTCTGGCCAGAGAGAGGTTGTGATACA
The DNA here is from genome assembly GCA_025506415.1 of Flaveria robusta. Taxonomy (NCBI): domain Eukaryota; kingdom Viridiplantae; phylum Streptophyta; class Magnoliopsida; order Asterales; family Asteraceae; genus Flaveria; species Flaveria robusta. The sequence continues at coordinate 9,035,179 of CM046476.1, read as the reverse complement.
CCTTCACCTGCTAGTGTGCCACTAAGGGTACTGTGTGTTGAGGATGATGAGCCTGTCTCAAGGTTCAAAGGTTTTACGATTGGGCCTTCAACTGAGGTTTCCCCTTCGAAGCTAATCTTAGGGTCTGCCTCAGTTTCCTGTTGACCAACAGTTTTTCCTGCTAGCCTCTGTCTATATAGTTGAGCTCTTTGTCTTAATTCCTTCAACACCCATTCTTGAATCACCTCAGCTAACCTGCCAGCCTGTCTGTTTTGACTTGGATTGATGAAGGGCAGTTTAACCAAGTTCATACCATCATGGAAACTCAGGGTCTGAAAATTGAATAGTTCCTGCTGCCCCTGAGCTCTTGATAGCACCAATGCCATTCTTGAGTTGTCATACCACAATCCCATTATTGGATTTTCAGCTAGATGGGATGGGGCAGATATGGTCACTGGAATTCCTTCCTCAAACAATTGTTGAATTATGGCCTCCATATCAGTGTGAGCCTAAGGAAGTTGTTGAGTCTGGACAACTGCAAGTGAGGGTGGTGAGTTCTCATTGTCCATACTCATGACAAAACTCCCAGGTTCTATGGTTGTAGGGACTTTCTCTCCCTTTTTGGTAGCATCACCCACTTGCATAGGTGAGCTGGTGGTCAAATCCACTACTTCCATAGGTTCTTGTGGGCCTGGTTGAGTTTGTCTTAATGGTCTCTCAGCTAGCTTGCCCTTGAGATCGGTGATCTCAAGTTGCTGGTAATTGACCCTCTTCTGTAAGGTAGTCACTTGAGATTCCAAGTGACTGACCTTGGAGACTAAAGAGGTGCATAATTTTTCAAGTTGTTGCACCTTTAGTTTCAGACTCCCCTCATCTTCAGATGAATAATAATGGGGGGAGTTGCCATGGTTGAGGTCTGAATGATGTAATCACTAGCAATAGTGAGAGCCTCTTCCATTGAGACTCTGAGTCCTGGGGATGGTAAGTGTCCCCTGAAGGTTGTTCACTAGAATTTTGAGACCTGAGTGAAGGCTTAAGGCAGTTGGGGTTATGAGCTCATCAGGCTGAGCATTAGGAACCTCAGCACTGATAATATGAGAGATGGGAGTGCTTTGCTCCTCAAGGAAAGTGGGAGCTCCAGTGTCCACTACCTCTTGCATGGGTGATAATATAGGGGCCTGCTCGGACTGAATAACTTGAGTAGGGGTTCATTTGAGTTTTCTGGAGTACGTGATGGTTATTGTAGGTTGAGATGGTGGTTGAGAGACAGCAGGTGTGGGTTCAACACTAGCTGGTGCTGCTAGGTTGTCACCTTGAGCAATGAGCTTTAACATTTTGGGGACAAGGGCTGTTTCTACCCCAGAGAATCCCACAGTTGGTTTTCTCATTATTTTAAAGATGTCGGGCTTCATCTGTCGCAATTTTAGAATTCTACCTGTTCCCCTCAACTGTGAGCCCAGTTCACAATTAAGAATGTGCTGGACATATCTAGGGAACATGTAGTATTCTAAGGTGTCTAAGTTAGAAAGCAGATTAAGATAAACAAAGTGTGAATACCTGAACTTGACCCCCTGAATCAGTCCATGGACTATGAAGGACAGATCCTCAGGAATCTAGTCCCATCCTCCTTGCTTGTTTGACAAGCTGTGTATGATGACATGGAGGAGGTACTTCCACTGGGAAGAGACCTTCCCTTTCCTAAAGGTTCTGACTGAAAAGTCTCCCTTATAACCCATCTGCTCGAAAGACTGATTAACAGCAGATTTGGGAAAGGACAAATCACCTTCTGCATCATCCAGCTGAAGATGGATGTTGATGATGGCCGGAGTGATGAAGATTGTCCTCCCTTGCACTGTGGCAGACAGTGCCTTCTCCCCATCCATGGTGACCTCTTGGCAAGTCCGCCAGAAGTCCTAAAGATGATCCTCATAAAGAGGAGGATCAATGGTGAGGGAGGTGAGGTAGTTTGACAAAGAGAGGAAACAACAAACCTCTAAGAAACCAGGATCTTTCTCAGAGTTCAACAGAGCAACCTGATTGTGTTGCCTTTGAAGTTGCATGGAGAAATCGGGTTGGTTCTTACGATTTTGGTTGGCCATTTTAGAGAACTTTGTCGTGAAGGAAGATAAGAGCAAAGGCGGTTTCTGGGTGAATTTAGGTTATCAAGATGTTGCAGATGAAGAGAGAAAAGTGAAAGAGGGGGAAACCGTTGAATATATATATGAAATGTGTCACACCCCTAAAAGCGCATCAGAAGGGCACGCGTGCGACGGAGATAACGGAAGTTGGATTATTCCAACAGTTATCAAGCAAACATATCATGAATACCATCGTTACATATTAATATTAAAATGTCATTACATCAATGGGTAGGAGTCTTAATTGTAATAACATAATATTGTTTTAAACGTAAACAAAAGATTTTAATCAGCAGCGGAATTTGGTCCCAAAGGTGGTATCCAAAATTGATAAGTTTGCCGTTCAAACCCTTTTCATTCCCATGCATGCCTAATCTCCTGAAAAACATGCCCAAAAAGTTTGTCAGCAAAAAGCTGGTGAGTTCACAGGTTTATAACAATATCAACAAAGTTTTCATTTTCAAACGATATGATTATCCCGGAATCAACCCCTGGATCGTCAATGACTAGCTAGGTCCATTGACTATGATCGCAACCAAGAGCCCCATAATCAAACCAAGACACAATGTCCCTCAAATCCTTTCAACATATATTCCCTCTGTACCGGACCGGTGGCAACCGATCCTGAGGGGCGGTTGTCAAACCCAATAGATCTACCAATATATCCTGTGGCCCTCCAAGGGTTAATGATTATGTAAGAGGGCAGCCATGCGCAAATAATAAAACAACTCAAGCCCATCATAAAGATCACACAGTTATTCCATAATCATATAATAAACAAAAATCGTTATAGCATGTTTTTCCCCCAAAACAGTTAAATAAAATGTTATTTAAAAATAGGGGTTGTGAAAACTCACCTTCAAAAGTGACCGAGTGATGATCTAGCAAAAATCGAGCCCGGAAAATAAACGACCAATTAACGGCCTAAACACAAAGGATCTATTAATTGTCACGTAATGAGTCTAATACGTAAGTTGTTTACCCAACTTACTAGACTTGCCTTGAAATCCATTTCTTTATAAAAAGACCCGTTGGTGACTTTCGGTTTAGATTAATAATTTATATTATAAGTGACAAATATTCATTTATTAAATAATAACCCTTAAACGACATGCACATATCACACACAAAATGAGCACATAACATTATATAAAAACTTAACATAATATTCACTAAGTTATGAAATAAATAAATAAATAAATAAATAAATGAATAAATAAATAAATAAACAAATAAACAAATAAAATATTGATTAAGTAAATAAAATATTAAATCATATTTTATCTAAGACATTGTTTTTTTAAGTATTCTATTTCTTATTTTATTACTCTTTATTATAAATTCTTTATTAATTAATATTTATAACACATAACTTTATTTTCAGTACTAAGACATCTATAAAATCATTTTTAGACAAGTTTTATTATAAAAGTATGTTCTATTACGTTAATCTCAAATTTTGTCCATATACGGTGATTTTACACTGAAATCGCTCGGTTTTACGCGCATAAACCATACATCAACTTGTATATACCTTATAACTATTATAATTGCTTTAAAATGAACCTTTTACATAAAAAACATTCTGAAATATTTTTGTTAAAAATCAGTTTAAAACAGTCCACTATTTTTAACCCGAAATTGTCGGTTTTCGGCTTTTTCGCGCGTATAAAGTCATCACCGAAGACCTTGCTTGTTATGGATTTGTTATATACTTAAAAACATAAGTTTTTAACTTAAAACACAATGTTACTTTCTATCCAAAACCGGACTTGTGCAAAAATAATTGTTTTAGACCCGAAAACACCGTTTTTAACGTGTTTTTAAACGTAAAACGTTTACGTGATTAAAACCAATTATCAAAACCTTTATTTTCAGTAAGATTACTTACTTTTAACTTATTTTTAACATGTTTTTAACTTATTGTTCCAGATCTTACAAGATTCTTATCTTGTTTGGTTTTAAACTTTATGACACGACTACTAGTGGTCATGTCCCATCTTCACTCAAGTAGCTTTAATTTTAACTTATTTTTATCATTTCTTAAAATAAAATATTGATAACAACATCAAAATCTCCAGATCATGATCATCATATGCATGAATCATTTCAATCATCTCTAAACTTACAAGTGAAGAACAAATCAAGAACAAAAAGTATAAACCATATATACCTACACATACACGATTTTATACATACATACATAGTCCAAATCATTGATTTTATCTTGTGTTCTTAGTTTTTTATTTCAACAAAACATACTTAAAATCAAAAGATTTCAGATCATGATCACCATTATTCATGGATCATCTCAATCCTTTAAGAAATCAAAGAGCAAGATGGGTTCAAGAACATCATCCATGACTACATGCATGTATAACCCATTTTCATTATTTTTGATAATCTCCTTTGGAGATGGGTTTCTTATGATGTTCATAACCACAAATCAAAGTTTGATCATCTTGCATGCAAGAGAAATCATCAAAATAAACAAAGATTATCAAAACACAAAATCTTCAACTTCAAACACACACACACACACACATACACTCTCACGGTTCACACACACACACATATACATTCTTTTTAAACTCAAAAACCTTTGTTGGAACCTTGGATTTCAAGAAAATCTAGTTGTTAGTAAACAAAGCTTGCAACAATCATCGAAAAGTCATGTTGCATGGGATTTTAAAAGATTCAAAGCTCACCCAAATGATGAACAACTTCAAGATTTAGGATGATTTCTTCTCCTTGGAGTTGGATTTATGCAATCTTTTGCACCAACTCACTAAGGGATCCTTGAAATCAGATGTTCAAGGCTGGAAATAAGCTTGAAATGAAGAAAAGATGAAGATGAAGATGGTGATGGGGTGTGGCCGTGAGTTAGAGAGAAGGAGGAGAGAAGAGAGTGGTTTTAGTGAGAGAAAGTGGGGTTGAGTACTTGAGTGTGTGAAATGGGTGGAGTGTTGGGTTGTTTATATAGAAATGATTAATTGTAATTATATTGGGTTAATAATGAAATTAATTTATTAATAATGGCTGGTAGTTCTTCACAAGAGGTGCCACCCAGTGTAAGGCGGGTGTCGGTCTCGTTAAATTTTTTTGTAAAAATTTTAAACGTTCGGGTTTTTACGCGAAAATTTTCTATATATTCAAAATATTACTTTTAGACTTTCCAAGGGTTCACAACATTAATAATAGTGATCAAAAGTCAAAAATAAAAATACACACGGTTTAACACAGCAAGCATCCGGCTGAACGTTGCATCAAGGCAACTTTTAAAAAGTCTTAATTTTACGCGATCAATACAAATAAAATTAATTACTGTTTTTCACGACTAATAATATTTTCACTTAAGATTCATTACATTAATAAAATCAAAATATAATGACCAAATTTAATTAACCGAATTATCACCAACGTTCGTTAAACGTTTTATCGCTACGCGACCCAGTAATTCTCAAAATTACCAATTATAAACTTTACTCACAAAAGGGCTTTGCTAGACCTTAAATGACCTTAATTATCTTAAAATTAAGTTTTATAATGCATTTAAATATTTTGTCACTTTTATTAACGTACGGATATTGACTTGGAAACACGGGATGTCACAAAATGGATTTGAGACAAAGTTAATGCGAAAGGATAAACTTTGAAATCCGGATATCGGTCCCACCTCTGAAAAAGTGCCCGAAAGTAGTTTTCTTGGAAGTCAAAAATCTTCCGAATGTAATTTTGCTTCGGATGTTTTGACAAAAGCTTCCGAAGCCAATTTGGCTTCGAAAGATATTTCTAAGAGTTTAGAATAGTTTGCTTCGGAAGAAAAAATACTTGGTGTATTTCTTACCTCATAGAGATAAGTAATTTCGGAAGAAAATTGTTCTTAAATAGCATGTGAATACTTATGAAAAATTTGGCTTCGGAAGATATTAAGAGAATTTCTTCCGAAGGCAAATTGTCATAAGCAGTTATTTGATAATAAAGACATAATTTGCTTCCGAATGTAACTTAGTTTCTTCCGAAAGAAATGATGTTCAAAATTTTCAAAAATCTAAGGAATATTTTCTTAAAGACTCTTCTTCCAAGATAGTTAGGGGCTTATGAAGGTGATAAAATAGACAACTAAAGACACACAAATTTTAGAAATAATATTGAATTTAAGTTTTAAGAAAAAGCTACTCAAAGTTATTCATCCCAATAGCTGATGTGAGATACTTAAATCTCTGTTCATCAAAAGCTTTGGTGAACAGATCAGCATATTGTACATTTGTGCGAACTTTGACAAGTTTGATTAATCCTTTTTCAAAATTATCTCTAATTAAATGATACCTGATGTTGATGTGCTTGGTCCTTGAGTGCTGCACAGGATTCTCTGTAATCGAGATAGCACTATTGATGCTTATGTGGATGGGAGTCTCTTTGAAGTTGAATCCATAGTCTAGCATCTGATTCTGAATCCAAAGCACTTGAGCACAACAGCTAGCAGCAGCAATGTATTCAGCTTCAGCAGTTAATACAGATACACAGGAATGTTTCTTGCGTTGCCATGAGACTATCCTTCCACCAAGAAATTGACATCCCCCTGATGTATACTTTGCAGTCATGTTGCAGCCACCATAGTCACTATCTGTATATGCATATAGATTGAAGTCAGAATTCTTTGGATACCAAATACCTAGTGATGGAGCACCTTTGAGATATCTTAGAATTCTTTTGACAGCAACCAGGTGTGACATCTTGGGGTTGGCTTGATATCAAGCATAAATACATGTGGCAAACATGATATCAGTAGTGAGGTACATAAGACACCCAATCATAGCCCTATAGAGATGCTCATCCATACACTCCCCCTTAAGGTCAGGTCCAAGGGAGTGGTTTCTTGCTATGGGTGTCTTTTCAACCTTGCAGTCAGTCATGCTGAATCTTGATAGTATGTCCTAAACATACTTTGACTGACTTATGAAGATGCCATTTTCAACCTGCTTTACTTGAATTCCTAGAAAGAAATTGAGTTCCCCAATGGCACTCATTTCAAATCTATTCTTCATCAGGTTTTCAAAGTCTTTGTAGAGCTTTGGATTATTTGACCCAAAGATAATGTCATCAACATAAACTTGAACCAACATCAAGTCATTTCCTATTCCTTTGATGAAGAGAGTTCCATCTATAGTACCTATTTTGTAACCATGTTGACATAGGTACTGAGATAGAGTCTCATACCATTTCCTTGGAGCTTGGTGCAGCTGATAGAGAGCTTTATCAAGCTTGCAGACATAATCAGGATGAGCTGGATCCACAAAGCCGGGTGGTTGTTTGAGATACACTTCTTCATCAATCACCCTATATAAGAAAGCACACTTGACATCAAGTTGGTAGGAATATGCTAACAGCTTCAAGTCTTGCTAGTGGAGCAAAGACATCAGTGTAGTCAATCCCTTCCTCTTGAGTATACCCTTGATCAACTAGTCTTGCCTTGTTCTTGATGACAAGTCCTCTATCATCTTTCTTGTTCATGAACACCCACTTGGTTCCTATGGTAGTCTTCCCTCGAGGAAGTTGACATAGGTTCCAAACCTTTTGCCTTTTGAATTGAAGCAGCTCCTCCAGCATAACTTCAACCCAAGTTCCATCTTTTAGAGTCCCCTCAACTTTCTTTGGCTCTACTTGGGATAGAAAACAAGAGTAGAGACAAACATTTTTGTCATGGGTTTGTCCTCTTGTTCTTACCCCCTTGTCAACTTCACTAATGATGTTTGTGGTGGGGTGAGACTTGTGGATCCTGAGTTGAGTGATCACAGCAAGTTGGTTAGAAAGATCTAAATTTGAAAAATTTTGATCAGGCATAGTAGATTCTCCCACCACATCAGCACACTTATCAAAAGAGACTTGATCCAATGAGTGTGTGACATCATTAAGGTTGTCTTCCATGGAATGATTGTCAGCATCAAGGAATTATTTATCACTATCACCATTACCACTTCCTTCTATATTTGAAGCTCCTTCTCTTAGGTTTTGTGCCTCTAAGCTGGAATTTGATGGCACTTCTGATGTATCAGCTGGATTTGTCATAGTTGTGCTGATAGGAGCTCCATCTGCAGAATTTGTTACCACTGGAGCTGAAGTAGATTGATTTGAAGGTCTTCTCAGCTCAAATCTTGGGTTAGGATCTTCTATTGATAGATTACCTGTAGATCCTGAAACATTCTCACAAGACTTGTTAAAATAATTGGTAACTAAATCAAGATCAAATAACCAATCTGGACCAGAACCTCTCACACAAGGAGTGTGTTCATTGAAAGTCACATTGGCTGACTTATCAACTATTTTAGTTCTGAGATTGTATACTTTATAAACCTTGGCTTGAGAAGAGTATCCAATAAAGTGTCCATCATCTGATTTCTCATCAAATTTGGCTATCTGATCTTTGGTATTCAAGATTGTGCAAGGACATCCAAATGATCTAAGGAAACTAATGAAAGGTCTCCTTTTGTGCCACAGTTCATAAGGAGTCTTACCATGAGTCTTAACTACTAAATCTCTCATCTGCACATAGCAAGCAATGTTCACTGCTTCTGCCCAGAAAGTGATAGGCAGTTTAGAGTCAAACAACATGGTTCTTGCAGCTTCAATTAGTGTCTTGTTTCTCCTCTCAGCAACACCATTTTGCTAAGGAGTCCTGGCAGCACTATATTGTCCTGTAATACCCTTTTCATCACAAAATGTATCAAGGATTTGGTTCTTAAAATCAGTTCCTTGATCACATCTTATGATTTTGACCTTGTGATCAGATTGATTCTCAATCTTTAGAATGAAATTCTTCAAGATTTCAGGAGTCTCATCCTTAGTTCTAAGGAAAAAAACCCAAGTAAATCTAGTAAAATCATCTGTGATCGCTAAACAGTATGAGGCCCTTCCTAGACTCATTACACTGGTGGGGCCAAAAAGATCCATATGTAACAAGTGTAGGGGAGTAGTGATGGAGTTTCTTTCCTTTGGCTTGTGAGATACCTTATGTTGCTTCCCTTTCAGGCATGCAACACAATGATCATCACTTGTAAACTCTTTCTTTGGCATTCCAGTTACCAAATCATTTTTAATTAATTTATTCATGTTTTTAAAGTTTACATGGCACATTCTTTTATGCCAGAGAAAAGACACATCATTATTTGCTTTAGACAGAAAGCAAGACACTTCTCCTAAAAGGGAAGTTTCATGCAAATCCATCTTGTGCATGTTCCCTTTCCTGGGGGCTCTGAGCAGTATATGCTCCTGAGGAATGACCACCCCGGGCTTGAGAACAATGCACTCATGCTCAGTAAAGAGCATGTTATGCTTTTGATGACAAAATTAGGATGCACTCAGTAGATTATATCCAAGCTCCTTGACAAAGTTCACCTTTTCAATGCAGAGCTTACCATTTGTGACCATGCCCCTTCTAGTAATGTAACCTCCTGCATCTCCTCCAAAAGCAACAGGCCCTCCAACAATTTTCTCAAAATTTTGGAGTAGAGAGCCATTGCCTATCATGTGCCTTGAAAAGCCACTGTCAATGATCCACACATTCCTGTTGGTCTTTAGCTGTTCCAGCACAAAAAGAGATGATTAGTTACATTCGGAAACCCAAGTCTTGCTGGTCTTGGGCTCATCAATATCAACAGAAGACAATGCAACAGTAATTGATCCTATGTTCAAGCTTTGAGGATCAGCAACTTTTGTTGATGAAGAACTTTCAGTCACATGGTCTTTCTTTGTCTTCCACACCTCATTTGGAAGCTTAGACTTGACCTACAACAGTTCAGAAATTTTGACAACTTCGGAAGTTTTGGAGACTAGACCTTTGGAAGATCTTGCTTTCACTGCAGCAGGCTTCAGTACTTTGGAAGCATTCCTTTCTTCCGAGACCAATTTTTCTTCCGAAGGCAAGTTTTCACTTGTCTTCTTCGTCACTTTGGAGCTTCCGAGAGGAAAAGCTTTTCATTCAGAAGCTGGCTTCTTCTTGATCTTCTTAGAAGTTTTCTTCTTGATCATGCAGACAGTGCTTTTAGGATTGTACATGCAATCCTTAGCCAGATGAGAAGTACTGCCACACATGACACAATCCATTTGCGTTCTTCTGGAAGTCTTCCTTTGAGAGCAAGACTGATCTTGATCACTTTTTATTTCCATCTTCTTCTTCACAGATAAAGTAGTAGGCCTTTTAGGGAGTGACTTGCTGTTGGATATGGATGGTTCAGGCTGTGCAGCAGTGGTACACATCAAATCAGCCTTCTTTTTGTTGATGGGATGAGTTTGACAAGAACTAGAACCCCTGGTACTAGGATTCATAGTTGAGTCTTCAGCTTTTACCACTTCAAATCCTGCAGAGATGAACACTTGTTTCTACTTAGAGTTAAAAGTGCCATTGATCTCTTGAGCTTTCTTGGACTTTCTTTTGGCTCTTCTGATCAAGTTCTTTCTCTTGGACTTTGTCAACCCAACAGAATTTCTCTCCTCAGGAGAATAGTGACCTTTCTTAGGATGATCTTCTTCACTCTTCTCAGATCCATCCTTCACTATCTCTTCTTCATCCTCTTCACTCACGGGGTCTATGAGGGGTAGCTCATCTTCACAAGTTCCACACCTTGGAGATCTTACTGATAGTAAGGAGTGTGGAGGAGCAATCTCAATAGATCCCAGTCCCTGCTTATTCTGGTAACAAACTTTTGCATGCAGAGATGAGGATATCATGTTCTTGAAGGTCTCTTCTTCAAGAACACATTTTTCTGCCCTGGCTTTGCTGATCACAAGCTCAGCCTGGCATTCAGTTAACTTAGTGATAAGATCTTTAATCTGAGTCCTGTAGTTGGTGTTTTCATGTTTAAGAGTGAAAATCGTTTTCTCTAAATCTTTTATTTTTAGTTTATATCTATTTTCAGCTCTTTTGAAATCAGATTTTAAGATATTTAAAGACTCAAGATCAGATCTCATCTCTAAGTTATAGGACCTGTATCTATGTACTTTAGCAATACATTTAGGAGTACAAAGATGTTCCAATAACTTGGCTTTATCATGATCTGCCATCAATGCTTGGTTTGGAGATGCATCTTCAACCTGAAAGCTCCAGTCAAAGCCTCCTTCTTCAACAGCAACTACAGCTTGCTGCTTTGGCTTCTCATTCTGGTTGGCTCCTTCAGTGTAGTTTGGTCTGGTTTGTGCTTGGCCACCATTTGTTGTAGGTGCCTTTCACTCCCTAGCAAAGTGTCCCATTTGGTTGCAATTGAAACACTTTACTTTGCTTTTGTCCTGTCCAAACTTTCCACTGGCTGCATTGCTAGGAAACTTCCTCCATGTTCTCTTGTAGAACCTATTGTCTCTGTGAGTGAGAAGACCCATTTGCTGGATACAGTCCATATATTCCAGATCATCTGGATGGATACAGTCCAGGTCTTCAAGTGTGAAGTGTAAGTTGCCTGAACTCTCATCAGTAGACACAAAGGCATGAGAAGAGCTTGTCTCTTGGAATGGACTTCCTTGGATGTAGCTCTCCCTTGATGTCTTAGGGAAGGTGATGAAAGGACCCTTTTGTGAGTTGTCAGTGTAGCAGATGAGATGATGCTGTGGTTCTCTACAATCCCTTTCAACCACGTGGAGGGCTGAACTCTGCTGATTGCTAGAGTTACCAGATGGATTTTGCATGTTCATCTCCATCCGGTAGCCACTATGGATACCATACAACTCTATAAGAGTAAGAGTCTTGAGGTTCTTAGTCCTCTTGATAACAACATAGTAATGGGTCCACTGTCTAGGAAGAGAGGACATGAACTTGCTCACAATGTCCCTGTTCTCAAGAGTTACTCCAACATCCATTAGAGTGTCCACAATCTCAACATACCTGAAGTATTGTTGAGTCATGGTTTCACCTGTCTTGTAGGTGAAATTCTCAAACTGCTACTTCAAGAGGTCCTTTTTGTTCTCTTTTGCTTCAGAGGACCCCTCATACATGAGCTTTAGTGCATCCCATAACTGCTTGGTAGTTTTGCACTTCTTGAAACCCTTGTAGATGGAGTTAGGAAGAGCAGTTTGGAGGGCAGTCATGGCCTTCTGATTGAAATCAATCTTCTTTCTATCTTCTTCAGAATAGTCAGCCACCTCTTTTGGTATCATGCCACCTCCAGCAGCAACTGAAGAGGTGCATGGAATGTAAGGTCCGGAGACAACGGATTTCCACATTCTGGAGTCTTGTGACTTGATGAAGCCTTCCATTCTTTGACACCAAGTATCAAAGTCCTCAGGAGTGATCAGTGGGGACTTTGTCATATTGCCAGTTTCCATATCTGCTTTTGAAAGAGCTGCAATTTGAATTGTTAAGTGTTTTGTGAAAACTGAAAGATCTAAGATGGTGAGATCTTATAATCAAGAGCCTGAAATGATCTGATACCAATTGCAGGGCCGGTGAAGGTGTTCAATGCAAATCAGTTTCACAATGAGGAGAGACTTAGAACACTTAACGATCAAATAGGGAACTGGAACCTTTATAGTGATACTAAGAAACACAAGTAAACAAAGAGAGACAGAAACTTAAGAACAACAAAGAAGATTGGTTTTCAAGGATAAAGTATATTGCTCTCAAGTTCTTTTGCAAGTGTTACAAAGCATGGAAATAAAATACAAGAACCTGAGATACTTTATACTATATTCTACAGCCGTCCATACTTGAAGGCCAGATGGAAACACTAATCTAGACAACAAGATCAATGTAAAGTCAAAAGGCAGATTGCCTTTTGACTAGTGACTATGACATGCCATAGCTCACATCGTAATGTAATACAAAAAGGATAAAAGAACATAAAGTAGAAAGTTACAGACTCAAGACCATAATCTACAGCTTCCTAAAGCATGGACCTTTTCACCAACTTGTATAAGTTGGTGAGTCTGCAGAGTGGCAGTGGAAAGTTAGTCAGCTTTTCTGAAAAGTTTTTTTATCAAAGAAAGCAATTCTTCTCTATATTCGTAAGAAATCAGTCTTCTATCTTTTAGGCTTTGGAAAACTTAGTCTTCTAAGCTTTGGAAGACTTCATCTTTGGATTCGGAAGATTTGATCTTTTGCTTCGGAAGATTTTACACTTAGAGAGATTTCTTTGCAGTGTGTAAAACTTCCGAAGTAACTTCTGCCATGCACAATGTACATGCATGCAGGAAGCACCTTGACTGTTTTTCGCGCATCAGCCTCTTTCAAATAACTTACAATATCCCAACTGGGATCTTTCAGCTATGAAGACAGATTGGACCTGATGCAATTAAGGATGGTTAATCATACCAACAATCCCAGGGGACCAAATTTTTTTCATATTCTCAGATCATACATGAACAGATAATATTATGAAATGAAAAGAAAAGCAGATAGAGAAGACAAACTTCATATTGAAAAACTTAGAAGAGAACAAAAAGCCAAAGGCAAACAACCAGAACAGAATGTTGAAAATATTGACTCAGAACTTCCAGAAAGGGTTGGTTACCCTATGAGGCCATCAGATTTGAGATTTATTATGAAAAAGATTGAGGGAAATCAATACAATCATTCAATCACCAAATGGTATTATGATGAAACTAATTTTGAAGTGGTGTTAGAAAGAAAGCTTGAAGGGAAAGAAACAGCTGACAATAGATTATTTGATATTGTTGAGATCAAGCTGCTACAACCATCATATGTTTCATTCTTAAAGACAAAGACATTCCCTGCTACTAAAGATGTGTTATGCAAGGGAGATTGCTGTTATTTCATCCACATGTTAAGAATATTAGGCGCTATGTATGTAAATGCTGCTCTTAAACAAAGATTGGAAACCAAATAGCAAGCATTAACACATACTGAAGGAATAACAAGCAGGAGAATCTCAGAAAACAACAATCATGAAATTCTAAAAGGCAATCATGTTGTAACCACACTGGGTAGGAAACATTGATGTGCAAAGCCTAGATCAATCAACATTGGAGTAGCTGGTTCATCTAACAATAGAAAGCAAATATGATGATCAAAAGAGTGCAATCAATTACTTTGTTGATCATATAGTCAACTACGGAAATGCACTAAGGATCACTCCACTGACAGATCAAGTCAAAGAAGCTACATCAGAAATATAGAAGAATGTTGATGAAGCTGGACCATCTCATTCATGAAGATTTCTAACAAGCAAACAGACAAAAACAACAATCATACAATGGCTAACCTTTCAAACAAACATAACTTTCAAACATACATAACAGACAACAAACACATCATAACATCAATCACACATGTATATCATTCATAATCATCATACATAGCAATCAATCAAGTAAATAACAAGTCATAAATCAAACATACATAAATCAATCATAAAAGGCAATCTGATTACACATGTGTAATCAATGAATCAATCAATCAAAACAATCAAACACTCAACCACTCATTCATAAAACCAGACAATCAAACAATCATACATGTAAATCAAAAAAAAAATCAATCATTCATGTAATTACATAATCAAACAATTATTCATATAAGAAGACAAATAGTCAATCATTCAATCATGCATAACATTCAAACATGCAATCAAATAGTATAAGTCATACATACAACCATTATAATCATTCATATCAAACACAAACACACATTGTTACTAACAAACAAAACATTAAAGAAGCAAACATTAAAGAGATGGCAATATTATCCTTATGGAGAGTATTGTTGGAATAAGCAAATGCGTTAAAAGGATAATGCTTGCTATAATCAACCATAATGTGTTCTAACATTCAAACAATCATTAACTAACACATTATCATCATTAACATTCATAGCAATACACTAATGTAGCTTAAATTTCTTTTTCAGGATTGTAGATAAAAAGAAATTTTTGCTAAGTGTTTGCAGCGGATGAAGACCTTCCACAGCGGATGAACAAGACTCTGCAGCGGATGAAGAAAAGCTCCAAGTGTCTACAGCGGATGAACAAGCATACATAGCGGATGACCAAAAGTCCACAGCTGATGAACTTTCCACAGCGGATGCTCATCCACAACGGATGAACACTCCACAGCGGACAACTAACTAAGACAAACATACATCAAGTGTTCACGGCGGACATCATCCAAGATACAGCGGATAGCTTATTCAACATTCACAGCAGATGACTTGTCATTCACAACGGATAATATTTCATCCATAGCGGATAGCTTATAGACTTAGGATTATTAATGTAATTTTGTTTTACATAAGGGTAGTTTAGTAATTGTAAATAACTTTGTGTATAGGCTATAAATAGCACACTACCCTAATCCTTTGTAAGCTTTTGAACAATCAATACAGATAAGGAGTTATTATCTTTCAAGCATTCAATCACTAGCAATCATACACACAATATAATACACTGATATCATAGCTATAATCATGTTTTTCCGCACCATGATTATTTTCTTTTGAATGAGAGATTTGAAAAGGTACTTGGGGAAATCATCAACAACCCTCATTTTGTTGTTTTGTTTTTGATTTCATCATTAACAACATCAAACATTATTAAAGTTTGATTCTTAAGTCTTCTAAACACACTCCTAAACCAATATAATCAAATCTTATTATAATTATCATTGGAAGCATACTAGTCAATCGCAAATACTACATACTGTCTAATGTATACATCAAAACCAAACCCGAATACAAAACCACTTGAAAGACACTGGAAATCAATCCACTCCTCCCCAAACCTCATCCATAACACTGCACAACCAACTTCGACCACTCTTTCTTCCAAAATGAACTAAATCAATCCAAATGACAACTTTCGATCCATATATTTCTTTATTGACAATCAAGGCAAGAAAACCACTTGTAAAGGATAATGAAACTACTCGTATTTATTTAATAAGAATCGAGAATCAAATGAAAGTTGTGGGATAGAAGTAATCAGACGTTAAACAAGAAACACAATGTGTGACCTATTAAAATGAAGTTAAATCAAGGTAGCACGACCAGGTAAATAACGTGAATTGTATTTCAATCAAAATTATGGAACTACACATTAGTGAATCAAACTATTCATGAATTCTTAAATAAATACATAGAAAAGGAACTAGTTATACAAAAACATTAAACAATAATTCTTCTCACATTGATAGTTTTTGATTTCCTTAACAACGTCAAACGTTATTAAGTTTTGATTCTGATGTCTTCTAAACACGCTCCTAAACCAATATAATCAAATCTGATTGTATTTATAATTGGAAGCATACTAGTCAATCACAAATGCTACATACTATCTAATGTTAAACCAAAACCAAATACAAAACCACATGAATGACACTTGAAATCAATCGACTCCTCTCCAAACCTCATCCATAACACTAAACAACCAACATCGAACATTCTTTCTTCCAATATGAACTAAAATCAATCCAAGTGACAACTGTCGATCAATAGATTTCATTATTGACAATCAACGCGATTAAACCACTTGTAAAGGACAAAGAAACTACTCGTATTCATTTAATTAGAATCGAGAATCAAATGAAAGTGGTGGGATGGAAGTAGTCAGACGTTAAATAAGAAACACAATATGTGACCAATTAAAAATAAATCAAATCAATATATCACAACCAAGTAATTAACGGTGAATTATATTTCAATTAGAATTATGCAACTATAGATTAGTGAATCAAACTATTCATTAAGCAACAATTGCTCTCCCATCGATAGTTTTTGATTTTCTTAACAGCATCGAACGTTATAGAGTTTTGATTCTTAGGTCTTCTAAACACACTTCTAAACCAATATAATCACATCTGATTGTAATTATTATTAGAAGCATACTAGTCAATCTCAAATGCTACAATGTGTCTAATGTTTACATCGAAACCAAAACCGAATACAAGACCACACGAATGACACTTGAAATCAATCCACTCCTCCCGAAACCTCCTCCACAACACTGCACAATCAACTTCGAACACTCTTTCTCCAAAAATGAACAAAATCAATCCAAATGAAAACAGTCGATCAGAAGATTTCTTTATTAAAAATCAAGGCGAGTAAACGATTTGTAAAGGATCATGAAACTACTCGTATTTATTTAATAAGAATTAAGAATCAAACAAAAGTGGTGAGATGAAAGTAATCAGACGTTAAACAAGAAACACAATGCGTGACCTATTAGAAATAAGTCAAATCAATATAGCACGACTAAGTAAATAACGGTCAGTTGTATTTCAATCAATAGTATGCAACTACAGATTAGTGTATCAAACTATTCATGAATACTTAACTAAATAAATAGAAAAGGAAGTAGTTATAAAAACATTAAACAACAATTGTTCCCAAATCGATAGTTTTTGCTTTCCGTAACAACGTCCAATGTTATTGAGCTTCGATTATTAAGTCTTCTAAACACACTCCTAAACGAATATAGGTAAATCTGATTGTAATTATCATTGAAAGCATACTAGTCAATCACAATGCTATATACAGTCTAATGTTTACATAGAAACCAAAACCGAATACAAGACCACACGAATGACACTTGAAATCAATCCACCCCTCCTGAAACCTCCTCCACAACACTGCACAATCAACTTCGAACACTTTTTCTCCAAAAATGAACGAAATCAATCCAAATGAAAACTGTCGATCAGAAGATTTCTTTATTAAAAATCAAGGCGAGTAAACCACTTGTAAAGGATCATGAAACTACTCGTATTTATTTAATAAGAATTAAGAATCAAACAAAAGTGGTGAGATGAAAGTAATCAGACGTTAAACAAGAAACACAATGCGTGACCTATTAGAAATAAGTCAAATCAATATAGCCCGACTAAGTAAATAACGATCAGTTGTATTTCAATCAAAATTATGCAACTACAGATTAGTGTATCAAACTATTCATGATCGCTTAACTAAATAAATAGAAAAGGAAGTAGTTATAAAAACATTAAAAAACAATTGTTCCCAAATCGATAGTTTTTGCTTTCCGTAACAACGTCCAACGTTATTGAGCTTTGATTATTAAGTCTTCTAAACACACTCCTAAACGAATATAGTTAAATCTAATTGTAATTATCATTGAAAGCATACTAGTCAATCACAATGCTACATACTGTCTAATGTTTACATAGAAACCAAAACCAAATACAAAACCACACGAATGACACTTGAAATTAATGCAAATGACAACTCTGGATCAATAGATTTCTTTATTGACAATCAAGGTGAGAAAACCACTTGTAAAGGATGAAGAAACTACTCGTATTCATTTAATTAGAATTGAGAATCGAGAATCAAATGAAAGTGGTGGGATGGAAGTAATCAGACGTTAAACAAGAAACACAATGTGTAACCTATTAAGAAGAATTTAAATCAATGTAGCACGACCAATTAAATAACGATCAATTGTATTATAATCAAAATTATGCATATACAGATTAGTGCATCAAACTATTAATGAATGCTTAAATAAATAAATAGAAAAGGAATTAGTTATACAAAAATAATGAATAACAGTTGTTCTCAAATAGATAGTTTTAGCTTTCCTTTACAACATCCAACATTATTGTGTTTTGATTCTTAAGTCTTCCGAACACATCCTAAACCAATATAATAAAATCTTATTGTAATTATCATTGAAATCATACTAGTCAATCACAAATGCTACATAGTGTCTATTAATTACATCGAAACCATAACCGAATACAAGACCACACGAATAACCCTTGAAATCAATCCACTCCTCCCCAAACCTAATACACACTACACAACCAATATCGAGCACTCTTTATTGTAAAATGAACTATATCAATGCAAATGACAACTTTCGATCCATTGATTTCTTTATTGACAATCATGGCAAGAAAACCACTTGTAAAGGATGATGAAACTATTAGTATTAATTTAATAAGAATCAAGAATCAAATGAAAGTGGTGGGATGGAAGTAATTAGACGTTAAAGAAGAAACACAATGTGTGATCTATTAAAAAGAAGTCAAATCAATATAGCACGACCAAGTAAATAACGGTGAATTGTATTTTAATCATAATTAACAAATTGAATCAAACAAAGATTTTCCTGATTAAAATCAACCAATATTTGACTTTGTCTAAGTCAAACTGACTTTCTGATTAATTCCAATCAAACATACATTTTGATCAAACAAGTGTTAAACATTCATATGTCATCGTTTTATAACAAGCAAAATTGCCCAATTAACAATTGATCAACATTACATCATATTTATCTTCACACATCATTATCAGACAATTAACTAACACTACTATTGTTAATTGCATATATGGCAAATCTAGTATTTGTCAAAGATCACAATATCTGTGCTTTTCTTGACACTGAGTCATCCAAAGCAGAGAATTACGGAGACATCATCAATGCCATCAGACAAACTAGACTTATTTATGTTATGACAGCAAGACAAGACATCTATGAAGATAATATAGTCTAATTTTGGACTCATGCACATTTGGAGCAATTGAATGACCAGCAAGTAGTAGTATCTACTATGCATAACATCAGATCACCATTTCAGAAGATGTAACAAGGAGAGTATTACAGCTTGGTGATGAAGATTCTAAAGGTCTAGTGGAGTTTGGTGAAAATTTTGTACTTCATGTTTTTAGGTAGATAGGATACACTGTTACCATTGAAAGAAAACAGATCAAGAAGTCATACATGTATGCTCAATTCAGGTTCTTGATGCATACCAACCAAAAAACCATGACTAACAGAAAGACTGGCTGGGATGCCACTTCTCTAAGAAGCTCACCAGCAATTGCAAGCATCATAGCTAGAAGGCCATTTAATTTTGCTGCACAAGTGTTAAATGGCATGATCTACAATTTGACTGAGTTGAGGAACAAGTTCCTGATGTTTCCAAGATTCCTACATATGATAATTGATGATCTTTTACGAGACATTCCAAAAGAGGGTGCTATACTTCAACCAGTTCATTTCCATGAACATGTATTCATAAGGATTAAGTCTAGCTTATATCATGGTGAGGAAGTGCCTGTTCCACCTCACCTGATCAATTATGATCTTCTTGTTCCTTATGTAATTTTGAGGATTCCTAACCAAGAAGAACCAAACATGATGTGCCACAATGTGATTCATCAACAACCAATAATTTAACAAGCACCAATCATTCAAGAACAACAAGCTGCTCTAGAACCAGAACCAATCATGCAACAAGAAAAAGCACAACAAGAAACCCAACAACATGAACAAATACACTTTGAGCATCAGTTTCCTTCTCCTCATCAAAGTCCAACTTTTTCTGATCCACAAACACTTTCATCTCTTTTAAGAGATATTGATACATCACTTGCTGAACAATCAACTCATCAAGAAGAGATTGGTACTACATCATCTGTACATGAGTCAGAACAAGCAAACCCAAGTACTCATGTAGAGCATGCAGAAACAGATGATCAAACAAGTGAGATTCCAACTGAAGAGGATATAGAGTACTCAAAAGTGTTTCTATTCACTGCGTACAATAAACCTATTGAGAAATCAAACAATAGAGCTAAAAGGTTGAAAGAGAAGCACAAAAGTAAAGATGAAGAAATTGATAAGCTCAAAGCTGATCAAACAGCTCAGAAGCTGATTGTTCAAGTTTTAGAACAACAGATTGAACAATCTATGACAGAGGTCAAGATGAAAGAACAAGACCTCAGTAGTGCAAGACTTGACATTGTGTAAGGCCCCGTTTCCGGAACGCTCACAGTTGGACATTCATCGCACATAGCATTTAAAACTCATAATCATTAACTAAAAATAATGCAGCGGAATAATTTGACAAAAACCATTTCATGCATTAATAATTACTTTTGCAAAATAATGCATCGTTGTTAGAGTTACAAAATATCATTTGATACATTACAACACAAAAATATCATTTCAACATAAATGGATGCCATCCAAAAATCTTGCCAAGTAGCTTCACCCCGTGCCATCCTCAGCAACCATTACCTGCCAACTGAAAATGCATAAAAGTCAGCATTGCTGAGTGAGTTCTAGTTTTATAATAAAATACTTTACTTTCATTTAAAACCCTTTCTTTACTTTCATTCGTGATCATACATCATACGTACATACAGATAATATTTATTATTATCTTTCATCATCGTTCATCATCATACGTCATTCGTATATTCATCATTATCTTTCACTTTCATCCGGACCAACGCCATGTGCTATACCCCGAACATTGTGCACGAAGCTGGTTACTGGGCCGAAGTCTATAAATAGACCCCTTAACATTGTGCACGAAGCTGACTCCAGTACCTGGGGCAAGCGACAAGGGTCCCATACGTTTGGTTAATCACCAGGATTAGACCCCCGTGTGCATCCTTCTGGGTTAGCTAAACCGCACACAGTTGAGCAACACCCTTCATTGGGTGTGAACCTCCTTACGTATGCTTGCAAGACTTTTCTTTCATTCTTTACGTTCCACTTTTCATTAACATTAACTTCCGCTTTCATTATATAATACTTTACGTTCATAAACATAATCACACCACGTAAAGCCACGGAATAATACGTAAATAGGAACATAAAGAAAACAGGCCATAAACATACACCACATCATCATGTAATATCACATACAACATCATACACCATCATACATCATATAATATCACATACAACATCATACACCATCATACATCATCCCCGGAAACATTCCAAGTCCTAGCGTAAAAATCTATTTTTCTCAAAATTTCAGAATATTTTCTAAGGCATAGGGCGCATGGGCACTATGCAGGTGCATGGCAACTATGCGGGCGCATGACTGCTTAGGCGCATGGAAATACTTAGGCGCATGGGCAGGTTTTGGGCGCATGGGCACTATACGGGCGCATAGCCAACACTTAGGCGTCTGGACAACTTTCTAGGCGTATGGGTACTACGCAGGCGCATGGACCTGACTTAGGCGCATGGGCACTTAGGCATTTGGGTAGTTGGGCGTATGGGCACACTTAGGCGCCTGGGCATGATTCTAGGCACATGGGCACTATTTGTACGTATGAACCGTGGGCGTATGAGTACTATGCAGGCTCATGGCCAACTGTTTTCTAACTAACCTCATTTTCAGGCCCCAAATCATCATTCTAACCCGTTCTAGCCTAGTTTCTAGCATACTAAGCATCAAAACAAGAATACATCATGAACATGATCAACAATCTTCCCGAATCATAAACCCACCCAATAGGGCACACACATACATATACGGGTAGACACCCAACATTCATAAAAAATGTTATAACATGCATTTCAACCCCCAAAACAAGTTAAAACATGTAAAAACGGGGATCTAGAACTCACCTCTTGCAACTTTCGAGTAAGACTTCTTCAAACCCAAATGCTTATGAGTTCAAACACCTAAAAACACTAAAAACACACAACCGAACACATACAAGCACATAAGCACATACCCGAAGGCTGGAAATCAGCCAAGAACACCCTAAAAATCAGAAAACTAACCTGAATTCAGTTTCTTCTTCTTCTTCTCTCTAAAACCGAGAGAATTCTCTGCTTTCTCTCTCTAGAAAATCCGATGGAAAAATGGTACAGGAGTCATGGGTGGCCATGACCACCTTTTTGAACAAATTAATATATAACTTTGTCCCTTGTACAACTTTAACCCCTCAGCTTGGGTTATTTTGCTATTCTTTCCTTTTTATTCACCTTTCTCTTCTTTTAAAATTTCCGGGTGTTACACATTGCCTACTTGACAGAACATACAGAAGCTAAAGACACTGAAATAGATGAGCTGAAAAAGATGATTTATGCTCAATCAAAAGAGATCAACAGACTAAATAGAGAATTAGAATGCAAAGAAACTCAATTGAATAAGAAAGAACATTCAGAAGGTCAAGAACAAGACCTGAGTGATGATTTTGAAGAACAAATCATATCTCTAGCAGAAGAGATCAGCTCAAGGGAAAAAGACAAAGCGATCAATATCCCAGAGGAAACATACACAATGGATCAATTGTTTGAAGAATCTAATCCATTTGAAACCATTCATTATTCCCCTATTCTCAAAAAACGTTTTCATACTACTGAGACACAATCATATCAATCAAGCATTATGCCTGTCAGCCTCTTATTAGAAAAACAAAAGGAACTGATCAAACAATTTGCTGAATCAGTGACAGAACCATCCAAAACATCCAAAGATCAGGTTTCATCATCATCAAAACCTCAATTAAGAACCTATGAAAGAAAGAGTAAAAGGTTTTACTTAGCTATAGTAATTAAAGGAAAACAAAAGGTTCAAGAGGTTGATAAACTTGAATCTCCACCACTTAAGCTGTTGAAAGTTAAAGCTGAACCAGTGGATGAAGATGAGCCAAAATAGAAAACATCTGACCCAAAAGTGTTAGAAGAGGGTGAAATAGAACAAACACATGACCAGCAAAAACAGCCCATCATTATTCTAAGTGATTCAAATGAAGAAGATGAAAAAAAAGATGATGATGATGTTGATGAGTTACAAAACATTCAAGAACTCTTTACAGATGAGCCTCAAAATTTAATGGATACTAAGTTGACCACAAAGAGATTTCCATATGAATCATTCATACAACTTAATCTGACTGAGATTAAAGATTTGCTTAAGGACTTTCAAGTAGTCATGAAAAATGAGAAAGAGCAAACAAACAGAAGGTTTAAAGAAATTAAGGATCAACAAGAACTTCAGAAGAACTTACCAAAGGATCCTCAAATAGAGAAAATGACCTACTCCCAGGTTAAAAGCTGGTTGAGTCATACTAGAATACCATACAGGTCATATGCAGGCAGATTTGTTTCTAAAATAAAAGAAATGGCTAAGGAGATATACAAGAACATGCTAGGTAATACACTCAAGCCACAGGTCTTCAGACCATATCCTGCATCTTCTCTATTAACTTATCATCAGGCTCCACCTAAGCTTCATGCTATTGAAGAGCACAGACAGTTCATGCCACATAGGCTATGGCCAGAAGGAAATGAAGTGAGGGAGACGATAAATGGGAAAACAAATTTTGTTCAATTATTTGACAAAATTACCCTCGCAGCCTCAACAGATGAAAGGAAGATAGTGGCACGGAAATATGATGAAGTTTGGGATGCAGTTCTAATCAAGAGAGTATCTCGACTTGTCCAATACTTATCATACATGTCTCAGCTAGGATCTTTGTCATATGAAGACAGACTTGACCTTATGCAACTGAGAATGGTCAATCACACAAATAATCCCAGGGGTGCAGATTTTTATCACATCATGTGGTCATACATGAACAGAAAATATTATGAAATGAAAAGAAAAGCAGACAGAGAAGACAATCTACACACTGAGAAACTAATAAGAGAGCAATAGTTGGCCAGCAAACAAAAGAAAACAATTGAAGAATTATCATCTCAGATTGACACTGAGATTTTAGAAAGGGTTGGCTACCCTATGAGGCCTTTTGATTTGAAGCTCATAATGAAAAAGATAGAAGGTAATCAATACAATTAACCTATCACCAGATGGTATTATGATGAGACACATTTTAGGGGTGTGCTTAAAAGAAAGTTAGAAGGAAAGGAAGCGGCAGACATAAGGTTGTTCGATCCTAAGGAAATCAAACTCCTTCATCCATCTTATGTTTCATTTTTGAAGACCAAGACATTCCCAGCTATAGAAGATGTGCTGTGCAAAGGAGATTGCTTCTATTTCATACCTATGTTAAGAATTTTGGGAACTGTGTATGTAAATGATGCTCTCAAGTAGAGGTTAGAAACAAATCAGCAACCACTAACACACATTGAGGGAATAACAGGAATGAGAATCATAAAACAACAACCTGTAGATTTTGAAAGGCAATCATGTTGTAACCACACGGGTTAGCAACATTGATGTGCAGAGCCTAGACAAGTCAACACTAGAGCGTTCAATTGAAAATTCAAAGTAAATATGATGACCAGAAAAGTGTAGTGAATTGTTTTGTTGAGCACGTTGTCAACTGCAAAAATGCTCTGAGAATCACTCCTCTGAATAATCAAATCAAAGAAGCTACTAAAGATCAGATAACAGAGAAAGATGTAGAAGAGTCTTTGAAGGCCACATCAGAAGTGAAGAAAAGTGTTGATGAAGCTGGTCCATCACACACATAAAGGTTCACTAACAATCAAAGTGGAAAACAAACAATCAAACATTGTCTATTAAAACAAACTAAACATCTGTAACAAACAACAAACACATCAGAGCATCAAGCATACATAAGTATATCATACATAATCAGCAAACAAAACAAACAGATTAGACAAATAACCAATCATACCATCAATCATACATAAATTTATCATACAAGGCAAATCTGATTACACATGTGTAATCAGTGAGTCATACAAGTTATCAAACAATCATACATGTAATCAGTGAATCATACATGTAATCAGACAAACAAACAATCAAACATTCAAACAATCAAACATGTCTAACATTACAAACAGACAATCATTCATGTAAACATACAAACAGGCAATCAATCATGCATAATATCAGACAAACAGACAATCATTCATACAAACATTCAAACATGCAATCAAACAATATAAGTCATACATACTACCATTACAATCACTCATATAAACACAAACACACATTGTTACTAACAAACAAAACATTAAACAAGCAAACACTAAAGAGATGGCAACATCTTATCAGAAAAACAGACAATCATTCATACAAACATTCAAACATGCAATCAAACAATATAAGTCATACATACTACCATTACAATCACTCATATAAACACAAACACACATTGTTACTAACAAACAAAACATTAAACAAGCAAACACTAAAGAGATGGCAACATCATCCTTAGGGGGAGTATTGTTGGACTCAACAGGTGCATTAAAAGGATAATGCTTGCCATAATCAAATATAATGTGTTCCATTAACTAACACATTACATCATTAACATGCATAACATACACTAATGTAGCTTGAATTTCTTTTTAATGTTTGTAGATAAAAGTGATTTTTTGCTAAGTGTCTGCAGCAGATTAAGACCTTCCACAACGGATGAACATTTGTCTGCAGTGGATGAAGAAAAGTGTCTAAGTGTCTACAGCGGATGACCAATACACAGCGGATGAACTAAGTCCACAGCTGATGAATATTCCACAGCAGATGTTCAATCCACAACAGATGCACACTCCACAGCAAACATATAACAAGACAAACATACAAGTGTTCACAGCGGACAGCATCCAAGACACAGCGAACATCTTATCTACCATTCACAATGGATGACTGATCATGCATGGCGGACAGTCTATCATCCACAGCAGACAGCTTATAGACTTAGGATTTTTATGTAATTTTCATTTACATAAGGGTAGTTTTGTAATTGTAAATAGCATTTTATATAGGCTATAAATAGCATACTACCCTAATCCTTTGTAAGCTTTTGAACAATCAATACAATCAAGAAGTTATTATCACACAAGAACTCAATCACTAGCATTCATACACACACTGATATCATAGCTACAATCATGGGTTTCCACACCATGATTGTGGTTTGTTGAATTGATAGATTTGAAAAAGATCCTTGGGGAAATCATTAACAACCTTCATGTTGTTGTTTTGTAGTTTTTGTTGATTTCATTAGAGAATCACATGAAAGTGGTAGGATGGAAGTAATCAGACGTTAAACAAGAAATCCAATGTGTGACCTATTAAAAAGAAGTCAAATCAATGTAGCACAACTAAGTAAATAATGGTGAATTGTATTCCAATCAAAATTACGCAACTATAGATTAGTGCATCAAACTATTCATGAATGCTTAACTAAATAAATAGAAAAGGAACTAGTTATCATAAAACATTAAACAACAATTGTTCTCACATCGATATGTTTTGCTTTTCTTACCAACGTCCAACGCTATTGAGTTTTAATTATTAAGTAAACTGAACACATCGTAAACAAATATAATCAAATCCGATCGTAATTATCATTGAATCATACTAGTGAATCACAAATGCTACATAGTGTCTAATGTTTACATCGAAACCAAAATCAAAACCAAAACCACACGAATAACTCTTGAAATCTATCCACTCCTCCCCAAACCTAATCCATAACAGTACACAACCAACTTCAAACACTCATTATTACAGAATGTACTAAATCAATCCAAATGACAACTTTGGATCCACAGATTTCTTTATTAACAATCAAGGCGAGAAAAGCACTTGTAAAAGATGAAGAAGCTACTCGTATTCATTTAATAAGAATCGAGAATCATGTGAAAGTGGTGGGATGGAAGTAATCAAACATTAAACAAAAAACACAATGTGTGACTTATTAAAAAGAATTCAAATCAATGTAGCACGACCAAGTAAATAACAGTGAATTGTATTTCAATCAAAATTAAGCAACTACAGATTAGTGCATCAAACTATTCATGAATGCTTAACTAAATAAATAGAAAAGGAACAAGTTATATAAAAACACTAAACAACAATTGTTCTCCATCGATTGTTTTTGCTTTCCTTAACAACATCCAACGTTATTGAGTTTTGCTTCTTAAGACTTCTGAACACATCCTAAACCAATATAATCAAATCTAACTGTATTTATCATTGAATCATACTAATCAATCACAAATGCTACATAGTATCTAATGTTTACAAGGAAACCAAAACCGAATACAAAACCACACGAATAGCCATTGAAATCTATCCACTACTCGCCAAACCTAATCCATGACACTGCACAACCAACTTTCGATACACAGATTTCTTTATTGACAATCAAGGTAAGAAAACCACTTGTCAACGATGATGTAACTACTAGTATTCATTTAATAAGAATCGAGAATCACATGAAAGCGGTAGGACAGAAGTAATCAAACGTTAAACAAAAAACCCAATGTTTGACCTATTAAAAAGAAGTCAAATCAATGTAGCACGACCAAGTAAATAACGATGAATTGTATTTCAATCAAAATTATGCAACTACAGATTAGTGCTTCAAACTATTCATGAATGCTTAACTAAATAAATAGAAAAAGGAACTAGTAATAAAATATTAAACAACAATTTTTCTCGCATCGTTAGTTTTTGCATTCCGTAAGAACGTCCAACGTTATTGATTTTTGATTCTTAAGTCTTCTGAACACATCCTAAACCAATATAATAAAATCTGATAGTAATTATCATTGGAATCATACTAGTCAATCACAAATGCTACATAGTGTCTAATGTTTAGATCGAAACCAAAACCGAATACAAAACCACACGAATGACACTTGAAATCAATCCATTTCCCCCCAAACCTCATCCATAGCTCTGCAAAACCTACTTCGCACACTCTTTCTTCCAAAATCATCTAAATTAATCCAAATGACAACTGTCGATCAACAGATTTCTCTATTGACAACCACGGTGTAACAATCGAAAATTTTAAAAGAAGAGAAAAGGTGAAGAAAAAGAAATAAAAGCAAAATAACCCAAGTTGAGGGGTTAAAGTTGTACATGGGGCAAAGATTATTATTAATTTGTTCAAAAAGGTGATCATGGCCGCTCATGACTCCTGTACAATCCTTCCATCAGATTTTAGAAAGAGAGAAAGAGCAGAATTCTCTCAGTTCTAGAGAGAGGAAGAAGAAGAAGCTGAATTTAGGTTAGTTTTCTGATTTTTAGGTTGTTCTTGGCTGATTTCCAGCCTTCGGTTATGTGCTTATGTGCTTGTATGTGTTCGGTTGTGTGTTTTTGATGTTTCTAGGTGTTTGAACTCATAGAGCATTCGGGTTTGAAGAAGTCTTACTCGAAAGTTACAAGAGTTGAGTTCTAGATCCTCGTTTTTAAATGTTTTAACCTTTTTTGGGGCTTAAAATGTATGTTTTAACTTTTTATTTGAAGTTGGGTGTGTACCCGTGTATGTATGTGTGTGCCCTATTGGGTGGGTTTATGCTTTGGGAAAATTCTGATCATGTTCATGTTGTATGCTTGTTTTGATGCTTAGTATGCTAGAAACTAGGCTAGAACAGGTGAGAATGGCGATTTGGGGTCTGAAAATGAGGTTAGTTAGAAAACGGTTGGCCATGCGCCTAAGTGCTCATGCGCCTAAAATCATGCGCCCAAATAGTACTCGTACGCCCAAGGTTCATGCGCACAAATAGTGCCCATGCGCCTAAGTGTGCCCATACGCCCAACTGCCCAAACGTCTAAGTGCCCATGCGCCTAAGTTAGGCTCATGCGCCTAGAAACCTGCCCATGCACCTAAGTAAGGCTCGTACGCCCGAATAGTGCCCATGCGCCTGAGTCGCCCATGTGCCTAAGTAATCATGCGTACGCATAGTGCCCAAGCGCCCGCATAGTGCTCATGCACCTAAAGACTTAGAAAAATATTCTGAATTTTGGGAAAGAAGGATTTTTAGGCTAGGACTTGGAATGTTTCCAGGGATGATATGTGATGTTATATGATAATGTGGGGTATGTTTATGGCCTGTTTTCTTTATGTTCCTTATTGTATTATTACGTGGCTTTACGTGGTGTGATTATGTTAATGAACGTAAAGTATTATATAATGAAAGCGAAAGTTAATGTTAATGAAAAGTGGAACATAAAGAATGAATGAAGAGTCTTTGAAGCAAACGTAAGGAGGTCCACACCCAATGAAGGGTGTTAGCTCAACTGTGTGCGGTTTAGCTAATCCAGAAGGATGCACACGGGGGTCTAATCCTTGTGATTGACCAAACGTATGGGACCCTTGTCGCTTGCCCCAGGTACTGGAGTCAGCTTCGTGCATAATGTTAGGGGTCTATTTATAGACTTCGTCCCAGTAACCAGCTTCGTGCACAATGTTCGCGGTAAAGCACATGGCATTGGTCCGGATGAAAGTGAAAGATAATGATGAGCGAACGAATGACGTACAATGATGAATGATGTTGAAAGATAATAATAAATATTATCTATATGTACGAATGATGTATGATCACGAATGAAAGTAAAGAAAGGATTTTAAATGAAAGTAAAATATTTTATTATAAAACTAGAACTCACTCGGCAACGCTGACTTTTACGCATTTTCAGTTGGCAGGTAATGGTTGCTGAGGATGGCACGGGGCGAAGCTACTTGGCAAATATTCTGGATGGCATCCATTTTATGTTAAAATGATATTTTTGTGTTTTAATGCATCAAATGATATTTTGTAACTCTAACAACGATGTATTATTTTGCAAAAGTAATTATTAATGCATGAAATGGTTTTTGTTAAATTATTCCGCTACAATGTTTTTAATGATTTGTAATGTGATTTAAATATCATGTGCGATGAATGTCCAACTGTGAGTGTCCCGAAAACGGGGCCTTACAAGTTGGTATCAGAGCCAAAGTTTAAGAGAAATGCGTAAATTATTTCAAAGCCCTAAACTTAAACTGAAAATGGGACAAATGGAAGGATGCCAGCCCAAGTAGCTACGTGCCATCATGTATTTTCTTTAATGTTAACCGGTATTATGTGCGCATGTTATCTGATTTATGTGCTCTTAGTAGATTTGGATGCTGATGTAGTCAGGATAGGGAATGCTTGGGGTATGAAGAGTAAAGTAAGTGGCTAATCACAACTGGCCACTGTAATTAGGGACTTACTATACTTAACATAAACTGAGCTATTACCTTGAATGACCGTGTTTGTGTTTGAATCTTATAGTGTGTTTAGAGGATGGCTGGTGGTAGATCTTCAAAAGCTTCTAAAGGGTGGAGGTCGTGGTGGATGTGGTGCTGGACCGCGTGCCACAAGAGGTGGTGCTAAGGCTGTGGAAAGGGCACTTGAAGAGCCCGAGACTCATCACCAGGAAGGTGGTGATGAGAGTGCTAATCTGAGGGCCTCGATGAAGGAGGCTGTTGTTGAGGAGGTTCACCAGGTCATGCAGACGATCCTGCCGTCTGTGGTGGTCGAAGTGATCAGAGCTGTAAGGGAGGATGAGAAGAAAGAAAAGGAGAAGTCCGCGGGAGAAAGGGAGCAACGGGAGACTGAGACGATTGTTCCAAGTGACGAGGAGGGGGAAGAAGCGGTGCCAGGAACGGCTCGGGGCTGTAATTATGGGGCATTCCAAAGATGCAAGCCCCCGACTTTTGATGGCAACGGTAACGCTGCTGCTGCTCACCGCTGGGTGAGGGAGATAGAGGCAGTGTTAGATATCAGCGAATGCAGAGAGGATCAAAAGGTGAAATTTGCTACCCACTCATTTGTGGACTTGGCTTTATACTGGTGGGACAATATTGTTTAGGCCGAGGGTAGCAGGGAAATTGGAAAGATGAAGTGGGATGAACTGAAGAAGTTGGTGATTGAGGAGTTCTATCCTCACAGGGAACTTGATAAAATTGAAAGGGAGTTCCTGCAGCTGGAGGCGGGAACTATGACGCACCAACAGTACACCACTAAGTTTAATGAGATGGCGCGAATCGTGACAGATCATGTGACACCAGTGTCACGAAAGATAAAGAGGTACATCCAGGGTTTGTGAGCAGATATTCGCAGGCACATGATCGCCGCCCAGCCAAGCACGTTTAGGTCGGTGGTTGATCTGGCGGGGAGGCTGTATGACGAGCGGGAGGTGACAGAGGCTGAAGTGAGCAAGAAAGGTGGCGGTGGTGACCGGAACTGGAATGGGAAGCTGTTTGGACGCGGTGGTGTTGCTCCAAACAACAAGGTTGCAAGGGTGGATGACCGGCGTGTAGCCACACCCGGTGCAGGAGCGAAGAGGTATGGTAAATGCGGAAGGGAGCATACTGGAGAGTGTAGATGGGGATCAAACGTCTACTTCAAGTGTGGGAAGCCCGGTCACATAGCAAAGAATTGTGGGGTGACGAAGTGTTTTAACTATGGCGGAGAGGGTCACCTGAGCAGGGATTGCAAGAAGCCGAGGGCGGAGAGTTTCGGAGCAAGAAAGACGACCAGAACTGAAGGGCAGAAGGCGAGCACCAGAGCTTTCACGATAACCAGGGAGGAGGCTAGGATGGACCCCGATGTTGTGTCAGGTACGTTTCTAGTAAATCAAACTCTTGCTTCGGTGTTATTTGATTCTTGTACTAGTAGGAGTTTTATTTCTGCTACTTTCTATGCTAATTTTCCCGTTAGAAGTAGAAGTATTGATGAGCCATTCGATTTAGAAACTGCCATAGATAAGTCTACTAGGATTTCTGATCTAATAGAAGGCCGTGACATACAACTAGAAGGTCATAGGTTTCCTGCTAGACTATTTGTGATGACCTTAGACGGGTTTGATGTAGTCCTAGGGATGGACTGGTTAGCGGCCTATAAAGCGAATATCATGTGCCGCAAGAAGATGATCCGACTGACAGCGCCTGACGGGAGCTCGGTGACGATCTACAGTGATCGAGCTACTACGGTTCCGAAGGTGATCTCGATGGCGGTGGCTGAGAAGTGCATGAAACGTGGATGTAGTGCCTACCTCGCCTACGTGAAGGATGTGGACACGTCAACACCATAATTGTCCGATGTATCGGTTGTGTGTGACTTTCCCGATGTGTTCCTAGAAGAGTTACAAGGCGTGCCACCGGACCGTGAGATGGAGTTTCAGATTGACTTGATACCGGGTGCTCAGCCTGTCGTTAAGGCACCGTATCGATTGGCTCCAATAGAGATGAAGAAACTGATGGTTCAATTGCAAGAACTGTTGGATAAAGGGTTTATTCGACCGAGTATCTTTCCCTGGGGTGCTCCGGTCTTGTTTATAAAGAAGAAGGATGGTAGCATGAGAATGTGCATCGATTACCGCGAGTTAAACAAGTTGACGGTGAAGAACCGATATCCCCTACCCCGAATCGATGACTTGTTTGATCAGCTCCAAGGTGCCAGTGGTTCTCGAGGATAGATCTTTGATCGGGTTATTATCAGCTGAAGGTGAAGGAGCAAGATATTCCTAAAACAGCTTTTCGTACGCGTTACGGACACTACGAGTTTCTCATTATGTCTTTTGGTTTAACCAACGCGCCAGCTGCTTTTATGGATTTGATGAATCAAGTGTGCCGCCCGATGTTGGATAAATCGGTGATCGTGTTTATTGATGATATCTTGATTTATTCAAGAAGCGAGGAGGAGCATGCCGGTCACATTCGGGAAGTGTTAGAGACGCTTAGAAGGGAGAAGTATGCCAAGTTCTCCAAGTCACGCATTCTGGTTGCGCGAAGTTTAGTTTTTGGGTCACATGGTAAATCCCGATGGGATTATGGTCGACCCAGCAAAGGTAGAAGCTGTGATGCAATAGAAGTCTCCAAAGACGCCATCCGAGATTCGTAGTTTCTTGGGTTTGGCGGGATATTATACGAGATTCATCCAAGACTTCTCAAAGATAACTTCTCCGTTGACCAAGCTGACCCGTAAGGACGTGAAGTTTGTATGGGGTCGAGAGCAAGAGAAGGCTTTTGAGGAGCTAAAGGCGAGGTTGACTCAAGCTACAGTCTTGTCATTACCCGAAGGAAGCGAAGGTTTGGTGGTTTACTCAGATGCTTCTTACTTGGGATTGGGTTGCGTGTTGATGCAAAAAGGGAAGGTTATAGCCTACGCATCCCGACAGTTGAAGGTTCATAAGGTTAATTACCCTACTCGTGATCTGGAGTTAGTGGTTGTGGTCTTTGCATTGAAGATTTGGAGGCACTACTTATATGGGACGAAGTGCACCACTATCTTCACCGACCACAAGAGCTTGAAGTACTTCTTCGAGCAGAAAGATTTGAATATGAGGCAGAGGCGATGGTTGGAGCTCATTAAGGATTACGATTGCGTGATCCATTACCATCCGGGCAAAGCCAACGTAGTGGCGGATGCCCTTAGTCGAAAGGAGAGACCTGAACCGATCCGGGTGAAAGCTTATCAATTGGTTATGACCTCCGATGTGATGAAGTAGGTCAAGGAATTTCAGGATAAAGCAATGAAGGAAGACCAGATTAACTCCGAAAGGATGAAAGGTCTAGTCACGGAATTAGGTGAAAACACTCTCGGTGTTAGAACCCGATTTAGGCGAATGTGGATTCCTCGTTATGGAGACTTACGTGGAAAGATCATGGATGAGGCTCACAAGACTCGATACTCCATTCTTCCCGGTGCTACAAAGATGTATCAGGATATGAAGAAAGATTATTGGTGGTCGGGTATGAAGATCGACGTGGCGGAGTACGTGAGTAAGTGCCTTACTTGCCTACAAGTGAAGGCGGAGCATCAGAAGCCATACGGGAAGATCCAACCTTTGGATATACCCGACTGGAAGTGGGAGCATATCACCATGGATTTTATTGCGAAGCTGCCGCGAACGGCAAGGGGATATGATGCCATATGGGTGATAGTCGACCGCCTGACGAAGAGTGCTCACTTCCTACCGATCCGTGAAACGTATTCATCTGAGAGGTTAGCAGATCTGTTCATCAAGGAGATTGTAACTCGTCATGGTGTACCGGTGTCTATTGTGTCTGATCGTGACACTCGGTTTACATCCAAGTTATGGAAGAGATTCCACGATGCGATGGGGACGAGGTTACACATTAGTACGGCTGATCATCCTCAAACGGATGGTCAATCAGAGAGGACCATTCAGACGCTTGAGGATATGCTTCGGGCATGCGTCATTGACTTCGGAGGAAGTTAGGACGAACATTTACCGTTAGCTGAGTTCTCATACAACAGTTATCATGCCAGCATTGGTATGCCACCCTATGAGATGCTATACGGTAGGAGGTGTAGGACGCCCGTATGTTGGGGCGATATTGGTCAGAAGGAGTTAGGGAGCATCGAAGTGATCGAGGCTATGACTAAGAAACTAGAAAAGTTCAAAGCCTATATGAAGGTTGCCAAAGATAGGCAGAAGTCGTATGCCGATAAAACACGTAGACCGATTGAATTCAAGGTGGGTGATAGAGTTATGTTGAAGGTTGCACCTTGAAAGGGTATCATTCGGTTTAGGAAGCGGTGCAAGTTGAGCCCGAGGTACATAGGGCCTTTCCGAATCGTTGCTCGAGTAGGAGAGGTGGCCTATAGATTGGAGTTGCCCGATGAGTTAAGTGGAATTCACCCGACATTCCATGTATCTCATTTGAGAAAGTGCTCAGCTGATGAAGATATGGTGGTACCACTGGAGGACATTGAGGTTGACGAGCGACTCAATTATGTGGAGCAACCAGTGGCAATCATTGACCGAAAGGAGAAGAGGTTACGAAATAAAGTGGTTCCCTTGGTGCGAGTACAGTGGAAGCACAGAAAGGGATCCGAGTCTATGTGGGAGACTGAGGAGGAGATGAGACGGCATTTTCCTCAGCTGTTCGAGGAGTGAAAGGTTTCGGGGACGAAACCTATACAAGGGGGGTGGACTTGTAACACCTGAAAATTTTAAAAGAAGAGAAAAGGTGAAGAAAAAGAAAGAAAAGAAAAATAACCCAATTTGAGGGGTTAAAGTTGTACATGGGGCAAAGATTATTATTAATTTGTTCAAAAAGGTGGTCATGGCCGCCCATGACTCCTGTACAATCCTTCCATCGGATTTTAGAGAGAGAGAAAGAGCAGAATTCTCTCGGTTCTATAGAGAGGAAGAAGAAGAAGCTGAATTCAGGTTAGTTTTCTGATTTTTAGGTTGTTCTTGGCTGATTTCCAGCCTTCGGGTATGTGCTTGTATGTGTTTGGTTGTGTGTTTTTGGTGTTTCTAGGTGTTTAAACTCATAGAGCATTTGGGTTTGAAGAAGTCTTTCTTGAAAGTTGCATGAGCAGAGTTCTAGATCCCCGTTTTTAAATGTTTTAACCTGTTTTGGGGCTGAACATGTATGTTTTAACGTTTTATTTGAAGTTGGGTGTGTACCCGTATATGTACGTGTGTGCCCTGTTGGGAGGGTTTATGATTCGGGAAAATTCTGATCATGTTCATGTTGTATGCTTGTTTTGATGCTTAGTATGCTAGAAACTAGGCTAGAACCGGTGAGAATGGCGATTTGGGGTCTGAAAATTAGGTTAGTTAGAAAACGGTTGGCCATGGCCTAAGTGCTCATGCGCCTAAAATCATGCGCCCAAATAGTACTCGTACGCCCAAGGTTAATGCCCACAAATAGTGCCCATGTGCCTAGAATTATGCCCAGGCGCCTAAGTGTGCCCATACGCCCAACTGCCCAAACCTCTAAGTGCCCATGCGCCTAAGTCCGGCTCATGCGCCTGCATAGTACCCATGCGCCTGCATAGTACCCATGCGCCTAGAAACCTGCCCATGCGCCTAAGTAAGGCTCGTACGCCCAAATAGTGCCCATGCGCCTGAGTCGCCCATGCACCTAAGTAATCATGCGCCCGCATAGTGCCCAAGCGCCCGCATAGTGCTCATGCGCCTAAAGACTTAGAAAAATATTCTGATTTTTGGGAAAGAGGGATTTTTAGGCTAGGACTTGGGTTGTTTTCGAGGATGATATATGATGTTATATGATAATGTGTGGTATGTTTATGGCCTGTTTTCTTTATGTTCCTTATTGTATTATTCCGTGGCTTTACGTGGTGTGATTATGTTAATGAACGTAAAGTATTATATAATGAAAGCGGAAGTTAATGTTAATGAAAAGTGGAACGTAAAGAATGAATGAAGAGTCTTGCAAGCAAACGTAAGGAGGTCCACACCCAATGAAGAGTGTTAGCTCAACTGTGTGCGGTTTAGCTAACCCAGAAGGATGCACACGCGGGTCTAATCCTTGTGATTGACCAAACGTATGGGACCCTTGTCGCTTGCCCCAGGTACTGGAGTTAGCTTCGTGCACAATGTTAGGGGTCTATTTATAGACTTCGGCCTAGTAACCAGCTTCGTGCACAATGTTCGGGGTAAAGCACATGGCATAGGTCCGGTTGAAAGTGAAAGATAATGATGAACGAACGAATGACGTACGATGATGAATGATGATGAAACATAATAATAAATATTATCTATATGTACGTATGATGTATGATCACGAATGAAAGTAAAGAAAGGATTTTAAATGAAAGAAAAATATTTTATTATAAAACTAGAACTCACTCAGCAACGCTGACTTTTATACATTTTCAGTTGGCAGGTAATGGTTGCTGAGGATGGCACGGGGCGAAGCTACTTGGCAAAGATTCTGGATGGCATCCATTTTATGTTGAAATGATATTTTTGTGTTTTAATGGATCAAATGAAATTTTGTAACTCTAACAACGATGTATTATTTTGCAAAAGTAATTATTAATGCATGAAATGGTTTTTGTTAAATTATTCCGCTACAATGTTTTTAATGATTTGTAATGTGATTTAAATATCATGTGCGATGAATGTCTAACTGTGAGTGTCCCGGAAACGGGGCCTTACACAAGGCGAAGAAACCACTTGTAAAGGATGAAGAAACTACTTGTATTCATTTAAATCAGAATCGAGAATCAAATGAAAATGGTGGGATGGAAGTAATCAGACTTTAAACAAGAAACACAATGTGTGATCTATAAAAAAAGAAGTCAAATCAATGTAGCAAGACCAAGTAAAAAACGGTAAATTGTATTTCAATTTAAATTATGCAACTACAGATTAGTATATCAAACTACTCATGAATGCTTAACTAAATAAATAGAAAAGGAACTAGTTATCAAAAAACATTAAAAAACAATTGTTCTTGCATCGATATGTTTTGCTTTCTTAACAACATCTAACGTTATTGAGTTTTGATTATTAAGTAAACTGAACACACCGTAAATCAATATAATCAAATCTTATCGTAATTATCTTTGCAATCATACTAGTCAATCACAAATTCTAAATAGTTTCTAATGCTTACATCGAATCTAAAACCAAATACAAAACCACACGAATAACCTTTGAAATTAATCCACTCCTCCCAAAACGTAATCCATAACACTTCACAACCAACTTCGAACACTCTTTATTCGAGAACGAACTAATTCAATTTAAATGACAACCTTCGATCCATAGATTTCTTTATTGACAATCAAGGCAAGAAAACCACTTGTAAAGGATGATGACACTACTCGTATTCATTTAATAAGAATCGAGAATCAAATGAAAGTGGTGGGATGGAAGTAATCAGACGCTAAACAAGAAACACAACGTGTGACCTATTAAAAAAAGTGAAATCAATGTAGCACGACCAAGTAAATAACGATGAATTGTATTTCAATCAAAATTATGCAACTACAGATTAGTGCATCAAACTATTTATAAATGCTTAACTAAATAAATAGATAAGGAACTAGTTATAAGAAAACATTAAACAACAGTTGTTTTCGCATCAATAGTTTTTGCTTTCCTTAACAACGTCCATGTTATTGAGTTTTGATTCTCAAGTCTTGTAGACATAGTCCTAAACCAATATAATTAAATCTGATTGTAATTATCATTAGAAGCATACTAGTCACTCACAATGCCACATACTAACAAAAGTTTACATCGAAACCAAAACCAAATACAAAACCACATGAATGACACTTTAAATCAATCCAAACGACCACTGTCGATCAATAGATTTCTTTATTAACAATCAAGGTGAGAAAACCACTTGTAAAGGATAAAGAAACTATTCGTATTCAATTAATAAAAATCGAGAATCAAATGAAAGTGGTGGGATGCAAGTAATCAGACGTTAAACAAGAAACACCTTGTATGACCTATTAAAAGGAAGTCAAATCAATGTGGCACGACCAAGTAAATATCGGTGAATTGTATTTCAATCAAAATTACGCAAGTACAGAGTAGTTCATAAAACTATTCATGAATTCTTAACTAAATAAATAGAAAAAGAACGATATTGAGTTTGGATTCTTAAGTACTCTTCTGAACACATCCTAAACCAATATAATCAAATCTGATTGTAATTATCATTGGAATCGTAATAGTCAGTTACAAATACTACATAGTGTCTAATGTTTATATCGAAACCAAAATCGAATACAAAACCACACGTATGACACTTGAAATCAATCCACTTCTCCTCAAACCTCATCCATAACACTGCACAACCAACTTCGAACACTATTTCTTCCAAAATGAACTAAATCATTCCAAATGTCAACTATCGATCAATAGATTTGTTAATTGACAACCAAGGCGAGGAAACCACTTCTAAAGGACGAAGAAACTACTCGTATTAATTTAAAAAGAATCGAGAATCAAATCAAAGTGGTGGGATGTAAGTAATCAGATGTTAAACAAGAAACAAAATGTGTGACCTATTAAAATGAAGTCAAATCAATGTAGCATGACCAAGTAAATAATAGTTAATTGTATTTCAATCAAAATTATGCTACGATAGTTTTTTCTTTCCGTAAGAACATCCAACGTTATTGAGTTTTGATTCTTAAGTCTTCTGAACACATCCTAAACCAATATAATCAAATCTGATTGTAATTATCATTGTAATCATACTAGTCAATCACAAACCACTTAACCGCAACTAACATAGTCACATATGTATAACAGAAAAAGAATGAAAATATAATATTAATAAGAGCCACTAACCAACCAATTTGATTAACATCTATCAACAATGATAACAGAATGAAAATGTAGAAGCAATACTACAAAAGGGAACATCAGAAAAAAAATGAAATGAAAACACACACAAAAAAAGGATAAAAGCCCAATCCCATCTAGCAACATGAAAGCAACAATCTTACTCTGAGTTTTTCAATACAGAAAGGAAGAGAACATCACATACCGACACAAAAGGAGAGGTGAAAAACCAAAACCTACAGCAAATCTAATCCGACTAACATGAGCATCAACAACTACAAGCACATTCAGAAACCCAATAAACAGCAAAATCGCACTCAAAAGCAACACAGTCGCAACTACAAATCAGAAAACAACAATTGATGTAATCGTAGACCCAAAGATGAGAAAACCACTATGAATACAACCTGAGTGCAGACATAAATAAAAGCCATAAATCATAAACCAAAGCTAGGTTTAGCAAGAAATTACCTGCAATTTATGATAACCAAAGCCCTAGATGGAAAATCAAAACCACAACTGGTTCGAATGAGGCATCAAGCATAGAAACAGTGAAGATGAGGGCGACGAAAGATTAGAGTGGCATGACGATGGAAGATGAGGATGAAGGAAGTGTAGAGGAGAGGTATTCGAATCAGGCAGTTAATTTTTAGGAGCATGAGAGAAAGAGAACGACCTTGTTTGTATTTTGACAAGAGGTGAGGGTGGTTTGAAAGCTTTAAGAGTTGTACTAAGAGCTTTAAGAGTTGTATAACTCTTAATTTTAAGAGTTTTTGATCAAATGACCATTCTACCCACCCCGCATGGATATTAATATGGTATAGATTATGGTTAACTATGGCTAATGAAGGTTGCTTAAGGTCATAAACAATCAATTATGGTCGTCCATGGTTATTTATGGTTTAAGCACGTCACTTCAGGTTATTGAAATTCATTTTTGATTGTTCATGTCCACTTCATGTCATTTATGGTCAATCAGAGTCTTTGATGGCCCACTACGGTTAAACTAGTCATTTATGACCAATTAAAGTTGGAGACTTTATGACTTGCTACTTTTATAATAGAGTAAAATTTTATTTTCGTCCCTTATATTTTGTTGAATTTGCAATTTCAATCCAAAAACTTTTTTTTGCCCTTTCAATCACTGCAGTTTAACAAATATTACCGTTTTCATCCACTCCACTAACACTGTTAAAACTTCGTTAATACTCTGTTAAATATGAGGGTATTTTATTATTTTTGAACACCTTAATTATCCAATTAAAACAAATTAGTCAGTTAATATTCAAATTAAACTAAAAAAACACATGAAACGACTTGTGAGACCAGAAGCTTCGATTTAAAAGCTTCGATTAACTATAACCCATGTTATTTGATTGAGCTCTGCTGTGGGATTTCAATTAATCTTCACGTTTTGTTCAACGTGATCTGTTATTTGATTGAGCTCAGTTGTGGGATTGAGGTTTTTTGTTGACATGTTTTATTTGATTGAGCTCTTGGATTGATGTCTTTGAACGTAACAATAGCAGAGCTCAATAAAACAAAATGTAACAACAGTAGATCTCAATCGAACAACAGTATACACTCAAACAAAACGTGAAGATTAATTGAAATCTCACAACAGACCTTAATCGAACAACAAGTGTTAGAATTAATCGAAGCGACCTGTGGCGACCTGTCCCACGAGTCGCTTCATGTGTTTTTTAGTTTATAATTGAATATTAAGTAATTAATTTTTTTTAACTGGATAATTAGGGTGTTGAAAAAGACTAAAATACTCTCATATTTAACGGAGTTTTGACGGAGTTTTAACAGAGTTTTAACTGTGTTAGTAAATTGGATGAAAATGGCAACATTTAGTAAACTACAGTGACTGAAATGGCAACAAAAAAGTTTTTGGATTGAAATGATAAATTCAACAAAATGTCAGGGACGAAAATGGCATTTTACTCTTTATAATATGAATGGTGACTAGAAACAAGTATGATAACAAGTAAACGATCTTAAATTCTTCTGGTTTTTGCAATTGCGACTTTGACTTTATGAAAAGCAAAACGGATTGGAAGAATGAGATTGAAAAGTTGCTTAATAAGATTGCACTTCTTGATATTATAAAGACTCTACAATCTGCTTCAAGTTTGATTCTTTTAGGACTAAGGGGGCGTTTGGTATGTAAGAATTCAATAAAATTGGAATCTGAATTTCATGGGGCATGTTTGGTTGGTAGTATTTTGTTGGAATTGGAATTTGAATCCCATTCTTAACGTGTTTGGTTGCGAAATAAATTGGAATTTGAATTAATTCCATCAAATTCCTTCAAATGAAGGATTTCAAAATCCTTCCAAATATTGAAGGATTTCAAATTCCACCGACCCCGCCTCTGCCACCGACCGCCACCTACCGCCCGCCGACCACCAACCGACACTACCGACAACCCTCCCTGGTGCCGCCGACCTCCAACCATCGCCGCCACCAACCGCTGCCGACACGCCCGCCCGCCACCGCCCCCGACCGCCGACCGCCGACCTTGATCGCCGCCACCCCCGACCGCTACCATCGCCGATCCCGACCGCAGCTTGCGTTTGATTCCGACCGCCGCCCACGGCCAATTCCGACCGCCGCCTCCCGTCGACGCCACCGACAGCAATCAATATCTACTTGCTATTCATGCTTACATGATTCTTTACATGACAAAATGAAAATTGAATTGGAAACATAAAGAAAACCTAGAGGACCGAGTTCACCAAGCACCATGATTGATCGAGTACCAAGATACTAACAACCAAAAATAATAACTTCAACTTGTTGTTTTTTGAGGGCTGAAGATCGATTGAGCAACTGATTTACGCGGCTAGCACTTGTTTCTAACGATGGGTTCAATTCTTCTATAGAAGTTAGGTTTAATATATGTTGTGCAACACAATTCTGTAGTTCGTACAACCAAGGAAGCATCTATTTCTTTCAAGTTTCTTCTAGTTTAATAAAACTAGCACAAAACAAAATTAAATCTCTGTTCTTGGCTTACTGGTTTGGTCGGTCACCTTTCCCAGCACCCATGTTCGAGCCTGAAGTCCATGGCTTTTGTTTTTTTTTTCTTTTTTCAATTTTATAAGCTACACTTACCTTTTTTCCCCCTAATTCTAAACAATTTGTAATTTTATTATAACAAAAATACTTGAATACCAAATATCACTAGAACAATAGTGAAAGTTTTTATATTATTATTTACAAATCAAAACTTTCTATATATTTCATTAATCATATAAAGTTATTGCAACCTTTTAAAATAAGAGTTGCATTTAAGTTTAACAATGTAACCTTTCAAGTAAAAAGTTGCAAGTTTACTTGATATTCGCAACTTTTAAATAAAAAGGTTGTGATTTAAATATAATTTAGCAACGTTTTATAAAAAAGGTTGCATTAATAGATTTAATGCAACCTTTGTGCTGAAAGAAGTTGCACTAGAGTCAAATGCAACTCATTGAAAAAAAGTTGCAACTAGAAAGTTGCATTAGACTTATTTTCTAGTAGTGACACACTCACATACACTAATATGATAGCTCTAATCATGGCTTATCGCACTATGATTATTGTTTGTTGAACA
Organism: Flaveria robusta; assembly: GCA_025506415.1. Taxonomy (NCBI): domain Eukaryota; kingdom Viridiplantae; phylum Streptophyta; class Magnoliopsida; order Asterales; family Asteraceae; genus Flaveria; species Flaveria robusta. The sequence continues at coordinate 8,991,940 of CM046476.1, read as the reverse complement.
CAATATAACAATCTGTTGTTATATTTGTTGAGAGATTTGAAAAGATCCTTGGAAAAATCAACCTGTTTATGTTCTTGTTCATAAGTCCATAAAGTTCGATTTCATCAGGTGGTATTAGAGCCTTGGCAGAAATCATACACTGATTTTTGATCCTCTCATTCAACAACATGATATCTGTGGTTTATTAGCTTAAGAACATTCATTTCGAGCTGAAAATCATCACAAATACCTTCTTCTACTTTAAACATTCATCAAATGCATAAAACATGATTCATTAATTTGTTTTTGAGCATCTTGTAGAAGTTATTGTGTTGTTTAAGCTCTAAACATCATTCAACATTGTTTTTTTCAAAACAGAATCATCTCAAAACCTCAAAAACCTCAAAAACCTCATCGGTTTTAAGGGTTTTTGATAAAACAGTACTCGAGTACTGTTTAATCAAGTTTTCATCATACAAGCATTGTTTTGAACATTTTTGAATCATTTAAAGTGATTAAAATCATCGTATTCAAGTATATGCACACTTGAATTAGGTTTTTGCTCTTCAATCAACAAACCGATTGTTGATTTTGTGAAGAACACCACAACCGCCAACAAACCCTAGGATAAACCTTAGTTTTTGATCATTCACAAAACTTCACAATCTCCGGTGATTGTGTTGTTTCGTTATCAAATCAAAGAAGAAACATAATCTTCTGTTTGAAATTTTGAAAAAGTCACTTTTTGATCCAAAAAGTTAACTTTTAAAACATATTAATTGTTTTTAGGGTTTTGACTTTTTGACCGACATCACTAAGGAGAATTGACATTCCTTAAACGAAATATTCTCTTATTCAACAGAGAATTGACAGTAACTTTACCTAGGACAATAATTAATTAAAATTAATTAATTGCTTTTATTCAGTATCAAATTATAAAGTGATATCATTAACAAACACATCCTAGTGACCTTAAGATAAATTCAATTTAGCACCGGGCAAAATCAACAAACAAATTTCAAATCTTAACAGTTTAAGTTTAAAATTTAACAAACATGTCTGATTAAATTTCAGGATCAAACAGTGGTCTTAAACCACTAAGACTCAAGAACAAAATAGATTTCAAACAATGGAAAATCATGTTCAGAAATTGGATAATTTTCCAAGACCCAGATCTATGGACATTCATAGCCGAGAGAACATTCATACCATTAAATCTTGGACCAGACTATAACATACAAAAACCAGTGAGCTTAGAAAGTGTAGCTGGTGATGACGTAAGGTCAAAACAGACATGAATGGATATAGTATATTGGCAATGACTTTATCATTTGAAATTTTAACAATAGTTGAAAATTTTAAAACAGCCCATGAACTTTGAAAGGAAATTCACACCATGTGTGAATGATGTGAGGAGATAAGGGAAATCAAAAAGGAGAAATGAGGACCCAATATGAAACCTTCCACCATGTTCAAAGAGAATCCATACCACAACAGCTTCACAGATTTGTTCAATTTGTTCAGAAGATGGTTCCCAATTATGGTACAGATGCTTGGTTCACTCAAAATTTAACAGAATGAATTAACTTGTAAAAGGTGACTTACTAATAGGTTTACCACAAAAAGAATTCTTCTGTACATACCACTACACAGCATATCTGAAAGGCAAACAACACAGTGTGTCCCATAAGTCAAAATTGGTAAACTCTAACAACACACCACTCAAATTGCTTTATATGGACTTATTTGGTCCAACAAACATCCTAAGCACAGGAAAGAAGCAATATTGTCTTGTTATAGTAGATGACTATTTCGGATTCACCGGGGTTTTCTTTCTACTACATAAGTCAGAAACATCAAAAATCATCAAATAATTTATCACTAAGATTGAGAATCAACTGGATCTTAAAGTTAAATCTTTAAGAAGTGATAATGATACTAAATTTAAGAATGACTTCATTTCTTATTTTCATGTAGAGAAAGGAATCAGTCATCAATTCAGTGTAGGAAGAACTCCTCAGCAAAATAGAGTAGCTGAAAGGAGAAACAGAACATTGATAGAACCAGCTAGATCTATGCTAGCTGGCTCTCTATTGCCCATATTCTTTTGGGATGAAGTAATCAATACAGCTTGCTACATTCAAAACAAAACATTAATCAGTAAAGAACAAAACAAAACTCCATATGAGTTAATGTTTAAAACAAACCATTCATTGGCTTTCTTAAAGCATTTGGATGTTCTGTTTTAATATTAAACACCAGAGAACATTTATCCAAGTTTGCTCGAAAAGCAAACGAAGGATTCTTTGTTGGATATTCTTGAAGCTCAGAAGCTTACAGAGTATACAATCCAAGACTAAATATTATGGAAGAAACAACAGATGTTGTTTTAATGAACACTCTTTCACAGAGAAAGTCAATGGATCAGACTTGTTGTTTGATATTGACACACTAACAAAATCATTTGACACATCGTAATTTGATGTTTCAGGTACAAAGGAAGATATTAAATATCCAATGGTACCTCCTCCAACAAATGATGTTCCTTTAACTACTAATCCTCCAAGTAGAACAAACATCACTCCTTCAAGTACTATAGTTATGCCTCCTCAAGATCAAACAAACACATCTAGAGGAACATCAACACCTAGTCCATCATCTTCACCACCAATGATCAATCAACCACAACCATCTGGTGACCCTCTGCAAAGTAAACAAATAAGGTCACAACATCAAGACACTGTTGAAGAAGAAGATGACTATCATTCATTACCAGATACACATCATGATGATGAAATCTTAGATTTCTTTCATGATTCACCACAAACATTCAATGACATTCACAACCAGACAATCCCACCACTTCAAATGCCCTTGCTCATCCATCCAAACCAGATCAAACAATCAATAATCTTAATTCAACTATCCCCATTGATCAGATTGAAACCACAAGAGCTCACAAATATCATCCTTTGGAGAATATCATAGGTGACCTCAATGTCAAATTGACATGAAGTCATACTATACAGTAAACATTTGCTTGTATTCCTGCTTCTTATCTCTAACTGTACCCAAAAACATCACAGAAGCACTAAAAGATAACAGTTGGATAGAAGCCATGCAAGAGGAATTACAACAATTCAGAAAGCAAGAGGTATGGAAGTTGGTTGACCTACCTGAAGGTTAATTTGCCATTGGCACAAGATGGCTATTCGGAAACAAAGCTGATGACAAAGGGATTCTCATTAGAAACAAAGCAATGCTTATTACCCAAGGATACAATCAAGAGGAAGGCATTGATTATGATGCTGTCTTTGCTCTTGTAGCTAGACTAGAGGCAATTAGAATGTTCCTTACATATGCTTCATCCAAGAATTTCACTGTCTTCCAAATAGATGTCAAATGTGCATTCCTCTATGGAGAGATAGATAAAGAGGTCTATGTTGCTCAACCACCAGGGTTTGAAGACCCAGACTTTCCTCACAGAGTCAACAAGTTAGATAACTCTCTGTATGGTCTTCATCAAGCACCTAGGATGTCGTATGAAACTTTATGTAAGTTTCTACTACATAATGGGTACACAAGAGGAAAGATTGATCAAACATTATTTTTAAAAAGAAAAGAACAAGACTTGTTAGTGGTTCAAGTCTATGTGGATGACATGATATTTGGCTCTACCAACATTCAACTTTGTAGAGAGTTTGAAGCTCTTATGCAATCAAAGTTCCAAATGAGCTCAATGGAAAACTCACCTTCTTCCTTGGTCTACAAGTTCAACAATCTGTTGAAGGAATTTTTATCAATCAAGGCTAGTATGTCAACCAGATATTGAAGAAATACCGCATGTTTAATTGTACATCCAGCAAAACACCATTTGCAATTGGACTGATGTTTGGACTAGATCCAGAAGGAACATCAGTTGATTGAAAGCTCTATAGATCTATGATAGTCTCCTTGATGTACCTAATAGCAAGAAGACAAGACATCATGTATGCAGTTTGCATGTGTGCTAGATACAAAGAATATTCAAAAGAATTGCACATCAATGCAATAAAGAGAATTTTTAGATACTTAAAAGGCAAACGAGTACTTGGTTTGTGGTATCCCAAGGATGGAGATTTCTCTTTATTTGCATACACAGATAGTGATTATGGTGGATACAATCAAAATAGATAATCCACAACACGAGGTTGTTACTTTCTTGGATCAAGATTGATCTCCTAGTAGTGCAAGAAACAAACAAATGTGTGTGTGTCAACAGCTAATGCAAAATATATAGCTGCTTCTACATGATGTTCTCAAATGCTTTGGATTCAAAACAAAGTGCTTGATTATGGCTTTAATTTTCTCAAAACACCCATTCACATAGACAATTATGCTACCATGCTTATCACTAACAATGTTGTTCAACATTTTAAAACCAAACACATAGACATCAGATATCACTTTCTGAGAGATTGCTCATAAAAGGGACTGATAAAATTGATCAAAGTTCATACAGACAATCAATTGGCTGATCTTTTTACAAAACCATTTGATTCAACAAGATTTGAATTTCTGGTTCAGTAACTTGGTATGATAAACTATGATCCAAACAAGTAATGTTTTTCAAACATCAACATCAAACAAGCTTGATTTTGTCAAAGTACAAGTGTCTTGTCAAACAAACAATCTTTCAAAACCAAGTTATCAAACACAGATTCATGTTTTCCAAATAACAAAAAAGGTTGAATCTTACATGACACCACATGTGATATGCTAGTACAATAGTTTCTTTCTTCACTTGAGTCATTTTCCACTAATAAAGACTGACCATAATTTGTTTGATGTGTGGATAGGCTCAGCATGGGACACATAACATCACATAGAACAGTGAAGAACTAAAAACTCATGATTATGTGGAAAGTAAACACCCATCTTGGTTTATGGTAAGTATTGGTCTATCCAATATAAATTGCTTGTAAAGTAACTTCTTTACAACAAGTGAAACAGTTTATAAATTGCTCAATCATACAAGTGTCTCCTTTGTTATGATTTTCATAGACCTGTAGTACACTCAGGCATTATTTGTTGTGCTAAGCACAAACTTGAATGACCTACATTATGATCCCAAAAGATTCCCAAAAGGAACACATCCTTTTTGGATGAGCAATCAATAAAGTCTTTTAGACTAAATTTCTAGTGAATGAATCAAAAGAATCCCAAAGTGGATCACCTTCCAAAGTGAAGAGATAAGAATCCCAATGTGGATCAAACAACAAGGATCAAATTGAGCATTTATACTCCTTAGTAACTAGGTCATAAGTATTGCAAGTGCTTTATAGTATATTTTAAGGAGGATTGATATTAAAATACAATCAAGTGTGGGGTACATACAAATCATATCAATAAACCCCAAACATGATATATCACTCGCTGTTTCAATTAATCATTAATACCATGCATGAATTTAAGTGGACAGCAATATCTACAATCAACATTGTATTAGTCTATGTCTATTCTTAAAATCATCCAAACAACTCAATGAGAAATTATGACTAGTATGATCTCATGTCATGTACAAATGATTCAAGCAACAAGCAATCAAAACATACATTTTATGTTAGATGATGTTATATCTCTCTAACAAAGGATATCATACAAACAATCATTTTGGACTTTTCAAAATTTCCATCACCGATTCAAATTTTTGTCATTTTATAACTTTCTTATAAAATATGCAAAAATTTAGTGGGTGAAAAATGAAGATAGAAATATCAAAGTCAGCTAAACATGTGCATAATCAGACAAATTTTAAATAAAACCATGTCAAGCAAGCACTCAAACATAGCAGTTTGACACACACACATATTGCACTTTATTGCATAATATTACTTGTGAGTGATATTTTAACGTCCATATATTAATTTTAACATGCATTTTAAACAAACATGTTGACTCAAAGAAGTGTCAACAAACAAAATTTTTTTCGGAAGAAAAACAAACAAAATTTGCTTCGAATGAAAAGCAAATAACATTTGTTCTCGGAAGAAAACATTTCAAAATAAACAAAAGTTTGAATTTTAGACAACTATTGTCACAGCGGACATACAAACATACATCTGCTGTGGCTACAGTAACTATCAACATTCAATGAACACACAAGTGCTCATAGCGCATGATATTAATAAGACATTGCTGTGAATAAAGTACCATTATACAGCGCATTACAATAAGTCATCCGTTGTGAGAGTGTTGAAATCATTCAAAGATCACATAGCGTATGAACAAATGTTCATCTGCTTTCGAAACAGTGGTCAACCAAAACGCATGACAAAGTAGTCATCCGTTGTGAACATAGTCAAACAAGTCAAAGGATCCACAGCGCATGACCAACTGGTTGTCCGTTGTATACTCAGTCAAACAAACAAAGGATCCAAAGCGCATGACCAACTGGTTATCCGCTGTATACTCAGTCAAACAAACAAAAGATCCACAGTGTATGACCAACTAGTCATCCGCTTTATACTCAGTCAAACAAACAAAGGATCCACAGCGCATGACCAACTGGTCATCCATTGTATACTTAGGCAAACAAAGAAAGGATCCACAGCGTATGACCAGCTGGTCATACTCAGTCAAACGGTCAAAGCGTTCGCACCGTACTGTTTAAGATTGCACAGCGGATGCATTATACACACAGTGCATGTATAACTCACACCGGACAACTTAAAATTAAATTTTAAGTTGAAACTGTTTACACAGCGGACATACAAATTGTATACACAGCGAACGTTCATTTTTGAACGTTGTATATATAGTTCCACACTTGTGATTTCTCATTCATCACGGGTTAGAGAGAGAAAAATCAAAACTTCTGAACGTTAAAAATTCCGCTAAACCCTTTAAAACCCTATTCGATTCTAAACCTAAAATCTATTTGATTTCTCTTCTGATTTCAATCAAATAGGTATAACAACATGTTTTTAATCATCAAATCCTTTAAAACATGTTGTTCTGTGATTCTGATTCGAACATTGTTTGACTTGAGTCGAACATTGAACTGAAATCAAAACATGAATCTGTTGATGTTTTAAACCAAATCAAACACTGAATATGTGTTATATGACCTTAGTTGAATGTGTATTGACTGTTGATTTGATGTAATTTGATTAAGTGCTCATAAAGTCTATGAACAGTCATGATGTTCATGCTGAATACAGTTAAAATTAATTTTTGATCTTTAAAACTTTTTAGCATAGGTTGAAATGTGTTATAACTTGTCAAACATTTTCAAAAATCAGTTGCAAACAAACATAATCAGTTAATTTGGCATAGCATTTATCATAACATCATTAAATGTACATACATTCAATGTGCATCAAATGAAAGTGTTGACTTTAAAAGTCAAACTGAAATTTTCAAAGTAATGTTGTTATGAAATGAAATCAATGTGCAAAAATGACACAAACAACACATTGTTATAAAACCAACCAAATGCACAACAATTTGGATCAAAACAAATTGAATCAAACAACATTTTCATGACAAAATAAATCAAGCAGCTGATTTTGGTGAAATCAAACTGACTTAGTTGTTAATACCAATCAAACATATTTTTTTAATCAAGGCACAAGTGTTAAGCATACATATAACACCATTTCATAGAAAACACATCATTTTGGTGATCACTTGATCAACATTTCATCATTTCAAACATCATACATCATTATCATACAAGCTACTAATATATTTCTCTTCTTTATTGTAGATATGGCAAATCTTGTGTTTGTGAGAGAGCATAATCTCAATGCATTTCTTGACCCTGATTCACCTAAGGCAGATAACTACAAGGATATGATTCAAGCAATAAGACAAACTGGTTAATGCTATGACATTCAGGCCTGAGATTTATGAAGATCACATAATCCAGTTTTGGACTCATGCTCATCTACAGCAAATGCGTGACCAACAAGTTGGCATGTAACATACATGAGAATCAAATCACCAAATCTGAGGAAGTAATAAGGGGAGTATTACAACTTGGTGATGAAGATGCCAAAGGTCCAATTGAGTTTGATGAAAATTATGTACTGCATGTGTTCAGATAGATTGGGTATACAGGAACCATTATGAGAAAACAAATCAAGAAATCATACATGTGCGCTCAATTCAAATTTCTAATGCACACTTACCAAAAGACAACGACAAATACAAAAACAGGATGGGATTCAACTTCTTTAAGAAGTTCCTCTACAATTGCAAATATCATAGCAAGGAGACCATTCAAGTTTCACATGTAACCGAGATTCCTATAGATGATCATTGATGATCTTTTACCAAACATACCAAGAGAAGGTGCTATCTTCCAACCAGATCATTTTAATGAACCTTCATTTACAAGAATCAAATCAAGTCTCTATCATTAAGCTGAAGTGCCAATACCTCCCCACATGATCAATCATGAAATCCTCGTTCCTGATGTCTTCATGAGGATTCCAAGACAAGGATAACCAAATATATTGTTCCAAAACATCATACGTCAAGCTCTAATCATTCAACCAGCACCCGTACCGGAGCAAATAGTTCAAAAAGAACAAGTTGATCCAATACCAGAACCAATCAATGAGCAAGAACGAGCACAAGAAGAAACTCAAGAACAAGAACATCTTCATTTTGAACATCACATGCCTTCTCCACCACAAAGCCCAAACCATTCTGATTAACAAACATTATCATCTCTGTTGAGAGACATTGATGCTTAACTAGAAGAACAAGCAAATAAAGAAGAAGAAGTTGGCACATCATCACAACAAGAGCAAGATTAAGCAGAACAAAGAGCTCATGATGAGCAAATACAAGTTGAAGAATAGACAAGTGAAATATCAACTGAGGAAGAAATTGAGTACTCAAAAGTGTTTCTATTTACTGAGTACAACAAGCTTATTGAGAAGTCCAACAACAAAGCTAAGAAGTTTGAAGAAAAGCTCAAGAACAAAGACGATGAGATTGAGAAGATCACTGCTGATTAAAAAGCTCAAAAGTTGATTGTTCAATTTCTTGAACAACAACTTGAACAATCAAAAGAAGAAGTTAAGGTGAAAAACCAAGAGCTTGACAGTGCAAGACTGGATATTGCATATATAACTGAGTAAACAGACCCAAAAGATGTAGAGATTGATGAGCTAAAAAGATTAATCTCTGAGAAAGATGAAGAGATAAAAAGGCTGAACAGAGAGTTGGTGTATGCAGACACTCACGCGAATGAGGAAGAACATTCAGAAGCTCAAGAATAAGACCTGAGTGATAAGTTTGAAGAACATATCATGTCTCATGCTGAAAAAACTAGCAAAAGGGAAACTGAACAAACAATCATCATCCTTGAAGAATCATACTCAATGGATCAATTATTTGGTGTAGCAAATCCATTTGAGAACATTCACTACTCACCCATACCGAGACAACATTTTCATACACAAGACATCCAAACATCTCAATCAAACATCATCCCTGTGAATCAATTGTTAGAAAAACAAAAGGAGCTTATTAGACAATTTGCTGAATCATTGAAAGAGCCGACTGATTCATCCAAGCATCAAGCATCATCATCATCTCAGAAACCCCTCAAAACCTACTCAAGAAAGAGAAAAAGGCAGTACTTGGCTGCCTTAGTTAAAGGAAAAGAAAAGGTGGTTGAACAAGATGAACTAGAATATCCTCCTCTCAAACATTCAAAAGCCAAAGCAGAACCAGTTGAAGAAAAGGAACTCAAACAGAAAGAATCAGAGACTGTTGTTCTACATGAAGGTGAAATAAATCAAACACAAGATCAGCAATCAGAGCCCATTATCATTTTAAGTAATTCTGATGAAGAAGATGAAGAAAGGGATGAAACTGAGATGCAGAACATTCAAGATTTATTCCCAGATGATCCAGAAACATTAATGGGAATTGAACTAGTAGCAAGACGCTTTCCTTATGATACATTCATGAATCTTAACCTCTCTAAGGTTAAAGACTTACTCAAAGACTTCCAAGAAGTAATGAAAAATGAGTCAGAGCAAACATACAATAGATACAAAAAGATCAAGGATCAACAGGAGTTTCTAAAGAATCTGCCAAAGGATCCTCAAATAGACAAATTGACATACTCCCAGGTAAAAAGCTAGTTGAGTCACACAAGGATGCCTTACAGATCTTATGCTGGTAGATCACTAACACAAATGAAATATCTTGCTAAAGAAATCTACAAGAACATGTTAACCAATGCTTTAAAGCCTCAGATCTCAAGACCTCACCCAGTAGCCTCATTATCCACATATTATCAAGCTCCACCTGAGCTTCATCTTATAGAAGAACCAAGAAAATTCATGCCTCATAGGCTATGGCCTGAAGGCAATAAGGGGAGGGAGATGATAAATGAAAACACAAACTTTGTCAAGTTGTATGACAGAATAACTCTCACTACCTCAGCAGATGAAAAAAAGATAGTAGCATGGAAATATGATGAGATATGGGAAGCTGTGCAAATCAAAAGAGTATCTGGCCTTGTCCAGTACTTATCATACATATCCCAATTGGGATCTCTAAGCTATGAAGATAGATTGGACCTGATGTAATTGAGGACGGTTAATCACACCAATAATCCTAGGGGGGAAGACTTCTTTCATGTACTCAGAGCTTACATAAATAAACAGCATTATGAGATGAAACAAAAAGCTGACAAAGTAGATAAACTTCACATTGCCAAGCTAAGAAAAGAGCAAAAGTTGGCCAACAGACAATAGAAAGCAAGTGAAGAAACATCCACTCAGATTAATGCTGAAATTTTGGAAAGGGTTAGTTACCCTATGAGATCATCTGATCAGAAATTGATTATGAGGAAGATTGATGGTAATCAATACAATCATCCAATCAGCAAATGGTATTATGATGAAATCCACTTTAAAGTGGTATTGGAAAGCAAATTAGAAGGAAAAGAAGAAGAAGACAAAAGCTTGTTTGACCATGTTGAAATCAAACTCCTACATCCATCTTATGTGTCATTCTTGAAGACCAAGACATTCCCTGCTATAGAAGATGTGTTATGCAAGGGAGATTGCTGTTATTTCATTCACATGTTATAAATTTTGGGCACATATTATGTGAATGCTACTCTCAAACAAAGACTGGAAAGCAAACAACAACCATTAACACACATTGATGGGATACAAGCATGAGGATATCAGAAAACAACAATCTTGAGATTCTAAAGGGCAATCATCTTATAACCACTCTGGTTAGCAACATTGATGTGCAAAGCCTCTCAATCAACACTGGAACAGCTGGTTCATTTAACAATAAAAAGGAAATATGAAGACCAGAAAAATGTTGTTAAATATTTTGTTGAGCATATAGTCAACTGCAGAAATGCACTAAGGATCACTCCACTATCAGATCAAGTGAAAGAACCTGAACAGGATCAAGCAATTGAGAAAGATGTTGAAGAATCCTTAAAGGCTACTTCTGAGGTTCAAAAGGGTGTAGAAGGAGCTGGTCCATCACGTTTTTAAAGGTTTCTAATATAGACATAGACAAAAACAAACAAACAAACAAATCTAACCTTAAACAAACAAAACATTCAAACATACATAACAAACAACAAATACATCAGAGCATTAATCATACATGTAAAACATTCCTAGTTAGCAAACATAACAAACAATCAGGCAAATAATAAGTCAGTTTAGCAAACATACATAAATCAAACTTACAAAGTAATCTGATTACACATTTGTAATCAGTGAATCATTCATTCATAAAATCAGACAAACAAACAATCATTCATGTAAACATACAAACTGATAATGCATACATATAATCAGACAAACAAACAATCAAACATTCAATCATGCATAACATTCAAACATGCAATCAAACAATATAAGTCATACAAACAACCATTACAATCATTCATATCAAACACAAACACACACATTGTTACTAACAAACGAAACATTAAACAAGCAAACATTAAAAAGATGGCAACATAATCCTAAGAGGGAGTATTGTTGGACTCAACAAGTGCATTAAAAGGATAATGCTTGCAATAATCAAATATAATATGTTCTAACATTCAAACAATCATTAACTAACACGTTAGTATCATTAACATTCATAACATACACTAATTATTGTTTAAATTTCTTTTCAGGTTTGTAGATAAAAGAAATTTTTGCTAAGTGTCCACAACAGATAAAGGCAAGCCCATAGCGGATGACCAACTGTCAGTAGCGGATGAAGTTTGCAGAAGTCTAAGTTCACACAGCGGATGAAGAACTTCACACGTGATGAACAAGTTCTACAGCGGATGCACAAGTTCCACAGCTGACGATTTCATACACAGCGCACACCAACAAGACAAACATCTACCAAAGGGTCCACAGCGGTTGACCAACACACACAGCGGACAACTCATTCATCATCCACAGCGGAAAAGCAATCATCCATAGCGGACGAGTCATCATCCACAGCGGATGACTTTTAGACTTAGGATTTTTATGTAGTTACTTTTTACATAAGGGTATTTTTGTAACTGTACATAGCTTTTGTATAGTCTATGAATAGCATTATACCTTAATCCTTCGTAAGCTTTTCAACAATCAATACAAACAAGTAACTTCTTATTATCACTCAAGCATTCAATCACTAGCAAATACACAATCATACACACACTCACATACAATAATATCATAGCTCTAATCATGGGTTTCCGCAGTATGATTATTGTTTGTTGAATACAATATAACGATCTTTTGTTACATTTGTTGAGAGATTTGAAAACATCCTTAGGGATATCAACCTGTTTATGTTCTTGTTCATCAGTCCATAAAGTTTGATTTCATCAAAAACCACACGAATGACACTTGAAATCAATCCACTTCTCCCCAAACCTCATCCATAACACTGCACAACCAACTTCGGACACTCTTTCTTCCAAAATGAACTAAATCAATCCAAATGACAACTATCGATCAATAAATTTTTTATTGACAAACAAGGCGAGGAAACCACTTGTAAAGCATGAAGAAACTACTCGTATTCATTTAATCAGAATCGAGAAGGAAATGAAAGTGGTAGGATAAATTAATCAAACGTTAAACAAGAAACACAATGTGTGACCTATTAAAAAGAAGTCAAATCAGTGCAGCACGACCAAGTAAATAACGATGAATTGAATTTCAATCAAAATTATAAAACTACAGATTAGTGCATCAAACTATTCATGAATGCTTAACTAAATAAATAGAAAAAGAACTAGTTATCAAAAAAACATTAAACAACAATTGTTCTCAGATCGATATGTTTTTCTTTCCTTAAGAACGTCCAAAGTTATTGAGTTTTGATTCTTAAGTCTTCTCAACACATCCTAAACCAATATAATCAAATATGATTGATATTATCATTGGAAGCATACTAGTCAATCACAAATGCTACATAGTGACTAATGTTTACATCTAAACCAAAACCGAATACAAAACCACATGAATAACCCTTCAAATCAATCTACTACACCCGAAAACTAATCCATAACACTACACAACCAACTTCAAACAATCTTTATTCAAAAATGAACTAAATCAATCCAAATGACAACTTTCGATCCATAGATTTTTTTATTGACAATCAAGGCAAGAAAACCACTTGCCAAGGATGATGTAATTACTAGTATTCATTTAATCAGAATCAAGAATCAAATGAAAGTGGTGGGACAAAAGTAAACAGACGTTAAACAACAAACACAATGTGTGACCTATTAAAAGAAAATCAAATCAATGTAGCACGACCAAGTAAATAACGATGAATTGCATTTCAATCAAAATTATGCAACTACAGATTAGTGCATCAAAGTATTCATGAATGCTTAACTAAATAAATAGAAAAGGAACTAGTTATAAAAACACATTAAACAACAATTGTTCTCGCATTGATAGTTTTTGCTTTCCTTACCAACATCAACATTATTGAGTTTTGATTCTTAAGTCTTCTGAACACATTCTAAACCAATTTAATCAAATCTGATTGTAATTATCAATGAAATTATACTAGTCAATCACAAATCTACATAAAACTACACAAATAACCCTTGAAATCAATCCACTCCTCCCCAAACCTTATCCATAAAACTACACAACCAACTTCATACACTCTTTATTCCAGAATTAACTAAATCAATCCAGAAGACAACTTTTTTGATCCATAGATTTCTTTATTGACAAGCAAGGCAAGAAAACCACTTGTAAAGGATGATGTAAGTCTAGTATTCATTTAATAACAATCGAGAATCACATGAAAGTGGTAGGATGGAAGTAATCAGACGTTAAACAAGAAACCCAATGTGTGACCTATTAAAAAGAAGTCAAATCGATGTAGCACGACCAACTAAATAATGAAGAATTGTATTTCAATCAAAATTATCCAACTATAGATTAGTGAATCAAACTATTCATGAATGTTTAACTAAATAAATAGAAATGGAACTAGTTATAAAAAAACATTAAACAACAGTAGTTCTCGCATCAATAGTTTTTGCTTTCCTTAAGAACATCTAACGTTATTAAGTCTTCTGAACACATCCTAAACTAATATAATCAAATCTGATTGTAATTATAATTGGAATCATACTAGTCAATCACAAATGTTACATAGTGTGTAATGTTTACATCGAAAACAAAACCAAATAAAAAAACCACACGAATGACACTTGAAATCAATCCACTTCTCCCAAAACCTCATCCATACCACTTCACAACCAACTTCGAACACTACTTCTTCCAAAATGAACTAGATCAATCTAAAAGACAACTTTCGATCAATAAATTTATTTATTGACAATCCAGCTGAGGAAACCACTTATAAAGGATGAAGAAACTACTCGTATTCATTTAATTAGAATCGAGAATCAAATGAAAGTGGAACGGAAGTAATCAAACGTTAAACAACAAACACAATGTGTGACCTATTAAAAGAAAATCAAATCAATGTTGCACGACCAAGTAAATAACGGTGAATTGTATTTCAATCAAAATTATGCAACTAAAAATTAGTTCATCAAACTCTTTATGAATGCTTAACTAAATAAACAGAAAAAAAACTAGTTATAAAAAAACATTAAACAACAATTGTTCTCGCATCGATAGTTTTTTCTTTACCTAACAACATCCAACGTTATTGAGTTTTGATTTTTAAGTCTTCTAAACACAGTCCTAAACCAATATAATCAAATCTGATTGAAATTATCATTGAAAGCATACTAGTCAATCACAATACTCCATACTGTCTAACGTTTACATCAAAACCAAAATTGAATACTAAACCACACGAATGACACTTGAAATCAATCCAAACGGCAACTGTCGATCAATAGATTTCTTTATTAACAATCAAGGCGAGAAAACCACTTGTAAAGGATGAAGAAACTACACGTACTCATTTAATAAAAATCAAGAATCAAATCAAAGTGGTGTGACGCGAGTAATCAGATGTTAAACAAGAAAGACAATTTGTGATCTATTAAAAAAGTCAAATCAATGTTGCATGACCAAGTAAATAACAGTGAATTGAATTTCAATCAAAATTAGGCAAATACAGATTAGTGAATCACACTATTCATTAATACTTAACTAAATACATAGAAAAAGAACTAGTTATACAAAAACATTAAACAACAGTTGTTCTGGTATCGATAGTTTTTTCTTTCCTTAACAACGTCCAACGTTATTGAGTTTTGACTCTCAAGTCTTCTAAACACATCCTAAACTAATATAATCAAATCTGATTGTAATTATCATTGGAATCATACTAATCAATCACAAATGCTACATAGTGTCTAATGTTTACATCGAAACCCAAACCAAATACAAAATCACACGAATAACCCTTGAAGTCAATCCACTCCTCCCAAACCTAATCCATAACACTACACAACCAACTTCAAAGACTCTTTATTCAAGAATGAACTAAATCAATCCAAATGACAACTTTCGATCCATAGATTTTTTTTATTGACAATCAAGGCAAGAAAACCACGTGTCAAGGATGATGTAACTACTAGTATTTATTTAATAAGAATCGAGAATCACATGAAAGTGGTAGGATTGAAGTAATCAAACGTTAAACAAGAAACCTAATGTGTGACCTATTAAAAGAAGTTAAATCAAAGTAGAATGACTAAGTAAATGACGGTGCATTGTATATCAATCAAAACTATGCAACTACAGCTTAGTGCTTCAAACTATTCATGAATGCTTAACCAAATAAATAGAAAAGGAACTAGTTATAAAAAAACATTAAACAACAATTATTCTCGCATCAAAATTTTTTCTTTTCCTTAAGAACATCTAACGTTATTAAGTTTTGATTCTTAAGTTTTCCAAAACACATCCTAAACCAATATAATCAAATCTGATTGTAATTATAATTGGAATCATATTAGTCAATCATAAATGTTACATAGTGTCTAATGTTTACATCGAAACCAAAACCGAATACAAAAGCACATGAATAACCCTTGAAATAAATTCACTCCTCCTCAAACCTCATCCATAACACTTCACAACCAAATTCGAACACTCTTTATTCCAAAATTAACTAAATCAAACCAAATGACAACTTTAGATCGATAAATTTCTTTATTGACAATCACGGCATGAAAACCACTTGTAAAGGATGATGAAAGTACTCATATTCATGTAATAAGAGTCAAGAATCAAATGAAATTGGTGGGATGGAAGTAATCAAACGTTAAACAAGAAACACATTATGTGACATATTAAAAAGAAGTATAGTCAATGTACCATGACCAAGTAAATAACGGTAAATTGTATTTCAATCAAAATTATTCAACTGCAGATTAGTGCATCAAATTATTCATGAATGCTTATCTAAATACGTACAAATGGAACTAGTTATACAAAAACATTAAACACCAATTGTTCTCGCATCGATAGTTTTTGCATTACTTAACAACGTCCAACGTTATTTACTTTTGATTCTTAAATCTTATAAATGCATTACTAAACCAATATAATCAAATCTGATTGTAATTATCACTGGAATCATACTAGTCAATCACAAATGCTAAATAGTATCTATTGTTTATATCAAAACAAAAACCGAATACAAAACCACAAGAATAACCCTTGAAATCAATCCACTCTTCCTCAAACCTCATCTATAACACTTCACAACCAACTTCGAACACTCTTTATTACAAAATTAACTAAATCAAAACAAATGACAACGTTAGATCCATACACTTCTTTATTGACAATCAAGGCAAGAAAACCACTTTTAAAGGATAGAGAAAGTACTCGTATTAATGTAATAAGTGTCGAGAATCAAATGAAATTGATGGGGTGGTAGTAATCAGTAGTTAAAAAAGAAATACAATGCGTGACCTATTAAAAAAAGTCAAGTCAATGTAGCACGACCAAGTAAATAACGTTGAATTGTATTTCAATCATAATTATGCAACTATAGATTAGTGGATCAAACTATTCATGAATGCTTAACAAAATACATACAAAAGGAACTATTTATACAAAAACATTAAACAACAATTGTTCTCGGATCGATAGTTTTTGCTTTCGTTCACAACGTCCAATGTTATTGAGTTTTATTTCTTAAGTCTTATAAACACACTCCTAAACGAATACAAAAAAATCTGATTGTAATTATCATTAGAATCCTACTAGTCAATCACAAATGCGACATAGGATCTATTGTTTACATCGACACCAAGACCGAATACAAACCCACACGAATGACCCTTGAAATCAATCCACTCCTCCTCAAATCTCGCCCATAACACTACACAACCTACTTCAAACACTCTTTATTCTAAAATGAACTAAATTAATCCAAATAACAACTCTCAATCCATAGATTTCTTTATTGACAATCAAGGCAAGTAAACCACTTGTAAAGGATGAAGAAACTACACTCATTCATTCAATAAGAATCGACAATCAAATGAAAGTGGTGGGATGGAAGTAATCATACGTTAAACAAGAAAAACAATGTGTGTGACCTATCAAAAAGAAGTCAAATCAATGTAGCATGACCAAGTAAATAACGGTGATTTGTATTTAAATCAAAATTTTGCAACTACAAATTAGTGCATAAAACTATTCTTCAATGTTTAACTAAATACATACAAATGGAACTAGTTATACAAAAACATTAAGCAACATTTATTCTCGCATCGATAGTTTTTGCTTTTCTTAACAACGTCCAACGTTATTGAATTTTGATTTTTAAATCTTATAAACATACTACTAAACCAATATAATCAAATCTGATTGTAATTATCATTGACAAATACTACATAGTATGTATTGTTTACATCGAAACAATAACCAAATACAAAACCACGTGAATAACCCTTGAAATCAATGTACTCCTCAAACCTCATTCATAATACGTCACAACCAACTTCGAACACTCTTTATTCCAAAATTAACTAAATCAAACCAAATGAAAACTTTACATCCATACATTTCTTTATTAACAATCAAGGCAAGAAAACCACTTGTAAAGGATGAAGAAAGTACTCGAATTCATGTAATAAGAGTCGAGAATCAAACGAAATTGGTGGGATGGTAGTAATCAGAAGTTGAACAAGAAACACAATGTGTGACCTATTAAAAAGAATTCAAATCAATTTAGCAAATAACGGTGAATTATATTTCAATCATAATTATGCACCTACAAATTAGTGGATCAAACTATTCATGAATGCTTAACTAAATACATACAAAAGGAACTAGTTATACAAAAACATTAAACAATAATTGTTCTCGCATTGATAGTTTTTGCTTTTCTTAACAATGTCCAATTTTATTTGGCTTTGATTCTTAAATCTTCTAAACAAACTACTAAACCAATATAATCAAATCTGATTGTAATTATAATTGGAATCATACAAGTCAATCACAAATGCTACATTGTATCTCTTGTTTACATCAAAACAAAAACCGAATACAAAACCACACGAATGACCCTTAAAATCAATCCACACCTCCCCAAACCTCATCCATAACACTTCATAACAAACTTCAAACACTTATTATTCCATATTGAACTAAATCAAACCTAATGACAACTTTCGATCCATACATTTCTTTATTGACAATCAAGGCAAGAAAAGCGCTTGTAAAGGATGAAGAAACTACTCGTATTCATGTAATAAGAGTCGAGAATCAAATGAAAATGGTCGGATGGAAGTATTCTGACGTTAAACAAGAAACACATTATGTGACCTATTAAAAAGAAGTCAAGTCAATGTACCACGACCAAGTAAATAACGGTGAATTGTATTTTAATAAAAATTATGCAATTACAGATTAGTGCATCAAACTATTCATAAATGCTTAACTAAATGCATACAATAGGAACTAGTTATACAAAAACATTAAACAACAATTGTTCTCGGATCGATAGTTTTTGCTTTCCTTCATAACATCCAACGTCATTGAGTTTTGTTTCTTAAGTCTTATAAACACACTCTTAAACCAATACAAAGAAATATGATTTTAATTATCAATGGAATCACACTAGTCAATCGCAAATGGTACATAGTATCTATTGTTTACATCGACACCAAGACCGAATACAAACCCACACGAATGACCCTTGAAATCAATCCACTCCTCTTCAAATCTCGTCCATAACACTACACAACTTACTTCAAATACTCTTTATTTTAAAATGAACTAAATTAATCTAAATGACAACTCTCGATCTATAGATTTCTTTATTGACAATCAAGGCAAGTAAACCACTTGTAAATGATGAAGAAACTACTCTCATTCATTTCATAAGAATCGACAATCAAATGAAAGTAGTAGGATGGAGGTAATCGTACGTTAAACAATAAACACAATGTGTGACCTATAAAAAAGAAATCAAATCAATGTAGCATAACCAAGTAAATAACGGTGAATTGTATTTCAATCAAAATTATGCAACTACAGATTAGTGCATCAAACTATTCATGAATGTGTCACTAAATACATCAAATGGAACTAGTTATACAAAAACATTAAATAACAATTGTTCTGGAATCGATAGTTTTTGCTTTCCTTAACAACGTCCAACGTTATTGAGTTTTGATTCTTAAATCTTATAAACGCACTACTAAACCAATATAATCAAATCTGATTGTAATTATCACTGGAATCATACTAGTCGATCACAAATGCTGCATAGTATCTATTGTTTACATCGAAACAAAAAACGAATACAAAACCACATGAATAACCCTCGAAATCAATCCACTCCTCCTCAAACCTCATCCATAACACTTCACAACCACCTTCGAACATTCTTTATTCCAAAATTAACTAAATCAAACCAAATTGCAACTATAGATCCATACATTTCTTTATTGACAATCAAGGCAAGAAAACCACTTGTTAAGTATGAAAAAAGTACTCGTATTCATGTAATAAGAGTCGAGAAACAAATATAGTTGGTGGGATGGTAGTAATCAAAAGTTGAACAAGAAACATAATGTATGACCTATTAAAAAGAAATCAAATCAATGTAGCATAACCAAGTAAATAACGGTGAATTGTATTTCAATCAAAATTATACAACTATAGATTAGTGCATCAAACTATTCGTGAATGCTTCACTAAATACATCAAATGGAACTACTTATACAAAAACATTAAATAACAATTGTTCTCGCATCGATAGTTTTTGCTTTCCTTAACAATGTCCAACATTATTGATTTTTGATTCTTAAATCTTATAAACACACTACTAAACCAATATAATAAAATCTGATTGTAATTATCACTGCAATCATACTAGTCGATCACAAATGCTACATAGTATCTATTGTTTACATCGAAACAAAAAACGAATACAAAAGCACATGAATAACCCTCGAAATCAATCCACTCCTACTCATACCTCATCCATAACACTTCACAACCACCTTCGAACATTCTTTATTCCAAAATTAACTATACCAAACCAAATTACAACTATAGATCCATACATTTCTTTATTGACAATCAAGGCAAGAAAACCACTTGTTAAGTATGAAAAAAGTACTCGTATTCATGTAATAAGAGTCGAGAAACAAATATAGTTGGTGGGTTGGTAGTAATCAAAAGTTAAACAAGAAACACAATGTGTGACCTATTAAAAAAAGTCATGTTAATATAGCACGATCAAGTAAATAACGGTGAATTATATTTCAATCATAATTATGCACCTACAGATTAGTGCATTAAATTATTCATGAAAGCTTAATTAAATACATACAAAAGGAATTAGTTATATAAAACCATTAAAAAACAATTGTTCTCGCATCGATAGTTTTGCTTTCCTTAACAACATCCAACGTTATTAAAATTTTGATTATTAAATCTTATAAACACACTACTAAATCAATATAATCAAATCTGATTGTAAATATCATTGTAATCATAATAGCTAATCACAAATGCTACATAGTATCTATTGTTTACATCAAAACCAAAACCGAATAGAAAACCATACGAATGACCCTTGAAATCAATCCACACCTCCCCAAACCTCATCCAGAACACTTCACAACCAACTTCTAACACTTATTATTCCATATTGAACTAAATCAAACCAAATGACAACTTTCAAATCATACATTTCTTTATTGATAATAAAGGCAAGAAAAGCACATGTAAAGGATGAAGAAACGACTCGTATTCATGTAATAAGTGTCGAGAATCAAATGAAATTTGTGGGCTGGAAGTATTCTAATGTTTAACAAGAAACACATTATGTGACCTATTAAAAAGAAGTCAAGTCAATGTACCACGACCATGTAAATAACAGTGAATTGTATTTCAATCAAAATTATGCAATTACAGATTAGTGCATCACACTATTAATAAATGCTTGACTAAATGCACACAAAAGGAACTAGTTATACAAAAAAATTAAACAACAATTGTTCTCGGATCGATAGGTTTTGCTTTCATTCACAACATCCAACGTTATTGAGTTTTGTTTCTTAAGTCTTATAAACACACTCCTAAACCAATACAAGAAATCTTATTGTAATTATCATTGTAATCATACTAGTCAATCACAAATGCGACATAGGATCTATTGTTTACATTGACACCAAGACTGAATACAAACCCACATGAATGACCCTTGAAATTAATCCACTCCTCCTCAAATCTCGTCCATAACACTGCACAACCTACTTCAAACACTCCTTATTCCAATTGAACTAAATTAATCCAAATGACAACAGTCAATCCATAGATTTCTTTATTGAAAATTGGGCATTTTTACAATGTACGTTCACCGATTTGGTCTTAGCATAACGGTTGCGTGCTTGGCATTGGATTAAAGACTTAAAAATGTAATAAAGTAAATCTTACGATAAGAACGCAAACAAAAATCGTACATGTGGACTTTGCCTAAAGCCTACTAAATAGACATAATTTAATTTAAAAATATATAAATTATATAATTTATATAGCATATAATAGTCCGTTGGAATCGTAATAACGCATAGAATTTAAAAACTCGAAAGTTGGACGACACACGGATCAGGACGAGATGTAATTGGACGTGACAAACAACAGGCCCGGGAGGCCCTTGGCCTCCCTTGGCCGAATTATTTAAAAGGGAAGGGCTTCCCTTTTTATTTTTTTTATTCTTTCATTTTGAAAACTTATTCTCTAAGTTTTCTCTCTAGAAACCCTAGCCACCATCCATCTTTTCTTCATGTTCTTCATCATCTTCATCGTGAATCATTATCATCTTCTTCATTCTTGATCAATTTTCGTTGTTCAAGCACTCATCTTGTTGAAACATTGGTCTACTACGCATTATCGGTAAGAAAACTCGTTGTTTGATGATTTTGTTCATTTTTTCATCTTATCATTGATGATATTCATCATCTAATCACAAAATCATCATCTAATAATCTCATATTCTTGGTTTTGGGCATTAGATAGTCAAGAATTAGGCGTTCCGGGTGTTGATTCTTCGAAAATGGTAAAAGTCTAGTTTATGATGTTCATATGTTCTTTGATCTATTATATTGGGTTGAAAAATTGTGAGATCTGGTTTTAATGAACATCTTGTGTTCATAATCTCTTATTAAAAATTGTGAGATCTAATGAACAGGATAGCTTGCTGTCAGAAAAATATGATGTTTTGTATGGGTCATAACTTGGTCATAATAAGTCCAAATGGGTCGAATTTTTCATCTAAAAACAAGTTTAATGAGTCCTCTAACTAACCCAAGTGGTCTCGTGTCCTTTAGACATTATTTGGCCCTCCAAACATGGCAAGCAAAACTGAATGTCAAAACTGACGAATCTGGGCAGCAGGTTGGTCTGCGTTCGTCGGGTCATATATTTAACATATTTTAATAAAGTCTGGGCAGCAGGTTGAATACTTCACTCATTAATAAAGTCTGACGTGATCAGATATGATGTGCTAGTAAACTCATGCAATTATACTGAAAAAGTAGATTCTTGTGATTTAACTAAATCATTATGCATTTGTGTGTATTCGTCTTAGTTCTAATGAGTGGTATTGACTTTTCTGATTGTGTGCTTGTCAAGTTACAAACTCACACCTGGTGATGATATGATTAACCATGAGATCTGTTTATAGCATCTGTTCACTTCTTTGTTATGAGTCATCATAGACCTGAAGTGACGAGGTATCCTCTGTTGTAAGTCATTACAGACCTGGATATTCTCACCTGCTGCAAAAGATGCCAATGTGCACAAACTATTCAAAAGTCCAAAAATGGATATAAACATGAGATCTGGTTATTCATATATGTCAGGTTTTTAAGCTGAGAAAAAGTACTTGCTTACATTATTTAACGAAGGTCAGACTCTCTAAGTCTAATACTAGGTCACATAATGTCATATCTAATCAAACCAAATCAATCCAAGAATTGAAAAAGTAGGTGTGCTGATTCTTTGCCAAAGTACTCATTGTTTGTCCTTAGATTTAGTGTCTCCTCTGCTGCGGGAACGCTGACCTAGAACACACCTGATCAGGATTTAATCATTGTCTATGACTATCCACAAGTTTTTTTTTTGGTTAATGTGCTGATTGTTTACTGATATGATCTCACTGCAAGCATGTGATTCATTATAAGTATAGTGTCGAGTTTCATTCTGCTTTATCTTAATTTTTGCATGATTTTCTGTGTGCAGGCATGTTGATAATGACTGATTTGTCTTTCTTTTTCATCAATTAAATAAACTTCTAAGTTTGTAAACTTAAAAGTTTAGGGGGAGTAAAGATTGAAAAGGAATTTCAAAATAAATGATTGAATGATCAAAAGGATGATGCTAAACGTTTACAAGTGTGTGTGTGTTTGATATGATTCAAAAATAAACCTGAAAAGAATTCAAATTTAGTTGAAATGTGGAAAAGATTCTTGCAATAAAAAAATAAAAAATAAAGATCTGAGATTATTTGTAATTGTTGAAAATTTTTGACCAGGTTGAATGATAATAGTCAAAAAGTCAAAAAGTCAAAAATAAAAATAAAGATGTGAGAAATAAATTTTTGAATGATAATAGTCAAAAAGTCAAACTTTGACCTGGTTGAAATTTCATGATGAACAGTGAAAATTTTCAAAATTATGGTTTGGATGAATTTGGTGAAAAAATGCCAAGTGTTAGACGTATGGAAAGGTCTCATACGCCTGAACAGTGGTCAAAAGTCTAATTCAGTAGTATGATGATATTTCAGGAATATGTACAAGTGTTGGATGTTTTATTTCAACTCATGCGCCTAAACAGTTGTCATAAGTCTGAAAATTTGGTTAAGTGTTGGGCGTTTCAAACAAACTCATGCGCCTAAATGGTACCAGACTTTCCATGCTAAAAATATTCAAGTGTAGACACTTTGAAAGTCCATGCGCCTAAACAGTTCTCATACGAACCGAAGGTTCATGAAATTGTCCAAATGTTAGGCGTTTCAGGCTAGGTCATGCGCCTGAACAGTTCTCATGCGCCTAAACAGTGCTCATGCGTCTGAACAGTGTCCATGCGCCTAAGTCCTTTCTGATGAAAATCTGACCAAGTGAGTTCATGCGTCTAGGTCTCATGCGTCTCAACAGGATTAATACGCCTGTACAGTTGTCGTGCGCCTAAACCTCATGCGTCTCAACAGTGGTCATACGCCTTCACAGTGGTCATGCGCCTAAGAGTTTTTCACACATATAAATTCAACACTTGACAGAATCTCATTTCACTAGTTCATTCACACTGATACTCTGTTCTTATTCATTCATCCGACGATTATCATCTTCATATTTCATACTGATTTACTAAAATCATTGTGACATTTAGGTATAAACCTTGATGCTAAACAACATATTGAGTTCAAATCATCAAAACACAGAACATTTAACACACATTTGATTGGGCGTATGAACCCTATTCGGGCGTTCGAACCCTAAGGGTTTAAGAAACTTGAAATTTTCAGATTAAATGTGTTAAATTGTTCAAAATTGAATCTGAAATTGTTGAATACATGTGTTTGCGACCTGATTGACATCATCAAAACTCAATTTCATCACAAAAAAAAATTTCTTGATGATTCTATGTTCATCAGTCAAATAAAATAATAATAAATATTTAAGAATGAAATGAATCGACAAAAATTGAAGTTTTAATAAAATTTTAATTTTAATCATCAAAAACATCTCTTAAATCTCATAAATCAAAAAGAAAAAAATTACTTAGTGATTATAAATTTTTAAAACTTGAACTTAACAGTAAGTGTTTCAAACACTTAGAAAATTTTGAATAAAATTGATCAATTTTTAACAATTTAAAATCTATTAAGTAAAATTTGAAAACATATTGTTATATATTACTTGGTTTTAATCTCAAATTATTAATTGATTAATATCCAATACGTTTGAGTAATGAGTATATCAAATACTTAGAAAATTTCTAAGTATTATTGGATAAAAATTGATAAATCATTATGAGATTTACATCAATGTAATATATTCATTCTTATATTGTTTCTTTGTAAATGACAGATGGCAGAACTCAAGTTTGAGCCCAAGCATAATGTAGCTACTTTCTTAAATGAAGAAGTTAGAGAGGCTACTGGATATGAAGAAATGATCAAATTCTTGTTAAGAACAAGATATGTATATGCTATGTGTGCTCGTCCTGTCATATATGCAAGGCTGATTAAAAGATTCTGAAGGACAATAGAGATTGAAAGAGATGAAGAAGGCAAGAAAGTGCTGAGGGGATTTGTAACCGGTGATAGAATGATAGAAGTATCTGAAGAGTCAATCAGAGAAGCATTAAGACTAGGTGAAAATAATGCACAAGATTTGGCAGAATTTACTTTCAATAAGTGAAGAGATACTTTCATGATGATGGGTCACCCAGATTACTTTCCAAAGAAACAATTATTCAGAGCCAGAGTTTTTAACCACTGGAAACTTCTGTGCTATATATTTCAACATTGTATGTCTAGAAGGAGTGCAGGATGGAACTCATTTCCTGTTGATATAGCTTCTCCTATTGTTGCATTGGCAACAAACAGAAGGTTTAATATGGCAAGATGGATTATGAATGGGTTCTTATTCAATTTGGAGAAAGGAAAGAGGAATAAATACCTGATGTATCCAAGATTCCTGCAAATGATTATAAATGTAGAACACCCTGATTTTCATGTATATGGAGTAAATGGTGAAAGACTTGATTTAGAACACATGTCTGAAACTGTGTATAAGAGATTATCTATTGTTACTGGAGCCCAGAACATTCAAATGTTTGATTACATGAGGGCAGTAGCTAGAGATGAAGTAGACATCAATCAAGATCACTTTCATTTAATTGAAGATGAACCAGTTAATCCAAATGATTTGATTGAAGATGTTATTCAAGAAGTTGTTTAAGAAGGAGAGGAAGATGATGATGATGATGATGATCAAGATGGTGATGAAAGCTCATCAAGTGATGATGATAATAATGATGATGCTAATGTTGGTGGGAATGTTGAAGAAGCCATTCAAGATGTTGATAGTGAAGAAACTATGTCTGATGAAAGAAATGAAAATGTTGATGAAGATGAAACTGAAATGAATAAGCAAGCAGAAAATGAAGAGATTGAAGTTGATAATGAAAATGTTGATGAAAGTTTAGATCAAACTCAGACATTTGATTTTGATTACATTAATGCAATATTATCTGAACCTATTAATGTAACCTCTGAAGATGTGCAAGAGGAACAGATAGTTATTGTGGATGAAAGTATAAGGAAACAAACTCAAAATGCAACTGTGCAAGCTAAAGATGACATTGATGTCGAATTAATTGATGAGTTGAAAGTTAAGAATGCAAAACAAGAAGAATTGATTCAGAAGCTTCAAGAAGAGAATGATGTATTAAAAGCAGAGGTTCATAAGAAATATTTGATAGTAGCTGATCTTGAAGAGAAAGTAAAAAGATTGAATGAAGAAGTTGAAAGATTGAAAAAGAATTTAAAGGAGAAAGAGATAGAATCAGAATCAGAAGTGGAGATAATTGAAAAGATCTCTGAAGCTGATAAAGGAAAAATGAAGATTAATGAAGTGATTATAGATGTATCTGCTACACCGTCTAAAATTCAGAAAACTTTAGATGACACAGTGTATGTTGATGAAGAAAATGTGCAATAGCAAATTGAAGCTTTAGATGACATTGACTCTGAATTTAACGATGATTGGTACAACGAAGTACTTGAAGATGAAGATGTGTGTGAACTTGTTGAATCTCCAATTCAAAACTTTCAAGATGATGTCCCAATTGACTTTGAAGACAAATACAATTACCTTGTTAAGAATAAGTATAATCGAGTATTTTTGGATGGGTTAACAGTTTCTCAAATAAATGAAGAATATGAGAAATGTTTGTTAGCTGAATCAACTGCTCCGGTGGATCCAAATGAAATTTGTATAGAACATGGAGAATGGACACCGATGAGTGAGAACATAAATGTTGATGATATTCTTGTATCTGAATTGCACCATCCTAATCCAGATGATATGAGCATACCTGCATTAAGGATGTGGTTGCAATCAAGAAATTATCCAAGGAAAAGATTAAACAGGCTTCAAGGAGCTTCACTGAGAAATTTAGTGAGAAGTTTTCAAGAAACAGAAAAGCAAAACAACAAAATGATTGTGCTTGATACAGACAATCCTCAATACCTGGAGATCACCAAAAGAACAAGAATTTTGAAACCACAAGAGATAAAGTCTATGGAGCTTGTGAAGAAGAGTCATGAATAGAGACAAGAGTTGATGAAAATGTTTCCAGAGAAAGAAAAGCAAGCTTATCAAGTCTTAATTGATCAAAAACAACTGTGGAACAAAGCAAGATCTGCTGGTGATATAGTGAGGAATGTGTTTCAAACAGGACAATCAATTTCAGAGCTGTTAAATGCTATGATTGTGCCTGATAATACTAAAGAAGTGAAGATTGTTTCATGGAAGTACGATGAAGTATTTGATGCATTTTTGATCAAGAGAGTAAATGCTATCTGTGATGTGTGTCATTTTTACTCTAGTATTATTGCTCTTCCAGTCCAAGATTTAAAAGAATTACACAAGTTACCTCTAATTAATCCAACCAAGTCATCAAAAGGAGAAAACTTTGTGAAACTTTTGGATTTTGGAATCTCAAGAATGTCATCCTTTCTGAAAACCAGATGTGATCAAGAAGATAAGTTGTATTTCCAATCTTTAAAGAAAAGAAAGAAAGGAGAATCAAGCTCATCAGAAAAAGAAAGCTATCTGGAGACATTCAGCGATAAATATTTTGATAAAGTAACCAATCCAGGATTGAAAGTGATAGATGGTACTAAAACTTCAAAACCTATTCTTAGATAGTTTTATGATTCAGAATCATTTCAATTGATGTTGGTACGGAATGAAGATGATTGGAACAAGGACATGATAAGTTTGTTTGGACTTTTTGAGTTAAAATTGTTGCATCCAAGTTACATTTCATTTTTGTCAAATCAGAAGTTTGAAAGAGTGTCATCTGAAGCAGCTGAAAATGATAGAGAGTATTTCTTGACAATAATTAAAGTGATGAATGCAGTCATGGAGCGGATTTCGTTGAGGAAAGCTCTGGCTTATGCAAATATTGTCAAGAAAGATGTACATAATATAGAATTTATGAGAATATCAAGCAAAGGAGTGTTAGAGATACATACAAAGGATAATCAAGATCCATTAGAATTTTATGCAAACATTGACATTGCAGGGTTGTCAAAAGAAACCTTGATGGTAATGGATGCTATGGAAATAAAGACAAATGAATCAAAGCCTGAACAAGGCATTTTGGCAGCAAAATTCAAGACTGCAATAAAGAAAGCTTTAAAAGAGATAGAGATATACAAAGAAAAGCCGATGTTCAAAATCAAAGAAGAACCTGAAGATTTTTTTGACTGAAGACTATGCAAATCTTAGGGGGAGTATTGTTGGAGCTCTTGAAGATTAGCATTTAGTCTTTAGATTTTGTTTTTGTCATAGTATAGGGACTTATTGTGTAAATATATGTTCCTTAGTTTCATTGTTAGTATAAATAGGATATTGTTTATATGTGCAGGTAGACTTTTGGAGAATTTCAGTTAGAACTCTCTCTGTACACTGTATCCGATTGCAAATTGCTTTCAATGAAATCACTGTGAATTTTTGAAGTATTTTGCTCTTGTTGATTACTTTGTGCTTATAATTGATCATTGCATTACAATATAATCACAGATCGATCCATTTGAACCTATCACTGATGGAGTTGATTCTTTTTCTGGAGTTTAACTTAAATTCTTATGTTTCAAACGGTTCATGTTACGCAATTTTTCGTTACCGTTTCGACCTCCAAACAGTCTACGCAGAACTGGTGCGCGATCCGCTCTACAATCTGAAATATTTTTACTGAACTTAAATGTTAAGACTTGGGGCTAATTAACTAGAATAAGTTAAAAGTTGGGTCCAAAGATGAATTCTAAGGTATTAAAGGATAAGAACATATAAGGTTCATATGTCAACAAACTTGAACTAATAAATGTACGTTTCGAGACAAGAATGACAATGGTATATGTTGAGGACATGAAAACTAAAATGAATCAGGATTGTGAATTACTGTTGGGCATTGGACTTGTTCTAGCAAATAAATCATGTTTTCATTAAATGATAAGCTGGATGGACATTAAGGACTGTACTACAAGGATTACACCCATATTGGTCAGTCTTTTGGGTCTTTAGTAATCCTTTTATGATTTCTACTTTTAGTGCTTGCTATACTTGCTTGGACTTTGGATTGTGCTATAATCAAGGTGAGTTTCACAGCCCCCTTTTTTATATGTTTTACTTGGGGGAAAAGCATGCTCATGGTTTTGGACTATTCCGTGTCTTTTAGACTAATTTGGGACAATGTATGTGGTTTGGGTCATGGGTTGAGTCTGGATGTTCATTCATGAATGTGTACTTGGACTTGGGCCTGTTATTGTGACTTGAACGTCATGGAGAGGTATTGTTAGTACTAATGGGTTGACACCCCCACCCCTGTCGTCAGTATACTAGTCAAGACTGACTTGGTCTGGGCTTGCCCTTGGGTGAATATAATCCGGGTAATTAGACTTGGACTGACTTAGACTTGTGTTGAAATCTATGACTGCTATGTACTTTTATCCACATACAACTTTTGTACATGTTATACACGGCAAACTCTTTGTTCTTTAAATTTGTGAACTCACAACCGTATGTTGACTTTTTAGAGCATGTCTTTTAAGGTAACGATGCTTAGGTACTTAGGCAGTGGACTTTAGACGAGACTGCTCCTTCAAGAGCATTAGACACTAGGACATTAGTTTTGGACTATTTGTTATTATTGTTGGTCTTGTAAATGTTTTGGATTGATCTTTATCTGGTTTTGAACTTCTGGATTATTTGTGCATTTATAGAATAACGTTATGGTATTGATTGTTCTTGACACTTGTTCTTTTGTGTCCGGTGACGTCATGATCCATTGACGGAAAATTCATTTAGCGATTCTCTTAGACCCCCAATGTGTTATGACGATCCTGTCCGTCGCATCCATGTGTTTCCGCTTCTAGCGGGGGTGTGACAGCTGGGATGGAAGTAATCAGACATTAAACAATAAAGATATTGTGTAACCTATTAAAAAGAAGCCAAGTCAATGTACCACGACTAAGTAAATAGCGGTGAATTGTATTTCAATCAAAATTACGCAATTACAGATTAGTGCATTAAACTATTCATAAATGCTTAACTAAATGCATAGAAAAGGAACCAGTTATACAAAAACATTAAATAAAAATTGTTCCTGAATCGATATCTGTTTGCTTTCCTTAACAATGTTTAACGTTATTAAATTTAAATTTTAAGTCTTCTAAACAAACTCCTAAACCAATATAATTAAATCTGATTGTATTTATTATTGTAATCATACTAGTCAATTACAAATGCTGCATAGTATCTATTGTTTACATGGAAACAAAAACCAAATACGAAACCACACGAATGACCCTTGAAATCAATCCACTCGGTGACCTCATCCATAAGACTTCACAACCAACTTCGAACACTCTATATTCCAAAATTGACAAAATCAAACCAAATGACATCTTTAGATCCATATATTTCTTTATTGATAATCAAGGCAAGAAAACCACTTGTAAAGGATGAAGAAAGTACTCGTATTCATGTAATAAGAGTCGAGAATTAAATGAAATTGGTGGGATGGTAGAAATCAGAAGTTAAACAAGAAACAAAATTTGTGACCTATTACAAAAAGTCAAGTCAATGTAGCACGACCAAGTAAATAACGGTAAATTGTATTTCAATCATAATTATGCAACTACAGATTAGTGCATCAAACTATTCATGAAACTAACTACATATAAAAGGAACTAGTTATACAAAAAACATTAAACAACAATTGTTCTCGCATCGATAGTTTTTGCTTTCCTTAACAACGTCCAACGTTATTTAGTTTGGATTGTTCAGTCTTACAAACACACTACTAAATCAATATAATCAAATCTGATTGTAATTATCAATGAAATCATACTAGTCAATAACAAATGCTATATAGCGGTGAATTGTAATTCAATCATAATTATGCAACTACAGATTAGTGTATCAAACTATTCTTGAATGCTTAACTAAATACATACAAAAGAAACTAGGTTTGCAAAAACATTACATAACAATTGTTATCGCATCGATAGTTTTTACTTTCCTTAACAATATCCAACATTATTGAAATTTTGATTCTTAAATCTTATAAACACACTACTAAACCAATATAATCAAATCTTATTGTAATTATCATTGGAATAATACTAGTCAATCACAAATGTACATAGTAGCTATTGTTTACATCAAAACCAAAACTAAATACAAAACCACACGAATGACCCTTGAAATCAATCCACACCACCCCCAACACTTTACAACCAACTTCGAACACTTATTATTCCATATGAACAAAATCAAACCAAATAAAAACTTTCGATCCATACATTTCTTTATTAAAAGTCAAGGAAAGAAAAGCACTTGTAAAGGATGAAGAAACTACTCGTATTCATGTAATAAAAGTCGACAATCAAATAAAATTAGTGGGATACAAGTACTCAGACGTTAAAACATAAACACATTGTGTGACTTATTAAAGGGAAGTCAACTCTATGTGCCACGACCAAGTAAATAATGGTGAATTGTATTTTATCAAAATTACGCAATCACAAATTAGTGCATCAAACTATTCATAAATGCTTAACTAAATGGATAGAAAAGGAACTAGTTATACAAAAACATTAAACAACTATTGTTCTCGCATCGATAGTTTTTGCTTTCCTTCACAACGTCCAACATTATTGAGTTTTGTTTCTTAAGTCTTATAAACACACTCATAAACCAATATAAAGAAATCTGATTGTAATTATCATTGGAATCATACTAGACAATCACATATGTTACATATATCTATTGTTTACATTGATACCAAAACTGAATACAAAACCATACGAATGACCCTTGAAATCAATCCACACCTCCTCAAATCTCGTCCATAACACTGCACAACCTACTTCAAACACTCTTTATTCCAATATTAACTAAATCAATCTAAATGACAACTTTCAATCCATAGATTTCTTTATTGACAATCAAGGCAAACAAACCATTTGTAAATGATGAAAAAACTACTCTTATTCATTTAATAAGAATCGATAATTAAATGAAAGTGGTGGGATGAAAGAAATCGTACGTTAAATAAGAAACACAATGTGTGACCTATTAAAAAGAAGCCAAATGAATGTAGCATGACCAAGTAAATAACAGTAAATTGTATTTCAATCAAAATTATGCGACTACAGATTAGTGCATCAAACTATTCATGAATGCTTTAACTAAATACATACAAAAGGAACTAGTTATCCAAAAACATTAAACAACAATTGTTCTCGCATCAATAGTTTTTGCTTTCCTTTACAACGTCCAACTTTATTGAGTTTTGATTCTTAAATCCTATAAACACGGTACGAAACCAATATAATCAAATCTGATTGTAATTATCATTGGAATCATAATAGTCAATCAAAAATGTTACATAGTATCTATTGTTTAAATCGAAACGAAAACTGAATACATAACCACACGAATGACCGTTGAAATCAATCATTCCTCCTCAAATCTCGTCCATAACACTGCACAACGTACTTCAAACACTCTTTATTCTAATATGATATAAATCAATCCAAATGACGACTGTCAATCCATAGATTTCTTTATTGACAATCAAGGTAAGTAAGCCACTTGTAAATGTTGAAGAAACTACTCTTATTCATTTAATAAGAATCAATAATTAAATGAAAGTAGTGGGATGGAAGTAATCATACGTTAAACAACAAACACGATGGGTGACATATTAAAAAGAAGTCAAATGAATGCAGCATGACCAAGCAAATAAAACTAATTGTATTTCAATAAAAATCATGCAACTACGGATTAGTGCATCAAACTATTCATGAATGCTTAACTAAATACAAACAAAAGGAACTAGTTATCCAAAAACATTAAACGACAATTGTTCTCGAATCGATAATTTTTGCTTTCTTTGAAAACGTCCAACGTTATTCAGCTTCGATTCTTAATTCTTATATACATAGTACTAAACCAATATAATCAAATCTGACTGTAAATATCATTGTAATCATAATAGTCAATTAGAAATTCTACATAGTATCTATTGTTTACATCGAAACCAAAACCGAATACAAAACCACACGAATGACCCTTGAAATCAATCCCCTCCTCCTCAAATCTCGTCCATTACACTACACAACGTACTTCAAACACTCTATATTCCAATATGATATAACTCAATCCAAATGACGACAATCAATCCATAGATTTGTTTATTCGCAATCAAGGCAAGTAAATCACTTGTAAATGATGAAGAAGCAACACTTATTCGTTTAATAAGAATCAATAGTTAAATGAAAGTGGTGGGATGGAAGTAATTATACGATAAACAATAAACACAATGTGTGACCTATTAAAAATAAGTCAAATGAATGTAGCATGACCAAGTAAATAGAACTAAAGGTATTTCAATAAAAATTATGCAACTACAGATTATGCATCAAACTATTAATGAATGCTTAACTAAATACATACAAAAGGAACTAGTTATCCAAAAACATTAAACGACAATTATTTTCGCATCGATAATTTTTGCTTTCCTTAAAAACGTCAAACGTTATTCAGCTTCGACTCATAATTCTTATAAACACAGTACTAAACCAATATAATCAAATCTGATTGTAATTATCATTGTAATCATAAGAGTCAATCAGAAATGCTACATAGTATCTATTGTTTTCTTCGAAGCCAAAACCGAACACAAAACGACATGAATGACGCTTGAAATCAATCCACTCCTCCTCAAATCTTGTGCATTACACTACCCAATGTACTTCAAACACTCTATATTCCAATATGATATAAATCAATCCGAATGATGACAGTCAATCCATAGATTTGTTTATTGACAATCAAGACAAATAAACAACTTGTAGATGATGAAAAAACTACTCTTATTAATTTAATAAGAATCATTACTTAAATGAAAGTGGTAGGATTCAAGTAATCATACGTTAAACAGGAAACACAATGTGTGACCTATTAAAAAGAAGTCAAATGAATGTAGCATGACCAAGTAAATAACAATAATTATATTTCAATCAAAATTATGCAACTACAGATTAGTGCATCAAACTATTCATGAATGCTTAACTAAATACACACAAAAGGAACTAGTTATCCAAAAACATTAAACGACAATTGTTCTCGCATCGATAGTTTTTGCTTTCCTTAAAAACGTCCAACGTTATTCAGCTTCGATTCTTAATTCTTATAAACACAGTACTAAACAAATATAATCAAATCTGATTGTAATTATTATTGGAATGATAATAGTCAATCAGAAATGCTACATGGTATCTAATGTTTACATCGAAACCAAAACCAAATACAAAATCACACGAATGACCCTTGAAATATCCACTCCTTCTCAAATCTCGTCTATTACACTACACAACGTACTTCAAACACTCTATATTCCAATAAGATATAAATCAATCCAAATGACGATTGTCAATCCATAGATTTGTTTATTGGCAATCAAGGCAAGTAAATCACTTGTAAATGATGAAGAAACAACTCTTATTCATTTAATAATTGATAATCTAATGAAAACGGTCGGATTGAAGTAATCATACGTTAAACAAGAAACAAAATATGTGACCTATTAAAAAGAAGTCAAATCAATGTAGGATGACCAAGTAAATAACGGTAAATTGTATTTCAGTACAAAATAATGCAACTACAGATTAGTGCATCAAACTATTTATGAATGCTTAACTAAATACATAGAAAAGGAACTAGTTATCCAAAAACATTAAACAACAATTGTTATCGCATCAATAGTTTTTGCGTTCCTTAACAACGTTCAACGTTATTGAGTTTTGATTCTTAAATCTTATAAACACAGTACTAAACCATTATAATCAAATCTGATTGTAATTATCATTGAAATCATACTAGTCAATCACATAATTTACATAGTATCAATTGTTTACAGTGATACCAAAACCGAATACAAAACCATAAGAATGACCCTTGAAATCAATCCACTCCTCAAATCTCATCCATAACTCTGGACAACCTACTTCAAACGCTCTTTATTCCAAAATTAACTAAATCAATCTAAATGACAACTGTCAATCCATAGAATTCTTTTTTTTCAATAAAGGCAAGCAAACCACTTGTAAAAAGAATCAACAATCAAATGAAAGTGATGGGATGGAAGTAATCATACGTTAAACAAGAAACACAATGTGTGACCTATTAAGAAGAAGTCGAATGAATGTAGCATGACCAGGTAAATAACAATAAATTGTATTTCAATCAAAATTATGCAACTATAGATTAGTGCATCAAACTATTCATGAATGCTTAACTAAATACGTACAAAAGGAATTACTTATACAAAAACATTAAACAACAAATGTTCTTGCATCGATAGTTTTTTGTTTCCTTAACAACATCCAACTTTTTAAGTTTTGATATTTAAGTCTTATAAACACACTCCTAAACCAGTGTAATAGAATCAGATTGTAATTATCATTGGAGTCATACTAGTCAATGAGAAATGCTACATAGTATCTATTGTTTACATCAAAACCAAAACCAAATACTAAACCACACGAATGACCCTTGAATCAATCCACTCCTTCTCAAATCTCGTCTGTTACACTACACAACGTACTTCAAACACCCTATATTCCAATAAGATATAAATCAATCCAAATGACGATTGTCAATCCATAGATTTGTTTATTGGCAATCAAGGCAAGTAAATCACTTGTAAATGATGAAGAAACAACTCTTATTCATTTAATAATCGATAATCTAATGAAAACGGTCGGATTGAAGTAATCATACGTTAAACAAGAAACAAAATGTGTGACCTATTAAAAAGAAGTCAAATCAATGTACGATGACCAAGTAAATAACGGTAAATTGTATTTCAGTACAAAATAATGCAACTACAGATTAGTGCATCAAACTATTTATGAATTCTTAACTAAATACATAGAAAAGGAACTAGTTATACAAAAACAATAAACAACAATTGTTATCGCATCAATAGTTTTTGCGTTCCTTAACAACGTTCAACGTTATTGAGTTTTGATTCTTAAATCTTATAAACACAGTACTAAACCAATATAATCAAATCTGATTGTAATTATCATTGGAATCATACTAGTCAATCACATAATTTACATAGTATCAATTGTTTATAGCGATACCAAAACCAAATACAAAACCATAAGAATGACCCTTGAAATCAATCCACTCCTCAAATCTCATCCATAACTCTGGACAACCTACTTCAAACACTCTTTATTCCAAAATTAACTAAATCAATCTAAATGACAACTGTCAATCCATAGATTTCTTTTTTTTAAATAAAGGCAAGCAAACCACTTGTAAAAAGAATCAATAATAAAATGAAAGTGGTGGGATGGAAATAATCATACGTTAAACAAGAAACACAATGTGTGACCTATTAAAAAGAAGTCAAATGAATGTAGCATGACCTATTAAACAACAATTGTTCTCGCATCGATAGTTTTTGCTTTCCTCAACAACGTACAACGTTATTCAGTTTTGATTCTTAAATCTTATAAACACAGTACAAAACAAATACAATCAAATCTTATTGTAATTATCATTGAAATCATAATAGTCAATCGCAAATGCTACATAGTACCAATTGTTTACATCGAAACCAAAGCCGAATGCAAAATCACACGAATGACCCTTGAAATCATCCACCCCTTCTCAAATCTCGTCCATAACACTGCATAACTTACTTCAAACACTCTTTATTCCAATATGATATATATCAATCCAAATGACGACTGTCAATCCATAGATTTGTTTATTACCAATCTAGGAAAGTAAACCACTTGTAAATGATGAAGAAACTACTCTTATTCGTTTAATACAAATCGATAATCAAATGAAATAGGTAGGATTAAAGTAATCACACGTTAACAAGAAACACAATGTGTGACCTATTTAAAAGAAGTCAAATCAATGCAGCATGACCAAGTAAATAACGTTGAATTATATTTCAATCAAAATTATGCAACTACATATTAGTGCTTCAAACTATTCCTGAATGCTTAACTAAATACATACAAAAGGAACTAGTTATCCAAAAACATTAAACAACAATTGTTCTCGCATCCATAGTTTTTGCTTTCCCTAACAACGTCCAGCGTTATTAAGTTTTTAATTCTTAAATCTTATAAACACAGTACTAAACCAATACAATCAAATCTTATTGTAATTATCATTGAAATCATAATAGTCAATCACAAATACTACATAGTATCTCTTGTTTACATCGAAACCAAAACCTAATAAAGACCACACGAATGACCCTTGAAATCAATCCACTCCTCCTCAAATCTCGTCCATAACACTACACAACCTACTTCAAACACTCTTTATTCAAAAATGAACTATATCAATCCAAATGACAACTGTCAATCCGTAGATTTTATTATTGACAATCAAGGCAAGTAAACCACTTGTTAATGATGAAGAAACTACTCTTATTTTTTTTAATAAGAATCGATAATCAAATGAAACTGGTGGGATTGAAGTAATGATACGTTAAACAAGAAACACAATGTGTGACCTATTAAAAAGAAGTCAAATGAATGTAGCATGACCAAGTAAAAACAATAATTGTATTTCAATCAAAATTATGCAACTACATATTAGTGCATCAAACTATTCATGAATGCTTAACTAAATAAATACAAAAGGAACTAGTTATCCTCAAAGATTAAACAACAATTTTTCTCGCATCGATAGTTTTTGCTTTACTTAACAACGTACAACGTTATTCAGTTTTGATTCTTAAATCTTATAAACACAATACTAAACAAATACAATCAAATCTTATTGTAATTATCATTGAAATCATAATAGTCAATCGCAAATGCTACATAGTACCAATTGTTTACATCGAAACCAAAGCCGAATACAAAATCACACGAATGACCCTTGAAATCATCCACCCCTTCTCAAATCTTGTCCATAACACTGCACAACTTACTTCAAACACTCTTTATTCGAATATGATATATATCAATCCAAATGACGACTGACAATACATAGATTTGTTTATTACCAATCAAGGAAAGTAAACCACTTGTAAATGATGAAGAAACTACTCTTATTCGTTTAATAAAAATCGATAATCAAATGAAATAGGTAGGATTAAAGTAATCATACGTTAAACAAGAAGCACAATGTGTGACCTATTTAAAAGAAGTAAAATCAATGCAGCATGACCAAGTAAATAACGTTGAATTATATTGCAATCAAAATTATGCAACTACATATTAGTTCTTCAGACTATTCATGAATGCTTAACTAAATACATACAAAAGGAACTAGTTATCCAAAAACATTAAACAACAATTGTTCTCCCATCGATAGTTTTTGCTTCCCTTAACAACGTCTAGCGTTATTAAGTTTTGATTCTTAAATCTTATAAACACGGTACTAAACCAATACAATCAAATCTTATTGTAATTATCATTGAAATCACAATAGTCAATCACAAATGCTACATAGTATCTATTGTTTACATCGAAACCAAAACCTAATACAGACCACACGAATGACCCTTGAAATCAATCCACCCCTCCTCAAATCTCATCCATAACACTACACAACCTACTTCAAACACTCTTTATTCGAAAATGAACTGTATCAATCCACATGACAACTGTCAATCCATAGATTTAATTATTAACAATCAAGGCAAGTAAACCACTTGTAAATGATGAAGAAACTACTCTTATTCTTTAAAGAGGAATCGATAATCAAATGAAAGTGGTGGGTTTGAAGTAATGATACGTTAAACAAGAAACACAATGTGTGACCTATTAAAAAGAAGTCAAATGAATGTAGCATGACCAAGTAAAAACAATAAATTGTATTTCAATCAAAATTATGCAACTACATATTAGTGCATCAAACTATTCATGAATGCTTAACTAAATACATACAAAAGGAATTAGTTATCCACAAACATTAAACAACAATTGTTCTCGCATCGATAGTTTTTGCTTTCCTTAACAACGTACAATGTTATTAAGTTTAGATTTTTAAATATTATAAACAGAGTACTAAACAAATACAATCAAATCTTATTGTAATTATCATTGAAATCATAATAGTCCATCGCAAATGCTACATAGTACCAATTGTTTACATCGAAACCAAAACCGAATACAAAATCACACGAATGACCCTTGAAATCATCCACCCCTTCTCAAATCTCGTCCATAACACTACACAACTTACTTCAAACACTCTTTATTCCAATATAATATATATCAATCCAAATGACAACTATCAATCCATAGATGTGTTTATTAACAATCAAGGAAAGTAAACCACTTGTAAATGATGAAAAACTACTCTTATTCTTTAAATAAGAATCGATAATCAAATGAAATTGGTGGGATTAAAGTAATGATATGTTAAACAAGAAACACAATGTGTGACCTATTAAAAAGAAGTCAAATCAATGTAGCATTACCAAGTAAATAACGTTGAATTATATTTCAATCAAAATTATGCAACTACAGATTAGTGCTTCAAACTATTCATAAATGCTTAACTAAATACATACAAAAGGAACTAGTTATCCAAAACATTACACAACAATTGTTCTCGCATTGATAGTTTTTGCTTTCCTTAACAACGTCCAACGTTATTAAGTTTTGATTCTTAAATCTTATAAACACAGTACTAAACCAATATAATCAAATCTTATTGTAATTATCATTGGAATAATAATAGTCAATCACAAATGCTACATAGTACCTATTGTTTACATCGAAACCAAAACCGAATACAAACCACACGAATGACCCTTGAAATCAATCCACACCTCCTCAAATCTCGTCCATAACACTACACAACCGACTACAAACACTCTTTATTCGAAAATGAACTATATCAATCTAAATGACAACTGTCAATCCATAGATCTCATTATTGACAATCAAGGCAAATAACCACTTGTAAATGATGAAGAAACTACTCTTATTCTTTAAATAAGAATCGATAATCAAATGAAACTGGTGGAATTGAAGTAGTGATACGTTAAACAAGAAACACAATGTGTGACCTATTAAAAAGAAGTAAAATCAATGTAGCATTACCAAGTAAATAACGTTGAATTATATTTCAATCAAAATTATGCAACTACAGATTAGTGCTTCAAACTATTCATGAATGCTTAACTAAATACATACAAAAGAAACTAGTTATCCAAAAACATTAAACAACAATTGTTCTCGCATCGATAGTTTTTGCTTTCCTTAACAACGTCCAACGTTATTAAGTTTTGATTCATAAATCTTATAAACACAGTACTAAACCAATATAATCAAATCTTATTGTAATTATCATTGGAATCATATTAGTCAGTCACAAATGCTACAAAGTATCTATTGTTTACATCAAAACCAAAGCCAAATACAAACCACACGAATGACCTTTGAAATCAATCCACTCCTCCTCAAATCTCGTCAATAACATTACACAACCTATTTCAAACACTCTTTATTCAAAAATGAACTATATCAATCCAAATGACAACTCTCAATCCATAGATTTCATTATTGACAATCAAGGCAAGTAACCACTTGTAAATGATAAAGAAACTACTCTTATTGTTTAAATAAGAATCAATAATCAAATGAAACTGGTGGGATTGAAGTAATGATACGTTAAACAAGAAACACAATGTGTGACCAATTAAAAAGAAGTCAAATGAATGTAGCATGACCAAGTAAAAACAATAAATTGTATTTCAATCAAAATTATGCAACTACATATTAGTGCATCAAACTATTCATGAATGCTTAACTAAATAAATACAAAAGGAACTAGTTATCCACATAGATTAAACAACAATTGTTCTCGCATCGATAGTTTTTGCTTTCCTTAACAACGTACAACGTTATTCAGTTTTGATTCTTAAATCTTATAAACACAGTACTAAACCAATACAATCAAATCTTATTATAATTATCATTGAAATCATAATAGTCAATCACAAATGCTACATAGTATCTATTGTTTACATCAAAACCAAAACCTAATATAGACCACACGAATAACCCTTGAAATCAATCCACTCCTCCTCAAATCTCGTCCATAACACTACACAACCTACTTCAAACACTCTTTATTCGAAAATGAACTATATCAATCCAAATGACAACTGTCAATCCATAGATTTAATTATTGACAATCAAGGCAAGTAAACCACTTGTAAATGATGAAGAAACTGCTCTTATTCTTTAAATAAGAATCAATAATCAAATGAAACTGGTGGGATTGAAGTAATGATACGTTAAACAAGAAACACATTGTGTGACGTGTTAAAAAGAAGTCAAATGAATTTAGCATGACCAAGTAAAAACAATAATTGTATTTCAATCAAAATCATACAACTACATATTAGTGCATCAAACAATTCATGAATGCTTAACTAAATACATACAAAAGAAACTAGTTATCCAGAAACATTAAACAACAATTGTTCTCGCATCGATAGTTTTTGCTTTCCTTAATAACGTACAATGTTATTAAGTTTTGATTCTTAAATCTTATAAACAGAGCACTAAACAAATACAATTAAATCTTATTGTAATTATCATTGAAATCATAATAGTCAATCACAAAAGCTACATAGTACCAATTGTTTACATCGAAACCAAAACCGAATACAAAATCACATGAATGACCCTTGAAATCATTCACCCCTTCTCAAATCTCGTCCATAACACTGCACAACTTACTTCAAACACTCTTTATTCCAATATGATATATATCAATCCAAATGACGACTGTCAATCCATAGATTTGTTTATTAACAATCAAGGAAAGTAAACCACTTGTAAATGATGAAGAAACCACTCTTATTCGTTTAATAAAAATTGATAATCAAATGAAATTGGTAGGATTAAAGTAATCATACATTGAACAAGAAACAGAATGTGTGTCCTATTTAAAAGAAGTCATATCAATGTAGCATAACCAAGTAAATAACGTTGAATTATATTTCTATCAAAATTATGCAACTACATATTAGTGCTTCAAACTATTCATGAATGCTAAACTAAATACATACAAAAGGAACTAGTTATCCAAAAACATTAAATAACAATTGTTCTCGCATCGATAGTTTTTGCCTCCTTAATAACGTTGTAACACCTGGAAATTTTAAAAGAAGAGAAAGGTGAGGAAAATTAAAGAAAAGCAAAATAACCCAAGTTGAGGGGTTAAAGTTGTACATG
This sequence comes from Flaveria robusta, assembly GCA_025506415.1. Classification (NCBI taxonomy): domain Eukaryota; kingdom Viridiplantae; phylum Streptophyta; class Magnoliopsida; order Asterales; family Asteraceae; genus Flaveria; species Flaveria robusta. The sequence goes on along the minus strand of CM046476.1, from coordinate 8,948,440 downwards.
GGGCAAAGATTTTTATTAATTTGTTCTAAAAGGTGGTCATGGCCGTCCATGACCCCTGTACCATCTTTCCATCGAATTTTTAGAGAGAGAAAGCAGAGAATTCTCTTGGGTTTTAGAGAGAAGGAGAAGAAGGAGCTGAGTTCAGGTTAGTTTTCTGATTTTTGGGGTGTTCTTGGCTGATTTCCAGCCTTCGGGTATGTGCTTATGTGCTTGTATGTGTTCGGTTGTGCGTTTTTGGTGTTTATAGGTGTTTGAACTCATTGAGCATACGGGTTGGAAGAAGTCTTACTCGAAATTGCAAGAGGTGAATTCTAGATCCCCGTTTTTAAATGTTTTATCCTGTTTTGGGGCTGGAGATGCATGATAAAATATTTTTATGAATGATGGGTGTGTACCCGTATGTATGTGTGTGCCCAGTTGGGTGGGTTTATGGTTCGGGAAGATTTTTTTTTATGTTCATGTTGTATGCTTGTTTTGATGCTTAGTGTGCTAGAAACTAGGCTAGAACAGGTTAGAAGGATGATTTGGGGCCTGAAAATGATGTTAGTTAGAAAACAGTTGGCCATGCGCCTAAGTGCTCATGCGCCTAAGGTCATGCGCCCAAATAGTACTCATACGCCTAGAATTATGCCGAGGCGCCCAAGTGTGCCCATACGCCCAACTGCCCAAACGCCCGAGTGCCCATGCGCCTAAGTCAGGCTTATGCGCCTGCATAGTAACCATGCGCCCAGAAACCTGCCCATGCGCCTAAGTAAGGCTCGTGCGCCCTAATAGTGCCCATGCGGCTGAGTCGCCCATGCGTCTAAGTAATCATGCGCCTGCATAGTGCCCATGCGCCTGAAGACTTAGAATATATTCTGAATTTTTGGGAAAAGGGACTTTTAGGCTATGACTTGAAATGTTTCCGGGGGTGATGTATGATGATGTTATGCATGTTTAGGGCATGTTTTCTTTATGTTCCTTAATGCGTATTATTTCGTGGCTTTACGTGGTGTGATTATGATAATGAACGTGAAGTATTATATAGTGAAAGCTGAAGTTAATGTTAATGAAAAGTGGAACGTAAAGAATGAATGAAAAGTCTTGCAAGCAAATGTAAGGAGGTTCACACCCAATGAAGGGTGCTAGCTCAACTGTGTGCGGTTTAGCTAACCCAGAAGGATGCACACGGGGGTCTAATCCTTGTGATTAACCAAATGTATGGGACCCTTGTTGCTTGCCCCAGGTACTGGAGTCAGCTTCGTGCACAATGTTAGGGGTCTATTTATAGACTTCGGCCCAGTAACCAGCCTCACGCATAATGTTCGGGGTATAGCACATGGCATTGGTCCAGATGAAAGTGAAAGATAATGATGAATGAACGAATGACGTACGATGATGAACGATAATGAAAGATAATAATAAATATTATCTATATGTACGTATGATGTATGATCATGAATGAAAGTAAAGGAAGGTTTTCTAAACGAAAGTAAAGTATTTCTATTATAAAACTAGAACTCACTCAGCAACGTTGACTTTTATGCATTTTCAGTTGGCAGATAATGGTTGCTGAGGATGGCACGGGGTGAAGCTACTTGGCAAGTTTTGGATGACATCCATTTTGTGTAACAATGATGTTTTTGTGTTATAATGCAATCGAACGATGTTTTGTAATGTTGTATTATTTGGCAAAAGCAATTATTAATATATGAAATGGCTTTTTGATAAAGTATTCCGCTGCAATGTTTTTAGTAGATGTTACTCTGTTTTTAAATATTATGTGCGATGAATGTCCAACAGTGAGCGATAGTTTTTGCTTTCCTTATGTAAGGCCCCGTTCCTGGACACTCACAGTTTGACATACATAACACATGATAATTAAAACATATTACATTTCATAAATCATTGCAGCGGAATAATTTAACAAAAACCATTTCATGCATTAATAATTACTTTTGAAAAATAATACATCATTGCTATTATTACAAAACATCGTTCGGTTGCATTATAACACAAAAACATCATTTCAGCATAAAATGGATGCCATCCAAAAATCTTCCCAAGTAGCCTCACCCCGTGCCATCCTCAGCAACCATTACCTACCAACTGAAAATGCATAAAAAATCAGCGTTGCTGAGTGAGTTCTAGTTTTATAAAAATATTCATATTACCTTCCATTCGTTAAAAAATTTTCATACTTTCGCATATGATCACACATCGTACATACACATAGATAATAGCATTATTATCTTCCATCATCGTTCATTTCGTACTTTTCGCACTTTACATCATCTTTCACTTCTATCTAGATCCTGTCATATGCTAAACCCCCCCTCTTGGGCACGAAGCCAACTAATCTAGGGTTTAGCGACAAGGATCCCATATCGAACGTAGGGAACAGTCACCAAGACTAATTCCCCTGTGTCTGAACCCTCATGGGTCAGCCAAAATCACACGTAGTATGACACACAGTTGAGATGACAACTCTCATTGAGTTGTGAACCTCCTTACATTTTGCTTGCAAGACTTTCATTCGTTCATTCATTATGTTCCACTTTCATTATCTTAGATCTTTCGCTTCGTTAAGATAATACTTTACGTTTATTATCATAGTCACACCACGTAAAGCCACGTAATAATACAAAATAAGAAACATAAAGAAAACGGGCCATAAACATACGCCACATCATCATACATCACCCCCGAAAACATTCCAAGTCATAGCCTATAAGTCTCCTTTTTCCAAAAATTTCAGAATATTTTCTAAGTCTTTAGGTGCATGGGCACTATGCAGGCGCTTGAGCACTATACGGGCGCTTGAATACTTAGGCGCATGGGCGACTCCGGCGCATGGGCACTATACGGGCGCATGGGCACTATACGGGCGTCTGGAAAACTTTCTAGGCGCATGGGTACTATGCAGGCGCATGAGCCTGATTTAGGCGCATGGGCACTTAGGAGTTTTGGCACTTAGGCGTTTTGGCAGTTGGGCGTATGGGCACACTTAGGCGCCTGGGCATAATTCTAGGCGCATGGGCACTCTTTGTGCGTATGAACCTTGGGCGCATGAGTACTATGCAGGCGCATGGCCAACTGTTTTCTAACTAACATCATTTTCAGACCCCAAATCATCATTCTAACCTATTCCAAGCCTAGTTTCTAACATACTAAGCATCAAAACAAGCATACGACATGAACATGATCAAAATTTTCCGAAATCATAAGCCCACCCAACAGGACACACACATACATATACGGGTACACACCCAACTTTAATAAAAACATTATAACGTTCATTTCCAGCCCCAAAACAAGTTAAAACATTTAAAAACGGGAATCTAAAACTCATCTCTTGAAACTTTTGATTAAGACTTCTTCAAACCCGAATGCTTATGAGTTCAAACACCTAGAAACACCAAAAACACCCAACCGAACACATACAAGCACATAAGCACATACGTGAAGGCTGAAAATCAGCCAAGAACAACCCAAAAATCAGAAAACTAACCTGAATTCAGCTTCTTCTTCTTCTTCACTCTAAAACCGAGAGAATTCTGCTCTTTCTCTCTCTAAAAATCCAATGGAAAGATGGTACAGGGGTCATGGGCGGCCATGTCCACCTTTTGAACAAATTAATATCAAACTTTATCCCTTGTACAACTGTAACCCCTCAACTTGGAATTTTGCTTTTCTTTCCTTTTCTTCACTTTTCTCTTCATTTAAAATTTCCGGGTGTTACACCTTAACAACGTCCAACGTTATTAAGTTTTGATTCTTAAATCTTATAAACACAGTACTACACCAATATAATCAAATCTTATTGTAATTATCATTGGAATCATAATAGTCAATCACAAATGCTACATAGTATCTATTGTTTACATCGAAACCAAAACGGAATACAAACTACACGAATGACCCTTGAAATCAATCCACACCTCCTCTAATCTCGTCCATACACTACACAACCTACTTCAAACACTCTTTATTCGAAAATGAACTATATCAATCCAAATGACAACTGTCAAGCCATATATCTCAATATTGACAATCAAGGCAAGTAAACCACTTGTAAATGAGGAAGAAACTACTCTTATTCTTTAAATAAGAATATATAATCAAATGAAACTAGTGGGATTGAAGTCGTGATACGTTAAACAAGAAACACAATATGTGACCTATTAAAAAGAAGTCAAATCAATGTAGCATTACCAATTAAATAACGTTGAATTATATTTCAATCAAAATTATGCAACTACATATTAGTGCTTCAAACTATTCATGAATGCTTAACTAAATACACACAAAAGGAACTAGTTATCCAAAAACATTAAACAATAATTGTTCTCACATCGATAGTTTTTGCTTTCCTTAACAACGTCCAACGTTATTAAGTTTTGATTCTTAAATCTTATAAATACAGTACTACACAAATACAATCAAATCTTATTGTAATTATCATTGAAATCATAATAGTCAATCGCAAATGCTACATAGTACCAGTTGTTTACATCGAAACCAAAACCGAATACAAAATCACACGAATGACTCTTAAAATCATCCACCCCTACTCAAATCTCGTCCATAACACTGCACAACTTACTTCAAACACTCTTTATTCCAATATGATATATATCAATCCAAATGACGACTGTCAATCCATAGATTTGTTTATTAACAATCAAGTAAAGTAAACCACTTGTAAATGATGAAGAAACTACTCTTATTCGTTTAAGTGTGTAAATGTGCTTATGTGTTTGTGTGTGCTCGGTTGTGTGTTTTTGATGTTTTTAGGTGTTTGAACTCATAAGCATTCGGGTTTGAAGGAAGTCTTACTCGGAAGTTGCAAGAGGTGAGTTCTAGATCATCGTTTTTAAATGTTTTAACCTGTTTTGGGGCTGGAAATGCATGTTTTAACGTTTTTATTAAAGTTGGGTGTGTACCCGAATGTACATGCGTGTGCCTTGTTAGGGGGGGGGTGTATGTTCGGGTTGATTCTTGATTATGTTCATGTTGTATGCTTGTTTGATGCTTAGTATGCTAGAAACTAGGCTAGAACATGTTAGATTGACGAATTGGGGCCTACAAATGAGGTTAGTTAGAAAACATTTGGCCATGCGCCTAAGTGCTCATGCGCCTAAGATCATGCTCCCAAACAGTACCCATGCTCCCAGGGTTCATGCGCACAAATAATGCCCATGCGCCTAGGATTATGCCAAGGAGCCTAAGTGTGCCCGTACGCCCAACTGCCCAAACGCCTAAGTGTCCATGCGCCTAAACCAGGCTCATGCGCCTGCATAGTACCCATGCTCCTGCATAGTGCCTGGGCATAATCCAATGAGATGGCGTGACTGGTGCCAGATTAGGTGACACCTGTGTCACGAAAGATAAAGAGGTACATTCAGGGATTGCCGGCGGATATTCGCAGGCACATGATCGCCGCCCGGCCTAGCACTTTTTGGTCGGTGGTTGATCTAGCGGGAAGGTTGTATGATGAATGGGAGGTGGCAGTGGTTGAAGTGAGTAAGAAGGGTGGTGGTGGTGATCAAAACTGGAATGGGAAACGATTTGGACGCGGTGGTGTCGCTCCAAACAACAAGGTTGCCAGGGTGGATGACCAGCGTGTAGCCACACCCGGGGCAGGAGCAAGGAGGTGGTAAATGCGGAAGGGAGCATACGGGGGAGTGCAGATGGGGATCGAACGTCTGCTTCAGGTGTGGGAAGCCCGGTCACATGGTAAGGGAGTGTGGGGTTGCAAGATGTTATAACTGTGGTAAAGAGGGCCATTTGAGTAGGGACTGCAAGAAGCCGAGGGCTGAGAGTTCTGGAGCAAAGAAGAAGGCTGGGAGTGAAGGGTAGAAGGTGAGCGCCAGAGCTTTCACGATGACCAGGGAGGAGGCTAGGATGGACCCTGATGTTGTGTCAGGTACGTTTCTAGTAAACCAAACTCTTGCTTCTGTGTAATTTGATTCTGGTGCTAGTAGGAGTTTTATTTCTGCTGCTTTCTGTGCTAATTTGCCCGTTAGAAGTAGAAGCATTGATGAGCCCTTCGATGTAGAAACTGCCAGAGGTAAGCCTGCCAGGATCTCTGATCTGATAGAAGATTGTGACATAGAGCTAGAAGGTCATAGGTTTCCTTCTAGACTGTTTGTGATAACCTTAGGCAGGTTTGATGTAGTCCTGTGGATGGACTGGTTAGCGGCCTATGAAGCAAATATTGTATGTCGCAAGAAGATGATCCAACTGACAGCGCCTGACGGGAGTTCGGTGATGATCTACGGTGATAGAGTTACTACGATTCCTAAGGTAATTTCGATGGCGGTGGCGGAGAAGTGCATGTGGCGTGGATGTAGTGCCTACCTTGCTTATGTGAATGATGTGGACACGTCAACACCATAATTGATCGACGTACCGGTTGTGTGTGACTTTCCCGATGTGTTTCGAGAAGATTTACTGGGTGTGCCACCGGACCGTGAAATCGAGTTTCAGATTGATTTGATACCCGGTGCTCAGCCTGTCGCTAAGGCACCGTATCGATTGGCTCCAATAGAGATGAAGGAACTAATGGTTCAATTGCAAGAATTGTTGGATAAAGGGTTTATTCGACCGAGTATCTCTCCCTGGGGTGCTCCGGTCTTGTTTGTAAAGAAGAAGGACGGTAGCATGAGGATGTGCATCGACTACCGCGAGTTAAACAAGTTGACGGTGAAGAACTGATATCCCCTACCCAGAATTGATGACTTGTTTAATCAGCTTCAAGGTGCCAGTTGGTTCTCGAGGATAGATCTTCGATCGGGTTATCATCAGCTGAAGGTGAAGGAGCAGGATATTCCTAAAACAGCTTTTCGCACGCGTTATGGACACTACGAGTTTCTCGTTATGTCTTTTGGTTTAACCAACACGCCAGCTGCTTTTATGGATTTGATGAATCGAGTGTGCCGGTCGATGTTGGATAAATCGGTGATTGTGTTTATCGATGATATCCTGATTTATTCAAGGAGCGAGGAGGAGCATGTCGGTCACATTCAGGAGGTGTTGGAGACGCTTAGAAGGGAGAGATTGTACGCCAAATTCTCCAAGTACGCGTTCTGGTTGCGCGAAGTTTAGTTTTTGGGTCACGTGGTGAATCCTGAAGGGATCACGGTCGATCCAGCAAAAGTAGAAGCTGTGATGCAATGGAAGTCTCCAAAGACGCCATCCGTGATTCGTAGTTTCTTGGGTTTGCCGGGCTATTATAGAAGATTCATCCAAGACTTCTCCAAGATAGCTTCTCCGTTGACCAAGCTGACCCGTAAGGACGTGAGATTTGTATGGGGTCAAGAGCAAGAAAAGGCTTTTGAGGAGCTAAAGGCGAGGTTGACGCAAGCTCCCGTCTTGTCATTACCCGAAGGAAGCGAAGATTTGATGGTTATTTCAGATGCTTCTTATTTGGGGTTGGGTTGCATGTTGGTGCAGCGATGGAAGGTTATAGCCTACGCATCCTGACAGTTGAAAGTCCATGAGGTTAATTACCTTACTCATGACTTGGAGTTAGCAGCTGTGGTCTTCGCATTGAAGATTTGGAGGCACTATTTATATGGGATGAAGTGCACTATCTTCACCGACCACAAGAGCTTGAAGTACTTCTTCGAGCAAAAGGATTTTAATATGAGGCAGAGACGATGGTTGAAACTTATAAAGGATTATGATTGTGAAATCCATTACCATCCGGGCAAAGCCAACGTAGTGGCGGATGCCCTTAGCCGAAAGTAGAGACCTGAACCAGTCCGGGTGAAGGCTTATCAACTGGTTATGACCTCCGATGTTATGAAGCAGGTCAAGGAGTTTCAAGACGAGGCGTTGAAAGAAAATCGCCTCAACTCCGAAAGGATGAGAGGTCTAGACACGGAATTGGGTGAAAACACTCTTGGTGTTAGAACCCGATTTGGGCGAATGTGGATTCCTCGTTATGGAGATTTACGTGGGAAGATCATGGATTAGGCTCACAAGACTCAATACTCCATTCATCCCGGTGTCACAAAGATGTATCATGATATGAAGAAAGATTATTGGTGGCCGGGTATGAAGCGTGACGTGGCGGAGTACGTGAGTAAGTGCCTTACTTGTTTGCAAGTGAAGGCGGAGCATCAGAAGCCATACGGGAAGATCCAACCTTTGGATATACCCAAGTGGAAGTGGGAGCATATCACCATGGATTTTATTACGAAGCTGCCGTGAACGGTAAGGGGGATATGACGCCATATGGGTGATAGTCGACCTTCTGACGAAGAGTGCTCACTTCCTACCGATCCGTGAAACGTATTCATCCGAGATGTTGGCGGATCTGTTTATCAAGAAGATTGTGACTCGTCATGGTGTACCGGTGTCTACTGTGTCTGACCGTGACACTCGGTTTACATCCAAGTTTTGGAAGAGATTTCATGATGCGATGGGGACGAGGTTACACATCAGTACGGCTTATCATCCTCAAACGGATGGTCAAACAGAAAGAACTATTCAGACGCTAGAAGATATGCTTCGGGCATGCGTCATTGACTTCGGAGGAAGTTGGGACGAACACTAACCGTTAGCTGAATTCTCACACAACAACAGTTATCATGCCAGCATTGGTATGCCACCCTATGAGATGCTATACGATAGGAGGTGTAGGACACCCGTATGTTGGGGTGATATTGGTCAGAATGAGTTAGGGAGCATCGAAGTGATCGAGGGTACGACTGAGAACTAGAAAAGATCAAAGCCTTTATGAAGGCAGCCAAAGATAGACACAAGTCGTATGCCGATAAGAGACGTAGACCGATTGAATTCAAGGTGAGTGATAGAGTTATGTGAAGGTTTCACCTTGGAAGGGTATCATTCGGTTTAGAAAGCTGGGCAAGTTGAGCCCCAGGTACATGAGGCCTTTTCGAATCATTGCTCGAGTAGGAGAGGTGGCCTATAGATTGGAGTTGCCCGATGAGCTAAGTGGAATTCATCCGACATTCCATGTATCTCATTTAAGGAAGTGCTTAGCTGATGAAGCTATGGTGGTACCACTGGAAGACATTGAGGTAGACGAACGACTCAATTATATGGAGCAACCAGTGGCTATCATTGACAAGAAAGAGAAGAGGCTAAGGAATAAAGTGGTTCCCTTGGTGCGAGTACAGTGGAAGCATAGAAAGGGATCCGAGTCTACATGGGAACCTGAGGAAGAGATGAGGCAGTATTATCCTCAGCTGTTCGAGGAGTGACAGGTTTCGGGGACGAAACCTATATAAGGGGGGTGGACTTGTAACACCCGGAAATGTTAAAAGAAGAGAAAAAGTGGAGAAAAAGAAAGAAAAAAAAACTTACCTAAGTTGAGGGGTTAAAATGGTACAAGGGACAAAGTTTTATATTACTTTGTTCAAAAGGTGGTATGGCCGCCCACATCATCTCCTGTACTATCTTTCTGTTGATTTTCTAGAGAGAGAAAGCAGAGAATTCTCTTGGGTTTTAGAGAGAAGAAGAAGAAGAAGCTGAATTCAGGTTAGTTTTCGGATTTTGGGGTGCTCTTGGCTGATTTTCAGCCTTCGGATATGTGCTTATGTGTTTGTGTGTGCTCGGTTGTGTTTTTTGATGTTTTTAGGTGTTTGAACTCATAAGCATTCGGGTTTGAAGAAAGTCTTACTCGGAAGTTGCAAGAGGTGAGTTCTAGATCGCCGTTTTTAAATGTTTTAACCTGTTTTGGGGCTGGAAATGTATGTTTTAACGTTTTTATTAAAGTTGGGTGTGTACCCCAATGTACATGCTTGTGCCTTGTTGGGGGGGGGGGTATGTTCGGGTTGATTCTTGATTATGTTCATGTTGTATGCTTGTTTGATGCTTAGTATGCTAGAAACTAGGCTTGAACAGGTTAGATTGACGAATTGGGGCCTGCAAATGAGTTAGTTAGAAAACAGTTGGCCATGCGCCTAAGTGCTCATGCGCCCAAACAGTACCCATGCGCCCAAGGTTCATGCGCACAAATAGTGCCCATGCGCCTAGGATTATGCCCAGGAGCCTAAGTGTGCCCGTACGCCCAACTGCCCAAACGCCTAAGTGTCCATGCGCCTAAACCAGGCTCATGCGCCTGCATAGTACCCATGCGCCTAGAAATCTACCCATGTGCCTAAGTAAGGCTCATGCGCCCAAATAGTGCCCATGCGCTTGAGTCGTCCATGCGCATAGTATTCAAGGGCCCGCATAGTGCCCATGCGCCTAAAGACTTCGAAAATATTCAAAAATTTTTGGGAAAGAGGGACTTTTAGGCTATGACTTGGGATGTTTCCGGGGATGATATGTGATGATTATATGATGATGTTATGTTTAAGGCCTATTTTCTTTATGTTCCTTATTATGTATTACTCTGTGGCTTTACGTGGTGTGATTATGTTAATGAAAGTAAAGTATTATCTTAACGAAGCGAAAGATCTAAGATAATGAAAGTGGAACATAATGAATGAACGAATGAAAGTCTTGCAAGCAAAATGTAAGGAGGTTCACAACCCCTTGAGAGTTGTTAGCTCAACTGTGTGTCATACAGCGTGCGATCTTGGCTGCCCTATGAGGGTTCACACACAGGGGAATCAGTCTTGGTGACTGTTCCATACGTGCGAAACGGGGTCCTTGTCGCTAAACCCTAGATTAGTTGGCTTCGTGCCCAAGAGGTGGGTTTAGCATATGACAGGATCTAGATAGAAGTGAAAGATAATGTAACGTGCGAAACGTACGAAACGTGCGATATGATCGAAAAGAACGATGACGGAAGATAATAAATATTATCTTGATGTAAGTATGATGTGTGATTACGTGCGAAAGTATGAAAATGTTTTAACAAATGGAAGGTAATATAAATGTTTTTATAAAACTAGAACTCACTTAGCAACGCTGACTTTTATGCATTTTCAGTTGGCAGGTAATGGTTGCTGAGGATGGCACGGGGTGAATCTACATGGCAAGTGTGACATCCCGTGTTTCCAGGTCAATATCCGTACGTTAATAAAATGTGACAAAATATTTAAATGCATTATAAGACTTAATTTTATGATGATTAAGGTCACTTAAGGTCTAGCAAAGCCCTTTTGTGAGTAAAGTTTATAATTGGTAATTTTGAGAATTACTGGGTCGTGTAGCGATAAAACGTTTAACGAACGTTGGTGATAAATCGGTTAATTAAATTTGGTCATTATATTTTGATTTTTATAATATAATGAATCTTAAATGAAAATTTTTTTAGTCATGAAAAATAATAATTAATTTTATTTGCCTTGATCGCATAAAATTTAGACTTTTTAAAAGTTGCCTTGATGTAACGTTCAGTCGGATGCTTGCTGTGTTAAACCGTGTGTATTTTTATTTTTGACTTTTGATCACTATTATTAATTTTGTGAACCCTTGAAAAGTCTAAAATTAATATTTTGAATTTATAGAAAATTTTCGCATAAAAACCCGAACGTTTAAAATTTTTACAAAAAATTTAACGAGACCGACACCCGCCTTACACTGGGTGGCACCTCTTGTGAAGAACTACCAGCCATTATTAATAAATTAATTTTATTATTAACACAATATAATTACAATTAATCATTTCTATATAAACAACCCAATACTCCACCCATTTCACACACTCAACCCCATTTTCTCTCACTAAAACCACTCTTTTCTCTCCTCCTTCTCTCTAACTCACGGCCACACCCCATCACCATCTTCATCTTCATCTTTTCTTCATTTCAAGCTTATTTCCAGCCTTGAACAACTGATTTCAAGGATCCCTTAGTGAGTTGGTGCAAGAGATTGCATAAATCCAACTCCAAGGAGAAGAAATCATCCTAAATCTTGAAGTTGTTCATCATTTGAGTGAGCTTTGAATCTTTTAAAATCTCATGCAACATGACTTTTGGATGATTGTTGTAAGCCTTGTTTACTAACAACTAGATTTTCTTGAAATCCAAGGTTCCAACAATGGTTTTTAAACAAGAAAAATGGGTTTAAAAAGAGTGTATATGTGTGTGTGTGAACCGTGAGTGTGTATGTGTGTGTGTGTGTTTAAAGTTGAAGATTTTGTGTTTTGATAATCTTTGTTTATTTTGATGATTTCTCTTGCATGCAAGATGATCAAAATTTGATTTGTGGTTATGAACATCATAAGAAACCCATCTCCAAAGGAGATTATCAAAAATAATGAAAATGGGTTATGCATGCATGTAGTCATGGATGATGTTCTTGAACCCATCTTGCTCTTTGATTTCTTAAAGGATTGAGATGATCCATGAATAATGGTGATCATGATCTGAAATCTTTTGGTTTTTAAGTATGTTTTGTTGAAATGAAAACTAAGAACACAAGATAAAATCAATGATTTAGACTATGTATGTATGTATAAAATCGTGTATGTGTAGGTATATATGGTTTACACTTTTTGTTCTTGATTTGTTCTTCACTTATAAGTTTAGAAATGATTGAAATGATCCATGTATATGGTGATCATGATCTGGAGATTTTGAAGTTTTCATTCAAATTTGATTTAAAGAAAAGATAAAAATAAGTTAAAATTAAAGCTACTTGAGTGAAGATGGGACATGACCACTAGTAGTCATGTCATAAAATTTAAAAGCAAACAAGATAAGAATCTTGTAAAATCTGGAACAATAAGTTAAAAACATGTTAAAAATAAGTTAAAAGTAAGTAATCTTACTGAAAATAAAGGTTTTGATAATTGGTTTTAATCACGTAAACGTTTTACGTTTAAAAACGCGTTAAAAACGGTGTTTTCGGGTCTAAAACAATTATTTTTGCACAAGTCCGGTTTTGGACAGAAAGTAACATTGTGTTTTAAGTTAAAAACTTATGTTTTTAAGTAGATAACAAATCCATAACAAGCAAGGTCTTCGGTGATGACTTTATACGCGCGAAAAAGCCGAAAACCGACAATTTCGGGTTAAAAATAGTGGACTGTTTTGAAACTGATTTTTAACCAAAATATTTCAGAATGTTTTTGATGTAAAAGGTTCATTTTAAAGCAATTATAATAGTCAGAAGGTATATACAAGTTGATGTACGGTTTATGCGCGTAAAACCGAGCGATTTCAGTGTAAAATCACCGTATATGGACAAAATTTGGGATTAACGTAATAGAACATACTTTTATAATAAAACTTGTCTAAAAATGATTTTATAGATGTCTTAGTACTGAAAATAAAGTTATGTGTTATAAATATTAATTAATAAAGAATTTATAATAAAGAGTAATAAAATAAAAAATAAAATACTTAACAAAAACAATGTCTTAGATAAAATATGATTATAACTTAATATTTTATTTACTTAATCAATATTTTATTTGTTTATTTATTTATTTATTCATTTATTATTTATTTATTTATTTATTTATTTATTTATTTATTTCATAACTTAGTAAATATTGTGTTAAGTTTTTATAATAATTATGTGCTCATTTTGTGTGTGATATATGCATGTCGTTTAAGGGTTATTATTTAATAAATGAATATTTGTCACTTATAATATAAATTATTAATCTAAACCGAAAGTCACCAACGGGTCTTTTTATAAAGAAATGGATTTCAAGACAAGTCTAGTAAGTTGGGTAAACAACTTACGTATTAAACTTATTACGTGACAATTAATAGATCCTTTGTGTTTAGGGTGTTAATTGGTCGTTTATTTTCCGGGCTCGATTTTTGCTAGATCATCTCCTTGTCACATTTGAAGGTGAGTTTTTATAGCCCCTATTTTTAAATAACGTTTAATTTAACTGTTTTGGGGGAAAAACATGCTATAACGATTTTTGTTTATGATATGATTATGGAATAACTGCGTGATCTTTATGATAGCCTTGAGTGGTTTTATTATTTGCGCATGGCTGCCCTCTTACATAATCATTAACCCTTGGAGGGCCACAGGATATATTGGTAGATCTATTGGGTTTGACAACCGCCCCTCAGGATCGGTTGCCACCGGTCCGGTACAGAGGGAATATATGTTGAAAGGATTTGAGGGACATTGTGTCTTGGTTTGATTATGGGACTCTTGGTTGCGATCATAGTCAATGGACCTAGCTAGTCATTGACGATCCAGGGGTTGATTCCGGGATAATCATATCGTTTGAAAATGAAAACTTTGTTGATATTGTTATAAACCTGTGAACTCACCAGCTTTTTGCTGACAAACTTTTTGGGCATGTTTTTCAGGAGATTAGGCATGCATGGGAATGAAAAGGGTTTTAACGGCAAACTTATCAATTTTGGATACCACTTTTGGGATCAAATTCCGCTGCTGATTAAAATCTTTTGTTTATGTTTAAAACAATATTATGTTATTACAATTTAAGTTTTAAATTTAAGACTTCTACCCGTCGATGTAATGACATTTTAATATTAATATTTAGCGATGGTATTCATGATATGTTTGCTTGATAATTGTTGGAATAATCCAACTTCCGTTATCTCCGTCGCAAGCGTGCCGTTCCGGTGCGCTTTTCGGGGTGTGACAGCAAGATTTTTGGATGGCATCCATTTTATGACTGAAATGATGTTTTTGTGATATAATGCAACCGAACTATGTTTTGTAATAATAGAAATGATGTATTATTTCGCTGCAATGTTTTAGTGAATTTTAATGTGATTTTGAAATATTATGTGCGATGAATGTCGAACTGTAAGTGTCCCGGGAACGGAGCCTTACATAGCATGACAAAGTAAATAATGTTGAATTATATTTCAATCAAAATTATGCAACTACAGATTAGTGCTTCAAACTATTCATGAATGCTTAACTAAATACATACAGAAGTAACTACTTATCCAAAAACATTAAACAACAATTGTTCTCGCATCGATAGTTTTTGCTTTCCTTAACAACGTCCAACGTTATTAAGTTTTGATTCTTAAATCTTATAAACACAGTACTAAACCAATATAATCAAATCTTTTTGTAATTATCATTGGAATCATAATAGTCAATCATAAATGCGACATAGTGTCTATTATTTACATCGAAACCAAAACATAATACAAAACCACACGAATGACCCTTGAAATCAATCCACTCCTCCTCAAATCTCGTCCATAACACAGCACAACCTACTTCAAACACTCTTTATTCCAATATGATATATATCAATCCAAATGAAGATCCTGAGGGCCTCAGTGAAGGGAGGCTGTTATTGAAGAAGTTCACCAGGTCATGTAGACGATCTTGCCGTCTATGGTGGTCGAAGTGATTAGAGCTGTACGGGAGGATGAGAAGAAAGAAAAGAAGAAGACCCCCGAGAGAGGAGAAAGGGAGCAACAGGAGACTGAGACGGTTGTCCCAAGTGACGAGGAGGAGGAAGGAGCGGTGCCAGAAGCAGCTCGGGGCTGTAATTATGGGGCATTCCAAAGATGCAAGCCCCCGACTTTTGATGGCAATGGCAACGCTGCTGCTGCTCACCACTGGGTGAGGGAGATGGAGGCAGTGTTAGATATCAGCGAATGCAGAGAGGATCAGAAGGTGAAGTTTGCTACCCACTTATTCGTGGACTCGGCTTTGTGTTGGTGGGACAACATTGTCCAGGCCGAGGGTAGCAGGGTAATTGGAAAGATGAAGTGGGATGAACTGAAAAAGTTGGTAATTGAGACAAGGAACTCGACAACATCGAGAGAGTTCCTACAGTTGGAGGCGGGAACCATGACACACCGGCAGTATCAGACCAAGTTCAACGAGATGGCGAGGTTGGTGCCAGATCAGGTGACACCTGTGTCACGAAAGATAAAGAGGTACATCTAGGGTTTGCCGGCGGATATTCACAGGCACATGATTGCCGCCCGGCCAAGCACTTTTAGGTCGGTGGATGATCTGGCGGGAAGGCTGTATGATGAACGGGAGGTGGCAGTGGTTGAAGTGGGTAAGAAAGGTGGTGGTGACAGAAACTGGAATGGTAAGCGGTTTGGATGAGGGGGTGTCGCTCCAAACAACAAAGTTGCAAGGGTGGATGACCGGCGAGTGACCGCATCTGGTGCGGGGACGAAGAGGTGTGATAAGTGCGGAAGGGAGCATACTGAAGAGTGTAGGTGGGGGTCAAACGTCTGCTTCAAATGTGGGAAGCCCGGTCACATAGCAAAGAATTGTGAGGTGACGAAGTGTTTTAACTTTGGCGGAGAAAGTCAATTGAGCAGGGATTGCAAGAAGCCGAGGGCTGAGAGTTCCGGAGTAAGGAAGACGACTGGAACTGAAGGGTAGAAGGCAAGCGCTAGAGCTTTTACGATGACCAGGGAGGAGGCTAGGACGGACCCCAATGTTGTGTCAGGTACGTTTCTAGTAAACCAAATTTTTGCTTCTGTGTTATTTGACTCTGGTGATAGTAGGAGTTTTATTTCTACTGCTTTCTGTGCTAATATGCCTGTTAGAAGTACAAGTATTGATGAGCCCTTCGATGTAGAAACTGCCATAGGTAAGTCTACCAGGATTTCTGATCTGATAGAAGGTTATGACATAAAACTAGAAGGTCATAGGTTTCCTGCTATACTGTTTGTGATGACCTTAGGCGGGTTTGATGTAGTCCTAGGGATGGACTGGTTAGCGGGCTATGAAGCGAATATTATGTGCCGCAAGAAGATGATCCGATTAACTGCGCCTGACGGGAGTTCGGTGACCATCTACGGTGATCGAGTTACTGCAGTTCTGAAGGTGATTTCGATGGCGGTGGCTGAGAAGTGCATGAAACGTGGAAATAGTGCCTACCTGGCCTACGTGAAGGATGTGGACACGTCAACACCACAATTGTCCGATGTACCGGTTGTGTGTGGCTTTCCCGATGTGTTCCTAGAAGATTTACCAGGTGTGCCCCCAGACCGTGAAATCGAGTTTCAGATTGACTTGACACCGGGTGCTCAACCGGTTGCCAAGGCACCGTATCGATTATCTCCAACTGAGATGAAGGAACTGATGGTTCGATTGCAAGAATTGTTGGATAAAGGGTTCATTCAACCGAGTATCTCTCCCTAGGGTGCTCCGGTCTTGTTTGTAAAGAAGAAGGACGGTAGCATGAGAATGTGCATCGACTAACGTGAGTTGAACAAGTTGATGGTAAAGAACCGATATCCCCTACCCAGGAACAGGGCATGAATGTCCAACTATGAGTGTCCCGGGAATGGGGCCTTACATATTCCGAAATAACCTAAATCAATCCAAATGACAACTTTCCACCCATAGATTTCTTTATTGACAATCAAACAAGGAAACCACTTGTAAATGATGAAAAAACTACTTTTATTCATTCAATAAGAATCGATAATCAAATGAAAGTGGTGGGATGGAAGTAATCATACGTTAAACAAGAAGCACAATATGGGACCTATTAAAAAGAAGTCAAATCAATGTACCATGACCAAGTAAATAATGGTAAATTCTATTTCAAACAAAATTATGCAACTATAGATTAGTGCACCAAATTATTCATAAATGCTTATCTAAATTCATACAAAAGGAACAAGTTATACAAAAACATTAAACACCAATTGTTCTCGTATCGATAGTTTTCGATTTCCTTAACAATGTCCAACGTTCTTGAGTTTTGATTCCTAAGTCTAATACACACTCTCCTAAACCAATATAAATAAATTTAATTATATTATTATCGAAATCATACTAGTCAATCACATATGTTACATAGTATCTATTGTTTACATCCAAACCAAAACCACATGAATGACCCTTGACATCAATCCTCTCCTGCTCAAATCTTGTCCATAACACTGCACAACTTACTTCAAACACTCTTTATTCCAAAATGAACTAAATCAATCTAAATAACAAATGTCAATCCACAGATATCTTTATTGACAATCAAGGCAAGTAAACCGCTTATAAAAGATGAAGAAACTACACTTATTCATTTAATATGAATCGTTAATCAAATAAAAGTGGTGGGATGGAAGTAATCTTACGTTAAACAAAAAACACAATGTGTGACCTATTAAAAAGAAGTCAAATAAACGTAGCATGACCAAGTAAATAACAGTGAATTGTATTTCAATCGAAATTATGCAACTATAGATTAATACGTCAAACTATTCATGAATGCTCAACTAAATACATACAAAGGGAACTAGTTATACAAAAACAATAAACAACAATTGTTCTCGCATCGATAGCTTTTGCTTTCCTTAACAACGTTCAATGTTTTTGAGTTTTGATATTAAGTCTAATAAACACACTCCTAAACTAATATAACGAAATCTGATTGTAATTATCATTGGAATCATACTACTCAATCACATATGTGACATATTATCTATTGTTTACATCTACTCCTCAATCTACTACATAACCACATGAATGAACCTTGAAATCAATCTACTCCTCCTCAAATCTCATCCATAACACTGCACAACCTACATCAAACACTCTTTATTCCAAAATGAACTAAATCAATCCAAATAACAACTTTCAATCCATAGATTTCTTTATTGACAATCAAGGCTAGTAACCACTTGTAATTGATGAAGAAACTACTCTTATTCATTTAATAAGAATCGATAATCAAATGAAAGTGGCAGGATGTAAGTAATCATACGTTAAACAAGAAAACCAATATGTGACCTATCAAAAATAAGTCAAATCAATGTTGCATTACCAAGTAAATAACGGTGAATTGTATTTCAATTGAAATTATGCAACTATAGATTAGTGCATCAAACTATTCATGAATGCTTAACTAAATACATACAAAGGGAACTAGTTATACAAAAACATTAAACAATAATTGTTCTCGCATCGAGAGCTTTTGCTTTTCTTTCTGTCCATCGTTCTTGAGTTTTGATTCTGAAGTCTAAGAAACACACTCTTAAACCAATATAAACAAATCCTATTATAATTATTATTGGAATCATACTAGTCAATCATATTTGTTACATAGTTTCTTTTGTTTTTATCCAAATCAAAACCGAATACAAAACTATACGAATGACCCTTGTAATCAATCCTCTACTCCCCAAACCTCGTCCATAACACTGCATAACCAACATCAAAAACTCTTTATTCCAAAATAACCTAAATCAATCCAAATGACAACTTTCCACCCATAGATTTCTTTATTGACAATCAAACAAGGAAACCACTTCTAAATGATGAAGAAACTACTTTTATTTATTTTATAAGAATCGATAATCAAATGAAAGTGGCAGGATGTAAGTACTCATACGTTAAACAAGAAACACAATGTGTGACCTATCAAAAATAAGTCAAATCAATGTTGCATGACCAAGTAAATAACGGTGAATTGTATTTCAATGGAAATTATGCAACTATAGATTAGTGCATCAAACTATTCATGAATGCTTAACTAAATACATACACAGGGAACTAGTTATACAAAAATATTAAACAGCAATTGCTCTCGCATCGATAGCATTTGCTTTTCTTTACAACGTCCAACGTTCTTGAGTTTTGATTCTAAAGTCTAATAAACACACTCTTAAACCAATAAAAAGAAATCCTATTGTAATTATCATTGGAATCATACTAGTCAATCACATATGTTACATAGTATCTATTGTTTACATCGAAACCAAAACCAAATACAAAACCACACGAATGACCCTTGAAATCAATCCACTCCTCAAATCTCGTCCATAACACGGCACAACCTACATCAAACACTCTTTATTCCAAAATGAACTAAATCAATGCAAATAACAACTGTCAATCCATAGATTTCTTTATTGACAATCAAGTCAAGTAAACCACTTGTAAATGATAAAAAAACTACTCTTATTCATTTAATAAAAATTGATAATCAAATGAAGTGGTGGGATGTAAGTAATCATACGTTAAACAAGAAACACAATGTGTGACCTATCAAAAGGAAGTCAGATTAATGTAGCAAGACCAAGTAAATAACGGTGAATTGTATTTCAATTGAAATTATGCAACTATAGATTAGTGCATCAAAATATTCATGAATGGTTAAACAAATACATACATAGAGAACTAGTTATACAAAAACATTAAACAACAATTGTTCTCGCATCGATAGCATTTTCTTTTCTTTACAATGTCCAACGTTCTTGAGTTTTGATTCTGAAGTCTAATAAACACACTCTTCAACCAATATAAAGAAATCTTATTATAATTATCATTGGAATCATTCTAGTCAATCATATATATTACATAGTATCTATTGTTTTCATCCAAATCAAAACAAAATACAAAACTATATGAATGACCCTTGTAATCAATCCTCTACTCCCCAAACCTCGTCCATAACACTGCATAACCAACATCAAAAACTCTTTATTCCAAAATAACCTAAATCAATCCAAATGACAACTTTCCACCCATAGATTTCTTTATTGACAATCAAACAAGGAAACCACTTGTAAATGATGAAGAAACTACTCTTATTCATTTAATAAGTATCGATAATCAATTGAAAGTGGCAGGATGTAAGTAATCATACGTTAAACAAGAAACACAATGTGCGACCTATCAAAAATAAATCAAATCAATGTAGTATAACCAAGTAAATAACAGCGAATTGTATTTCAATAGAAATTATACAACTATAGATTAGTGCATCAAACTATTCATGAATGCTTAACTAAATGCATACAAAGGGAACTAGTTAAACAAAAACATTAACAACAATTGTTCTCGCGTCGATAGCTTTTACTTTTCTTTACAACGTCCAACGTTCTTGAGTTTTGATTCTAAAGTCTAATAAACACACTCTTAAACCAATATAAAGAAATCCTATTGTAATTATCATTGGAATCATACTAGTCAATCACATATGTTACATTGTATCTATTGTTTACATCGAAACCAAAACCGAATACAAAACCACACGAATGACCCTTGAAATCAATCCACTCCTCCTTAAATCTCGTCCATAACACTGCACAACCTACATCAAACACTCATTATTACAAAATGAACTAAATCAATCCAAATAACAACTGTCAATCCATATATTTCTTTATTGACAATCAAGGCAAGTAAACCACTTATAAATGATAAAGAAACTACTCTTATTCATTTAATAAAAATCGATAATCAAATGAAAGTTGTGGGATGTAAGTAATCATACGTTAAACAAGAAACATAATGTGTGACCTATCAAAAGGAAGTCAGATTAATGTAGCACGACCAAGTAAATATCGGTGAATTGTATTTCAATTGAAATTATGCAACTATAGATTAGTGCATCAAAATATTCATGAATGGTTAAACAAATACATACATAGAGAACTAGTTATACAAAAACATTAAACAACAATTGTTCTCGCATCGATAGCTTTTGCTTTTCTTTACAATGTCCAACGTTCTTGAGTTTTGATTCTGAAGTCTAATAAACACACTCTTAAACCAATATAAAGAAATCTTTTTATAATTATCATTGGAATCATACTAGTCAATCGTATATATTACATAGTATCGATTGTTTTCATCCAAATCAAAACCGAATACAAAACTATACGAATGACCCTTGTAATCAATCCTCTACTCCCAAAACTTCGTCCATAACACTGCATAACCAACATCAAAAACTCTTTATTCCAAAATAACCTAAATCAATCCAAATGACAACTTTCCACCCATAGATTTCTTTATGGACAATCAAACAAGGAAACCACTTGTAAATGATGAAGAAACTACTCTTATTCATTTAATAAGTATCGATAATCAATTGAAAGTGGCAGGATGTAAGTAATGATAACTTAAACAAGTTACCAATGTGTGACCTATCAAAAAGAAGTCAAATCAATATAGCATAACCAAGTAAATAACAGTGAATTGTATTTCAATTGAAATTATACAACTATAGATTAATACATCAAACTATTCATGAATGCTTAACTAAATACATACAAAGGGAACTAGTTAAACAAAAACATTAACAACAATTGTTCTCGTATCGATAGCTTTTACTTTTCTTTACAACATCCAATGTTCTTGAGTTTTGATTCTAAAGTCTAATAAACACACTCTTAAACCAATATAAAGAAATCCTGTTGTAATTATCATTGGAATCATACTAGTCAATGACATATGTTACATAGTATCTATTGTTTACATCGAAACCAAAACCGAATACAAAACCACACGAATAACCCATGAAATCAATCCACTCCTCCTCAAATCTCGTCCATAACACTGCACAACCTACATCAAAAACTCTATATTCCAAAATGAACTAAATCAATCTAAATAACAACTGTCAATCAATAGATTTCTTTATTGAAAATCAAGGCAAGTAAACCACTTGTAAATGATGAACAAACTACTCTTATTCATTTAATAAGAATCGATAATCAAATGAAGGTGGTGGGATGTAAGTAATCATACGTTAAACAAGAAACACAATGTGTGACCTATCAGAAAGAAGTCAAATCAATGTAGTACGACCAAGTAAATAACGGTGAAATGTATTTCAATTGAAATTATGCAACTATAGATTAGTGCATCAAAATATTCATGAATGGTTAAACAAATACATACATAGAGAACTAGTTATACAAAAACATTAAACAACAATTGTTTTCGCATCGATAGCTTTTGCTTTTCTTTACAATGTCCAACGTTCTTGAGTTTTGATTCTGAAGTCTAATAAACACACTCTTAAACCAATATAAAGAAATCTTTTTATAATTATCATTGGTATCATACTAGTCAATCGTATATATTACATAGTATCTATTGTTTTCATCCAAATCAAAACCGAATACAAAACTATACGAATGACCCTTGTAATCAATCCTCTACTCCCAAAACTTCGTCCATAACACTGCATAACCAACATCAAAAACTCTTTATTCCAAAATAACCTAAATCAATCCAAATGACAACTTTCCACCCATAGATTTCTTTATGGACAATCAAACAAGGAAACCACTTGTAAATGATGAAGAAACTACTCTTATTCATTTAATAAGTATCGATAATCAATTGAAAGTGGCAGGATGTAAGTAATGATAACTTAAACAAGTTACCAATGTGTGACGTATCAAAAAGAAGTCAAATCAATATAGCATAACCAAGTAAATAACAGTGAATTGTATTTCAATTGAAATTATACAACTATAGATTAATACATCAAACTATTCATGAATGCTTAACTAAATACATACAAAGGGAACTAGTTAAACAAAAACATTAACAACAATTGTTCTCGTATCGATAGCTTTTACTTTTCTTTACAACATCCAATGTTCTTGAGTTTTGATTCTAAAGTCTAATAAACACACTCTTAAACCAATATAAAGAAATCCTGTTGTAATTATCATTGGAATCATACTAGTCAATGACATATGTTACATAGTATCTATTGTTTACATCGAAACCAAAACCGAATACAAAACCACACGAATAACCCTTGAAATCAATCCACTCCTCCTCAAATCTCGTCCATAACACTGCACAACCTACATCAAAAACTCTGTATTCCAAAATGAACTAAATCAATCTAAATAACAACTGTCAATCAATAGATTTCTTTATTGAAAATCAAGGCAAGTAAACCACTTGTAAATGATGAACAAACTACTCTTATTCATTTAATAAGAATCGATAATCAAATGAAGGTGGTGGGATGTAAGTAATCATACGTTAAACAAGAAACACAATGTGTGACCTATCAGAAAGAAGTCAAATCAATGTAGTACGACCAAGTAAATAACGGTGAAATGTATTTCAATTGAAATTATGCAACTAAAGATTAGTGCGTCAAACTATTTATGAATGCTTAACTAAATACATACATACAGAACTAGTTATACAAAAACATTAAACAACAATTGTTTTCGCATCGATAGCTTTTGCTTTTCTTTACAACGTCCAACGTTCTTGAGTTTTGATTCTGAAGTCTAATAAACACACACTTAAACCAATATAAAGAAATCTTATTATAATTATCATTGAAATCATACTAGTCAATCACATATGTTACATAGTATCTATTATTTTAATCAAAACCAAACCGAATATAAAACCACACGAATGACCCTTATAATCAATCCTCTCATCCCCAAACCTCGTCCATAACACTGCATAACCAACATCAAAAACTCTATATTCCAAAATAACCTAAATCAATCCAAATGACAACTTTCCACCCATAGATTTCTATATTTACAATCAAACAAGTAAACCACATGTAAATGATGAAGAAACTACTCTTATTCATGTAATAAGAATCGATAATCAAATGAAAGTGGCAGGATGTAAGTAATGATAACTTAAACAAGTTACCAATGTGTGACCTATCAAAAAGAAGTCAAATCAATATAGCATAACAAAGTAAATAACAGTGAATTGTATTTCAATTGAAATTATACAACTATAGATTAGTGCATCAAACTATTCATGAATGCTTAACTAAATACATACAAAGGGAAATAGTTAAACAAAAACATTAACAACAATTGTTTTCGCATCGATAGTTTTTATTTTTCTTTACAACGTCCAACGTTCTTGAGTTTTGATTCTAAAGTCTAATAAACACACTCTTAAACCAATATAAAGAAATCTTATTGTAATTATCATTGGAATCATACTAGTCAATCACATATGTTACATAGTATCTATTGTTTATATCGAAACCAAAACCGAATACAAAACCACACGAATGACCCTTGAAATCAATCTACTCCTCCTCAAATCTCGTCCATAACACTGCACAACCTACATCAAACACTCTGTATTCCAAAATGAACTAAATCAATCCAAATAACAACTGTCAATCAATAGATTTCTTTATTGAAAATCAAGGAAAGTAAACCACTTGTAAATGATGAACAAACTACTCTTATTCATTTAATAAGAATCGATAATCAAATGAAGGTGGTGGGTTGTAAGTAATCATACGTTAAACAAGAAACACAATGTGTGACCTATCAAAAAGAAGTCAAATCAATGTAGTACGACCAAGTAAATAACGGTGAATTGTATTTCAGTTGAAATTATGCAACTAAAGATTAGTGCGTCAAACTATTTATGAATGCTTAACTAACTACATACATACAGAAGTAGTTATACAAAAACATTAAACAACAATTTTTTTCGCATCGATAGCTTTTGCTTTTCTTTACAATGTCAAACGTTCTTGAGTTTTGATTCTGAAGTCTAATAAATACACTCTTAAACCAATATAAAGAAATCTTATGGTAATTATCATTGGAATCATACTAGTCAATCACATACATAGTATCTATTATTTTAATCAAAACCAAACCGAATATAAAACCACACGAATGACCCTTGTAATCAATCCCCTACTTCCCAAACCTAGTCCATAACGCTGCATAACCAACATCGAAAACTATTTATTCCAAAATAACCTAAATCAATACAAATGACAACTTTCCACCCATAGATTTCTTTGTTGCCAATCAAACAAGGAAACCATTTGTAAATGATGAAGAAACTACTCTTATTCATTTAATAAGAATCAATAATCAAATGAAAGTGGTGGGATGGAAGTAATCATACATTAAACAAGAAGCACAATATGGGACCTATTAAAAAGAAGTCAAATCAATATAGCATGATCAAGTAAATAATAGTGAATTGTATTTCAAACAAAATTATGCAACTATAGATTAGTATATCAAACTATTCATGAATGCTTAACTAAATTCATACAAAAGGAACAAGTTATACAAAAACATTAAGCACCAATTGTTCTCGTATCGATAGTTTATGCTTTCCTTAACAATGTCCAACGTTCTTCAGTTTTGAGAAACACACTCCTAAACCAATATAAAGAAATTTGATTGTAATTATTATTGCAATCTTACTAGTCAATCACATATGTTACATATTATCTATTGTTTACAATCAAACCAAAACCGAATACAAAACCACACGAATGACCCTTGAAATCAATCCACTCATGCTCAAATCTTGTCCATAACACTGCACAACTTACTTCAAACACTCTTTATTCCAAAATGAACTAAATCAATCTAAATAACAACTGTCAATCCACAGATTTATATATTAACAATCAAGGCAAGTAAACCACTTGTAAATGATGAAGAAACTACTGCTATTTATTTATTATGAATCGATAATCAAATGAAAGTGGTGGGATTTAAGTAATCATACGTTAAACAAGAAAAAGACAATGTGTGACCTATTAAAAATAAGTCAAATCAATGTAGCATGACCAAGTAAATAACGGTTAATTGTATTTCAAACAAAATTATGCAACTATAAATTAATTTGTCAAACTATTCATGAATGCTTAACTAAATACAGACAAAGGGAAGCAGTTATACAAAAACATTAAGCAACAATTGTTCTTGCATTGATAGCTTTTGCTTCCTTAACAACGTCCAATGTTTTTGAGTTTTGATTATTAACTCTAATAAACACACTCCTAAACCTATATAAAGAAATCTGATTGTAATTATCATTGGAATCATACTAGTTAATCACATATGTTACATTGTATCTATTGTTTAAATTGAAATCAAAACCGAATACAAAACCACACGAATGACCCAGGAAATCAATCCACTCCTCCTCAAATTTCGTCCATAACACTACACAACCTACATCAAACACTCTTTAGTCCAAAATGAACTAAATCAGTCAAAATAAAAACTGCCAATACATAGATTTCTTTATTGACAATCAAGGCAAGTAAACCACTTGTAAATGATGAAGAAACTACTCTTATTCATTTAATAAGAATTGTAATCAAATGAAAGTGGTGGGATGTAAGTAATCACACGTTAAACAAGAAACACAATGTGTGACCTATCAAAAAGAAGTCAAATAAATTTAGCATATCCAAGTAAATAACAGTGAATTGTATTTCAATTGAAATTATGCAACTAAAGATTAGTGCATGAAACTATTCGTGAATGCTTAACTAAATACATACAAAGGAGACTAGTTAAACAAAAACATTAAACAACAATTGTTCTCGCATCGATAGCTTTTGCTTTTCTGTCACACCCCAACCACAGCGGTTTCCCGCGAGGCCTGATCATCATGGAAACCATAGTCATTGATTGACCACTACATGATTTGATAAAAGCATACGTTGCAATCACGTTAAAAGATACATAATTGTTTTCAGAGTTACATAGCGGAAGTAGTAGCAAAATGTAAATGGTTTTTCAAACAAGGCCATTTAGAAATAATATCCCAAAAGCATGCGTGGATCCTAGAATGCGATAAACTCCAGACAAGCCTAGCATCGTGCAAACCCTAATTTCCTGAGTTACATAGCGGAAGTAGTAGCAAAATGTAAATTGTTTTTCAAACAAGGCCATTTAGAAATAATGTCCCAAACCAACAGCTCCTTCATTACCACGAAAGTTAAACGGTTTAAAGTTCAGAAACGTCTTGTAGGAGCAACCTTTGTTGTTGGCATCAGATCCCGTGTTGTAGGTTTAATCATATTAATAATAATTAAACATTAACAATGACCTTTGTATCTCAGGTCTTTAGTTATGCCAGACATTATAATACGTCCTGCGCCACTAGCATTACCTCCATTTACTTCATATCCTCCTGCGTTGCGATTCGCCTCGTGATGTGCGATTGCATCCGCTACTCGTTGTGCTACAAGCTGTTCGATGGCCTCTGCTGTCATGGGAGTACTGCTTCCCACATTGGTTTTGACGTTTCTCCTTCGCGGTGGCATGTTTCTTCAAATCATAATGATAAGCAAGATAAGACAATATGTAATAATGTCAAACACATGTGCACCAAAAGTAAACAATCATAACAACCAAGCAACCACGCAATATATAAAAGATAACATAACTTGATAATAAATTGTACGGGTTACAAAATATTTTAAGAGTACATACTCCTACAACAAGTTAATATCCAATATTACGTGGCACAGCCCGCTCACGATACTCAATCAATGGAATAAATGAGTAAATGCGCCCGTCTGCATCGCTGCCATGGCCATGAGCATACACACGGCTGCCAATGCAGTAGAGGACTCCAGGCGCTTTTCCATCACCATCACTCTTTCCTCAGCCACTGTCGCGCGCTGCTCTGCTTGGGTAGCACTCTACTCTACTGCCTCCACTCTCTGAGTCATAGCTGCCATCTCCTGTTGTACCCGGGTGAGGCGGTCGTGCATAATATGTAAGGCCTGATCATCCAGGTACCTACCCTCCTCTATAGATAGCAGTCGGCCCACCACATCCTCCATGTCGATGGCCTCCTGAACTGCGGTAAGCTCGGCACGTATCTCATGAAGTTGCTGGTCGTGCCTCGTAGATCGAGCCACAAGAAGAGGCACGGTGAGCTCCACAGGCTCCCGAGTGAGAGGTGTCGGACGTGAAGCACGTGACGACTCACCTACCTTGAAGGTGGAGGGAATACCCTCAATGTCTCTCCACTCGTCCAGTCGGCTAGGCATCCACTCCCACCGATGAATGTCGATTCTGCGCCTTTTGAGTACAGGCTCGGGCTAAGCAGTACAGTCTCGAGCGGGTGTGGCAGGACGAATCGGGATACGAACCCGCTTCCTAGGAGTGTGTGCAAGAAGCACACTCCCAGCGCGAGCCCGATAGGGACGGAAAGAGGGCAGTGGTACACCCGGGCCAAAGATACGGTAGGTGTCCACAGCCACTGGCTCGGGACTAGCGGCTATAGGGGTGGGGTCAGCAGGCTCGGGGGCAAGATCAAGGGGGTCAGGGTCTGCTAGCGGAGTCGGGTTAGAGGGCTGGGGAATCGGGTCAATAGGCTGGGTAACAGGATCAGCAGGGTGAGAGGTAGGGTCACTAGACTGAGGGACGGCCTCGGTGGGCTCCGGGTCGGAATCGACCGGGTGAGTGTCGGCCGTCTGAGAAACCGGGTCAGTAGACTCAGAATCGAGGTCGACACCTCAGTGTCAGCAAGCTGAGGGGTGGGATCTGTGGCCTCTAAGGCGTCAGGTGTAGGGTCAGGAGTAGGTTTGGTGATAGAGATAGCAGGCGGTACAGAGGTCTCGGTCTTAGTAGCACCAGTCGGCTGAATCAGGGCATCGGGAGTAAGAGTCGGGAGTGCAGACATGGATCCTGGAGAAGAGGTCGGAGACGTGGGCTCGTACTCCTCATCCGAATCCAAAATGTAGATCGGCATCGATGCTGAAGACATCTCTATGACAAGGCAATACACAAGTACAATTTATATAAGTTAAGTTAATATATAAAGCGTTAAAGACATGTAATGAACTACAGTTATAGTCTAGGTCCACTAAATGCAACCTAATTCCCTATAACCAATGGCTCTGATACCAATCTGTCACACCCCAACCACAACGGTTTCCCGCGGGGCATGATCATCATGGAAACCATAGTTATTGATTGACCACTACATGATTTGATAAAAGAATACGTTGCAATCACGTTAAAAGATACATAATTGTTTTCAGAGTTACATAGCGGAAGTAGTAGCAAAATGTAAATGGTTTTTCAAACAAGGCCATTTAGAAATAATATCCCAAAAGCATGCATGGATCCTAGAATGCGATAAACTCCAGACAAGCCTAGCATCGTGCAAACCCTAATTTCCTGAGAAAACATGCATGAAATATGTCAACATAAAGTTGGTGAGTTCACAGGTTTTAAGTAACAGTAATCAGTATAATGGACCACAAGACTTTTAATGATTTGATTGTCGATCATACAATACTACAATATTATATAAGCACCGCAACCGAAGCTAGACTATAAATGTAATAGATTGCCCCTACCCATGCCTACCGTAAGCACACGGATTAACAGGCTAATAATGCACCCGTTTAGACCTCCGGTCAAGGTTATGGTAATTAACCCGGGTGGGGGTAGTCAAACCCAATAGTACTATCCATGATTACCTCGCTTTGGGAAATAAACTAACGGTCCGATAATAGGGGACTTTATACGGTAAGTAAACAATTTATATAACATGTGAAATCATTGACAAGTAATGTCCCCCAAAATGAAAATAAGTAAAATTGGGCCGTGAAACTCATTTGATAAGTAAAGTGAACACTGTTTGCAGCAAAGTCTGAGTGAGTCCCGACCTACTCGTGCCCTAAAATATTTAAGACACCTTAAGGTTTGAGTAATGATTTAAAATGCAAGTTGGTCATGTGTACAAATTCCCCCAACTAACCTGATGTATATACTTGTTTGGTTTCTATAAATATTTACTTGATGACCCTTGGTGTTATGGCTTAAATAAATAAATAAATAAATATATATATATATATATATATATATTTTTATTTATTTACACAATATATATGTGTATATATGTCCTTTTTGTAAATTATATCTTTCCAACATCATTGATAATAAATTGTTAAGACTATTTTCAGGATATTTAAGTTTGATGCTCGACATTAATAAGTAGATCTTATAAACAAAGTAAATAATTAGTTAATTATTACTTTAATTAATAAAATTAGTTTTAACCAAACTACATTATTTTGGGACGAATCCTACATATAACAACTTAGAAATTAAAGTAAAACTAATATTGAAAAGGGGTAAGTTGGCTCACTAAACACAAACGAGGATAATGTTGGATGACTAGGGAGCTTGAGTACTTGAGGGCACCTTAGTTGAAGCTTGTTTTACTTGAAATAAACTCCAAAAAATATATTGTGTGTGTGGTGATGGCTACGTACAAAAAAAAAAAAGAAAGGGAAGAAAGATAGGTGGAGGATTTTATAAGGTGGTGATTGTGTTGGGGTGAGGGTGGGGTAGCTCTCAAAATGGTAGGCATTTTGGTCAAAGGTAGTATGGGATGATGGAAATGACTATTTTGGTGTAAAGGAAAAGTTGATGAAAAGAAAAAAAAAAGACGTTTACTAGTATGGATGGTCAAATGGGTATGGGTTGTTGTGCATATATATTATTTTTATGCAAGCTCAATTTATTTGTTTTCTTCTTATTAGTCTAAGAATTCATGAAGCTAATTTTTTTTTTAAACACACAATTTTCAAAACACATACATACAACTAAACATGTGATCAAATGAGTTTTTTTTTTTTATTTGAATATTCGGATGTTATGATAGCATATCTATTATCATATATTTTTATATTGACGATACGTTATAATACGTCGTGTCTCTAGTAGTTGCGTTATACGCGTCTTATTCGGGTAAAATATCAATTTACGCGTTAGGGTTCATTTTAAATTTTAAAGT
Organism: Flaveria robusta; assembly: GCA_025506415.1. Taxonomy (NCBI): domain Eukaryota; kingdom Viridiplantae; phylum Streptophyta; class Magnoliopsida; order Asterales; family Asteraceae; genus Flaveria; species Flaveria robusta. The sequence goes on along the minus strand of CM046476.1, from coordinate 8,917,303 downwards.
TTTTCAATGCATTTAATTTGGAATCTGAGGTATTTTGAAACACTTTAAATTATTTATTGGCACATATATATATATATATATATATATATATATTAATTATCACCAATGTTCGTGTGTGCTTGTATCGCGTGTAAAAAAATAGTAATTACGCCGAATTACCGATGCATGAAATATTATGTGTGAAATTTTGCAATGCATAAAACGACTTCTATAAATGGAATTCAATTGAAAATCAAGTATTATAGATGTAATTATAACCAAATCAGGGCCGGGTATTGACCTGAAATTGCCGGTTGTCACATTTTCTTTACAACGTCTAACGTTCTTGAGTTTTGATTCTAAAGTCTAATAAACACACTATTAAACCAATATAAAGAAATCTTATTGTAATTATCATTGGAATCATACTAGTCAATCACATATGTTACAGAGTATCTATTTTATCATCAAAACCAAAACCAAATACAAAACCACACGAATGACCCTTATAATCAATCCTCTACTTCCCAAACCTCGTCCATAAAACAGCATAACCAACATCAAAAACTCTTTATTCCAAAATAACCTAAGTCAATCCAAATGACAACTTTCCACCCATAGATTTCTTTATTGACTATCAAACAAGGAAACCACTTGCAAATGATGAAGAAACTACTCTTATTCATGTAATAAGAATCGATAATCAAATGAAAGTGGTGGGATGGAAGTAATCATACGTTGAACAAGAAGCATAATGTGGGATCAATTAAAAAGAAGTCAAATCAATGTAGCATGACCATGTAAATAATGGTGAATTGTATTTCAAAAAAAAAATTATTCAACTATAGATTAGTGCATCAAACTATTCATGAATGCTTAACTAAATTCATACAAAAGGAACAAGTTATACAAAAACATTAAACACCAATTGTTCTCGTATAGATAGTTTTCGCTTTCCTTAACAACGTCCAACGTTCATGAGTTTTGAGAAACACACTCCTAAACCAATAGAAAGAAATTTGATTGTAATTAATATTAGAATCTTACTAGTCAATCACATATGTTACATAGTATCTATTGTTTACATCCAAACCAAAACCGAATACAAAACCACACGAATGACACTTGAAATCAATCCACTCCTGCTCAAATCTTGTCCATAACACTACGCAACTTACTTCAAACACTCTTTATTCCAAATGAACTAAATCAATCTAAATAACAACTATCAATCCATAGATTTCTTTATTGACAATCAAGGCAAGTAAACCAGTTGTAAATGATGAAGAAACTACTCTTATTCATTTAATATGAATCGATAATCAAATGAAAGTGGTGGGGTGGAAGTAATCATACGTTAAACAAGAAACACAAAGTGTGACCTATTAAAAATAAGTCAAATCAAATTAGCATGACCAAGTAAATAACGGTGAATTGTATTTTAATCGAAATTACGCAACTATATATTAATGCGTAAAACTATTCATGAATGCTTAACTAAATACAAACAAAGGGAACTAGTTATACAAAAACATTAAACAACAATTGTTCTCGCATCGATAGCTTTTGCTTTTTTAACAACGTCCAACGTTCTTGAGTTTTGATTATTAAGTCTAATAAACACACTCTTAAACCAATATAACAAAATGTGATTGTAATTATCATAGGAATCAGACTAGTCAATCACATATGTTACATAGTATCTATTATTTTCATCGAAATCAAAACCGAATACAAAACCACACGAATAACTCTTGTAATCAATCCTCTACTCCCCAAACCTCTTCTATAACACTACATAACGAAAACTCTTTATTCCAAAATAACCTAAATCAATCCAAATGACAACTTTCCACCCACAGATTTCTTTATTGACAATCAAACAAGGAAACCACTTGTAAATGATGAAGAAACTACTATTATTCATATAATAAGAAACGATAATCAAATGACAGTGGTGGGATGGAAGTATCATACGTTATACAAGAAGCACAACGTGTGACCTAATAAAAAGAAGTCAAATCAATGTACCATGACTAAGTAAATAATGGTGAATTGTATTTCAAACAAAATTATGCAACTATAGATTAGTACATCAAACTATTCATAAATGCTTAACTAAATTCATACAAAAGGAACAAGTTATACAAAAACATTAAACACCAATTGTTCTCGTATCGATAGTTTTCGCTTTCCTTAACAACGTCCAACGTTCTTGAGTTTTGATTTCTAAGTCTAATAAACACACTCCTAAACCAATATAAAGAAATTTGATTGTAATGATTATCGTAATCATACTAGTCAATCACATATGTTACATAGTATCTATAGTTTACATCCAAACCAAAACCGAATACAAAACCACACGAATGACCCTTGAAATCAATCCACTCCTACTCAAATCTTTTCCATAACACTACTCAACTAACTTCAAACACTCTTTATTCCAAAATGAACTAAATCAATCTAAATAACAACTATCAATCCATAGATTTCTTTATTGACAATCAATGCAAGTAAACCACTTGTAAAAGATGAAGAAACTACACTTATTCATTTAATATGAATCGATAATCAAATGAAAGTGGTGGGATGGAAGTAATCATACGTTAAATAAGAAACACAATGTGTGACCTATGAAAAGGAAGTCAAATCAATGTAGCATGACCAAGTAAATAACGGTGAATTGTATTTCAATTGAAATTATGCAACTATAGATTGATGCGTCAAACTATCCATGAATGCTAAACTAAATACATACAAAGGGAACTAGTTATACAAAAACTTTAAACAACAACTTTTCTCGCATCGATAGCTTTTGCTTTCCTTAACAACGTGCAACGTTCTTGAGTTTTGATTATTAAGTCTACTAAACATACTTCTAAACCAATATAAAGATATCTGATTGTAATTATCATTGGAATCATACTAGTCAATCACATATGTTACATAGTATGATTATTTACATCAAAACCAAAACCGAATACAAAACCACACTAATGACCCTAGAAATGAATCCACCCCTCCTCAAATCTCGTCCATAACACTGAATAACCTACATTAAACACTCTTTATCCCAAAATGAACTAAATCAATCCAAATAACAACTATCAATATATAGATTTCATTATTGATAATCAAGGCAAGTAAACAACTTGTAAATGATGAAGAAACTACTCTTATTTATTTAATAAGAATCGATAATCAAATGAAAATGGTGGGATGTAAGTAATCATACGTTGAACAAGAAACACAATGTGTGACCTATTAAAAAGAAATCAAATCAATGTAGCATGACCAAGTAAGTAACGGTGAATTGTATTTCAATCGAAATTATGCAACTATAGATTAGTGCATCAAACTATTCATGAATGCTTGACTAAATATATACAATGGGAACTAGTTATACAAAAACATTAAACAACAACTGTTCTCGCATCGATAGCTTGTGCTTTCTTGAACAACGTGAAACGTTCTTGAGTTTTGATTATTAAGTCTAATAAACACATTTCTAAACCAATATAATGATATTTGATTGTAATTATCATTGGAATCATACTAGTCAATCACATATGTTACATAGTATGATTGTTTACATCGAAACCAAAACCGAATACAAAACCACACGAATGACCCTTGAAATCAATTCACTCCGCCTTAAATCTCGTCCATAACACTACACGACCTACATCAAACACTCTTTATTCCAAAATTAACTAAATCAATCCAAATAACAACTGTCAATATTTAGATTTAATTATTGATAATCAAGGCAAGTAAACCACTTGTAATGATTAAGAAACTACTCTTATTCATCTAATAAGAACCGATAATCAAATGGAAGTGGTGGGATGTAAGTAATCATACGTTAAACAAAAAACACAATGTGGGACCTATTAAAAAGAAATCTAATCAATGTAGCTTGACCAAGTAAATAACGGTGTTTGTATTTTAATCGAAATTATGCAACTATGGATTAGTGCATCAAACTATTCATGAATGCTTAACTAAATACATACAAATGGAACTAGTTATACAAAAACATTAAACAACAACTGTTCTCGCATCGATAGCTTTTGCTTTCTTTAACAACGTGCAACGTTCTTGAGTTTTAATTATTAAGTCTAACAAACACACTTCTAAACCAATATAAAGAAATCTGATTGTAATTATCATTGGAATCATAGTTGCCAATCACATATGTTACATAGTATTTTTTTTACATCGAAACCGAAACCGAATACAAAACCACACAAATCACACTTGAAATGAATCCACTCCTCGTATCTCGTCCATAACACTGCACAACCTACATCAAACACTCTTTATTCCAAAATAAACTAAATCAATCCAAATAACAACTGTCAATCAATAGATTTCTTTATTGAAAATCAAGGCAAGTAAACCACTTGTAAATGATGAACAAACTACTCTTATTCATTTAATAAGAATCGATAATCAAATGAAGGTGGTGGGATGTAAGTAATCATACGTTAAACAAGAAACACAATGTGTGACCTATCAAAAAGAAGTCAAATCAATGTAGTACGACCAAGTAAATAACGGTGAATTGTATTTCAATTGAAATTATGCAACTATAGATTACTGTATAAAACTATTCATGAATGCTTAACTAAATACATACAAAGGGTGTTAGCTCAACTGTGTGTGGTAACCCAGAAGGATGCACACGGGGGTCTAATCCTTGTGATTGACTAAACATATGGGACCCTTGTCGCTTGCCCCAGGTACTGGAGTCAGCTTCGTGCACAATGTTAGGGGTCTATTTATAGACTTCGGCCCAGTAACCAGCTTCGCGCATAATATTCGGGGTATAGCACATGGCATTGGTACAGATGAAAGTGAAAGACAATGATGAATGAACGAATGACGTACGATGATGAACGATAATGAAAGATAATAATAAATATTATCTATATGTACGTATGATGTATGATCATGAATGAAAGTAAAGGAAGGTTTTCTAAACGAAAGTAAAGTATTTCTATTATAAAATAGAACTCACTCAGCAATGCTGACTTTTATGCATTTTCAGTTGGCACGTAATGGTTGCTGAGGATGGCACGAGGTGAAGCTACTTGGCAAGGTTTGGATGACAACCATTTTGTGTAACAATGATGTTTTTGTGTTATAATGCAATCGAACGATGTTTTGTAATGTTGTATTATTTGGCAAAAGCAATTATTAATATATGAAATGGCTTTTTGATAAAGTATTCCGCTGCAATGATTTTAGTAGATGTTACTGTGTTTTTAAATATTATGTGCGATGAATGTCCAACAGTGAGCGTTCCGGAAACAGGGCCTTACAAGTTGGTATCAGAGCCAAAGTTTAAGAGAAATGGGTAAATTATTTCAAAAACCTAAACTTAAATTGAAAATGAGACATATGGAAGGATGCCAGCCCAAGTAGCTACGTGCCATCAGGTATTTTCTTTAATATTAACCAGTATTATGTGCACATGTTATTTGATTTATGTGCTTTTAGTAGATTTGGATACTGATGTAGTCAGGATAGGAAATGCTTGGGGTATGAAGAGTAAAGTAAGTGGCTAATCACAACTGGCTACTGTAATTAGAGACTTACTATACTTGACATAAACTGAGCTATTACCTTGAATGACTGGAAAGGTGTTTGAATCTTATAGTGTGTTAGAGGATGGCTGGTGGTAGATCTTCGAAAGCTTCTAGAGGTGGAGGTCGTGGTGGACATGGTGTTGAACCTCGGGTCACAAGAGGCGGATCATAAAATCTCGGATGACGAAATCATATCTCTTCAAACATCATGGAACAAAACTCTAAAAGAACTTGAACAAGTAAAAAGGCAACTTAAAGAGATGACTAAAACTTTAGAACAAGAGAAATTAGCATATGCTGCAACTCAGGTTGATCTTGCAAAAGTGAAAAGTTCAAAAACTATTGTTGAACAATTGGTAAATGGTAGAAAGTATAAAGATAAAATGGGTCTAGGTTTCACACATGAGCCTATGCCTGAATCAATCTCAAACACCTTACCTGAGAACTTTAACACTCATGATCACTCACCTGGAAATAAAGCAAAGCTCAAAGCCTTTCATGAAAAGAAAAAGAATGTTCAATCTCATGAAGAGAATGAAATTGAAAAAATAAATATTGAAATCTTTAAGGAACAAGACTCAGAAAAAGATCAAAAATGGTCATCCGATAAAAGTTAAATCTTATGAGCCTCGACCAAAGAACAAGAAGTTCTTTGTTCCCAAAGCATCAAATGAGTGTGTTATGGAAAAATGTGTTGAAGAAGTCATTGAAATCAATGACAAAAAGAAAGGGAAAACTAAAGAAGAGAAATTAAAATCAGATACTTCATGTTTCGATTATTCAAGTTCTTATGAATTAAACCAAAAAGATCAAAAACTTAAAGAATCTGAAAAAGAATCTTCTCAAGATTCAATTCCATCCCAAAGCAACAAAACATCATCAAGAACAAGAAATCAAAGAAGGAGAAAATCAAATGCAAAAGCTAAAAATTCTCAAACTCAACGAACCGATCAATCAAATCAATTTAAACCAGTGAAGTTTGTGTCAGGAGGAACTTTTGACATGAACACAATCTCTGAAATGACATCAAAACCAAAGATCAAATCTAACTCTGATCTGAAAACAGGTTCAGGTCCTAAGTCTTCCGCTGTTCATAAAAGATTTGTGTCTAAGGAGTCAAAGGATTGTGAAAATGTTCAAAAGCCAAAATCTAAAAATCAAAAGCCCAAACTCACAAATCAAAAACAACAGATTAACCTGCCAACTCCTAAATTAAACAAGGATCAAATGTGGCATCCACATCTAGGGTTAATCATCAGTTGTTTAAATCTCCACAAATGTACTGTGACATATGTGACATGTATAATCATAACACATCTGAATGTTATTTTAACAAGTACTGTCACATTTATGATATGACAAATCACTCAACTGCTGATTGTTATTTCAACAAATATTGTGCCTTGTGTGACGAAAAGAATCATAATACTGAAGATTGTTACTTCAGAAAGAACTCACCAAGGAATGGATATGTTAATCCATGATTTCAAAGAAATCAAAATAATGGTTTTCAAGGTTTATCACAACAACCTTCCTTAGGCTTGAGATCTCTTAGAAGAATCAATTCTGATTATGATGACCATTATACTGTGAGAACAAAGCAGTATACACAAGGACATTTTAACAAGCAAAATTTTTCTAAGAATGTTTCAGTTGATGGTTCAAAATTTCTTGATGAGGATCTTGAAAATCGTTTTAATGCTTTGAGGATTAAACAAAAAAAAGATAATCAAAAATTTGTCAGAAAAGGAATTGATAATCCTAAATATCAAAAGAAACCTGACGTGAACAAACTCCATTTTAAGCAATTTACCATTGTTGATAAGTATGGCAAGCCCAAGACCATCTCGGCTTGGGTTGATAACTCAACTTAAATGTCTTTGAAATGTAGGTACGCCCAAGAAGACCAATAAACACGTGATATATTGATAGTGGGTGTAGCCGGCATATGACAGGAAATCATGCCTTACTTCAAGACTTTAAGATAAAAGATGGTACGCATGTAGCATTTGGAGGTGATGCAGGTGGAAAGATTACCGGAGAAGGAACGGTATCAAATGGGATTATTAGCTTTGATAAAGTCAACTACTGTGCTCAGTTGAACTTTAATCTTTAAAGCGTTTCACAAATTTGTGATAAATCATATTCTGCTTTATTTGATGACTCTTATTGTTATATTTTAAAGCCAGGTTTTCAGATTAGCAAGGAATGGGTGATTGTTAAAGCTGTTCATGATCGAGATGTATACAAGCTAGATATGTCTCAAGTAGATCCTTCAACAAAAACAACTTGCCTAATTGCTCAAGCATCAAATGATGAAAGCCAGCTTTGGCATAGACGTCTCGGCCATTCCAACTTCAAAAACATGAACAAGCTTGCTGGAGGAAATCATGTAGTAGGAATTCCAACAAAGAAGTTTGCTACATCAGATCTCTGTAAAGCATGTTTGAAAGGGAAGCAACACAGAGCGTCTTATAAGTCCAAACTGATAAACTCAAATTCCAAGCCTCTACAGATGTTGCATATGGATCTATTCGGTCCGGTAAACGTGCAAAGTATTGGAAAGAAATCTTATTGTTTAGTTATCATTGATGACTTTACAAGATTTTCTTGGGTTTTATTTTTACGTGCTAAATCTGAAACGGCTGAATTATTAAAAGAGTTTATCATTAAAGTAGAAAATCAACTAGATCAAAAAGTAAAAATCATTCGAAGTGATAATGGAACAGAATTTAAAAATGCCAATGTTGGCATGTTCTGTGCAGGAAAAGGGATCGCTCATCAGTTCAATGCTTCTAGGACTCCACAACAAAATGGAGTTGCAGAAAGGAAGAACAGAACGTTGATTGAGGCAGCTCGTGCAATGTTAGCAGATGCGAAGATTCCAATCACCTTCTGGGATGAAGCCATATCAACTGCATGTTTTGTTCAGAATCGTACTCTATTGGTGAAAGATAAACAGAAAACTCCTTATGAGTTGATGTTTGGCAGAAAACCAATCAAAGATTTTCTTAAATCTTTTGGTTGTCCGGTTTTGATTTTAAACTCAAATGATCAGATTGGAAAATTTGAAGCAAAATCTGATGATGGATTTTTTCTTGTATATTCGTCAATTTCAAAAGCTTTTAGAGTTTATAACTCTAGGAAGAATGTTATCATTGAAACTTTCAATGTTAAATTCCTTGAAAATTCATTTCCATCGGTTGCAAATGGTCGAGCTTGGTTATTTGATTTAGATTCTTTGTCAAACTCATTCCATTCTAACCTGTTTGAATCTTCTTGTGTCAACAGGAAACAGGTAGGAGATCTTGGATCTTTCAGTGATGATTCAGATTCTGATGATATGGATGATTCAAGCCCAGATTATCCATTCTTCTCATTTGTTAAAGATCCCGTGTTCAGTTCAGAATCTCATGATCAACATGCTCAAGAACAACATCCTGTTTCTCAAAATTCAAATGTTTCTCAACCTATTCCTAATGATGGACCATAAATTGTACATCCTGAGTCTGGAACTTCATCTGTATCTGGAGATGTAGATGTTAATGACAAGCTTGATTATTTTATCAACTCACCGACTCAAGTTCTGAATTTCACTCCTCATTCTTCAAACCTGTTGCATCAGCTATCCAACTTGAACTAGACTAATCTGGATGTGAATGTTCAAGAAGATGAGATCCCAACGTCTCGTGTTCACAAGAAACATCCTATATCATAGATTATTGGTCCTTTGAATGAGAGAACTACGAGAAGTCATTCCAAGCAAGCAAATATTTGCTTATACTCGTGTTTTCTATCTCAAATTGTCCCTAAAAACATCTCTGAAGCGTTACAGGACAATAGTTGGATTGAGGCTATGCAATAAGAGTTACTACAGTTCCGCAAACAGGAAGTGTGGAAGCTTGTGGATTTGCCTGAAGGAGAAAATGCCATTGGCACAAAATGGTTGTTCAGAAACAAATCAAATGATCGAGGAATTGTTGTTCGAAACAAAGCATGGCTAGTAGCACAAGGTTACACCCAAGAGGAAGGAGTTGATTATGATGAAGTGTTTGCTCCAGTTGCAAGACTTGAAGCAATTCGTGTCTTCCTAGCATGTGCTTCATATATGAAATTCAAGGTGTACCAAATGGATGTCAAAGGTGCTTTCTTGTATGGACCAATCATAGATGATGTGTATGTCAAGCAACCTCAAGGTTTTGAAGATGCTGAATTCCCTCATCGTATGTACAAGCTGAGCAAAGCTTTATATGGTTTACATCAAGCTCCTAGTATCTGGTATGAAACATTTTCACAGCATTTGATCCAACATGGATACACAAGAGGGAAAATTGATCCGACTTTATTCATAAAGAAGGATGCGGATGATCTCTTATGTGTTCAAGTGTATGTGGACAATATCATATTTGGTTCTACAAGTCAGAAATTGTGCTCAGAATTTGAAGAAATTATGAAATCTCGTTTCCAAATGAGTTCTATATGAGAAATAAACTTTTTTCTTGGATTACAAGGGAAACAGTCTGTAGATGGAATTTTTATCAATCAAGAGAAATTTGTTGACAAGCTCTTGAAAAAGTTTAAACTGCAAGATTGTTAATCAATCAGAACTCCAACTGACGTTAACACCAAGATTGATACTGATCCAAAAGGAAAATCAATTGACCAAACTCTATACAGATCTATGACTGGATCTTTGATGTATCTTACTGCATCTAGACTTGATATAATGTATGCTGTTTGTGTTTGTGCCAGGTATCAATCAGACTCGAAGGAATCTCATCTTATCGCTGTCAAACGCATATTCAGATATCTCAAAGGAAAACTGGCTCTAGGGTTATGGTATCCTTATGAAGGAAACTTCGAGTTATATGGATATACTGATAGTGATTATGGGGGATGTTGCCAAGATCGTAAATCTACAACAGGTAGTTGTTAGTTTTTGGGTCGGAGATTAGTCTCATGGCAGTGTAAGAAACAAACAAATGTCTCAGTTTCAACTGTAGAAGCTAAGTACATAGCTGCATCAGCATGATGTTCTCAAATCCTTTGGTTACAAAACCAACTGCTGGATTACGGGTTCAATTTTCTTAAAACCCCTATTTAAATTGATAATACCGCTGCTATGTTTATAACAGCTAATCCCGTCCAACATTCAAAAACAAAGCATATCGAAATTCGATATCATTTTCTCAGAGATAACTCTCAAAAAGGTTTAATCATTTTGATTCAAATATCAACTGAAAAACAATTGGCTGACCACTTTACAAAAGCCTTTTTACGAGGAAGGTTTGAGTATTTGGTTGAGTCTATTGGTCTTATTAACCATATTGAAAAATGATTTTGATTTATCAACATGAAAATAACCCTCCCTTCTTTTTAATAAGAAAATTAAAGAGAAACTATCAAAGTTGACTTCCTGATTGTATATATTGTGTGTGTGTGCTAATAGAAAAAGCAAATACAAAACTAGAAATTGCAAAATCAAAATAGAAAAATAGAAAATGAAAATACAAAAATATATTTTAGTTGTTCATTTCTTATTTTAGACTTGAATCTGCTATTGCAATATGTGAGGAATGATAGCACATCAGTTTTAATCAGTTGCATACTTCACTTATTAATAAAGTCTGACATGATTAGATATGATGTGCGGGTAAACTCAAGCAATTATACTGAAAAAGTAGATTCTTGTGATTTAACTAAATCATTATGCATTTGTGTGTATCCATCTTAGTTCTAATGAGTGGTGTTGACTTATCTGATTGTTTGCTTATCATGTTACAAACTCCCACCTGGTGGTGATATGAATAACCGTGAGATCTGTTGATAGCATATGTTCACTTCTTTGTTATAAGTCATCATAGACCTGAAGTGATGAGGCATCCTCTGTTGTAAGTCATTACAGACCTGGATATTCTCACCTGATGCTAAAGATGCCAATGTGCACAGTCCTTTTAAAAGTCCAAAATGGATGTCCTATGATTCTTTATGAATCATCTTTATCTATTTCTTTATGAAACGGATTCGGAGATTATCTAATGGTTTGTCCATGGTGGTTTTCTCAGAGATTATCAACTGGTTTTACCATGATGATTCTCTCATTGACCTAAACATGAGATCTGGTTATACATATATGTCAGGTTTTTAAGTTAAGTAAAAGTGCTTGCTTGCATTCCTTGACGAGGGTCAGACTCTCTAAGTCTAAGTGTGGGATACATAATGTCATATCTAATCGAACCTTAATCAATCCAAGAATTGAAAATGTTGGAGCTCTTGAAGATTAGTATTTAGTCTTTATATTTTTTTTTTTTGTCAAAGTATAGGGACTTATTTGTAAATATATGTTCATTAGTTTTCATTGTTAGTATAAATAGGATATTATGTATTTTTGTGTAGGTAGACTTTGAGATAGACTTTGAAGAAAACTCTCTATACATTGTATCCAACTGCATTTGCTTTCAATGAAAACTCTATGAATTTTTGAAGTATTTTGCTTTTGTTGATTACTTTGTGCTTATAATTGATCATTACATTACAATATCAACACAGATCGATCCATTTGAACCTATCAAATGGTATTAGAGCTTTCGGTTCAGTGATTTGAAGCTTAAAATTGACTTTTGAGCTCTGTGAATCATTTGAATCTGTGTTTGATAGCAATTGATCAATTAATTGTTGATTTCAGTTATGTTTCATCATTAGAAATATGATTTGAATCATAATTGAGTGATTTCTCACATTCAGATCTGAATTTTCATCATATTTGTGTGCGAAACTGTTCTTCGTAGTCGAACTCAAATTCAAACAGAAATTCAGATTTATTTTTGTTAATTGAGAGAATTGATGATTGAGAATTGATTATCGGTGTATATACTAACTGACTGAAAGTTTTCAGATCAATTAATCAAGTTTTGAAAAATTTGATAAGATCAGGTTGTTATGAAGATGATGAATTAGGCGCTTGGAGTGTTAAAATCTTCTGAAAATTGCTCAAGTGTTTAGGCGCATAACAATTGTTTAGGCGCATCAACACTGTTTGGTCGTTTTAGAGTTGGACATTTTGACACTATTTGGATGTTTTACCACTGTTTGGACGTTTTTGAATCCTAGAGTTCTAGGCGTTTGAAGACTGTTTGTGCGCTTCAGTTGAAAATTCAGAAAATTTAACTAAGTACCCAGGCGTTTCACAACTGTTCAGGCGTTTGACAACTGTTCAGGTGCATCTTCAGTTGGGCATTTCAAAATTCTTCTAAGGCATTCCCTTAGGTGTTCCATGTTCAAAGTGGGCGTTTCACAACTATTCAGGCACATCAGATTTCAGACTTTTCATTCAACACTTAGAAAATTTTTCAAAAACTAAAATCCAAAAATATTATCATTTCTTTGGTTTATTTCAAACTTTAAAAACAACAAAAACAGTTTATTTTCTTAAATTCAAAACTTAAAATGGCTAAGTCTGAAGATTTTGAGAACAAAGTTCCTAAGTTGAAGAACAGAGCTGATTACAAGAACTGGTCTCTTAGATTGAAACATCACTTAAACATTATTGATACTGATCTTTGGAAGTCAATAGAGAAAGGACCACATATTCCTGTTTCATCAGATGGTCCTGACAGAGAATCTGTTTACACCAAAGACTCTCAAGAACCTTATCCTGAAGATGGTCTACATGGTGATGATCTGAAGAAAAGTAAAGAATGATATTAAAGCTTATTCACTGATGTGCAAGGGTTTACCTTTGGAGGTGCTAACAAGACTTGATAGTTATTGGACTGGGTATACCATGTACAAAGCTTTAAAGATAATTTGTGAAGGTGGTAAAGAGATTCAAGATCTCAAAAAGCATAAACTGAAAAGGCAACTTGAATTGTTTGAGTATCTTTCTGGAGAAACAATAAATCAAATGATGAACAGATTTGTAAAACTTATTACTGAAATGTCAACTATTAGTGTGAAGAATGATCTCAAAGATCTAAATGACAGACTTCTTAATGCTCTTCTATCTTCATGGAAACAAACTGTTACTTTATTGAAGCATACATAAAACTTTTTCCATGGATCTTGATCTTTTGATTGCCAAAATAGAATTAGTTGAAATTGATGAGAGTTCAAGAAACAATGATAGATCTACATCAACATCTTAGTATAAGTATGTTGCATCTCCAGCTAACATAGTGGAGAATGCATTTGTGGCTAAAGATGACAGCTCTCCAAAAGATGAGGGTGATTTGTTTGTTGGAGCTGGTTTCTTTACTAACTCAACCTACACAAGTGCTCCTTTCTATACAAATCAACCTCAGTCTCCTCCTAAAACTCAAATGCCTAAACCCCAAACTAAGACTCCATCTTCTAACTCTGTTAAACCTAGCAAAGTTAAAGATGTCATAAATATCCTGTTACAGGATGAAGAGTCCAAATCTGCTTTTACTGCTTTCATGGCAAGCTTTCAAGCTTATCAAGGTAGTCATTTAACTCAAGTTGATTTGATTTTGCAAGATTTATTTGAGATGGATCCTAATGATGTAGAAGAGATGGATTTGAACTGGCAAATGGTGATGATAGCTTATAGGACTCAGAAACACTCTTATGTGAACAGAAATTACAAACCAAGTGCAAGCAAAAAGGTTGGCTTTGATAAGTCAAAATCAAGGTGTTTCAACTGAAATAGCTATGGCCATTTTTCAAGAGAATGCAAAGCTCCAAGAAATCAAGGAGGCAATGGTCAAGCAGGCTCTAGTAGTCAAAGATATCAGCATCAGTCTCAGAAAACATTTCAGAAGCCGTATCAGAGTCTTCCTATGCCAGAACTGAAAGAAGAATAAAAAACAACTGAAGAGCCAAAGAAAGCTCTAGTTGTTAGCATTAAGGATGGTTATGACTAGAGTGCTTATGCAGAACAGTTTACATCTGATCTCACTTTTGGTTTAGCACTTATTGCTGAGATTAATAATGAAGACTGGTCTGAAGACAATGATCCAAAGGCAAATGATGATTCAGACAATGATGAAGACTATGACTGGAGTGACAAATCTGATCCAAAGGAAGATTCAGAAGAAGTTGCTCTCATGGCACAGTCAGAACAACCTAAGGTTGAACACTCATCATCTGATACTGAGACTTCACCTTCTTATCCAGAAATTCCATTGGAAGTCAGAGAAAAAACATGCACTAAGGCATGTTTTGAGCAAGTAGAACACTACAGAACATACTCGTTCAAAATATTTGATAAAACTCAAACAAGAAGAGTTAATGCACAACAAACTCAAAGCTGATCATAAAATCTCTGATGACAAAATCATATCTCTTCAAACATCATGGAACAAAACTCTAAAAGAACTTGAACAAGTAAAAAGGCAACTTGAAGAGATGACTAAAACTTTAGAACAAGAGAAAGTGGCACATGCTGCAACTCAGGTTAATCTTGCAAAAGTGA
The DNA here is from genome assembly GCA_025506415.1 of Flaveria robusta. Lineage (NCBI taxonomy): Eukaryota > Viridiplantae > Streptophyta > Magnoliopsida > Asterales > Asteraceae > Flaveria > Flaveria robusta. The sequence continues at coordinate 8,902,294 of CM046476.1, read as the reverse complement.
AAAGTTCAAAAACTATTGTTGAACAATTGGTAAATGGTAGAAAGGACAAAGATAAAACGGGTGTAGGTTTCACACATGAGCCTATGCCTGAATCAATCTCAAACACCTTACCTGAGAACTTTAACACTCATGATCACTAACCTAAAAATAAAGCAAAGCTTAAAGCCTTTCATGAGAAGAAAAAGAATATTCAATCTAATGAAGAGAATGAAATTGAAAAGATAAATATTGAAATCTTTGAGGAACAAGACTCAAAAAAGATCAAAAATGGTCATCCGATAAAAATTAAATCTTATGAGCCTCGACCAAAGAACATGAAGTTGTTTGTTCTCAAAGCATCAAATGTGTGTGTTATGGAAAAATGTGTTGAAGAAGTCATTGAAATCAATGACAAAAAGAAAGGAAAAACTAAAGAAGAGAAATTAAAATCAGATACTTCATGTTCTGATGATTCAAGTTCTTATGAATCAAACCAAACTGATTAAAAACTTAAAGAATCTGAAAAAGAATCTTCTCAAGATTCAATTCCATCCAAAAGCAACAAAACATCATCAAGAACAAGAAATCAAAGGAGGAGAAAAACAAATGCTAAATCTAAAACTTCTCAAACTCAAAGAACCAATCAATCAAATCAATTTAAACCTATGAAATTTGTGTCAGCGGGAACTTTTTACATGAACACAATCTCTAAAATGACATCTAAACCAAAGATCAAATCTAACTCTGATCTGAAAACAGGTTCAGGTACTAAGTCTTTCGCTGTTCATAAAAGATTTGTGTCTAAGGAGTCAAAGGATTGTGAATATATTCAAAAGCCAAAACCTGAAAATCAAAATCACAAACACACAAATCAAAAACAACAGATTAACATGCCTACTCCTAAATCTAAACAAGGATCAAATGTGGCATCCACATCTAGGGTTAATCATCAGTTGTTTAAATCTTCACAAAGGTACTGTGACATATGTGACATGTATAATCATAACACATCTGAATGTTATTTTAACAAGTACTGTCACATTTGTGATATGACAATTCACTGAACTGTTGATTGTTATTTCAACAAATACTGTGCCTTGTGTGACGAAAGGAATCATAATACTGAAGATTGTTACTTCAGAAAGAACTCGCCAAGGAATGGATATGTTAATCCATGATTTCAAAGAAATCAAAATATGGTTTTCAAGGTTTATCACAATAATTTTTCTTAGGCTTGAGATCTCTCAGAAGAATCAATTCTGATTATGATTATCATTATACTATGAGAACAAAGCAGTATACACAAGGACATTTCATTCCACGATCTGTGAGAATGAACAATGGAACATTTAACAAGCAAAATTTTTTTAAGAATGGTTCAGTTGATGGTTCAAAATTTCTTGATGAGGATCTTGAAAATTGTTTCAATGGTTTGAGGATTAAACAAAATAAAGATAATCAAAAATTTGTCAGAAGAGGAATTGATAATCCTAAATATCAAACGAAACCTTACGTGAATAAACTCCATTTTAAGCAATTTACCATTGTTGATAAGTATGGCAAGCCCAAGACCATCTCGGCTTGGGTTGATAACTCAACTTAAATGTCTTTGAAATGCAGGTACGCCCAAGAAGACCAATAAACACGTGGTATGTTGATAGTGGGTGTAGCCGGCATATGACAGGCAATCATTCCTTACTTCAAGACATTAAGACAAAAGATGGTACGCATGTTGCATTTGGAGGTGATGCAGGTGGAAAGATTACCGGAGAAGGAACGGTGTCAAATGAGATTATTAGCTTTGATAAAGTCAACTACTGTGCTTAGTTGAACTTTAATCTTTTAAGCGTTTCTCAAATTTGTGATAAATCATATTCTGCTTTATTTGATGAATCTTATTGTTATATTTTAAAGCTAGGTTTTCATATTAGCAAGGAATGGGTGGTTGTTAAAGCTGTTCGTGATCGAGATGTATACAAGCTAGATATGTATCAAGTCAAATGATGAAAGCCAGCTTTGGCATAGATGTCTCGGGCATTCCAACTTCAAAAATATGAACACGCTTGCTGTAGGAAATCATGTAATAGGCATTCCAACAAAGAAGTTTGCTACATCAGATCTCTGTAAAGAATGTTTGAAAGGAAAGCAACATAGAGCGTCTTATAAGTCCAAGCTGATAAACTCAAATTCCAAGCCTCTACAGATGTTGCACATGGATCTATTCGGTCCACTAAACGTGAAAAGTATTGGAAAGAAATCATATTGTTTAGTTATCATTGATGACTTTACAAGATTTTCTTGGGTTTTCTTTTTGCGTGCTAAATCTGAAACGGCTGAATTATTAAAAGAGTTTATCATCAAAGTACAAAATCAACTAGATCAAAAAGTAAAAATCATTCGAAGTGATAATGGAATAGAATTTAAAAATGCTAATGTTGACATGTTCTGTGCAGGAAAAGGGATCGCTCATCAGTTCAGTGCTCCTAGGACTCCACAACAAAATGGAGTTGCAGAAAGGAAGAACAGAACGTTGATTGAGGCAGCTAGTGCAATGTTAGTAGATGCGAAGATTCCAATCACTTTCTGGGATGAAGCCATATCAACTGCATGTTTTGTTCAGAATCGTACTCTATTGGTGAAAGATAAACAGAAAACTCCTTATAAGTTGATGTTTGGCAGGAAACCAAACATACATTTTCTTAAATCTTTTGGTTGTTCGGTTTTGATTTTAAACTCAAATGATCAGATTGGAAAATTTGAAGCAAAATCTGATGATGGATTTTTTTCTTGGATATTCGTCAGTTTCAAAAGCATTTAGAGTTTATAACTCTAGGAAGAATGTTATTATTTAAACTTTCAATGTTAAATTTCTTGAAAATTCATTTCCATCAGTTGCAAATGGTCCAGCTTGGTTATTTGATTTAGATTCTTTGTCAAACTCATTCAATTCTAACCTGTTTGAATCTTCTTGTGTCAACAGTAAACAGGTAGGAGATCTTGAATCTTTCAGTGATGATTCAGATTCTGATGATATGGATGATTCAAGCCCAGATTATCCATTCTTCTCATTTGTTAAAGATCCTGTGTTCAGTTCAGAATCTCATGATCAACAAGCTCAAGAACAACATCCTGTTTCCCAAAATTCAAATGTTTCTCAACCTATTCCTAATGATGGACCAGAAATTCTACATCCTGAGTCTGGAACATCATCTGTATCTAGAGATGTAGATGTTAATGACAAGCTTGATTATTTTATCAACTCACCGACTCAAGTTCCGAATTTCACTCCACATTCTTCAAACCTGTTGCATCAGCTTTCCAACCTGAACTAGACTAATCTTGTTGTGAATGTTCAAGAAGATGAGATCCCAACGTCTCGTGTTCATAAGAAACATCCTATATCACAGATTATTGGTCCTTTGAATGAGAGAACGATGAGAAGTCATTCCAATTAAGCAAACATTTGCTTATACTCGTGGTTTCTATCTCAAATTGTTCCTAAAAACATCTCTAAAGCGTTACAAGACAATAGTTGGATTGAGGCTATGCAAGAAGAGTTACTACAGTTTCGCAAACAGGAAGTGTGGAAGCTTGTGGATTTTCCTGAAGTAGAAAATGCCATTGGCACAAAATGGTTGTTCAGAAACAAATCAGATGATCGAGAAATTGTTGTTCGAAACAAAGCAAGGCTAGTAGCACAAGGTTACACCCAAGAGGAAGGAGTTGATTATGATGAAGTGTTTGCTCCAGTTGCAAGACTTGAAGCAATTCGTGTCTTCCTAGCATATGCTTCATATATGAAATTCAAGGTGTACCAAACGGATGTCAAAGGTGCTTTCTTGTATGGACCAATCATAGATGATGTGTATGTCAAGCAACCTCAAGGTTTTGAAGATGCTGAATTCCCTCATCGTGTGTACAAGCTGAGCAAAGCTAAATATGGTCTACATCAAGCTACTAGAATCTGGTATGAAACATTATCACAGCATTTGATCCAACATGGATACACAAGAGGGAAAATTGATCCAACTTTATTCATAAAGAAGGATGTAGATGATCTCTTATGTGTTCAAGTATATGTGGGCGATATCATATTTGGTTCTACAAGTCAAAAATTATGCTCAGAATTTGAAGAAATTATGAAATCTCGTTTCCAAATGAGTTCTATGGGAGAGATAAACTTTTTCCTTGGATTACAAGTGAAACAGTCTACAGATGGAATTTTTATCAATCAAGAGAAATTTGTTGACAAGCTCTTGAAAAAGTTTAAACTGCAAGATTGTCAATCAATCAGAACTCCAACTGACGTTAACACCAAGATCGATCCTGATCCGAAAGGAAAATCAATTGACTAAACTCTATACAGATCTATGAATGGATCTTTGATGTATCTTACTGCATCTAGACCTGATATCATGTATGTTGTTTGTGTCTGTGCCAGGTATCAATCAGACCCGAAGAAATCTCATCTTATCACTATCAAACGCATATTCAGATATCTCAAAGGAAAACCAGCTCTAGGGTTATGGTATCCTTATGAAGGAAACTTCGAGTTACATGGATATACTAATAGTGATTATGGGGGATGTTGTCAAGATCGTAAATCTACAACAGTTGCATACTTCACTCATTAATAAAGTCTGACGTGATCAGATATGGTGTGCGGGTAAACTCAAGCAATTATACTGAAAAAGTAGATTCTTGTGACTAAACTAAATCATTATGCATTTGTGTGTATTCATCTTAGTTCTAATGAGTGATGTTGACTTATGTGATTATTTGCTTGTCAAGTTACAAACTCACACCTGGTGGTGATATGAATAACCGTAAGATCTGTTTATAGCATCTGTTCACTTCTTTGTTATGAGTCATCATAGACCTGGAGTGACGAGGTATCCTCTGTTGTAAGTCATTACAGATCTGGATATTATCACCTGATGCAAAAGATGCCAATGTGCACAATCCTTTCAAAAGTCCAAAATGGATATGCTATGATTCTTTATGAATCATCTCTATCTATTTCTTTATGAAACGGATTCGAAGATTACCTAATGGTTTGTCCATGATGGTTTTCTCGGAAATTATCAAATGGTTTTACCATGATGATTCTCTCATTGACCTAAACATGAGATCTGGTTATACATATATGTAAGGCTTTTAAGTTGAGTAAAAGTGCTTGCTTGCATTCCTTGACGAGGGTCAGACTCTCTAAGTCTAAGTGTGGGTTACATAATGTCATATCTAATCGAACCTTAATCAATACAAGAATTGAAAAAGTAAGTGTGCTGATACTTTTTCCAAATTACTCATTGTCTGTCCTTAGATCTAGTGTCTCCTCTGCTGCAAGAACGCTGACCTGGAACACACCTGATCTGAATTTAATCACTGTCTATGACTATCCATAATTTTTTTTTGGTTAATGTGCTGATTGTTAACTGATATGATCTCACTGCAGGCATGTGATTCATTAAGTATATGGTAGAGTTTTATTCTGCTTTATTTTGATTTTTGCATGATTTTCTATGTGCAGGCATGTTGATAATGACTGGTTTGTCTTTCTTTGTCATCAATCAAATAAACTTCTAAGTTTGTGAACTTAAAAGTATAGGGGGAGTAAAGATTGAAATAGAAAATCAAAATAAATGATTGAATGAAAACGATGATGCTAAAAGTTTACAAGTATGTGTGTGTTTGATATGATTCAAAAATGAACTTGAAAAGATTTCAAATTAAGTCGAAATGTGGAAAAGCTTGTTTCAATCAAAAATAAAGAATTGAGATTATTTGTAATTTTTGAAAAATTTCAAAATTTTAAGACTAAAATGTTGGAAAATTATTTGATAAATAAAAAGTAAAAGTTTGAGTGAGAAAGAGACTCTTAAATGTTAAAAGTCAAAAAGTCAAAGATTTTTAAAAGTCAAAAAGTCAAACTTTGACCAGGTTGAAATTTCATGATGAACAGTGAAAATTTTCAAAATTAGGGTTTGAATGAATTTGGTGAAAAATTCTAAGTGTTAGATGTATGGAAAGGTCTCATACGCCTGAACAGTGGTCAAAAGTCCATTTCAGGAGTATGATGATATTTCAGTAATTTGTTCAAGTGTTGGGCGTTTTGGTTCCAACTCATGCGCCTAAACAGTTGTCATAAGTCTGAAAAATTGGTTAAGTGTTGGGCATTTCAAACAAGATTATGCGCCTGAACAGGACCAGACTTTCTATGTTGAAAATATTCCAAGTGTAGACGCTCTGAATGTCCATGCGCCTAAATAGTTCTCATACGAACTAAGGGTTCATGAAATTGTCCAAGTGTTAGGCGTTTCAGGCTAGGTCATGCGCCTGAATAGTGCTCATGTGTCTAAACAGTGCCCATGCGCCTGAACAGTGTCCATGCGCCTAAGTCCTTTCTGATGAGAATCTTACCAAGTGAGTTCATGCGTCTAGGTCTCATGCGTCTCAACAGGAGTAATACGCCTGTACAGTAGTCATGCGCCTAGGTCTCATGCGTCTCAACAGTGGTCATGCGCCTAGTTTTTAACTGTTATATAAATTCAACACTTGACAGAATTTCATTTCACTCGTTAATTTACACACTAATCTCTGTTCTTATTCATCCTCAACTGACGATTATCATTTTCATATTGTTTAGACTGATTTCCTGAAATCCTTGTGATATTTAGGTATAATCTCTGATTCTAAACATCATGTAAAGTGCAAATCATTAAAACACAGAACATTAAACACACATTTGATTGGGCGTTTGAAAGCTATTCGGGCGTTCGAACCCTAAGGGTTTGAAAAATTTGAAATTTTAAGCTTTAATGTGTTAAAATGTTCAAAATTGAATATGAAATTGTTGATAACACATGTTTTCGACCAGATTGACATCATCAAAACTCAATTTCATCATAAAAATTTCTTGATGATCATGTGTTCATCAGTCGAATAAAATAATAAAAAAAATTAAGAAATGAACTGAATCGACAAATTGAAGTTTTCAATAAAATTTCAATTGGTTAATCATCAAACTTCTCTTAATTCTCATAAATCTAAAAGAAACAAATTACTTAGTGATTGTAAATTTCTAAAACTTGAATTTGTATATAACAATAAGTGTTCAAACACTTAGAAAATTTTTAATAAAATTGATCAAGTTTTAAAAATTTAAAATCTATTAAGTAAATTGAAAATCAATTAGCTTGCATAATTTGTCATATGTTACATGATATTAATCTCAAAATATTATATGAATTTATATCCAATACATTTGAGTAATTGAGTGTATAAAATACTTAGAAACATTTCTAAGTGTTATTGGATTAAAAAAAATTGATAAATCATTATGAGATTTACATCAATGTAATACATTCATTCTTATACTTGTTTCTTTGTTTCTAACGTAGCAACTTTCCTTAATGAAGATGTTAGAGAGGCAGCTGGTTATGAAGAGATGATCAGATTTCTTTTGAGAACAAATTATGTGTATGCCATGTGTGCTCGTCCAGCAATATACGCAAGACTGATTAAAAGATTCTGGAGAACTGCTGAGATAGAGATAGATGAGGAATGAAAGAAAGTATTGAGGGGATTTGTTACTGGTGATAGAATGATAAAAGTGTCTGAGCAGTTAATCAGAGATGCTTTTACACTGGGTGAAAATGATGCCCAAGATTTATCAGAGTTTACTTTTAATGAATGCAGAGATACATTCATGATGATGGGTCACCCAGATAACTTTCCCAATAAATAAATTTTCAGAGCTAGAGTATTTAATCACTGGAAACTTCTATGCTACATTTTCTAACATTGTATGTCTAATAGAAGTGCTGGCTGGAATTCATTTCCAGTTAATATTGCATCTCCTATAGTTGCATTGGCCACCAATAAAAGATTTAATATGGCAAAATGGATCATGAATGGATTCATATTCAACTTGGAGAAAGGAAAAAGAAACAAATACTTGATGTATCCAAGGTTCCTACTAATGATTATTAATGAAGAATACCCTGACTTTCATGTCTATGGTGTAAGTGGTGAAAGATTTGATCTAGAACACATGACTGAAAATGTGTATAAAAGATTGGCTGTAGTTACTAGAGCCCAGAACACTCCCATGTTTGATTATATAAGGGCTGTAGCAAGGGATGAAGTGGATATCAATGAAGATCACTTTCATTTGATTGAAGATGAACCAATTGATCCTAATGATTTGATTGAAGATCTTATCCAAGAAGTGATTAAGGAAGAAGTAGAGGATGATGATGAAGATGAAGAAGAGCATGATGATGATGAAAGCTCATCAAGTAGTGATGATGATGGTGATAATGATGATGCTGATGCTAATGTTGGAGGAAATGTTGATGAATCTAATCAAGAGGTTGATAGTGAAGAGACTATGTCTGATCAAAGAGATGAAAATGTTGGTGATGATGAAGCTGAAGCTGAAGTAAATGAGCAAGAAGGAGATGAAGAGAATGATGTTGATAATGATGTGAATGAAAATGCTGAAGAAAGTTTGGAACAAAATCAGACATTTGATTTTGATTACATTGATGCAATCTTATCTGAACCTGTTACACATAATGTAACTTCTGGTGATATGCAAGAAGAACAAATTGTTATTGTGGATGAAAATGTGATTAAACAAACTCAAGATGCTTGTATGCAAACTGAAGATGATAGTAATGAAATATTGATTGATGATTTGAAATTTAAGAATGCTGAACAAGAAGAATTTATTAAGAAATTGCAAGAAGAAAATGCTTTGTTGAAAGCTGAGGCTGAAAAGAAAGATTTGATGATGACTGAACTTGAAGAGAAAGTACAAAGATTAAATGAAGAAGTTGAAAAGTTGAAAGAGAGTTTAAAAGAAAAGGAGACAGAATCAGAATCTCAAGTGGAGATAATAGAAAAGATATCTGAAATGGTTAAAGGAAAAAGAAAGATTGATGAAGTTGAGATAGATTTATCTGCTGCACCATCAAAGATTCAGAAAACTGTAGATGAATCAGTGAATTTTGATGAAGGAGATGTGCAGAAACAGATTGAAGCTTTAGATGATATTGATTCTGAATTCTCTGATGATTGGTATAATGAAGTGCTTGATAATGAAGATGTATGTAAACTTGCTGATTCCCCAATTCAAAACAATCAAGAAGATATTCCAATTGATTTTGAAGACAGATATAACTATCTTGTTAAGAATAAGTATAATCGTGTATTTTTGGATGGATTGACTGTGTCTCAAATCAATGAAGAATATGAGAAGTGTACGTTAGCAGAATCATCAGCTCCGGTGGATCCAAATGAAATTTGATTAGAACATGGAGAATGGACACCGATGAGTGAAAGCATTAATGTTGATGATATTCCTGTTTCTGAATTGCACCATCCTAATCCTGAAGATATGAGCATATCAGCTTTAAGGGTGTGGTTGCAATCAAGAAATTATCCAAGAAAGAGATTAAACAGATTGCAAGGTACTTCATTGAGAAACCTAGTAAGAAGTTTTCAAGAAACAGAGAAACAAACAACAAGATGATTGTACTTGATACTGATAATCCACAATACTTGGAGATTACAAAAGATCAAGAATTTTGAAGCCTCAAGAGATAAAGTCTATGGAATTGGTAAAGAAAAGTCCGGAACAAAGATAAGAATTGATGAAGATGTTCCCTGAGATGGAAAAACAAGCTTACAAAGTATCCATTGATCAAAAACAGTTATGGAACAAAGCTAGATCAGCTGGGGACATAGTGAGAAATGTGTTGCAAACAGGACATTTAATTTCAGAGCTCTTGAATGCTATGATTGTGTCTGATAATACAAAAGAAGTAAAGATAGTTGCTTGGAAATATGATGAAGTGCTTGATGCATTTTTGATTAAGAGAGCGAATGCTATTTGTGATGTTTATCATTTTTACTCTAGTATCATTGCACTACATGTCCAAGACTTAAAAGAATTACACAAGTTACCACTGATTAATCCCACTAAGGCATCAAGAGGAGTGAACTTTGTGAAACTTCTAGACTATGGAATCTCGAGAATGGCATCTTTTCTTAAAACACGTTGTGATCAAAAAGACAGGATGTATTTTCAATCATTAAAGAAAAAGAAGAAAGGAGATCCAAGCTCAACTGAAGAAGAAAGTTATTTGGAGACAAAGTGATAAGTATTTTGATAAAGTTACAAATCCAGGATTAAAAGTGATTGATGGTAATCCTGAGATGGTGTTATGATTCTGAAACATTTCAGTTGATGCTGATAAGAAATGAAGATGATTGGGACAAAGATATAATAAGTCTTTTTGGAGTATTTGAATTGAAATTATTGCATCCAAGTTATATTTCATTTGTATCAAATCAAAAGTTTGAGCGTGTGTTATCAGAAGCTGCAGAGAATGACAGAAAGTATTTCATGACAATAATCAAGGTGATGAATGCAGCCATGGAGCGTTTTTCTTTAAGAAAAGCTCTAGCTTATGCAAACATTGTAAAGAAAGATATACACAATATAGAGTTCATGAGGATATCAAGTAAAGGAGTATTGGAGATACATTCAAAAGATGATCCTAATCTAGTAGAATTCTATGCAAACATTGACATTGCTGGTTTGTCAAATGAAACATTGGTGGTGATGGATGCAATGGAGATTAAAACAAATGAATCAAAGCCTGAACAAGGTATTTTGGCAGCGAAGTTCAAGTCTATGATAAAGAAAGCTTTAAGAGAGCTAGAGATGTATAAAGATAAACCAATGTTCAAGATAAAAGAAGATTATTTTGGCTGAAGACAATGCAAATCTTAGGGGGAGTATTGTTGGAGCTCTTGAAGATTAGCATTTAGTCTTTATATTTTGTTTTTGTCATAGTATAGGGACTTATTTGTAAATATATGTTCTTTAGTTTTCATTTTTAGTATAAATAGGATATTATGTATTTGGTGCAGGTAGACTTTAGAGAGAGACTTTCCGTTAGAACTCACTCTGTACATTGTATCCAATTGCATTTTGCTTTCAATGAAAACTCTATGAATTTTTGAAGTATTTTGCTTTTGTTAATTACTTTGTGCTTGTAATTGATCATTGTATTACAATATCAACACAGATCGATCCATTTGAACCAATCAAGAATCGATAATCAAATGAAAGTTGTGGGATGTAAGTAATCATACGTTAAACAAGAAACAAAATATGTGACCTACCAAAAAGAAGTAAAATCAATGTAGCATGACCAAGTAAATAACGGTGAATTGAATTTCAATCAAAATTACGCAACTATAGATTAGTGCATCAAACTATTCATGAATGCTTAACGAAATACATAAGAAAGGAACTAGTCATACAAAAACATTAAACAACAACTGTTCTTGCATCGATAGCTTTTGTTTTCCTTAACAACGTCCAACGTTCATGAGTTTTGATTATTAAGTCTAATAAACATACTTCTAAACCAATATAAAGAAATCTGATTGTAATTATCATTTAATCATACTAGTCAATCACATATGTTACATAGTATTATTGTTTACATCGAAACTAAAAACTAAAATGAAACCACACGAATGACCCTTGAAATCAGTCCACTCCTCCTCAAATCTCATCCATAACACTTAACAACCAACAATTAACTCTCATTATTTCAAAATGAACTAAACCAATCCAAATAACAACTGTCAATCCATAGATTTTTTTATTGACAATCAAGGCAAGTAAACCACTTGTAAATAATGAAGAAACTGCTCTTATTCATTTAATAAGAATCGATAATCAAGTGAAGGTGGTGGGATGTAAGTAATCATACGTTAAACAAGAAACACAATGTGTGACCTATTAAAAAGAAGTCAAATCGATGTAACATGACCAAGTAAATAACGGTGAATTGTATTTAAATCGAAATTATGCAACTACAGATTAGTGCATTAAACTATTCAGGAATGCTTGACTAAATACATATAGAGGGAACTAGTTATCCAAAATCATTAAACAATAACTGTTCTCGCATCGATAGCTTTTGATTTCCTTAACAACGTCCAACGTTCTTTAGTTTTGATTATTAAGTCTAATAAACACACTTCTAAACCAATATAAAGATATATGATTGTAATTTTCATTGGAATCATACTAGTCAATAACATATGTTACATAGTATTATTGTTTACATCGAAACCAAAACTGTATACAAAACCCCAAAAATGACGCTTGAAATGAATCCACTCCTCCTCAAATCTCGTCCATAACACTGAACAACCTATATCAAACACTTTTTATTCCAAAATGAACTAAATCAATACAAATAACAACTGTCAATAAATAGATATCTTTATTGACAATCAAGGCAAGTAAACCACTAGTAAATGATGAAGAATCTACTCTTATTCATTTAATTAGAATCGATAATCAAATGAAAGTGGTGGGATGTAAGTAATCAAACGTTAAACAAGAAACACAATGTGTGACCTATCAAAAAGAAGTCAAATCAATGTAGCATGACCAAGTAAATAACGGGTAATTGTATTTCAATCAAAATTACGCAACTATAGATTAGTGCATCAAACTATTCATGAATGCTTAACTAAATACATACAAAGGGAACTAGTTATACAAAAACATTAAACACCAATTGTTCTCGTATCGATAGTTTTCGTTTTCCTTAACAACGTGCAACGTTCTTGTGTTTTGATTATTAAGTCTAATAAACACACTTCTAAACCAATATAAAGAAATCTGATTGTAATTATCTTTGGAATCATACTTGCCAATCACATATGTTACATATTATTATTGTTTACATCGAAACTAAAGCCGAATACAAAACCACATGAATAACCCTTGAAATCAATCCACTCCTCCTCAAATCTCGTCCTTAACACTGAGCAACCTGCATCAAACTCTCTTTATTCCAAAATGACTTGAATCAATCCAAATAACAACTGTCAATCCATAGATTTCTTTATTTACAATCAAGGCAAGTAAACCACTTGTAAATAATGAAGAAACTACTCTTATTCATTTAATAAGAATCGATAATCAAATGGAAATGGTAGGATGTAAGTAATCATACGTTAAACAAGAAACACTATGTGTGACCTATCAAAAAGAAGTCAAATCAATGTAGCAACTATAGATTAGTGCATCAAACTATTCATGAATGCTTAACTAAATACATACAAAGGGAACTAGTTACACAAAAACATTAAACAACAAATGTTCTCGCCTCGATAGCTTTTGCTTTTCTTTACAACGTCCAATGTTCTTGAGTTTTGATTCTTAAGTCTAATATACACACTCCTAAACCAATATAAAGAAATCTTATTGTAATTATCATTGGAATCATACTAGTCGATCACATATGTTACATAGTATCTATTGTTTTCATCGAAACCAAAACCGAATACAAAACCACACGAATGACCCTTGTAATCAATCCTCTACTCACCAAACCTCATCCATAACACTGCATAACCAGCATCGATAACTATTTTTTCAAAAATAACCTAAATCAATACAAATGACAACTTTCCACCCATAGATTTCTTTATTGAAAATCAAACAAGGAAACTACTCGTAAATGATGAAGAACCTACTCTAATTCATTTAATAAGAATCGAAAATCAAATGAAAGTGGTGGGATGGAAGTAATCATACGTTAAACAATAAACACAATGTGGGACCTATTAAAAAGAAATCAAATCAATATAGCATGACCAAGTAAATAACGGTGTTTGTATTTCAATCGAAATTATGCAACTATAGATTAGTGCATCAAACTATTCATGAATGCTTAACTAAATACATACAAAGGGAACTAGTTATACAAAAACATTAAACAACAAATTTTCTCGCATCGATAGCTTTTGCATTTCTTTACAACGTCCAACGTTCTTGAGTTTTGATTCGTTAGTCTAATATACACACTCTTAAACCAATATAAAGAAATATTATTGTAATTATCATTGGAATCATACTAGTCAATCACATATGTTACATAGTATCTATTGTTTTCATCGAAATCAAAACTGAATACAAAACCACACGAATGACCATTGTAATCAATCCTCTACTCCCCAAACCTCATCCATAACACTGCATAACCAGCATCGATAACTATTTTTTCAAAAATAACCTAAATCAATACAAATGACAACTTTCCACCCATAGATTTCTTTATTGAAAATCAAATAAGGAAACCTTTAGTACATGATGAAGACCCTACTCTAATTCATTTAATAAGAATCGAAAATCAAATGAAAGTGGTGGGATGGAAGTAATCATACGTTAAACAAGAAACACAATGTGGGACCTATTAAAAAGAAATCAAATCTAAGAGAACTAGTTATGCAAAAACATTAAACAACATTTCTCGCATCGATAGCTTTTGCTTTCCTTAACAACGTCCAATGTTCTTGCGTTTTGATTATTAAGTCTAATAAACACACTTCTAAACCAATATAAAGATATTTGATTGTAATTATCATTGGAATCATACTAGTTAATCACATATGTTACATAGTATTATTGTTTACATCGAAACCAAAACCGTATACAAAACCAAAAAATTGACGCTTGAAATGAATCCACTCCTCCTCAATTCTCGTCCATAACACTGAACAACCTATATCAAACACTCTTTATTCCAAAATGAACTAACTCAATACAAATTACAACTATGAATCCATAGATTTCTTTATTGATAATTAAGGCAAGTAAACCACTTGTAAATGATGAATAAACTACTCTTATTCATTTAATAAGAATCGATAATCAAATGAAAGTGGTGGGATGTAAGTAATCATACGTTAAACAAGAAACACATTGTGTGACCTATCAAAAAGAAGTCAAATCAATGTAGCATGACCAAGTAAATAATGGTGAATTGTATTTCAATCGAAATTATGCAACTATAGATTAGTGCATCAAACTATTCATGAATGCTTAACTAAATACATAAAAAGAGAACTAGTTATACAAAAACAATAAACAACAACTGTTCTCGCATCGATGCCTTTTGCTTTCCTTAACAACGTGCAACTTTCTTGAGTTTTGGTTATTAAGTCTAATAAACACACTTCTAAACCAATATTAAGATATCTGATTGTAATTATCATTGGAATCATACTAGTCAATCACATATGTTACATAGTATTATTGTTTACATCAAAACCTAAACCGCATACAAATCCACAACAATGACGCTTGAAATGAATCCACTCCTCCTCAAATCTCATCCATAACACTGAACAACCTACATCAAGCACTCTTTATTTCAAAATGAACTAAATCAATCCAAATAACAACTGTCAATCCATAGATTTCTTTATTGATAAGGTAAACCACTTGTAAATTATGAAGAGTCAAATCGTATTCATTTAATAAGAATCGATAATCAAATGAAGGTGGTGGGTTGGAAGTAATCATACGTTAAACTAGAAACACAATGTGTGACCTATTAAAAAATTGTCAAATCGATGTAGCATGACCAAGTAAATAACGGTAAATTGTATTTCAATCGAAATTATGCAACTATAGATTAGTGCATCAAACTATTCATGAATGCTTAACTAAATACATACAAAGAGAACTAGTTATACAAAAACATTAAACAACAACTGTTCTCGCATCGATTGCTTTTGTTTTCCTTAACAACGTCCAACGTTCTTGAGTTTTGATTATTAAGTCTAAGAAACACACTTCTAAACCAATATAAAGATATTTGATTGTAATTATCATTAGAATCATACTAGTCAATCACATATGTTACATAGTATTATTGTTTACATCAAAACCAAAACCGAATACAAAATCACACGAATGACCCTTGAAATCAATCCACTCCTCCTCAAATCTCGTCCATAACACTGAACAACCTACATCAAACACTCTTTATTTCAAAATGAACTAAATAAATTCAAATAACAACTGTCAATCCATAGATTTCTTTATTGACAATCAAGGCAAGTAAACCACTTGTAAATGATGAAGAAACTACTCTTATTCATTTAATTAGAATCGATAATCAAATGAAAGTGGTGGGATGTAAGTAATCAAACGTTAAACAAGAAACACAATGTGTGACCTATCAAAAAGATGTCAAATCAATGTAGCATGACCAAGAAAATAACGGTGAATTTTATTTCAATCGAAATATTGCAACTATGGATTTGTGCATCAAACTATTCATGAATGCTTAACTAAATACATACAAAGGGAACTAATTGTACAAAAACATTAAACAACAACTATTCTCGCATGGATAGCGTTTGCTTTCCTTAACAACGTGCAACGTTCTTGAGTTTTGATTATTAAGTCTAATAAACACACTTCTAAACCAATATAAAGAAATCTGATTGTAATTATCATTGGAATCATACTTGCCAATCACATATGTTACATAGTATTATTGTTTACATCGAAACCAAAACCGTATACAAAACCACACGAACGACCCTTGAAATCAATCCACTCCTCCTCAAATCTCGTCCGTAACACTGCACAACCTACATCAAATACTCTTTATACCAAAATAAACTAAATCAATCCAAATAACAACTATCGATCTACAGATTTCATTATTAATAATCAAGGCAAGTAAACCACTTGTAAATGATGAAGAAATTACTCTTATTCATTTAATAAGAATCGATAATCAGATGAAAGTGGTGGGATGTAAGTAATCATACGTTAACGGTTAATTGTATTTTAATCAAAATTATGCAACTATAGATTAGTGCATTAAACTATTCGTGAATGCTTAGCTAAATACATACAAAGGAAACTAGTTATACAGAAACATTAAATACCAATTGTTCTCGTATCGACAGTTTTCGCTTTCCATAACAACATACAACGTTCTTGAGTTTTGATTCCTAAGTCTAATAAACAAACTCCTAAACCAATATAAAGAAATTTGATTGTAATTATTATTGGAATCATAATAGTCAATCACATATGTTACATAGTATTATTGTCTACATCGA
Source organism: Flaveria robusta (assembly GCA_025506415.1). NCBI lineage: Eukaryota > Viridiplantae > Streptophyta > Magnoliopsida > Asterales > Asteraceae > Flaveria > Flaveria robusta. The sequence continues at coordinate 8,885,344 of CM046476.1, read as the reverse complement.
AACTAAAACCGAATACAAAACCACACAAATGACCCTAGAAATGAATCCACTCCTCCTCAAATCTCTCCCATAACACTGAACAACCTACATCAAGTACTCCTTATTTCAAAATAAACTAAAGCAATCCAAATAACAACTGTCAATCCATAGATTTCTTTATTGACAATCAAGGCAAGTAAACCACTTGTAAATGATGAAAAAACTACTCTTATTTATTTAATTAGAATTGATAATCAAATGAAAGTGGTGGGATGTAAGTAATCATACGTTAAACAAGAAACACAATATGTGACCTATCAAAAAAAAGTCAAATCAATGTAGTATGACCTAGTAAATAATGGTGAATTGTGTTTCAATCGAAATTATGCAACTATAGATTAGTGCATCAAACTATTCCTGAATGCTTAACTAAATACATACAAAGGGAACTAGTTATACAAAAACATTAAACAACAACTGTTCTCGCATCGATGGCTTTTGCTTTCCTTAACAACGTGCAACGTTCTTCAGTTTTGATTATTAAGTCTAATAAACACACTTCTAAACCAATATAAAGAAATCTGAATGTAATTATCATTGGAATCATACTTGCCAATCACATATGTTACATAGTATTATTGTTTACATCGAAACCAAAACCGAATACAAAACCACACGAACGACCCTTGAAATCAATCCACTCCTCCTCAAATCTCGTCCGTAACACTGCACAACCTACATCAAACACTCTTTATTCCAAAATAAACTAAATCAATCCAAATAACAACTATCAATCTACAGATTTCATTATTAATAATCAAGGCAAGTAAACCACTTGTAAATGATGAAGAAATTACTCTTATTCATTTAATAAGAATCGATAATCAGATGAAAGTGGTGGGATGTAAGTAATCATACGTTAATGGTTAATTCTATTTTAATCAAAATTATGCAACTATAGATTAGTGCATCAAACTATTCATGAATGCTTAACTAAATACATACAAAGAGAACTAGTTATACAAAAACATTAAACACCAATTGTTCTTGTATCGACAGTTTTCGCTTTCCTTAACAACGTACAACGTTCTTCAGTTTTGATTCCCAAGTCTAATAAACAAACTCCTAAACCAATATAAAGAAATTTGATTGTAATTATTATTGGAATCATACTAGTCAATCACAAATGTTACATAGTATTATTGTCTACATCGTAACCAAAACCGAATACCAAACCACACGTATGACCCTTGAAATCAATCCACTCCTCCTCAAATCTCGTCCATAACACTGAACAACCTACATCAAACACACTTTATTTTAAAATAAACTTAACCAATCCAAATAACAATTGTCAATCCATAGATTTCTTTATTGACAATCAAGGCAGGTAAACCACTTGTAAATGATGAAGAAACTACTTTTATTCATTTAATAAGAATCGATAATCAAATGAAGGTGGTGGGATGTAAGTAATCATACGTTAAACAAGAAGCACAATGTGTGACCGATTAAAAAGAAGTCAAATCGATGTAGCATGACCAAGTAAATAACGGTGAATTGTATTTCAATTGAAATTCTGCAACTATAGATTAGTGCATTAAACTATGCATGAATGCTTGACTAAATACATACAGAGGGAACTAGTTATACAAAAAATTAAACAACTGTTCTCGCATCGATGGCTTTTACTTTCCTTAACAACGTCCAATGTTCTTTAGTTTTGAATATTAAGTCTAATAAACACACTTCTAAACCAATATAAAGATATCTGATTGTAATTATCATTGGAATCATACTAGTCAATCACATATGTTACATAGTATTATTGTTTACATCAAAACCAAAACCGCATACAAATCCACAAAAATGACGCTTGAAATGAATCCACTCCTCCTCAAATCTCGTCTATAACACTGAACAACCTATATCAAACACTCTTTATTCTAAAATGAACTAAATCAATACAAATAACAACTGTCAATCCATAGATTTCTTTATTGACAATCAAGGCAAGTAAACCACATGTAAATGATGAAGAAGCTACTCTTATTCATTTAATTAGAATCGATAATCAAATGAAAGTGGTGGGATGTAAGTAATCAAACGTTAAACAAGAAACACAATGTGTGACCTATCAAAAAGAAGTCAAATCAATGTGGCATGAATAAGTAAATAACGGTGAATTGTATTTTAATCGAAATTATGCAACTAACGATTAGTACATCAAACTATTCATTAATGCTTAACTAAATACATACAAAGGGATCTAGTTATACAAAAACATTAAACACCAATTGTTCTCGTATCGATAGTTTTCTCTTTCCTTAACAACGTGCAACGTTCTTGAGTAGTGATTATTAAGTCTAATAAACACACTTCTAAACCAATATAAAGATATCTGATTATAATTATCATTGGAATCATACTAGTCAATCACATATCTTACATAGTATTATTGTTTACATCGAAAACAAAACCGCATACAAATACACAAAAATGACGCTTGAAATGAATCCACTCCTCCTCAAATCTCATCCATAACACTGAACAACCTACATCAAGCACTCTTTATTTCAAAATGAACTAAATCAATCCAAATAACAACTGTCAAACCATAGATTTGTTTATTGACAATCAAGGCAAGTAAACCACTTGTAAATGATGAAGAAACTACTCTTATTCATTTAATTAGAATCGATAATTAAATGAAAGTGGTGGGATGTAAGTAATCATACGTTAAAGAAGAAACACAATGTGTGACCTATTAAAAAGAAGTCAAATCGATGTAGCATGACCAAGTAAATAACGGTGAATTGTATTTCAATCAAAATTATGCAACTATAGATTAGTGCATTAAAGTATTCATGAATGCTTGACTAAATACATAAAGAGGGAACTAGTTATACAAAAACATTAAACAACAACTGTTCTCGCATCCATAGCTTTTGCTTTCCTTAACAACGTCCAACGTTCTTTAGTTTTGATTATTAAGTCTAATCAACACACTTATAAACCAATATAAAGATATCTGATTGTAATTATCATTGGAATCATAGTAGTCAATCACATATTTTACATAGTATTATTGTTTACATCAAAACCAAAACCGCATACAAATCCACAAAAATGACGCTTGAAATGAATCCACTCCTCCTCAAATCTCGTCTATAACACTGAACAACCTATATCAAACACTCTTTATTTCAAAATGAACTAAATCAATACAAATAACAACTGTCAATCCATAGATTTCTTTATTGACAATCAAGGCAAGTAAACCACATGTAAATGATGAAGAAGCTACTCTTATTCATTTAATTAGAATCGATAATCAAATGAAAGTGGTGGGATGTAAGTAATCAAACGTTAAACAAGAAACACAATGTGTGACCTATCAAAAAGAAGTCAAATCAATGTGGCATGAATAAGTAAATAACGGTGAATTGTATTTTAATCGAAATTATGCAACTAACGATTAGTACATCAAACTATTCATTAATGCTTAACTAAATACATACAAAGGGATCTAGTTATACAAAAACATTAAACACCAATTGTTCTCGTATCGATAGTTTTCTCTTTCCTTAACAACGTGCAACGTTCTTGAGTAGTGATTATTAAGTCTAATAAACACACTTCTAAACCAATATAAAGATATCTGATTATAATTATCATTGGAATCATACTAGTCAATCACATATCTTACATAGTATTATTGTTTACATCGAAAACAAAACCGCATACAAATACACAAAAATGACGCTTGAAATGAATCCACTCCTCCTCAAATCTCATCCATAACACTGAACAACCTACATCAAGCACTCTTTATTTCAAAATGAACTAAATCAATCCAAATAACAACTGTCAAACCATAGATTTGTTTATTGACAATCAAGGCAAGTAAACCACTTGTAAATGATGAAGAAACTACTCTTATTCATTTAATTAGAATCGATAATTAAATGAAAGTGGTGGGATGTAAGTAATCATACGTTAAAGAAGAAACACAATGTGTGACCTATTAAAAAGAAGTCAAATCGATGTAGCATGACGAAGTAAATAACGGTGAATTGTATTTCAATCAAAATTATGCAACTATAGATTAGTGCATTAAAGTATTCATGAATGCTTGACTAAATACATAAAGAGGGAACTAGTTATACTAAAACATTAAACAACAACTGTTCTCGCATCCATAGCTTTTGCTTTCCTTAACAACGTCCAACGTTCTTTAGTTTTGATTATTAAGTCTAATCAACACACTTATAAACCAATATAAAGATATCTGATTGTAATTATCATTGGAATCATAGTAGTCAATCACATATTTTACATAGTATTATTGTTTACATCAAAACCAAAACCGCATACAAATCCACAAAAATGACGCTTGAAATGAATCCACTCCTCCTCAAATCTCGTCTATAACACTGAACAACCTATATCAAACACTCTTTATTCCAAAATGAACTAAATCAATACAAATAACAACTGTCAATCCATAGATTTCTTTATTGACAATCAAGGCAAGTAAACCACATGTAAATGATGAAGAAGCTACTCTTATTCATTTAATTAGAATCGATAATCAAATGAAAGTGGTGGGATGTAAGTAATCAAACGTTAAACAAGAAACACAATGTGTGACCTATCAAAAAGAAGTCAAATCAATGTGGCATGAATAAGTAAATAACGGTGAATTGTATTTTAATCGAAATTATGCAACTAACGATTAGTACATCAAACTATTCATTAATGCTTAACTAAATACATACAAAGGGATCTAGTTATACAAAAACATTAAACACCAATTGTTCTCGTATCGATAGTTTTCTCTTTCCTTAACAACGTGCAACGTTCTTGAGTAGTGATTATTAAGTCTAATAAACACACTTCTAAACCAATATAAAGATATCTGATTATAATTATCATTGGAATCATACTAGTCAATCACATATCTTACATAGTATTATTGTTTACATCGAAAACAAAACCGCATACAAATACACAAAAATGACGCTTGAAATGAATCCACTCCTCCTCAAATCTCATCCATAACACTGAACAACCTACATCAAGCACTCTTTATTTCAAAATGAACTAAATCAATCCAAATAACAACTGTCAAACCATAGATTTGTTTATTGACAATCAAGGCAAGTAAACCACTTGTAAATGATGAAGAAACTACTCTTATTCATTTAATTAGAATCGATAATTAAATGAAAGTGGTGGGATGTAAGTAATCATACGTTAAAGAAGAAACACAATGTGTGACCTATTAAAAAGAAGTCAAATCGATGTAGCATGACGAAGTAAATAACGGTGAATTGTATTTCAATCAAAATTATGCAACTATAGATTAGTGCATTAAAGTATTCATGAATGCTTGACTAAATACATAAAGAGGGAACTAGTTATACTAAAACATTAAACAACAACTGTTCTCGCATCCATAGCTTTTGCTTTCCTTAACAACGTCCAACGTTCTTTAGTTTTGATTATTAAGTCTAATCAACACACTTATAAACCAATATAAAGATATCTGATTGTAATTATCATTGGAATCATAGTAGTCAATCACATATTTTACATAGTATTATTGTTTACATCAAAACCAAAACCGCATACAAATCCACAAAAATGACGCTTGAAATGAATCCACTCCTCCTCAAATCTCGTCTATAACACTGAACAACCTATATCAAACACTCTTTATTTCAAAATGAACTAAATCAATACAAATAACAACTGTCAATCCATAGATTTCTTTATTGACAATCAAGGCAAGTAAACCACATGTAAATGATGAAGAAGCTACTCTTATTCATTTAATTAGAATCGATAATCAAATGAAAGTGGTGGGATGTAAGTAATCAAACGTTAAACAAGAAACACAATGTGTGACCTATCAAAAAGAAGTCAAATCAATGTGGCATGAATAAGTAAATAACGGTGAATTGTATTTTAATCGAAATTATGCAACTAACGATTAGTACATCAAACTATTCATTAATGCTTAACTAAATACATACAAAGGGATCTAGTTATACAAAAACATTAAACACCAATTGTTCTCGTATCGATAGTTTTCTCTTTCCTTAACAACGTGCAACGTTCTTGAGTAGTGATTATTAAGTCTAATAAACACACTTCTAAACCAATATAAAGATATCTGATTATAATTATCATTGGAATCATACTAGTCAATCACATATCTTACATAGTATTATTGTTTACATCGAAAACAAAACCGCATACAAATACACAAAAATGACGCTTGAAATGAATCCACTCCTCCTCAAATCTCATCCATAACACTGAACAACCTACATCAAGCACTCTTTATTTCAAAATGAACTAAATCAATCCAAATAACAACTGTCAAACCATAGATTTGTTTATTGACAATCAAGGCAAGTAAACCACTTGTAAATGATGAAGAAACTACTCTTATTCATTTAATTAGAATCGATAATTAAATGAAAGTGGTGGGATGTAAGTAATCATACGTTAAAGAAGAAACACAATGTGTGACCTATTAAAAAGAAGTCAAATCGATGTAGCATGACCAAGTAAATAACGGTGAATTGTATTTCAATCAAAATTATGCAACTATAGATTAGTGCATTAAAGTATTCATGAATGCTTGACTAAATACATAAAGAGGGAACTAGTTATACTAAAACATTAAACAACAACTGTTCTCGCATCCATAGCTTTTGCTTTCCTTAACAACGTCCAACGTTCTTTAGTTTTGATTATTAAGTCTAATCAACACACTTATAAACCAATATAAAGATATCTGATTGTAATTATCATTGGAATCATAGTAGTCAATCACATATTTTACATAGTATTATTGTTTACATCAAAACCAAAACCGCATACAAATCCACAAAAATGACGCTTGAAATGAATCCACTCCTCCTCAAATCTCGTCTATAACACTGAACAACCTATATCAAACACTCTTTATTTCAAAATGAACTAAATCAATACAAATAACAACTGTCAATCCATAGATTTCTTTATTGACAATCAAGGCAAGTAAACCACATGTAAATGATGAAGAAGCTACTCTTATTCATTTAATTAGAATCGATAATCAAATGAAAGTGGTGGGATGTAAGTAATCAAACGTTAAACAAGAAACACAATGTGTGACCTATCAAAAAGAAGTCAAATCAATGTGGCATGAATAAGTAAATAACGGTGAATTGTATTTTAATCGAAATTATGCAACTAACGATTAGTACATCAAACTATTCATTAATGCTTAACTAAATACATACAAAGGGATCTAGTTATACAAAAACATTAAACACCAATTGTTCTCGTATCGATAGTTTTCTCTTTCCTTAACAACGTGCAACGTTCTTGAGTAGTGATTATTAAGTCTAATAAACACACTTCTAAACCAATATAAAGATATCTGATTATAATTATCATTGGAATCATACTAGTCAATCACATATCTTACATAGTATTATTGTTTACATCGAAAACAAAACCGCATACAAATACACAAAAATGACGCTTGAAATGAATCCACTCCTCCTCAAATCTCATCCATAACACTGAACAACCTACATCAAGCACTCTTTATTTCAAAATGAACTAAATCAATCCAAATAACAACTGTCAAACCATAGATTTGTTTATTGACAATCAAGGCAGGTAAACCACTTGTAAATGATGAAGAAACTACTTTTATTCATTTAATAAGAATCGATAATCAAATGAAGGTGGTGGGATGTAAGTAATCATACGTTAAACAAGAAGCACAATGTGTGACCGATTAAAAAGAAGTCAAATCGATGTAGCATGACCAAGTAAATAACGGTGAATTGTATTTCAATTGAAATTCTGCAACTATAGATTAGTGCATTAAACTATGCATGAATGCTTGACTAAATACATACAAAGGGAACTAGTTATACAAAAAATTAAACAACTGTTCTCGCATCGATGGCTTTTACTTTCCTTAACAACGTCCAATGTTCTTTAGTTTTGAATATTAAGTCTAATAAACACACTTCTAAACCAATATAAAGATATCTGATTGTAATTATCATTGGAATCATACTAGTCAATCACATATGTTACATAGTATTATTGTTTACATCAAAACCAAAACCGTATACAAATCCACAAAAATGACGATTGAAATGAATCCACTCCTCCTCAAATCTCGTCCATAACACTTAAAAACCTATATCAAACACTCTTTATTCCAAAATGAACTAAATCAATACAAATAACAACTGTCAATCCATAGATTTTTTTATTGACACTCAAGGCAAGTAAACCACTTTTAAATGATGAAGAAACTACTCTTATTCATTTAATTAGAATCGATAATAAAATGAAAGTGGTGGGATGTAAGTAATCATACGTTAAACAAGAAACACAATGTATGACCTATCAAAAAGAAGTCAAATCAATGTAGCGTGACCAAGTAAATAACGGTGAATTGTATTTCAATCGAAATTATGCAACTATAGATTAGTGCATCAAACTATTCATGAATGCTTAACTAAATACATACAAAGGGAACTGGTTATACAAAAACATTAAACACCAATTGTTCTCGTATCGATAGTTTTCGCTTTCCTTAACAACGTGCAACGTTCTTGAGTTTTGATTATTAAGTCTAATAAACACTCTTCTAAAACAATATAAAGAAATCTGATTGTAATTATCTTTGGAATCATACTTGCTAATCATATATGTTACATAGTATTATTGTTTACATCGAAACCAAAGCCGAATACAAAACCACACGAATGACACTTGAAATCAATCCACTCCTCCTAAAATCTCACCATAACACTTAACAACCTACATCAAGCACTCTTTATTTCAAAATAAACTAAATCAATCCAAATAACAACTGTCAGTCCATAGATTTGTTTATTGACAATCAAGGCAAGTAAACACTTGTAAATGATGAAGAAACCACTTTTATTCATTTAATTAGAATCGATAATCAAATAAAATTGGTGGGATGTAAGTAATCATACGTTAAACAAGAAACACAATGTGTGACCTATCAAAAAGAAGTCAAATCAATGTAGCATGACGAAGTAAATAACGGTGAATTGTATTTCAATCGAAATATTGCAACTATAGATTTGTGCATCAAACTATTCATGAATGCTTAACTAAATACATTCAAAGGAAACTAGTTATACAAAAACATTAAACAACAAATGTTCTCGCATTGATAGCTTTTGATTTCCTTAACAACATGCAACGTTCTTGAGTTTTCATTATTAAGTCCAATAAACATACTTCTATACCAATATAAAGAAATCTGATTGTAATTATCAATGGAATCATACTAGTCAATCACATATGTTACATAGTATTATTGTTCACATCGAAACCAAAACCGAATACAAAACCACACGAATAACCCTTGAAATCAATCCACTCCTCCCCAAATCTCGTCCATAACACTGAACAACCTACATCAAACACTCTTTATTTTAAAATAAACTAAATCAATCCAAATAACAACTGTCAATCCATAGATTTCTTTATTGACAATCAAGGCACGTAAACCACTTGTAAATGATGAAGAAACTACTCTTATTCATTTAATAATAATCAATAATCAAATGAAGGTGGTAGGATGGAAGTAAACATACATTAAACTATTCGTGAATGCTTAACTAAATACATACAAAGAGAACTAGTTATACAAAAACATTAAACACCAATTGTTCTCGTATCGACAGTTTTCACTTTCCTTAACAACGTACAACGTTCTTGAGTTTTGATTCTAAGTCTAATAAACAAACTCCTAAACCAATATAAAGAAATTTGATTGTAATTATTATTGAAATCATACTAGTCAATCACATATTTTACATAGTATTATTGTCTGTATCGAAACCAAAACCGAATACAAAACCACACGAATGACCCTTGAAATCAATCCACTTCCCCTCGAATCTTGTCCATAACACTGAATAACCTACATTAAACACTCTTTATTTTAAAATAAACTAAATCAATACAAATAACAACTGTTAATCCGTAGATTTTTTTATTGACAGTCAAGGCAACTAAACCACTTGTAAATAATGAAGAAAATACTCTTATTCATTTAATAATAATCGATAATCAAATGAAGGTGGTAGGATGTAATTAATTATACATTAAACAAGAAACACAATGTGTGACCTATTAAAAAGAAGTCAAATCAATGTAGCATGACCGAGTAAATAATGGTGAATTGTATTTCAATCGAAATTATGCAACTATAGATTAGTGCATTAAACTATTCGTGAATGTCTGACTAAATACATAAAGAGGGAACTAGTTATACAAAAATATTAAACAACAACTGTTCTCGCATCGATAGCTTTTGCTTTCTTTAACAACGTCCAACGTTCTTTAGTTTTGAATATTAAGTCTAATAAACACACTTGTAAACCAATATAAAGATATCTGATTGTAATTATTATTTGAATAATACTAGTCAATCACATATGTTGCATAGTATTATTGTTTACATCGAAACCAAAACCGTATACAAAACCACAAAAATGATGCTTGAAATGAATCCATTCCTCCTCAAATCTCGTCCATAACATTGAATAACCTATATCAAACACTCTTTATTTCAAAATGAACTAAATCAATACAAATAACAACTGTCAATCCATAGATTTCTTTATTGACAATCAAGGCAAGTAAACCACTTGTAAATGATGAAGAAACTACTTTTATTCATTTAATTAGAAACGATAATCAAATGAAAGTGCTGGGATGTAAGTAATCATACGTTAAACAAGAAACACAATGTGTGACCTATCAAAGAGAAGTCAAATCAATGTAGCATGACCAAGTAAATAACGGTGAATTGTATTTCAATCGAAATTATGCAACTATAGATTAGTGCATAAAACTATTCATGAATGCTTAACTAAATATATACAAAGGGAACTAGTTATACAAAAACATTAAACACCAATTGTTCTGGTATCGATAGTTTTCGCTTTCCTTAACAACGTGCAACGTTCTTGAGTTTTGATTATTAAGTCTAATAAACACACTACTAAACCAATATAAAGTAATCTGATTGTAATTATCTTTGGAATCATACTTGCCAATCACATACGTTACATAGTATTATTGTTTACATCGAAACCAAATCCGAATACAAAACCACACGAATGACCCTTGAAATCAATCCGCTCCTCCTCAAATCTCGTCCATAACACTGAACAACCTACATCAAGCACTTTTTTTTTCAAAATAAACTAAATCAATCCAAATAACAACTGTCAATCCATAGATTTCTATATTGACAATCAAGGCAAGTAAACCACTTGTAATGATGAAGAAACTACTTTTATTCATTTAATTAGAATCAATAATCAAATGAAAGTGGTGGGATGTAAGTAATCATACGTTACACAAGAAACACAATGTGTGACCTATCAAAAAGAAGTCAAATCAATGTAGTATGACCAAGTAAATAACGGTGAATTGTATTTCAATCGAAATATTGCAACTATAGATTTGAGCATTAAACTATTTATGAATACTTAACTAAATACATACAAAGGGAACTAGTTATACAGAAACATTACACAACAATTGTTTTCGCATCGATAGCTTTTGCTTTCCTTAACAATGTGCAACGTTCTTGAGTTTTGATTATTAAGTCCAATAAACACACTTTTATACCAATATAAAGAAATCTGATTGTAATTATCATTGGAATCATACTTGACAATCACATATGTTAAATAGCATTATTGTTAACATCGAAACCAAAACCGAATACAAAACCACACGAATGACCCTTAAAATCAATCCACGCCTCCTCAAATCTCGTCCGTAACACTACACAACCTACATCAAACACTCTTTATTCCAAAATGAGCTAAATGAATCCAAATCATAACTGTCTATGTATTGATTTCATTATTGATAATCAAGGCAAGTAAACCACGTGTAAATGATAAATAAATTACTCTTATTCATTTAATAAGAATCGATAATCAAATAAAAGTGCTGGGATGTAAGTAATCAAACGTTAAACAAGAAACACAGTGTGTGACCTATCAAAAAGAAGTCAAATCAATGTAGCATGACCAAGTAAATAACGGTGAATTGTATTTCGATAGAACTTATGCAACTATAGATTAGTGCATCAAACTATTCAAGAATGCTTAACTAAACACATACAAAGAGAACTAGTTATACAAAAACATTAAACACCAATTGTTCTCGTATCGACAGTTTTCGCTTTCCTTAACAACGTACAATGTTCTCGATTTTGATTCCCAAGTCTAATAAACAAACTCCTAAACCAATATAAACAAATTTGATTGTAATTATTATTGTAATCATACCAGTCAATCACATATGTTAAATAGTATTATTGACTACATCGAAATCAAAATCGAATACAAAACCACACGAATCACCCATGAAATCAATCCACTCCTCCTCAAATCTCATCCCTAACACTAAACAACCAACATCAAACACTCTTTTTTATTTTAAAATAAACTAAATCAGTCCAAATAACAACCGTCAATCCATAGATTTCTTTATTGACAATCAAGGCAGGTAAACCACTTGTAAATGATCAAGAAACTACTTTTATTCATTTAATAAGAATCGATAATCAAATGAAGGTGGTGGGATGGAAGTAATCATACGTTAAACTAGAAACACAATGTGTGACCTATTAAAAAAATGTCAAATCGATGTAGCATGACCAAGTAAATAACAATGAATTGCATTTCATTAGAAATTATGCAACTATAGATTAGTGCATCAAACTATTCATGAATGCTTGACTAAATACATACAAAGGGAACTAGTTATACAAAAACATTAAACAACAACTATTCTCGCATCGATAGCTTTTGCTTTCCTTAACAACGTCCAACGTTCTTGTGTTTTGATTATTAATTCTAATAAACACACTTCTAAACCAATATAAAGATATTTGATTTTAATTATCATTGGAATCATTCTAGTCAATCACATATGTTACATAGTATTATTGTCTACATCGAAACCAAAACCGAATACAAAACCACACGAATGACCCTTGAAATCAATCCACTCCTCCTTAAATCTCGTCCATAACACTTAACAACCTACATTAAACACTCCTTATTTAAAAATAAACTAAATCAATCCAAATAACAACCGTCAATCCATAGATTTCTTTATTGACAATCAAGGCAGGTAAACCAATTGTAAATGATGAAGAAACTACTCTTATTCATTTAATAAGAATCAATAATCAAATGAAGGTTGTGGGATGGAAGTAATCATACGTTAAACTAGAAACACAATGTGTGACCTATTAAATAAATGTCAAATCGATTTAGCATGACCAAGTAAATAATGGTGAATTGTATTTCAATTGAAATTATGCAACTATAGATTAGTGCATCAAACTATTCATGAATGCTTAACTAAATACATACAAAGGGAACTAGTGATGCAAAAACATTAAACAACAACTCTTGTCGCATCGATAGCTTTTGCTTTCCTTAACAACATGCAACGTTCTTGAGTTTTGATTATTAAGTCTAATAAACACACTTCTAAACCAATATAAAGAAATCTAATTATAATTATCATTGGGATCATACTTGCCAATAACATATGTTACATAGTATTATTGTTTACATCGAAACCAAAACCAAATACAAAACCACACGAATGACCCTTGAAATCAATCCCCTCCTCCTCAAAATCTAGTCTATAACACTACACAACCTACAGCAAACACTCTTTATTCCATAATGAACTAAATCAATTTAAATAACAATTGCCAATCTACAGATTTGATTATTGATAGTCAAGGCAAGTAAACCACTTGTAAATGATGAAAAAACTACTCTTATTCATTTAATAAGAATTGATAATCAAATGAAAGTGGTAGGATGTAAGTAATCATACATTAAAAAAGAAACACAATGTGTGACCTATCAAAAAGAAGTCAAATCAATGTAGCATGACCAAGTAAATAACGGTGAATTATATTTCAATCGAAATTATGCAACTATAGATTAGTGCATCAAACTATTCATGAATGCTTAACTAAATACATACAAAGGGAACTAGTTATACAAAAACATTAAACAACAACTATTATCGCATCGATAGCTTTTGCTTTCCTTAACAACGTCCAACGTTCTTGATTTTTGATTATTAAGTCTAATAAACACACTTGTAAAACAATATAAAGAAATTTGATTGAAATTATCATTGGAATCATACTATTCAATCACATAGGTTACATAATATTATTGTTTACATCGAAACCAAAACCGAATACAAAACCACACGAATGACCCTTGAAATCAATCCACTACTCCTCAACTCTCGTCCATAACTCTAAACAACCTACATCAACACTCTTTATTTCAAAATGAAATAAATTAATCCAAATAACAACTGTAAATCCATAGATTTCTTTATTGACAATGAAGGCAAGTAAACCACTTGTACATGATGAAGAAACTACTCTTATTAATTTAATAAGAATCGATAATCAAATGAAAGTGGTGGGATATAAGTTAAACAAGAAACACAATGTGTGACCGATCAAAAAGAAGTCAAATCAATTTAGCATAAGCAAGTAAATAACGGTGAATTGTATTTCAATCGAAATTATGCAACTATAGATTAGTGCATCAAACTAATCATGAATGCTTAACTAAATACATAAAAAGGGAACTAGTTATACAAAAACATTAAACACCAATTGTTCTCGTATCGACGGTTTTCGCTTTCCTTAACAACGTCCAACGTTCTTGAGTTTTGATTCCAATGCCTAACAAACACACTCGTAAACCAATATAAAAAAATTTGATTGTAATTATTATTGGAATCATACTAGTCAATCACATATGTTACATAGTATCAATTGTTTATATTCAAACCAAAACCGAATACAAAACCACACGAATGATCCTTGAAATCAATCCACTCTTGCTCAAATCTTGTGCATAACACTATACAACTTACTTCAAACACTCTTTATTCTAAAATAAACTACATCAATCTAAATAACATTTGTCAATCCACAGATTTCTTTATTGTAAGGCCCCGTTCCCGGGACTCTCACAGTTGGACATTCATCGCACATAATATTTCAAAATCACATAAAATCTATTAAGCATTTGCAGCGGAATAATTTAACAAAAACATTTCGTATATTAACAATTGTTGTTTACAACATTACTACATTACAAATCGTCGTTTGATTTCATTACTACTCAAAAACATCGTTGCTACACAAAATGGATGCCAGTCAATACCCGCCAAGCAGCTTCACCCCGTGCTATCCTCAGCAACCATTACCTGCCAACTGAAAATACATAAAAGTTAGCATTGCTGAGTGAGTTCTAGTTTTATAAAAATATATATTACCTTCCATTCGTTAAAACATTTTCATACTTTCGCACGTGATCACACATCATACTTACATCAATGTAATATTTATTATCTTCCGTCATCGTTCATTTCGATCATATCGCACGTTTCGTACATTTCGCACGTTACATTATCTTTCACTTCTATCTAGGTCCTGTCATGTACTAAACCCCCCTCTTGGGCACGAAGCCAACTAATCTAGGGTTTAGCGACAATGACCCCATTTTGCACGTATGGAACAGTTACCAAGACTGATTCCCCTGTGTGTGAACCCTCATGGGGCAGCCAAGATCGCACGCTGTATGACACACAGTTGAGCTGACAACTCTCAAGGAGTTGTGAACCTCCTTACATTTTGCTTGCAAGACTTTCATTCGTTCATTCATTATGTTCCACTTTCATTATCTTATATCTTTCGCTTCGTTAAGATAATACTTTACGATCATTATCATAATCACACCACGTAAAGCCACGTGATAATACATAATAGGGAACATAAAGGAAACAGGCCATAACATACATAACATCATCATATAATCATCACATATCATCCCTGGAAACATCCCAAGTCATAGCTTAAAAGTCCCTCTTTCCCGAAAATTTCAGAAATTTTTCTAAGTCTTTAGGCACATGAGCACTATGTAGGCGCACGAGCACTATGCGGGCGCATGAATATTTAGGTGAATGGGCGACACAGGCGCATGGACACTATTCGGGAGCACGAGCCTTACTTAGGCGCATGGGCGACACAGGCGCATGGACACTATTCGGGCGCACGAGCCTTACTTAGGCGCATGGGCAGATTTCTGGGCGCATGGGTACTATGCAGGCGCATGAGCCTGGTTTAGGCGCATAGGAACTTAGGCGTTTTAGCAGTTGGGCGTATGAGCACACTTAGGCGCCTGGGCATAATTCTAGGCGCATGGGCACTATTTGTGCGCATGAACCTTGGGCGTTTGGGTACTGTTTGGGCGCATGGTCTTTAGGCGCATGAGCACTTGGCGCATGGCCAACTGTTTTCTAACTAACCTTAATTTCAGGCCCCAATTCATCAATTTAACCTGTTCTAGCCTAGTTTCTAGCATACTAAGCATCTAATAAGCATAAAATCATGAACATAATCATCAATCATCCCGAACATACACCCTCCCAACAGAGCACACACACATACATACGGGTATACAACCAAATTTTATAAAAACGTTAAAACATGCATTTCCAGCCTCAAAATCAATTAAAACATTTAATTGCAACTTTCGAGTAAGACTTCCTTCAAACCCGAATGTTTATGAGTTCAAACACCTAGAAACATCAAACACACAACCGAACACACACAATCACATAAGCACATACCCAAAGGCTGAAAATCAGCCAAGAACACCCTAATAATCAGAAAACTAACCTGAATTTTGACTTCTTCTTCTTCCTCTCTCTAGAACCAAGAGAATTCTGCTCTTTCTCTCTCTACAAATCCGAATGAAAGTTGATGGAACATGGGTGTGGGCGGCCACACCTTCTTTTGAACAAATTAATATCAACTTTGTCCCATGTACAACTTTAACCCCTTTAACTTGGATTATATTGCTTTTCTCTCTTTTTCTTCACTTATTCTTCTTTTAGAATTTCCGGGTGTTACAAGTCCAGCCCCCTTATATAGGTTTCCTCCTCGAAACCTGTCACTCCTCGAACAGCTGAGGATAATGCTGTCTCATCTCCTCCTCAGGTTCCCACGTAGACTCTGATCCCTTTCTATGTTTCCACTGTACTCGCACGAGTGGAACCATTTTATTCCTTAGCCTCTTCTCTTTCCTGTCAATGATATCCACTGGTTGCTCCACATAATTGAGCCGTTCGTCTATCTCAATGTCTTCCAGTGGTACCACCATATCTTCATCAGCTAAGCACTTCCTTAAATGAGATACATGGAATGTCGGGTGAATTCCACTTAACTCATCGGGCAACTCCAATCTATAGGCCACCTCCCCTACTCGAGCTATGATTCGGAAAGGCCCTATGTACAATGATACCCTTCCAAGGTGAAACCTTCAACATAACTCTATCACCCACCTTGAATTCAATCGGTCTACGTCTCTTATCGGCATACGACTTTTGCCTATCTTTGGCTGCCTTCATAAAGGCTTTGATCTTCTCCAACTTGTCGGTCGTAGCCTCAATCACTTCAATGCTCCCTAACTCCTACTTACCAACATCACCCCAACATACGGGTGTCCTACACCTCCGACAGTATAGCATCTCATAGGGTGGCATACAAATGCTGGCATGATAACTGTTATTGTATGAGAATTCAGCTAACGGTAAGTGTTCGTCCCAACTTCCTCCGAAGTCAATGACGCATGCCCGAAGCATATCTTCTAGCATCTGAATGGTTCTCTCCGACTGACCATCCGTCTGAGGATGATAAGCCGTACTGATGTGCAACCTCGTCCCCATCGTATCGTGAAATCTCTTCCAAAACATGGATGTAAACCGGGTGTCATGGTCAGACACGATAGACACCGGTACACCATGACGAGTCATAATCTCCTTGATGAACAGATCCGCTAACCTCTCGGATGAATACGTTTCACGGATTGGTAGGAAGTGAGCACTCTTCGTCAGACGGTCGACGATCACCCATATGGCATCATATCCCTTTGCCGTTCGTGGCAGCTTCGTAATAAAATCCATGGTGATATGCTCCCACTTCCACTCGGGTATATCCAAAGGTTGGATCTTCCCGTATGGCTTCTGATGCTCCGCCTTCACTTGTAGGCAAGTAAGGCACTTACTCACGTACTCCGTCACGTCGCGCTTCATACCGGGCCACCAATAATCTTTCTTCATATCATGATACATCTTTGTGGCACCGGGATGAATGGAGTATCGAGTCTTATGAGCCTCATCCATGATCTTCCCACATAAATCTCCATAACGAGGAATCCACATTCGCCCAAATCGGGTTTTAACACCGAGAGTGTTTTCACCTAATTCCGTGACTAGAGCTCTCATCCTTTCGGAGTTAAGGCGATCTTCTTTCAGCACCTCGTCATGAAACTCCTTGACCTGCTTCATTGTAAGGCCCCGTTCCCGGAACACTCACAGTTGGACATTCATCGCACATAATGTTTCAAAATCTGTTTAACATTTGCAGCGGAAAAATTTAATGAAACCATTTCATATAATAATAATTACTGTTTACAACATCATTGTCTGGTTTCATTTCTACACAAAATGGATGCCAACCACAAATCTTTGCCAAGTAGCTTCACCCCGTGCCATCCTCAGCAACCTTTACCTGCCAACTGAAAATGCATAAAAGTCAGTGTTGCTGAGTGAGTTCCAGTTTTATGAAAACATTTATATTACCTTCCATTCGTTAAAAATCTTTTCATACTTTCGCATGTGATCACACATTATACATACACATAGATAATAGCATTATTATCTTCTGTCATCGTTCTTTTCGTACTTATCGCACGTTTCATACATTTCGGACGTTGCATTATCTTTCGCTTCTATCTAGGTCGTGTCATATACTAAACCCCCCTCTTGGGCACGAAGCCAACTAATCTAGGGTTTAGCGACAAGGACCCCATTTCGCACGTATGGAACAGTCACCAAGGCTGATCCCCCTGTGTGTGAATCCCTCATGGGGCAGCCAAGATCGCACGCTGTATGACACACAGTTGAGCTGACAACTCTCAAGGAGTTGTGAACCTTCTTACATTTTGCTTGCAAGACTTTCATTTGTTCATTCATTATGTTCCACTTTCATTATCTTAGATCTTTCGCTTCGTTAAGATAATACTTTTCATCCATTATCATAATCACACCACGTAAGGCCACGGAGAAATACATAATAGGAACATAAAAGAAACAGGCCATAAACATACATAACATCATCACATAACCATCCCCGGGAACACCCCAAGTCAAAGCCTAAAAGTCCTTCTTTCCCGAAAATTTCAGAAAAATTTTCTAAGTCTTAGGCGCATGAGCACTATGCAGGCGCACGAGCACTATGCGGGCGCATGAATATTTAGGCGCATGGACACTATTTGGGCGCACGGCCAACACTTAGGCGTCTGGACAACTTTCTAGGTGCATGGGTACTATGCGGGCGCATGAGACTGGTTTAGGCGCATGGACACTTAGGCGTTTTAGCAGACTTAGACGCATGGCATACTTAGACTTCTGGGCATAATCCTAGGCGCATGGGCAGTATTTGTGCGCACGAACCTTGGGCGTTTGGGTACTGTTTGGGCGCACGATCTTTAGGCGCATGGGCACTTAGGCGCATGGCCAACTACTTTTCTAACTACCATCATTTTCAGACCTCAAAATCATCAATCTAACCAGTTCTAGCCTAGTTTCTAGCATACTAAGCATCAAACAAGCATATAACATGCACATAATCATAAATCATCCCGAACATACACCCTCCCAACAGGGCACATACGCATTTATACGGGTACACACCCAAATTTTATAAAAACGTTTAAGTATGCATTTCCAACCCCAAATCAGTTAAAACATGTAAAAACGGGGATTCTAGAACTCACCTCTTGCAACTTCCGAGTAAGACTTCCTTCAAACCCGAATGCTTATGAGTTCAAACACCTAAAACACCAAAACCGAACACACATACAAGCACATAAGCACATACCCGAAGCTGAAATGCAGCCAAGAACACCCTGAAATCAGGAAACTAACCTGAATTCAGCCTCTTCTTCTTCTTCTCTCTAAAACCGAAGAGAATTCTGCTCTTTCTCTCTCTAGAAATTCGATGGAAAGTTGATGGAACATGGGTGTGGGCGGCCACATCTCCTTTTGAACGGATTAAATATCAACTTTGTCCCATGTACAACTTTAACCCCTCCTCTTGAGTTATTTTGCTATTCTTTCTTTTTCTTTACTTTTCTTTTCCTTTAAAAATTTCCGGGTGTTACATTCATCACATCGGAGGTCATAACCAATTGGTAAGCCTTCACCCGGATCGATTCAGGTCTCTCCTTTAGGCTAAGGGCGTCCGCCACTACGTTAGCTTTGCCCGGATGGTAATGGATCTCGCAATCGTAATCCTTAATGAGCTCCAACCATCGCCGCTGCCTCATATTCAAATCCTTCTGCTCGAATAAGTACTTCAAGCTCTTGTGGTCGGTGAAGATAGTGCACTTCGTCCCATACAAGTAGTGCCTCGAAATCTTTAATGCAAAGACCACAACCGCCAACTCCAGATCATGAGTAGGGTAATTAACCTCATGGACTTTCAACTGTCGGGATGCGTAGGCTATAACCTTCCCTCTTTGCATCAGCACACAACCCAACCCCAAATAAGAAGCATCTGAGTAGACCACCAAATCTTCGCTTCCTTCGGGTAACGACAAGACTGGAGCTTGCGTCAACCTCGCTTTCAGCTCCTCAAAAGCCTTTTCTTGCTCTTGACCCCATACAAATTTCACATCCTTACGGGTCAATTTGGTCAACGGAGAAGCTATCCTTGAGAAGTCTTGGATGAATCTTCTATAATAGCCCGCCAATCCCAGGAAACTATGAATCTCGGATGGCGTCCTTGGAGACTTCCATTGCATCACCGCCTCCACTTTAGCTGGGTCGACCGTGATTCCTTCGGGATTCACCACGTGACCTAAAAACTGAACTTCGCACAACCAGAACGCACACTTGGAGTATTTGGCATACAACTTCTCCCTTCTGAGCGTCTCTAACACTTCCCGAATGTGACCGGCATGCTCCGCCTCGCTCCTCGACTAAATCAGGATTTCATCGATAAACACAATCACCGATTTATCCAACATCGGCCGGCACACTTGATTCATCAAATCCATAAAAGCAGCTGGCGCGTTGGTTAAACCAAAAGACATAACGAGAAACTCGTAGTGTCCATGACGCGTGCGAAAAGCTGTTTTAGGAATATCCTGTTCCTTCACCTTCAGCTGATGATAACCTGATCGAAGATCTATCCTCGAGAACCAACTGGCACCTTGGAGCTGATCAAACAAGTCGTCGATTCTGGGTAGAGGATATCGGTTCTTCACCGTCAACTTGTTTAACTCGCGGTAGTCGATGCACATTCTCATGCTACCGTCCTTCTTCTTTACAAACAAGACCGGAGCACCCCAGGGAGAGATACTCGGTCGAATAAACCCCTTATCCAACAATTCTTGCAATTGAACCATCAGTTCCTTCATCTCTGTTGGAGCTAACCGATACGGTGCCTTGGCAACAGGCTGAGCACCGGGTATCAAATCAATCTTGAAATCGATCTCACGGTCCGGTGGTACACCTGGTAAATCTTCTGGAAACGCATCGGGAAAGTCACACACAACCGGTACGTCCGACAGTTGTGGTGTTGACGCGTCCACATCCTTCACATAAGCCAGGTAGGCACTACATCCACGCCTCATGCACTTCTCCGCCACCGCTATCAAAATTACCTTCAGAATCGTGGTAACTCTATCACCGTAGATCGTCACCGAACTCCCGTCAGGCGCTGTCAGTCGGATCATCTTCTTGCGACATACGATATTCGCATCATAGGCCGCTAACCAATCCATCCCTAGGACTACATCAAACCCGCCTAAGGTCATCACAAACAGTCTAGCAGGAAACCTATGACCTTTTTAGCTCTATGCCACAACCTTCAATCAGATCAGAGATCCTGGTAGACTTACCTATGGCAGTTTCTACATCGAATGGCTCATCAACACTTATACTTCTACCGGGAAAATTAGCACAGAAAGCAGCTGAAATAAAACTCCTACTAGCACCAGAATCAAATAACACAGAAGCAAGAGTTTAGTTTACTAGAAACGTACCTGACACAACATCGGGGTCTGTCCTAGCCTCCTCCCTGGTCATCGTGAAAGCTCTGGCGCTCGCCTTCTGCCCTTCACTCCCAGCCTTCTTTTTTGCCCCGGAACTCTTAGCCCTTGGTTTCTTGCAGTCCCTACTCAGATGGCCATCTTTACCACAGTTATAGCATCTCACGGCCCTGCACTCTCGAGCCATGTGACCGGGCTTCCCACACTTGAAGCAGACGTTCGATCCCCATCTGCACTCCCCCTTATGCTCCCTTCCTCATTTACCACACCTCCTTACCCCCGCATCAGGTGCGGCTACACGCCGGTCATCCACTCTTGCAACCTTGTTGTTTGGAGCGACACCATCGCGTCCAAACCACTTCCCATTCCAGTTTCGATCACCACCACCACTTTTCTTGCTTACTTCAACCACTACCACCTCCCGTTCATCATACAACCTTCTCGCCAGATCAACCACCAACCTAAACGTGCTTGGCCGGGCGGCGATCATGTGCCTGCGAATATCCGCCGGCAAACCCTGGATGTACCTCTTTATCTTTCATGACACATGTGTCACCTGATCTGGCACCAGTCGCGCCATCTCATTAAACTTAGTGGTGTACTGTTGGTGCGTCATGGTTCCCGCCTCAAGCTGCAGGAACTCCCTTTCAATCTTATCTAGTTCCCTGTGAGGACAGAACTCCTCAATCACCAACTTCTTCAGTTCATCCCACTTCATTCTTCCAATAGCCCTGCTACCCTCGGCCTGGACAATATTGTCCCAGCATCATAAAGCCGAGTCCACGAATGAGTAAGTGGCAAACTTCACCTTCTGGTCCTCCCTGCACTCGTTGATATCAAGCACAGCCTCCATCTCTCTCACCCATCGATGAGCAGCAACAGCGTTGCCATTGCCATCAAAAGTCGGGGGTTTGCATCTCTGGAATGCCCCATAATTACAACCCCAAGCCGTTCCTGGCATTGCTTCTTCCTCCTCCTCATCACTTGGGACAACCGTCTCAGTCTCCCGTTGCCCCGCTTCTCCCGCGGTCGTCTCTTTCTCCTTCTTCTCATCCTCCCTTACAGCTCTAATCACTTCGACCACCACAGATGGTAGAATCGTCTGTATGACCTGGTGAACCTCCTTAACAACAGCCTCTTTCACCGAGGCTCTCAGATTAGCACTCTCATCACCACCTTCCTGGTGATGAGTCTCGAGCTCTTCAGGTGCCCTTTCCGCAGCCTTAGCACCACCCCTTGTGGCACGCGGTCCAGCACCACGTCAACCACGACCTCCACCTCTAGAAGCCTTCGAAGATCGACCGCCAGCCATCCTCTAAACACACTCTAAGATTCAAACACCAACACGGTCATTCAAGGTAATAGCTTAGTTTATGTCAAGTATAGTAAGTCCCTAATTACAGTGGCCAGTTGTGATTAGCCACTTACTTTACCTTTCATACCCCAAACATTTCCTATCCTGACTACATCAGTATTCAAACCTACTAAGAGCACATAAATCAGATAACATGCACACGTAATACCAGTTAACATTAAAGAAAATACCTGATAGCACGTAGCTACTTGGGCTGGCATCCTTCCATTTGTCCCATTCTCAGTTTAAGTTTAGGTTTTTGAAAAATATGTACCCATTTCTCTTAAACTTTGGCTCTGATACCAACTTGTAAGGCCCCGTTCCCAGGACACTCACAGTTGGACATTCATCGCACATAATATTTCAAAATCACATAAAATCTATTAAGCATTTGCAGCGGAATAATTTAACAAAAACATTTCGTATATTAACAATTGGTGTTTACAACATTACTACATTACAAATCGTCGTTTGATTTCATTACTACTCAAAAACATCGTTGCTACACAAAATGGATGCCAGTCAAAACCCGCCAAGCAGCTTCACCCCATGCCATCCTCAGCAACCATTACCTGCCAACTGAAAATACATAAAAGTCAGCGTTGCTGAGTGAGTACTATGCGGGCGCATGAATACTTATGCGCATGGGCGACACAGGCGCATGGACACTATTCGGGCGCACGAGCCTTACTTAGGCGCATGGGCAGATTTCTGGGCGCATGGGTACTATGCAGGCGCATGAGCCTGGTTTAGGTGCATGGGAACTTAGGCGTTTTAGCAGTTGGGTGTATGAGGACACTTAGGCGCCTGGGCATAATTCTAGGCGTATGGGCACTATTTGTGCGCATGAACCTTCGGCGTTTGGGTACTGTTTGGGTGCATGGTCTTTAGGCGCATGAGCACTTGGCGCATGGCCAACTATTTTCTAACTAACCTTAATTTCAGGCTCCAATTAATCAATTTAACCTGTTCTAGCCTAGTTTCTAGCATACTAGGCATCTAACAAGCATAAAATCATGAACATAATCATAAATCATCACGAACATACACCCTCCCAATATAGCACACACACATACATACGGGCATACACCCAAATTTTATAAAAACGTTAAAACTGCATTTCCAGCCCCAAAATCAGTTAAAACATTTAAAAACGGGGATCTAGAACTCACCTCTTGCAACTTCCGAGTAAGACTTCCTTCAAACCCGAATGCTTATGAGTTCGAACACCTAGAAACACCAAACACACAACTGAACACACACAATCACATAAGAACATACCCAAAGGCTGAAAATCAGCCAAGAACACCCTAACAATCAGAAAACTAACCTGAATTTCGACTTCTTCTTCTTCCTCTCTCTAGAACCGAGAGAATTCTGCTCTTTCTCTCTCTACAAATCCGAATGAAAGTTGATGGAACATGGGTGTGGGCGGCCACACCTTCTTTTGAACAAATTAATATCAACTTTCTTTAACCCCTTTAACTTGGATTATATTGCTCTTCTCTCTTTTTCTTCACTTATTCTTCTTTTAAAATTTTCGGGTGTTACATTTATTGACAATCAAGGCAAAATGATGAAGAAACTACTTTTATTCATTTAATAAGAATCGATAATCAAATGAAGGCGGTGGGATGGAAGTAATCATATGTGAAACAATAAACACAATGTGTGACTTATTAAAAAGAAGTCAAATGGATGTAGCATGACGAAGTAAATAACGGTAAATTGTATTTCAATCGAAATTATGCAACTATAGATTAGTGCATCAAACTATTCATGAATGCTTGACTAAAAACATACAAAGGGAACTAGTTATACAAAAACATTAAACAACAACTGTTCTCGTATCGATAGCTTTTGCTTTTCTTAACAACGTCCAACGTTCTTGAGTTTTGATTATTAAGTCTAATAAACACACTTCTAAACCAATATAACGAAATCTAATTGTAATTATCATTAGAATCATACTAGTCAATCAAATAGGTTACATAGTATTATTGTTTACATCGAAACCAAAACCGAATACAAAACCACACGAATGACCCTTGAAATCAATCCACTCCTCCTCAAATCTCGTCCATAACACTAAACAACCTACATCAAACACTCTTTATTTCAAAATGAACTAAATCAATCCAAATAACTGTGACATCCCGTGTTTCCAGGTCAATATCCGTACGTTAATAAAACGTGACAAAATATTTTAAAGCATTATAAGACTTGATTTCATGATAATTAAGGTCATTTAAGGTTTAGCAAAGCTCCTTTGTGCGTAAAGTTTATAATTGGTAATTTTGAGAATTACCGGGTCGCGTAGCGATAAAACGTTTAACGAACGTTGGTGATAATTCGGTTAGTTAAATTTGGTCAATATATTTTGATTTTCATAAGATAATTAATCTTAAGTGGAAATATTATTAGTCATGAAAAATAATAATTAATATTACTTACCTTGATAGCGTAAAATTAAGACTTTTTAAAAGTTGCCCTGACGCAACGTTCAGTCTGATGCTTGCTGTGTTAAACCGTGTGTATTTTTATTTTTGACTTTTGATCACTATTATTAAAGTTTTGAACCTTTGGAAAGTCTAAAATTAATATTTTGAATTTATAGAAAAATTTTCGCGTAAAAACCCAAACGTTTAAAATTATTTACAAAAAATTTAACGAGACCGACACCCGCCTTACACCGGGTGGCACCTCTTGTGAAGAACCACTAGCAATTATTAATAATTTAATTACATTATTAACACAATATAATTACAATTAATCATTTATACATAACCAACCCAACACTCCACCCATTTCACACACTCAACCTCACTTTCTCTCACTAAAACACTCTCCTCTCTCTTCCTTCTCTCTAAACTCACGACCACAACCACCATCACCATCTTCGTCTTCATTTTTCTTCATTTCAAGCTTATTTCCAGCCTTTAACAACTGATTTCAATGATCCCTTAGTGAGTTGGTGCAAGAGATTGTTAACACAATATAACACAATATAACAACTAGATTTTCTTGAAATCCAAGGTTCCAACAAAGGTTTTTGATTTTAAAATAAAATGTATATGTGTGTGTGTGAGTGAACCGTGAGTATATATGTGTGTGTGTGTTTGATGTTGAAGATTTTGTGTTTTGAAAATCTTTGTTTATTTTGATGATTTCTCTTGCATGCAAGATGATCAAACTTTGATTTGTGGTTATGAACAATATAAGAAACTCATCTCCAAAGGAGATTATCAAAAATAATGAAAATGGGTTATACATGCATATAGTCATGGATGATGTTCTTGAACTCATCTTGCTTGATGGATTTCATAAAGGATTCAGATGATCCATGAATAATGGTGATCATGATCTGAAATCTTTTGATTTTAAAGTATGTTGTGTTGAAATGAAAACTAAGAACACAAGATAAAATCTATAATATGGACTATGCATGTATGTATGAAATCGTGTGTATGTATGTACATATGGTTTACACTTTTTGTTCTTAATTTGTTCTTCACTTGTAAGTTTAGAGATGATTGAAATGATTTATGCATATGATGATCATGATCCGGAGATTTTGATGTTTTTATTAATATTTTATTTTAAGAAATGATAAAAATAAGTTAAAATTAAAGGTACTCAAGTGTAGATGGGACATGACCACTAGTAGTCATGTCATAAAAGTTAAAAGCAAACAAGACAAATATCTTTGTAAGATCTGGAGAATAAGAAGCTTAAAACCATTAAAATATAAGTTAAAAGTTAGTAACTTTACTAGAAATAAAAGTTTTGGAGATTGGGTTTAATTTTCTAAACGTTTTACGTTTAAAAATGCGTTAAAAACCATGTTTTCGGGTCTAAAATCATTATTTTTGCACAAGTGCATCGCACTATTCACGAATGCTTAACTAAATACATACAAAGGGAACTAGTTATACCAAAATATTAAACAACAACTGTTCTCGCATCGATAGCTTTTGCTTTCTTTAACAACCTCCAACGTTCTTGAGTTTTGATTATTAAGTCTAATAAACACACTTCTAAACCAATATAAAGAAATCTGATTATATTTATCATTGGAATCATACTAGTCAATCACATATGTTACATAGTATCTATTGTTTACATCCAAATCAAAACCGAATACAAAACCACACGAATGATCCTTGAAATCATTCCATTCCTCCTCAAATCTCGTCCATAACACTGAACAACCTACATCAAACACTCATTATTCCAAAATAAACTAAATCAATCCAAATAACAACTGTCAATCCATAGATTTTTTTATTGACAATCAAGGCAAGTAAACCACTTGTAAATGATGAAAAAACTACTCTTATTCATTTAATTAGATTCGATAATCAAATGAGAGGGGTGGATGTAAGTAATCATACGCTAAACAAGAAACACAATGTATGACCTATCAAAAAGAAGTCAAATCAGTGTAGCATGACCAAGTAAATAATGGTGAATTGCATCTTAATTGAAATTATTCAACTATCTAGTGAATCAAACTATTCATGAATGCTTAAATAAATACATACAAAGGGAACTAGTTATATAAAAATATTAAACAACAACTGTTCTCGCATCGATAGCTTTTCCTTTCTTTAACAACGTGCAACGTTTTTGAGTTTTGATTATTAATTCTAATAAACACACTTCTAAACCAATATAAAGATATCTGATTGTAATTATCATTGGAATCATACTAGTCAATCACATATGTTACATAGCATGATTGTTTACATCGAAACCAAAACCGAATACAAATCCACACAAACGACCCTAGAAATGAATCCACTCCTCCTCAAATCTCGTCCATAACACTGAACAACCTACATCAAAACTCTTTATTCCAAAATGAACTAAATCAATCCAAATAACAACTGTCAGTCCATAGATTTCTTTATTGACAATCAAGGCAAGTAAACCACATGTAAATGATGAAGAAACTACTCTTATTCATTTAATTAGAATCGATACTCAAATGAAAGTGGTGGGATGTAAGTAATCATGCATTAAACAAGAAACATAATGTGTGACCTATCAAAAAGAAGTCAAATCAATGTAGCATGACCATGTAAATAACGGTGAATAGTATTTCAATCGAAATTATTCAACATTAGATTAGTGCATTACACTATTCATGAATGTTTAACTAAATAGATACAAAGGGAACTAGTTGTACAAAAACATTAAACAATAACTGTTCTCGCATCGATAGCTTTTGCATTCCTGAACAACGCGCAACGTTCTTGAGTTTTGATTATTAAGTCTAATAAACACACTTCTAAACCAATATAAAGAAATCTGATTGTATTTATCATTGGAATCATACTTGCCAATCACATATGTTACAAAGTATCTATTGTTTACATCGAAACCAAAACCGAATACAAAACCACACAAATGACCCTTGAAATCAATTCACTCCTCCTCAAATCTCATCCATAACACTACACAACCTACATCAAACACTCTTTATTCCAAAATAAACTAAATCAATCCAAATAAGAACTGTCAATCCACTTGTAAATGATGAAGAAACTACTCTTATTCATTTAATAAGAATTGATAATCAAATGAAAGTGGTGGGATGTAAGTAATGATACGTAAAACAAGAAACAAAATGTGTGACCTATCAAAAAGAAGTCAAATCAATGTAGCATAACCAAGTAAATAATGGTGAATTGTATTTCAATCAAAATTATGCAACTATTGATTAGTGCATCAAACTATTAATGAATGCTTAACTAAATACATACAAAGGGAACTAGTTATACAAAAACATTAAACACCAATTGTTCTCGTGTCGACAGTTTTCGCTTTCCTTAACAACGTCCAACATTCTTGAATTTTGATTCCTAAGTGTAATAAACACACTTCTAAACCAATATAAAGAAATTTGATTGTAACTATTATTGGAATCATACTAGTCAATCACATATGTTACATAGGATTATTGTTTACATCCAAACCAAAACCGAATATAAAACCACATGAATAATCCTTGAAATCAATCCACTCCTCCTCAAATCTCGTCCATAACACTGAACAACCTACATCAAACACTCTTTATTACAAAATGAACTAAATCAATCCGAATAACAACTATCAATCCATATATTTCTCTATTGACAATCAAGGCAAGTAAACCACTTGTAAATGATGAAAAAACTACTCATATTCATTTAATTAGATTCGATTATCAAATGAAAGTGGTTGGATGTAAATAATCATATGTTAAACAAGAAACACAATGTGTGACCTATCAAAAAGAAGTCAAATCAGTGTAGCATGACCAAGTAAATAACGGTGAATTGTATTTCAATCGAAATTATTCAACTATAGATTAGTGCATCAAATTAGTTATGAATGCTTAACTAAATACATACAAAGGGAACTATTTATACAAAAACATTAAACAACAACTCTTCTCGCATCGATAGCTTTTGCTTTCCTTAACAACGTGCAACGTTG
This sequence comes from Flaveria robusta, assembly GCA_025506415.1. NCBI lineage: Eukaryota > Viridiplantae > Streptophyta > Magnoliopsida > Asterales > Asteraceae > Flaveria > Flaveria robusta. The sequence continues at coordinate 8,855,251 of CM046476.1, read as the reverse complement.
TTGAGTTTTGATTATTAAGTCTAATAAACACACTTCTAAACCAATATAAAGATATCAGATTGTAATTATCATTGAAATCATAATAGTCAATCAAATATGTTACATAGAATGATTGTTTACATCGAAACCAAAACCGAATACAAAACCACACAAATGACCCTAGAAATGAATCCACTCCTCCTCAAATCTCGTCCATAACACTGCACAACCTACATCAAACACTCTTTATTTCAAAATGAACTAAATCAATCCAAATAACAACTGTCAATCTATAGATTTCATTATTGAAAATCAAGGCAAGTAAACCACTTGTAAGTGATGAAGAAACTACTCTTATTCATTTAATAAGAATTGATAATCAAATGAAAGTGGTGGGATGTAAGTAATGATACGTAAAACAAGAAACAAAATGTGTGACCTGTCAAAAAGAAGTCAAATCAATGTAACATAACCAAGTAAATAATGGTGAATTGTATTTCAATCAAAATTATGCAACTATAGATTAGTGCATCAAACTATTAATGAATGCTTAACTAAATATATACAAAGGGAACTAGTTATACAAAAACATTAAACACCAATTGTTCTCGTGTCGACAGTTTTCGCTTTCCTTAACAACGTCCAACGTTCTTGAATTTTGATTCCTAAGTGTAATAAGCACACTTCTAAACCAATATAAAGAAATTTGATTGTAACTATTATTGGAATCATACTAGTCAATCACATATGTTACATAGGATTATTGTTTACATCCAAACCAAAACCGAATATAAAACCACATGAATGATCCTTGAAATCAATCCACTCCTCCTCAAATCTCGTCCATAACACTGAACAACCTACATCAAACACTCTTTATTCCAAAATGAACTAAATCAATCCGAATAACAACTATCAATCCATAGATTTCTTTATTGACAATCAAGGCAAGTAAACCACTTGTAAATGATGAAAAAACTATTCTTATTCATTTAATTAGATTCGATTATCAAATGAAAGTGGTGGGATGTAAGTAATCATATGTTAAACAAGAAACACAATGTGTGACCTATCAAAACGAAGTCAAATCAGTGTAGCATGACAAAGTAAATAACGGTGAATTGTATTTCAATTGAAATTATTCAACTATAGATTAGTGCATCAAATTAGTTATGAATGCTTAACTAAATACATACAAAGGGAACTATTTATACAAAAACATTAAATAACAACTCTTCTCGCATCGATAGCTTTTGCTTTCCTTAACAACGTGCAACGTTGTTGAGTTTTGATTATTAAGTCTAATAAACACACTTCTAAACCAATATAAAGATATCAGATTGTAATTATCATTGGAATCATAATAGTCAATCATATATGTTACATAGAATGATTGTTTACATCGAAACCAAAACCGAATACAAAACCGCACAAATGACCCTAGAAATGAATCCACTCCTCCTCAAATCTCGTCCATAACACTGCACAACCTACATCAAACACTCTTTATTTCAAAATGAACTAAAACAATCCAAATAACAACTGTCAATCTATAGATTTCATTATTGAAAATCAAGCCAAGTAAACCACTTGTAAATGATGAAGAAACTACTCTTATTCATTTAATAAGAATCTATAATCAAATGAAAGTGGTGGGATGTAAGTATTCATACGTTGAACAAGAAACACAATGTGTGACCTGTCAAAAAGAAGTCAAATCAATGTAGCATAACCAAGTAAATAACGGTGAATTGTATTTCAATCGAAATTATGTAACTATAGATTAGTGCATCAAACTATTCAAGAATGCTTAATTAAATACATACAAAGGGAACTAGTTATACAAAAACATTAAACACCAATTGTTCTCGTATCGACAGTTTTCGCTTTCCTTAACAACGTCCAACGTTCTTGAGTTTTGATTCCTAAGTCTAATAAACACACTCCTAAACCAATATAAAGAAATTTGATTATAATTATTATTGGAATCATACTAGTCAATCACATATGTTACATAGTATCTATTGTTTATCTTCAAACCAAAACCGAATACAAAACCACATGAAAGATCCATGAAATCAATCCACTCCTCCTCAAATCTTGTCCATAACACTGTACAACCTACATCAAACACTCTTCATTCCAAAATGAACTAAATCAATCCAAATAACAACTGTCAATCCATAGATTTCTTTATTGACAATTAAGACAAGTAAACCACTTGTAAATGATGAAGAAACTACTCTTATTCATTTAATTAGATTTGATAATCAAATGAAAGTGGTGGAATTTAAGTAATCATATGTTAAACAAGAAACACAATGTGTTACCTATCAAAAAGAAGTCAAATCAATGTAGCATGACCAAGTAAATAACGGTGAATTGTATATCAATCGAAATTACTCAACTACGGATTAGTGCATCAGATTATTCATGAATGCTTAACTAAATACATACAAAGGGAACTAGTTATGCAAAAACATTAAACTAGAACTGTAGTCGCATTGATAGCTTTTGCTTTCCTAAACAACGTGCAACGTTCTTGAGTTTTGATTATTAAGTCTAATAAACACACTTCTAAACCAATATAAAGAAATCTGATTGTAATTATCATTGGAATCATACTTGTCAATCACATATGTTACATAGTATAATTGTTTACATCGAAACCAAAACCAAATACAAAATCACACGAATGACGCTTGAAATCAATCCACTACTCCTCAAATCTCATCCATAACACTGAACAACCAACATCAAACACTCTTTATTCCAAAATGAATAAATCAATCCAAATAACAACTGTCAATCCATAGATTTCTTTATTGACAATCAAGGCAAGTAAACCACTTGTAAATGATGAAGAAACTACTCTTATTCATTTAATTAGATTTGATAATCAAATGAAAATGGTGGAATGTAAGTAATCATACATTAAACAAGAAACACAATGTGTGACCTATCAAAAAGAAGTCAAATCAATGTAGCACGAGCATGTAAATAACGGTGAATTGTATTTCAATCGAAATTATTCAACTACGGATTAGTGCATCAGACTATTCATGAAAGCTTAACCAAATACATACAAAGGGAACTAGTTATGCAAAAACATTGAACAAGAACTTTAGTCGCATCGATAGCTTTTGCTTTCCTTAACAACGTGCAACGTTCTTGAGTTTTGATTATTAAGTCTAATAAACAAACATCTAAACCAATATAAAGAAATCTGATTGTAATTATCATTGGAATCATACTTGCCAATCACATATGTTACATAGTATTATTGTTTACATCGAAACCAAAACCAAATACAAAACCACACGAATAACCCTTGAAATCAATCCACTCCTCCTCAAATCTCATCCATAACACTGCACAACCTACATCAAGCACTCTTTATTCCAAAACAAACTAAATCAATCCAAATAACAACTGTCAATCCATAGATTTCTTTATTGACAATCAAGGCAAGTAAACCACTTGTAAATGATGAAGAAACTAATCTTATTCATTTAATTAGATTCGATAATCAAATGAAAGTGGTGGGATGTAAGTAATCATACGTTAAACAAGAAACACAATGTGTGACCTATCAAAAAGAAGTCAAATCAATATAGCATGACCATGTAAATAACGGTGAATTGTATTTCAATTTAAATTATTCAACTACGGATTAGTGCATCAGACTATTCATGAATGCTTAACTAAATACATACAAAGAAAACTAGCTATACAAAAATATTAAACAAGAACTATTGTCGCATCGATAGCTTTTGCTTTCCTTAACAACGTGCAACGTTCTTGAGTTTTGATTATTAAGTCTAATAAACACACTTCTAAACCAATATAAAGATATCAGATTGTAATTATCATTCGAATCATAGGAGTCATTCATATATGTCACATAGTATGATTGTTTACATCGAAACCAAAACTGAATACAAAACCACACAAATGACCCTAGAAACGAATCCACTCCTCCTCAAATCTCGTCCATAACACTGAACAACCTACATCAAACACTCTTTATTCCAAAATGAACTAAATAAATCCCAAATAACAACTGTTAGTCCTTAGATTTCTTTATTGACAATCAAGGCAAGTAAACCACTTGTAAATGATGAAGTAAACTAGTCTTATTCATTTAATTAGATTCGATAATCAAATAAAAGTGGTGGGATGTAAGTAATCATGCCTTAAACAAGAAACACAATGTGTGATCTATCAAAAAGAAGTCAAATCAATGTAGCATAACCAAGTAAATAACAGTGAATTGTATTTCAATCAAAATTATGCATCTATAGATTAGTGCATCAAACTATTTATAAATGCTTAACTAAATACATACAATGGGAAGTAGTTATACAAAAACATTAAACACCAATTGTTCTCGTATCTACTGTTTTCGCTTTCGTTAACAACGTCCAACGTTGTTGAGTTTTGATTCTTAAGTCTAATAAACACACTCCTAAACCAATGTAAAGAAATTTGATTGTAATTATTATTGGAATCATACTAGTCAATCACATACGTTACATAGTATCTATTGTTTATATCCAAACCAAAACCGAATACAAACACACGAATGATCCTTGAAATCAATCCACTCCTCCTCAAATCTCATCCATAACACTGAACAACCTACCTCAAACACTCTTTATTCCAAAATGAACTAAATACATCCAAATAACAACTGTCAGTCCATAGATTTCCTTATTGACAATAAAGGCAAGTAAACCACTTGTAAGTGATGAAGAAACTACTCTTATTTATTTAATTAGAATCGATAATCAAATGAAAGTGGTGGGATGTAGTAATCATACATTAAACAAGAAACATAATGTGTGACCTATCAAAAGGAAGTCAAATCAATGTAGCATGTCCAAGTAAATAACGGTGAATTGTATTTCAATCGGAATTATTCAACTATAGATAAGTGCATCAAACTAGTTATGAAGGCTTAACTAAATACATACAAACGGAACTTGTTATACAAAAACATTAAACAACAACTATTCTCGCATCGATAGCTTTTGCCTTCCTTAACAACGTGCAACGTTCTTGAGTTTTGATTATTAAGTCTAATAAACACACTTCTAAACCAATATAAAGAAATATGATTGTATTTATCATTGGAATCATACTTGCCAATTACATATGTTACATAGTATTATTGTTTACATCGAAACCAAAACCAAATACAAAACCACACGAATGACCCTTGAAATCAATCCACTCCTCCTTAAATCTCATCCATAACACTACACAACCTACATCAAACACTTTTTATTCCAAAATGAACTAAATCAATCCAAATAACAACTGTCAATCCATAGATTTCTTTATTGACAATCAAGGCAAGTAAACCACTTGTAAATGATGAAGAAACTACTCTTATTCTTTTAATGAGAATCTATAATCAAATGAAAGTGGTGGGATGTAAGTAATCATATGTTAAACAAGAAACACAATGTGTGACCTATCAAAAAGAAGTTAAATCAGTGTAGCATGACCAAGTAAATAACGGTGAATTGCATTTCAATCGAAATTATTCAACTATAGATTAGTGCATCACACTATTCATGAATGCTTCACTAAATACATACAAAGGGAACTAGTTATACAAAAACATTAAACAGCAACTGTTCTGGCATCGATAGCTTTTGCTTTCCTTAACAACGTGCAACGTTCTTGAGTTTTGATTATTAAATCTAATAAACATACTTCTAAACCAATATAAAGTAATCTGATTGTATTTATCATTGGAATCATACTTGCCAATCATATATGTTACATAGCATGATTGTTTACATCGAAACCAAAAGCGAATACAAAACCACACGAATGACCCTAGAAATGAATCCACTCCTCCTCAAATCTCATCCATAACACTGCACAACCTACATCAAACACTCTTTATTCCAAAATGAACTAAATCAATCCGAATAACAACTGTCAATCCATAGATTTTTTTATTGACAATCAAGGCAAGTAAACCACTTGTAAATGATGAAAAAACTACTCTTTTTCATTTAATAAGAATCTATAATCAAATGAAAGTGGTGGGATGTAAGTAATCATACGTTGAACAAGAAACAAAATGTGTGACCTATCAAAAAGAAGTCAAATCAATGTAGCATGACCAAGTAAATAACGCTGAATTGTATTTCAGTCGAAATTATGTAACTTATATATTAGTGCATAAAACCATTCAAGAATGCTTAACTAAATACATACAAAGGGAACTAGTTATACAAAAACATTAAACACCAATTGTTCTCGTATCGACAGTTTTCGCTTTCCTTAACAACATGCAACGTTCTTGAGTCTTGATTATTAAGTCTAAAAAACACACTTCTAAACCAATATAAATAAATCTGATTGTAATTATCATTGAAATCATACTTGCCAATCACATATGTTACATAGTATTATTGAGTACATCGAAACCAAAACCAAATACAAAACCACACGAACGACCCCTGAAATCAATCCACTCCTCCTCAAATCTCATCCATAACACTGCACAACCTACATCAAAAACTCATTATTCCAAAATGAACTAAATCAATCCGAATAACAACTGTCGATCCATAGATTTCTTTATTGACAATCAAGGCAAGTAAACCACTTGTAAATGATGAAGAAACTACTCTTATTCATTTAGTTAGAATCGATAATCAAATGAAAGTGGTGGGATGTAGTAATCATACATTAAACAAGAAACACAATGTGTGACCTATCAAAAAGAAGTCAAATCAATGTAGCATGTCCAAGTAAATAACGGTGAATTGTATTTCAATCGAAATTATTCAACTATAGATAAGTGCATCAAACTAGTTATGAAGGCTTAACTAAATACATACAAAGGGAACTAGTTATACAAAAACATTAAACACCAATTGTTCTCGTATCGACAGTTTTCGCTTTCCTTAACAACGTGCAACGTTCTTGAGTTTTGATTATTAAGTCTAAAAAACACACTTCTAAACCAATATAAATAAATCTGATTGTAATTATCATTGAAATCATACTTGCCAATCACATATGTTACATAGTATTATTGATTACATCGAAACCAAAACCAAATACAAAACCACACGAACGACCCCTAAAATCAATCCACTCCTCCTCAAATCTCATCCATAACACTGCACAACCTACATCAAACACTCATTATTCCAAAATGAACTAAATCAATCTGAATAACAACTGTCAATCCATAGATTTCTTTATTGACAATCAAGGCAAGTAAACCACTTGTAAATGATGAAGAAACTACTCTTGTTCATTTAATGAGAATCTATAATCAAATGAAAGTTGTGGGATGTAAGTAATCCTACGTTAAACAAGACACACAATGTGTGACCTATTAAAAAGAAGTTAAATCAGTGTAGCATGACCAAGTAAATAACGATGAATTGCATTTCAATCTAAATTATTCAACTATAGATTAGTGCATCACACTATTCATGAATGCTTCACTAAATACATACAAAGGGAACTAGTTATACAAAAACATTAAACAGCAACTGTTCTCGAATCGATAGCTTTTGCTTTCCTTAACAACGTGCAACGTTCTTGAGTTTTGATTATTAAGTCAAATAAACATACTTCTAAACCTATATAAAGAAATCTGATTGTATTTATCATTGGAATCATACTTGCCAATCATATAAGTTACATAGTATTATTGTTTACATTCGAAACCAAAAGCGAATACAAAACCACACGAATGACCCTAGAAATAAATCCACTCCTCCTCAAATCTCATCCATAACACTGCACAACCTACATCAAACACTCATTATTCCAAAATGAACTAAATCAATCCGAATAACAACTGTCAATCCATAGATTTCTTTATTGACAATCAAGGCAAGTAAACCACTTGTAAATGATGAAAAAACTACTCTTTTTCATTTAATAAGAATCTATAATCAAATGAAAGTGGTGGGATATAAGTAAATATACGTTGAACAAGAAACAAAATGTGTGACCTATCAAAAAGAAGTCAAATCAATGTAGCATGACCAAGTAAATAACGCTGAATTGTATTTCGGTCGAAATTATGTAACTTATATATTAGTGCATCAAACCATTCAAGAATGCTTAACTAAATACATACAAAGGGAACTAGTTATACAAAAACATTAAACACCAATTGTTCTCGTATCGACAGTTTTCGCTTTCCTTAACAACGTGCAACGTTCTTGAGTTTTGATTATTAAGTCTAAAAAACACACTTCTAAACCAATATAAATAAATCTGATTGTAATTATCATTGAAATCATACTTGCCAATCACATATGTTACATAGTATTATTGATTACATCGAAACCAAAACCAAATACAAAACCACACGAACGACCCCTAAAATCAATCCACTCCTCCTCATATCTCATCCATAACACTGCACAACCTACATCAAACACTCATTATTCCAAAATGAACTAAATCAATCTGAATAACAACTGTCAATCCATAGATTTTTTTATTGACAATCAAGGCAAGCAACCACTTGTAAATGATGAAGAAACTACTCTTATTCATTTAATTAGATTTGATAATCAAATGAAAGTGGTGGAATGTAAGTAATCATACGTTAAACAAGAAACACAATGTGTGACCTATTAAAAAGAAATAAAATCAATGTAGCATGACCAAATAAATAACGGTGAATTGTATTTCAATTGAAATTATTCAACTACGGATTAGTGCATCAGACTATTCATGAATGCTTAACTAAATACATACAAAGAGAACTAGTTATACAAAAATATTAAACACCAATTGTTCTCGAATCGACAGTTTTCTCTTTTCTTAACAACGTCCAACGTTCTTGAGTCTTGATTCCTAAGTCTAATAAACACACTCCTAAACCAATATAATGAAATCTGATTGTAATTATTATTGGAATCAAACTAGTTAATCACATATGTTACATAGTATCTATTGTTTACATCGAAACCAAAACCGAATACAAAACCACACGAATGATGCTTGAAATCAATCCATTCCTCCTCAAATCTCGTCCATAACACTGAACAACCTCCCTCAAACACTCTGTATTCGAAAATGAACTAAATCAATCCAAATAACAACCGTCAATCTATAGATTTCATTATTGATAATCAAAGCAAGTAAACCACTTGTAAATGATGAAGAAACTAATCTTATTCATTTAATAAGAATCTATAATCAAATGAAAGTGGTGGGATGTAAGTAATCATACGTTGAACAAGAAACAAAATGTGTGACCTATCAAAAAGATGTCAAATCAATGTAGCATGACCAAGTAAATAACGCTGAATTGTATTTCAGTCGAAATTATGTAACTTATATATTAGTGCATCAAACCATTCAATAATGCTTAACTAAATACATACAAAGGGAACTAGTTATACAAAAACATTAAACACCAATTGTTCTCGTATCGACAGTTTTCGCTTTCCTTAACAACGTGCAACGTTCTTGAGTTTTGATTATTAAGTCTAAAAAACACACTTCTAAACCAATATAAATAAATCTGATTGTAATTATCATTGAAATCATACTTGCCAATCACATATGTTACATAGTATTATTGATTACATCGAAACCAAAACCAAATACAAAACCACACGAACGACCCCTAAAATCAATCCACTCCTCCTCAAATCTCATCCATAACACTGCACAACCTACATCAAACACTCATTATTCCAAAATGAACTAAATCAATCTGAATAACAACTGTCAATCCATAGATTTCTTTATTGACAATCAAGGCAAGTAAACCACTTGTAAATGATGAAGAAACTACTCTTATTCATTTAATTAGATTTGATAATCAAATGAAAGTGGTTGAATGTAAGTAATCATACGTTAAACAAGAAACACAATGTGTGACCTATCAAAAAGAAATGAAATCAATGTAGCATGACCAAGTAAATAACGGTGAATTGCATTTCAATTGAAATTATTCAACTACGGATTAGTGCATCAGACTATTCATGAATGCTTAACTAAATACATACAAAGAGAACTAGTTATACAAAAATATTAAACACCAATTGTTCTCGAATCGACAGTTTTCACTTTTCTTAACAACGTCCAACGTTCTTGAGTCTTGATTCCTAAGTCTAATAAACACACTCCTAAACCAACATAATGAAATCTGATTGTAATTATTATTGGAATCAAACTAGTTAATCACATATGTTACATAGTATCTATTGTTTAGATCGAAACCAAAACCGAATACAAAACCACACAAATGACCCTGGAAATGAATCCACTCCTCCTCAAATCTCATCCATAACATTGAACAACCTACCTCAAACACTCTTTATTCAAAAATAAACTAAATCAATCTAAATAACAACTGTCAATCTATAGATTTCATTATTGATAATCAAAGCAAGTAAACCACTTGTAAATGATGAAGAAACTACTCTTATTCATTTAATAAGAATCGATAATCAAATGAAAGTGATGCGATGTAAGTAATCATAAGTTAAACAAGAAACACAATGTTTGACCTATGAAAAAGAAGTCAAATCAAAGTAGCATAACCAAGTAAATAACAGTGAATAGTATTTCAATCAAAATTATGCAACAATAGATTAATGCGTCAAACTATTCATAAATGCTTAACTTAATACATACTAAGGGAACTAGTTATACAATAGCATTAAACACCAATTGTTCTCGTATCGACACTTTTCGCTTTACTTAATAAACATCCAACGTTCTTGAATTTTGATTATTAAATTTAATAAACACACATCTAAACAAATATAAAGATATCTGATTGTAATTATCATTGGAATAATACTAGTCAATCACATATGTTACATAGTATGATTGTTTACATCGAAACCAAAACCGAATACAAAACCACACGAATGATCTTTGAAATCAATCTACTCCTCCTCAAATCTCGTCCATAACATTGAACAACCTACCTCAAACACTCTTTATTCAAAAATAAACTAAATCAATCTAAATAACAACTGTCAATCTATAGATTTCATTATTGATAATCAAAGCAAGTAAACCACTTGTAAATGATGAAGAAACTACTCTTATTCATTTAATAAGAATCGATAATCAAATGAAAGTGATGCGATGTAAGTAATCATAAGTTAAACAAGAAACACAATGTTTGACCTATCAAAAAGAAGTCAAATCAAAGTAGCATAACCAAGTAAATAACAGTGAATTGTTTTTCACTCGAAATTATTCAACTACAGATTAGTGCATCAGACTATTCATGAATGCTTAACTAAATACATACACAGGGAACTAGTTATACAAAATCATTAAACAGCAACTGTTCTCGCATCGATAGCTTTTGCTTTCCTTAACAACGTGCAACGTTCTTGAGCTTTGATTATTAAGTCTAATAAACACACTTCTAAACAAATATAAAGGTATCTGATTGTAATTATCATTGGATTCATACTTGCTAATCACATATGTTACATAGTATCTATTGTTTACATCGAAACCAAAACCGAATACAAAACCACACGAATGATCCGTAAAATCAATCCACTCCTCCTCAAATCTCGTCCATAACACTAAACAACCTACCTCAAACACTCTTTATTCGAAAATGAATTAAATCAATCAAAATAACAACTGTCAATCTATAGATTTCATTATTGATAATCAAAGCAAGTGGACCACTTGTAAATGATGAAGAAACTACTCTTATTCATTTAATAAGAATCGATAATCAAATGAAAGTGATGCGATGTAAGTAATCATAAGTTAAACAAGAAACACAATGTGTGACCTATCAAAAAAAAGTCAAATCAAAGTAGCATAACCATGTAAATAGCGGTAAATTGTATTTCAATCAAAATTATGCAACAATATATTAGTGCATCAAACTATTCATAAATGCTTAACTAAATACGTACTAAGGGAACTAGTTATACAAAAACATTAAACACCAATTGTTCTCGTATCGACAGTTTTTGCTTTACTTAACAACGTCCAACGTTCTTGAATTTTGATTATAAAGTTTAATAAACACACATCTAAACAAATATAAAGATATCTGATTGTAATTATCATTAGAATCATACAAGTCAATCACATACGTTACATAGTATGATTGTTTACATCGAAACCAAAACCATATACAAAACCACACAAATGACCCTAGAAATGAATCCACTCCTCCTCAAATCTCGTCCATAACACTGAACAACCTATATCAAACACTATTTATTCCAAAATGAATTAAATCAATCCAAATAACAACTGTCAGTCCATAGATTTCTTTATTGACAATGAAGGCAAGTAAACCACTTCTAAATGATGAAGAAACTACTATTATTCATTTAATTAGAATCGATAATGAAATGAAAGTGGTGGGAAGTAAGTAATCATACGTTAAACAAGAAACACAATGTGTGACCTATCAAAAAGAAGTCAAATCAATGTAGCATGACCAAGTAAATAACGGTGAATTGTATTTCAATCAAAATTATTCAACTATAGATTAGTGCATCACACTATTCATAAATGCTTCACTAAATACATACAACAGAAACTAGTTTTACAAAAACATTAAACAGCAACTGTTCTCGCATCGATTGCTTTTGCTTTCGTTAACAACGTGCAACGTTGTTGAGTTTTGATTATTAAGTCTAATAAACACACTACTAAATCAATATAAAGAAATCTGATTGAAATTACCATTGGAATCATACTTGCTAATCACATATGTTACATAGTACTATTGTTTACATCGAAACCAAAATCAAATACAAAACCACACGAACGACCCTTGAAATCAATCCACACCTCCTCAAATCTCATCCATAACACTACACAACCTACATCAAACACTCTTTATTCCAAAATGAACTAAATCAATCCAAATAACAACTGCTAATCTATAGATTTCATTATTGATAATCAAGGCAAGTAAACCACTTGTAAATGACGAAGAAACTACACTTATTCATTTAATAAGAATCAATAATCAAATGAAAGTGGTGGGATGTAAGTAATCATACGTTAAACAAGAAACACAATGTGTGACCTATCAAAAAGAAGTCAAATCAATATTGAATAACCAAGTAAATAACGGTGAATTGTATTTCAATCGAAATTATGCAACTATAGATTAGTGCATCAAACTATTCAAAAATGCTTAACTAAATACATACAAAGGGAACTAGTTATACAAAAACATTAAACACCAATTGTTCTCGTATCGATAGTTTTCGCTTTCCTTAACAACATCCAACGTACTTGAGTTTTGATTCCTAAGTCTAATAAACACACTTCTAAACCAATATAAAGAAATTTGATTGTAATTATTATTGGAATCAAACTAGTTAATCACATATGTTACATAGTATCTATTGTTTACGTCGAAACCAAAACCGAAAACAAAAGCACACGAATGATCCTTAAAATCAATCCACTCCTCCTCAAATCTCGTCCATAACACTGAACAACCTACCTCAAACACTCTTTATTCGAAAATGAATTAAATCAATCCAAATAACAACTGTCAATCTATAGATTTCATTATTGATAATCAAAGCAAGTAAACCACTTGTAAATGATGAAGAAACTACTCTTATTCATTTAATAAGAATCGATAATCAAATGAAAGTGATGCGATGTAAGTAAACATAAGTTAAACAAGAAACACAATGTGTGACCTATCAAAAAAAAGTCAAATCAAAGTAGCATAACCAAGTAAATAACGGTGAATTGTATTTCAATCAAACTTATGCAACAATAGATTAGTGCATCAAACTATTCATAAATGCATAACTAAATACATACTAAGGGAACTAGTTATACAAAAACATTAAACACCAATTGTTCTCGTATCGACAGTTTTCGCTTTACTTAACAACGTCCAACATTCTTGAATTTTGATTATAAAGTTTAATAAACACACATCTAAACAAATATAAAGATATCTGATTGTAATTATCATTAGAATCATACTAGTCAATCACATATGTTACATAGTATGATTGTTTACATCGAAACCAAAACAGAATACAAAACCACACAAATGGCCCTAGAAATGAATCCACTCCTCCTCAAATCTCGTCCATAACACTGAACAACCTATATCAAACAGTATTTATTCCAAAATGAATTAAATCAATCCAAAAAACAACTCTCAGTCCATAGATTTATTTATTGACAATGAAGGCAAGTAAACCACTTCTAAATGATGAAGAAACTACTATTATTCATTTAATTAGAATCGATAATGAAATGAAAGTGGTGGGAAGTAAGTAATCATACGTTAAACAAGAAACACAATGTGTGACCTATCAAAATGAAGTCAAATCAATGTAGCATGACCAACTAAATAACGGTGAATTGTATTTCAATCTAAATTATTCAACTATAGATTAGTGCATCACACTATTCATAAATGCTTCACTAAATACATACAAAGGAAACTAGTTTTACAAAAACATTAAACAGCAACTGTTCTCGCATCGATTACTTTTGCTTTCGTTAACAACGTGTAACGTTGTTGAGTTTTGATTATTAAGTCTAATAAACACACTACTAAACCAATATAAAGAAATCTGATTGTAATTATCATTGGAATCATACTTGCTAATCACATATGTTACATAGTACTATTGTTTACATCGAAACCAAAATCAAATACAAAACCACACGAATGATCTTTAAAATCAATCCACTCCTCCTCAAATCTCGTCCATAACACTAAACAACCTACCTCAAACACTCTTTATTCGAAAATGAATTAAATCAATCCAAATAACAGCTGTCAATCTATAGATTTCATTATTGCTAATCAAAGCAAGTAAACCATTTGTAAATGATGAAGAAACTACTTTTATTCATTTAATAAGAATCGATAATCAAATAAAGTGATGTGATGTAAGTAATCATAAGTTAAACAAGAAACACAATGTGTGACCTATCAAAAAAAAGTCAAATCAAAGTAGCATAACCAAGTAAATAACGATGAATTATATTTCAATTAAAATTATGCAACAATAGATTAGTGCATCAAACTATTCATAAATGCTTAACTAAATACATACTAAGGGAACTAGTTATACAAAAAAATTAAACACCAATTGTTCTCGTATCGATAGTTTTCGCTTTACTTAACAACGTCCAACGTTCTTGAATTTTGATTATAAAGTTTAATAAACACACATCTAAACAAATATAAAGATATCTGATTGTAATTATCATTAGAATAATACTAGTCAATCACGTATGTTACATAGTATGATTATTTACATCGAAACCAAAACCGAATACAAAACCACACAAATGACCCTAGAAATGAATCCACTCCTCCTCAAATCTCGTCCATAACACTGAACAACCTATATCAAACAGTATTTATTCCAAAATGAATTAAATCAATCCAAATAACAACTGTCAGTCATAGATTTCTTTATTGACAATGAAGGCAAGTAAACCACTTCTAAATGATGAAGAAACTACTATTATTCATTTAATTAGAATCGATAATGAAATGAAAGTGGTGGGAAGTAAGTAATCATACGTTAAACAAGAAACACAATGTGTGACCTATCAAAAAGAAGTCAAATCAATGTAGCATGACCAAGTAAATAACGGTGAATTGTATTTCAATCTAAATTATTCAACTATAGATTAGTGCATCACACTATTCATAAATGCTTCACTAAATACATACAACAGAAACTAGTTTTACAAAAACATTAAACAGCAACTGTTCTCGCATCGATTGCTTTTGCTTTCATTAACAACGTGCAACGTTGTTGAGTTTTGATTATTAAGTCTAATAAACACACTCTTAAACCAATATAAAGAAATCTGATTGTAATTATCATTGGAATCATACTTGCTAATCACATATGTTACATAGTACTATTGTTTACATCGAAACCAAAATCAAATACAAAACCACACGAACGACCCTTGAAATCAAACCACACCTCCTCAAATGTCATCCATAACACTGCACAACCTACATCAAACACTCTTTATTCCAAAATGAACTAAATCAATCCAAATAATAACTGTCAATCTATAGATTTCATTATTGATAATCAAGGCAAGTAAACCACTTGTAAATGATGAAGAAACTACTCTTATTCCTTTAGTAAGAATCAATAATCAAATGAAAGTGGTGGGATGTAAGTAATCATACGTTAAACAAGAAACACAATGTGTGACCTATCAAAAAGAAGTCAAATCAATATCGCATAACCAAGTAAATAACGGTGAATTGTATTTCAATCGAAATTATGCAACTATAGATTAGTGCATCAAACTATTCAAGAATGCTTAACTAAATGCATACAAAGGGAACTAGTTATACAAAAATATTAAACACCAATTGTTCTCGTATCGACAGTTTTCGCTTTCCTTAACAACGTCCAACGTACTTGAGTTTTGATTCCTAAGTCTAATAAACACACTCCTAAACCAATATAAAGAAATTTGATTGTAATTATTATTGGAATCAAACTAGTTAATCGCATATGTTACATAGTACCTATTGTTTACATCGAAACCAAAACCGAATACAAAAGCACACGAATGATCCTTAAAATCAATCCACTCCTCCTCAAATCTCGTCCATAACACTGAACAACCTACCTCAAACACTCTTTATTCGAAAATAAATTAAATCAATCCAAATAACAACTGTCAATCTATAGATTTCATTATTGATAATCAAAGCAAGTAAACCACTTGTAAATGATGAAGAAACTACTTTTATTCATTTAATAAGAATCGATAATCAAATGAAAGTGATGTGATGTAAGTAATCATAAGTTAAACAAGAAACACAATGTGTGACCTATCACAAAAAAGTCAAATCAAAGTAGCATAACCAAGTAAATAACGATGAATTGTATTTCAATCAAAATTATGCAACAATAGATTAGTGCATCAAACTATTCATAAATGCTTAACTAAATACATACTAAGGGAACTAGTTATACAAAAACATTAAACACCAATTGTTCTCGTATCGACAGTTTTCGCTTTACTTAACAACGTCCAACGTTCTTGAATTTTGATTATAAAGTTTAATAAACACACATCTAAACAAATATAAAGATATCTGATTGTAATTATCATTAGAATCATACTAGTCAATCACGTATGTTACATAGTATGATTGTTTACATCGAAACCAAAACCGAATACAAAACCACACAAATGACCCTAGAAATGAATCCACTCCACCTCAAATCTCGTCCATAACACTGAACAACCTATATCAAACAGTATTTATTCCAAAATGAATTAAATCAATCCAAATAACAACTGTCAGTCCATAGATTTCTTTATTGACAAAGAAGGCAAGTAAACCACTTGTAAATGATGAAGAAACTACTATTATTCATTTAATTAGAATCGATAATGAAATGAAAGTGGGGGGATGTAAGTAATCATACGTTAAACAAGAAACACAATGTGTGACCTATCAAAAAGAAGTCAAATCAATGTAGCATGACCATGTATTAAATCGAAACCAAAACCGAATACAAAACCACACGAATGATCCTCAAAATCAATCCACTCCTCCTCAAATCTCGTCCATAACACTGAACAACCTACCTCAAACACTCTTTATTCGAAAATGAATTAAATCAATCCAAATAACAACTGTCAATCTATAGATTTCATTATTGATAATCAAAGCAAGTAAACCACTTGTAAATGATGAAGAAACTACTCTGATTCATTTAATAAGAACTGATAATCAAATGAAAGTGGTGAGATATAAGTAATCATACGTTAAACAAGCAACATAATGTGTGACCTATCAAAAAGAAGTCAAATCAATGTAGCATAACCAAGTAAATGACGGTGAATTGTATTTCAATCAAAATTATGCAACTATAGATTAGTGCATCAAACTATTCATAAATGCTTAACTAAATACGTATAAAGGGAACTAGTTATACAAAAACATTAAACACCAATTGTTTTCGTATCGACAGTTTTGGCTTTCCTTAACAACGTCAAACGTTCTTGATTTTTGATTCCTAAGTCTAATAAACACACTCCTAAACCAATATAAAGAAATTTGATTGTAATTATTATTGAAATCATACTAGTCAATCACATATGTTACATAGTATCTATTCTTTCATGCAAACAAAAACTGAATACAAAACCACACGAATGATCCTTGAAATCAATTCCACTCCTCCTCAAATCTCATTCATATCACTGAACAACCTACATCAAACACTTTTTATTCAAAAATAAACTAAATCATTCCAAATAACAACTCTCAATCCATAGATTTCTTTATTGACAATCAAGGCAAGTAAACCACTTGTAAATGATGAATAAACTACTCTTATTCATTTAATTAGAATCTATAATCAAATGAAAGTGGTGGGATGTAAGTAATCATACATTAAACAAGAAACACAATGTGTGACCTATCAAAAAGAAGTCAAATCAATGTAGCATGACCAAGTAAATAACCGTGAATTGTATTTCAATCGAAATTATTTAACTATAGATTAGTGCATCAAACTATACATGAATGCTTAACTAAATACCTACAAAGGGAACTAGTTATACCAAAATATTAAACAACGACTGTTCTCGCATCGATAGCTTTTGCTTTCTGTAACAACGTGCAACGTTCTTGAGTTTTGATTATTAAGTCTAATAAACACACTTCTAAACCAATATAAAGAAATCTGATTGTAATTATCATTAGAATCATACTTGCCAATCACATATGTTACATAGTATTATTTTTTACATCAAAACCAAAACCAAATACAAAACCACACGAATGACCCTTGAAATCAATCCACTCCTCCTCAAATCTCATCCATAACACTGCACAACCTACATCAAACACTCTTTATTCCAAAATAAACTAAATCAATCCAAATAACAACTGTCAATCTATACATTTCATTATTTATTATCAAGGCAAGTAAACCACTTGTAAATGATGAAGAAACTAATCTTATTCATTTAATAAGAACCGATAATCAAATGAAAGTGGTGGGATGTAAGTAACCATACGTTAAAAAAGAAACACAATGTGTGACCTATCAAAAAGAAGTCAAATCAATGTAGCATAACCAAGTAAATGACGGTGAATTGTATTTCAATCAAAATTATGCAACTATAGATAAGTGAATCAAACTATTCAAGAATGCTTAACTAAATACGTATAAAGGGAACTAGTTATACAAAAACATTAAACACCAATTGTTTTCGTATCGACAGTTTTGGCTTTCCTTAACAACGTCCAACGTTCTTGAGTTTTGATTCCTAAGTCTAATATACACACTCCTAAACCAATATAAAGAAATTTGATTGTAATTATTATTGAAATCATACTAGTCAATCACATATGTTACATAGTATCTATTGTTTCATGCAAACAAAAACTGAATACAAAGCCACACGAATGATCCTTGAAATCAATCCACTCCTCCTCAAATCTCATCCATAACACTGAACAACCAACATCAAACACTTTTTATTCAAAAATAAAATAAATCATTCCAAATAACAACTCTCAATGCATAGATTTCTTTATTGACAATCAAGGCAAGTAAACCACTTGTAAATGATGAATAAACTACTCTTATTCATTTAATTAGAATCTATAATCAAATGAAAGTGGTGGGATGTAAGTAATCATACATTAAACAAGAAACACAATGTGCGACCTATCAAAAAGAAGTCAAATCAATGTAGCATGACCAAGTAAATAACAGTGAATTGTATTTCAATCGAATTTATTGAACTATAGATTAGTGCATCAAACTATTGATGAATGCTTAAATAAATACATACAAAGGGAACTAGTTATACAAAAACATTAAGCAACAACTGGTCTCGCATCGATAGCTTTTGCTTTCCTTAACAACGTGCAACGTTTTTGAGTTTTGATTATTAAGTCTAATATACACACTACTAAACCAATATAAAGAAATCTGATTGTAATTATCATTGGAATCATACTTGCCAATCACATATGCTACGTAGTATTATTGTTTACATCAAACCAAAACCAAATACAAAACCACACGAATGACCCTTGAAATCAATCCACTCCTCCTCAAATCTCAACCATAACACAGCACAACCTACATCTAACACTCTTTATTCCAAAATGAACTAAATCAATCCAAATAACAACTATCAATCTATAAATTTCATTATTTATTATCAAGGCAAGTAAACCACTTGTAAATGATGAAGAAACTACTCTTATTTATTTAATAAGAACCGATAATCAAATGAAAGTGGTGAGATGTAAGTAATCATACGTTAAACAAGAAACACAATGTGTGACCTATCAAAAAGAAGTCAAATCAATGTAGCAGAACCAAGTAAATGACGGTGAATTGTATTTCAATCAAAATTACGAAACTATAGATTAGTGCAAAAAAACTATTCATGAATGCTTAACTAAATACATATAAAGGGAACTAGTTATACAAAAACATTAAACACCAATTGTTTTCGAATCGACAGTTTTGGCTTTCCTTAACAACGTCCAACGTTCTTGATTTTTGATTCCTAAGTATAATAAACGCACTCCTAAACCAATATAAAGAAATTTGATTGTAATTATTATTGAAATCATACTAGTCAATCACATATGTTACATAGTATGTATTGTTTATATGCAAACAAAAACTGAATACAAAACCACACGAATGATCCTTGAAATCAATCCATTCCTCCTCAAATCTCATCCATAACACTAAACAACCTACATCAAACACTCTTTATTCAAAATAAACTAAATCAATCCAAATAACAACTCTCAATCCATAGGTTTCTTTATTGACAATGAAGGCAAGTAAACCACTTGTAAATGATGAATAAACTGCTCTTATTCATTTAATTTGAATCTATAATCAAATGAAAGTGGTGGGATGTAAGTAATCATACATTAAACAAGAAACACAATGTGTGACCTATCAAAAAGAAGTCAAATCATGTAGCATGACCAAGTTAATAACAGTGAATTGTATTTCAATGGAAATTATTCAACTAGAGATTAGTGCTTCAAACTATTCATGAATGCTTAAATAAATACATACAAAGGGAACTAGTTATACAAAAACATTAAGCAACAACTGGTCTCGCATCGATAGCTTTTGCTTTCCTTAACAACGTGCAACGTTTTTGAGTTTTGATTCTTAAGTCTAATATACACACTACTAAACCAATATAAAGAAATCTGATTGTAATTATCATTGGAATCATACTTGCCAATCACATATGTTACATAGTATTATTGTTTACATCAAAACCAAAACCAAATACAAAACCACATGAATGACCCTTGAAATCAATCCACTCCTCCTCAAATCTCAACCATAACACTACACAACCTACATCAAACACTCTTTATTCCAAAATGAACTAAATCAATCCAAATAACAACTGTCAATCTATAAATTTCATTATTTATTATCAAGGCAAGTAAACCACTTGTAAATGATGAAAAAACTACTCTTATTCATTTAATAAGAAACGATAATCAAATGAAAGTGGTGAGATGTAAGTAATCGTACGTTAAACAAGAAACACAATGTGTGACCTATCAAAAAGAAGTCAAATCAATGTAGCATAACCAAGTAAATGATGGTGAATTGTATTTCAATCAAAATTACGCAACTATAGATTAGTGCAACAAAATATTCATGAATGCTTGACTAAATACGTATAAAGGGAACTAGTTATACAAAAACATTAAACACCAATTGTTTTCGTATCGACAGTTTTGGCTTTCCTTAACAATGTCCAACGTTCTTGAGTTTTGATTGCTAAGTCTAATAAACACACTCCTAAACCAATATAAAGAAATTTGATTGTAATTATTATTGAAATCATACTAGTCAATCACATATGTTACATAGTATCTATTGTTTCATGCAAACAAAAACTGAATACAAAACCACACGAATGATCCTTAAAATCAATCCACTCCTCCTCAAATCTCATCCATAACACTGAACAACCTACATCAAACACTTTTTATTCAAAAATAAACTAAATCATTCCAAATAACAACTCTCAATCCATAGATTTCTTTATTGACAATCAAGGCAAGTAAACCACTTGTAAATGATGAATAAACTACTCTTATTCATTTAATTAGAATCTATAATCAAATGAAAGTGGTGGGATGTAAGTAATCATACATTAAACAAGAAACACAATGTGTGACCTATCAAAAAGAAGTCAAATCAATGTAGCATGACCAAGCAAATAACAGTGAATTGTATTTCAATCGAAATTATTCAACTATAGATTAGTGCATCAAACTATTGATGAATGCTTAAATAAATACATACAAAGGGAACTAGTTATACAAAAACATTAAGCAACAGCTGGTCTCGCATCGATAGCTTTTGCTTTCCTTAACAACGTGCAACGTTTTTGAGTTTTGATTATTAAGTCTAATATACACACTACTAAACCAATATAAAGAAATCTGATTGTAATTATCATTGGAATCATACTTACCAATCACATATGTTACATAGTATTATTGTTTACATCAAAACCAAAACCAAATACAAAACCACACGAATGACCCTTGAAATCAATCCACTCCTCCTCAAATCTCATCCATAACACTGCACAACCTACATCAAACACTCCTTATTCCAAAATGAACTAAATCAATCCAAATAACAACTATCAATCTATAAATTTCATTATTTATTATCAAGGCAAGTAAACCACTTGTAAATGATGAAGAAACTACTCTTATTTATTTAATAAGAACCGATAATCAAATGAAAGTGGTGAGATGTAAGTAATCATACGTTAAACAAGAAACACAATGTGTGACTTATCAAAAAGAAGTCAAATCAATGTAGCATAACCAAGTAAATAACGGTGAATTGTATTTCAATCAAAATTATGCAACTATAGATAAGTGAATCAAACTATTCAAGAATGCTTAACTAAATACGTATAAAGGGAACTAGTTATACAAAAACATTAAACACCAATTGTTTTCGTATCGACAGTTTTGGCTTTCCTTAACAACGTCCAACGTTCTTGAGTTTTGATTCCTAAGTCTAATATACACACTCCTAAACCAATATAAAGAAATTTGATTGTAATTATTATTGAAATCATACTAGTCAATCACATATGTTACATAGTATCTATTGTTTCATGCAAACAAAAACTGAATACAAAGCCACACGAATGATCCTTGAAATCAATCCACTCCTCCTCAAATCTCATCCATAACACTGAACAACCAACATCAAACACTTTTTATTCAAAAATAAAATAAATCATTCCAAATAACAACTCTCAATGCATAGATTTCTTTATTGACAATCAAGGCAAGTAAACCACTTGTAAATGATGAATAAACTACTCTTATTCATTTAATTAGAATCTATAATCAAATGAAAGTGGTGGGATGTAAGTAATCATACATTAAACAAGAAACACAATGTGCGACCTATCAAAAAGAAGTCAAATCAATGTAGCATGACCAAGTAAATAACAGTGAATTGTATTTCAATCGAATTTATTGAACTATAGATTAGTGCATCAAACTATTGATGAATGCTTAAATAAATACATACAAAGGGAACTAGTTATACAAAAACATTAAGCAACAACTGGTCTCGCATCGATAGCTTTTGCTTTCCTTAACAACGTGCAACGTTTTTGAGTTTTGATTATTAAGTCTAATATACACACTACTAAACCAATATAAAGAAATCTGATTGTAATTATCATTGGAATCATACTTGCCAATCACATATGCTACGTAGTATTATTGTTTACATCAAAACCAAAACCAAATACAAAACCACACGAATGACCCTTGAAATCAATCCACTCCTCCTCAAATCTCAACCATAACACAGCACAACCTACATCTAACACTCTTTATTCCAAAATGAACTAAATCAATCCAAATAACAACTATCAATCTATAAATTTCATTATTTATTATCAAGGCAAGTAAACCACTTGTAAATGATGAAGAAACTACTCTTATTTATTTAATAAGAACCGATAATCAAATGAAAGTGGTGAGATGTAAGTAATCATACGTTAAACAAGAAACACAATGTGTGACCTATCAAAAAGAAGTCAAATCAATGTAGCAGAACCAAGTAAATGACGGTGAATTGTATTTCAATCAAAATTACGAAACTATAGATTAGTGCAAAAAAACTATTCATGAATGCTTAACTAAATACATATAAAGGGAACTAGTTATACAAAAACATTAAACACCAATTGTTTTCGAATCGACAGTTTTGGCTTTCCTTAACAACGTCCAACGTTCTTGATTTTTGATTCCTAAGTATAATAAACGCACTCCTAAACCAATATAAAGAAATTTGATTGTAATTATTATTGAAATCATACTAGTCAATCACATATGTTACATAGTATGTATTGTTTATATGCAAACAAAAACTGAATACAAAACCACACGAATGATCCTTGAAATCAATCCATTCCTCCTCAAATCTCATCCATAACACTAAACAACCTACATCAAACACTCTTTATTCAAAAATAAACTAAATCAATCCAAATAACAACTCTCAATCCATAGGTTTCTTTATTGACAATGAAGGCAAGTAAACCACTTGTAAATGATGAATAAACTGCTCTTATTCATTTAATTTGAATCTATAATCAAATGAAAGTGGTGGGATGTAAGTAATCATACATTAAACAAGAAACACAATGTGTGACCTATCAAAAAGAAGTCAAATCATGTAGCATGACCAAGTTAATAACAGTGAATTGTATTTCAATGGAAATTATTCAACTAGAGATTAGTGCTTCAAACTATTCATGAATGCTTAAATAAATACATACAAAGGGAACTAGTTATACAAAAACATTAAGCAACAACTGGTCTCGCATCGATAGCTTTTGCTTTCCTTAACAACGTGCAACGTTTTTGAGTTTTGATTCTTAAGTCTAATATACACACTACTAAACCAATATAAAGAAATCTGATTGTAATTATCATTGGAATCATACTTGCCAATCACATATGTTACATAGTATTATTGTTTACATCAAAACCAAAACCAAATACAAAACCACATGAATGACCCTTGAAATCAATCCACTCCTCCTCAAATCTCAACCATAACACTACACACCTACATCAAACACTCTTTATTCCAAAATGAACTAAATCAATCCAAATAACAACTGTCAATCTATAAATTTCATTATTTATTATCAAGGCAAGTAAACCACTTGTAAATGATGAAAAAACTACTCTTATTCATTTAATAAGAAACGATAATCAAATGAAAGTGGTGAGATGTAAGTAATCGTACGTTAAACAAGAAACACAATGTGTGACCTATCAAAAAGAAGTCAAATCAATGTAGCATAACCAAGTAAATGATGGTGAATTGTATTTCAATCAAAATTACGCAACTATAGATTAGTGCAACAAAATATTCATGAATGCTTGACTAAATACGTATAAAGGGAACTAGTTATACAAAAACATTAAACACCAATTGTTTTCGTATCGACAGTTTTGGCTTTCCTTAACAATGTCCAACGTTCTTGAGTTTTGATTGCTAAGTCTAATAAACACACTCCTAAACCAATATAAAGAAATTTGATTGTAATTATTATTGAAATCATACTAGTCAATCACATATGTTACATAGTATCTATTGTTTCATGCAAACAAAAACTGAATACAAAACCACACGAATGATCCTTAAAATCAATCCACTCCTCCTCAAATCTCATCCATAACACTGAACAACCTACATCAAACACTTTTATTCAAAAATAAACTAAATCATTCCAAATAACAACTCTCAATCCATAGATTTCTTTATTGACAATCAAGGCAAGTAAACCACTTGTAAATGATGAATAAACTACTCTTATTCATTTAATTAGAATCTATAATCAAATGAAAGTGGTGGGATGTAAGTAATCATACATTAAACAAGAAACACAATGTGTGACCTATCAAAAAGAAGTCAAATCAATGTAGCATGACCAAGCAAATAACAGTGAATTGTATTTCAATCGAAATTATTCAACTATAGATTAGTGCATCAAACTATTGATGAATGCTTAAATAAATACATACAAAGGGAACTAGTTATACAAAAACATTAAGCAACAGCTGGTCTCGCATCGATAGCTTTTGCTTTCCTTAACAACGTGCAACGTTTTGAGTTTTGATTATTAAGTCTAATATACACACTACTAAACCAATATAAAGAAATCTGATTGTAATTATCATTGGAATCATACTTACCAATCACATATGTTACATAGTATTATTGTTTACATCAAAACCAAAACCAAATACAAAACCACACGAATGACCCTTGAAATCAATCCACTCCTCCTCAAATCTCATCCATAACACTGCACAACCTACATCAAACACTCCTTATTCCAAAATGAACTAAATCAATCCAAATAACAACTATCAATCTATAAATTTCATTATTATTATCAAGGCAAGTAAACCACTTGTAAATGATGAAGAAAACTACTCTTATTTATTTAATAAGAACCGATAATCAAATGAAAGTGGTGAGATGTAAGTAATCATACGTTAAACAAGAAACACAATGTGTGACTTATCAAAAAGAAGTCAAATCAATGTAGCATAACCAAGTAAATAACGGTGAATTGTATTTCAATCAAAATTATGCAACTATAGATAAGTGAATCAAACTATTCAAGAATGCTTAACTAAATACGTATAAAGGGAACTAGTTATACAAAAACATTAAACACCAATTGTTTTTGTATCGACAGTTTTGGCTTTCCTTAACAACGTCCAACGTTCTTGAGTTTTGATTCCTAAGTTTAATAAACACACTCCTAAACCAATATAAAGAAATTTGATTATAATTATTATTGAAATCATACTAGTCAATCACATATGTTACATAGTATCTATTGTTTCATGCAAACAAAAACTGAATACAAAACTACACGAATGATCCTTAAAATCAATCCACTCCTCCTCAAATCTCATCCATAACACTGAATAACCTACATCAAACACTTTTTATTCAAAAATAAACTAAATCATTCCAAATAACAACTCTCAATCCATAGATTTCTTTATTGACAATCAAGGCAAGTAAACCATTTGTAAATGATGAATAAACTACTCTTATTCATTTAATTAGAATCTATAATCAAATGAAAGTGGTGGGATGTAAGTAATCATACATTAAACAAGAAACATAATGTGTGACCTATCAAAAAGAAGTCAAATCCATGTAGCATGACCAAGTAAATAACAGTGAATTGTATTTCAATCGAAATTATTTAACTATAGATTAGTGCATCAAACTATACATGAATGCTTAACTAAATACCTACAAAGGGAACTAGTTATACAAAATCATCAAACAACCACTGTTCTCGCATTGATAGCTTTTGCTTTCTTTAACAACGTGCAACGTTCTTGAGTTTTGATTATTAAGTCTAATAAACACACTTCTAAACCAATATAAAGAAATCTGATTGTAATTATCATTAGAATCATACTTGCCAATCACATATGTTACATAGTATTATTGTTTACATCAAAACCAAAACCAAATACAAAACCAAAACCAAATACAAAACCACACGAATGACCCTTGAAATCAATCCACTCCTCCTCAAATCTCATCCATAACACTGCACAACCTACATCAAACACTCCTTATTCCAAAATGAACTAAATAAATCCAAATAACAACTATCAATCTATAAATTTCATTATTTATTATCAAGGCAAGTAAACCACTTGTAAATGATGAAGAAACTACTCTTATTTATTTAATAAGAACCGATAATCAAATGAAAGTGGTAAGATGTAAGTAATCATACGTTAAACAAGAAACACAATGTGTGACCTATCAAAAAGAAGTCAAATCAATGTAGCATAACCAAGTAAATGACGGTGAATTGTATTTCAATCAAAATTATGCAACTATAGATAAGTGAATCAAACTATTCAAGAATGCTTAACTAAATACGTATAAAGGGAACTAGTTATACAAAAACATTAAACACCAATTGTTTTCGTATCGACAGTTTTGGCTTTCCTTAACAACGTCCAACGTTCTTGAGTTTTGATTCCTAAGTCTAATAAACACACTCCTAAACCAATATAAAGAAATTTGATTGTAATTATTATTGAAATCATACTAGTCAATCACATATGTTACATAGTATCTATTGTTTCATGCAAACAAAAACTGCATACAAAACTACACGAATGATCCTTGAAATCAATCCACTCCTCCTCAAATCTCATCCATAACACTGAACAACCTACATCAAACACTTTTTATTCAAAAATAAAATAAATCATTCCAAATAACAACTCAAAATCCATAGATTTCTTTATTGACAATCAAGTCAAGTAAACCACTTGTAAATGATGAATAAACTACTCTTATTCATTTAATTAGAATCTATAATCAAATGAAAGTGGTGGGATGTAAGTAATCATACATTAAACAAGAAACACAATGTGCGACCTATCAGAAAGAAGTCAAATCAATGTAGCATTACCAAGTAAATAACAGTGAATTGTATTTCAATCGAAATTATTCAACTATAGATTAGTGCATCAAACTATTGATGAATGCTTAAATAAATACATACAAAGTGAACTAGTTATACAAAAACATTAAGCAACAACTGGTCTCGCATCGATAGCTTTTGCTTTCCTTAACAACGTTCAACGTTTTTGAGTTTTGATTATTAAGTCTAATATACGCACTACTAAACCAATACAAAGAAATTTGATTGTAATTATCATTGGAATCATACTTGCCAATCACATATGTTTCATAGTATTATTGTTTACATCAAAACCAAAACCAAATACAAAACCACACGAATGACCCTTGAAATCAATCCACTCCTCCTCAAATCTCAACCATAACACAGCACAACCTACATCAAACACTCTTTATTCCAAAATGAACTAAATCAATCCAAATAACAACTATCAATCTATAAATTTCATTATTTATTATCAAGGTAAGTAAACCACTTGTAAATGATGAAGAAACTGCTCTTATTTATTTAATAAGAACCGATAATCAATGAAAGTGGTGAGATGTAAGTAATCATACGTTAAACAAGAAACACAATGTGTGACCTATCAAAAAGAAGTCAAATCAATGTAGCATAACCAAGTAAATGACGGTGAATTGTATTTCAATCAAAATTATGCAACTATAGATTAGTGCAAAAAAACTATTCATGAATGCTTAACTAAATACATATAAAGGGAACTAGTTATACAAAAACATTAAACACCAATTGTTTTCGAATCGACAGTTTTGGCTTTCCTTTACAATGTCCAACGTTCTTGATTTTTGATTCCTAAGTCTAATAAACGCACTCCTAAACCAATATAAAGAAATTTGATTGTAATTATTATTGAAATCATACTAGTCAATCACATATGTTACATAGTATCTATTGTTTCATGCAAACAAAAACTGAATACAAAACCACACGAATGATCCTTAAAATCAATCCACTCCTCCTCAAATCTCATCCATAACACTGAACAACCTACATCAAACACTTTTTATTGAAAAATAAACTAAATCATTCCAAATAACAACTCTCAATCCATAGATTTCTTTATTGACAATCAAGGCAAGTAAACCACTTTTAAATGATGAATAAACTACTCTTATTCATTTAATTAGAATCTATAATCAAATGAAAGTGGTGGGATGTAAGTAATCATACATTAAACAAGAAACACAATGTGCGACCTATCAAAAAGAAGTCAAATCAATGTAGCATGACCAAGTAAATAACAGTGAATTGTATTTCAATCGAAATTATTCAACTATAGATTAGTGCATCAAACTATTGATGAATGCTTAAATAAATACATACAAAGGGAACTAGTTATACAAAAATATTAAGCAACAACTGGTCTCGCATCGATAGCTTTTGCTTTCCTTAACAACGTGCAACGTTTTTGAGTTTTGATTATTAAGTCTAATATACGCACTACTAAACCAATATAAAGAAATCTGATTGTAATTATCATTGGAATCATACTTGCCAATCACATATGTTACATAGTATTATTGTTTACATCAAAACCAAAACCAAATACAAAACCACACGAATGACCCTTGAAATCAATCCACTCCTCCTCAAATCTAAACCATAACACTGCACAACCTACATCAAACACTCTTTATTCCAAAATGAACTAAATCAATCCAAATAACAACTGTCAATCTATAAATTTCATTATTTATTATCAAGGCAAGTAAACCACTTGTAAATGATGAAGAAACTAATCTTATTCATTTAATAAGAACCGATAATCAAATGAAAGTGGTGGGATGTAAGTAATCATACGTTAAAAAAGAAACACAATGTGTGACGTATCAAAAAGAAGCCAAATCAGTGTAGCATAACCAAGTAAATGACGGTGAATTGTATTTCAATCAAAATTATGCAACTATAGATTAGTGCATCAAACTATTCAAGAATGCTTAACTAAATACGTATAAAGGGAACTAGTTATACAAAAACATTAAACACCAATTGTTTTCGTATCGACAGTTTTGGCTTTCCTTAACAATGTCCAACGTTCTTGAGTTTTGATTCCTAAGTCTAATAAACACACTCCTAAACCAATATAAAGAAATTTGATTGTAATTATTATTGAAATCATACTAGTCAATCACATATGTTACATAGTATCTATTGTTTCATGCAAACAAAAACTAAATACAAAACCACACGAATGATCCTTGAAATCAATCCACTCCTCCTCAAATCTCATCCATAACACTGAACAACCTACATCTAACACTTTTTATTCAAAAATAAACTAAATCATTCCAAATAACAACTCTCAATCCATAGATTTCTTTATTGACAATCAAGGCAAGTAAACCACTTGTAAATGATGAATAAACTACTCTTATTCATTTAATTAGAATCTATAATCAAATGAAAGTGGTGGGATGTAAGTAATCATACATTAAACAAGAAACACAATGTGTGTCCTATAAAAAATAAGTCAAATCAATGTAGCATGACCAAGTAAATAAAAATGAATTGTATTTCAATCGAAATTATTCACCTATAGATTAGTGCATCAAACTATTGATGAATGCTTAAATAAATATATACAAAGGGAACTAGTTATACAAAAACATTAAGCAACAACTGGTCTCGCATCGATAGCTTTTGCTTTCCTTCACAACGTGCAGCGTTTTTGAGTTTTGATTATTAAGTCTAATATACGCACTACTAAACCAATATAAAGAAATTTGATTGTAATTATCATTGGAATCATACTTGCCAATCACATATGTTACATAGTATTATTGTTTACATCAAAAGCAAAACCAAATACAAAACCACACGAATGACCCTTGAAATCAATCCACTCCTCCTCAAATCTCAACCATAACACTGCACAACCTACATCAAACACTCTTTATTCCAAAATGAACTAAATCAATCCAAATAACAACTGTCAATCTATAAATTTCATTATTTATTATCAAGGCAAGTAAACCAATTGTAAATGATGAAGAAACTACTCTTATTTATTTAATAAGAACCGATAATCAAATGAAAGTGGTGAGATGTAAGTAATCATACGTTAAACAAGAAACACAATGCGTGACCTATCAAAAAGAAGTCAAATCAATGTAGCATAACCAAGTAAATGACGGTGAATTGTATTTCAATCAAAATTATGCAACTATAGATTAGTGTAAAAAAACTATTCATGAATGCTTAACTAAATACATATAAAGGGAACTAGTTATAGAAAAGCATTAAACACCAATTGTTTTCGAATCGACAGTTTTGGCTTTCCTTAACAACGTCCAACGTTCTTGATTTTTGATTCCTAAGTCTAATAAACACACTCCTAAACCAATATAACGAAATTTGATTGTAATTATTATTGAAATCATACTAGTCAATCACATATGTTACATAGTATCTATTGTTTATATGCAAACAAAAACTGAATACAAAACCACACGAATGATCCTTGAAATCAATCCACTCCTCCTCAAATCTCATCCATAACACTAAACAACCTACATCAAACACTCTTTATTCAAAAATAAACTAAATCATTCCAAATAACAACTCTCAATCCATAGATTTCTTTATTGACAATCAAGGCAAGTAAACCACTTGTAAGTGATGAATAAACTGCTCTTATTCATTTAATTAGAATCTATAATCAAATGAAAGTGGTGGGATGTAAGTAATCATACATTAAACAAGAAACACAATGTGTGACCAATCAAAAAGAAGTCAAATCAATGTAGCATAACCAAGTTAATAACAGTGAATTGTATTTCAATCGAAATTATTCAACTAGAGATTAGTGCATCAAACTATTCATGAATGCTTAAATAAATACATACAAAGAGAACTAGTTATACAAAAACATTAAGCAACAACTGGTCTCGCATCGATAGCTTTTGCTTTCCTTAACAAAGTGCAACGTTTTTGAGTTTTGATTCTTAAGTCTAATATATATATTACTAAACCAATATAAAGAAATTTGATTGTAATTATCATTGGAATCATACTTGCCAATCACATATGTTACATAGTATTATTGTTTACATCAAAACCAAAACCAAATACAAAACCACACGAATGACCCTTGAAATCAATCCACTCCTCCTCAAATCTCAACCATAACACTGCACAACCTACATAAAAGACTCTTTATTCCAAAATGAACTAAATCAATCCAAATAACAACTGTCAATCTATAAATTTCATTATTTATTATCAAGGCAAGTAAACCAATTGTAAATGATGAAGAAACTACTCTTATTTATTTAATAAGAACCGATAATCAAATGAAAGTGGTGAGAGGTAAGTAATCATACGTTAAACAAGAAACACAATGTGTGACCTATCAAAAAGAAGTCAAATCAATGTAGCATAACCAAGTAAATGACGGTGAATTGTATTTCAATCAAAATTATGCAACTATAGATTAGTGTAAAAAAACTATTCATGAATGCTTAACTAAATACATATAAAGGGAACTAGTTATAGAAAAGCATTAAACACCAATTGTTTTCGAATCGACAGTTTTGGCTTTCCTTAACAACATCCAACGTTCTTGATTTTTGATTCCTAAGTCTAATAAACGCACTCCTAAACCAATATAACGAAATTTGATTGTAATTATTATTGAAATCATACTAGTCAATCACATATGTTACATAGTATCTATTGTTTATATGCAAACAAAAACTGAATACAAAACCACACGAATGATCCTTGAAATCAATCCACTCCTCCTCAAATCTCATCCATAACACTAAACAACCTACATCAAACACTCTTTATTCAAAAATAAACTAAATCATTCCAAATAACAACTCTCAATCCATAGATTTCTTTATTGACAATCAAGGCAAGTAAACCACTTGTAAATGATGAATAAACTGCTCTTATTCATTTAATTAGAATCTATAATCAAATGAAAGTGGTGGGATGTAAGTAATCATACATTAAACAAGAAACACAATGTGTGACCTATCAAAAAGAAGTCAAATCAATGTAGCATAACCAAGTTAATAACAGTGAATTGTATTTCAATCGAAATTATTCAACTAGAGATTAGTGCATCAAACTATTCATGAATGCTTAAATAAATACGTACAAAGAGAACTAGTTATACAAAAACATTAAGCAACAACTGGTCTCGCATCGATAGCTTTTGCTTTCCTTAACAAAGTGCAACGTTTTTGAGTTTTGATTCTTAAGTCTAATATACACACTACTAAACCAATATAAAGAAATCTGATTGTAATTATCATTGGAATCATACTTGCTAATCACATATGTTACATAGTATTATTGTTTACAACAAAACCAAAACCAAATACAAAACCACACGAATGACCCTTGAAATCAATCCACTCCTCCTCAAATCTCAACCATAACACTCACAACCTACATCAAACACTCTTTATTCCAAAATGAACTAAATCAATCCAAATAACAACTGTCAATCTATAAATTTCATTATTTATTATCAAGGCAAGTAAACCACTTGTAAATGATGAAGAAACTACTCTTATTTATTTAATAAGAACCTATAATCAAATGAAAGTGGTGAGATGTAAGTAATCATACGTTAAACAAGAAACACAATGTGTGACCTATCAAAAGGAAGTCAAATCAATGTAGCATAACCAAGTAAATGACGGTAAATTGTATTTCAATCAAAATTATGCAACTATAGATTAGTGTAAAAAAACTATTCATGAATGCTTAACTAAATACATATAAAGGGAACTAGTTATACAAAAGCATTAAACACAAATTGTTTTCGAATCGACAGTTTTGGCTTTCCTTAACAACGTCCAACATTCTTGATTTTTGATTCCTAAGTCTAATAAACACACTCCTAAACCAACCAATATAAAGAAATTTGATTGTAATTATTATTGAAATCATACTAGTCAATCACATATGTTACATAGTATCTATTGTTTATATGCAAACAAAAACTGAATACAAAACCACACGAATGATCCTTGAAATCAATCCACTCCTCCTCAAATCTCATCCATAACACTAAACAACCTACATCAAACACTCTTTATTCAAAATAAACTAAATCATTCCAAATAAAAACTCTCAATCCATAGATTTCTTTATTGACAATCAAGGCAAGTAAACCATGTAAATGATGAATAAACTGCTCTTATTCATTTAATTAGAATCTATAATCAAATGAAAGTGGTGGGATGTAAGTAATCATACATTAAATAAGAAACACAATGTGTGACCTATCAAAAAGAAGTCAAATCAATGTAGCATGACCAAGTTAATAACAGTGAATTGTATTTCAATCGAAATTATTTAACTATAGATTAGTGCATCAAAATATACATGAATGCTTAACTAAATACCTACAAAGGGAACTAGTTATAAAAAAACATTAAACAACCACCGTTCTCGCATCGATAGCTTTTGCTTTCTTTAACAACGTGCAACGTTCTCGAGTTTTGATTATTAAGTCTAATAAACACACTTCTAAACCAATATAAAGAAATCTGATTGTAATTATCATTAGAATCATACTTGCCAATCACATATGTTACATAGTATTATTGTTTACATCAAAACCAAAACCAAATACAAAACCACACGAATAACCCTTGAAATCAATCCACTCCTCCTAAAATCTCATCCATAACACTGCACAACCTACATCAAACACTCTTTATTCGAAAATAAACTAAATCAATCCAAATAACAACTGTCAATCTATACATTTCATTATTGATTATCAAGACAAGTAAACCACTTGTAAATGATGAAGAAACTAATCTTATTCATTTAATAAGAACCGATAATCAAATGAAAATGGTGGGATGTAAGTAATCATACGTTAAAAAAGAAACACAATGTGTGACCTATCAAAAAGAAGTCAAATCAATGTAGCATAACCAAGTAAATGACGGTGAATTGTATTTCAATCAAAATTATGCAAATCGACAGTTTTGGCTTTCCTTAACAACGCCCAACGTTCTTGAGTTTTTATTCCTAAGTCTAATAAACACACTCCTAAACCAATATAAAGAAATTTGATTGTAATTATTATTGAAATCATACTAGTCAATCACATATGTTACATAGTATCTATTGTTTATATGCAAACAAAAACTGAATACAAAACCACACGAATGATCCTTGAAATCAATCCACTCCTCCTCAAATCTCATCCATAACACTAAACAACCTACATCAAACACTCTTTATTCAAAAATAAACTAAATCATTCCAAATAAAAACTCTCAATCCATAGATTTCTTTATTGACAATCAAGGCAAGTAAACCACTTGTAAATGATGAATAAACTGCTCTTATTCATTTAATTAGAATCTATAATCAAATGAAAGTGGTGGGATGTAAGTAATCATACATTAAACAAGAAACACAATGTGTGACCTATCAAAAAGAAGTCAAATCAATGTAGCATGACCAAGTTAATAACAGTGAATTGTATTTCAATCGAAATTATTCAACTAGAGATTAGTGCATCAAACTATTCATGAATGCTTAAATAAATACATACAAAGGGAACTAGTTATACAAAAACATTAAGCAACAACTGGTCTCGCATCGATAGCTTTTGCTTTCCTTAACAACGTGCAACGTTTTTGAGTTTTGATTCTTAAGTCTAATATACACACTACTAAACCAATATAAAGAAATCTGATTGTAATTATCATTGGAATCATACTTGCTAATCACATATGTTACATAGTATTATTGTTTACAACAAAACCAAAACCAAAACCAAATACAAAACCACATGAATGACCCTGGAAATCAATCCACTCCTTCTCAAATCTCAACCATAACACTCACAACCTACATCAAACACTCTTTATTCCAAAATGAACTAAATCAATCCAAATAACAACTGTCAATCTATAAATTTCATTATTTATTATCAAGGCAAGTAAACCACTTGTAAATGATGAAGAAACTACTCTTATTCATTTAATAAGAGTAGAT
Source organism: Flaveria robusta (assembly GCA_025506415.1). Lineage (NCBI taxonomy): Eukaryota > Viridiplantae > Streptophyta > Magnoliopsida > Asterales > Asteraceae > Flaveria > Flaveria robusta. The sequence goes on along the minus strand of CM046476.1, from coordinate 8,818,705 downwards.
AATCAAATGAAAGTGGTGAGATGTAAGTAATCATACGTTAAACAAGAAACACAATGTGTGACCTATCAAAAAGAAGTCAAATCAATGTAGCATAACCAAGTAAATGACGGTGAATTGTATTTCAATCAAAATTATGCAACTATAGATTAGTGTAAAAAAACTATTCATGAATGCTTAACTAAATACGTATAAAGGGAACTAGTTATACAAAAGCATTAAACACCAATTGTTTTCGAATCGACAGTTTTGGCTTTCCTTAACAACGTCCAACGTTCTTGATTTTTGATTCCTAAGTCTAATAAACACACTCCTAAATCAATATAAAGAAATTTTATTGTAATTATTTTTGAAATCATACTAGTCAATCACATATGTTATATAGTATCTATTGTTTATATGCAAACAAAAACTGAATACAAAACCACACGAATGATCCTTGAAATCAATCCACTCCTCCTCAAATCTCATCCATAACACTAAACAACCTACATCAAACACTCTTTATTCAAAAATAAACTAAATCATTCCAAATAACAACTCTCAATCCATAGATTTCTTTATTGACAATCAAGGCAAGTAAACCACTTGTAAGTGATGAATAAACTGCTCTTATTCATTTAATTAGAATCTATAATCAAATGAAAGTGGTGGGATGTAAGTAATCATACATTAAACAAGAAACACAATGTGTGACCTATCAAAAAGAAGTCAAATCAATGTAGCATGACCAAGTTAATAACAGTGAATTGTATTTCAATCGAAATTATTCAACTAGAGATTAGTGCATCAAACTATTCATGAATGCTTAAATAAATACATACAAAGAGAACTAGTTATACAAAAACATTAAGCAACAACTGGTCTCGCATCCATAGCTTTTGCTTTCCTTAACAACGTGCAACATTTTTGAGTTTTGATTCTTAAGTCTAATATACACACTACTAAACCAATATAAAGAAATCTGATTGTAATTATCATTGGAATCATACTTGCTAATCACATATGTTACATAGTATTATTGTTTACAACAAAACCAAAACAAAATACAAAACCACACGAATGACCCTTGAAATCAATCCACTCCTCTTCAAATCTCAACCATAACACTCACAACCTACATCAAACACTCTTTATTCCAAAATGAACTAAATCAATCCAAATAACAACTGTCAATCTATAAATTTCATTATTTATTATCAAGGCAAGTAAACCACTTGTAAATGATGAAGAAACTACTCTTATTCATTTAATAAGATAGATAATCAATGAAAATGGTGAGAGGTAAGTAATCATACGTTAAACAAGAAACACAATGTGTGACCTATCAAAAAAGAAGTCAAATCAATGTAGCATAACCAAGTAAATGACGGTGAAATTGTATTTCAATCAAAATTATGCAACTATAGATTAGTGTAAAAAAAACTATTCATGAATTCTTAACTAAATACGTATAAAGGGAACTAGTATACAAAAGCATTAAACACCAATGTTTCGAATCGACAGTTTGGCTTTCCTAACAACGTCAACGTTCTTGATTTTTGATTCCTAAGTCTAATAAACACACTCCTAAACCAATATAAAGAAATTTGATTGAATTATTATTGAAATCATACTAGTCAATCACATATGTTACATAGTATCTATTGTTTATATGCAAACAAAAACTGAATACAAAACCACACGAATGATCCTTGAAATCAATCCACTCCTCCTCAAATCTCATCCATAACACTAAACAACCTACATCAAACACTCTTTATTCAAAAATAAACTAAATCATTCCAAATAACAACTCTCAATCCATAGATTTCTTTATTGACAATCAAGGCAAGTAAACCACTTGTAAATGATGAATAAACTGCTCTTATTCATTTAATTAGAATCTATAATCAAATGAAAGTGGTGGGATGTAAGTAATCATACATTAAACAAGAAACATAATGTGTGACCTATCAAAAAGAAGTCAAATCAATGTAGCATAACCAAGTGAATAACAGTGAATTGTATTTCAATCGAAATTATTCAACTAGAGATTAGTGCATCAAACTATTCATGAATGCTTAAATAAACACATACAAAGAGAACTAGTTATACAAAAACATTAAGCAACAACTGGTCTCGCATCGATAGCTTTTGCTTCCTTAACAACGTGCAACGTTTGAGTTTGATTCTTAAGTCTAATATACACACTACTAAACCAATATAAAGAAATATGATTGTAATTATCATGGAATCATACTTGCTAATCACTATGTTACATAGTATTAGTTTACAACAAAACCAAAACCAAATACAAAACCACACGAATGACCCTTGAAATCAATCCACTCCTCCTCAAATCTCAACCATAACACTCACAACCTACATCAAACACTCTTTATTCCAAAATGAACTAAATCAATCCAAAAAAACAACTGTCAATCTTAAATTTCAATTTATTATCAAGGCAAGTAAACCACTTGTAAATGATGAAGAAACTACTCTTATTCATTTAATAAGAGTAGATAATCAAATGAAAATGGTGAGATGTAAGTAATCATACGTTAAACAAGAAACACAATGTGTGACCTATCAAAAAGAAGTCAAATCAATGTAGCATAACCAAGTAAATGACGGTGAATTGTATTTCAATCAAAATTACGCAACTATAGATTAGTGCAACATACTATTCTTGAATGCTTAACTAAATACGTATAAAGGGAACTAGTTATACAAAAACATTAAACACCAATTGTTTTCGTATCGACAGTTTTGGCTTTCCTTAAAAACGTCCAAACGTTCTTGAGTTGTGATTAAAGTCTAATAAACACACTCCTAAACCAATATAAAGAAATTTGATTGTAATTATTATTGAAATCATACTAGTCAATCACATATGTTATATAGTATCTATTGTTTCATGCAAACAAAAACTGAATACAAAACCACACGAATGATCCTTAAAATCAATCCACTCCTCCTCAAATCTCATCCATAACACTGAACAACCTACATCAAACACTTTTTATTCAAAAATAAACTAAATCATTCCAAATAACAACTCTCAATCCATAGATTTCTTTATTGACAATCAAGGCAAGTAAATCACTTGTAAATGATTAATAAACTGCTCTTATTCATTTTATTAGAATCTATAATCAAATGAAAGTGGTGGGATGTAAGTAATCATACATTAAACAAGAAACACAATGTGTGACCTATCAAAAAGAAGTCAAATCAATGTAGCATGACCAAGTAAATAACAGTGAATTGTATTTCAATCGAAATTATTTAACTATAGATTAGTGCATCAAACTATACATGAATGCTTAACTAAATACCTACAAAGGGAACTAGTTATACAAAAACATTAAACAACCACTGTTCTCGCATCGATAGCTTTTGCTTTCTTTAACAACGTGCAACGTTCTTGAGTTTTGATTATTAAGTCTAAAAAACACACTTCTAAACCAATATAAAGAAATTTGATTGTAATTATCATTAGAATCATACTTGCCAATCACATATGTTACATAGTATTATTGTTTACATCAAAACCAAAACCAAATACAAAACCACACGAATAACCCTTGAAATCAATCCACTCCTCCTCAAATCTCATCCATAACACTGCACAACCTACATCAAACACTCTTTATTCCAAAATAAACTAAATCAATCCAAATAACAACTGTCAATCTATACATTTCATTATTGATTATCAAAGCAAGTAAACCACTTGTAAATGATGAAGAAACTAATCTTATTCATTTAATAAGAACCGATAATCAAATGAAAGTGGTGGGATGTAAGTAATCATACGTTAAAAAAGAAACACAATGTGTGACCTATCAAAAAGAAGTCAAATCAATGTAGCATAACCAAGTAAATGACGGTGAATTGTATTTCAATCAAAATTATGCAACTATAGATTAGTGCATCAAACTATTCAAGAATGCTTAACTAAATACGTATAAAGTGAACTAGTTATACAAAAACATTAAACACCAATTGTTTTCGTATCGACAGTTTTGGCTTTCCTTAACAACGCCCAACATTCTTGAGTTTGATTCCTAAGTTTAATAAACACACTCCTAAACCAATATAAGAAATTGATTGTAATTATTATTGAAATCATACTAGTCAAATATATTACATAGTATCTATTGTTTCATGCAAAACAAAAACTGATACAAAACACACGAATGATCCTTGAAATAAATCCACTCCTCCTCAAATCTCATCCATAACACTGAACAACCTACATCAAACACTTTTTATTCAAAAATAAACTAAATCATTCCAAATAACAACTCTCAATCCATAGATTTCTTTATTGACAATCAAGGCATGTAAAACACTTGTAAATGATGAAAAACTACTCTTATTCATTTAATTAAAATCTATAATCAAATGAAAGTGGTGGGATGTAGTAATCATACATTAAACAAGAAACACAATGTGTGTCCTATCAAAAAGAAGTCAAATCAATGTAGCATGACCAAGTAAATAACAGGAATGTATTTCAATCGAAATTATTCAACTATAGATTAGTGCATCAAACTATTGATGAATGCTTAAATAAATACATACAAAGGGAACTAGTTATACAAAAACATTAAGCAACAACTGGTCTCGCATTGATAGCTTTTGCTTTCCTTAACAACGTGCAATGTTTTTGAGTTTTGATTATTAAGTCTAATATACGCACTACTAAACCAATATAAAAAAATCTGATTGTAATTATCATTGGAATCATACTTGCCAATCACATATGTTACATAGTATTATTGTTTACATCAAAACCAAAACCAAATACAAAACCACACGAATAACCCTTGAAATCAATCCACTCCTCCTCAAATCTCAACCATAACACTGCACAACCTACATCAAACACTCTTTATTCCAAAATGAACTAAATCAATCCAAATAACAGCTGTCAATCTATAAATTTCATTATTTATTATCAAGGCAAGTAAACCACTTGTAAATGATGAAGAAACTACTCTTATTCATTTAATAAGAAACGATAATCAAATGAAAGTGGTGAGATGTAAGTAATCATACGTTAAACAAGAAACACAATGTGTGACCTATCAAAAAGAAGTCAAATCAATGTAGCATAACCAAGTAAATGACGGTGAATTGTATTTCAATCAAAATTACGCAACTATAGATTAGTGCAACATACTATTCATGAATGCTTAACTAAATACGTATAAAGGGAACTAGTTATACAAAAACATTAAACACCAATTGTTTTCGTATCGATAGTTTTGCCTTTCCTTAACAACGTCCAACGTTCTTGAGTTTTGATTCCTAAGTCTAATAAACACATTCCTAAACCAATATAAAGAAATTTGATTGTAATTATTATTAAAATCATACTAGTCAATCACATATGTTACATAGTATCTATTGTTTCATGCAAACAAAAACTGAATACAAAACCACACGAATGATCCTTGAAATAAATCCACTCCTCCTCAAATCTCTTCCATAACACTAAACAACCTACATCAAACACTTTTTATTCAAAAATAAACTAAATCATTCCAAATAACAACTCTCAATCCATAGATTTCTTTATTGACAATCAAGGCATGTAAACCACTTGTAAATGATGAATAAACTACTCTTATTCATTTAATTAAAATCTATAATCAAATGAAAGTGGTGGGATGTAAGTAATCATACATTAAACAAGAAACACAATGTGTGTCCTATCAAAAAGAAGTCAAATCAATGTAGCATGACCAAGTAAATAACAGTGAATTGTATTTCAATCGAAATTATTCAACTATAGATTAGTGCATCAAACTATTGATGAATGCTTAAATAAATACATACAAAGGGAACTAGTTATACAAAAACATTAAGCAACAACTGGTCTCGCATTGATAGCTTTTGCTTTCCTTAACAACGTGCAACGTTTTTGAGTTTTGATTATTAAGTCTAATATACGCACTACTAAACTAATATAAAGAAATCTGATTGTAATTATCATTGGAATCATACTTGCCAATCACATATGTTACATAGTATTATTGTTTACATCAAAACCAAAACCAAATACAAAACCACACGAATGACCCTTGAAATCAATCCACTCCTCCTCAAATCTCAACCATAACACTGCACAACCTACATCAAACACTCTTTATTCCAAAATGAACTAAATCAATCCAAATAACAACTGTCAATCTATAAATTTCATTATTTATTATCAAGGCAAGTAAACCACTTGTAAATGATGAATAAACTACTCTTATTTATTTAATAAGAACCGATAATCAAATGAAAGTGGTGAGATGTAAGTAATCATACGTTAAACAAGAAACACAATGTGTGACCTATCAAAAAGAAGTCAAATCAATGTAGCATAACCAAGTAAATGACGGTGAATTGTATTTCAATCAAAATTATGCAACTATAGATTAGTGCAAAAAAACTATTCATGAATGCTTAACTAAATACATATAAAAGGAACTAGTTATACAAAAACATTAAACACCAACTGTTTTCGAATCGACAGTTTTGGCTTTCCTTAACAACGTCCAACGTTCTTGATTTTTGATTCCTAAGTCTAATAAACACATTCCTAAACCAATATAAAGAAATTTGATTGTAATTATTATTGAAATCATACTAGTCAATCACATATGTTACATAGTATCTATTGTTTACATGCAAACAAAAACTGAATACAAAACCACACGAATGATCCTTGAAATCAATCCACTCCTCCTCAAATCTCGTCCATAACACTAAACAACCTACATCAAACACTTTTTATTCCAAAATAAACTAAATCAATCCAAATAAGAACTATCAATCCATAGATTACTTTTTTGCCAATCAAGGAAAGTAAACCACTTGTAAATGATGAAGAAACTACTCTTTTTCATTTAATTAGAATCGATAATCAAATGAAAGTGGTAGTTTTTAAGTAATCATACGTTAAACAAGGAACACAATGTGTGACCTATCAAAAAGAAGTCAAATCAATGTAGCATAACCAAGTAAATAACGGTGAATTGTATTTCAATCGAAATTATTCAACTACGGATTACTGCATCAAACTATTCATGAATACTTAACTAAATACATACAAAGGAAACTAGTTATACAAAAATATTAAACAACAACTGCTCTCGTATCAATAACTGTTGCTTTCCTTAACAACGTGTAACGTTCTTGAGTTTTGATTATTAAGTCTAGTAAACACACTTCTAAACCAATATAAAGAAATCTGATTGTAATTATCTTTGAAATCATACTTGCCAATCACATATGTTACATAGTATTATTGTTTACATCGAAACCAAAACCAAATACAAAACCACACGAAGGACCCTTGAAATCAATCCACTCCTCCTCAAATCTCATCCATAACACTGGACAACCTACATCAAGCACTCTTTATTCCAAAATAAACTAAATCAATTAAAATAACAACTATCAATCTATACATTTCATTATTGATTATCAAGGCAAGTAAACCACTTGTAAATGATGAGGAAACTAATCTTTCATTTAATAAGAACCGATAATCAAATGAAAGTGGTGGGACGTAAGTAATCATACGTTAAACAAGAAACACAATGTGTGACCTATCAAAAAGAAGTCAAATCAATGTAGCATAACCAAGTAAATAACGGTGAATTGTATTTCAATCAAAATTATGCAACTATAGATTAGTGCATCGAACTATTCATGAATGCTTAACTAAATACGTACAAAGGGAACTAGTTATACAAAAACATTAAACACCAATTGTATTCGTATCGACAGTTTTTGCTTTCCTTAACAACGTCCAACGTTCTTGAGTTTTGATTCCTAAGTCTAAGAAACACACTCCTAAACCAATATAAAGAGATTTGATTGTAATTATTATTGGAATCATATTAAGCAATCACATAGGTTACATAGTATCTATTGTTTACATGCAAACCAAAACTGAATACAAAACCACACGAATGATCATTAAAATCAATGCACAGCTCCTCAAATCTCATCCATAACACCGAACAACCTACATCAAACAATCTTTATTCCAAAATAAAGTCAATCAATCCAAATAACAACTATCAATCCATAGATTTCTTTATTGACAATCAAGGCTTGTAAACCACTTGTAAATGATGAAGAAACTACTCTTATTCATTTAATTAGATTTGATAATCAAATGAAAATGGTGGGATGTAAGTAATCATACGTTAAACAAGAAACACAATGTGTGACCTATCAAAAAAAAGTCAAATCAATGTAGCATGACCAAGTAAATAACGGTGAATTGTATTTCAATCGAAATTATTCAACTACAGATTAGTGCATAAGACTATTCATGAATGCTTAACTAAATACATAAAAAGGTAAATAGTTATACAAAAACATTAAACAACAACTGTTCTCGCATCGATAGCTGTTGCTTTCATTAACAACGTGCAACGTTCTTGAGTTTTGATTATTAAGTCTAATAAACACATTTCTAAACCAATATAAAGAAATCTGATTGTAATTATCATTGGAATCATACTTGCCAATCACATATGTTACATAGTATTATTGTTTACATCGAAACCAAAACCAAATACAATACCACACGTATGACCCTTGAAATCAATCCACTTCTCCTCAAATCTCGTCCATAACACTAAACAACCTACATCAAACACTCTTTATTCCAAAATGAACTAAATCAATCCAAATAACAACAGTCGGTCCAAAGATTTCTTTATTGCCAATCAAGGCATGTAAACCACTTGTAAATGATGAAGAAACTACTCTTATTCATTTAAATAGATTCGATAATCAAATGAAAGTGGTGGGATGTATGTAATCACACGTTAAACAAGAAACACAATGTGTGACCTATAAAAAAGAATTCAAATCAATGTAGCATGACCAAGTAAATAACGGTGAATTGTATTTCAATCGAAATTATTCAACTACGGATTAGTGCATCAAACTATTAATGAATGCTTAACTAAATACATACAAAGGGAACTAGTTATACAAAAACATTAAACAACAACTGTTTTTGCATTGATAGCTTTTGCTGTCCTTAACAACGTGCAACGTTCTTGAGTTTTGATAATTAAGTCTAATAAACACACTTCTAAACCAATATAAAGATATCTGACTTGATGTTTTGTTCTTGCATTGCTTCAATCTTGGCATTCTTAATCTGTAACGACAGATCTGAATGAATGGTCAACTGTAGTGCACGGACACGACAAGGTTTTAGGGTTTCCTTACGTCTCAGGGCATCGGCTACCACATTAGCTTTGCCTGGATGGTACTTGATGGCATACATGTAATCATTTAGTAGTTCCAACCATCGTCGATGTCTTATGTTCAACTCCTTCTGTTCGTAAATGTGCTGAAGGCTTTTGTGATAAGTGAAATCGTGCATTTGGTTCCATACAAATAATGCCTCCAGATCTTAAGAGCAAATACCACAGCTCCCAACTCTAAATCATGAGTTGTATAGTTTTTCTCATGCACCTTAAGCTATCTTGATGCATAAGCTATCACCTCTCGCGTTGCATCAACACGCAACCCAAACCTTGGATTGACACGTCACAATACACCACGAAGTCATCTGTTCCCTCTTGCAATGCCAAGATTGGTGCACTACACTGCTTGTCTTTAAGCGCCTGAAAAGCCGCTTCTTCATTACTACCCCACTTGTAAACAGTTCCTTTGTGAGTTAGGGCAGTCAGAGGTTGTGCAAGTTTCGAAAATCCTTCTATGAAACGTCGGTAATAACCCGCTAGTCCATGAAACTGGCGCACCTCAGTGGGCGTCATCGGTGCAGGCCAATTCTTGATTGCCTCAATCTTCGACGGGTCAACGTGAATACCCTTCTCGTTGAGTACATGCCCTAAAAATTAGACTTCTCTAATCCAGAAGTCACACTTGGAAAACATGGCATATAGTTGTTCTGTCTTCAGAAGTTCTAGGATAAGTCTTAGATGTTCCTCATGTTCCTCCCTATTCTTGGAATAAATCAGAATATCATCAATAAATACGATGACAAACTTGTCTAAATAGGGTTTACAGACACGGTCCATGTGGTCCATAAAGACTGCAGGAGCATTGGTCAATCCAAATGGCATGACTGCAAACTCAAAATGCCCATATCGAGTTCTGAAAGTAGTTTTGGATATGTCTTCTTCTCGAACTCTCAGTTGATGATAACCCGATCTTAAGTCAATCATCGAGTAGTAACTTGATCCCTGGAGCTGGTCAAATAGATCATCAATGCGCGGGAGAGGGTAACGGTTCTTGACAGTGACCTTGTTCAATTCACGATAGTCAATACACATACGAAAGGTTCCGTCTTTCTTCTTCACAAACAACACAGGTGCTCCCCAGGGGGATGAACTGGGTAGTATGAAGCCCTTGTCTAACAGTTCCTGCAACTGTTTGGACAATTCTTGCAATTCATTTGGTGCTAAGCGATACGGTGCACGAGCAATTGGGGCAGCTCCTGGTGTCAGCTCAATCTGAAAATCAACTTGTATGTGTGGACGAAGGCCAGGCAAATCTTCTGGGAACACCTCTGGGAAATCTTTGACAACAGGCATGTCTTCAATTCACCTTTCTTCTGTTTTCTTTTCATGAGTAACTAAAGCCAATATAGCAGGATGTCCCTTACGCAAGCATTTCTGAGCCTTCATGAATGAAATGATGCCAACCACAGCACCACTTTTGTCGCCCTCCACTGTATGCATTTCCCCACTAGGGAGGGGAAGTTTGATAAGTTTCTATCGACATAAGATTTCGGCTTGGTGTTTGGACAACAAATTCATGCCAACCACGACATCGAAGCTACCGAGATTAATAGATAGGAGGTCAATGTCAAATTCATGTCCAGATAATCCTATCTTTCAACCGCAGAACATGTGAGATACCTCTATGGCCTTACCATCGGCTATTTCTATAGTATAGTTTGTATCTAAGGCAGTGGGCGTTAACTCTAGAAACTTACTAAACTTATATGAAATAAAGCTTCTATCAGCACCCGAATCAAACAACACTGAGGCAAAACAACCATTGATAGAAAATTTACCGGTTATAGTAGAAGGGTCGTTTCTAGCCTCACCTGTGCCAATGATAAAAGCCCTGCCCTTGGATCCACTGCTTCCACTACCTCTATTGTCCTTCTTGTGTTCAACACCATTACCACTACCACCACCTTCATTACCACCTTTCTTCAGTTTTTGGCAGTTTCTCTTAAAATGCCCAGTTTGGCCGCACTCATAACACCCCTTTTGATTGTTTTGTGAGTGTGGTGGTTTAGCTGAGATGTTCACGCGGCAGTTCTTGGCAGCTTGGCCAAACTTGCCACACCGCTCACAGGTATTTTTTTTACATGATCCATTATGATGATAGTTGCACTTGTTACACTTCGGTAGTGTTCTGCTATAACCACTTGTGTGTGGAGATAATGAAGAAGACTGATTGAATGAACGGGAGTTGTCAAACTTTTTGGATTGTTGTGGTTGTTATTGTGATGTGCTTGATGATGATTGTTTGTTGTTGTTTGAGCTAAATTCCCACTTGCGTTTGTTACTGCCATCTGAGGTATTTGTTACTGCGCCACGCGGGGGTAGCTTACCCTGCGCGACGGCCTGGTCGGTTTGTTTGTAGGCCAACCTAAAGGTCTCCTGAATAGTGGCTGGTCGGGCAGCAGTGACCATGCTCTGGATCTCTAGGACTAAACCATTTATGTACCTTTCAATCCTCATATGAGGAGGGTTGATCATGTTTGGGCAGAGGGTGGCAAGCTCGTGGGAGCGAGTTGTGTAAGACTCTATTTCGGAACCTGTCATCTTTAAGTTCCAAAACTCCATCTCCAACTTCTGCACTTCGTCTCAAGAACAGTATTCTTCTTTCATGAGGTTTTTGAAATCCTCCCATGTGGTTTGATTGGCAATCTCCACACCCAACATCTGGACCTGGGTGTTCCACTAGCTTAAGGCGGCTCCATCAAGGGTACCAGTGGCGTACTTCACCCTATTTGCCACTGGACAGTTGCACATTTCAAAGATTGATTCGAGCTTTTCGAACCAGCGAAGGAGTCCAACTGCTCCTTCCACACCAGTAAATGGGTTAGGCTTGCAATCCATGAAAGACTTATAGGTGCAAACCCCTTGACCTGTGACAAGTTAGATCAGGACTTAGAGATTTTCAAGTAATGCTATAATTAGCAGGATGAATAGTGTAACTTTCACGTAAGAAGATGAACTGGTGTTACTTACCAATTGGATTCGGTTAAGGATGGTGACTGGCCAAGGCATCAGCCACGTGCTGATTGATGAGGGCAGCAAGTTCTGCCGGTGTCATGTTAATACTGCCACGTCCACGTCCTCTTCCAGACATTCTTAACAATCACAACATACAAAAACAAGTGAATATCTAACATATCAACTTCATTTAAGTATAAGCAATTAAAAGAATTTAGCACAACCATAACTTAGTATTCAAACAATAATCTCTGATAAAACAAATTGTAAGTACGTCTATAATCAATTAAACCAAACATCAAAATCCAAATATGTCAGTCGGATGGGAACAACCCTTCCCATCTAGGTGCAGAATACGTAAAAGTCAGCCAGTTGTAAGAAATGAAGTGAACATAGAAATCAATGAGACGCAACAGATCCAGCGCTATTCTTGGGTTCGTCTTCAGGCTGTTTCTCAGGATCTTCTTCAGGCTCCGGCACTGCATTCAGTGCGATGACTTGACTCACTAGATTTTCAAGTCTCTGTTCACCAACATTAACACGCTCGACTATACCGGTGACACGGTCCACATGATCGTTATGGTGATCCACCAACGAGTTGAGCCGTTTATCTAATTGCTTGATTTTCTCAGTTGACTCCCGCACTACTTTCTTCAGCTCTCTGTTATCGTCCCACAATTCAGCAACGCGTTTATGGTCAAGATGTAGAGCGGCTGCCATAGCTGCCATGGCTTGATCGGGAGGACAAGGAAGAGGAGGTAAGGTAGGGGCATCAGGGTCCATAATCGGAGTGGACCTAGTACGAGGTCGACTTTCAGGAGGTAAAGGAACATTTGCTCGTGAATCAATCTAGTCATGTAGTGAGGATAGTATTCCCAATGATGAACAGGTGGGTACTGAGGTAAGGCAAAAGATTGGTCATAATCAAACTCCTCATTATTATTAGGACGCATGGGCCACTCATACGGACCCGTATGAGGAGGTATTGAATCATAGTAAATGGGTCTTCTTCCCCGAGAGGAAGAAAAAGGCGCAGATGATGATGATGCCATTCCTGCAAAGGACCGCTCACAGGAATGAGCAACGTCAAGTAACCCAACAAGTAAAGCAAACAGGCAAGGCCAATTTATGATGGTAAACGTATCTATGTGTGTAACTAAGGCATCAGGCTATAGTCTAAATGCAATGCAAATGATAGGCAAATTTATTTTAGTTCGCTATAACCATTAGCTCTGATACCAATTTGTCACACCCTCAATTTCCAGAAACGGGTTTTACCGTTAGGTGAGTGACATACCAGGATCTCAGCCGATAGTTACACCAAACGACACATTAATTACGAAACATTTCATTTATAATTGTCAGACAATGTCAAAATATAATTTGTTAACAAGATTAAGAAAACGTTGTGGAAGCGAAATCAGTTAAACGTTTGTATATTCAAATAGCGCAAAACACGCGTAACCCAAATAATTGTATTTGCAGAAAACACCATTTGACTGTTTCAATAATTCAGATATGCATGAAGTGATGAGATGCTCCTAACCGTGCGTACCTTAAGAACCTAAAAGAAACATGCTAAAGTGTCAACACAGGGTTGGTGAGTTCATAGGATTTAGTAAACAGTAGTAAAGTCAGTAAACAGATCAAGTAAACAGAGTATATCAAGTAGATAGCTAGTCTACATAGCAAGTTACATAGTGTATGAAGTTCGCAACCGAAGCTGACAAGTATTGAATGCCTCGGCTATGGTTACCAGACCACAGCAACAGAAATTAGGTCAATTAATCACCCGTTTGACATGCAGTCGTGCTAGCGTGACTAGCCCGGGTGGGGTTTGTCAAATCCAGTAGATCTACTCAGAATTATCTCGCTAAAGTACATAAATTAACGGTTCGAAAGTGAGGACTTAAGTTGGTACAACACTAGTAAACAGGTGATGATACAGTAATACCAATCTAACGAAAGAATATTTAAAAGAACATGTTTCTTTCCCCAAAAAAGAGTACAATGAAAGAGGGGCTGTAAACTCACCTTAAAAAGCACGGCAACAAGTAATGCAACGGGAAATGAATTAGGTTTCTGAAGCACCTGAATTGCATTTAATATTTAATTAATATTAATTACTAACATTTGAATAAATCATTAAGTGTCGAATTGTACATTTTCACTCACTCAACAATTCACATCACTCGACAAGAGCTTATATATGTATATATATATATATATATATATATATAAACCCATGAATGAAGAAAAAAAAATTTACTTTAATTATTCCCATGCTCCTCTAATCGAGCACGTCAAACCCCATCTACACATACACATACACATACACATACATGCACACCATGCATACTAAACAGTTTGCACACATATAGTCATTGAATCCATGCATGAACCCCACACACATATGTATATCTATATCTGAATATGAGGGATAAACATTCATACCACCTAGTTTGTATTATTCTGTTTTTCATATAGCTTGACATAAATAATATGTATATATTATACAAACACAAACTTTAACCATACAATTAACATATTATATAAATTATGCACACACCATGAGGAACCCACAATATGGAAGAAAAAATATATATTAAGATTCCCCATCACCACGAGAACCTTCGGTTCTAGCATGCCCATCACCCACACACATACATGGATGCACATATACACCACATGAACCCACATATGCTGGGCTTACATCACACAACAGAAGATATACGCATGAATACCTTGTATATATGAAAACCCACACACACACACTCATACACACATACATACGATATACATATGAATACATGCAACCAACAACGCACCCATATAAAGAAGACCCACATTAACAAATCCGTAGACTAACAATCTCGCATATACATACGTACATATCATACACACAGCATCGATACGTACCACACCATGAATGCTTCGACAATATAACACGCATCCAATCTTATATATAAAAACCGTAACTCACAATTCTAACCGTAACGAACATGGCAATAGACGAGGGAAAACCGTACTGAACAGATCGCTTCAACCGTCGTCGCGGCTACCCGGGATTGAATCAAGCGCCGGGGGAATGTCGAAAAAGTGGCGGGTTGAGGAGGAGAGAGTCACGAGAGATGAGTAACCGTGGAATAAAAAGGGATGCCGAGAGGTGAAAGGAGGCTGCGGAGGAAGTAGGGTTTCGGTGATTCAAAATGTCGAGGATGAGGACGGGTAGGGTGGTTACTTATGATGCAATCAAGTTTGATTAATTGCCATTCTACCCCTCCGAGTTATAAGCTTCTTTTATTTACACACCAAAGTTAGAATACAAACAATTTAAATTATGATAATTTAAATTTTTGAGAAAAGTTTAAAATAACGAAAGTCTTCTATAGTAATGTTAACCTGAAAGCACAAGATATTACAGATTTCATTATTGTTAATCAAGACAAGTACACCACTTGTAAGTTAATCATACGTTAAACAAGAAACACAATGTGTGACCTATCAAAAAGAAGTCAAATCAATGTAGCATGACCAAGTAAATAACGATGAATTGTATTTCAATCGAAATTATTCAACTACAGATTAGTGCATCAGACTATTCATGAATGCTTAACTGAATACATACAAAGGGAACTAGTTATACAAAAACATTAAACAACAACTGTTCTCGCATCGATAGCTTTTGCTTTCCTTAACAACGTGCAACGTTCTTGAGTTTTGATTATTAAGTCTAATAAACACACTCCTAAACCAATATAAAGAAATTTTATTGTAAGTATTATTAGAATCATAATAGTCAATCATATATGTTACATAGTATCTATTGTTTACATGCAAACTAAAACCGAATACAAAACCACACGAATGATCCTTGAAATTAATCCACACCTCCTCAAATCTCGTCCATAACACTGAACAACCTACCTCAAACACTCTTTATTCCAATATGAACTAAATCAATCCAAATAACAACTGTCAGTCCATATATTTCTTTATTGACAATGAAGGCAAGTAAACCACTTGTAAATGAAGAAGAAACTACTCTTATTCATTTAATTTGATTCGATAATCAAATGAAAGTGGTGGGATGCAAGTAATCATATGTTAAACAAGAAAAACAATGTGTGACCTATCAAAAAAAAGTCAAATCAATGTAGCACGACCAAGTAAATAACGGTGAATTGTATTTCAATCGAAATTATTCGACTACAGATTAGTGCATCAGACTATTCATGAATGCTTAACTAAATACATACAAAGGGAACTAGTTATACAAAAACATTAAACAACAACTCTTCTCGCATCGATAGCTTTTGCTTTCCTTAACAACGTGCAACGTTCTTGAGTTTTGATTATTAAGTCTAATAAACACACTTCTAAACCAATATAAAGATATCTGATTGTAATTATCATTGGAATAATACTAGTCAATGAAATATGTTACATAGTATTTATTGTTTACATCGAAACCAAAACCAAATAAAAACCACACGAATGACCCTAGAAATGAATCCACTCCTCCTCAAATCTCGTCCATAACATTGAACAACCTACATCAAACACTCTTTGTTCCAGAATGAACTAAATCAATCCAAATAACAACTATCAGTCCATAGATTTCTTTATTGACAATGAAGGCAAGTAACCACTTGTAAATGATGAAGAAACTACTCTTATTCATTTAATTAGATTCGATAATCAAATGAAAGTGGTGGGATGCACGTAATAATACGTTAAACAAGAAACACAATGTGGGACCTATCAAAAAGAAGTCAAATCAATGTAGCATGACCAAGTAAATAACGATGAATTGTATTTCAATCGAAATTATTCAACTACAGATTAGTGCATAAGACTATTCATGAATGCTTAACTAAATACATAAAAAGGTAACTAGTTATACAAAAACATTAAACAACAACTGTTCTCGCATCGATAGCTTTTGCTTTCCTTAACAACGTGCAACTTTCTTGAGTTTTGATTATTAAGTCTAATAAACACACTTTTAAACCAATATAAAGATATCTGATTGTGATTATTATTGTAATCATACTAGTCAATCATATATGTTACACAGTATCTATTGTTTGCATCCAAACCAAAACAGAAAACAAAACCACACGAATGATCTTTGAAATCAATCCACTCCTCCTCAAATCTCGTCCAAAACATTGAACAACCTACCTCAAACACTCTTTATTCCAAAATGAACTAAATAAATCCAAGTAACAACTGTCAATCTATAGATTTCTTTACTGACAATCAAGGCAAGTAAACCACTTGTAAATGATAAAGAAACTACTCTTATTCATTTAATTAGATTCGATAATCAAATGAAAGTGGTGGGATATAAATAATCATACGTTAAACAAGAAACACAATGTGTGACCTATCAAAAAGAAGTCAAATCAATGTAGTAAGACCAAGTAAATAACGGTGAATTGTATTTCAATCGAAATTATTCAACTACAGATTAATGCATCAGACTATTCATGAATGCTTAACTAAATACATACAAAGGGAACTAGTTATACGAAAACATTAAACAACAACTGTTCTCGCATCGATAGCTTTTGCTTTCCTTAACAACGTGCAATGTTCTTGAGTTTTGACTATTAAGTCTGATAAACACACTTCTAAACCAATATAAAGATATCTGATTGTAATTATTATTGGAATCATACTAGTTAATCACATATGTTACATAGTATGATTGTTTACATCGAAACCAAAATCGAATACAAAACCACACGAATGATCTTTGAAATCAATCCACTCCTCCTCAAATCTCGTCCATAACGCTGAACAATCTACCTCAAACACTCTTTATTCCAAAATGAACTAAATAAATCCAAGTAACAACTGCCAATCCATAGATTTCTTTATTGACAATCAAGGCAAGTAAACCACTTGTCAATGATGATGAAACTACTGTTATTCAATTAATTAGATTCGATAATCAAATGAAAGTGGTGGGATGTAAGTAATCATACGTTAAACAAGAAACACAGTATGGGACCTATCAAAAAGAAGTCGAATCAATGTAGCATGACCAAGTAAATAACGGTGAATTGTATATCAGTCGAAATTATTCAACTACAGATTAGTGCATAAGACTATTCATGAATGCTTAACTAAATACATTCAAAGGGAACTAGTTATACAAAAACATTAAACAACAACTGTTCTCGCATCGATAGCTTTTGCTTTTTTAACAACGCGCAAAGTTCTTGAGTTTTGATTATAAAGTCTAATAAACACACTTCTAAACAAATATAAAGGTATCTGATTGTAATTATCATTGGAATCGTACTAGTCAATCACATATGTTACATAGTATGATTGTTACATCGAAACAAAACCGAATACAAAACCACGAATGACCCTTGAAATCAATCCATCCTCCTCAAATATCTCCATAAACTGAACAACTTACATCAACACTCTTATTACAAAATAAACTAAACAATCCAAATAACAACGTAAATCCATAGATTTCTTTATTGACAATCAAGGCAAGTAAACCACTTGTAAATGATGAAGAAACTACTCTTATTCATTTATTAGATTTGATAATCAAATGAAAGGTGGGATGTAAGTAATCATACGTTAAACAAGAAACACAATGTGTGACCTATCAAAAAGAAGTCAAATCAATGTAGCATGACCAAGTAAATAACGGTGAATTGTATTTCAATCGAAATTATTCAACTACATTAGTGCATAAGACTATTCATGAATGCTTAACTAAATACATAAAAGGTAACTAGTTATACAAAAACATAAACAACAACTGTTCTCGCATCCATAGCTTTGCTTCCTTACAACGTGCAATGTCTTGAGTTTTGATTATAAAGTCTAATAAACAAACTTCTAACCAATATAAAGATATCTGATTGTAATTATTATTGGAATCATACTAGTCAATCACATATGTTACATAGTATAATTGTTTACATCGAAACCAAAACCGAATACAAAACCACACGAATGACCCTTGAAATCAATCCACTCCTCCTCAAATATCGTCCATAACACTGAACAACCTACATCAAACACTCTTTATTTCAAAATAAACTTAATCAATCCAAATAACAACTGTCAATCCATAGATTTCTTTATTGACAATTAAGGCAAGTAAACTACTTGTAAATGATGAAGAAACTACTCTTATTCATTTAATTAGATTCGATAATCAAATGAAAGTGGTGGGATGTAAATAATCATATGTTAAACAAGAAACACAATGTGTGACCTATCAAAAAGAAGTCAAATCAATGTAGCATAACCAAGTAAATAACGGTGAATTCTATTTCACTCGAAATTATTCAACTACAGATTAGTGCATCAGACTATTCATGAATGCTTAACTAAGTACATACACAGGGAACTAGTTATACAAAAACATTAAACAACAACTGTTCTCGTACCGATAGATTTTGCTTTCCTTAACAACGTGCAACGTTCTTGAGTTTAGATTATAAAGTCTAAAAAACACACTTCTAAACCAATATAAAGATATCTGATTGTAATTATCATTGAAATAATACTAGTCAATCAAATATGTTACATAGTGTTATTGTTATATCAAAACTAAAACCGAATACAAAACCACACTAATGACCGTAGAAATGAATCCACTCCCCCTCAAATCTCGTCCATAACACTGAACAAACTACATCAAACACTCTTTATTCCAAAATGAACTAAATCAATCCAAATAACAACTATCAGTACATAGATTTTTTTATTGACAATCAAGGCAAGTAAACCACTTGTAAATTATGAAGAAACTACTCTTATTCATTTAATTAGATTCGATAATCAAATGAAAGTGGTGGGATGTAAGTAATCATACGTTAAACAAGAAACACAATGTGTGACCTATCAAAAAGAAGTCAAATCAATGTAGCAAGACCAAGTAAATAACGATGAATTGTATTTCAATCGAAATTATTTAACTACAGATTACTGCATCAGACTATTCATGAATGCTTAACTGAATACATACAAAGGGAACTAGTTATACAAAAACATTAAACAACAACTGTTCTCGCATCGATAGCTTTTTCTTTCCTTAACAACGTGCAACGTTGTAGAGTTTTGATTATTAAGTCTAATATACACACTCCTAAACCAATATAAAGAAATTTTATTGTAAGTATTATTGGAATCATAATAGTCAATCATATATGTTACATAGTATCTATTGTTTATATCCAAACCAAAACCGAATACAAAACCACACGAATGATCCTTGAAATCAATCCACTCCTCCTCAAATCTCGTCCATAACACAAAACAACCTACCTCAAACACTCTTTATTCCAAAATTAACTAAATCAATCCAAATAACAACTATCAATCAATAGATTACTTTATTGACAATCAAGGCAAGTAAACCACTTGTAAATGATGAAGAAACTACTCTTATTCATTTAATTTGATTCGATAATCAAATGAAAGTGGTGGGATGCAAGTAATCATACGTTAAACAAGAAAAACAATGTGTGACCTATCAAAAGGAAGTCAAATCAATGTAGCATTACCAAGTAAATAACTGTGAATTGTATTTCAATCGAAATTATTCAACTACAGATTAGTGCATAAGACTATTCATGAATGCTTAACTAAATACATACAAAGGGAACTAGTTATACAAAAACATTAAACAACAACTCTTCTCGCATCGATAGCTTTTGCTTTCCTTAACAACGTGCAACGTTCTTGAGTTTTTATTAGTAAGTCTAATAAACACACTTCTAAACCAATATAAAGATATCTGATTGTAATTATCATTGGAATAATACTAATCAATGAAATATGTTACATAGTATTTATTGTTTACATCGAAACAAAAACCGAATAAAAAACCACACGAATGACCCTAGAAATGAATCCACTCCTCCTCAAATCTCGTCCATAACACTGAACAACCTACATCAAACACTCTTTGTTCCCGAATGAACTAAATCAATCCAAATAACAACTATCAGTCCATAGATTTCTTTATTGACAATCAAGGCAAGTAAACCACTTGTAAATGATGAAGAAAACTACTCTTATTCATTTAATTTGATTCGATAATCAAATGAAAGTGATGGGATGTAAGTAATCATACGTTAAACAAGAAACACAATGTGTGACCTATCAAAAAGAAGTCAAATCAATGTAGCATGACCAAGTAAATAACGGTGAATTGTATTTCAATCAAAATTATTCAACTACAGATTAGTGCATCAGACTATTCATGAATGCTTAACTAAATACATTCAAAGGGAACTAGTTATACAAAAACATTAAGCAGCAACTGTTCTCGCATCGATAGCTTTTGCTTTCCTTAACAACGTGCAACGATCTTGAGTTTTGATTATTAAGTCTAATAAACACACTTCTAAACAAATATAAAGGTATCTGATTGTAATTATCATTGGAATCGTACTAGTCAATCATATATGTTACAAAGTATGATTGTTTACATCTAAACCAAAACCAAATACAAAACCGCACGAATGACCCTTGAAATGAATCCACTCCTCCTCAAATATCGTCCATAACACAAAACAACCTACATCAAACACTCTTTATTCCAAAATAAACTAAATCAATCCAAATAACAACTGCCAATCTGGAGATTTATTTATTGACAATCAAGGCAAGTAAACCACTTGTAAATGATGAAGAAACTACTCCTATTCATTTAATTAGATTCGATAATCAAATGAAAGTGGTGGGATGTAAGTAATCATACGTTAAACAAAAAACACAATGTGGGACCTATCAAAAAGAAGTCAAATCAACGTAGCATGACCAAGTAAATAAAGATGAATTGTATTTCAATAGAAATTATTCAACTACAGATTAGTGCATCAGACTATTCATGAATGCTTAACTGAATACATACAAAGGGAACTAGTTATACAAAAACATTAAACAACAACTGTTCTCGCATCGATAGCTTTTACTTTCATTAACAACGTGCAACGTTCTTGAGTTTTCATAATTAAGTCTAATAAACACACTTCTAAACAATATAAAGATATCTGATTGTAATTATTATTGGAATCCTACTAGTCAATCACAAATGTTACATAGTATGATTGTTTACTTCCAAACCAAAACCGAATACAAAACCGCACGAATGACTTTGAAATCAATCCACTCGTCCTCAAATATCATCCATAACACTGAACAACCTACATCAAACACTCTTTATTCCAAAATAAACTAAATCAATCCAAATAACAACTGCCAATCTGTAGATTTCTTTATTGACAATCAAGACAAGTAAACCACTTGTAAATGATGAAGAAACTACTCTTATTCATTTAATTAGATTCGATAATCAAATGAAAGTGGTGGGATGTAAGTAATCATACGTTAAACAAGAAACACAATGTGGGACCTATCAAAAAGAAGTCAAATCAATGTAGCGTGACCAAGTAAATAACGATGAAGTGTATTTCAATCGAAATTATTCAACTACAGATTAGTTCATTAGACTATTCATGAATGCTTAACTAATTATATACAGAGTGAACTAGTTATACAAAAACATTAAACAACAACTGTTCTCGCATCGATAGCTTTTGCTTTACTTAACAACGTGCAACGTTCTTGAGTTTTGATTATTAAGTCTCATAAACACACTTGTAAACCAATATAAAGATATCTGATTGTAATTATTATTGGAATCATACTAGTTAATCACATATGTAACATAGTATGATTGTTTACATCGAAACCAAAACCGAATACAAAACCACACGAATGATCTTTGAAATCAATCCACTCCTCCTCAAATCTCGTCCATAACGCTGAACAACCTACCTCAAACACTCTTTATTCCAAATTGAACTAAATAAATCCAAGTAAAAACTGCCAATCCATAGATTTCTTTATTAACAATAAAGGCAAGTAAACCACTTGTCAATAATGAAGAAACTACTGTTATTCATTTAATTAGATTTGATAATCAAATGAAAATGATGGGATGTAAGTAATCATACGTTAAACAAGAAACACAATGTGTGACCTATCAAAAAGCAATCAAATCAATGTAGCATGACCAAGTAAATAACGGTGAATTGCATTTTAATCGAAATTATTCAACTACAGATTAGTGCATAAGACTATTCATGAATGCTTAACTAAATACATACAAAGGTAACTAGTTATACAAAAACATTAAACAACAACTCTTCTCGCATCGATAGCTTTTGCTTTCCTTAACAACGTGCAACGTTCTTGAGTTTTGATTATAAAGTCTAATAAACAAACTTTAAACCTATATAAAGATATCTGATTGTAATTATTATTGGAATCATACTAGTCAATCACATATGTTACATAGTATGATTGTTTACATCGAAACCAAAACCGAATACAAAACCACACGAATGACCCATGAAATCAATCCACTCCTCCTCAAATATCGTCCATAACACAGAACAACCTACATCAAACACTCTTTAATCAAAAATAAACTTAATCAATCCAAATAACAACTGTCAATCCATAGATTTCTTTATTGACAATCAAGGCAAGTAAACTACTTGTAAATGATGATAAAACTACTCTTATTCATTTAATTAGATTCGATAATCAAATGAAAGTGGTGGGATGTAAGTAATCATATGTTAAACAAGAAACACAATGTGTGACCTATCAAAAATAAGTCAAATCAATGTAGTATAACCAAGTAAATAACAGTGAATTCTATTTCACTCGAAATTATTCAACTACAGATTAGTGCATCAGACTATTAATGAATGCTTAACTAAATACATACAAAGGAAACTAGTTATACAAAAACATTAAACAAGAACTGTTCTCGCATCGATAGCTTTTGCTTTCCTTAACAACGTTCAACGTTCTTGAGTTTTGATTATTAAGTCTAATAAACACACTTCTAAACAAATATAAAGGTATCTGATTGTAATTATCATTGGAATCGTATTAGTCAATCACATATGTTACATAATATGATTGTTTACATCGAAACCAAAACCGAATACAAAACCACACGAATGACCCTTGAAATCAATCCACTCTTTCTCAAATATCGTCCATAACACTGAACAACCTACATCAAACACTCTTTATTCAAAAATAAACAAAATCAATCCAAATAACAACTATCAATACATAGATCTCTTTATTGACAATCAAGGCAAGTAAACCACTTGTAAATGATGAAGAAACTACTCTTATTCATTTAATTAGATTCGATAATCAAATGAAAGTGGTGGGATGTAAGTAATCATACGTAAAACAAGAAACACAATGTGTGACCTATCAAAAAGAAGTCAAATCAATGTAGCATGACCAAGTAAATAACGGTGAATTGTATTTCATTAGAAATTATTCAACTACAGATTACTGCATCAGACTATTTATGAATGCTTAACTAAATACATAAACAGTGAACTAGTTATACAAAATCATTAAACAGCAACTGTTCTCGCATCGATAGCTTTTGATTTCTTTAACAACGTGGAACGTTCTTGAGTTTTGATTATTAAGTCTAATAAACACACTTCTAAACAAATATAAAGGTGTCTGATTGTAATTATCATTGGAATCGTATTAGTCAATCACATATGTTACATAGTATGATTGTTTACATCGAAACCAAAACCGAATACAAAACAACACAAATGACCCTAGAAATGAATCCACTCCTCCTCAAATCTCTCCCATAACACTAAACAACCTACATCAAACACTCTTTATTCCAAAATGAACTAAATCAATCCAAATAAAAACTATCAGTCCATAGATTTCATTATTGACAATCAAGGCAAGTAAACCACTTGTAAATGATGAAGAAACTACTCTTATTCATTTAATTAGATTCGATAATCAAATGAAAGTGGTGGGATGTAAGTAATCAAACGTTAAACAAGAAACACAATGTGTGACCTATCAAAAACAAGTCAAATCAATGTAGCATGACCAAGTAAATAACGGTGAATTGTATTTCATTAGAAATTATTCAACTACAGATTAGTGCATCAGACTATTCATGAATGCCTAACTAAATACATACACAGTGAACTAGTTATACAAAAACATTAAACAGCAACTGTTCTCGCATCGATAGCTTTTGCTTTCCTTAACAACGTGCAACGTTCTTGAGTTTTGATTATTAAGTCTAATAAACACACTTCTAAACAAATATAAAGGTATCTGATTGTAATTATCATTGGAATCGTATTAGTCAATCACATATGTTACATAGTATGATTGTTTACATCGAAACCAAAACCGAATACAAAACAACACAAATGACCCTAGAAATGAATCCACTCCTCCTCAAATCTCTCCCATAAGATTGAACAACCTACATCAAACACTCTTTATTCCAAAATGAGCTAAATCAATCCAAATAAAAACTGTTAGTCCATAGATTTCTTTATTGACAATCAAGGCAAGTAAACCACTTGTAAATGATGAAGAAACTACTCTTATTCATTTAATTAGATTCGATAATCAAATGAAAGTAGTGGGATGTAAGTAATCATACGTTAAACAAGAAACACAATGTGTGACCTATCAAAAAAAAGTCAAATCAATGTAGCATTACGAAGTAAATAACAGTGAATTGTATTTCAATCGAAATTATTCAACTACAGATTAGTGCGTCAGACTCTTCATGAATGCTTAACTAAATACATACAAAGGAAACTAGTTATACAAAAACATTAAACAACAACTGTTCTCGCATCGATAGCTTTTGCTTTCCTTAACAACGTGCAACATTCTTGAGTTTTGATTATTAAGTCTAATAAACACACTTCTAAACCAATATAAAGATATCTGATTGTAATTATTATTAGAATCATGCTAATCAATCACATATGTTACATAGTATGATTGTTTACATCGAAACCAAAACCGAATATAAAACCACACGAATGACCCTTAAATCAATCCACTCCTCAAATATCGTCCATAACACTGAACAACATCAAACACTCTTTATTCAAAAATAAACAAAATCAATCCAAAAAACAACTATCAATACATAGATTTCTTTATTGACAATCAAGGCAAGTAAACCACTTGTAAATGATGAAGAAACTACTCTTATTCATTTAATTAGATTCGATAATCAAATGAAAGTGGTGGGATGTAAGTATCATATGTTAAACAAGAAAACAAATGTGTGACCTATCAAAAAGAAGTCAAATCAATGTAGCATGACCAAGTAAATAACGGTAATGTATTTCAATCGAAATTATTCAACTACAGATTAGTGCATAAGACTATTCATGAATGCTTAACTAAATACATACAAAGGGAACTAGTTATACAAAAACAATAAACAACAATTGTTCTCGCATCGATAGCTTTTGCTTTCCTTAACAACGTGCAATGTTCTTGAGTTTTGATTATAAAGTCTAATAAACACACTTCTAAACCAATATAAAGATATCTGATTGTAATCATCATTGGAATAATACTAGTAAATCAAATATGTTACATAGTATTATTGTTATATCGAAACCAAAACCGAATAGAAAACCACACTAATGACCGTAGAAATGAATCCACTCCTCCTCAAATCTCGTCCATAACACTGAACAACCTACATCAAACACTCTATATTCCAAAATGAACTAAATCAATCCAAATAACAACTGTCAGTCCATAGATTTTTTTATTGACAATCAAGGCAAGTAAACCACTTGTAAATGCGGAAGAAACTACTCTTATTCATTTAATTAGATTCGATAATCAAATGAAAGTGGTGGGATGTGAGTAATCATACGTTAAACAAGAAACACAAAGTGTGACCTATCAAAAAGAAGTCAAATCAATGTAGCATGACCAAGTAAATAACGGTGTATTGTATCTTATTGGAAATTATTCAACTATGGATTAGTGCATCAGATTATTCATAAATGCTGAACTAAATACATACACAGTGAACTAGTTATACAAAATCATTAAACAGCAACTGTTCTCGCATCGATAGCTTTTGCTTTCCTTAACAACGTGCAACGTTCTTGAGTTTTGATTATAAAGTCTAATAAACGCACTTCTAAACCAATATAAAGATATCTGATTGTAATCATCATTGGAATAATACTACTAAATCAAATATGTTACATAGTATTATTGTTATATCGAAACCAAAACCGAATATAAAACCACACTAATGCCCGTAGAAATGAATCCACTCCTCCTCAAATATCGTCCATAACACTGAACAACCTACATCAAACACTCTTTATTCCAAAATGAGCTAACTCAATCCAAATAAAAACTATCAGTCCATATATTTCATTATTGACAATCAAGGCAAGTAAACCACTTGTAAATGATGAAAAAACTACTCTTTTCGTTTAATTAGATTCGATAATCAAATGAAAGTGGTGGGATGTAAGTAATCATACGTTAAACAAGAAACACAATATGTGACCTATCAAAAAGAAGTCAAATCAATGTAGCATGACCAAGTAAATAACGGTGAATTGTATTTCATTAGAAATTATTCAACTACAGATTAGTGCATCAGACTATTCATGAATGCTTAACTAAATACATACACAGTGAACTAGTTATACAAAATCATTAAACAACAATTGTTCTCGCATCGATAGCTTTTGCTTTCCTTAACAACGTGCAACGTTCTTGAGTTTTGATTATTAAGTCTAATAAACACACTTCTAAACAAATATAAAGGTATCTGATTGTAATTATCATTAGAATCGTATTAGTCAATCACATATGTTACATAGTATGATTGTTTACATCGAAACCAAAACCGAATACAAAACAACACAAATGACCCTAGAAATGAATCCACTCCTCCTCAAATCTCTCCCATAACACTGAACAACCTACATCAAACACTCTTTATTCCAAAATGAACTAAATCAATCCAAATAAAAACTGTCAGTCCATAGATTTTCTTTATTGACAATCAAGGCAAGTAAACCACTTGTAAATGATGAAGAAACTACTCTTATTCATTTAATTAGATTCGATAATCAAATGAAAGTGGTGGGATGTAAGTAATCATACGCTAAACAAGAAACACAATCTTTGATCTGTCAAAAAGAAGTCAAATCAATGTAGCATGACCAAGTAAATAACGGTGAATTGTATTTCATTCGAAATTATTCAACTACAGATTAGTGCATCAGACTATTCATGAATGCTTAACTAAATACATACACAGTGAACTAGTTATACAAAATCATTAAACAACAACTGTTCTCGCATCGATAGCTTTTGCTTTCCTTAACAACATGCAACATTCTTGAGTTTTGATTATCAAGTCTAATAAACACACTTCTAAACAAATATAAGGGTATCTGATTGTAATTATCATTGGAATCGTACTAGTCAATCACATATGTTACATAGTATGATTGTTTACATCGAAACCAAAACCTAATACAAAACCACACGAATGACCCTTGAAATCAATCTACTCCTCCTCAAATATCGTCCATAACACTGAACAACCTACATCAAACACTCTTTATTCCAAAATAAACAAAATCAATCCAAATAACAACTGTCAATACATAGATTTCTTTATTGGCAATCAAGGCAAGTAAACCACTTGTAAATGATGAAGAAACTACTCTTATTCATTTAAATAGATTCGATAATCAAATAAAAGCGGTGGGATGTAAGTAATCATACGTTAAACAAGAAACAAAATGTGTGACCTATCAAAAAGAAGTCAAATCAATGTAGCATGACCAAGTAAATAACGATGAATTATATTTCATTCGAAATTATTCAACTACAGATTAGTGCATCAGACTATTCATGAATGCTTAACTAAATACATACACAGTGAACTAGTTGTACAAAATCATTAAACAACAACTGTTCTCTCATCGATAGCTTTTGCTTTCCTTAACAACGTGCAACGTTCTTGAGTTTTGATTATTAAGTCTAATAAACACACTTCTAAACAAATATAAAGGTATCTGATTGTAATTATCATTGGAATCGTACTAGTCAATCACATATGTTACATAGTATGATTGTTTACATCGAAACCAAAACCGAATACAAAACCACACTAATGACCGTAGAAATGAATCAACTCCTCCCCAAATCTCGTCCATAACACTGAACAACCTACATAAAACACTCTATATTCCAAAATGAACTAAATCAATCCAAATAACAGCTGTCAGTCCATAGATTTTTTTATTGACAATCAAGGCACCCTACATCGATAGCTTTTGCTTTCCTTAACAACATGCAACGTTCTTGAGTTTTGATTATTAAGTCTAATAAACACACTTCAAAACAAATATAAGGGTATCTGATTGTAATTATCATTGGAATCGCACTAGTCAATCACATATGTTACATCGTATGATTGTTTACATCGAATCCAAAACCGAATACAAAACAACACAAATGACCCTAGAAATGAATCCACTCCTCCTCAAATCTCTCCCATAACACTGAACAACCTACATCAAACACTCTTTATTCCAAAATAAACTAAATCAATCCAAATAAAAACTGTCAGTCCATAGATTTCTTTATTGACAAACAAGGCAAGTAAACCACTTGTAAATGATGAAAAAACTACTCTTATTCATTTAGTTAGATTCGATAATCAAATGAAAGTGGTGGGATGTAAGTAATCATACGTTAAACAAGAAACACAATGTTTGACCTATCAA
This sequence comes from Flaveria robusta, assembly GCA_025506415.1. NCBI lineage: Eukaryota > Viridiplantae > Streptophyta > Magnoliopsida > Asterales > Asteraceae > Flaveria > Flaveria robusta. The sequence goes on along the minus strand of CM046476.1, from coordinate 8,788,791 downwards.
AAAGAAGTCAAATCAATGTAGCATGACCAAGTAAATAACGGTGAATTGTATTTCATTCGAAATTATTCAACTACAGATTAGTGCATCAGACTATTCATGAATGCTTAACTAAATACATACAAGGAACTGTTATACAAAATCATTAAACAGCAACTGTTCTCGCATGATAGCTTTTGCTTTCCTTAACAACGTGCAACATTCTTGAGTTTTGATTATTAAGTCTAATAAACACACTTCTAAACAATATAAAGATATCAGATTGTAATTATATTAGAATCATACTATCAATCACATATGTTACATAGTATGATTGTTTACATCGAAACCAAAACCTAATACAAAACCACACGAATGACCCTTGAAATCAATCCACTCCTCCTCAAATATCGTCCATAACACTGAACAACCTACATCAAACACTCTTTATTCCAAAATGAAATAAATCAATCCAAATAAAAACTGTCAGTCCATAGATTTATTTATTGACAATCAAGGCAAGTAAACCACTTGTAAATGATGAATAAACTACTCTTATTCATTTAATTAGATTCGATAATCAAATGAAAGTTGTGGGATGTAAGTAATCATACGTTAAACAAGAAACACAATGTTTGACCTATCAAAAAGAAGTCAAATCAATGTAGCATGACCAATTAAATAATGGTGAATTGTATTTCATTGGAAATTATTCAACTACAGATTAGTGCATCAGACTATTCATGAATGCTTAACTAAATACATACACAGTGAACTAGTTATACAAAATCATTAAACAGCAACTGTTCTCGCATCGATGGCTTTTGCTTTCCTTAACAACGTGCAACATTCTTGAGTTTTGATTATTAAGTCTAATAAACACACTTCTAAACCAATATAAAGATATCTGATTGTAATTATTATTAGAATCATACTAATTAATCACATATGTTACATAGTATGATTGTTTACATCAAAACCAAAACCTAATACAAAACCACACGAATGACCCTTGAAATCAATCCACTCCTCCTCAAATATCGTCCATAACACTGAACAACCTACATCAAACACTCTTTATTCCAAAATGAACTAAATCAATCCAAATAAAAACTGTCAGCGCATAGATTTATTTATTGACAATCAAGGCAAGTAAACCACTTGTAAATGATGAAGAAACTACTCTTATTCATTTAATTAGATTCGATAATCAAATGAAAGTGGTGGGATGTAAATAATCATACGTTAAACAAGAAACACAATGTGTGACCTATCAAAAAGAAGTCAAATCAATGTAGCATTACCAAGTAAATAATGGTGAATTGTATTTCACTCGAAATTATTCAACTACAGATTAGTGCATCAGACTATTCATGAATGCTTAACTAAATACATACACAGTGAACTAGTTATACAAAATCATTAAACAACAACTGTTCTCGCATCAATAGCTTTTGCTTTCCTTAACAACGTGCAACGTTCTTGAGTTTTGATTATTAACTCTAATAAACACACTTCTAAACAAATATAAAGGTATCTGATTGTAATTATCATTGGAATCGTACTAGTCAATCACATATGTTACATAGTATGATTGTTTACATCGACACCAAAACCGAATACAAAACAACACAAATGACCCTAGAAATGAATCCACTCCTCAAATCTCTCCCATAACACTGAACAACCTACATCAAACACTCTTTATTCCAAAATGAACTAAATCAATCCAAATAAAAACTGTCAGTCCATAGATTTCTTTATTGACAATCAAGGCAAGTAAACCACTTGTAAATGATGAAGAAACTACTCTTATTCATTTAATTAGATTCGATAATCAAATGAAAGTGGTGGAATGTAAGTAATCATACGTTAAACAAGAAACACAATGTTTGACCTATCAAAAAGAAGTCAAGTCAATGTAGCATGACCAAGTAAATAACGGTGAATTGTATTTCATTCGAAATTATTCAACTACAGATTAGTGCATCAGACTATTCATGAATGCTTAACTAAATACATACACAGTGAACTAGTTATACAAAATCATTAAACAGCAACTGTTCTCGCATCGATAGCTTTTGCTTTCCTTAACAACGTGCAACATTCTTGAGTTTTGATTATTAAATCTAATAAACACACTTCTAAACCAATATAAAGATATCTGATTGTAATTATTATTAGAATCATACTAATCAATCACATATGTTACATAGTATGATTGTTTACATCGAAACCAAAACCTAATACAAAACCACACAATGACCCTTGAAATCAATCCACCCCCTCAAATATCGTCCATAACACTGAACAACCTACATCAAACACTCTTTATTCCAAAATAACAAAATCAATCCAAATAACAACTGTCAATACATAGATTTCTTTATGACAATCAAGGCAAGTAAACCACTTGTAAATGATGAAGAAACTACTCTTATCATTTAATTAGATTCGATAATCAAATGAAAGTGGTGGGATGTAAGTAATCTTACGTTAAACAAGAAACACAATGTGTGACCTATCAAAAAGAAGTGAAATCAATGTAGCATGACCAAGTAAATAACGTGAATTGTATTTCAATCGAAATTATTCAACTACGATTAGTGCATCAGACTATTCATGAATGCTTAACTAAATACATACAAAGGAACTAGTTATACAAAAACATTAAACAACAACTTTTCTCGCATCGATAGCTTTTGCTTTCCTC